>CM055962.1:53247087-54638337 GCA_029531755.1 Holothuria leucospilota | reverse complement strand
CCAGCTTTGGAACAAGCGGTAAGGAGCACGTGGATAGTTACCGTTGTTGGCAACGGTAGCCTATTCTTTAATGTATGGGTTACCCTTTCTTAACCTTAAAAAGAATAGTCCTGAACCCAACTTCTAATTTGATAAGTTAGATATAATTTGTGAGCTCGTAACATCGCATCTGCTTTCTACGCATTCACTTGTATTACTTAGAACTAGAAGGTGACAACTTCTTTATAGTTAACATCTCGAAAATTGATTAAATGGATTGATTGAAGTGAAGTTTCCCTAGAATCCCTAAAGTAATCTTCTGTTCACATGTTCAAATAAATTTAAGTCTCTGTTATTTTGTTAGTAAGTCACACCTTATCCTCAGAACCAGGTGTGCTGACGGTTCCGGGTGCACAGCAAGATTCTGTAGACTAGGCCTATATATATATATATATATATATATATATATATATATATATATATATATATATATATATATATATATATATATATATATATAGGTTCGACCTACTTATTCCACGTTCGATCTACCTAACTTTCGACCTATATATATATATATATATATATATATATATATATATATATATATATATATATATATATATATATATACATACATAGTATATATACACACACATTTGTGATAGGCTAGTTTGAATGCTGAGGGTCAAAATCTTCGTCTAATCGAGTTAGGCGTGACAAGGTGACGTTACTGAAAATCCTTTGCAAATAGTTCAAAGAAATACGTGGTCGCCCGAACCTTATATTGAAATCAGTTAAAGATACAAGTCTAATTTTATTTGCAACTGAGTAAGTTTTATGCTGTTTCAGAACATAAAAAGTGCATATTGAAGGAAGTTAACAAGTTTTATCCTCATGAATGATCAGGTGCAAAAACATTGTCTTATGATAAGGAGTCATACATGAATTGGTACCAGGGAACACTCATTCAAATTAGGGTGGCTGTATTTAAGATAAGATAAGATAAGATAAGAAAACTTTATTACTCCATCACGGAAATTTGAGTACTCGCAACATAAAAATAAAAACAACAACAACAACAAAATATTATCTGGTAAAATTATCATTAAAACATTTGAAAAAAAAAACATTTTTGCATTGTGAGGATAGAGTGATATCGCCGGGTTCTAGAATCCAAGGTAGATTTGGACAGTTTGGGCTTCTACTAAACCAAATTAAACAAAGGTCTAAGAAAATACTCGATTTTGATATGCGATCAAGAAACTAAACCTAAGAATTTTGGTAAAACTTCCTTCACTCCCGATGTGCAGTTCTCGAGATATTAACAGACCAAGTTGCCATACTTTAAACTATAAGTGGACTTAAAGCAAGCAGGAATGATATCATCTTCTTACATTAATGAGCAAGACTTAAGTTTTTTTTTCAATTTATTGCTTTGTCCTTGATAAAGTTATTGATGTGCGTTTTCCATGAATAATGTACAGTGTGTACAAGTCGTAAGCCTCTCGACCATTCACGTTTTGAAAACATGTAATTACGAGGGAAAAAGCGGTCGTAAAGAGTTCAAATAAAAACAAGAGAGTAACTCCCTGGTCGATCAATGTGAACGGTTATGATGACATATGTGCTTGCTTTAAGTTCAGTTTAGATTAAAATGAGATAACTTCCTCAGCCAACTTCATGAGAACCCCAAATGGCAGCAATTGAAAGCAAATCTCACCAGAATGCTTAGATTAGGCACCCACCTAACAAGTAAAAGTTAATTTAAGCCTTTACCCTCCTTTTGATAAAACGATAGTATAAGATGATATTGAAGTAGGTGTCTAGCACCAGTGAGGAGTTACCTGATGGGGTTTATGTACCTTCCCCTGGTTTGCTGACAGTAGGCTCCGGGTTGAAAATTCTGTGACGGGATTAGGAAATTAGGGTGACGGCTGGGATAGAAAAATTCATTGACGGGATTAACGGGATTAACGGGATTAGGATATACGCGACAATGGTTCGTTTTGTTGCCTGATGTCAACGAGTTCTTCATGTGATTTTTACCCATTTCCGTGATACTGCTAGTTGTCAAGGAAAGCAAAACTTGTTTTTACATCTGTACGCTAGTTCTCACTTTTCGAAAGGTTTCAGTACAACTTTAAAGGGAAAATACAGTCCCCCAAATTTGATTAAGTGTACCCTGTCATCCTTATTCCGGAATGGCTCCTATCAATCATGTAAAACTATTTTTTGTTGTTACTTATTTATTAAATTCATGCAGAATAACTCCTTGATTTACCTTCACTGTTCAGTGTTTTTATACAGAAACATAATGAAAGACACTTGTGAGCAAAATAAGAGGAGATTTGTAAGATTTAGCATATTTTTGAAAACAAACTTGGGGAGACTCTCTCTTTAAATAAATTATTGAACATGGATACATGTTTCGCTATTTTAGAATTAATCCGGAATCTTCTCAAATTTCATAAGCAAAAGTTAGACTTCCCTGCTTTGCCAAAATGAGGTGTTACTTATTCAAGAAATTAAAATAGTAAAGGAATTGGATCATCAAGTCGTGCATTAAGTCGTTTAATTTAGAGAGGTGTCGAAGACTTCACCCTTGTCGGCGAAGCAGATTTCTTCAAGGCATTTTCTTTGTCAAATCTTTATACTGGGATTAAGTTAGTATGAAAGGATCAAACTCTCATTGAGACTTTTAAGTGAAATAACTTTTGAAGAGGAACTAAAGTGTCTGTCAACTAAAGTCTATCAGAATAAAATGGCGGAAAAAAATTTAAAATGTAGACTAGGTACTTAAACACCATGCACTCTAAATGCAAAAGAGTGAAATTCACTCGAACAAAGACTGTAGTGTGGGACCACTCCTTGTAAGAGTGAATTTCACACAGGGTGAAGTATCGCTCTATTTGGAGTGAATTTTCACTCTACCCCGGGTAAAATTCACTCTTACTAGGAGTAGTCCTAAACTACAGTCTTTGTTCGAGTGAATTTCACTCCTTTGCATTAAGAGTGTGCGTAAAAGCTATGGTACTCAGGTGGAACTACAAGATATCATAGTTGCTTCTTTCTTCTTTTAATTTTGTTTACAGATATGTGACGGTAACTTATGTTTCAATCATTGTGGCCGAGGTGATTGTGATTCTCTTCGTATGGTCACCTAAATTAAGTGAGTACGGTACCTTGTCCTATCATCCTCGTCCTACATACAATACAAAGGGCTTTTATCAACATATTTAAACAAGTACTTCTTATAACTCCACACTTCCCTTCAACCTTTGAGAGTCCTTAAAGACGTTTAAGAGAAGAAAAGTGCAAAATTAACATGGTCAACAGATTTTTGGCACGGAAAATTTTCATATTCTATAAACCCATATTTACATTGCGTACAACGAAATGCAATTCAAAACATTCCTGTCTTAGGTAACAAGTTGGAATAACACCTAATATTTTCTTTAAAAAGCACTACTTTGTGGCTGCTTAGTTTTCTATGCTTGAAAATTTTCCAATGATGCAACATTGATCTCCCCGTGGGGGGATCTGAGGGGTGGATGGCTTATTACAACTTTCAGACTTCGTTTTCGGATTTCGTTTTTGTCTGCTGCGCCAAAGATTTGCAGGAAGATGGAGCAATTCTTCTGCCTATGATGGACCTTAATTCTATACAAACTATAAAGCGACATTGATGAGATTTATGGGGATCTCATGCAAAACAAAAAATAAAATATACGTCGTCCAAATCGTGTAGTAATACTTCATTCCCTTCCGAAAATTATATCCCACTTTATTAGATTGATTAGCTATGTCAAAAAGTACGCCCTGTTCTTCTCCAGGTCACAAAATGAAGTTTTGAGTGGACACATTGCCTTAAAATCCTTTTGTTATTCTACATGATGGGCACCACGTGGGGCTTCCTTTCCCGTCGGAGAAGGCCGCCTCCCTCCTGTCGGGGAAATTTTCTAATTTCGTCTGGGGCCTTAACGGTTACGAAACATAATGTATTCCACGACGGAGACCAGTCGACTCGACGAATATTCGATTTTTCTCTCATAGAGGGCCGGTTCTTATATTAAATTTCAAATTTTTAAAGTTTCTTTTATAAAACCCCCAAATTTTCAAATTTCTATCACGAAAAAATCCAGTCAATATATCTTCTAATAAATCCTTTAATTTTCAGCACTGAAAGGTTTTCATTCTCCATCCTTTCGGCAACCCGTCACATTTGTCGAGCCTTCGGGTTCCCCCCGTCGAGAACATTGCCCCCCCCCCCCCGGACAAATTTTAGTGCCATCCGTGTTTTCCTGTTTGCTGTTGAAGTTTGATAGAGTTGGAATGCCAGGGGCGAGGTCAGACTTTTCGAAGTGGTGGGCACTGGGGGCCAAGCGTTCCGCCTTCAGAACGAACAACTAAGCGTCGCTGGAGGCGTCTATGACGGGCAGCGCTCCCCTGTAGGTGAAGGGCCCCTGTTGGGGTCCAGGGACAGTGTTCCATTCAGGGTCTAGGGGGAAGCCCTCGGAGGCTCTAGGGTATTTATGAATTGTGACCATCAGGATGAAGTATTTGACTACCTCCAAAATGACATTTGATGTACACTTAACAGACCACAAGAACAGAAATCACAATTTGACATTTTCTGTTTGCCTTACTCGCACTAACGATTTAATGATTGAGATCGAGGGTAAGTGGAGACAACTTACCATGTTTACGTTTGCATTGAGCTTTAAAAATAAATCCTGTCATGCTACCCAATAGCAATTAATGTTGAGGCAACTACATTTCAGGTATGACATTAGGGGAAGTCTGCGGATCCGGGGCTAGCCTGGAAAATTTGAAAAGAGAGCCCTTGAATGAAGTTCAGTGGGTTATGGGTGCCTTAAAATTATTATTTTGACATATATTTCCTTCATTTTCTTCAGCAATAAATGAAGAAGGGGTGGCTAGCGCCCGCTGAGACGAACCCTAGTGCGCATGAAGCGAGCAAAATTTGTTTTTTATTAAGTATCTATCATGGGCGTCCGCAGAAAAAATTCAAGGCTGGCAAAATTTTTTAGGGGGACCCAACTTTTTCATGGGAAATATTTTACTCCCAGAAAAGAGTTATATGCTACTTTCACACAGTGTTGACATGGGCGTAACAAGGAACTTGTCAAGGGGGGGGGAGCCCAGGACAGACTCTCAGCGCTCCGCGCCACCATGGGTTGGCGCGGAACGCAGAAAATTTCGCCCCAAATGCTTCCCAGATCGCTGAAAATGGTACTTTCGAGGCCTATTTACTGCATATAAAAAGGGGAAACACCTGCAACATCGTAAATATAAACTGTAAAAATACCACAAATATGCTGGGGTTGGGGCTGCTGGAGCCTGAGTGTTGATATTTTTATTTAATTCCTGTTTTGAGAGTAGAAATTCACACTGAGTGAACTGTTAAGAAATGCTGTTATATTTTCTTCGTTTTTTTCTTTATTTTTTCTTCTTTTTTTCAAGTTTTTGATTTTCCAGGGGGCAAGTGCCCCCCTTGCCCCCCGTTCGGTTGCCCAAGGTATCTATAAATATTTTGTGCAAGTTTTCATAATCCTTTCGGAGGTATCACCACTTTCTGATCCCTGATGTAGTACTTGGTAACGTCTCTGCGAGGATTCAGGAGAGCAAAGTTCGCCTTGAAAATTTAAAGGCCTCATCAGGTACTTAAAATTAAAATTAACGTTGATTAGTCTATGGGAGCAAAGCTATCCGAAAGTACTAATGTACGACATTAAATGCACTGTGGTCTCCCTTGCAAACAAAGTCCCCAACCTTACCCATGTATAGGGAAAAAAATTTCGAAAAAAATTTCTACTTGCTTTGCAAGATCCTTATATACACCGATGTCTCATTGGCACCGCTGTGCTGTAAACTACCTGGGACTAACTGAGCATTTTGTGTTGAGTCCTTAATTAAAACCTTTATAGGCTAGGTAATACTTTGAGAACTACACAACAGACTAAGCTTACTGTCGGCAACTAGTAGAGCTCAAAGGAAATGATTTCGTCTTCCTCTTGAAAACGCCCCTGCCGTACTAGAGGTGCAGCTTGTGACGCCCCTTAGCTACGGAAAACAAATGCCTCAGCCAAAGTATGGAAAATGATCATAAAATGCCTTTCAGTTAAACTGTTGTCTTGGTACATTATTTTTACTTATTCATAAAAGTTTGTGTTAGAGCTTCTTTAAATGTTGTGACAACTAAAAAAGCCTACATATCTTGATTATATAAAACATCTATTTTATTTGCATGTTCAATGTTGATATGTTAACTTTTCAATGTTTCCTTTTTAGTAACAACACAATATAAAGGTTTGTCTTCGAAAGAGGTGCATTTAGAAGATCTGAGAGAACTTCTGGCCCACTTACCGAATGAGCGTGTCCTCCTTGGGCGTCCTGGATTAAAAACTGACGTAGACGACAATGTAGCCAATCACAAGACACCACGTGGCAATGAAACTGAAAAGTTTGTAAAACTAGCAAATATCATCAGAAATCTGGCTTCCCCTGTTCTTCTAACCACTACTAATTACGGTTTTCTTGATCTTGTGCTCAACTTACTACATAGTATTGAACGTCTCTCTATGCAGTTAACGATTCTGGTTATTTGCGAAGATAAGACTGCGTATGTGGAACTACTGAAAAGGCAAAGTAACTTCAGCGTTAAGTTTCACCTAACTTTAACCCATTTACAAGAATCGGTAGCCAAAGCTGTAGACTACAAGTCCCAACCCTACATCAGCATAGTACAAAAGAGAGTTTCTTACGTAGAGTTATTACTACAAAGGGGCTTGGATGTATTTTTCGTTGACTCGGATGTTGTGTTATTGGAAAATCCTTTGGAATACTTTATTGATGACAAGTATGACGTATTTGTTCAAAGTGACACGGCGAACAAAGACAACCTCTGCGCCGGCTTTTTCTACTTGAGGGCTAATGACAAAACTGAAAGGTTTGTGAGAACTTGGAGACATGACCTAGTGAAAGATCCTCGAGGTAGTCAATTTACTTTCAATAGACAACTTAGGATGTTTCGGCCGAAAATGAAAGTGAAGGTTTTACCAATGGACCGATTTATGTCTGGACAAGTATTCTTGAAATTAGAGAAACCTTGGTTCGAGAGCTCGCCGCTACCAGTAGAGGTGCATGCAAATTTTATGATAGGACGAGGTGAAAAGGCAGACATGTTGAAAAAGCATGAACTGTGGTTTGTTAAAGATTAACCACTTGGTTTACGTTATTTTCATGACTGAAACAGGCTGCCTGGACTCAAATGCACAAGTTCTAGCTAATTTCAAGAGCATTTTGTACTACAAAATGAGGTGATTTGTGTTAGACATTAACTTGAGGTATAGGATTAACCAGGGAGGTGTTACCTTGACAGGAGACACATCTTCAATCCTTTCTTTGAACTGTGGTAGTTGCCGACTGTAATTCCTTCTTTGTAGTAATCTTCCATATATAATAGGCTTAAAGGTACTTAAGAAACTAAACACAAAGGGTCACGTCGTCTGCTAAATCTTGAAGAGCGGCACATGAATATTTGCCCATTTATTTTACATTGCCAGTCGTTCAAGTTGCAAATTAATTTGCGCCTTTATGGTGCATTGTGCCACTCTCAAAAATACTCCATTGTCATCCCGTGTTACATTTTGAACACGAATACATCACCTTCAAGTTGCGAAATAATGCGCAAATTGATGAAAAATAAACAGTAACTTATAGCCTTATACCTCTTTTTTGCATTTGCATATAGTATAAGCAGTGTTTTCACCACAAGGATCTTTAGGCTTAGTAGCGACAAACAGTCGTTTTGAATTTTAAAACATTGGTGCTCACTAGGCTGTCGGTAACTTGCTAGACATCACACCATTGTTCCTGATAATCTTATTGTCAGCGTAGTAGAGTCGTTAACAAAGGTTGACTGGGACAGGAAGTAGTACTAATTGTAAGTATTAGACAAAAGAACTGAAGGTTCTGAATTCCTATGATCTGTCATTAAATGATTATCTCCTCTCTCTTAATTGGATCAAACAGGATTAGAATAAATTACTTTTTAGTTGGATCTCCTGTCAAGGTAACACCTCCCTGGATTAACGTACCAAACAAAACACATGAACAGAATCCAACAATGCCATGGTCACCTGCTGACAAGGAGGGCGCGATCGTGATTTAAAATGTCAGTAATGATTACACGACGGAGATCATTTGACGATATTTTTCAAACGTATTATATGAGCCATTAAGCCCTTACAGACCCGACAAAACTCACAAAACAGAACTTAAAAAGCTTATTGGCAACTTTCCTCTTACCATATAGCGAATCCATAACTTGTATCGTGTCTATTCTGCTTCACCCCTAATGATTCCAACAAAAGTAGGCCTATTATCTACACGTAACCCAAACTTCGCAAGCTTCTTTTTGCCACACCGGCCATTTTCAGCCCCGTCAACCATGCTACATTGAAGACGGCATAGTTTCAACCATCGACACCCTTACTGAACATATAGCGTCCTACCTACAATACCCTCTCTCTAACTCTTTGTGTTCAAATTTAAAATGCATCTAACTCCAACAGGGACACGAACCGGAATCTTGTCCATATTTTAGAAGATGAGGCTAAAAAAGAACAGAACTGATTCATTTCTCAACCAAATCTAGTCAGTCTTGGCCAGATCTAGAAAACTTTTTGACAAGATTACGGTCGAGCCCATATTCCCTAAAAAAGGGGTCAGCAGAGACTTGTGTGTAGCCTGCCTGCCAGTAATCCAACACTACCTGTATGAAAATGCACCTTTGGTCGTAATGGCTGTTTCATTCATTTGGTATTGAATATATTCATGAGTGTGCGAGTGATTTGAACAATAATGAAGTGTTACAAAAGGCGATCAATTTTTGTGTTATGAATATATATATATATATATATATATATATATATATATATATATATATATCTAGGCCTATATATATATATATATATATATATATATATATATATATATATATATATATATATATATATATATATATATATATATATATAGGTCGAAGAGTAATTGGTTAATACATTCGATCTTGAATTGAAACCAATCCTAGATAGAGCTCACGAGTTCAAGTTCCAGTGCTGCTTAGTTTTCCTCTCTGGTGCTTTTCTTTCAACCTTTCCTTCTTTGATAAGGGCTAAGCTCTATCTAGGATTGGTTTCAATTCAAGATCGAATGTATTAACCAATTACTCTTCGACCTACACATTCTAACTTCGATCTACCAATCACGACTTATTGAATATTCATTCCCGCTTCAGGGATTACCATGGTAACAAGGAGAGAGAAACTGAGCTCGCTGGTATAAGAAGTCTGTTGTCTCGTCTGGAAATCAAAAGCTGCATTGGCTGGTGGTTCTAGGCACGGCCGCGAAAGCCGTTGACCGCACGAGTTCAAGTTCCAGTGCTGCTTAGTTTTTCTCTCTGGTGCTTTTCTTTCAACCTTTCTTCTTTGATAAGGGCTAAGCTCTATCTAGGATTGGTTTCAATTCAAGATCGAATGTATTATATATTACTCTTCGACCTATATATATATATATATATATATATATATATATATATATATATATATATATATATATATATATATATATATATATACTTCAAAAGGAAACACACGCAGGCAGGGTAAGTTGTAAGAGAAGGACATCAAAATTTATTGTGCAATTGGCCGCACTAAATTAAGTGAGTAAATTCAACATATTATATCTCATCAACAGAATAAGCTATGAAGGGATTTGTATAAATGACACCCATTTGCAATCTCTACAATTAATATTCTTGCTAATCTAGAATTTAGGTACTCTTTCAAGTTATTAATGTTTCATGCATTAGTTTCAATGTTATCCATTCAGTAAGTTGTTGAAAATGTAATGTGCAGTATGAAGATACTGTTGCGTCCAACAAGAAACTTAAAGGCACATGCCGTGTTCTTGCCGGTACTCCAACATCCGCCGCTCGGAGGAATTTTTCAGAACTGTACACTGCAAAAAACCACAAATCTAGATAACTTGGACTTCCTCACTTCCCTACTCTGCACATCTTGTGTAAATGAACTCTCTCAATCGTAAATAGACTACTTTATAGAAATACAATGGCTAAGCAAACATCTGCTGCAAGACCATTTCATGGTCAAGTGAGTAGTTTGCTGACCAGACAGGATTACCTGACAGTTGGTTTATACTTGATTTAACAGAAGTGCAGAGACAAGCAAAAGGTGCGAACATAGTTCCCTTTGGCAGAAACACCTCATGAGTTAACTCGTAGAAGCGCCCTCACTTCATGTTTCATGTTGGTATATGTTAAATGTATTCAGAGAGGTCACATTGTGCCGTGGTAGATCATGGAAGTAATACCTCTAAGGTAGTACTTCTATGGTTAGATGCAAGTTATCGCACAGTGAACGGTGATCACCAACTATAATACAATAAGCCATGGGCAAGACTATAGGCACTTAACGGGCACCCCCCCCCCCCACACACACACACACAACTCTCCGACTCAATATTTTTTGAAAACCTTGTGGTCCCCTGAACACTAAATCAAGTAGTAGCAGTAAATATTTTGGGTCACACTCATTCAAAATGACTACCAAAAACAAAATGGCGCAAAAATTGTGATTATTTTCTATTAAATAATGATAAAGAACATAATCTAAAAATTAAAAATATGTTTCAATCAAAAGACTGATTTTTTTTAAAAAAAAATAACCTTTGCTTAAAAATGAAGGCATGGATTTTGATAGTTTATGCAGGAATCCAGCCTAACCAAGATGACAGAAACAACGAAAAGGCCGCCAATATAATAATTTTTAATTTTTAATAAATTTTTTATAAAAAATAAAAAGAAAAAAATCATTAAAAATACTTTTGACACAGTTGATCTTAATATCTGGCTATATTTCATGATTAATATTCAAAAATTCTTTTTCAAAATATTTCGGTTTGAATAAAGTTCTATAAAGATGGCGGAAAATGCAAAATGGCCAC
The DNA here is from genome assembly GCA_029531755.1 of Holothuria leucospilota. Classification (NCBI taxonomy): domain Eukaryota; kingdom Metazoa; phylum Echinodermata; class Holothuroidea; order Aspidochirotida; family Holothuriidae; genus Holothuria; species Holothuria leucospilota. The sequence continues at coordinate 54,627,306 of CM055962.1, read as the reverse complement.
CATTGTAATATGTTTGTCAATATCTTATGATAATAAGGAAATTATCATTAAAAATATTCAAAACATTTAAATCTAAAATCTGTCTATATTCCATAGTACATATTCAAAATGTATTTTTCTGGACATCTTTTTGAGGATTCAGGTCAACCAAGATGGTGGAAATAACAAAATGACCACCTATGGCCACCAGTAACTACAATATATTAGTAAAACTGAGAAAAATATTCATGAAAATATTTTGGGTACAGTTGCTCTTAATAACTGGCCATATTTTATGTAAAACAATCAAAGCGTATTTTTCAGAAATTTTTTTGTGGAATCCAGGTCAACCAAGATGGCGAAAAAAAAGAAAAAAGGCTGCCAATGTTAAAATTACAATATATAATACTAAAAACCACCACCATCATCATCGTCATCGTCGTCGTCGTCGTCGTCGTCATCGTCATCGTCATCGTCATCGTCATCATCATCGTCATCGTCATCGTCATCGTCATCATCATCATCATCGTCATCATCATCATTGTCGTCGTCGTCGTCATCGACGTCATCATCGTCATCATCGTCGTCATCGTCATCATCATCATCATCATCGTCGTCGTCGTCGTCATCGACGTCGTCATCGTCGTCATCATCACCCTAACCATAACCAAAACAATAACAACAATAACAATATTAAAAATGGAACCTACTGCCATTGTGCTTGGTGTTCATAAGCAATGGAGTATGGAAAACAAGCTAGTGAGCCACAACTGTAAAAAATGCCGTAGCCGGCCCGACTTAACCCAATTGGTTATTAAAACTGAGCCGTAAAACCACATCTAACTCTAACTCTTATAACAAAAGCAATAAGGGGGAAATAACACGCAAAACTCCTTTTGACACAATTCAAACTTAAATCTTTCCTTACTCGGTTATAAATATTGAAACGTATTTAGAGACACTTTTTGATGATCAAGGATAACTAGAATGGCGGAAATAACAAAATGGCTACCCGTGTAATAATTATGATATATTTAAAACATAATAAAAATGTTCATAAAAATATGTTTGACACGGTTGCTCCTAATATCTGTCCAGCTTTTTTTTTACAAAATGATCAATTGTTATTTTCAGAACATTTTTTTTTTGGTCTTTTTGCTGTCTTTTTTGCCTTACTTTACCCTTATTCTGGTGCTTGTGATCTACGGCGAGCAGTTTTTGCATCCATCATTGTCATTATTGACCATGCATCTTCTTGTCTGGGACAGTCATAAATTAAGACAGAACACTGAACCTGTCATCTCTTTTAGCTTATTTTTCTAGTTTCCTAAGATGAATGCTTTTTTGTTTCGATTATTTAAACCTACATTTTTACCCACACCTGTTGAAGTCTTAAGCTGTCAAAATTGACAAATCTTTTCATAAATTTCCACAGATCACGTGCTTAGCTTGCTGTTTGTGAGCTTAGTCCTTTACCATCTCAGTCTATTATTTTAACTTACGATATTGTATAGTACTGAGGTGGCTTTGATCTCAGTCTATTACGACGGAGAGATGTTTCCCACCCAAGACGCCAGCCAAAGGGATCAACCAGAACCTGACATTATCTTGAGTTTAAAAACTGAAACCTCGTAATGTTGCCTCGCTTTCGTCAACCAGTAATAAACTTAATTCTGTATGATCTTGCCAAGTCTTGTGTTCATAATCTCTTTCATTTATTTAACATACCCTGTATGGATGCTGAGATGCAGTACTTACGTGTTTCCAGTTGTTATTCGCCACGTTCAATTGTACAACGCGACGATACTGTTTAGAAACCCTAAGTCCAGATAATACACGGGACAAAGTGATGCGATTTAGCAGTCCACTTCATACCAACTCTGCACAATCTTCGCGTCATTTAGTGTATGATAATTAAAAAAATGAGTAGTGATATTAATTTTGAGAAACTTTAAACAAAAGGGAAGGTTATTCACGGTAAAACTCCGTTGGGACAGTTTGGAAAACTTGAGGTAACTTACTGCATAGACCTTTGTAAGTTCAGTTTACTGAGCATCTCCAAACGAGAGTTTCATTTTCAGGAGGCACTCAGTCGACTGAACTTAATGAGACCATGCAGCAAGTTACCTCAATCTTTTAAAGTTATCCTAACTTAAGGCTTTTACAATATTGGCAAGCCCAATGACGATCAATCCATCAGTTAAACATCAACTCATGGAAAAACGTTTAACTAATAACAAATAAGCTATTTCATTTACCATCTTAAAATTTGCAGGTTTTTCTTTCTTCTAGCCCTTTTGATGTTCATTTTATGTTTCTTCGTCTTAAAGTGTGTTCACACCAAAACCGAAATCTGCTGCGTTTTGTAGGCGGGAGCCGCAAAGCAAATGGCTTGTACGTATTTCTTTGCAACCGTTCACACGGAAATCGCGTTGTAAAAAAACGTTTCTGAGTGAAGGGTTTTATAGAAATACGTACAAGCCATTTGCTTTGTCGCTCCCTCCTGCAAAAAGGAGCAGATTTCGGTTTTGGTGTGAACGCACCTTTAAGCCTTATCTAAACGAAAATACATTTGTCCATGAACATCATCATCCATTTTTTTGAACATCTGTTGGGAAGAAGGAAAATGTAACTAAAAGTTTGGACACCTTCATACATATGGGACGTTGTTCAGATTTGAAAGCAGTCCACGTGATCATACCATTTGTTGATGAGTATTGTGATGCAAATGTATGATGATCTTTGAGCGAATGTATGATCATATATACGGGCATTATGGGCTTCTGTGATATAGGGATTTGATTGCCGTTAAAACTTTTATCCTTGAACAAATTTTAGTACATCGCATTTTCGTATATCAATTCAAGCTATCCGTAGATCAATGGGGTTTTAGGGAATTTAGAACAGAAATAGTTGACTCTGTTGGCTGGCTTTCTGCAATTGTTTATGCCAATGCCCCATCCTCTATAGGAATCTATAACTTGCAAGCCTTTTGGGGTCTTTTTAAATCATCATGTTTAATCGCTGTTTGCAGCAGTAAATTTTTGCCGATCTATTTTCCAAATGGAGAGGGGGAACAAAGCCCCCTGTGTCCCAGCCTTGCTACAAGCCTTTTTCTCATTTCTGTCAAATTAGGCATCGGCTGAAATTTCCTAAACGAAACAGGCTATCACTATACGATAAAACGATGAAAAAATCTTCCATTTGTAGGGGAGAATCTAAGAATTTTAAAGCAAGGGGATGTCTTTTAAATTAAGAGAACGGAAAGGATCTCAGCCCCAACATTTTAGGGCTGAAGTTAGAAAATTTAGCATTCCAATTAAATAGACTAAATTATAGGAAAAAGTTGCACCTATAAAATACAAGTTTTACTACAGTTCCTCTGACCTCATCTAAAGCATGTGTGTTGCCAGTATGGGAGAAATTTGGCATCCTAAAGAGCTGGAATGCAGAAATGGCATTCTAAAACATTGTTCACAATGTTTCTGCGTCTAACATACATAGAACAGGGGATGGTGCCAGGATTGGCAGGACGTGGACAGCAACTCGAAGAATCTCAACAGAAGCTTTAAGCTCTGTAGTGAGGAAAAAATTGGTTATGGGTGGTAATTGAACAGGTACTTCCGACGAGAGATAGGAGGTCGAAAATTTTCATACACTATCCCATCTTATAACATGATTTGCACAATATTCATACTCCTTCGTGTCCGAATTTACTGTTTGGTTTTTTCGTAAAATCTGACTGCACAGCGCGCGAAGCGTGCCTTAAGTTTAAGGGATACATGAAAAACTTTCTCATACAGGGACAAACTCAACTTTATTCATCTAACTGAGTAATCATGTAGTGTATGGGACCCACCCGTCGGTCCTTCGAAGTGGTCTACCGTTTCGTCAGCGGTAGGCTCCCGTTCGAAAATTATAAAAGAAACAGCTATGCGATTGAGGATGAATTTGACGGCCTTTACAGGAACAGTGTGCTGACTACAGTATTAATGTCTTCGTCATTTGACTTGACCGGTGAAAGGGAGGGAAACTTTTTACTATTTAGCTATATGGGGACAAATGAAAAGAACAAGCGAAACTCTGTACAAGGCACGAATCGCGCCGAAAAATTTGGGGCACTATTGAAGGACCTGCTCTCTTTGAGAGCCACAAAAGACTGAGGCCCAACCGTGAAGGGACCAACCGTCCCAACCGGGCCTTATACTATTTTGGGGAATTAGTCTATTCCTTTACGCATATTTTCTTTTTATAATGTTATATCAACATTTTCATCGTGACCTTGTATACAGGTTTCAATGGTTATTTTGGCTACCATAGTGGGCCTTGCGTCTTTGTGCCTGAACCAGCTTTTGAGTTTATGAAGTCATGAGTGTGTGTGTTATCCCCCCCCCCCCCCCCCGAAAATGAATAAAATGATAGCAGCGAATTGAAGACTTCAAGTAGGTGCTCATGCGCAATGAATCCTGTTTGTCGTGAACTTAGTAAAGACACACAGCAGATCACAACAAATTATCCATTAACGGACAGAAAACACACCATAAGGATACCCTACTGGCATGGGCGTCAATCCTGCGGGGACAGGGGACACCCCCACATTTTGGAAATACACCCATTGACTTAAGATTTTTACACAGTAAATTTTTGACAGAAGTGACTATGCCCCCCCCCCCCACAAACACACACAGTCGAGTAAAGATTGACGCCCACTACTGGGCAGTATACTTCAAGGACTTAAACAGTTAAATAGACTACTACACTTCTAATTCATATAAATATAGGCTGTAGAGTTAGAAGTTAGATGAGGTTTCACTGCTCAGTTTCTAACCAATTGGTTTACGTCGGGTAGGCCAAGGCCTTCTATACAGTTGTGGTCTTTTATACAGTTGTGCACTGCTTATGCTGAGCACCAAACACAATGACAGTAGGTTCCATTTTTAAAGTCTTTGGCATGACCCGGCCAGGAGTCGAGGCTCTAGACAGTGCTTAATGGTATTTTAGCTTGAGTAGTTGCGCTAGTAGATTGTGTTGGCGATTGGAAGTATATACGACGACGATGTTATATAGAAGCTAAACTTTGATGATCAGTGACCCAAATCGATAAAACAAATGAGATCATAATGGTGAGAGTGATCACCTGACCTAAGCTTTTCAGTAGTGTAGGCTTCGTCCACACTTGAAGGTTCAAATATCACGTTTCAACGATTCCGTAAAGCTAGCAGTTTTCATTGTTGTCTCCCACAGCAGCCGTCGCTGTAACACTGCTTTACATACTTATCAGCGTACTACTGTTGGCGTATGAGTCTTTGAAGGTTACTACGACTTGAAATGTGGACCGGTAAAGACCAGCTTTGGCGACAACTTGGTGTTTCTTGGAGTAGCTAACGCCGAAACACTCATATGTATAACCGTTGACTTTAACGGATTTTGGGAATTACCTCGACGTAAAAATATGGACCGGCGATGACCACCTTTAGAAATAATTGGTAAGACCACAAGGACAGTTGGCATCAGTTGTCTATGGGTTCTCCTATCTATCCTTAAGCGCACCCTCTATTCCCTGGGATCCTCTCCTATAGAGGTTTTTCACTGACGTCACTGCGTTCGCGCGTCTCTCTATTTTGACGGCCAGGCGCCCAGTGTATAACAATCGTAACTAACATCCTGCAGTCTTTTGCGCATGAGCAGTGACGGCCAGTGAGCCAAATTGAAACGCGCTGACGTCACGTGAAAAACCTCTATTGAACTATTGAGGCCTATGTGGTAGAACGCGGTCAACTGAGCTGAAATACTGTCGTCAAGCTTTCCATTGTTACGTCATGGGAACGCGTCCCATGTAGTATTTGAGTACTATTTGAGTATATGTGTGTGTGTGTGTGTATATATATATATATATATATATATATATATATATATATATATATATATGTATGTATATATATATATATATATATATATATATACATACATACATGCATACATACATATAAATATACAGTATACATGATACAAGGAAACAGCAGACCAGTCAGCAATTCATAGTATATTCGTCGCTACTCTGAGTATCGTAGATAAACCACGATATATCGGGGGTGATGGTTTTACCGACAGTCTTTGGTTTGGAGACCATCAGACCAAGCACCATTGCCCACGGTCCCATCTGCCAACGGAATTTCCGCCCGAGGGGCTATAAAGCCACTGTCGTTTTTGCGAACTTTGTCTGCAGAAGGTATAGCGCCATATGTACTATGAAAATCATCAGGAGAAAATCGGCTGTAAATTTTAAAGAAAACCTAAACAGGGTTGATCAATGTTCAGTTTTAGGTTTAGTTCATTATGTTTATAATCCTCATCGTAAGATATAAGTCTCAGTTTACAATACTTATACAAATCAAATGCAAAAAGAAGGGACTCGACAAGGGTGAAAACAGAAATAAAACGCATCAAAAAGGTCGTTGTGGAATTACATAACAAACTTATAAATACCAACAGACTCAATGGTGCGCATTTCCGTTCTTTCTAGTAGAAAAGAAACAAAAATAGCCCAGTGAGTGTTTTGGTAGTGGTGGGAGGTTGTGGGAGGTAGTTTGATAGTTTGAGGTTATGATGTGAGGTTCTGATGGGAGGTTATGATGCTACATATGCTTACTTCAAGTTCACAGGAGGTTAAAAATTTGATTACTCTACCTACGGCGAATATCACAATAACAACAAATAGGAACTGGATGCAAGTGTTACCGTGATGCTGAAGTTAACTACCCCTCTAACATAGTAAAACAGAATTTAAGCGTAAGCGCTTCTTTTAACGGAACTATGAGATGGTAGCAAAGTACCAAACTGGTATGTAAGATCCAAGTGAAATTACATGAAAACATGACTTTGCTAATTTTATTTCTATTTTCTTGACAGGTATATGACCTGGACCTATTATCTTATAATTTTAGTCGAGGTGTTTGTGATTACCTACATTTGGACACCTAAAATAAGTGAGTAGCCTGTACCTCGTACTCTCGCCCCATCCTACAATGCAAAGTGACCCTTATCAAGAAATTCAACTAGTACTTACATGTAACTTGAATTTCATTTACAACTTTCAATAGTCCCGATCAGACTTAAAGCCACCCTGAGAGTTTAGGAGTTCACCCCCACCCGTGCCCTGAGTGTAAAGAAATATGCCCCAAAGTCACCAATTTGTTGGAGAAATAATGCGGTATGACTCCCTGCCTCTTGGCCGCTTGGCGGACGTGCATTACTCCTGCACCTACATTGGCTGCACTCGTAATAATTATGTATGTACATATTCGACACCTGCTATGAAGGTAGCCCTGTCTAATGGCCAGCAATTATCGCTATAAAGAAACACCCTGAGGAAAGCCCCTGGACCCAGTGGCGCCGGTACGGAGGGGCATGGGGCGCCTGCCGTCCCCCCCCCCCCCAATCGATTTCAGAAAATTTTGAAAATTTTAAAATGATCCCAAAAGGCGTTTAAGCTATAGATTTCTGTAGGGGTAGGGTGAGGTGTGTTTTCGACCGAGTGGTGGATCTATTGTAACCATTTTCTATCACAAATGGTTCTCAAACTATCAAAATTATCGCAAATACTTCGCAAACTATCAAAATTTCTCTCGCTCCGCGTCCTTCAAACCCTACCTCATTATTATCCTTATTATCAATTATTTTCGGTAGCAACTCCCGCAGAAGCACAGCAACAAAAGTTGAAAGCTGGTTACGAATTCTCAGGTAAAATACTGGCTTTGTGATTGCCAAACAGGTGTTTTGTGGAACTGAAAGTGTCTCGATCCAGAGTATGAGTGCAGATTTTGTCATGTTTATCTCATTTATTTAAAAAGTTCGGGGCGCTTCGCACGCATACGTCACGATTTTCACTTTATCTCATGACCATTAATAAGGTTACAATACATGCAACTATTCTGATCACAACTCTTTTCCGAAAAAAAACAGAAGTACATCTCCAGTCTATGTAGGGGCCTTTGGGATCTTTCAGTCTAATTTGTATCATTATGTGGAAGGTTGAAAGAACGTATTTGCCGTTATACATTTTTCAAAAATTTTTACCAAGCGCTTCGAGAGCAGCCGTTACCGGTATAGATGACTTACGACGAAAAAACGTTCTGAAAAGCTCTTTTTAGTCCTAAACCCCTTTGCTTTACCTATCAGGGAGGTCTAGTATCACTTCCCTGCACCTATACTCTCCCTCCCATTCCCCATTGCTGGAAGCTGTTCGTCTGGATTCTCGTAAAAACTAAGTAAAATTACGACAGTTGTAAATTGCTCGGCATCATACTCTATAGTATCATTTGGATGTCAGGTAACAATCATCATCAGTGCCCTACTTCATATAATTAATCCACAGCTTTCAGGAGGCACTATACCGGTGTATACCAGCCTACCCAATACACATGTACAGTATTTACTGTACATGCTATGAAAATTGGCTGGTGATATTTAAACGTTCCTCGTGTTACAAAATTATAACATGGCACAGTTTAATACTGGAAACGGTATTCCATCATGTACAGTATTTACTGTACATGCTATGAAAATTGGCTGACCAGCCTTAGGTAACCTTTCATAATGCACAATGAAGCAAAGGAAAATTTTCGTAATAGTCCAAGAATGTTTCTGTTGACTCCACGCACGTATTTTAACGAAAACCATTCCCCGAAAAGAAGATATTAAAGTAGCCAAAAGGGCTTTGGGAGGTTTGTTGACAACATACCCTTCTCTAAGACAACATATACCCTACTCTTCCTGCACCTAACCAAATATTAGAATTCACTAAATAAGGATATTTTCCAGCCATATATGATCAGTTTCAAAAATATCCCAAAGATAGCACCATTTTGCATCTAAGCAACCTTAAATTAAGATAAATTTTTCAGAGGGGAGGGAGACACTCCCTCCCCTTAGACCCCTCACCAGGACGGCACCTTTATGTAGTGACAAAAAAGGATTCCACACTGCTGTATACAATTGCAGGGACGCAGAGAAAAGGTACAATTTACGCAGGCTTGGGGTGAAACTGAGTCATCTGTTCTGTCCCCAATCACCAAATCCAGGGGGCGCCACTGCCCTGGACCCCACGTCCCTTGGGAGGGCTTCGACGTCCGGAGGTGTCTTTGGCGCCATTGTGTTAGTGTGGTGCGAACCGCCGCCCCGGACCAAAGTGGCTGTGCGCCAGGGCCGTAGCCTGGGTGAAATCTCTATGGGGGCAGTTCGTGACACTGTCTAAGCGGAGCACCAAGTGGCGTGCCTTTAGATAGCTGACACTCTGGGGGACCCTTCCTTTTTGACCTGTGCATGGGTTCCCATCCTGGGGAGAATGCTGAGGGGAGGGATACATGTAAGGTGCAAAATAGTGCTATTATTGACAAAGCTTTGGACTAATTACATCTTTACAAATTGTCATTATTTAGTGATTTTCTTCACGCTTTTGGCTGGGCATAAGGCAAGAGGTGTTATCTAAAAAAGGGGACAGATGGCACCCCAACTCTGTGAGAAATATTTGTCTATGTGAGGTGGATTGGATGCAACATGGTGCTACCTTTATTAAAGATTTGTAAAGCGTTGAACTTATTATATGTCTAGGAATCCTCATTATTTAGCGATTTTTTTCAATTGAAAAAGGGTGTAATTTTCAATTGAAAAAAGGGTGTAATTGAAGGGGATGTTGCCTACTGGGAGAAATGACACCTTTACTCTTTGAGAAATTTTTCTGGTTCTAAGGTTTCCTAGACAGCCAGATCAAAAATTGTGTTATCTTTGGTAAAGCTTTGAAGTAATTACATGATTTAAAATTTAACTTATTTACTGAATTCTTCGATTGTGGCATGACACCTCTACAACGACTGGTAGCTTGTGCGGGCTGCTCCCTTTTGATACGCCACTAGGCGAGCCACCTTCGGTTGGCGCGTAGCCGTAGCGTAGGCCTTGCAAGAAAATGTTCAGTCGAAATGCCTCCCAGATGGAAAATTGACAAATTTTAGACCTTGGAAAATTCTCCTCTTTTAGATTTCATGTTATAGAAACAAATTTAGCTTTGATTTAAATTAAAAAGCTACCTGTAAGCAGGGAGGTGATGCTGTAAGCTCATTGAGTTCAGCTTATAATTAAACGTATAGATTATGTTATCTTTAGCCTGGGTGTATGCTGGTGTATTCTTGTATTTCTTGCAGGAGGAAAGGGTTCCTTCGTCAGGAAGAGAAACCCACTTGAAAACGCGTCAGTGGCGGGATTCCGGGGGCCTCCGCTGGAAAATTTGGGAGAAAGGGACCTTAAATGCGATTTCCCAGGTTCTTTGAGCCCTGAATCATAATCAGGACAGTGAAAGTTTCAACACTGCAGTATTTTCTCAAGTAGGCCAACTTTACGGTTTGGAGATCTCAGGGGGGCAGTTGCCCCCTGTCCCCCTCAGGCTACGACCCTTCCCCTACCAGAAATATATGAAGTTAAGCAGAAAATATTGTCAAACTTCGGTGGTGTTCTTTACAACTGAGGTCTATACCAGAATGTGCTGGTTTTCCACAGTTTCACAGGTTCCCGAAGACACTTGTACTATTACATTCCGGGTACTTGTGCATTCGGAAGATATTTAAGAGTTACATAATACCGAATCCAAAGTTGGCAATGAAAGATCTGGCTGCACTGGAAGACCATTCTTCCAGTGCAGTTATTGTATACGATAGTTGATCGGTAAGCCGGCAATGGGGTGGTGAGGGTAAATTAACTTGGGGGTAATAATTAGGGTCTGGTACGAACGTAAGCATACGGGACTGCTTCCAGTTGGGGACCCGAAAATATAACGTATGCATATGAAAGGCCTAATCGTGAGCTTTCATGTGCGGGATAGCCTGTGCCAGTTGAAAACTTCTTACAAGGGTCCAAAGGCCAAGAAACGGACCAAAATTAGTGTGAATCAATGAAGGAATAATTGTGCTACCTGCTAACAAGCTAAGCGTCACAAACGCACACACCGCAGGGCAGGTCTATTTTTTCAAAACGGTGACCTATTGTTAAATCTCATTTTTCTGCCTACATGGAAAAGGCTTAGAGCCACTTGAAAAGATATGGAGTGGCAAAAGTTGCACGGATAGGACATTAGCGACAGTCACTGCGATCTTAATTGTTAAAAAACCGATGTGGGGGTTTAAATATTTGGGAGAGGGATAAATTACCGACCAGAATTTCCCTTAGGGTACAGGCCGCAGGAATAGATATTTCATGTGACGTCACGCGATTGGGATTGCCTTGCCCGGCGATGCCGGGCACATCACACGCACAGTAAGCGTATTTACAGCGCACGCACTGACACGGCATAACCATAGAAATAAAAATAAGGGAGAATGACGTCTGCTTTGGCTAGGCTGTACGGCAACAGAGCACCTGCGCGTAATACAAATATCACGTCATTGCTTTTGCCCCAAGTATTGGCAAAGAAACTAAAAGCTTTCAAGTTAGGAGTATAAAACAAAATGCTTAAGGCACCATGACTTATTTCTGCTGTGAAAATTACTCCTAATCTTTCGAAAAACGGATAAAATAAGCTATAACTTCTGCAGCAGCTGGGGCGGGATTCACTAACATTTGCGTAAGTTCTTGCGTAAGTCAAAATATTTACGAACTGCGTAAGTACTTTCTTAAGTGGTATTCACTAAAACAACTTACGCAGTTCGTAAAGATACGCAGCGTAACTACAATAAATGCACAAGAGCCAATCGTGTGTGCGGTTGAATCTTGCTTTGTTACATTTTGAGCCAATCACATTGATTGTTATTGTTAAAACGACGCACACGGTCTTCTGTGGCTACACACGCGGTCCTATGTTCTACACAACCGTGTGGTAAACGCGTACTTCTGTGTGTGTTACTATGGCTATTTTGAACTTACGACAACTCTGAAGCTTGCGTAAAGTTACGCAAAATATTTAAGAACTTTTCTCTTCGTGAATACCGACTAAGCAAGATACGCTTCGTAAGTCTGACTTACGCAAATTTTTGTGCGTAAGTATTCTTTGTGAATCCGGCCCCTGATTGCACACTGTACGTACGGAGACACACCAATCAACCGGTCTTTTGCCGTACAACGAAAGCGCCCTCACAGTTTTCGTGGCTTCACCGGTTAAACATGCATGAATGATTGTGTCAGCGAGCTGTCGGGATAGTCCAGGGGATGATTCTATTTATCACGACTTCTGTTCAACGGTATGTCACAATGGCCCAGAGCTTCTACCCAAAATGCATCAGTTTTCTTCATTTTGCAGTCACCAATGTGGATATCTTGGCATTATTTAATAGGCAAACGGTCGAAAGTAGGGCATGAAATTGCCATTCCGTTCAAATAGTGCGTCGATGCATTGATTTCTTTAGGTCATAGAAAGATTCGTCTAAATCATTTCATCATTTTCTCAACAATACAAAATGCACTGTTTCTTCCCCCCACCCCCACCCCCACCCCGGGGCCTCATGCACTTAATGAAAGTGTGAATATAAATGATTTTCTTTCTTTTTGGGGGCAAAAACGATAGCGATTTATTACGTAAATGTATAGGGCTGTGACAGCACCACTACCCATCAAATGTTTGCTAGCTTGTTAAAAACGGGGGATACCTAAGTATACGTTTAAAAGCCTCGTTAAGTCCAGTAGTATAACTTGTAGTCCATGTTAATTATGCAAACACCTTTGTGGTATATTACCGATTGTATTCTGAACTTTTTCTCATACAGTAACATTGGAGTACAAACGTCTATCGTTCCAAGAGACTCATTCAGAAGATTTGAGGGAATTTCTGACCATTTTACGGAATGAACACGAACTTATTGGGCTTCCTGAATTGAGAAATGGACTGGAAGACAATGTAACCATTCACGAAATGCCACGTGGCAATGAATCATACCAGTTTGTTAACATCACAAATATCGTCAAAAATCTGACCTCCCCTGTTCTACTAACTGTCACCAATTACGGATTTCTTGATCTTTTGCTTAATTTACTCTATAGCATTCAGCGACTTTCCATGCAACCCACAATTCTAGTCGTTTGCGAAGATGAGACTGCGTATGCGGAACTTTTGAAAAGACAAAACAACCTCACCTTAAAGTTTCACTTAGTTTTGAACTATGTGCAAGAATCGATAGCCAACGCAGCAGACTACAAGACCGAACCGTACATCACCTTGGTGCAAAGGAGAGTTTCTTACATAGAGTTATTAATACAAAGTGGTCTGGATGTGTTTAACGTTGACTCGGACATTGTTCTGTTGGAAAATCCTTTCAAATATTTTATTGGTAACAATTATGATATATTTGCTCAAGGTGAAGTAGAGGGCGCAAGAGTCGCTTGTAGTGGCTTCTTCTACTTAAGAGCTAACTACAAAACCAAGAAATTTATGAGAACTTGGAGACGTGGCCTAGTTAGAGACTCTAAAGGTAATCAATTTGCATTTAACAGAAAACTCAAATTATTTCGGCCGCCTATGAAAGTGAAAATTTTACCATGGGACCGCTTTATGTGTGGAAAAATATTTTTAAAGTCAGAGAAACCTTGGTTCGAGAGGTCACCGCTACCAGTTCAAGTTCATGCAAATTTTATGGTCGGAGAAGGAAAAAAGGCAGACATGCTGAAAGCATACCAACTGTGGTTTGTTCCCGATTAACACAAACATGTGCAGCAAGTATGGACAAATAATAACGGATCGATAACACTTAGTCACGGTAGGGGGACCTTGCCAATGTGGGCCCCATTAAGATTCGTCCAAGGTGCTGTTGCAGATCCCACATTGGAGACTTTCCCACTAGAAACCCATCATGAGCCCATACAGGCCCCATAATGCTCACCCCATCATCTTCGAATACCATTTGTCCAAACAAACCCTGCATAATGCCCAGATGGGTCCCATAAATATAACTGCACATTCTCAGCTCTGCTCACGAAAGCCCATAATGCTTACAAATAGCCAGTGTGAGCCTTTCTTGCATATTGATTGTGTTACAGGTTAATTGGTTTATGACTGAGGCAGACCGAATGCTTATGTTTGTTTTCTAACTGACTGATGTAAAGAAAAATTCTCACTCACGAATTAATTCTTAGTAGCTTGCTGAAGAAGTCTGATCACGTGGCTTAAGAGAAATGTTGCTACCTTTTTCTTTTAGTACAAATCAATTAGATATTTTATCACCTTTCTACTCGTTGCTTCAGATGAGTACGTCAAACTAGGCACTGCAGGCGGATCTAGTAGGGGTGAGGGTCTGCGCCTTTCGAAATTCCCATGCAATATGGCAATATTCTTTACATCACCGAAATTTTGGGTCGTGTCCATATTTGACTCTAACCCTTTCCCCCATTTGGTCCCACCCCCAGTGGAAACACGTCGATTCGCCTCTGCACAAGAGAGTGATCTATCTTATGCCTCAGAAACTCCTTAGAGAGGATAAGAAAATATCGGCTATACTTAGTAGAGGAAAAATATTGTTTTTGTGGTAAAGAAAAATTTGGTTGCTATTAAGCCATGTTTTGATACAGAATGGAAGACAAATAAAAAAGTCGCTAGGAAACTTTATTTTCAAGAAATAAGTTTTTCACAGAAAGATTTTCACTGCTTTGTTGTCCGTCACTAATTTATTCACCCAAAGTATATAGTTTTCATATGATGCAATATTCATAATACTTCTTACTCGTAGTGTGTATAGACCTTATTCCATGACGTCACACGACGTCAGTCTGGAGGAAAACAATGAAGCACACGTGCGCGCACGGAGTAGATTTAGCAACCGCGTGTAGTAGGCTTACGCGCGAATACGATTGGTTGACAAATCAGCTATCTGCATTTGTTGGTGTAACTTGCAGTGGTACGCGCTTTTCCTCCAAACAAGGGAGCACTTTCGGCTCTGTGACTAAGAGTATTTATTGACTAGAGAGTAGACACCAAGGTCAAAATAGCAGAATGTCCATCCATGGAGGCAAAGTTAGGTCCAAATTTGCAGTGTCTCGACCAACCAGTCGTTTCTTCCTTTGGGTGTGCTTTCTGTTACACTTTGCTATTTATAACGCTTGCCTGCATAGGTGGTGTACTCTGTATCGCGTCTCCAGAGCCGTATATTTAGATATACGGCTAAATATACGGCTCTAAATATACGGCTCTGCGCGTCTCTTAACCATACAAAAATAAAGGGCACTTTTTAAATACAGCATAAGTACTTAAGTGCGCGCACAATTTGCACAAATTTTAGCTGGTTATGTGCAGTGCGTCGACGCGCTGTACACAGCCGGATAACATTTGTGCGCGTCCTTACAAAACAAAAATACGCCTGTCTATAAAAGCCGAAGTACGCGCTCACGAGCGCGTTCTTTTTTTTTTGCCAGTCATAGCCTACATGTATACAAGTTATAGAGGTTCTTCACCGACGTCACTGCGCTGCGCGTCTCTCTACTTTGACTTCAAGGCGTCTATAGAGGGATTTCATCTGACGTCACGCGCAATGGATTTCCAGGCATTGAAGGGCAAAACACACACGCAGTAAGCGTATTTACGGCTCACGCGCACGGTATAACCATAGATACTACTGTGACACAATGGACGCGTGCCCATCAAAACCAAAAAGACGCGCGATCTTGCCCTTCAAAATTGCGTCTAGTTGGTTAAAGTCACGTGACTGAAACCCCTCTATTGTGCAACAATTGTAACTAAGGCCGTATCGTGCGCGCGTATCGATAACACACCTTCTGCACATGTTCAGTGACGGCCAGTACGCCAAATTGAAACGCAATGATGTCACGTTAAGCTAAGAACCTCTATAGAGGGATTTCATGTGACATCACGCGCAATGGATTCCCAGGCACTGAAGGGCGAAACACACACGCTGTAAGCGTATTTACAGCACACGTGCACGGCATAACCAAAGATACTACTGTGATACACTGGACGCGTGCCCGTCAAAACAAAAAAGACGTACGCGCAATCTTTCCCTTCAAAATTGCGTCTAGTTGGTTAAGTCACGTGACTGAAATCCCTCTATAGAGGGATTTCAGTCACGTGACATTACCCAACTAGACGCAATTTTGAAGGGCAAGACCGCGCGTCTTTTTTGTTTTGTCGAGCACGCGTCCATTGTGTCACAGTAGTATCTACGGTTATGCCGTGCGCGTGAGTTGTAAATTCGCTTACAGCGTGTGTGTTTTGCCCTTCAGTGCCTGGGAATCCATTGCGCGTGACGTCACATGAAATACCTCTATAGACCTTATGCATTGACATCACTGAGCTATATAACTGGAGGACGCATGTCAATGCGGAATACGCGACGAAACTGAAGCCGACCTGGAGGGTCACGTGATGTAGGTTATCTTACTCAAGTCGATTCCATTGCCCTAAAAACGCGCAGCTACAAGTGAAAATAATGAAACGCAGAATCATTGATGTACACGCTAAAGCAATCGCTTGTTACTCATTACGTCTCTAGTGCTTTTGTTGTAATTACTTAGTAGGACATCTGTACACAATGATTCATAATCGTACGTGATCAAAAGATTGAGTCGTATGGATCGGAGTGTCGAGACGCGATGACTGCGTAACATTGGCGATAGCACCGTCACTGAACAGTACACAGAGTAGGCGCGCTTGTTACTGACTGTTCATACCTGTGCACAATTAATCTGTACAACGCGTCGAACGCGTCCTCTTGACAAAAAAGGCGCACGAAGGGAATGTAACACGCGCGCACATGCACGCGTGCATTTTGGCCAATGATGTGCCTCAAAGCTTCCTACACGGTGAGCGTTTGGTGCTCCGTATGTTATACGGCTATTGTGATGTATGCCTTTCCAGGAAGTTGCTAAGGCAACTTTACCTCGGCGCAATGGCGTGGTAGCCGGTAAATTAGCGTCCAAGGGGTTGAAGAGACGCTAAGACCGACTACGGCGCGTTAGCATGTACATCATTGCCTAAAGCTGCATTTATAGGGCGCGGGCGCGCGAGCGTCAACGCGGGCGTTTCGCTGCGTCAAAAAATCGATCTAATGTATTTCCTTGGGACCATTTATACGGCGCGGGCGTCTTGCACGCGTCAGCGCGCGGACGCGGGCGTCAAAATTCGAATCGCTCATGTAGCGATTTTTGACGCCTGTCGCGCCTGACGCGAGGTATTGCGCAATCATTTTCTTGGAAAATCCCACACTCGTACATGCATATATCAACACAAAGAGGATTGTAGCTGTTCATTAGCACATGCAACAAGGTTGTATCTGTACGGTTAGTCGCTCGTGTGCGCTGTGCTTGTGGTATGCGCCTTCTGTTTTTCTCCTCCTGTTGATGGGGTGTACCCCCCACCGGCGCTGTCTCCTCGATCGGCACTTCCGTCGATTCCTTCTTCGAAAGAACAATGCGAGGAGTAGAATTTCCTCATCGATGAGAGAAATTCGCCGCAACGTAGAAAGAACCACCATGTTGTCTGAGAACCATGTGTTGTATGGCGGCAAGAAGCTGTTAAAAAGCGCCAAACTAACACTTTACCCGCGCCGCTCACCCGCGCTGTATAAATGGTTCCGGGCGCGTCAACGCGCGGCAAAACGCCCGCGTTGACGCCCGCGTCCGCGCCCTATAAATGCAGCTTAAGCGTTTTCACTTCTAGCTACGCGTTTCTACGGCCGTGGCGACTTGAGTAAGCTAACCCACATCACGTGACCCTCCATGATGGCTTCAAAACATTATTGTGGAATGATCCTTCCTAGCATATAGTTCAGTAATTGACATCACACTGACGTCATTTTGGGTGAAAACGAAGCACACGTGCACGAACGGCGTGGATTTTCGCCGCACGTGTAGTAGATCGACTTACGCGCGTATACAATTGATTGATAAATCAGTTGTCTGCATTTACTGGTGTAACTTGCAATGATACGCGCTTTTCCGCCATTTTCCTCCAAAAGAGGGAGCACTTTCTCCATTGAGACATCATATGCATTAGGTATATTCATTTGTCAATTCCCATGGTATCTTTAAGTAACGCACTTTTACTTCTTATCAGAAAAGAGGCTATTATCTTTCGGTACCGTCCTTGTTGATGCAATGTAAACACAATATATTTCTCTTTAAAGGGTGTAGACCTTATTCATATGACCTCACAACACAGAAAGTGCGCCCTGAGGAAGAGGTAATGTCGTATCATAACAACCTATGCCAACACAAATGCAGACAGCTGGTTTGTGTACCGGTCGGATACGTGCGTAAAGGGGGACACACACCTATCCGTTTTGTGCGTCCGAACTCCAGCCCGAATGCGTGCGCGTCATTCCTCCGGTGCACGCACAATTCGAATACAATGAATTAAGTAGGCGCATAACACACCTATCCGAATAGTGTCCGTCGTCCGTTTTTGCGTCCGAAAAATTCGCTTCAAGAGCGATTAATTCGGATGACGGATAGACGCGCTCAATGCAGCCTTGGCAAGTCTTTGTAAGCGACCAGTTTATTTACTCAACCAAAAGCAAACAATGACGGAAATTTTTAACACGGAAAAATTAATTGAGCTCGTAAGAGAGCGAGAGGTTTTATACAATGAAAAACACCAAAATTACAAAGATGCCGAGTTGACGAAGAATATTTGGAAGTCAACTGGAGACGTTTTGGGAGGGTCTGGTGGGTACATCTGTGGCCATCAAACTCCAACTCTCTTACCAAACGGTGATACTCACCATACTCTTTTCGGCCTTCCAAAACCTGATGAATCCACCATCTACGATCATTTTCCGATTGATTCCTTTCCTCCACTTCCAATATATTCCTAGTATTTCTTTTATTTCCATATTATCCGACCCCATTTTATCGCACGTGCAGGGCCGTAGCGAGCGGGGGGTGTGGGGGTGTCACCCCCCCCCCCAATATTTGGTCGCCCGTCGGCAAATTTGCGGTCTGTCGGCAAAAAGAGGAGAGGGAAAGGAAAAGAAGAGGAAAAGAGGAGAGGAGGAAAAGAAGAGAAGAGAAGAAGGGAAAGGAAGGAAGTGAAAGGGAAGACGGAGAATGAAAAGAAAAAAAGAGAAAGAGAGAACGGGCCAGTCTGTTATCGGCTATTTCGATTTTCGGCTCTTTCGATTTTCGGCTCTTCATCTATAATTGCCCATTCAATTTGAAGACCCGTCGGCAAATTGATTATGCATGTGACGGCCGTATACGGCCGTATCAACGGCCGTCGGTGTAATTGGACGAGTGACTGAGCCCGTCGGCAACTCGGGAAAAGAAAGGGACTTAACGGCTTCCGTATAGGTGCACTATTTCGGGTCATATGACATTCTTGAAAAACCACTTTCTGCACATTATTCCTCACTTTTATCATCACCATGGGGAGCAGCACCCGATTACCCATAGAGAGGGTATCCTTAGCCCGTCTTCTAAACCCTAACCTTGACTTAAAACACATTTTGCAAACTTCTGAGGATCCGGTCTACCCACAAACATCCTGAGGAAAATAATGCGTGCCGCGCTTGTATCCCCTTCACTGCAATCTCAGGCTTTTAACTTTTGAACACCGAAATGAAAACAGATACAAAACCCATCTTCAGATTCTGGCGTTCAAAGCATATTTTGAACACTTGTGTTAAGATTCTGAACACTTTCTCTCCCTTTTTGAACGCCGGTCGCCTATCCACTTATCGTAGCGATCGTAGCGTCTAGTGTTCAAATGCTGAACATATAGTGTTCCAATTCTGAACGATATGTTCAGCTCATGAAGTATAGTGGCATGACGGGAGGAATAGCCTAACACATTAGAATTAACCGAAATCTTTGCATTGGATAATGCAGTATGAACCAAAATATACCAGTCCTGCATGAGACTTAATTTTTTACCGAGAGATTAAGCTATAACCCAGAGCTTCCGGCGGCGAAGCCCCACGGACTCCCACCAGGGGCCCTTAAGTCGGCCCAGTGTTTTATCCAGCCCCTATTTAAGGGACAATGTCGCATAAACGGCGACAAATGTCGCACAAAAAAATCTGACAAGCAAATTCTACCCGGGTGTAAATTTTGAGGTTCCTCATTAGGGCAGAAATCCACTCAAATATTGCACCCCTCCCCCTCCCCTTAAACCCCCCCCCCCAGGCCACAGATCATTAAATGTCGCATTGAGAAAACGTCCTAGCTAGAACACTAGCGGACCTGTGGATCCCAACCGTTTAAAACTATATAGCGGCCTGACGAGAGGAGTGGCCTAATACATTAAAATTAGTTGGGATCTAGTTTGTATTTGACGACGCATTATGAACAAAAATATATCCATCTTTAGACTTAATTTTTCACCCAGAGATATACTTAAACCTCAGAGCTTCAGGGGGCTGCCCCCCTGGACTCCATCAGGGGTCCTTAGGCGGGGCCCTGGACCCCACCCGCTGAAGCTCGTTTTCGCACTACGCATTACCAAATCCGTCGGCAAAACATAATCTCCACACCCCCCTAAAGATAACACCTTCGCGACGCCCCTGCGCACGTGAACAGCATTGAAACCAACGGCCTAAAGTTCGTTAAAAATATAAGGAACGTATCCGAACGCGTCCAATATCACGCGAGAAGTTAAATGATAGGTGTGTTCGCAAATTGCTGAGTGCGGATTAGAGACGCGCACGCGCACGTTCAAAACGGACCGCAAAAAACGGATAGGTGTGTGCCGCCCTTAAGTCTACTACGCGAGCGTGCGCAGTTTACGTCGCACGTACATTGTGCTTCATTATTTGCCCTCTAAAATGACATCATGTGACGTCAATGCATGAGGTCTATAGTTCCCTCAACGTTATGTTGAAACATCAGTTAAACTTTAATTTTTATCTTACTTCCCTTATTTGTATCTTTCAGCACGTTTCAGAACATAAATATTGTACATAATAGGTAACTAAGTTATCTTGAATGAACATGACGATTCAATAACAGGCATACTGTCAAGGGGTGGTGCCAGGATTTGCCTAAACGGGGTTCAAGTTCCCCAACGTGGGTACCGAAGACGACAAAGTTGACGAGTTGCTGCAAGGATGGCGACCCCTTTATTTTCGGCCCCCGAAGCTGGCCGAAAATTTATTGAACACAATTAATTTTTTAAGAAAATGAGATAATTTGGGTTTCTACTTCAGAAAATTTTGAAATTTTGGATATTATCGAAAACATGAAAATTTGGGGGATTATTGAAAAATCTCAACTCCTTGGGAGCAAAACCAAGTAAACAGTCGAAGCGACTTTTCGAGGTCGGGAATTATTTATTGTACTCATTAATGTTCTCCGACGAATTTGGAAAATTTTCCAGAGGGTGGCAGCCTTCCCCGAGGGGGAATGACCCCTGCTCCCACCGAGAGCCACCCCGATACTATCATATGATTAAAAGAACCCCACATGAATTAATTCAGCAGGACATACTTTTGACTCCTTTTCCCCTTAGTAAACGTAATAGGCTCAAGTTAGACAACTGCATTCATTCTTCGAAACTGAGGAACGCATAGATAATACTCAACCGGTTGTTGGAACAGGACATTGGGATCGCCAGATAATATACACTCTCAAAATGTCCTAGTCAAATTTGAATAGAATCTAATCAATAGGGGCACGAACCGGAATCTTGTCAAATCTTTGACTAGATTCGGCTCATAAATTAAACAAATAGTTTCATTTTTGAACCATTTCTAGTCAATTTTGAAACAAATCTTGTCAAATGTTTGACAAGATTCCGGTTCGTGCCCCAATTGACTAGATGTTTTTTAGAGTGTATACGAAGGCTAGACATGTGATCGGCAAAAAGGCTGTATTTACCGATACCTGATAACCGATGTTGAAAAAATAGCGACTGATTCACACCAGAATAATTAGTATTTTCAAATTTATATTCACTGCGACAAACGTCCATCACTGGCAAAAACATCATTGCATGGATATATACTGATACGTGGTTCAATGCAATAGCAAATGATACGAAAATTCTCAGAATTACAAAACCTCTGAATTGGATTGGACATTGGCCTAGTAGTATTTTAATTATGACCTTATTATTCGCAATCACTGCAATTAAGGGATTATTGGCTATTTGTATGCGACGAGTGACGTCATTGTCCCAAACGCAACGCAGCAGCGAAGCTAAACATTACCAGGATTGGGGTACATGCCTAACATTAGGTTTTCCCTGCACATGCAACTGACAGACATAAACACCCCGATGGGCCAAATTTTTGCCTGCAAAATACAGAATTTAAGTAGTATCCATATTACCATGCCAAAAGCGTTCACAATTTGGAACAAAGGACGGCATTTTGTGAAACTGAAGACGTTTTATTCAGAAGTACACGACATAACTCCATTAGCCCTTTAAAAAGATAAATCTTCTAATTCCTCAAGCTCATATCTATCCTTTGTTTGTCATTATTTAAGTGATTGGTTACCTTCTATTACTGATATGTTATTAAGTTAAATAATGATTTTGATTTATATGATTTATTCACACCAAGATAAAACAGTCAAACAGAACTCAAGGTCACTTATATGGATAACACAGAAAAGAATGACCAGCAGACTTTTTCCAGAGTGGTCCCTGGAACCATCTTGACGAGCATCTGACGCAGGCTATACACGGATATATGCCTTCACCCGTATCTACAGATTTGGGTAGAAAACCGCCAAGAATACCACAATGTACGTTCTTGAACACTCGGTGGCGGCTTGAGATCCCCCCCCCCCCCACACACACATACACACTTTTACCAGACTTGGAAAGCTTTGAAGGTTTCACTTATAGACAGTAATATCTACAGGTCCCCTGTTAAGTTGGTCTAAGTACCTGTCACATTTTCAACCCCTTCTTTCACATGCAGTACGTCATTATTGGATTCTTTCTTTGCTTTTAATCCTTTTTTTTTTATTTTGTCTAATTTCTCTTTACCAGCGACCTCTCCTTAAGAAAACTTTGCATGTTTCTATATACTATGTAGCATATTTATCTGATACTAACTTTGACTGTTATTTTGCATTTACATGCAAAGTAACACACGTGAATGAAGCGGAACGAAGAAAACCCTTAATTTGACACTTATGATGACCATCATTATTGAAAAATGCAATCGGGGCCATGCTACAAACACTGGGTCTCTAAGCAAGTAGTAAGCCGCCTTGTACACTAACGAAATAGACGATATTTTTGGTAAAATTATTTTCAATGTCCTAATTACAACCTGCTTTTCTTCAATATTTCACTGTATTTTATACCCCTCCCCTTCCCAGACGTAGGCCTAAGGCAAACTTGAACTTGCATACTTTGTATTAACTCATTATGGCGACATAATTAGTTTGGTTCAGGAACGTCCTCGAACTTAAGCTGCAAACATTTAGAAAAGGACTATTCAGTAGAAGAGCCAAACTCTGTCATTCAGAGGGATTGGGTTTAGCCACGTAGCCAGGTGGTGGCACGAGCCGTGCCCTAATCCCCACAGACTACTGCCCCTCCCCACACACACACACACGCGCGCGCGCACACACTTGGATAATCGATCAAAAAATAAAAAAAAAATGGCACTCGGTATTTTGCGGATACCACCAAGCAATAAGTGAGTTTTGTAATTCTCTGCCGCATGAAATTGTAGGAAACACGTGGGGTAAACAAACCGAGCTCAGCACATAGTGTAATGGGTTCCCCTATTTTCTCGCGCCACCAGTGTTCGTGCATTATATACATACACCATTAATCCTAAATCTAAATGTGGCTAGCCTAACTGCACGAAAAATGTCTCTACCCTACTTAACGGCAGATTAAACTACAAATTTTTACACCAAAGAGGCAGTTTTTATGCAGTCCGCGGTACAAAACCACACGTAAGAACCCTCTTTATATTGGCCATGGGTTACAAAGGGATGATTCGACAAATTTCTCAAGTAAACTTAAATTTTGGAAGACTTGTTGTAGGTACGGGTGTGTTATGTTTATTCCGTGTGGAGGACGTGCGCATGTGCAGGCGAATTATCGAACTCGCTTATTACAAAAATAAGTTTAAAAATGGTCCCAAAAGACTTAAACAACGTTCCGGGGGAATGGGGTGAAGTAATTTTTGTCATTAATCATAGAAATTTTTGCGCGCTTTTTCCGTCTTTTACTATCAGTCCAATTTTCTTCAACGTTTCAAACTTTTTGCGCTTTATGTAACAGCAAATGTCACATAGTTACAAAGATACGAAGAATTAGACATTCCTCTTCTCTCTCCCTTTAGGAAGATTCTGAATATTCACACAATCCGACTCACAATCGTGGCAGACATATTTTGTCAGAAAATTGGAAGCAGTGACGCCAGCACGAGGTTATGGGAGCACATGCCCCAATCGGTTCCGAGTAGAACTGACTCAAAGGCGTTTAATCTATTGATTTCTGTTGGGGTAGAGTAATGTATATTTGCGAAAAATTGATGGATCTATAACAAGCATTTTCTATCACAAAAAATGCTACTTGAACTTTGGTAAGAGCAAGACTATAGACCTCGAGCAGGCTGAACACAAACATTTGCTTTCAAGTCAGGGGTGGCGCCAGAGCAACATCGAGCCTTAACCCACATCGAAGAGCATAGCTTCCCTTTCCTCTGTCGAGAGAAATGGGATACCGTCGGGAGCCTAGGATGTTATATGTTTTATCATCTTTATTGTAGGTATCATTAAGGATGACTGCACGATTGATAAGGCCATTTGTCTGTGCATTTGGAATGCCAGTTTTTCTGATACTGTTGTGCACCCATACATTTGCGTCGCAGACCCTTTGCTAACCTAAGAGTTTTCTAATTGTACGAAAATGAGAATATGCTCATAGCAGGGCTAGAAAATGAGGCTCGCACCCACTCCCTCTCCCCTTCTTCCAACTTCTACCACCCAGGAAGCAAATCGACCGCCAAAAATTCACTATCTACAAACAGTGGTGCAAGCATGGGGGTGAAGAAACGAGTGCTCTCTAGTGATAAACGAGAAAAATTTAAAGTGATCCCCAAAAAAGATATTTAAGCTATAGGTTTCTACCCGGATGATGTGTTTTTACGAGCGAACGATGGACGTACTCTAAATGTTTTGCATTACAATCTTCCGTAAACTCCGAAAATTTTTGCTTGCTCCACTCGCCTTAACTTTCAGTAGCAGCAGACAGGACCAAATTTGATACTCCAGAGAAGAGAGACATACAATACAGCAACATTACTCGTTGATGTGATGATACATTTTCGGTTAACAAAATGTTACTACATTACTGGTCAGATGATAATTGGTCAGATGTTAATATATTATCGGTTAATTTTTTTACTACCGGTACATTATCGGTTTTGGGGTAATACATTATCGGTAAAAAAAGTTGCTACATTATCAGTCAATTTTTACTACATTATCGGTTAGTGATACATTATCGGCCAGTTACTACTTTATCTGTTGTAACAAGGTTGTTTCCGATTTGAATGGCACAATTTTTATTTAGAGAATGTGTTTCGAGAGGAGGTTGTAAGTGCAGTAAGCTGGATCTATAGGGTTTCCCAGGTTGTATACGGTTAAGTCAGACGTAGATGGCTTGGCTGAAGGGAGTTGTGAACTTTGAACAAACTCGGCGTTGTAAAAGATAGGTTACCTGAATATAAGATCATCAGGAATAAGGCAGGATGTGGATTACCTAGTTAGCAGGAGGGACGTTGCCAACGATCTTTTGAGTTCAGTTTTGTGACTCCTTGTCCTCTTCGTCGGGGTTTACTGGTTCATAGAATGCGACTGTAGAAAATTGTCGAGAAACCTTTTCCGTGCACTCTAAAAAACATCTAGTCAATTGAGACACGAACCGGAGTCTTGTCAAATATTTGACAAGATTTGTTTCAAAATGACTAGAAATGGTTCAAAAATGAAACTATTCGTTTCATTTACGAGCCGAATCTAGTCGAAGATTTGACAAGATTCCGAATCGTGCCCATATTGATTAGATTCTATTCAAATTTTACTAGGACATTTTTAGAGTGTGTACACGTTCCTAACGTGTTGAATCACGACCTCCTTCACTGTAAAAACAGACGTCTTCATTTTTAGCACATTATGGCGTTTAAGAATTACAAAACGAACAACAAAATGGATAAGCACAGTAAATAACTGAACGAATATTAACACATGATAAAGGTAATCAATTAAAGGGCACTCCGCAAACACGTTTACATGTTTGATATATATGTTAATTTTTCTTTATTAAAAACAATTTGATGTTTACAGTAATCATGAAATAAACGCATGAACGTGCTTACGAGATGGTGTTAAAGTGGCGTCAATGTGTTAAAGTTCGCGTTTTAGACGTTTGATTTGCTTATGTATTTATTCTTTTTTCGGTTACATAAACGACAAGACGCGTTTATTATCTGTTACAAAAAAGTGTTAATCATTTTTTACAGTGTTAACAGTTTCGGTGTCATTGTTGGACTTAAACTCGAGAACTTAAGAGTTATTGCTCTGTTCGTGTGTTCCGTTTGATGCGTCCCTCCTTTTTGTCAAGTGAATATCCAAAACAAGTAGCGGCCCTGTCATAAAATGCTTTCGTGATTAATCAGGCATTGCACATTGGCGGTCAGTCTGTTTCAGTCATGCAATTAACTTACAGCAGTTTAATCTTCAACAAACCACAGGTGGTGTGTTTTCAACATGTCTTCTTTTCTTCCTTCTCCAACCATGAAATTTGCATGAACCTCGATTGGCTGAGGCGTCCTGTCAAACCAAGGTTTCTCAGATTTCAAGAATACCTTTCCAGACATAAAACGGTTAATTGGCAAAATGCTTACTTTCATATTCGCTCGAAATAGTTTAATTTGTCGATTAAAAGTGACTTGGATTCCGCGAGGATCTTTCGCGAGGTCACGTTTCCAAGTTCTCACAAATCTCTTGGTTTTTTCATTGGCCCTCAAGTAGAAAAAGCCAGCGCAAAGAACTCTATTGCTCTCTATCTCACTTTGAGCAAATAAATCAAACTTGTTGTCGCTAAAATATTTCATAGGATTTGCCAATAAAACAACGTCGGAGTCTATGTACAACACATCTAAGCCTCTTTGCAATAATAATTGTACGTAAGAAACTCTCTTTTGTACTAAGCTGATGTAGGATTGGGTCCTGTAATCTGTGGCGTTGATTACCGATTCTTCCAAATGGGTCAAAGCTAGCTGGTACTTCAAGGTGAAGTTGCTCTGTTTTTTCAGAAGTTCGGTATATGCAGTCCTGTCTTCGCAAACAACCAGAATCGTGGCTTGCAGATTAGAGAGACGGTGAATGCTATGGAGTAAATTCAGCAAAAGATCAAGAAACCCGAAATTGGTGACTGTTAAAAGGACAGGGGAGGTCAGATATTCGACCCTGTCTGTAAGTTCTACAAACTGTTGAGATTCATGGTCACGCGGTGTCTCGCCATTGGTCGCCTTGTCTCCTACGTCATTTTGCGATACAGGAAGCCCGAGGCGGAGCCTTTCATTTGGCTTTAAGTTGGCCAGAACTTTTCTCAGGTTTTCTAAATGAGCCTCTTGTGACGACAAATTTTTGTAGTGTGTTGTAACTGAATAAGAAACATAGAAATATGAAGATGTTTTATAATCAACTTAGACTTTACAAAGGCGTTGAACATGTTACTCATATCAGCTAATGAAAGCTATGCCCCGGAGCAACATTTAAACCAAACGGCATTCAATTATCATTTCCCGTACTTTTGACTAAGGGCAGGTGTGAAATGCGTAGTCTGCTATCGGAGGGCTGCTGAGGCTGTTGGCGTCAACAGTTTGGGGGGGGGGGGGCATGTCCACCACTTCTGAAAAGGGAGGATATCATATCGTTTGTCCCATACCTATTTCCTGAACCAAAAGCATAGTTAGCATACTCAATTCTACAACATGGCTGATCGAATGAAATCAAACTAAAATACTGTGAAAACATCCATTTTCATTGACAAACATCTGAAACTGAAGGGAATTGAACTGTTGTCATGTTTGCCCTCAAATTAGGGAAAAGAAAAGTAACTGTATGGAATCACAAAACAGAGTCAATTGCCTGACCCCCAAGGTTTCGTAATAGTTTTGCCCAACATAATGCAACCATACCACTTAGGAAAAGGTACCATGGCACTGTACCAAAAGTACCATGGCGTTATTGGAACTTAACAAAGAATGTTATTTAACAATCGAAATTATTTGTCATGTTAGCAACAATTCTACAGCGATGGATGAAGCAAGTATTTGCCACCTCTACTGGACACTAGAAGGTCCAAAAAGCAGTAAGAAATCTCGGGAAAAGAGAGTTATGGGAGACCAAATTTAGGGGGAATTTCTGGCCACAAAAACTTAACTTGAATTTGCAATGAAAAGATAAAACAATAATATTTTTATATGGATTGAGTTTTCATAGTTATGGTAGCAAATTAAACATTGCACTGTATACTTTCAAAATAAAAAAAATTTGCCAATCCGATAATACCATGGTGTTACCATGGTACTTTCCCCCGCTTTTGAGAACTTAAGCTGTTAACGCTCATAATGATAGCTGAGGTGTGCCAACAGCAGGGAAGTCTTATATAAGGAGACGAAATTATTTCTAGTTTTGAACTGTCCTTAGTTCTCGACAATGATCTCAATCTTTCTTGCAGATCTCAAATTATCTACAAGTTGTAAAGGTGTCGGGAACTAGGCGAAAGTGTGACTTTGTTTGGGTACATCTTGAATAGTACTAGAGTACATCAGAAAACCTTACCCACTCGTTTAGGCATAAGAGGAAAAATAGTCTTCCAACCTTACTTTGACACATCAGCTAAATCTTATTGATCTCCTCTTCTTCCCTAATACCATCTTTCATGATGCTCCTGAACACAAATATTGCATATAAACAGTCGCGTGGCCAGCATTTCCAATCAGGGCAAAGACAATTTTCTTCCTGATTTTGACATTTCGTCCCGGACTTCACGGAGCTCCAGATTCCGGATCGCAGAGTGTTGGCGTATTCGGAGGAGGCATGGTGCCGAGAGTGGAGGCCTTCATGGGCGTCACCAAGGGGGGGTCGGAGTGTGCAAACGACCCCCTTTGAGCTTTTCACAGAAACGTGTAAAGGATGTACCAAAATCGAAATAGGTTTCTTCTGCCATTGCAAAGTATAAATTTCTTTTAATATGTTCAATGGTTAATTTCGCTGCAATTACAGACTCTGCATATGTATCAAACCGAGTCATGGGTCAATCATTAATCTAAATCTCAACCAACTTCTTCTGTTCTTCCTCCAATTTTTGCTCGGCTTTTTCAATTTTTACCTTTCCATTACCTATTTTAATGGAATAAATGACATGTACAGTATTTTCTAGGTCTTGAAGGAGAAAGGTTGAAAGTAAAAAACAAAGTAAATTGGTAAAATCACATTGTGCACAAACTTACTGTTCTGTTCTATAGAGCCTGATAAGTAGTTGAGAGACTATTCATTGCAGATTTTAACGGTTTTCTTAAATTTCGTTGCATTGCAGATTTCAATTTGCTTAAAACTTTTCTACGATTTGTTACTTGAGGTTAGCTATTTTTACCGCCTTAATCTTGAATGTTCAGGACATTATATTCCACAAGGTTTTGGTCCAGGAAATCCTTTGCCTCTGGATCCTGGTTCCCTTGACCGAGCCCATGGATCCCATGATACATGAAACCCCCAACTTTAAACGAAAAACCTTCTCAGGCCGGTGCCGTTGTCATTTTAAGACATAAAAGCTTTTTCTTTGATCCCCATCCATGGGTTCATGTTTTACTCTTATATGGAATTATATTTTTGGCATTATCAAACTAGAAAAATTGACCATCATTTCACCGCATCAAAGGCTTTTGAAATGTCTAACTCCTTAGAGCTTCCAGGGGCTTCGCCCTCTGGACCCCCACCGGGGCCCTTAAGCGGGCTCCTGGACCCCACGCCGTAGTGCTCGCGCTATACGCATTTTCCTCCTTCCCTCCTCCTTCATTTCCCTTTTTCTCCTTCCCGACTATCCCTCTCTATTTTTTTCAGGGGGCATTTTGCCCCATCCCCCTGGCTACGCCACTGCATATAAAGCAAGAAACTATTCTGCCTAACTTTTTTCAATTCATTAACAAAAATAATGTTAAATGGTTATAATTAGCCAAACATGAATTAAGATACCAAGGTGTACGTGTTCAAATTGATGTGACTGCATTTGCATATTTTGCCCTTTAAGATTGTCGGGTGCATTTGTCTCATAATAATATACATATTTTTGCACGTTTTCGAGGATTTGAACAAATTAACAGCGAATTGAAGGAATTGAAGGCATAATGCATTAGTGTAAGTCAATTTATGCCAGCATTTCTTGATTCTGGGGGGATTCATTTAAATAGATATTTTTTTAATTTCAATACAGTGGTGCGCCCTTGACTGGCGGCGAAGAATTAAGTATCAAATCATTGCTTCACGTATTCCTTTTGAAAGAGTAGCAGTGTTGGTATAAATTACGGCTGCCTATAAATCATTGTGGCATAGGAAACTGTTCTCAGCTTAATGCTGAACAACTTAGATGGAGAAGGGGTCTACGTGGAGGGGAATGTCCCCACTCCAGTTTGGATTTTTTTTAAATTTGAGGGTTCTTAAAAGACATTTGTACATTTTGTAATGTACACTTTTTGAAAGTTGTGAAGTTTTATTGAAAAAGTTCGATAAATTTCAGAGTGGACAAATAAGGGGTTTTCGTCCTTGAAAAGTATAGGGGGAAGCACACTTTAACTCCCACACTTTTTACTGGGAGATTTAGCCACCTAACTCCTTCCCCTCGTATGCTAGATATTACAAGATAGTATTGCATGCCTTTAAGTCCAATAATCACATTCAACTGTACATAGACTTGATTTGATTGTGTGTTTAGAAATAGTTATGACTATTCAACGAGTACTCGAAGCGGACCACTCCCTCCGTTTCCCTTGGTACGCAGCTTACAACTAACATTCTAATCATCATCGGTTGTAACAGTAAATTTTTTCGAGCCCCCTATTTTTCAGTGTATGGGATACACCACCCCCGGCTTGGTACGCCATCGACGACTTAAAATCTTCCTCATGACCGACAGACCGAGATGAATCGTAACAGTAAATTTTTCAGTGTACGGGATATACTAACTTGATTATTTGTCTATTATACTAAGAGAAATTGTGTCATTCCCTTGCAAATCTTTCAAAAAATATTTGAAGGCTGTTATGACCCACCCACACCCTCTCCCTGCATTAACAATTATGAACATTACTTCGTTTGAAAATTGGCAAATTCAAAACAAATTTCTCATTGATGAGCTACATAGCAGTGAACTTCTTTTTCAAAATCTTAGGAACTGTTTCTTCAAACTAAAGTTACCTAGACTAGACACCTTTGCTTTCATCTCCTCCAACAAAATATTGTGTGATATATTTTTAAATCACAAGTGGATAAACCATGTTTAATCTTCTTCAAAGGTATGCCGGGACTCTGCAGTTTTGCGATGGAAACTTGTGGTTATAAGAAGTCCTTGGTAAATACAGCTGTAAGAGCCCCTTTATTGTAGCCTATTGTATGTAGATTAAGGGTGATAGTACAAGCTAGATACTCACTTATCTTAGGTGACCATACATAGAGAATCACAATCACCTCTGCTACAATAATCAAAACATAGGTTACGGTTGCATACCTGTAAAAAAACAAAAGAGAGAACAGTTTTAAGGTCAAGTGTTTCCACTACTCCCGAAATTTCCCTATACTCGGGAAATTCCAGTGTTCTGTTGGTAGTTGTCGAGGAAGGCAATATGTAGGCTATGTGCATTTCTGTTTAACCATGTCACGTGTGTTGATGTTAACCAGGAGAAAATGCCAACAATAGCACAAGGTAAACATGCTTGATACTTTCAGAAAATAACCATATTTTAGGAAATTCTGCAAATCTGTTTCAGGAAACTTTGAGAGATGTGGAGACACTGCATGTATCCTCGAAACCAACAGTCTTGGACAAAACTGTTGGAATACCTCCCACTGTTGTGTCAAAGAATGATGTCGTGCACGATTTACGAAACTCCAGCCCCCTAGCAAACCCCCTGTCCTCCAGAACATTACACTCCCGTCTCCAGTACTATCTTGTTTCCAAACGAAAACGGTGCACCCCGAATGGACCTTAATACCTCCAAAATTGTACGGGGGAGTAGGGGTGCAGGGGGTTTTCAAAGGAGTTTTGTCCAAGATTGTCTGAGTTTAATAAAGTCCCAAGTTGGAGTTAAAGATGGGGCATTTCATGAATGTGCACAAAGTAAAAGCAGCTGGGACCCTGATAATAGCATATGACGTCATTTCCCCAAAGGTGAGATCACTATACATGATAATTAGACATAAAAATTGGGAGCGCTGTGGCGAAATTTCGCAAATCACAACTACGGATTAGGGAGGTCCTTTAAATTTACGGAAGCCAGGCGTTCACGGCTTTTAAACAAAAGCAACAGTTGCTTAAAGATTAGAGGCCATCGGTGCTCTCAAAGGCACTTTATCAGTATGGACGGAATCTTTTCACAGACCTCATTGGTTTGTGATTGGAAGATGTAAACGCCGAATCCTCACAGGTTCCTCTACGAAGCCCTTGAAACCAAAAAAAAAAAAACATATTTAGATTCAATTGTCGATGACAAGTTAAGTGCAGATGCAATGAAGTATCACATAAGGAAGGAAAGTTTCAGGATTTTTTCATGCACGTGTTATTCGCCACTAGCCTATAAGGCCCATTCCAATAGAAACTATCCGCAAAGCCATATTTTCAATGGATCATTGCTTCTCTTTACTCTGAATGTCAACTGGGTCATTACGTTTTGAGAGTTAGACTCTGACTAGGTTACTGATCCAAGGTCATAAGCGTGTGGGAATACCTCCATGGAGGAGGGGGGGGGGGTTGCAGCACTTTTTCCACAGGTCTACTGCATGTTTGCTCAAAAATGGCGTAGATTTTGCCCGAGTATTGCAAATGGGGAAAGGGGGTTGCAGCCTCCGTTACCTCGCTCCGATCATACGCCCATGTCTAAGGTAAATTTTAAACATTGCAGTCCACGACTACACTAAGGCAAGATATTTTTTGAGACGTACCATATGTATAAAAAGAGTTTACTCTAAGTTCATAATGTGCCTCTTGGGATTTAAAAATGTAGTAATTTCTTCAGTTTCTAGGAAAATATGTTGCTCTTTCACAGGCTTAGGCAGATTACCAAGATGGGGCGAGATTGAAGGACTGACACCTGACACTATAAGCGAAGCGTCACCATCAGTTGGAGCAGTGAAGCCGGCACGGGGGCATGTTGGGCGTGTGCCTCCCCAATCGATTTTTGAAAAAAAAAAATGAAATTTTCAATGATCCCAAAACGCGTTTAAGCTATAGATTTCTGTAGGGGGTAGGGTCAGGTGTGTTTTCGACCGAGTGATGGATCTATTTTAATAGTTTTCTATTACAAATGATTCTCAAACTATCAGAATTTTCGCAAATCCTTAGCAAATTACCAAAATTTTCCCGCGCCCCGCGCTCATATCCGTACCTCAATGTTGTCCTTATTATTGATATCTTCCGATAACAACTCTTGGAGAAGCACAGCAGCAAACGTTGAAAACTTTTTACGATATCCCAAGTTAAAGACTGGCTCTTTGATTGGCAGATAGGTTTTCTTGGGGAATTGAAAGTTTCAAAAACTTTTACAGAGCGCTTTGAGGGCAGCCATTATGGGTACAGATGGTGAATGTTAAAAGTCAAAAGCAGTCGCCCAAACTTATTTTGAAACAATAGCTAAATGTTACAAATTTCTTCTTACAGTATATCTCTTCCAAGTATCTTTTATAATATTTTAGGACATAAATATTGCATATTCAAGGTAAACCAAGCAGTTGCTCCTTGTAAATTTTACAATTGAGTGACAAAAATACTGTCACATGACTCTCAAGAGCCATTCAGGAAATAGGATAGTCTACTATACAATTCTTTATTGGGGTGACTGCATTCTCCCTTTAATACACTTACGACGAGCAGGCAAACGCGCTTGTTAGTCCTCCATCCCTTTTGTTATATCTCTCAGGGAGATGTAATATCACCTCCCCACACCTATACTCTCCCTCCCTTCCATTTCCCCTTGCTGGAGGCTGTTCGTCTGGATTTTCGTTCTAAATAAGTAAAATACGATCGTTGTAAAGTGTACGGCGTCATACGCTATATTATCATTTGGATGTCGGGTAAAAAGCATTATGTAAGTTCCCCGTTTTGTACAATGAACTCAGAGCTTCCAGAAGGCCCTAAACCGGTGTCTGCCAGCCTTGGGTACGGTGCCCTTTTATAACGCACGATGAAGCAAACGAAAAAATTCGTAGTAGTCCAAAAATGTTTCTGTGGACACCACGCAGATATTTTTGCGTAAAAATTTTCTCCGAATAGAACGCAGTAAAGTAGCCCAAAGGGACCTCAGGAGGTTGTTGACAACATACCCTTCTCTTAGACAACATACTCTCCTCTTTCACCTAAACTAAAATTAGAATTCACTAATTTATGGGCATTTTTTAACCATATGATCAGTTTAAAAAATATCCCAAAGATAGCACCATTTTACATCTAAGCAAACCTTAAATTAATAAGTTTCACCCCCTCCCCTTAGACCCCTTCCCCAAGACGGCACCTTCATGTAGTGACAAAGGAAGGATCCTCCACTCCCGAATGCAAATCGCAGGGACGCATCAAAAGGTACAATTTATGCAGACTTTGGGGGGACTGAGGTGGCATTACGACGTCATCTGTGGTGCCCCCATCACCAAATCATGGCGGTGCCACCGAGTTGTAGCATACCGTGCCAAGAAAGTTTTGCCCAAAACACCTCCCAGACTACAGAAAATCGCACTTCCCAGGCCTTGAAGGTTGATTCTGTATCAATATCATGCTCATGGCAAATGGTAGGTCCAAAATTTTTTTAAGTGATCTCGATTTGGCGCCTCCTAAGGTGGCGCCCAGGCCAACTTGCCCCCTCTATGCTACTGATGTCTGTATTCGTGAATCAGTGAGTATACACACCTCCGAATAAGAGTACAAAATCCTGAGCAGGAGTAAGACTACAAAGGTCTTATAGTATGAACCCGAGTACGAGTTCTTGATTTTCAAATTCTCTGAGTACGAGTAAGAGTACAAAGTCATGATTAACAGTACGTTGTTGAGTACTTCAAGTCTGGATTATACTTTTTACCAAATAATCTAAGACTCTTACCGCTTATCTCCAAAGGTAGTCATTGCGGGTCCACTGTTAAGGCCGAAGTATCACTCTCGGAAATAGATATTCCGTCGGTTGTAATTGTAAAGATTTATTTCTAGAATGACTTTCAAGGGGACAGCATTAACAGTTTCGACAGTTTTGTTGGAGCTTCACATACGTGTCGACGAATGATTAAATTCTCTAATTGAGATTTGAGCCTTTTACCATGGAGTAGCTATCAACTGATCACTGACTTCCAGCTTTGACCTATACAAAATACCTACAAAAGCAAAGCTTATGGCTATAGCGACGCTGGCAAATTATTTGTGACCTTCAAAGTAAACGTGTATTATTTTATTTTGTGTTTGGGTTCACTGAATTATCACAGTAAGTTTGTAATGAGTGGGATATATGTGTGAAAAAGAGAGAAAAACAGAAAATTATTCCGTCTGTAGCCAAGCGTATCTCGCATGGGCCCTCTCACCTGTAGGGTTATCATTTTATGTTTGAACTGAAACTCACAAC
Source organism: Holothuria leucospilota (assembly GCA_029531755.1). Lineage (NCBI taxonomy): Eukaryota > Metazoa > Echinodermata > Holothuroidea > Aspidochirotida > Holothuriidae > Holothuria > Holothuria leucospilota. The sequence continues at coordinate 54,591,562 of CM055962.1, read as the reverse complement.
GCTACCGTGGCTCTTGTTTGTTTCTAAACAGCTCTCTTTTGTGTTTTAACATACATCCTCACTTTCAAGACAGTATAAAATTGGTCAAAGCTACCTCTGAAATAAGCTAAATGTTTAAGAGTTTCAGTAATCGTCAGGCATGGGTGTTGCAATAGAGGTGCTGGCGAAACGGGCAGAGAAGTTGCCTTCGGTGGTCAATAGAGCTGCATACTATGGTTGCTGACAAAATATCGGGGGGATGAAAGGCATTCCGTCCCCCTCAAACAAAATACTAGAATTATGTCGTATGGGCGTACATGCAAATATAAGCAAATATTGTGGGTTTTGCCAAAATGCTAAAGGTACTCCCCTCCACCCTCCGGTGAAGGGGACTATGTTTCACATACACCAATTAATATTTAGCAAATATTACTGCAGTTGGTCATTTCTACAGGAAGATTGAACAAATGTAATACGTTCCCAACCAAAATTATAGGAGAAATATACAGATGTCTGTACGGCTGTTTCATTGCTCACCTAACCTGCACTCTGAACAGTGTGAGCGCAAAGTGCCCCGGAAAAATCGTTTTTCACGTTTTTGACTTTTAAGTCATCGAAAAGTCTAATATTCACAGAAATAACTGCCATAATATCATAGCCTACGATATTGCGTCCACCTCAGCAAAAGTATTGGAGGGGACTTTGTCTTGCACTCACAATATTAGTGAATATTATGGTGGTTGACCAAATACTGGGGAGACGAAAGGTGGTCCGTCACCACCAACCAAATTATTGGGGGCATGCCCCCATCCCCCGAGATCGTCGCCCTTGCTCAGCAGCCCATTTCTTTCCGAGATCCTATGGCCCACCCTATGACGGTGATGGGGTCCAGGGTAAAGGCTCCGATGAGGGACCATGGGCGAGACCACGCAGGAAACTATGGGATATTTTCAAGTTGCGGTACTGTAATCTGAATGAAGCATTTCACTGGTGTAAAATGGCCTTGAATGGGGACTTAGCAGACACAAAAATTTTAATTTGATCAACTTTGGTAATGGCAACATTAGGGCCAGCGGCTGGTTGATTTCATGATGCAGAGGGCTTGTGGGCAGGAAGTATGGATTTAAAAAAGTGACCATTGTGACTATCTAATAAAAGCACCACCTTAGGTTATAACCTCGTAGCTTATATTGACAGAAAATGATTGCCAAATTATGCTGCCAGAAACTGCGGATAGTGGACTCTATTTGCTCATCCCCCCTTTAAGGCTTATTAAACACTGTTAGAAATATAATTGACCAAGGAATATGCCTTTCTGCCTGCTACGTAGGCAAGTAGAAAACCGGCTTACTTGACGCCGTTTCATGCATCATCTCACAGATATGATCATGAAAGTTTCAAATCTCACGGAAAAGTAGTATTCATTCAGATAAACACTTATTCCCAAGTAAAGCATGACCACACAGCACAGTGGTGGGTGGTGTCTGAAAGTGTGTGTGTGTGGGGGGGGGGGTAAACCAGAACGGAATACCGAAAGAAGGCTGAAGGCGCCGCGGGAGCAATAAGCGCTCCATTTAAGTCGTGGGGTGCAGGGGGCCGCCCTGTGCCCCTAGTGGGGGTCCAGCGGCAACGCCCCGGAAGCCTAGAGGAATTTAAAAATTAAAACCATTGGAATGAAGCATTTTGCTATTTTAAAACTCATCGGATGTGTACTAAACAGGTCAGGAGAATCTCTTTTTGACCAAGTTCATAATAGCCTCAATCAAAATAACAGGCGGGTCATTTTAATGATGAATATGGATGATTACTATGATGATAGAAGGGTTTGTAAGAAAATGGAACACGCAAGGTGTTCTACAGGTATTCATCACGAAACATTATTGAAAACGGGTGCGCGCGAAGGGCGCGAAAGAAACATCATTAGGTGAAATATATCGTTTTCCTTTATCTTATAATGCGTATTATCTCTTACATCAAAGACTCTTCTACTTTCTCCAGCCACCTATTCTTTCGTTTAGGTTTCATTTTTGTCGATGGCCTGGGACTCAAGGTAGCCCTCAAGTCACACTGTGAAAAGTAAGATATTTTCGAAAAGACTGGTTAAAGCATAATTTTGTAAGGATGATGGAAGGCTGAGGGTGATGGTGTATACTATATTTGCCAAAATAAATGAAATGTTGTTTATGTGTAGTTCTAACAGAGACATAGCCATGGACGACCGCATTAAAAATGTCAGGTAAGCAATTGTTATTGGAGGTTGCATCTTCGTAAGGTGAGGCGGGCCGTGCCGAAGCAGGCCCGTAGTCAAGGGGGGCCAGGGGGCGAAGCCCCCCTGAAATTGTTTTGCCCCCCCCCCTAGAGAGTTTGAATCGTACCATTGACTTAATACATTTGTACACATTTGGCCCCCTGAAAAAATTTTTCGCTCCCCTGGAAAAATTCTGGCCCCCCCCCTCCAGTTCTTTGTCTGGCTACGGGCCTGTGCCGAAGGCTGGGGACTAGGGTCCTCCCCGAGAATTCTCCCAATATGGCGGCTTCTGCGGTCATTTTGGACCAATTCTAGAGAGAATCCTGCGACCCCAGTTTTAATTCGAAATTCCAATAAAATATAATAATAAAAAATATTTTTCTTATCGTGATTACCCTTCAGAATCATGAGTTGCAAGAGTTTTGAAATAGTAATTTACTCAAGCAGTGATCATCCTACAGGCAGGACAGCCGCTAGGGTCATATGTTTGGGGGTTGTGAAGGTCCAAAATTCCAACTGGATGGATGTCTTTTCCAACTGAATGGTGGCGCGTAAAATTGCACCATTTTATGCGCCCTACGATTATATACAGCGGTGGGGATCCTTCCTTTGTGACTACATAAAGGTGCTGTCCTTGGGAGGGGTCTAAGGGGGAGGGGAGTCCCCTTTGAGAAATTTTTGTTAATTTAAGGTTGCTTAGATGCAAACTGGTGCTATCTTTGGGATATTTTTTGAACTGATCATATATTCATTCATTCATTTATTTGTTTTTCCACGTTATCAAAAAATATACAGGCAAAAGTATCAAACAAAATAATATGTGGATGGAAGTGAACTTAAAACCCTTGTGGGCTTAACAAAGAAGATCAATCCCGTAAAAGAAAAAGCTTAATTAGAAAAACCAAAACATTCAGCACCTTATAATACCATTCCCATTTACTTCATCCCTTTCCAACCCTTCCCTAACCCATCCGTATGCATGATAATCAATTACACCCATTGGTTATACTGATAACAGTAAACGTACATTAAAAAAAAACAAATGTAGTAATTCTGAAGGCATTTTCTGAAAGAAGCAACAGAATGTTTCGCATGAAGACCATTTGGTAATGAATTCCACAGACAAATAGATCTATACCTAAGACTGAGCTGACTGCGAGATTTACGATACAATGTATTTTGAAGTTTGTCTGCGTGGCGTGTGTCGTGATTATGAATTGAGAGATTACACGTATAAAAAGAAGAAAACGAGCCAGGGAGAAGATTATTTAGACAACGATAGGTGAAGCAGGGAGCAGTTAGGAGCTCCCTGGGTGAAGGTAGCTACATTTAAGGATATGAGATCCTCTAACTTAAATAAATTTAAAGAAGAAAACATTTCATTGGTGTAACTGCGTGGTAACGCACAGGTGATGTTCCCAACAGCTCTTTTTTGAAGGACTCTAAACTTTATTTAGATTTGTCTTAGTTGTACCAGACCAAATCGATGAGCAGTAAGAAAGAAGGGGCAATACAAGGCTAAGATAGATCTCATAATTTTTTGGGGTAGTATGTGCTTTAATTTTGATAAAATTCCGATACCTTTGGAAATTTGGTCTGAAATATGGCCAACATGATCCCCCCCCCCCCCCAGGAGAGATTAGCATCAATATGTACACCCAAAAATTTAGTACTATTAACCCTCTCCAGAGGAATACCATTCATAACAACATGCATATCAGTATTAACAGTAGGCCTTCTATAATTAAACAAAATATAGTGCGTTTTTTCCACATTAATAGACAATTTGTTTGAAGCAAACCAATCATAAAACCTTTGCAGCTCATTACACACTGTTCTTTTCAAACTATTTATATTGCTTTCAGTGAAAAATATGTTCGTGTCGTCAGCAAAAAGAACCAAGGAACATTTTTTCGAAATTTTACAAATATCATTCACATACAAAATGAAAAGTAAAGGTCCTAAGATGGAGCCTTGGGGAACACCGCATTTTACAGTAAGTTTGCTTGACCCAGGGCCGTCTTAACGCATGGGCCCACTGGGCCCAGGCCCAGGGCCCCCCGATGTCAGGGGCCCCGCAAATTGACCTCTGCGCAAAAAATCATATCTCCCCTTGCGTAAAAGATTTTTGTGTGGAAATACTTTTCAAAAGTCCAGTGTTGTTATTAGGGACGGAGAGCAACTGGAAGATTACTCTTCTATAATGTATTTCAGCTTTTAGATATATCACATATGTTATTCACATAAAAGTTCCAATTTCCATGCTTTATGCGCAACATGGGGGGGGGGGGGTAAATGCAGGCATGTCTATGCTTGAGCGATGGTCAAGGAAGTCAATTTTTCACGCAACTTTTTTCGAACACACTTGATTGAGGGGCCCCGCTCCAATGCCGGGCCCAGGGCCCGGTGATCTCTTAAGACGGCCCTGGCTTGACCATGTCCCATTGACAGTTGTTAACTGCTGCCTATTTGACAAGTAACTAGAAAACCAAGAATGAGCAGGACCTCTTATTCCGTAATGTGTGAGCTTATGTAGTAAAATGTTATGATCAATCGTGTCGAAGGCTTTCGAAAGGTCAAGAAATACCCCAATACAATATTTACTACTGTCCAAGGCACTGCATAGCTTATCAATAGCGTCGGCCAGTGCCACTTCAGTTGAGTAACCAGGCCTGAAACCATATTGATTATCATGTGGTATACTAAATTTACTTAGAAATTTGTTCAGTCTATTAAACATTAATCTCTCAAGGATTTTTGAAAAGCAAAGCAAGATTGATACAGGCCGATAATTATAAAGAGTGTTGGCATTTCCTTTTTTAAAAAGTGGGATAACTTTGGCTAGTTTAAGTTTATCTGGAAAAGTTCCAGTACTGAGAGACAAGTTGAAGATGTGACAAAGAGGCCTTAAAATGTAGGGTATAACTTTTTGACTACATTAGGGTTTAGATTATCGACACCGGCTGCTTTCGGCGTGGATCTCGTAAATCAATGGTAATTTTCTCAACCTCGTTCACTGTTGCTGGAAAAAGAAAAAGAGAGCTAGGATTTGGATCACTAAGGTAACCACTGGGAAGTGTAGCAGAGTGAATTTTTGCAGCTAAAGAAGGACCCAAATTTACGAAATAGTTATTAAAGCTATTGGCGATTTCTTGTTTGTCACTGACTGTGTTATCGCCAATTTTAAAAGTATCAGGCAAATTTGCATTATTATTGTAATTTAGCAGCTCATTCACAATTTTCCAAGTTCCTTTCATGTCATTTCTGTTCTCCTGAAACTTACCAAAATAATAGCTCTTCTTTGCAATTCGAATGACATGATTCAGCTTATTACGAAATCTAGTATAAATTAATTTATTGGCAACAGATGGGTTTCTCAAAAATTGTTTGTAAAGTCTATTCTTTTTCTTTATGGAAGAAATAATCCCTGAAGTGATCCATGGTGAACTCTTTTCCCCTTTACCTTTACCTTTAATACGTATCATAGGAAACATGCATCATGGATATCCCTAAACATATCATAAAAAGTATCGAAGGCCGTATTTATATCATTCTTACTTAATACATGCTCCCAATTTATGGCAGAAATACGTGAAACAGACATGCGAATGTTATCTTCTGAAAATTTTTGAATATACACATCACGTCTTTATATATATGGCTAGAAAATGTGCGTAATCAAGTGAATTCTCATTTTTCCGACTTTCTGGATTCTCTTTCCAAATGAGTGTATACAGCAGTGGGGATCCTTCCTTTGTCACTACATAAAGATGCCGTCCTGAGAGAGGTCTAAGGGGAGGGGGTATCCCCTCCCCTTTGAGAAATTTTTTTAGGGTAAGATTGCTTAGATGCAAAATGGTGCTATCTTTGGGATTTTTTTGGAACTGATCATATATGGCTAGAAAATGTCAATACTTTAGTGAATTCTAAGATTTGGTTAGGTGAAAGCAGAGAGTATGTATGTCTAAGAGAAGAATACGTTGTCAACAAACCTCCTAAAGCCCCCTTTTTGACTACTTTACTGCCTTCTAGTCCGGCATCTAGGCTGGCATATATCTGTATATAGGGTCACCTGGAAGCTCTGGATCAATTATATAAAATGGGGCAATGACGCCAAGAACTTTACATCTATTGTATTTTTACTAATTTTGAACGAAAATCCAGACGAACTTACTTCCAGCAATGGGGAATGGACGGGAGAAGAGTATAGGTCCAGAAAGATGATATTAGAACTCCCAGACAGGTATAGCAAAAGGACTGTAGGACTAACAAGTGCGGTTCAGCATTTACACCTAGTTTATGCTATCAAAGTTCACTGGTACGTTTGTGCTTATGATGTTCATAAGTGATACAAGGTGGATTGTGAGGATTGCGCGTGACGCGCGCCGAAATTTGGGGGTATACTTCAATGCCAAAATGAAAAACCTGCATGCAGGCTCAGCCAAGGTCGGGGGGTTGCTTTGATTTGCCGACATGGGGGCGAAGCGCCCTGACTGGGGGCCAGCTACTCTAGGGCCCAAAAGATGCAATGGGTTACCGAACTCGAAATATAAGGCCCGGTACGGGCACCGAAAAATTTGGGGTTATATTGAAAAAAATCCACATTATTGTTTTCATCTGAATCTGGGCAAAACCATGAAATTTGTTGGAGCGACTGCATGGTCGTCGTCGGGGATTACATTCTTTATTACCCATTAAGGCTCCCCTACAAAACTGAAAAATCTTTTTCTTACAAAATATGTTTGCCACGATGGCGAGGCTGAAGAGAGAATCTTCCAAAAGTTAGGAAAAAGAGGAAAGAACTTCGCAACGATGCATTTTTGTGTTTCTTTAGTCTAGAATGACGCGTACACGGAAGAACAATATTTGTGGAAACTTTGAAAATGTTTGAAACGGGGCGTTATCACTATATAGAACTATAAATGAAAGCACGTCTAGCGCGCGAATTTTTTTAAGTTATAGAAAGAATCGTTACAGAACTTATTGGCTACGGGCCTGATAAATAATAAAATATTTTCTGAGTATATCTATGTCTTACCCAGTATTACTCTATATAAAATTTTGGGCAATTTTGTAGGGCTTGGAAAAATTTTGGGGTGGCAAAGCCCCCAAGCCCCCGTAGAACTGCCCCTGGTATAAATACCTTAGTAATGTTCATGAGATCGATTGCAAATTGTGACGAAGCGCGCCGAAAATTTCATTAAATAAGATTTCCATGACAAAACCTGCATTCAGAATCTGCATCGAGGTACTTTCACTTTGCCCAACAAACCAACATGCCACTCAAAAAGCTAATCTTTTACCTGGTAATTTGTAAACAGCTTTCAACTTCTGCTGTTGTGCTTCTCCGAAAGTTAATATCCGTAGATATTGATAATAAGAACAACACTGAGGTAAGGTTTAAAGCGCACGGAGTGGGCGAAAATTTTAATAGTTTGAGAAGAATTTGCGAGAAAAGGACAGTTTTGATTCGATTTTACGTGAGGAAAATAACGTTTGGTATTATTCTCACTTGATCTAGTTGGAAAATATATACAAAGTTGACATAGGCTCAGTCGGAAAAATGTGCTAGACTGAGATAACGGAAATTCCAACTGGTATTTCATATTTTCCGACTATCGTCGCTCTGACGAACTTCGGGGGGGGGGGGTGAGAAACCGCCCACACACCCCGGTCGGGACGGCCCTGCCTACAGGAGGTCACTAATTACGAGGAAATTCCACAAAAATTCTATTTCGGACGGTAAAGCAACATCTACTTCTATTGAGCTTACTCGAAGCACGCCGAAAAGTTAATTGAGAATCGCGATTCCCTGTACACGGGTAGTTTTCTGAATTGTGCATGCAAGGACCATACAGGTGCGTGTAATGAGTACGTTTGGTACCCTGAGTGACCCTACTTTCGGGGCTGCACGTCATAAAAGTGTGGTGGGGAGCCAACCCCCATGATCTGAAAGAATTTTAAGGTCATGGTACCTAACAAAGTTTTCAATAACAATTGCCCCCTGCCTCCCGCACCAATTTGGGCTCAGCCACTGTCAATTATTCATTGCAGGTGCGCACCAATTAAGCATTCTCAGAATTTTTTTTTTTTTTTGCTATGATATTTGAAATTAATGTTTTCTCTGGTCTCTCTTCCTTCCGTTCATTGTTTCGTTAGGTCTGGAAAAAGTGGTGGAAATTTAGTGCCCCTCCCCCCCCCCCCTTCCCCCTGTAATCATGCCTATGGACACAGCATATGACAACGCTACAATACAATGCTGGACAAATTTCAAATTTCAAATCCCAAGGTTGAGACACCAAACTCCAGTAGACTGTCTTTTTTTTAAGAAACGGTCCGAGGTTTGCAGTTTTGGAACAGATTGACAGGTCTGCCAGTAAAACCCAACTTGAACGCGTGCCTGCCACATGACAACACTGACGGACTGGAATGCTAAGGCTTTTTGGAGTAAGAAACGTTCGATTTTCCGTCAATGCTTATCATAAATATGGGTAATCGGGAAGTTGGTCTAATGCTATTACACTATGAACGCCAGTGCAGTAAGGGGATAACCAAATATAAAATGACTTAGCTGTTGTGGCGGACGTGTTACTACACAAGTTGGAACACATCTGGGGGATCCCCTACGATTGCGAAATACCAATCTCTCCTGTGAAAAGCTACTGTGTAACTGCGTAGTAAGCGGTGGATGCCGCTACGTCAGCTGGCATTAGTACTCTACAGCAGTGCTGTATTTGCTAACCTGCGCTAAATAAGTAGGTATAGCACAATCTCAACGCACTTGTAAGTTGTAACCAGTGTTATCAATACACACAAGAGTATTACGTTCGTACTGTACTGTACGTTGTACTGTCAAACTGCAGTGAGAGTATCCTGGTCATTTTAAGCGTTACTGACGATTTATGAAAGCAGCTTCCATAAGGTAGAAGATTATTCTCTCTGCATTTGGCAGGTATGATGAACCGTTCTTTCGTACATTTTTATTATGAATACAATAATAACGACAATCGATCGTTTCCACTGGATTTGTGCAGCCTTGAATTTTTATGCTGTCCAACTTCCATCCAAGTTGGGCTAACTGTTACTGTAGTGTTAGTTTTAAACGATAGGCCCTAGGCTGTCCCTAACTTACAGTAGTGACGCCTTGGCATTGAAGAATCTGTGTTTTGTGCTTAAATTTCACAACAACGCAGTCAACACCCATCATGACATGAGCACTTTTCAGTGACCGACTTTGAGTTTACATAGGTGATAGTCTAGTGCTGCACAAGGCCTCAGCTTACTAACATCATTTTCCTTAGTCCTCAGTAAAGGCCCGTGTGTAGCTGGTCGCCGATAGCTCCCTATACACGGTCCTTACTCCGACTCATTGAAAACCTGGGGTCTTCGACCAGCACAGTGCTGGTCGAAATTGATTTTCTTCTTATTGCAAAGTTAGGACCTAAAGTCTTAATAAACTACCATAACTTTTCCTTTTCATGTCTTACACTTATATTGCAGTTGTTTTTTATCACTTTAAACCTCGGAAAAGTTCCGAAAATTTGAAATAAAATCATCAACTTGGCCACTTCTTAACAATTTACTGTAGCGCTCGAAATATTTGTTGACATCTGAATGCCGTGTGCGTAACATTGTGACATCACGCACAACATTTTGATTACTGTAGTTCCTATGCATACACATGGCAACTGCCTCTGCAGGCATTCTATACTGACGTAACGACGTAGCTCATTAGCATACTGTTGTAAACAAAGTTCCAAAGTCACACAGTAAATTTTACAGAGCGAAAAAGTTGCTGATTTCATTTCATATTTTTGGCACTTCCCAGAAATTCTCGGTGATCCAGAACAGCTGCAATACTCTTGTAAGATCTGGAGAAGAAAATTCCTGGTTGTAAATTAGGATTTTGCTTTCAGAATTTGCTGTGAGAAGACAGAAAATTTCAACCATTACACAGACGGCCGATCCCCCCGCTATTTTCAATGGTCGGTGTAAGGACTGTGTATAGAGAGCTGTAGGCGAACGACCACAGTCCTTTACTGAGGACTACATTTTCCTAGGCTTAACCAAATTTACCCTAAAGTTTGAGGCTAAAGTTAGTACTAGCATGCTACACTGAAGTGAAGGATCGATCCACAGGGGTTCTCAGCATTTTATACACTTCACACCCAGGCCCATACTGGAAAGCTCGAAATTTCCATGCCGAAGTTTTATGCCAGTCGTTGAAATTTTCGGTTGTACACTGCAGCCAGATTGGAAAGTATAGCACTTTTCGCCAAGATCTCGGGTGTGCACAAAAAAAATTGAAGTGTGCAGTGTGCAACAAGGTGTCAAATGCACACTTCAAGTGTGCACACGAAAGTCAAGAGTGAAATAATTGGGAGAAATTTAAACAAAACCCTTGAAGGCCTCCTTAACATACCACATGCACCATGTCACAATTAACTGACTGAAAATTGAAAGTTAATGGTCACTGTCTCGAGTCATAGTACATAGGCAGCCAATAGGCCAAGTCAATATAACATATACCTAGGGTTATATGAGGCAATCGCCTTCGGCTTAAAAAATCAGGTGTGCAGTGTGAATTTTCAAGTGTGCAATAAAAATCTAGAAAAAGATCTCGGGTGTGCAATTGCCATACTTTCCATACTGGCACTGCAGCCAGCATCAATGAACTGCCAGCCTTGGGGGTGGGGTCTAAGGGGAGGGGGAAAAGGGCTGAGATGCAAAATGGTGCATTCTTTTTCACTTTATCAGGTATTTGTATGCGCCAAATTTTTGTTATTTTTTAAAGAAAAAATAAAAAGCGAAATGTGTTCATGTCAAGTTTATGGAACCTTGGGAAAGATGAAAAATATTGGTAAAAATATACGAAAAAATCAGTGGCGTAGTCAGGATTTCTCTCATGGGGCGTGGACAGGGGCATGCTTGCAGTATATTGTGTGATTGCCAGCCTGGGGGAGACCTCCCCATTGAAAATTTTTGAAAACTAAGTGTCCTTACATGCAAACTGGTGCCACAAATGCTGCCCTTTGAATTGAAATGTGTATTAAAGAATTTATGTATTTTAGGAACTAAAAAAAAGTCGGCATCTGTGAGGGGAGCATGTCCCAGCGCCCCTAAATACGCCACTGAGCAAAGTTCATTGTTTGCGTCTTTCCAAGTAGATTAGATTGAGATGGTGGACAATCTACACATCCATGGACAATTGTACAATATTGTCTGTTCATAATATATAAGAAGCCTGCGAGTGCTACGTATTAATGTACAGTACAGTAAGTACTGTGGATGTAGGTCACGTAAGTCCATTTTCACCATGAATATAACCTGACACATGCCCTATGCTCAATGTGTTTCTAGCATATAATATAGACCTTATGCATACGTACTGGACTGTTTGCAGGCACAACTGCATTGAAGTGAGCTGTACATACGGTACAGTATGCTGGAAGTGGCTCATGTTTTGATTGAAGACACTTTATTCAAAGAACCAAAGCTGTGTGGGTCGACGTAGTAGAAGTGGGGATTTTACGCCAAGTTTTGAAAGGTAATAACACGCGCCACGTCAAGGCAACACATGTTCTGCTGGTTCGTCTTCCAATGAAAATCATGCTGACAAAATGGCGTGTAAAAGTGGTAATCGCACGCCAAAGTTATTTGGCGCAAAATACATACTTTCAAGTATGGCTTCACACTATACATAGGTCTGTACTAACAAGGTAGGATACTTCTCCAGATGAAACAAAAATTGGCCTGTTTTTACACTCCTAAGCTGCTTTTCTGTGAGATGGATACGGGTGCTGAGGCGAAGGCGGGCACGGGGGCAGGTGCGGGCATTGTTTCCACTAAACGGGCACAGACGCGGGAGTTTTTGCATGGGTTTGGGTCTTGAGCCCGTTTCATCTTCCACCATTGCTTCACGGACATTGCTTATCATGCCACATCATAGAAATGGCTATCCTCTCCTCGTTGCGTGGACATATTTCTGTACTTGCCAAGGAGATCCTAATCCTTGCCTTGTAAAATCGACGACGGAAGTGCCAAGCGAAGAGAAAGCACCGATGGTTGGTGCACCTGATAAACCAAAGGAGGAAAGCACAAGGCGCCTACCACAATCTCGTTGACAGCATAAGTTGACTTCTAAACTGAAGTAAATTATAAAAAAAAATGACTTTTGGGGAAGATACTGTACTGCCCAGTCGCAGTTCATAGCAAGCAATACAGATGATAATTGGTATTAGCCTGCGCAGCTGTTCCTGCCATCTTTCTCACAGAAACTTGCAGCTAAGATGCGAAGCTAAAGAATGAAAGTTCGCTATGCAGACTTATGTAAATTATCCACATTGTTATATCCTTCATATTATGCAACTGTACAGTAGTAGGTTTGTAGTAGTAGGTAGTAGTAGGTTTGCAGGTAGAGAGAGTGTAAAAATAGGGCAATTTTCGTGATTTGTCGGGAGAAGTGTCCTACCATGTTAGTATACTGTATATTGTATTGTACCCTGGGCTACAACCTACAACCTTGTGCTTCTGCTTTAGCAGTTTATCTGCTTCATTATGTGCAGTCTGCTTCATTATGTGGGCAGCATATAGCCAAAAGACCTTGCATTGATGTCGCGCAACATCATTTTGGAGGGTAAACAATGAAGCACGTACACTGCACACATGACGTAGACTTTGCACGCCCATGTAGAACTTACACTTACACTCGTATCCGACTGGTATAGTAAATATTCATGAATTGATCAGTATCATAAGTCCATCACTGCATTCTAAACAGTAGTGTACAGCATGTAGGCACAATGCCATTCCCACGTAAGCTTGACCTACAGGTACAATGCATATATTCTTCAAACAACATTAAAAACAATTAAATTTGCCTTATCATTTTCTATGTTCAAAGCAAAAATATTACTCACAGTCAAATTTTCAAGTTTCAGCATAAAAGAATGAAATCAAATTTGCTAACATTACCAAAAATGGTGATCATGCAGAACGTTTGATGAAGCTTTCAATAAAAATTGTGATAGAAAAGACAACATTCTTTTGTTCAATAACAGTATTATTCTTAGGTGGTAATGTAACTAATAGTATTTTATTTGCTCACTTTCTGTAGCGATTGACTCAAGATTACTTCATAAACATTGTGTTGTATAATGCCACCTACATTTCAAAATTCATTTTCAACAGATTACTGAATCCAGACAACACCAAAATATAGCAAAATGAGGAAGACAAAGAAAATACTGCAAACTTTTATTCATTTTAGTAGGCCTAAATGTGTTTATATTTTTATTGTCACAATGTTCTGTATTGTGATTGATTCATGATACCCCCAGTGTACAGGTACACATATCAGCTGTCTCCATTTTTTGGTGTAAGTTGTAATGATATGTGCTTTCCTCCAACAGGTGGTGGGTGGTACACTTTCTCTTGTATGACGTCATATATGCATTTATATATCTATATGGAAAGTAATATCACACTGAAGATTTTTTGTTAGTTTTGGATTAGTCTTGGATATTTTGCTAGGGGGCACGGCAAACTTACAGTATGGTACCCTGTCCACTTGGCAATATATTAAACTAGTTACAACATATCATCTGGGGAGCACGTGCACGGCTACCATTGGTTTTGTGTAAAGTGAAGACTTCTTTAAGCAGCACGGTGACCACTATAATATTCATTGTAGACCCAGTTCATATTTCTTATAAGTTGTAATTTCTGAACATTCATTATAGCTGGTTGATTTCCTTCTTTGGATATGTGCACTTGGGATGGTTGCACACTGACACTGCATGTGCACTTCATTTTCTTTCTGTGCGCACCTAAGATCTTGACAAAACTTGTCATACATCTTTCCATACTGGCTGGAGTGCATGTCTCTTACAAAATTCCATACTTGTTTGTTGTACATAGCATCTCATCTATTAAAAACCTGTTTGTTAGTTCATAATGAATATTCCAGTGGCATAGCTAAGAGGGAGCTTGGGAGGGCCAAACTGGACATGCAAGATGTGGTTCATGAAGCTAGCTTGCATGATTTGGTATCTGACCACACAAAACAGTCCTGGAGACTATATGTGACCAAGCAAGCAAACTTACAGTAGCCACCACCAGGCAAGAAACCCTCAAAATTTGTTCAGATTTGTGGTTACAGTGAAAATATTTAGCCACCTGAAATGGCACATGTTTCTGTGAAAATGAGTCAATTAAAGACACTTAATTTTCCATGCAAAGTGAAAACTTCCCAGTCTGGGGATGTGGGGGCTGGGGGAGGGGGAGGCCTCTCCTAAAGTCTTGTGCTGCTACTTGATAGTTTATAGAGTGAAAAATTTATCAGTTCCATATTTGAAGCCTCCCCCCTTCATGAAATGGTGGAACACACTGAATCCTTCAGCACCCTTCACCCCCTCCCCCATTAAATGTTCCCTGTCCACACCACTCTTCAGTAATTTGTTCTCCTGCATGCAACATCCTTTAGTACCTTGAAAGGAAGAAATTAAAATAGATGGTATTTGCTTCACTTTTTTTTGTGACAAAAAAGATGATTTTAAAGAGAACAGCACTTTAATGCTGTAAATGATATTGCATTGTCCAAGACAATAAAATGTTGAAGGAAAAACTTAAGGTTTTATTTTGCACAGACATCACTTTGTATTTAAATCACTATTCTTTTTAAAATGTTGATAACCTTTCAAGAGTTTTTTTTTTCCCATCTTGTTTATTTCATATGAGCAATATATATAGTGTGTACATAGTTACATGGTTTTACAGAAGTTGTGAATAGATAAAATATAATATACGATCAGCACTAACATTAGCATATTTAGACTGAATAAACAGGCAACACAGTATCAAATAAACAAAAGCAGGTGTCAATATAAAAGTGAGAAATACTTCTTAAGATCTTCAAATTTTTTCCTATTTCGTTTTGAAATGTTTGGTTTTGAGGCAATGTACTCTTCCACCCTTAATATAAACTGCATTTTTCGGAAAAACTGGTTACAATCAGGCTTAGAGTTATCATATTACAAGAAAAAATGTACTGTTTACAATATAGAATGAAAAAGTTCATGGGGTGGAAGTTAAAGGAGTTGACTCCAAAGAAGAAATCCCTTTTAGGTAAAACAAACTGCTTACCAAAAAATAATTGTTCAGTATCCAAAAGGAAACTAGCAGTAATATGACATTCCCAAAACAAATGTTCAATATCCACTATAAAATATTCAATAACCTTTCAAGAGTGCTGCAGTACAGTTGTTATCGCTGAAGTTTATACTTTTAATTTTCTTCATTCCAGAAATAGATTCTTATTGTTTTGTGAATCATGACAACAGAAGAGGGCAGCATTGTTATTGTGGCACCGCCCTCTAGTGGTGCAGGAGGTGGATATCATCCTGGTGGGAGTGATGAAGAAGAAAATCAAGGACTTCAAGGTGCTGAAGGGTTGGTCAGTGGTTCTCCATCGGCAGTGCAAGGGGGAGGTGTACCGTTTGCACAGTTACAAGAGTTAATGACTATAATTGACAATCTTCGAAGAGAAAACACTGACCTAAGAAGTGAGTGAACGTGCTATTTTAAAGAATGATTCTTGTGGTCTTTTTCTGGAACTATAAAGGGGTAAATATATCTAGTCATAGACTTGGTAAGGGGACTACCCCTTAGCCCAGTGGTCATACAGGTAATGGTGAAAATGGCAAGTACGTAGTGTTCAGCCCATTGGTCTGGTAGTAAAATGTCCCCTTGTTACAACAGCCCATTGATCCCACAGCTAGTTATCAGTGTTGTTGTAAAATATATATGTATACAAAGACTTTTTGACTGTAGGGCCAGTTGGTCTGTAGGACCAATGGAATGAAGTCCCATTACGCTGTCGGACTGTATGGCTACAGTATAATCTATCAAAGTTTCATCATTTCTGTGAGTCTCAAGAAATTCATACTAACCTTAAGGCATCATAGAAATAATTCCCTGGGCAACATCACAGAATCAGTGGTGTGATCTGCAACTGGAAGAGAAGAACAAAAAACAAAATGTTGTAGGGATCATTTCCTGTTGTATAGGCAGCAAATTGTTTGAAGGTCACCTCACCTCAGCTGTAGCCATGGTGGGTTGAGGTGGGATGTTTTATGTACAGTATGCATGACTCAAACATTCAAAGAGCTTAGCAAGCACTGTGGCTGGAATTAGTGTATAGTAGTATCCTGTCTGTCTATAAGTAAGGCTCCTTTAATTCATGTGACAACATTTTTGGAACTGACTGTTTCTTAAATGGGTGAAGAATAACTCAGGAGGGTTAGCTTGAACATGCAATGTTTATTTCCTAAAACATGAGAAGATGCCTATAAGAGAAATGAGAGGGTGGACTTAAAAGTTTGACAGGGATGATTGGAATTAGGTGAGTTACCACTTATTCCTTATAATAAGGAGGATTTGTTTTTGAAGTGCTTCAGGAAGGCTTTGTTTGGTAACTTTTGTTCTTGATATATTGATAAAGGACTTGAACGTATGGGAAGGTTCATAGGTGTAGGAGCCGAAGTTGATTTGCTGGGCTGCAACGACTTGCCCAAAAAATATAACCCCCAATTTCCGTGCGTGCCCGTGCATGTTCAACAATGTTAATGAACATATCATTTAGGCACTTATATACTTATTTTAGGTTCTTAACAAAAAATCGGCACAGTGAGGGGGAATGGCCCAATGGCCCAACAGCCTGTCTAAATACACCACTGATAATCATAATATAAGATTAACCATTAAAAAATACACTGGTGAATTAATACCGAATACATAGGTGCTGTGCAATTCAAATCAGAACTTTCTTATAATTACCAAGGAAGTTTTTTAACTATTGATTACCTTTAGCGACATCATTGCATGATTTTTCTTTCAGTAGGTGCCCAAAAAATTCTCAGCATACTGCCCAAATTTTCCAAAAAATATTTGGCTGGGGGGCTGCAGTGTTCCTTTGTAATAGTTGTATTGCAAAGATTTATACCTACATGTGTTCTCTCACTCTAACTGTTAGGGTCTTACAGTCATCTAAAGTGCATGGTAAAAGTCACTGAAATTTCATATAATAATTTCAAAATAAATGGAGATGATGAAGCAATTATGTGTTGGAAAACAACAAGTGATGTCATTAATTATTATACCAGTGTATAAAATCTTACTGTAAGAGCATGTGTCCTGCTACGTAGCTTGTAATTTACGAGTGAATGGAAGAAAGTGTACGAATGCAAGGACACTCTACCTGTGATTTTGTGGTGTTTATGAAGGTTAGGTTAGGTTAGATGAGGTTTAACGTCCCAGTTTCCAACCAATTGTGGTGTTTATGAAACAGATAAACAGATAAACAGATAAAAATTTACCATAATGAAGAATGTCATTCATACTGTAGTCACATGGAAGAAACATGAATTGTTTTCCTAAGTGGTTTCTATTAAAATTCTTCAATGATTTCAAGTGATTTCATGATTTTGAGTAATGTGGGAAAGAGAAAAGGTGGCAAGGGAGTTATATGCCACTTTCCTGTTTATTGATCAAAATCAGGGTGCTGCAACCATTTGGTGGACATGCATGGCCCAAATTTTTCATCCTTGAAATGTCAAAGGGCCTAAAAGAGAAAATATATCCCATTCCTCATTTAGCACATACAGTAATTAAGTTAAATAACCTTTAATTGAAAATGGTGCATTTTTAATTTTAATGGAGTATTAGTTTGGCTCCCTTGTACAATGTTCAAATTTGTTGCACAGGGTTGGAAATAAACAAAGGCAAAATAGGTAATGGCCTTCATAATTTTGGCTGTGGCTGTGGCTGTGGCTGTGGTGCCCTACAAAATGGCATACTTTTCAAGGCCACCATGGCCTTAGTGTCTTTCCCAACAAAATGAAACCAAACATATACAAGATAACACAAAGTCTTCTGTTTGTTCTTGTTGCCCTTTGAGATGCATAAATGTGCCCTCAAGGCTAATATGAAAATGGCCGTGCCCTCATGATGTCTTATTGCTAGTCATGGTTGCATTATGTTGTTTAGCAGACTGATTGTTTGAAGTGAAGTAGAATTTAGGTACCGGTATCACTTACAAGGAGGACTGAAGTCTCAACTGTGGGTTCTGTGTGGCTTGCAGATTTCAGTGTGCCAACCCGTGATCAACTGGGTGAATGGTGATTGAAGTGTGAAAAGAGCTCAAGGGATGGGATGATTGACAATTTTTAGATGGTTGTCATACTATGTGCCATTCTGTAACATTTACTTCACTCTTTTGTAGATAATTTAACTGACCAAAACTTGGTCATTCAACACAAATCAAGGAACCTGGAACAGATCAATGAAAATTATCGAAAGTATGATGAAATGGTGAAAGCCAAGCACCAGGAGACAGCATTAAAATTCAAACGTTTGAAGGATGAAAACCAAAAACTGAAGGAGGACTTGGTTAGTATTTTTCCCATATTTCAATATCTGAAACGTAATTTATGTGAACAAAAGCCAACTGGCAAGAAGTGTAAGCACAGCTTTGTATTAACCACTGGCAGGCCAAGTGGGACGCCCTGCAATACAGCTATTAAATAGGTGGCACTGGAGCGAAGCAAGTTTCAAAATACAGGGTTAATGTCTTTGAAAACTTGGAGACCAGCATCAGTAGTAACCCCACCCACACTTTCAGGAAAGCTCATCCTGACCCTAACAGCTTGTAAGTCGAGGAAGTTTCTATCCAAACAATGCCTAATAGGTGGGGTCATCACGTTTTAAAGAAAGCGAATTTGAAGTAAGTAGGTGGTGACATCACAACCTCAAATTAATCAACATTGCTGTTTAAAAAACTTGCATGTACAGTATAAAGTTTTCTCGATTGTCTCATGCTGTCATGATGTTAATGAATAAGAAGCATTGGAACATGAGGACTTTGCATGCCCTAGAGGTAAACTCACACGTCTGTATCAATTTTGGAGAAATCAGTGGAAAATTAAAGGCTTAACTTTCTCATCCCAACAAAGAAAATTCTCCTGACCAGTAAATGTACCATTACAGTAGTTCCTCCTGCATTTAAAAACAAATGTTTTTCGATTGTGCCTTCAAGACAAAGCAAGCCTGTGCTATGTTTGAATGCCCAGGCCATGTTTTACTGAGTACACTATTTCATATTATTTTACTAAGGAATGTGAGCTCTTTGCTTTGCAATGTAGACTACACTTATCACATTTCATTGATCTACACATCATCATCTACCAATCAAAGTGGCATATATTTGAAGGTATACTTTGCATTTATGTCCATCAAAGTACTGAACAGTCACCAACTGTAAGTGTAGGCACCCAGGGGATCCTAAACATGTTTTGGATTATGCAATGAGCAGCTTTAAAAAACAGTCACATTGGTCATAATTGGGAATAAATGACATTAGTACTGTTTGTTTAAAGATCATTTTGGGTGAGAAATGTGTAACTTCATAATATTTTAAATATCTCCAGGGGCACAGAGAAGAGTTGCTTGCAAATTTCATTAAAAGACTCAAAAGTTCCTCAGGTATCAATTTTGGCTTTGACTGTCCTTTCAAAGGTTTTGTGTAGTGTCTCGAAGCATACTTTGGAGCACCAGTTGGCCTACTGTATGAAAGTTTTCTGCTCTCTCCCTTTAAGCCTGCCTTCAATAGTGCCTCAGATAATTCTAATTATATCGGGTGTGATGACTGCTTTTTGTTTGGACATCATTTTGTTCCAATAGACCCTTTTCCAAATAGCAGTTGCAATGGATTGTGGGATAGAGTTCGGGTAGGCGATGTTGTTGTCAATAGACCCTTTTCCAAATAGCAGTTACAATGGATTGTGGGATAGAGTTTTGGTTCACATCATTTTTGGCCATAGTAAATTGCCATTGACAAAAACGGTGCACGCTAAAACTCTGTCCCATAATCCTTTGTAATTGCTATTTGGAAAAAGGTCTATGGCATTTTGCTGTGGCAAAAAATGATGCACACCAAAATTCTATCCGACAATCCTTTGTAATTCCTATTGGGAAAAGAGTCTATGTCTCAATGTACCGACACCTTAAGATTAGGGTAAGGAGGCAAGGGTTGGAAGTTAGGTTCTTGGTCAGAGATATGGGAAAAATACAAACCATTGACCTCAGTTATGAATGAAAACAAAACTGGGGATACATCACTCAAAGTCATGTGATTACACACTTGTAGTGAGTACATACTCGTCCTCACAGTTTTGCACAATTATTCATGCTCATACTCATGAGAATGGATTTGTACTTGTACTTGTGCAGTCGAGTTACTCATTAATTTTGGAAGTTATGCATTGGGGCTAATTCAGAATTTTGTGCTTGTACCTATAAAAAAGACGTGTACCCGTATGCGACTCACGACTAGAGACATTCCACTTGTACTTGTACTGTACCTATGACAATGTTCTCAAAGCACAAGTCGTTGTGATTGCATGTGCGTAGTTGTGGCAGCGTGGTTGGAACATAGAGATGCCAGAGGCCCAGAACATACGTAGAGATGCTAGAAGGTATTGATGTTGAACAAAGAGGAGTAATTATTAGGTACAAGCATGTGAGCTATTAAACAATATCTTCTTTCACATCAAAAATCATGGACAATCAACCTTTTCAGGGTTTAGGAAACCCATATATTTAGTGGGACCTTTCCAATTAATTTGACCTGGGGTTACTTCATTCTTTAATACAACATTTCAAAATTCAAGTAGCTTTTACTGACTCATTTAAAGATTTCAGTAGGATTGAAATTCACTTTCAGGAGAAACATTCCAAGGCTGGTCATACAAGAGATTCAAATGCTGGTGAAATGGTCAATGAAGAAGTTGAGAAGGAATTGAGAGAACAATTGGAGGAAGCTCAGAACAGAATAGAAGTCCTGGAAAAACAAGGACAATCAGATGGACTACCACTGGGTAAATTAATCACTTTATCTGCTTGATGAGATAGTAAATAGGAAAAAAATTATGTTTTTTATTCTTTTTATTAAATGTGGAAGGATTTCATATCAGCAACAAGCAAAAGGTAGTGTACTCTTAGTCAGAAGGCAAAATTTTGTCACATTTTGTGTACTTGGTTGGGCCATAGTAAGTAGACCTGGTAGGGTTACTCAACTGTACTTGAGAGTTGCAACTCGTGCCAGAGAGTTGCGATGGGAGGGCATCTTCCCTGGAATCACTTCTCCTGGGGAATGTTTAGTTGTCTTATTTTGCTGATTTTCATGAAATAGTATAATTAAAAGTTCTCTTTTGTTTGATTATTTGCTGTATTCAGTAACTTTCCTCTTCACTTGGCCACTACCATTCTCTGACACTGTCCATTTGGCACTTCAGCAGTTGAAGAGCCTGTATTGTAAGCCTACTGGTATATTAAGACTCTTTTGTAGGCTACTAATTGACAAATTACAGCTGTCCATTTATATGTTCTTGCGTAAGTTTCCTGTATGGTGTCGTTGTAGGAGTCGCGACTCCATTCAGGGTCACAGTTAATGGGGCCACTGGTACCCAACTCCTAAACAATGGGAGTCACCCAAGCCTAATAGTAAAGTGGTTGCACAGATGTCAGAAGAAGTGAATTTTGAACTGTTCAAGTTTGAGTGTCAGATCAATTTGATAAGTTTACTTTAGTCCAAGTCTTTTTTTCCCCTGTTCTAGCTCATATTACAGTCACTAGATATCTCTAAACTGTTATATAGGTAGACACAAATGTCTATTCTGGCAATTCTTTAATAGCACAACTTGTAGGTTGGGTAGAAAATGTGTGCACTGGTGTGATTTATGGTATCCAGACCACTATATATGTTGGTTTAGGTATGACTGGGTGCACCTTAGACTGAAAAGGAGTTATAGGCTGCTGGATATGGACCTGAAAAACTCAAAGCATGGTTTCATAGAGCCTAGTGTTGATAAGGTCTGGAAAGAGCACAAAGTATACAGAAAACAATGAGATTCATATTGACTTTTTTGAGAGATTACTTAGGTACACAGAGACTATAACATACAGTTTTGGCATTTTTTCATGGTGGGATGGTAATTTGTGCCTTGAAAAAGGTGTAAATTTACACAAATTTAATCATCAGTTCTGGGCATTTTTCTTGGTTTTTGTCTTAAACAGAGAGACCAATCCACCCCAAAATGTCTCTTTTCCTTTTGAAATATCATATGAGGAGCATGCATACAATTATTGAGCAATGTAAAAAAATCACTTTGCACTATAGTTTTAAGACATAAGTTTAATTTATTGGAACTTTATGTGAGAAACGTATGTCAATTGAAAGGTACACTGTAGTCCAAGCATTCAACAAACAACTTTCATGGTATAGTTGAATGCTTCCAGAAGTTGTGTCTGTCCCTGCAGAGGCTTACCATCCGCTAGTTTCATGCATGCCTCAGCACTTGGTACATGGTAATAGGGTCGAGGTGAGTTGTTACGGGATAAGGGTCATCTTTTGCTCCTGAGGATTGGTGTGTGGACTTGTCACAGGATGCTTACTCTTCGTCGGCACCACTATAGCCTCTGACACCTGTTTATCCAAGGTCTGGTCCAGGATGGCCTCTATAGTCACATGAGACAAATCTGCATCAGAATCCCAAGACCCTTAAAATTGTTGAGAACTAGGCTTATTAAGGACAAGTAGAATTCCATGGTAGGATTTTGTTGTAATTTTCTGTCTTATCTGTGCCTTCTTCAGATGCCAGAAACTTTGAGACTCAGCTTCAAGCAGAAAGAAATAAAGTCAAGGATTTACAGGAGAAACTCATCCAGACAGAAGATTTGAAACAAAAGGCAGAGAAAAGACTTAAAGCTGCTTTCCAAGATTTGGCAAAAATTAGAGAAGAGAGGAAGAAAGATGCTGCAGAGCTGCAAGATAATTTGGTATTGTCATCATCTAAGGGGTTATACATTTTTGTCATCATTTTGATGAGACTACAGAATGAACTTCCCCTACCTGTACCTACTCAGAACATATTTTGAAAAGTGTGAAAGTGATGATTTTTTGACCAGATAGCTTTGCCACTTACTGCACTTTGAAAAGCATATGTGGACCGTGCACCCCTCTCCACCACCCTCACCCCATGTACATTGTGAAAAGCACACATTGGACTTGGACCACTCTCCCCCATCTCTATCCCCACTCGATGTACAGTTTGTACTCTTTTAAAAAGGATGCAAAATGTGTGAACCCCTATTGACTTATTCATTTAACAATATTATGAAAATAAGTATTTGCTGAAAAAGTGTGGCATTACTTTTGCCAGAGACCTTACCAACTTACTAAGCAAGTGTGCATGCCGTTTGTATAATGACACAGTTACCCTGTGTTTGGCAGAAGCTGGTGGCTCCGAAATGCATCTTGTTCAGAATCATAAAATAAGACAAAAATGTTCATTTCCTAGTAATACAGAAGTTTTTTATGATTATGCTATCCAACCTCACATTCCTTATTTGATTTCAGTGTATTTAAAGTAGAGAATGGAAATGACAAAAAAAAAAATATGTGAGCAAGTTGGCATGGACCACTTCTCTTGGCAACACTGAATGTGGCATGACGTCTTTGCAAGGAGCTGTAATTGTTTCTGTCCTTAAGACGGGACACTACAAACAGATCAAAATAGGACAATATGGTCACATTTAAAACTGTTCTGTACAAATTGTTGAAAGGAGTCAGTCACCCTTGTCTGTATTTTTTCATTGTTTGTATATTCTCAAACTTGTAATTTGTACTTGTGCTCATGTTTGTGGCACATTCACTTGCACTAGTTCACATTAGAATGGTTGTGTACTGGTACTCAAAAGTTTTGAAATCAGGCATTGTTGCAAATACAAAACTTTGTTGTCATAGTTACGAAAAGAAGTGAACCAGTTATCATACATACCATAACAAAGAGAGACAGTACTATACCTATACTTACGATATTTATTAAAATGCATTTACACTTCAAGTCTATCTTTTGATATTTCCTTTAGGTACAAGAGGTAAATAACTACAAACAACAGATTCAGTCACTCCTGAGTGAACTCGCAGAAAATAAACGGAATCTGAGTCTTCACACAAAGAAAGTTCAAGAACTTCATGAAGCCAATCTGCAATTTGATCAAGTGTAAGTTGTGTTTATTCCAGTCAATGGTTTTTGTCCACAGAGAGTGAAATGAGGATTTCAGTCTTGTTCGTATTCAGTAAATAATTTGTTCCTAGTATCTGATGGAGAAAACAAAATTGAAATTATCGCAGTTTAGTTTCCCCTTGACGAGTGAAAAGGGGCTCGAAAGATGAAACTCCAAACACAGTCATGGAAACTGAAGTGTGAATTTCATTTTACAGTTTACCTTGAGTGATTGTTTCTCTTTGAAGAGATTGTCAATAAACAAAGCAGGAGAGGTATTTTGTATTGTGAATCATTTCTATGAAGGAATGTTGCCATTATCAGCATTTCTGCCCAGTGACCTCCTCTGGGTAGAAGTAATAGCATGTATGCCACCATAGTAAACAGTGAATGGGCATTTTAAACAAAATTTCCCTTTCGTAACAGCAAAATTTGAAAAAGCCAGTGTTTATATCTCCAACATTTTACACTCTAACACATAGGCATTCAGTGAAAGGGCCTCTTGAAACCTGCACATAAAGTTTCAGTGGCCCTCTTGTTTTGCAAGTAACTGGGGAGTAGGGCCACTGAACTTTGGTTTTAACTTTGTAATAATGGCAGTGGGTGTAATTGTAACTTTGGTTTCCGTGAATCTGCCACAGGCCATTTAAGTGCTTATCCTAGCCTGCCAATTGCCCACAGGCCACTACTTGAAAACGTAAACTCTTAATTGTAAAATTTAAATTACTGCCAATGCAGCCAATATTTCTTAGATGCAAAACTCATTGTGAGAGCAAAGTCATGATTACCAGTACATTTTGGGATTTCTTGATCAATGGAGATGTTTTTGGCAAGAATTACCCTCCTTTCACAAGAACTTTTATTTCATTCTCCAGGGATGTAATGTATTCCATTTAAGGAGGGAAAATTATGCTTTCTCAAGTGGCATCTACAGTACCCAGTATCAAATTTAATCTTCCTCTCTTTTCAATGAAGAAAGTATAATATACTTTTTATGTCAAATGTGCAACCACTTATTTGGGCATAAGACATTAAATGCTGTGGCTCATTCTATGCTACCAATTATTCAGCCCTGCATTTTTGGATTTGTATATGTCATGACCCTTTTATATTGCTGCTTGAAGAGTTTCAGGAATGAAATGGTTTACATTTTTGAAAGCTCCAGAAAAAGTGAAAAAGTTGTTCTGCAGAGGAATGTAACTAAGAAAGCCATAAATCCCTTCCAATTCCTGTTATCTAAGAGTTGTCTTCACTTAAACCAATTTCCTTCAATGCTTTCATCACATATGCAACATATCACTGGCAATGGTAAGCAGGTAACTCTTTCCCAGACAATACCCCCTAGACAGTTCTCCCAAGTCCCCCCCTTCTGCTGTGAGTAATTCTTACCCCCAGTTTTCCATTGGACATTTTCCACCGTGGACAAATTCAGCTTTGCAAGGGGGGACAGAGGTATCTCAGGGGTAATTGTCATGGGGGGAATTGTCCAGGTTGGAATTGTGTGGGAACAGAGTTGACCAGGGGGATGTGTGGGAACAGAGTTGACTAGGAGGAAATTATCCTGGTGGGAATTTGTCCAGGAGGAACATGTCTGGAAGTCAATGGCAATACATCCTGATTGTTATAATGATTTTTACCAACAGAAACACTGCATATCACTCCAAGCTATCAATGTATGAGGAAGAACTGAAGAAGAGAGATGTTCATTTAGAGCAGATGAAACAGGACTATACCATTTGCAATCAAAGCCTTAAACAAACCCTACAGAGGGCTCAAACTGAAAAGTAAGTCAATGATGAAGCAAGTGTATTTTTTTCTTCCTTGAAGATAAAATTTTAGACTGGAAGGTGAAGGGCAATAATGTTTGGAAATGTTAAGTAGTAATGCAGGCCCACAGCTGTGGGTGATAATTTGTCCCAACTCCTGCCCCCTGCCAACTTTTTCAAAAGCATACTTTCCAAAAGGGAGCATTGTAACACATCCATGCAACCCCCCCCCCCCCCCTTTCCCAAGCTCCAACAAACATCAACTCTGCTAGAGAAGGAGTAGGCATGTTTTATGTCAAAATTTTTGCATAATTTGGAACATAGAGATTAGTACTGGGTGTGTTTATTTAAGAATGTATATTTCTTTTAAAGTTTTAATGTCTGATGCTGCCATAGTGTGCTCTTCCGACTGAAAAGATGTAATACTGTTTCAAAAGATTGCCAGTTTTATTACAAATTTCTGACGTTAGTGAAGTTGATGAAGGGTAGGACAGAACTCAAACAGGGGGAAAAAAAATTAATAGATCGAGTTTTTCTCACTTTTTAGGCATGAGAAACAGATGTGTGAAGAGGAATTGCAAAGAGTAAAGCAGTCTTTACATCAGGTTAACATGCAGGTATGTTGTCTGAAAAAATTGCTGAATTCATTGGCTAAAATATTTTTTAAAACCCCACTATTGCATTGTGAGGTATTTCATGTTACCAACCCCATCATTTAAGGCCTTTGCAAATGTTAAGAACTCTGAAATGCATGTCTGCAAAAGATGCTCCTGTCAATTGAATCTTCAAGGTCACTACATTAACTTTACATTTTAAGGCCGACCATTTCATCATGAGTAGATCATGGAAAACCTGGAATTTGAAGTCACTGAATATGAAACTTTGGCATATCCCATGCCTTGAAATTATGGAAAGGGCCAGCTTACATTAAAAGCCATCATGGAAAGTCATGGAACTTCAAAATCCATGAAAACAAATGATGGCATGGTCCAGAAAAGTTTAATTGTTATTCCTAAGAATTGAAAAGCAGGTATATATTATGTCGTGCAAGTGATGGGAATTCATAGAATGCTTGCTGTAAGTTCCTGAAAAGTAGAAGTTTGAATAGTTAACTAGATGTGCTAAACATTTTATCTTTTTTGTGGCATAAACTCAGGTGTCATTTGCAACATACAGCAGCAATGGATTCAGCTTTTGACAACTTATGCAGGTGAAAAATTTAATCATGATATGAAAGCCCTTTTAGTCCAAATTCTTGTAGAAGTTGACCACAGTTAATCAGGCTTGCATCATAACAAGGTAACAGAACTCCAGCTCTATCAGCACAATGTGTGCTGAAGCGAATAATGAGTTGTGGTGCTTAATAAGTAGTTTCAGTGGCAACTAGGGCTTGGCCGGGTCATATGTCCAGATTGAGCACAGTTGTGAAGATACAACTCACTGGAATAAAACCACAGAATGTGAAAGTTACTGACCATCACTAATAAGACTTTCCCGGCTGTGGGGGGACTACTCGCAATTGTAGTCTTACGAGCATTTTCATGGCATGATGATAAAAGTTGCTCCAAGTAGGATTCCTTTAACTGTGTTGGACATGAACTATTAAATTGATCTTCAAGATGATTCCTGTCCCCTACTGCTAGACTTATGCATCAGTTTTATTGAAAGGTGAATCATGTTGATGGTACTCGGGCTTTTAGGTTGAAATAATTCATCAATTAAATTATTATTCCTTTTTTTGTTGGTTCTTTTGATGCTATGCCCCCTGCCCTGGGGGATGGAGGTAATTCCCTCAATTTGTTGGTTTTGTTAATGCTTAAAGAAATAGTTTCTATGGCTGAGACTACATGTACCATTAAGTTACCATGCATGACATATTCGTTTTAATAGAATGCTATTCATATTTTGTACGATCACTGAGAAGTGACTACACGGGGTTATTCTGTAGTAGGAGTAGTAGTAAAATGATTATGACGATGACGGCCATTGTGAGGAAAAGGACGACAAGGAGATGATTGCAATTCCATTCATAATAGTCTTCATTGACTTTGCAATTCCTCCTGTTGTCATTGTCATTGTAACAAAAACATTTATGCAGTGCTCAATTACAACAACTAGTATCAAAGAACTTGACAACTTAAAAGGTAGGGTTGGGAAGTACTGCAGAATTTTGATACAAATACTGTTTGTTACACAGAAGCAGTACTTCAAGTTGTACTGGCTCTCAACTGTAAGCCAGTAACCAGTCAACTTGATTGTAGGGAAATCTTACTAAGTACTTGCCTAATGGAAAATTTGTGGATACAAACCCCACTATTTTGGAAATCATAAATGTTAGAATGCATTGAACATTCAAAAATAGGAATCCTTCTAACACATGTATGGTCTGGAAAGGACAGCACAGGGCAACTGCACTGAGTTTTTTCAACTCTTGCAAATTACCATGTATGCTAACTTTTTATCAGTTGCATGAAAGTAGGGGCAATTTTGGGTGTTGATGAGAAAATTGGAAGTATAGTAACTTAATTTTAATTTGACAAGCATGCATCGTGATAGAGGAAAAGATGCATTATTTTCCATTCTTTTGTTTAAAATACAGAAAGAGAATTATGAAACTTAATAAATAGAAATAATTGTAATTTTATCAGGTAACAGTTTCTAGTAATGGCACTTAAATACAAGCCTTGAGTATTTGTGTTCCTTGTACTATGAGTTCCTTTAAGTTTGTGAACCTGTTTAGCTACCCAACCCTAATAAAGGGGAAGATTACAAGCAAATCTAAACAGATCATGCACCGTGCAAGAGACTAAAAAGCTAAGAAGTTTATCTACAGTAGCACTTTTGAACAACTCAGACGAGAGTACAGTAACAAGTATCAGCGAAGAATATTTATTCAACAATAAAAATTGACAGGAATAGTTGAGCATAAATGACTTTCCTCCATGTCTTTAAAGGTGCAACTCAAAAAAGGTGAAATTGACTCATTAACAGCCAGGCTCGTTTCAATGGAGGAATCACTAGAATCTCGAAACCAGCAACTGGTAGAAGCAAATGAAGCTAAAAATATTATGCAGGTTCAGGTGAGTATTCCCCCATTACATTTTTATCTGATATTATTAAACTTATCTCTTAAAAGGGAAGGTTGTAAAGCCAAGCCTAAAGCAGGCACCAGGCAATTTTTACCCATGGTCCCCAAAATTTAGGGCCTGGTTTGCTTAAAAAATGTATGACTAGGCAAATTTTCATACTCCGTGCCATGCTGTATTTCTTCCACCCTCCCCCACCCCCTCCAATTTATTAAATCAAATATTGAGGTTAGCATCTTATTTAGTGAGTTAGCATTTTCCTTGATTTGCACATGTCAAATTCTCATAATTTGCATGCACTAGCGTAAGATCATGAGCCCATTTCAAAGTTTGTATATGCATGGGGGTGTGCCTTGTAATACCAGGGTGTTCCCATAGTTATGATGGTGGATTGTCATCATGCCAAGAATGCCCCTGGTCATAAAAAAAGGGCACCAGATTCTGTCAAAT
The DNA here is from genome assembly GCA_029531755.1 of Holothuria leucospilota. Taxonomy (NCBI): domain Eukaryota; kingdom Metazoa; phylum Echinodermata; class Holothuroidea; order Aspidochirotida; family Holothuriidae; genus Holothuria; species Holothuria leucospilota. The sequence continues at coordinate 54,561,912 of CM055962.1, read as the reverse complement.
TCACCATACCAGAAGCCAAAAAGTGGAGTGGATTTGTGCCTAATCCGAGCTTGCTAAACAAGGGATTGTGTAAAAGCTGATGTATGTTTCATTTCTCGAAGTCTAACAGCAATGTTGTGTAAAAGAAGTTAGGTTTATAAGTAAGTATGAATTTTTTGTAGAGCTGTGACTATTTTAGAGGCATTTTCAAGTGGCATTTCATTATCAGGGTCTCATATCAAAAAGAAAAAAAGTTCCAGTTCATGTCCTCCAAACCCTGTAGCAATGTTCTATTCCTAACTCAAGAGATCTCATTTTAAAGATTAATTACTTTTGTCAGAAAATACCTTTTGTTTTTGTTTATAATTGAATGGCCTGTGTCTTTGAAATTCGATACTGTTAGAATGTTTGAATATCTTTCCATGTAGTTCTAGCATAAAACTACACTATATGTAGGTTATAGCAGACAAAGTTGTAAAATATTCCCTGCAGGTGTCAGTGTTGTAAAGAAATACAATGCTATGTCTAATCAATCTGCCATGATTACATCACAGATTTCCCATATTGCACTTTATCTCTAGAAAAAGTTACACTTCTTTGAAGATTAGTATCTTCCAAATTATACATCCTTTTGAGATGAGGTTTTTGCCAACTTTTGTGCATTTTTTGAAATCATTGAATTTAGTCCCTATCAAACCCCTTTAATCTCTGGAGACCAGTCATTTAATCCAGTCACTGTGTTAGTCTCAGTGAGGATAAATTTTATGAAATAACATTTATAGTCAGGAAATTTTAAAAGACATTTTGAGGGTAGTCTTGAATTACACCTCTGTGCCAACCAGACATTACCAAAGTACATAAACATGTGCATATATGTGTTTTTCATCCTAGATCAATGTTTGTAATAAATTGCATGTTAAGGGTCAATGAATGCATGGGACCACATTCAACTGGGGGGTGGGGGAAGTAGAGCACGTGGGTGGGGAGCACTACAGCATATGTTTACCAGAAAATAGCATTTTGTATGCCAGAAAATAGCAAATTTTCTGCCAGAATGGGGAGTGGAAGTTCCCCCTCCCCTTCTTGTATACCTATGGACCTCATACTACTTTACCATACCTTAGGCTAGTAGATGTAAAATGGAGAGACAGCCTTGTTAGCTCTTCATTACAGTAGATATAGAATTTCAACTATTATCAGGAACATGGGACTGCATGTGTACAAGAAGCCTTTTGTTTTGGAATCACAGCTTCACATCAAGTGGCCCACAAAGTCATCTAGTGAGATCAAGTTTGAGCCCTTTTCATGTTGAAGGTTTGACCCAGATTGCAGAGCTACAAAATTTTTGTGGAAGTAAAATCACTTGACCTACATGGGATACATAATACTGAATCTCGCATGTGATAGTGCTTTATTATAATGCCACATCCCCTGTCCATTCAGCTCAGCCAATATCGGTCATTTTCAGTAGGTTTCAGTGACTAGTGACTTCAATGCTATTTGAAATGCCACTGCCCTTATCCATTGAGGTAGGCTAGTGTTGGTCAATTTCAATAGGCTTAGATGTCTCCCTCAGTGTTCGTTAGAGAACTCGTGGCCAGGAGGGTCTCAACTCTGAATAGCTCACAGCTCATATTGACATAGCCAATGAAGTCATACACAGTGTGCATTTTTAACCATATTGTTTTATGATTATAAAATCACCACTTTAATCATAGTATGAATACTGTCATTCTTTCGATTTTGCTGTGAATAGTCCCTATATAATTAAAAAGATGGCTGGGCACTGTGCAACTTTACATGTTGGTACTGAACTAGACTGTTGTGACCAAGATTTGAATTGTCACAGTAGCAACTTGAACAAATGTGCACCACACAACTGATGGACCCATGTTGATGAGGTTGCAGTATAGTATTTGAGAAACCTCTTAAGGCTTTGTGAACAATCTTTGAAAGCTCATTGATTAAATTGCTTGAATAAAGTGTATGATTTCAGTTGGAAAAATTAGCATGTTCAGTTTTCCTGAGTCTAGCTGATGCAACATAAAACTGGCCTAAAGGCTGGTTTTCATTGTCATTAACTCATGCACACTGACAATAGACACAACATGCACATTAATGTGAAGCTGGAAGTTGTTTTGTGTGTGGTGGGCACTGGTTGCTTTCTAATGAAACTCATTGTAGATAGAGGTATTTGTGGACAGGCAAGAATTTTAGTGTGTCAAAGTGTGTTATCAGTAGTAAAAAGATTCATTGGTTTTATTTTAGAAAGTACTGTTAAGAAAAGGCTTCCAGTATATTGAAACTACTCCTTGAGAATCAGAAGGGAGTCGCTGCTTAAAACTAGGGCCAAGTAACTCATCCAAGCCTAATTTTCAACCAAAGAGCAAGTTGACTCAGTTTATTCTTTTCATGTGAAGACAACATGTGCTAAACCAGATGATTTCTGTGCCATCTTTTCTGCAGCTCAAACAGTACCAGGAGGATTTTGAAAGAGAGAGGCAAGCACGAGAGCAGTCGCATCATAATAACCAGGCCAACCTCATGAAGCTTAAAACATTGAAGGACCAGAAAGACCTCTTGCAAAAAGAAGTCGACAGATACGCACAGCAGCAAGCTGTGCAAGCCTTTGGCAATCATCGGTACAGCCATCCACCGTCCCCCGTTACTCCAACGTCACCGGTCTACTCAAGTACTCCTTCCAGCTACCTACCTTATGGAGGCCAAGATAGAGGCTATGACATAGATGAGCAACATCGCCAGGAGATGTTTGGGCAGGCGCCAAATCGAACATATCAAAGAGTACAAGAACCAGTACAGGTAGGTTATGTTGTTCTTATTTAAGCAAATGGAACATAAGCTTAAATTTCAACAATATCTATAATGGTATGACAGTTAGGTAGTGGTTGTAGAAAAAGTAACGTACCTTTGTTTCCAGTGCAAACTGAACATTCCTTTCAAATAAAAGTGAAATTATGGCAATCAGGGTAATGACTAGGCTAGTCTAATTTGCAAGTAGGGGTATCGTACAATTTAAATTTACATTTATGGAATATTTATGGTACATGAAGTGTCATTCTCAAAGTACTTCTTCCAGGAAGAGTTTCAAAGACTTAATAAGTTACCAAATCTACTAACATTTGTAGAATGCTGCTCCTTTTATTACAACAAAAGCTCAAACATTAGTGGCCCCTTACATTGCTATGGACTAGCTTAGCCAGTCCCTTGATTGCCATTATCCTGTTAGTCAGAGTAGGGCAGTCTGTGCACACCTTGAGTTCATGATGGAGGGTGGAGGTTGGGCAGAGGAAGCAAAAGATCACGCAGGGGAGGGGAGGGGGGATTACAGACCCATGTTTAGGGAATGAGCACCTTTGTTTACCAACAAAGTCTACTGAAGTAAAATTATTCAGTTTGGGGGCTGGCATCAGTACCCCCTTCCTTGATCTCATTTGGTTGCAGTATCTGCAAAGAAAATTATCATCTGAGAAAAGCTTGTAATTGAAGAAGAGAAGTGATTATGTCCTTTATTTATCTGTATCGTTTTCCTCTAACGTCATCTTGTATTCTGTTTTTTTCAGCAGCAATCCTTCCACTGCCCTATGTGTGGTGAAGTATTTGCTGAATCAGGATCCTTAGAAATTCATGTGAACACTCATTTCCCAAACTGATGCTGTGATTTGAATTTGGCGCCAGTAGAGTTGTCTTGGGTATTTGACGGATTTCAAGGTGTGTTCATGCCTATTAACCACAGAACCTGTAATCTGTAACTTTCAAGAACTTCCCTATGAAAAGTAAAATCAAGTCATTGTGCAGTGAAGATGATAAAATATAGATAAAGACTTTGAAACAAATGTTAAATGCTTCATGGAATGAAGGTTCTTCAAGACTTTCTGATTTTTGATGACTGTTCAAAGAATAGATTGACAGCTCTTTAATCAGTGCAGGCCAAATTACTATCTGTGACATGGAAAAGGACCTAAATGGTAAGGGAGCATCCTCTTAGCCTTTTAGAAAAGTTTTGCATGCCTCTTGGCCTTTTAGAAAAGCTTTGCATGGTGAAAGGTTTTTTTAACTAAATATATAATAAAGATGGTGTAATGATGGCAACAACAACATTAGCAATTCTCATGAAAATGCATTGAACATATTTGATTGGCTAGATACTGTACCTCTCTTGAATGATATATGACCTCTGGATGCACTGCATTTTGGTAATCCAGCAGGCCATATTGATGTACTTTAACTCAGTTTGGGTATATCTTATGGGCCAGACTTTTCTAGCACTGTGCTAGATTTGGTAGAAGGTTGGAAGTTTAATACTGACCATTGATTTAAAAGTTACAAGGTTGAGTGAGCAAACTCGCCATGAAAAATGCACAACAACGAAAAAACAATGAGATGAGTTTTCTTGGGGTCTTTTTAAAGTGTTGAAGAGAAGAGAAATGTAGTGACTTTGTCAAACAATGAGACAGTTGACATGTTTCTTTTGTAATAAAACAAAGCCATCTGAGCGATTTGTGCAAGTACCATAGGTGTACGGGCCATGAGAAGTTGAGGAAAAATTCCAAACAATTGCATCCCAGGAAAGGATTCATTCAGGTATTTCATAGGTACCCCCTTTTTTATTGATTCCTTGCCGGAGGCCGAAGGAATCTATGCGATGGTGATGTCGTGTGTGTGTGTGTGTGGGTGTGTGTGTGTGACACTGCTTGTAAACACTCTATCTCAAGAGTGGTAACCTCGGGTAACCTCATACTTGGCATGTAGATTGCCCATATTGAGTGGATGAACCCTATTGTTTTTGGTGCAGGTCAAAGGTCATTTGGGGTCACCAGAGGCAATTAAGTGAATTTCTTTTAGCAGCTGTAACTCGGTGTCCGTTGTTCCAGTTGAGTCATAATTTCAGGATAAGATAGATTGGTAAGAGGTGAAAATATTGTAATATGAACCGCATTAATCTGAAAGGGTCAAATGGTCAGGAAGTGATGTTTTGTTGATATCTCCGCAACAAAACATTTTAGGGGGATGGCGTAATGGAAAGTTGTGTTCGTCTATGTGAAATACACATGATAACCTACGTTGACCTCAATTGACCTCATTTGACCTTTGTGGCTTTTTTTTGTGACCCCTGGATTTGTCTTGTTGAGACAAACCAAAACGGCAATTATAGTACCCTCCTATGATGTTCCTAACTCTAGTTATTGACATTTAAGTGAAATGTTAGGAATGTATGTGTTATATGCATTGGAATGCGAGGTATGCGGTGTGATAACTCAATAACCATGTGACGTAGGAGGATGGCATAATGGAAAGTTGTGTTCGGCTATGTGAAATACACATGATGACCTACTTTGACCTCAGTTGACCTCATTTGACCTTTGTGGCTTTTTTGTGACCCCTGGATTTGTCTTGTTGAGACAAACCAAAAAGGCAATTATAGTACCCTTCTACCATATTCCTAACTCTAGTTATTGACATTTAAGTGAAATGTTAGGAGTGTATGTGTTATATGAATTGGAGTGCGAGGTATGCGGTGTGATAACTCAATAACCAATTGACATAGGGGAATGGCATAATGGAAAGTTGTGTTCGTCTGTGTGAAATGCATGTGATGACCTATTTGACCTTTTGACCTTTGTGCTTTTTTTGTGGCGCCTGGATTTGCCCTGTTGAGATGAACCAAAAAGGCAATTAAACTACCCTACCATGGTGCTCCTAACTCAAGTTACAGACATTTTAGTGAAAGGTCGTGATCGTGTGTGCGTAATGCATTGGAATGTGAGGTATGTGGTGCGATAACTAATAACCAAGTGATATAGGAGGATGGCATAATGGAAAGTTGTGTTCGTCTATGTGAAGCACATGTGATGACCTACTTTGACCTCATTTGATCTTTTGACCTCTGTGCCTTTTTTGTGATGCCTAGGTTTGTCTTGTTTAGACAAACCAAAAAGGCAATGATGCTACTCTTCTATAATGCTCCCAACTTAAGTTATTGACATTTTAGTGGAAGCTAGGTCATCACTCTGTGTACATGTTACTCATTGGAATGCAATGTATGAGGGTGCGATTTCTAGAACTGAGTAATCAATTTTGGATTTGAGTCACAAAAGGTTGAACTTATTAACATGATATCTTAAGTATGACAACTGTGTGGGATCTCATGCTTGTCATGTAGGTGATTCATGTTTGTAACAATATATCATATGTCAAGGAATCACTAAGCCTTTTGGCTTTCTGGTTTTGAATTGGACAGATATAGGACTCAAATTATGGCATGATCTCAGACACAAATGTATTCTCTACCTTGCTCCCACTTGTCAGGTGAGGGTGGGGGGGGGGGGCAGGGATGGTCCAGATGAGTCACATTGGTGTTGTGAAGCCAATTAGATCTACTCAGTTAGGGACTTCTAGGTTGCTTTTTAAAGTTGCAACGTATATTAGTAATGCAATTTTTACTTTTAATACTGCTTTTGATTGTATTTACAGCAATAATGGTTTCATGTTTTGCCATATACAGCTGCATAGCAATATCGGCTAATGTGAGGGAGGAAAGCTGCTCTTAGGTGCAGAAAAGTAGGCACAATTACCCAGCTTGATTACTTGACTGGGCTCATATACTCCTTTCCCATATTCTCTTTAAATGCTGTTTATCATGTTGTGTGTAGTTGTTTGTAACCAAGGCTATTTACATCCATAAGTGAAATGTTGGATTGTCACGGAGTCTAAAATCTTTGAGTCAGGGGAGGTGTCAGATATCTGAAAAATTTTCTATGGGGAAAGTGTAGCCCCATTGTGGGTTGATTTGCTGCCTGTTCTAATCAAAATACATGTGGTTTTGTTTTTATTGTGAGGTAATGTACATGTTAGTGGGTAGAAGTAGAGATTGGCTCCAACCCTATCTTGGGTGGGAATCGAAGTTGAAAAGGAACGAGTAAAGAGTGTGTAACCATACAAAATGTGAGTTTGGAAATATGGTTTTTCCTGTCGGGTCACAAGGTCAGCTGTACCTTGACAAATGTCTCGCCTGTGTGGGTGCACTGATCTGTATGTGTGGAATATGTCATACATATATTCAACACTGGGGTGAGCTATAATGTGCACTATTAGTAGCATGTACGTCATTGGATCAGCATGTGGCTGTGGTACATACACTTCACCTTTGATCCATTCCCATGATGCATTGTGTGCAAACATTTCTGAACTTGTCTATTGAAGAGGGCAAGGGTTCAGTGCATGAGACATTTGTGGCAGGATTACTGTAGCTATTTTGTTTGTCTCCTTTAGGAGTTTCGTGTTGTTTCTTGAAAAACATGGTTAGATAGAAATTTGGGAAAACAGATAATATGTGTAAAGTTTTTTTTTTCAGTGAGAATCTTCATTGTATTATGCTTTATGTATTAATGCAGCTCCACAAAGGTATATCTTATTTTATCTACCCATGCAGCTTTCAGGATCTACCCCTATCTTAAGAAAAGTTTTTAATTTTGTATGGGACTGGGTGTCATTTGTTACATGGTCTAAAGAACCGAGTTACCTTTTTCCTTTACGCATGAAAACTTTGAGTAGCTGCCATACAGTGACGTATTATATGGACCTACTTTACTAGCACAAGTAATAGTCAAGCTTTTGAGAAATTTTATCTTGCTTAAGTAAGTGGCATCGTGACTGGATTTCAGTTTGGAAACCATACATACTGGCAATACATTGAAAACTGTGTACTGTAGTACATATTTAAGTATAAGTAATGAACTTCAAATCCTCTGCTTATAAAAGCAAGAGGTTGTTAAATGGGAAGTCTAGTCCTGTAGTTTTGAAAAATGCATTAAACCAATAGTTGTCTGATTTCACATATACTTTTTATCTGTAATGATTTGTATAAAACCTTGTTTGCAAATCTTTTGAAAAGAAACTTTAAGAGAAGTCAGTATGAATTTATTTCATTGTTATATTTAAATCTTTTATTACAATCATACTTTGGAAGTTGTCATACATGGAAATAAGTGTGAGTAATAAAATCTGATATATTTCTCCAAAGATTTTGTCAAAGTTTCATTCTTTCTGCTCTCAGTGACATTGCACACACCACATGACATAAAGCTCCATAACTAATTGCAAAAAGTGGAAGTTTTATGATAATATCAAAGGAAGTTAAATGAATGAAGTTGCTCACATTACATCAACAAGTCACAGACATACAATATCTTTCACCATCATTAACTCTTATCATGCTGAGTCTTTTTGAGGGCAGGGCGGGCTTCATTTTTGAAGCATTTAAGCTCTTTGGGTCCACCTATAGAACTCCTTACAAGAAATGACCTATTCTTGTCGAGCGCCACCATTTCCGAGAGTTGAGGCCAAAAACGCAAATGAAAGACATTCTTTTGTTTTACATACAGTGTATCAATGTTTAATTTGGAAAGCGCCCTCGGGAAAGATATCTCGCCTTCCGCATGATTAGAGTTAAAACACTGTCTCACTGACAAACCCTAGCAAAATCTTCAATTCCCACAAATTTTACATATTACCAGAGTTATGAATTTTGCATTATTTGAAAATTTGGAACTTTGAGCCAACAAATAAAATTATTTTTATGATAAAAAAATCCTTTATGTGAGATTTTAATTTCTTCACAATAAAGTCACCCAACCATATTATATGGGCAGAGGAAGCTGTTCTCACTTGGTGAACCAAATGGTTCAGACTGCCACCATAGGGTAGGGTCCTTATAGATGCAATTTGGTTCTACAATTGGTGCATGTTGCCCAAAATTCTTTACAGACAAATGGCTTTCAAAAGTATGAAAACATTTCCTGTACCACAAAGACACTATAAACCTGCACCTTGTAGTCCTATTACAATATTGTGAGTTCAAATACATCTCTGGCTGTAATTTTGTATAGGTCTAATGAGGTGAGGTGATCTCAGCTGGGGTGGGGGGGGGGGAGAAGAGCTGAATGTTTCAGACAGTCCTCAGGGGAAAGGATTTAGATGTGCTTTGATGCTACCTTTTGTGCAGTGTTTGAAGTACATTTACTGAAAAAATCTGCTGTTTTATGGAAGTAGTTGATAAAATTTGTCCAGATACTGGACAAATAAGGATATTTACTTGAAAAGTGGAAGGGGGTGGAAGTAAACATCATCCAACTCCTAGCCCTCAGCCCCGCTTCCTATGCCACTGTAAGGAGCATGAGTGAAAATCTTTTTTCATCACTACAAGTACAAAATCTTACCTTGGGACCAACTGTCAACTATCAAACTCTGTATGATAAACAGTACAAAAGCATACCCACAAGTGCAAGTTCTAGCAAATATATATGCCATATCCCCAGTAACTAATTCAGGTGTGGTCACTCCAAAGATGAGAGTAATACTTCCATGGTCCAACTTAAGACTTTCAAAATGGAACCTACTGCCATTGTGCTTGGTGCTTAGCATAAGCAATGAAGTAGGGAAAACAAGCCAGTGAACTACAACAAGAAAAAAGGCTGTGGCCTGCCCTACTTAAACCCATTGATTACAAACTGAGCTGTAAAACCTCATCTAACTCTAACCAACTTAAAACCATCAACTGACCCACTAGCCTGCACAGCTGGCTTTATGCCTTTAACAGTGAGATAACTGGTTTTACAATGTCAAACAAGTGTGAACAAAGAAATACCGACTCAAAAGAGCACTAACTGATCTTCTAAAGCCCTTATTTTCCTAAACATACCACTACAGAGATGTCTGTAAACTTACAAGGTTGTAGTATTTAAGGAAAAGTTACACTCAGTATTTGTAACTGTTAATGCAACATGGTTACTTGAGAACACTTATGTGAGTTGGATAGACTCCCTGAAAGTCTTTGAGAAGAAGTTGCCTTTTCCTCCAAGTAAATAAACACTTTTCCAACCATTCAAAATTTTTCTAAAGCACCCAGTGACAACTACTGTCTTTGAGGTTTTAGAGAATGTAAAAGATGACATTGCTGAGACTGCTGCACCTTTTGTAAGTTTTATATTCATCTTCATTTAATTAAAGCACTTTTCATAAATCACCATATGATGTAACAAAATTACAGCCCATTAGACTTCAAAAACCAGTCATTGAAAGGCAAGCACTTTCAGAGCATGTGTACAAACAGTGATAAATGCTCAGATTATCACTGTTTGTGTACTGATGCATGGTAAAAGTAACAGGAGTATGAACTCATTTTCTTGTAATGTCACATGACTAACCAGTACATGTGGCAATGCATCAAACATGCTGTATATTACCACCTACATGGGGATTTCATGTGATGTCACGCAAGTAGGATTCCCAAGCAATGAAGGCCAAAACACACACTCAGCGTATTTACAGCACACGTGCATGGCATAACCATAGACACTACTGTGACACAATGCCCTTCAAAACCAAAGAGACGTGTAATCTTGCCCTTCGAAACCAAAGAGATGCACGATCTTGCCCTTCAAAACCAAAGACACACGATCATGTGACGCGGTGAACCTCTATATGCACCAAATTTCCTTTAAGAAGGACACTTGGCACCATGTTTCTGTTACCATGGAAACATTACTGACTCAGGAAGCCAAGTGTGTCAGTATTTTTTTTGGATTTCAGGACTTAAAAAAGATTATACAAGATTCAGTGAAATAAAAATGAATTAATAAACTGAAATATGAATGAAGTAAAGAGTGAGCACATAGTAAGCTTTCATTACAGTTATACCATGACAACCACAAATTTAGCAGAGACTCATTAAACATTGTAAACAATGTAAAAAAAAAAAACATTGTAAAAAATGAAGAAAAAGTTTGTAAAAGGCATTTAATTGGACTCTAAGTGACTGCATTTAAATGAAAAAATGGTTTATGCACACAATGAACAGTCCTGACAGATGTAATACAGTATAGAATCCTGCACCATTCAATTTGACACAAGTTTAACTTAAACTAGGGATGAAATAGTTGGGTTCACATCACAATTTCCAACCCTAGAACCCCAGTTGGGAGTAACTATATTGAAAGTAGTAAATTGATACTTTCTTATGCTCTGCTTATAGATGTATTTCTTAACTGTCCACATTAAAACTTGCTAATCAAGATGGAGTAATTGCTAATCAATCTGAACACTGATGAAAAATTATTGCTAATCAACATTGCTCAAAATTTTCAAGATCTTTCAACAATAGATTACATAGTTATCTGCAACAAAAGAAAAATAAATTCGAAGTAACAATTTTTTTGACACTTTATGATGCATAATTCAAGAAAGATACAATAAAATAGAAAATGCCATGCTGATTATACAACTTTCATAGCACTGTTAGTTTACTTTGGTCATTTGCATGCATTATTATACAAAGTTTAAATTTACAAAATGATGTCAACTGTAAACAGTACTTCACCACCACCCCTGAGGCATGCTCTGTAGCCAGGGGCAATTCTGGGGTAATTCCTCCTCCCTTTCCCATTTTTCAGGGCCATGATTTTAGTTACTACTGCTGGATCTTTGCAAGCAGCCCTTCAAAGACAACTTTGCCCAAAAAAATCTGAGCAGCCAGCTATGGACCAGGTGCACGTACTCCTATCCAAAGTTTTGTTTGCATTTGAACTGGTGGGATTTTGTCACCAAAAGAAGCCATGAAGGGCGCCACCATCTAGAATACTCAACCATAGTTTATAGCTCAGTTACATCTGTCTTTCCTCTGTCAAAGTCATGACAAGATGGTCTTTACTGGGAGTTGATATGGAACTTTGTCACAGTGGCTTGATAAAAGTACACTTATCTTTCTTTTTGTCTAAAGTTGACTATAAAAATTCACAACAGTCAAAATGAATTTGAAAAAAGGTACTTCTCAAGCCAATAAATGAAGAAAATGCTATATAAAACATTCACAGTGGACAAGTTTTATGCATTACCCTGCAACATATCAAGCAAGAAATCATAGTTTTAAACATTTGTCCGAAGTGACTGAAATTATCGAGACTGGAAAAAGTTAAGATGAAAGCCCATTTTAATTTTTTTTCATTAAATATAGTGCATTTCCCTTTAAATTTGAGCAGCAAGGCAAGATTGTAGCAATTTCTACATTTAGTGATGCAATTAAAAACAAATACACCTTAAAGGGCACATGCACTCCCCCACCTTGAATTTTACAAAATTACACTTAACCTCATTTATCACTACCCAGTGAACAACCTCACTAGAGCTGGATAAGTATGTGAAAAGATTTAAGCACAACACAGGTGGTGTCAATAGGCACGACAATATACCCCCTGCTCCAGTCTCCACAGCTGAAATGGAAACTACCAGAAAGATTATCCCATGAACTGATGCCCCACCCTGGGGTAGCAACACCCTCTCATCTCCTTTGAACCATAAAAAAAAACTAAATTATGTGCTGTGATGGTCCATGGAAAGAATTCCCTACCCCACCCTTCCCCCAACCAAGAAAACCTTTTGTTTCAGCATGAATTGTAGATTAGACATTGTGTACCTCCCTTGCTTGTTTTTGATACATTCTCTGAATCTCCTTAGGTTTCAAATGTGGAACTTCTAGAGAGAGCTGAATATCTTTCTCTGACTTCTTTGTCTCTCAAAGTTGGGAGTGGGCTGGGGGTTGAGGGGACTGCATATGCCCTTAAATTTACAACAAATGTGAACTACTTTTTTACTAGAATACTTCACTTGAAATACTGTTTTGACTCACAAAGTACTGATTTAGTAATTACAAATTTCCATTGCCTTCCTGGTGAAAAAACAGAATGCCCTAATTTCAAACATATTAAGTCTTTTTGAGAGAATCCAAAAAGTCAAAGTATCCACGGACAACATCATCAGGAGCTTCAAGCTGTGGGTAGTGTCCAATATCAGCATGGAGCTCTGTGACACCTGAATTCTTGACCAATTCTCTGGAACCCAGAGGAAATGAAAATATTTAAGTGTCAGAGAAATTAACCATTCAAATTTGGATATTTGCACACGTTCAGACAAAATTTGCACTTTTTATGCTCTCTTCTAAAATTAATTTTTTCATGCAAATGTTCAAAAGCTTCAAATAATAAAAAGACCATGCCCTTCTGGTTTTTCTAACATTTCCTCTCCAAAGTCTCCTCAATCTAAAACAAGATTACACTTACTATGAATTCAAGTTCCCAGAAAATTTATACCACACTCACACTTTTGAAAGTTATGTTGGGAGTGACCAACTAGTGTTACTCCTGTCCATCATATCAACTTGCAAGAATTCCTGTTGCTTTTAACACTTGCAACACCCCACAGTAAGTGTTTTTGTGCTTGCAGACATTTTGAACATTTCCAAACACCTTGCAAGAATTTTCAAGCTCCTATGTACTCTTAAAACACTCATAATGGGCTCTTATGTACTCAAAGCAACACGTAATGCCCCAGTCACAATATAGTAAATCGCGTACTGCGTCTCCTTGTAACTGAGTCAAAATACAAATGTTTGTTACATCTCCGCATAGACTCCGTCGAGTTGCATTGGGTTTGCGACTAATTGCGTCAGTTGCGGCCTAGTCGCTTGTTGCTTCATGTGCTCCGGTGCGCACTGGAGCACATGAAGCAACTACTTGCAACTCGAAATATCTTGCAAATAGTTGCAGTCAGTTTGCCGATGTACGGCAATAATGCTGCTATCTACTGCGCTCAGCGCCGAACATACCCAGTACGATATGCATCTCAACTAGCAACTACGCTACAGACTGCAACAGACCCATACTGTGCGGCGTTATGCAGCGTCGTACTGCCCTGTACTGCAAACATTCGCAAACAAGCGCAGTACGGAAAACACCCTTTTTCCCTCCCAAAAACTAGCCTAATCGCAGCATGCATGCGAACGTACTGCAAACATGCGCAGTACGACGCAGCATCTACTGCGAACGAGTCTGCGCCTGGGTCCTTCCAACGCAGTCGCTACTGCGCCTGATTGCAACCAGCTGCGAGGAAGTCTCAACACGTTTTCAGCACCACGCAGCAAGGCGACTGTACACGGACTGCAACCATTCCAACTATTCCAACTATAACATGCGCCGAAATTAGCAGTACATAGCAAAACGTTCACAGTAGATCGAAAAACGGTCTGCATACGTTTCATGCCCAGTCACAGCTCAGGCTCCGACCTTGCGGCACACATTCACCATAATTCGCCGATCGACGCAACACAACGCAGTACGATTTGCGAATAGTTGCAAATTTTGGTTTGAAGACTATTTACAGTACAACGCAGACCGACGCAGCCAGGTAGCAGTACTGTCTGCGTCACACTCCCACCCCCATTTCAGATGACACTAGTTGGAAGCAGTTGCATAGCATTTGCAATACTGCGAGTTGCTGTACAGTTGCAAGCACATTTTTTTGTAGTGTGACTGGGGTATAATGCTTTGTAAGAGCTTAGTAGAGAATTCCTGTACAACCTCAATGTAAGGCCTTAACGCTAGCCCTCACAGATTTAAACTAAAATTTGTCCAATATTCTGTACTACACCAGGTTACTTGATTGCCACCTTGTAACAACCTTAAGAGCTTGAAACATTTGCAATAGCTCACACAAATTTGCCTGCCACCCAAACACCTCTTTAATACATGAACCCTGCTTTTGAAATCATTGTTAAGAGAACATTGACCATTTCTAACCAATCCAAGAGAATGGGTACACATTGAATCAATTAGCACAGAAGATAACTAATTACGCTGTTACAAGTTGTAACCAATTAGAATTGCTTCGCAGATTATTTTTTTACCCTGACATACTGTACGTGAGGTACTAAAAACCTGAATGTAAGGACAAACCGGTATTTACCTGTACTTTACTAGGAACGTTGCGGCAGGATTAACTGGGTCAGATGGTCCAAATATCAGATGCACTACAAGACAAAAAAAAAAAAAAAAATTAAAAAAAATTTTTAACACTGTATTCACTTTCAAACTGAAACAATGTTTATAAGTTGTCATTAAATAAGTTTCTTCCTATGAATGTCACTACACAATATTCTCCCATCACAGTGATGTGATGTGCTATGGTAAAGGGGGTACACCACAAAACTGAACACAACTACCTCCCACAGAGGCCTTCATTAATTACCAGTGTAAGAGAGCCTTCATGTGAAAAAGCTGTTGCAACACTGGCCAAACTTCAAAGGGAACTATTTGTTGGGTGTCTATCTTTCAGGTACATGACACAAGATGATCATTTTTTCTTTTCAAACCATATTTCAAATAATTATTTATTAAGTTAGATAATCAACTTAGATTAAATATAAAAATCAGAACTTAGTTGTTTAAGATAATGCTCAAATCATCTGCAATTAAATTATTTTTGGTGAGGATACAGAAACGGACATGGGGTATATAAGATAATGCTTTTGGAAAGAAAGCAACACACACAATTACACTCAGTGTCTAACAGCCTGTCATGACCTATTGCAGGATAGTCCCGAGAGAAATAATTTACAGTAAATTAAGACACATCAAAATAATTGTAAGGGTACATAAGGACCATTACGAAGGTCAGGAAAACATATCAACTTACAACCAAAACTGTAATGAACAAAGGAGCTAAGTACTAATGCAAAATTGGATCACAAACTACCAAAAAATTCTTTTAAATGTGTCTACCTAATCATTTCAAAGACATCTTCCACATGCATGCCGAATAAAGCTTAAAGGGGCATATTGAGTTGATATCGATAACTTAACAAGGGTGTTGAAGGGTCCTACCACATGACAATGATTATTATTAGCATAATTAGACAAGTTTCACATCCAATAGTTATGCAAAAAGTTAAAATTTTGAATTTTTTGGTACCCTGGCTTGTAACGGTTGTGTGCATAATTTGAAAAAGTGTCTGGTCACAAATTTTTGAAAACCAAATTGAATTGGTTATTACTCACTTATGAAACATTTATTTGTATGAAAGGTGTGGGGATTGTTTAAGTTTGACCATTTGTCATTAGTTTGTGAAAAAACTTAACGGGTTTGGCAAAATTTGGTGAATTTCACGAACCAACTCAATGTGCCACTTTAAACATTCAGTCCATCCATGCAGCTCTTAAATATTCATGTTGTACACAATACAACTCAAGAACAGTAAAGGATTTCACATAATGTCAGTGCAAGTCTGGCTAGTACATTGCCACTGACTGCTCATGTGCAGATGGTGAGTTGGCAGTACACTATGCATTGCAAGACAATGAATATAAATGTTATACAAAAAATCTTCTACATGTCCAATAATCAGGCAGACATGTGATAAAGCAACATCAATAACAAACTTCTATACAATGCAAATCAAAATCATACCGAATCGAACAGAAACAACAAGGCAATCTAAAGGGATTTAATATTTTTGTGGCAAGGATAATATTTACAACTTTAAAATCATGATTTATTAGTACGGAATGATGGGCAATTCCAACAACCATAGCTGAGTATCTTTACAAAGGATTATGGGACAGACTCGGTATGTGTCATTTTTGTCAAACACAGTTTACTATGGCTAAGCACAACCTGTACCAAACTCTATTCCATGATCCTTTGTTACTGATATTTGGAAAAAGGTCTGTTTAAAGGGATTTATCACGATTGAGGCACATAAAATGTTTACACCTTTAAAATCATGATTTACTTGTATGGAATGATAGGCAGTTCTAACAAACATAGCTGGGTAACTATATTTTCAAAAAAGAAAAGGGGGAAAAGGGAGGGGAGTGGGGAAGAAGGGAGATCCTCACAGGGAGAAATTCAATGCTTTGTACCTCCTCAATAATTTGTTCACCCAAAGTTCCAAAATGTCCAAATAATGAAACTCTTTTAATGTGTAATATTTTGGAACCAGAAAGATAAAAGGCTTAGTGATTTCTTGCCAATGAAATGTAAGTCTACTATGTTTTCAAACTGACAGTGTTTCATAAATTACAGTCTTTATAATTTTGGCACAGAATGACTAAAATCCCTGGGCATAGATCAAACAGTATAATACCATATTAACCAGAAAGCCCAAAGGCTTAGTGATTCCTTGCCGAATGGGGATGCTTTGTTGCACTGAGCCTTATCCCTCAAATTTATCTTTCTTGACTACATCATTTTATGATGTTTTAACAATTTGACCTCTGCTGACCTCACATGACCTCTGAACACCACCAAATATAACAAAAAAGGAAAAAGGAAGGAAGTGTCTTGAAAGGGATTCAACTCCAATGGATCGTGGATCTTGTAAATTCTTGGCAAATTTTGCTTTTTGACCTCTGGTTACACCAGATGACGATCTTGGGAATACTTGGGAATACTTGGGAAATTTTGCTTTTTGACCTCTGGTGACCCCAGATGTTAATCTTGGGAATTCTTTGGAAATTTTGCTTTTTGACCTCTGGTGACCTCATATAACAATCTTGGGAATTGTTGGAAAATTTTGCTTTTTGACCTCTGGTAACCCCAGATTACCTTTGACCTCCACCAAAAACAATAGGGTTCTTCCTTACATTATGAAAAATCTATACACTAAATATCAAAAGTGTCCTTCATTCCTATCTTGAGATATTGTTATTACAAGCTTTTCGGTTTTTTAGCTCCTGTGACCCCAAATGACCTTTAACCTTCACCAACAACAACAGGGTTCTTTCTCTCAACATGGCAAATCTATATACCAAATATGAAAAGTGTCTGTCATTGCTATCTTGAGATATAGTGATTACAAGCCATTTACATGATTTTTGCAGTTTAACCTCTGGTGACCTCAGATGACCTTCGACCTCTACCAAAAACAATAGCATTCTTCCTCTCAACATGACAAATCCATATCAGCCATTCCTATCTTGACATATCGTGATTTCAAGGTTTTCGGTCTTTGACCTCTGGTGACCTCGGATGACCTTTGACCTCCACCAAATACAATAGGGTTCTTTCTCTCAACATGGCACATCCATATACCAAATATGAAAAGTGTTGGTCATTCCTATCTTGAGATATCGTGATTATGAGCTTTCAACTTTTTACCTCTGGTGACCTTAAATGACTTTTGACCTTCACCAAAAGCAATAGGGTTCTTCCTCCAAACATGACCAATCTATATACCAAATATGAAAAGTGTCAGTCATTGCTAACTTGAGATATCGTGTTTACAAGCCGTTTAGGAGGTTTAACCTCCGGTGACTTTGGATGACCTTTGACCTCTATCAAAAACAATAGGGTTCTTCCTCTTGACATGACAAATCTATATACCACATATGAAAAGTGTCGGTCATTCCTATCTTGAGATATCGTGATTACGAGCTTTTCAGCTTTTTACCTCCGGTGACCTCAAATGACCTTTGACCTTCACCAAAAACAATAGGGTTCTTCCTCTCAACATGACAAATCTATATACCACATATGACAAGTGTCCGTCATTCCTACCTTGAGATATCGTGATTACGAGCTTTTCAGCTTTTTACCTCCGGTGACCTCAAATGACCTTTAACCTTCACCAAAAACAATAGGATTCTTCCTCTCAACATGACGAGTCTATATACCAAATATGAAAAGTGTCGGTCATTGCTATCTTGAGATATCGTGTTTACAAGCTGTTTAGGAGGTTTTCGCAGTTTTACCTCCGGTGACCTCGGATGACCTTTGACCTCTACCAAAAACAATAGGGTTCTTCCTCTTGACATGACAAATCTATATACCACATATGAAAAGTGTCGGTCATTCCTAACTTGAGATATCGTGTTTACAAAGTTTTTGGTTTTTGACCTCTGGTGACCTCAAATGACCTTTGACCTCCACCAAAAACAATAGGCTTCTTCCTCTCAACATGATGAATCTATATACCAAATATGAAAAGTGTCGGTCATTGCTATCTTGAGATATCGTGTTTACAAGCTAGGCGTCACATACACACACACATACACACACACACACACACACGACATCACCATCGCATAGATTCCTTGCCTGCCTTCGGCAAGGAATCAATAACCTTCTGACCGCCAGCGACCTCAAAAGACTTTTGACCTTCACTTAATGTGGGCCATCTGCATGTCAAGCATGTGGTTCACATAGAGTAGGATATAGGAACTAGAGTGCTCACTCCCCGAAACAGCTGTGATCGCATGGGGACTCTGCCGCCATACAGTTTGTACACAAATGCTCGCGCACAGCATAGCTTCTTGCCTCCACCTATAATGGCGGACGGGTCCCCATGCAATGACAGCGGATTTACGTACGCGGTATTAGGAGTGCGCACTGTAGTTCCTATATCCTACTCTATGGTGGTTCATCAGCATTTCTCTGTTCAAGATAGTGTTTACAAAGTTTCAACCTTCTGACCTCTGGTGACCCCAAATGACATCTGACCATGAAAAATGATGAAGATCATTTACTCAATTTGGGCCACCAACAGGCTTAGTATGAGATTCATCAAAGTTCCCCTGCTTGAAATATCATGTTAACAAGATTTTGACCTTTTGACCTATGGTGACTTCAAACGACCTTTGACCTCCAACAAAAACGATAAGTTTCATTCACTCAATATTGGCCATCCACATATTAAGTATGAGATTCATCAAAGTTCCCCTGCATGAGATAAAGCATTTACAAGGTTTCAACCCTTTTGATCTCTGGTGACCCCAAATGACCTTTGACCTCTACCAAAAACAATTGGGGTCATCTTTCTAATAGGGGCCATGAACATGCCAAGTATGAGATTTCTAAAGTTACACATCTTGAGATAGTGTTTACGAGCAATTTCCAGCGTGAACATATTTACCATTTCACCACTGGTGACCTTAAATGACCTTTAACCTTCACCAAAAACAATAATTATAATAAAAATAATAACAATATTCTCGTATAGCGCTAAATCCAAATGCTTGGAAGCATAGTTCAAAGCGCTTTACAAAACAACTTACATTACACAGTCAAAGTGTTGCATAAACAGGTAGGTTTTAAGTCTCTTCAATAGAGATCATTTACTCAGTAAGAGTTATCTACATGCCAAGTATGAGATCCCTTGAGGTTACCCTTCTTGAGACAGTGTTTGCAAGCCAAGTGTCACATACACACCCACATATACATGCACAACATCACCATCACATAGATTCCCCAATGTCAAGGAATCAAAAAACCAAGCTTTTGTCATATTAATTAGTGTGACTGATAATGGTTAGTCTAATAATCATAAAAGGCCTTTTATATCTGTGACATGCTGATGCAATTAAAACAGAAAAAAATCCCTTAAATTGTTAGAAATGTGACACAATCATAAAACAAGGCTCTAAAGCATTGGCAAGAGTCACTTACATGGTAACTTTGTTTGATAGAGGGCTGGCACCCATCTGTCACGATTTGCAAACCTTTGCGGAAGGTACTGTATAATTCTGTAAAAGATGTGCAAATTTACTCATGAATATTTCAATGCATAACAAGCTTCTACTGTGAACTGGCTATTCTTGCAATTTCTAACCATGTATGATATTTTAGTTTTTAAGAAAACAATAATTCAGCATCATGTTTGCCTAAAATATATTTTTACTTGATATACATAAGACTTGTAAATAACTTACTTTGCACTTGCTAAAAACACCCTTCATATAATACAAGGTACTCTTAAGGCTGTTCATAAAATATATTTCACTGTGTTCTTTTTCAATTACAACAGTAATTCCTCAGGAAATAATTTATCTGTCATTGTATATCATTTTGCTATACAAGCTTGTCAAATTGCTACACAAATGCAAAATTGAGTAGCAAGTTTTTTTTTTTTACACACAACCTTAGGCTTTCCATTGATTTGTGATCAAGAAACCAAAAAACCTAAAAACTGCTATGTAAATTTTGACTACTCAATTATTCCCTGTTACTGACTGGAAGAGAATATCCAACTACAACCAAAACATTACACTGGAATTTCCTGGAAATTAATCCAGTGATCTTTTGAGTTCCATGTAAGGGTACCAATTGTCTTTTTTCACCAATTTATTCATTTTCATACAAGAATGACTCATATTACCCATGTTGCACCAGGTTGCCATCGTTGTACCGAATCAATGCCCATTGGTCATCAAATTCTTCCTCTGTTGGATTTGTATGAGGTCCAAACACCTCACCCAGGCTGAAAAGAGAAAGATTCCTGTAACTGTAGAATTACACAAATTTGACTATTATCCTACAAAATTTTCTCTCGCTTCTTAATGATATCCTTACATTCCACAGTTTGCCTAGCTAGGGCTTGCCCAGGTTTATGGGACTAACGTTTAAATAAGAAAACTTCTTTTGCTTGCTTTAAAACTAGGTGGTATGGAAATTGATCAAGTCTCAAAGTACTGTATTACCTAAAATTGAGGACATCCAGACCACCGTGCGTGTTACATGAAGCCAAACAAGCAGAAACATGTAATACTACTCAAAAGCAAGACTTGAATCTGCGGGGACCCTTGGATGATAGTACAATGCCCTACCACAATAACACCAAGTCCCAGTTACAGTGCAAACCAAGTATATCTCTTGGGGGACTTACCCATTTGCAAACAATCTCCTGTTCATTAGTCTCATTCCTACCAGAGCTAGATATGGGTTCAGAAGCATCTGAAACAAAATCAAAGGAACGTAATACATATTTCAACCAGGCTTGGAAGGTGGTACAATGCTATATTCATACAAGTACCAGTGTGGTGTGTGTGTTGTGAGTACAACTTCACAACTATTGTGTGAGTTGAAGTACAAAATTTTGCATTACTGTCAACGACTTTGTGCCTTTCAGAAACCGTGAGAACAAAAATCAGTACAACACCGTTCTCATGAGTATGAGTAGATGTAAACAGGTCAAATCAACAAGCCTTACATTAAGCAGGCACCAAACAGTTTTCCCCGAATGGATCCCAAGATCTAGTGCCTTGTTTGCACCAAACTACAAGTGACTTTTAACTCTCCCACAAAGTGCCAGGAGAAAACAAAAAAGAAAAAACAAGGGGTCAGCATAAGATAAACAATTGGTAGGAAGAATGCACTATTTTCTTGTTATGTCATACTTTGTCTGAAATGTTGCAGATTTATCATAAAAGTACCTAAGCAACAGTACCCTGGCAGCCATTTTGCTAGGGCTATACACATTCTACAATGAGAACACTTTGGGTCTTGTAATCATTTGTCCCTATTTATATGGAGTCCTTGGTATATATTCACTACAAGACTGATTTCAACCATGACTTTGCACTAATGGCTGTAGGATCAATGACAAGTTACAAGATTCTGCGGAAAAACTTGTTCCTGCAAACTACGTATCCTACAAACTGTATTATTGGATAAGACCCACTTCCTATCAGTTTCCTATATTATCAAAGAGTCTTGATAAAACTGGGGCAGATCAAGGCCATCCACTACATAAGCACTATTTGTCAGACTATAAATGAAGTAAATTACATTTAACGTAACTCTTTTTGAATTACAAAACTTGAAGTAGGGGTGGGACAGCAGCACTGCATCTTCCCCTCCCCAACCAAAGAATTTGCCATGAAAAATTTTCTTAAAAAAAATGCTGTTAACTAAGTATTGGCACAGCCAAATGCTTAACTCCAAAAGCTAGCAGGTCCTCTCCCCCACCCCTTCCTCTCCCTATTCAACCTTGCAAACCTTTCAATAGCTCTGTTTTTAGCACTAAGTTTACATTATCTAAAGATAAAAGAACAGAGCTAAAACTTACAACTTATGAAGGAAACAAACAATTTTGACCACCAGAAAAAATAGATTAAAAGTATCTGAACAGATTTGTACACACATCAGGAAAGGGATACTTCATTATACTACACTATGTCACAGTTTATGTTTTTATACATTGGGAGTACACAAAAGTTCCATGCACTATGACACACTGCAATGAACTGCACATTAATCATACCTTTTGGCCCCATCGGAAATCTATTGTTTCAGGAATAATTCCTGTGAATAAAAAGGAATTGCTGCTATTATAGGCTAAGGAATTACCATTACATAGGATTCTCAATTATACCAGTAAAAGTGGCTATGATATGGCATGAGGTGAAACGAACGGTAAAGTAACTTATCTCTGAACCAGCACCTTTGATAACATTGGCATTGGCATTGTTGCACACTATAATTTCAACTACTCCAGCATTATTATTCACTGCAGGAAAGTGTACTGTAAATGCCTTCAGTTATTTCAGACTAGAGGTACTGATTAGTTAGACTCACCATGTGAGTCTTTAAGGCAAGCCATCAGTAAATATTTAAATTCTGAATAATTTGTGTGTTTGCCAAGTAACTGTCAGTGTGTAAGTCAGTCTGGCCAACCAACACTTCAACCGATCTTTCACATACCTACTTCTTTTCCATAGTTTCTGGATTATTTTACTGTCAATACATGTATAGAGGGATTTCATGTGACGTCACGCGCACTGGATTCCCAGGCACTGAAGGGCACAACACACATGCAGTAAGCAAATTTACAACTGACGCACACAGCATAACCATAGATACTACTGTGACACAATGGACGCTTGCCCTTCAAAACATAAAAGGCACGCAATCTTGCCCTTCAAAATTGTGTCTAGTTGGTCTTAGTCACATGACTGAAATCTCCATATACTATCAGTAATATAACTCCCTCTTTGGAAGGATAGATCTCAGCAGATGAACCACTGCAGATCGTGGCTCAAGAAAGTTGGACTCCCCAACCATATGACAATGTGACAGTCAGACAGTCAGATCAAGTTCCATTTCTGCCTCTGTTTGTCCCTACAAGCTCATGTATCCATCTATCCTTCACTTTGCTGTTCATCTTTTACAAGAAGTACTGTAATTTTTTAAGTTCATCAATTAGTCTGTCAATTTGTCCATCTGTCAGGCAGTTAGTTTCTGTGCCTTGTACCACATGTATGTAACAATTGAAAAACATGAAAAACAACTTTAGAACAGGACTAATATTCTAAAGGAAAACAAAAAAAACAAAAAAAACAAACAGAAAGTCATAATTACGTGGTAAGGACAGAAAAGCATCATCAATAAAACATTCCACCCCATCAATTTACTGCCCCCACCCCCTCTCTCTCTCCTCCAGCCCAAACCCCTGGGCTGTAATCCCTGATTCTTCCAGAAAAAGGTATTGGTTAGTTAGTTAGACAGGGTTTTATGCCTCAACTTACTGTATAACCTCTTGGTTTAATCTAGCGGTGCCCACAGCCTCTACCACTAGACCAAACACACGGTCTGGAACAGACATTGGAAAATAAAAGACAGTGCAAATGTGTAGAACAGTGGTTGCTGAATAAAAGATTTCTTAAAATTGCATGATTCTGAATTTATACATACCTCCATTCATAAGGCAAACACTTTTTATATTAATCTTTTGAGTTCCTTCATTATACCTGCAAAAGAGTAAGAGTGGAATGATGCTGACTGCTCATGGATTTATGTAGAGATATGTGCATGAAACCTCCAAATCATGTTGACTTTTGTAATAATTTAACAAAGAACTGCTTGTCATGACCCCAGGCCTGTTGCTTATGGGGCAGTTGGCTAGCTTGTACAAAACGGGTTATAAACCAAGCTTACAGTAACTGAAAAGCTGTTTTCCTTCAAAGAACAATGGCCTAATCACTAATTAGTGGAGATATAAACTTACTAAATAATATATCTTAAAAATGAATTTGATCATTGGTAAGTACTAATGTGAAACACAAACTGAAAATGGTGTTTTAGAAATAAATATGTAATACAGTTTACCACAAGCTGTTTTCAGTGAAATACTGTAGCTAAAGGGGGGAACACACAGCCTCAGTTCCATGGCAGTGTTCAATGGGAGTTGCCCACAAGCAAACATACTATATTCTCTTTCTACCATTATAGTTTTGCCATCCTCAAAATAGTTGTTGCCCCCTCCCTAACATTAAAATGTTGACTATGCCAATGACTGTTGAAACTGTACACAATCATGCATATATGCCATTGCCTCACAACCCGCAGATACTATCTATAAACACCAAATGTTACACCAAGTATCAGAATAATTCGAGTAGCAAGCAGGAACTAAATTAGAATTAGTCCCACTCCTACCTGAGAAGTTTTGATAACAGAGCTAATGCATGCATAAAAGAGAAAAAAAAAAACCTCAAAGTCTAAATTATATTGAAAAGTAAAGATATAATTTTTTTTTGACATTTATCAAATTAAATTTAAATATAAACCATACGTACCTGGCAATCAGTTCCTGACCTACTGTGTCCCCCATATCATGACTCAAAATGTGGACATCATTAACACCAAGTTTATGAAGCAATGCTTCTACCATGTTAGCTTGATCTACGATGGAATAATCATACTGCACCTGTCAAATGAGACAACAGGATTGTATGAAAATTTGGAAGAAAAAGTACGGCAAAGAAAACCTTGTTTCAGAGATACACAAAATGTATTGAACTGAGAAGCATTCATAAGTATGCTATGCATTATCTACTGTGCACATATATTTTACGAGAAGTGAACTGTGTTCCTTCAGCTTTTTCTATTCTGCCTTGTTTTGTTTTCTCCTTTTTCTATATGTTTGTCATTTTAGGGGTCTGATGGTGTCAATAAGTTTTAAGCCTCTTCTCTTTCTTATTTAGAAGTGTTCTTAGACTTTCATGCTTTTGAAATTCTTTGCTGACACAAGCACAAATTTACAAATTTGTACTTTCTTATCTGTGTTCATGTTTAGTGAAAAGTGAATCTTAAGTCCTAATCACACTCTATAAATCAAGGTGTGAGAGCATTTCACTTTTCAAAAATTAAGGTTTTTTGAAGATTTTATCTCCTTCTGTAAAATGAATTCAAACTGAAAGCAGGTACATAAGGCTAGACAAACCTATGTCCAACTTTAACACAATAAGAACATTTTCTTTAGAGGATTTCAGATATAATGTGGAATCCTACCATAATGTCTGAACATAAAGATGTTAGACATGCAATCATGTCTCAAGTTATCAAAGCAGCTGGACTCTGAAGTCAATCACAGACAACATTCTCCTAATACAGAAATGAACTACTTGAGACTTTAATATAAAGTTAATATACTTGTACACTTACAGGTTTGTCACTCAGACCATACCCAAGGAAGTCAGGAGCAATCACTCTTCCAAACCTTTCTGTCAATTGATTCCATATCTGTAAAACGAGATTACAGAGAAAGCTTTGCCAACAAGATAAACTACTCTAATCTAAATATCAGTAAAGTACAACTAATGTAAATTACATTCCAAGGCAAACCAGGCTTTGCCACCAATCTTTGCATAAACCTTTGTGTAAAAAGCTTTCTTTTATGCTTGAAAGGTCTGATTCAATTGGCTAAATTTTAATACAGTAACATAAAACATTTACTTCATTTGACTGTAACTCACTTCCACTTACATACAGGCAGATAGAATATGTGAAATTCTGCAGTGCATCATATATGGGGAAAGGGGGGGGGGACTAAATGAAGTTGGAAGAATGAAAGAGGAAAGACATTAGGCTACAGAAGATCACACAGGGTGACAAACAGCACATTCACACATTCCAGCAAAGGTATACAGTTACAGTGCATTTGGAAGGCTCACATAAACTTACAATCTGCTACCATTATGAAAACTCACTCACCTTGTGAAAATCATACGAAGACGTTGGATATCCATGAAAAATAATGAGAACATCAGAAGTTGGTCCTTTTCCTTTTGAATCTGAAAAGGACAACAAAGTTCTACAAAGTTAGGCATAAGAAGAAAAACTTCTGATGACTGAGCAATTACATTCAGGAGCCATTTCTCTAAGGCTACTATGCCACTATGGTTCAAAAAAGAGTATATTCCAAAAGTTTCTAATTAATTTTTTTTCCATGAAAATTACCGAATGTAGAGGTAACTTTATTAAAGCAGTTAGTTGACTGTGGGGTAATCAGCCCACTAGAATGAAGGTCCACAAGACTGAAGGTCCACTTGAGAGCAAATCTGCAATACTCAGGGTTAGCCGAAGGGTTAAGATTAAGATTAGGGTTAGTGTAAGGCACCTCAGGTCTAATGAACCTTCAGTCTTGTAAATTTTCAGTCTATAGCAGTAGACCTTCAGTCTAGAGATTCTTCAAACTAGTGGTCCTTCAGTCTAGCAGGGCCCACAATTTTCCATGTTCTAAACTTTATGAAGGGCACATGAAGTGGCAACAACTTACTTTAAAACATACTTGCATTCACTGCATCATCTGTTACTTCCCTCACAGTTATCATTCATGTTTCACCATGAAAATATTGTATACAGGAGGTATTCCCAACACATCAAAGAACCTTCCATGAATTCCACAATTCATCCACAATGCTAGAATTTGTAATGTGGGGGGGGGGGGGGGGACTTCATTTGCCTTTTAAGGAAATGATATGCTAGTATGGAATTCCAAGACCATAAGACAATGAATGTGTGCATACCTTTCTTCTTTTTTAATTCCGGGGGGGGGGGGATTATTTTAAAATGACGTGCTACTCATGATTATCGGAGAAACCCCACCATTATTTCAAAGAGGGGTTTCAGCAAAATTTAGGTTTTGATATGTTAGAGGGGTTCTTATTCTCAGCATTCTGGTGAACTTTGCATTCAGTTACTATTTGTGGTTCTAGGGAGAACAGCAGATTAAGTTATCGCCATTTTCAATCGAAAGTGAACTGGAGGCATACATGACAATTAAAAGCCCACATTAACTTATATACCTATTTTAAGGTAACTAAAAATAGACTAAAAAAAGAAACAATGCACTGTTCATCAATGTGAGCAGAAGATATCACTCCTGCTGGCTTCAATTTGGCTTAAGGACGCAAATCTGGTAACTTCATCTGTCAATACCTCAAGAACCACACACTTGAATCAACTGTAAATTTCACCAGCATGCATTGATTTCATACAGAACCTGATGGGAAAACCATGGACTGTCCCTGGACCAAAGACCTACTTCTGTAAAACCTGACTGGGGATCTAATTTTGAACCTGGTCCTCCCACTTGCCAAGCCTTGATCACTGCTTCAAATTCTGACACCTTAAGCTACCATGCTAAAGAAGCACTTTTCCTTACATTTCCAGAATATTATCAACCTCTACAGAACTTGGCCTTACCATGATAAAAAATACTATGTTCTCTGTAAGTGAAATATTTCCCTGTATCTTTCCACTCTGTAACTCTTGGTGATAGCTCTGGAGGTGGATACATTATGAAGACTGCCAGAAGACTAATGACAATAGCACCAATGGTGGATGCAACTGGTCCCATCTTGAGTTACTATAGATGACAAAAAAGGAAAACCAAAGTTGCTAAGGGAATGTCAATTTATTAAGAGAGCCACATTAAATGTTTTTAACTGCTTCTTATTGCAAGCATCTTGTGTATAACTGAAATCTTCTTGAAGACAGATGGCACAGTCCGTATGTTTGATACTGTTTACATGTGAAATATGTGTCTGCAATACTAAAATGTATGCTGTATACATATGTACAGAGGTACATGCATAAGAATCCAGCCAATAGCAAAATGCACTGACAACTGACACAGTACATGGCCTGATTATGTTCACAAATCACAGAGTTTGAGAAGATCATCACAGTATGGAACTTAAGACTAGGTAAAACAAGTGTTAAGACTTAGTGAGTTGAAGGATCAAGTGTGGTAATTTGAAAATATTGTAATTTGAGAGTACAGTATGAGAGATGACCAGCAGCGGCGCCAGGAATTTTTAGTTGGGGAGGCTAAGGGGAGGCTGAGCAAATTTTTGGGGTGGCTCATAGCAGTGGCATGTGCAGGATTTCGAAGGTGGGGGGGGGGGGGCACAACCTGTGATGATTCCCCCTACTGGCGCTTATTTTGATGACCTTTTTTTTTTTATTCTTTTGCTTTTGTGCACTTCAATTCTTGGCGACCGACCCACGTCAGCATACTTGTGCTATCCGAATTTTCGAGGACCTTTTTTTTTTTTTTTTTTTTTTCCATTTTTCCAAAACAAAAGAAATCGAGGGTCCCTCTTCCCGACGACACCCATTTTTCTGCCCCCATGGGGGCTGGTGTGTGGTGATGGTTTGAATGCCTCAGTGTGTCTGGTGTGTCTCTTCAAACTTTTTCTCTTCCTCGATCGAACCCGTAAATCCCCCGACTGGGTGATTTCCCCCGACTGACTTCGGAGGTGGGGGGCCTGTGCTGGCCCCCCCCTTTAAACACGCTACTGGCTTATAGTAATATAATTTCCGCGTTAGCGGCAATCCGAAAGGCACAAATTGTGCCAGAAAAGTTCACTGATACTTTTAATCTTCATTAGTGATATAGAGCGGACCGTAAGGAATGCGCGCGAAGCGCGCCGAAATTTGGTGGTATATTTCATTGCCCAAAAGAAAAACCACATGCAGACTCAGGGAGTAGTGCTTGGATTTGTCGACATGGGGGCCAAGCGGAGGGGAGGGGGTTAAAGGTAGGGCTAGCGCTGATGGCTGACAAATTTTTAGGGCCATTAAAAATTCCACTTAATAAAATTGTTTTAATGAGTGTTTTAAATTTTCAATTTGCTCATTTCAGCTGGGGGGGGGGGCTAATGGGGGGCTGACCACTTTTTTGGGGAGGCTAAAGCCCCCCAAGCCCCCCCCCCCCCCTTGGCACCGCCACTGGAGATGACCATCCATCTGAGACAGGCATTGTGAAAAATTTGTATGTGCAGGTACTGCACATAATGGCTGGAGGAGTATACGAACAGCAACACATGGCAATGTTCAAGGGCAAGTGGAGCCCCTGAATTCAAAGAATCTTAAGTCATTATGCTACTGTGTTTATGTGCTGTCAGGTCTTGGGTGGTTCTCAGGATTCTACTCAAAGTCTGTAGGTCATGGGGCTGCAGCTTTGACAAGTTCTTACAGTACACCCTGCAAAAAGAATGCAATGAGTCCATTGCCAATTGGTCACTTGCTGAGACAGATCTTGCATTTTTGATCCCCATTATCTTTGCACTGGAAATTTTGTACCTGTCTGATCCATCAAAGTCTTTTGCCGGTTATCTTGTTCCTTAAGTCCTATGTCACCCCAACTTAGAGTACCATGTAAGCTAATCAGTTCTCAAGCCTTGCTGTTTTACAGGAATGGCTCACAACTTTTTCTTCACCCTACCCTTTTTCTGCCCACTTTACAGGTTTTGAAAAGCTTCTTGTACAAATTAACGAGGTTTGTGCTAAATTATAGGAAAAATATTTATTTTAATGCTAATGACCTACTTCAGGGTTACATGCAATCAATAAATTTTTAAAGAATCAGAATAATGGTGATGATGACATGTCTGCCATGCAAGCTTTAAAACAATGGTTCATTGCCTTTTAATTTGATACAGGCATGTGCCCAATCATATTTTCTCCCCTGCCCCCATTGGCAAGTACGTGAAGTCATAACTTAGGATTTCATCTGGCGAGGCACGCCCCCAAGCATCCCATGTAATGCCAATGCTGAAGTTATGCTAAGGCATCAGCTTTCATATGCTAACAAAACACAGGTGTGATCTACAGCACAATATTGAAATACATTGCCTGCTGTAAGATGATCTTCATCATACAGTCGGCTATTGGAAGCAAAAATTTGGCATGCATCCCAGGGCTTTAGCCAGCACGGTGAGATCAGGGAGTCCAAACAGTAAATTCTAGTGACGTTTGTGTATTAAAATATATTATACATATGCCATGGGGCAATCCAAAATTTTGGGAGTCCAAATGACTCCTGGACTGCTCTCTGGCTTAAGCCTTGATGCATCCTATCCTTTTTGAGTACAAAATAATCATACATTTATGTAAGATCAAATTTGAATTACGTGGAAACAAATTGCTGAAGAAACTTTTGTAGCTGTGTTTATACAGTAACTTAGGTCTAATCTGCAGTACAAAATACGGTATTGTAAAACTTAGTCATATGCCAGTTTCACTCAAGTGACTCTTCACGACACCACATCAAAAGAATAGTGAATCGTTGTGGCTATTTGCCCGACAGTCGGGCAAATTGTAGGTTTAGTTTTCTTATTTTCCCGACAGTAATCGACCAATCATATCACCCCAACGAGCTTGTGACGTAAGGAATGTTAGTTGGCGCGGTGCGGTGTGCGTGTGTAGGCCTACCACAGAACAATATATAATTCGGTGGTGTGTACATACGTACAGTATGTGTGGTTACTACTTACAGATCAGCACACTCAGTGGACTTCTATAGCTTCGATGACTTATCAGAGTACACTACTCAGGAGAAAATTCCAGACAATTCCCATTGAGTCCCATCGGATTATTTTAAAAACTATCAGAAGAAACGTTTTCTGTGTTTTAGCATAGTTGTTTGTAGAACAGTAGAAACAGCAAACAAAGGCAAATAAAGGAAGGAAACAAGAACTGCAATCTGGAGGAGTTTTGCGCTCAACAGTTGTCTGCGTGTTGCAAATTTAACAAAATGCTGAAGTCGACTCGGAATATGCTTCAAACCAGGCGCGGTTTTTAGACCGAGACTTTTAGGGGGGCTAAGGGGGACTTGAAACGGAAGAATCATAAAATTTTCTCTCAAATATGTACATCGGCCACGCGCACGCTGAAACCAATGATAATAAAAAACAGTACCATAACCAGGGACGGCGAAGGTTATTTTGATAGGGGACCGTGGGTTGAGTGATAGCCGCCCTGGGGGAGAGGTCTAAGGGTAGGGTGTCCCTTTCCTCTGCAAAATTTTTGCTAATTTAAGGTTGCTAAGATGCAAAATGGTGCGTTTTTTGGGTAATTTTTGACTATATGATTGGGAAATGTTCATAACTTTGTGAATTCTAAGTTTTGGTTGGGGGAAAGAGGGCTTTCTTAGGGGAGAGGTCTAAGGGGAAGGGTGCTCTCCTTCCTTTGAGAAATTTTTGCTAATTTAAGGTTGCTAAGATGCAAAAAGGTGCGGTCTTTGGGTTATTTTTTGACTGATATACTGTATATTGCTGAAAAATGTTCATAATTTTGTGAATTCTGAGTTTTGGTTGGGGGAAAGAGGGAGGTCCTAGGGGAGAGGTCTAAAGGGAGGGGTGTTCCCTTCTCCTGTGAGAAATTTTGGTTACTTTAAGGTTGCTAAGATGCAAAATGGTACGGTCTTCGGGGACAGTTTTGACTGATATATGGCTGGAAAATGTTCGTAACTTCGTGAATTCTAATTTTTGGTTGGGTAAAAGAGGGCTGTTCTAGGGGACAGGTCTAAAGAGGTTTTTTTTTTTGAGAAAATTTGGTTACTTGAAGGTTGCTTAGATGCAAAATGGTGTTGTCTTTGGGATATTTTTGGACCCAACCATATGGCTTCAAAACATTCTTAATATTTTTGGTTAGGTGAAAGAGGAACCTTTTTTGTCTATGGGCATGTATCAACAAACCTCCTG
Organism: Holothuria leucospilota; assembly: GCA_029531755.1. Classification (NCBI taxonomy): domain Eukaryota; kingdom Metazoa; phylum Echinodermata; class Holothuroidea; order Aspidochirotida; family Holothuriidae; genus Holothuria; species Holothuria leucospilota. The sequence continues at coordinate 54,529,540 of CM055962.1, read as the reverse complement.
AAGTCCCATTTTGGACACATTACTGCCTTCTAGTCGGGGAAAGTTTTACGCAAAAATACGGGCGTGTAGTCCACAGAAATATTCTCGAACTATTAAGAAAATTTGCCTTGCTTCATTTGTGCATTATAAAATCGTATCTGAAGCTGGTAGAAACCGGAATATGGCCTCTTGGAAGCTCTGGATTAACTATATGGATCAGATATAGGCCTCCCTTCCCCCCGAGTGGCACTGCCCCTGACCATGACATAGATGTAACGTATATACAGGCATATATTTTTTTTATTTGGAAGAATGTAGCAAACGTTACTGAGAAATACAAGCAACTGTACCTGTTCACATTAATAGGAAGAACGATTCGGCCTGTAGATTTGGCTTAAAAGGACTGCTAGTTTAGCTTGACGAGATCAGCGACGAAATGACTCGTTTTGAACTTCCAACAGATGATTATTCCGTTAACTTGATTTACATGTACGTACATACTATCATAGATGTTACTTATCTGACCCAACTTCCATTGTATGAGATCGTGAACCTATTATGTGATTTCGAGACAGACGACAGTTTCCCTTGACAAATTAAATCAACTGGACCAAGATGTGCACAAGTGTATTTTGCAATTTTGTTTTTCTCAGTACACGCAAATATAGCATAACACAACCTCTGAAAATTTTTGGGGGGGCTTGAGCGAATTTTGGGAGGGCTTGAGCCCCCAAAGCCCCCCCGTAAAACCGCGCCTGCTTCAAACTGTTATTTGATCGGCACCATTTTTCTTCTAGCGAACTTCTCATTTTCAAAAAAAACTTGCGCACGCCACTGCTCCCTAGGCTCGCCGGTAGGACAAATAAGGACCATTAGTTTCCCGACATACAATTCAAATATTTTCTGAGGCTACTTAGAATGGCCCCGTCACTTTCGTCCACAGTCGGGAAAATTAGGATGTCGAATAATTTTCCCGACTGTCGGGAAAATAAAGTTAACCTTATTTTCCCGACATACTATTCAAGTAAAAATGAGGCCTACAAATTTAGGATAGCGCCATCACTTTGACCAATCGTCGGGAAAATAAGGAAGGAAAGTCGTGTTATTTTCCCGACTGTCGGGTAAATAGCTTCCACCATAGTGAATAGGCCTAACGTTAGCCCTAGGCCTATCTCTGGAAATTTCAAGTGTCCATGGAATACTATACACACCTAAAATAATCAGTGTCACCTACGGAGCCTTCTTTCCTAATCGAATTCTCAAGACTTTAGCCTAGGGATATGGACATGAGCTGAGCATTGAGGACTTCGTGACGAAAGATCGATTAATATCACACATCGGCTTCACATCGGACTATGCTGTGTACACACTTGATATCGCAAAACTAGTACATACACATATCAGCTTGAAGCTAGCTACCAATTGATTCAATGTAGGATTCTGCGTATGATCCTACGGAGCCCGTGAGGGGACATGCAAAAAAAAAAAAATTATTTCGTTTATTCGAAATATTATTTCGTTTAAACGAAATAATTATTTCGTTTATTCGAAATAATATTTCGAATAAACGAAATAATATTTTTCTTTTTGCATGTCCCCTTACGGGGTCCGTATGATCCTGTGGCATTTGGGCAAAATAAAAATCCTGATTGCCTAGCATTCACTTACTTGGCCGGGATCATAACGCATGACAAAGGACGGAAAGTTACTGGCACCAACGGACGACTTTAAGGTCTAAAATGTGTCAACCTCCCACTTCCATCTGGGAGACATTTCAGCCGAACATTTTCTTACAAGATCTGTGCTACAACTACACGCCAACTAGCTGATGATGGCCCCCCAGTCTGTTAGCGTACTAAGAGTGCTAGCCCAAGCCCAAACCGGGTACCAGCTTTGTAGGACTGCCATGTCACCGTGTAGTTAAATTCAGTATATAATTAAAAGTTCAGATCATGCTATCAGTCCAAAGCTTTACCAAAGCAGTGGCGGACCGGGGGGGGGGTCGCCGACGTACGGACCCCCTCAATTTTCCCAATTTGCCCTTTTTCAAATTTGATTTTTTTTTTCACTTAAAAATAAAAGATGAGATAAAAAAATGAGAAAGTTCAGCGGCGTAGGAAGATGTTTGACATTGGGGGGGGGGGGCAGACCAGATGTGACTTCTCGACCTTGAATCCCCTTTCCACACAAAAACACATTTGCTCAATGTGATTCTTCCGATTTTAATTTGAGCAAAATAAAAATGTTCAAAGCAAAAGGAAACAAACAAAAAAAAAACAACACCATGCAGGAGTGATTTTTTGTTTAGGAGGCTCTGGAGGACTGGAGATTTTGTGGGGGTGACTCCCGTTTACTATCTAAGCGGAGCGCCACCATAGCTTGGCGCGGAGCGTACCAAGAAAATTTAGATTTGAATACGTCCCAGATCGCCGGAAATGGCACTTGTCAGGCTTGATAGCATCCATCAAGATGTGCAATTTTTGTGAAAAAAATGTAAAGCTTGATTTGATATTTTTATAAAACACATTCTGTGAGGACAGATTAGTTGAGCTGGCCTGGACTTGGGGTCCGAGGATTGGAAGTTTGAACCCCATTTACTATCTAAGCAAAGCGCCACCATAGGTTTGGGTGGACGGAGCGTACCGAGAAAATCTGAGATTTTAATACATCCCAAATCACCGGAAGTGGCGCTTGCCAGGATTTTTGAAGCCATCAAGATGTGACCTTGTTGTGCAAATTTTGTAAAGTTTGATTTGAATTTAACACTTTAAGTCTGTTACAACCTGTCCGACTTCATTCAAAATTGTTCAGCGTTGAGTTATCCCCCATGGATTTCAGTGGATTAGTTGGAACTGAGATTTTCTACAGCCAGAGTCTGTTAACTTATTATTAAGTTAAGTAGAGGTAGCCCCAAGATTTGCCCGGCGAACGTCCAACAACCCGAAACTCCGACAACCCCAATGCCGTCGAGTATTGGTGAGGTGGGATTTGAAGAAAGCCTGTGTACTAGCCTCCATTTCATTCGGGTCATATATTGCATAAAATTTGTATATACTAGAGAAGCTAAGTTCCGAGTTGATTAAATGTTTTTTTTTTCCCGGAATCTAAACTGCAAAGCGCGCGAAACGCGCGAAAATTTTTCATAAATTTCAAAAACATAGGCCTATGTAATTATTAAAAACAATAAGAAAGAAAAGCTGTAGGGGTTCTAGACCGTACAGGAGATAATATGCATTGTATCGAAACTACCTTGACTATCCCATGAAATAGCCAAATATTGCTCGGTGAGTCCTTCACCAACTGGCCGTACCGCATGACGCACAAGAGAACAGTACGTAGCTAGGCTTTGCAATATGGGATGAAATTTACGACCTCTGCATAAACTGTGTACTTTTCCTACGTGTTATGGTAAGGGGGAAAGGACTTGCGCTATCTAGTGATGTAGAATGAAACTATTGAAGAAACCAGAATAGTCTCTCCTGCGCGCGTAGCGCGCCAAAAATTTTAGGTTTTTATTAGAGAAATTGTCCTCTTAAGAGCAAAAATGGGTAAAACGAAACTGTAAACTGTCGCAATTATTGGGGGGGGAGGGCCAAAATGACATTTGGCCACCCTCAAAACATATTGAGGGGGCCATGGCCCCCTTAAGCTTGCCCCCCCAGGTTCCTACGCCACTGTAGTTCCACAGGTAATGACAGTTGTCGAATTCCAAGGAGATTTTGGTTCCCCCATCCAGCGTCGTTCAATCCGCCGTAAAACTCTAGCCATGTATTGCAGAAACTTTCGGCAATATATTTGACTACTGATACGGTATATGGCCCCACCCGAAACACCATCAGTGCAATCGTTTTACAGAGATGTGACTACGGTATGTGTTACTGTCTACGTGGCAGTCCGCATTCCAATCACTTTTTGCTTGGAACCACCTGTGGCGTGCTTGGGCATTCAAAAGTAATACCAAGTGTGCTGATATTACGTCATAATCACACAGATATAGAAATTGACGAAATTGCAAAAGCTTTCATAGGCCAGAACATCAGAAGACTGTTCTCTAAAATTATTCTCTTTGACGATTAGGCTAGTTAATTATTTTTACAATTTTATGTGCTCTCATTGTTACAATTAGGACACTGCTACTTAAACTGGTCGGTCTTATTATCAGTACCAGGGATTTGGGAAATATTCTTTCAGTGCCCGAATAAATCCCTGCTTGCATGCTCCATTCCAAGTAGTACCTCCTGCTATGCTCTTGTGGCATACAGAGAAAGAAGGAAGTCTGTTTTCTGCTAAAGGACAGTTTAAAATTTAACTCGATCTCTACTATATTCATATCATTCCTTCTTTTTGCTGTTGATTGTAACTTTGAAAAAGGAAAAATTTGGGTTAGTTACGTTTGGCCAGTTTAAGAGCATAATTCTGAGTTCTCTTGATGTGCTATTTAGTGCTCTTAATCGAGACAGTACCATAGCGCGATGGGCCGAATCGAATATTTGGTGCTTTGCTGACTTTTTACACTTTTGTCCGTAAACAAGGGAATACCATAATGTCTAAATGTTTGCCGTAATGTGTGAACATTTGCCATTTTGTACGCAGTTGTCAACTCTACCTTGAATTAGAAAGTTTTAGGAGAAACAGTCTCCTCTCTCGCCCCAAGTTTCCCCAGCTGAACCATTTTCGTAGTGGATAAGAGGTGTAAGTGTTTTCGGTTCAGCGAGAATTTTGTATTCATGAACTAGTGGTATAGGTATCTTATACTTAAAAGAATAACGATGAAACCCTGAGCATAGGCGTAAGTCCTGGGGGCCTGAGGAATGTATCACAAAAGTTTTTGACAAAGGGGGATAACCTACGCAAATACTTACCCAGATTGTATAAGAATGATAAAAACTTTTATGCAACGTATTACTTTCCTGTTGTGTTTTACTATTGATTCCAAAAGGTCACTCTGCTAGTCTTTTGGTCTTACGAAATAATAACCTGTTCATTCCCTGAACGCTACATTTAGCCTTCCCCCTTCTCTCATGAACAAGAGTGAGTTGGTAAATACGTTTTGCTATGGTATTCATGGTTTGGAATTACTCTTTTCTTTTAGGATGTTGAACTAGAATAAAAGCCAATTTTAAGGGGGAATTTTCATGATCCCAGACAGTTCCAATTCTCCCAACTATGCATCTTCTAGCTCCTCCCATAACTGTATGAGGCTCTTCCTTGTGCAAGAATAAACCGGTTTCATTGCTTAAGGCCATGTCCTGGTGGGCATACAAGGCTATAAAATGTAATAAAAGTACTCTCTCTGCCTTGTATGGAATGTGAGCTACTCTGCATCTTTCAAATTTTCAATCTTTGATGTCAATCAAAGAGCAGTCACCAACTGAGAATTTTGATATACATACACTAAAAATATACTTTGGGGTGATGACAGTCTGTCTTTAAGTTAATGTCCACAATTAAAGGGATTTGCCAGTGACAAAAATCAATACCTTTAAAAAATACAGAAAATTTTTCTCATCTAGGAGTTGAAAACCCCATCTCAATAGCTTGTAGCATTTGGAAGATATACATTTTCTAAAAAATGCATTTTTTTCTCAAGACGAAGTGCATCATGGGAAACTGTGATGTTATCGTGGCACATTAATTTGACAAAGCCTTGAATTTCTTTATGATATTGACACCGCTGTAGGGAATATTTATCAACTTTGTTTACTGTGCCCTATATATGTTGTAGATTTATGCTAAGTCTACATGGAAAGATATTCAAACATTCCAACAGTATCAAATTTCAAGGACAACGGGACATTCAATTATAGAGAAAAACAAAAGAAACCTGAGGCAATGTGCCCACTTTACATAACATTCTGTGACCTTGATGAGAAGTGGAGGTATTTTGGACAAAAATAAGCAGTCTTTAACGTTAGATATCTCGAGTTAGGAAAAGAGTATTGCTACGGGGTTTGAAGGGAATGAACTGGAATATTTTTGTCTTTCACATAGGATCCTAATGAAAAGCCACTGGAAAATGCCTTTAAGGTGAAGTCCAAGAGTTGACCAGAAGTCACAACAGACGAATTGGGTGTTTGTTCCACTTATAAAATCACCACCAGGTCAAATAACACAAGGTCAGTCGGTTCAATTTTTTGACGTCTTTGGATCGATAACAGGCCTGCTGTCGCAAATGAAAAGCAAACATTCGACTTTAGTCATCTGTTTTGACAGAGTACAGTCGGACTGCAACTAGGGGTACACTACATACAGTATTTTAACCCCCTCTCCAGTTCCCCTCCCCTTTGAGAAATTTTTGCTAATTTAAGGTTTCTTAAATACAAAATGGTGCTATCTTTGGAATATATTTGGAGCTGATCATATATAGCTGAAAAATGTCCATAATTTAGTGAAATCTAATTTTTAGTTAGGTGAAAGAGGAGAGTATGTTGTCTGAGAGAAGAATACGTTGTCAACAAACCTCCTGAAGACTCCCTGTCGGCTACTTTACCGCTTTCTATTCAGGCAAAGTGTTTACCCAAAAATACGTGCGTGGAGTCCACAGAAACATTGCTGGACTGTAACGAATTTTTTCCTCCCCTTCACTGTGCATTATGAAAGGCAACTTAGGCTGGCAGATACCTGCATAGGGCCTCCTGGAAGCTCTGGATCAAGTACATAAAATGGAGCAATGACATAATGCTTATTACCTGGCATCCAAATGATAATTATAGAGTATAACGCAGAGCACTAAATTTTGGGCAAAAATCCAGATGAACAGCTTCCAGCAATGGGGAACGGGCGGGAGGGAGAGTATAGGTGCAGGAAGGTGATATTAAACCTCCCTGATAGGTATAGCAAAAGGGGTGAAGGACTAACAAGCGCGTTTTCAGAATGCTTTTTTGTCGTTAGTGTATTAAAAATCACCATCTATCAGGGGCATAGTCACGAATTTGTCAAGGGGGGGGGGGGGCGAAGCCCATAGACAGACTCTCAGTGCTTCGCGCCACCATGGGTTGGCGCAAAGCGCAAGAAAGTTTTGGACCAAAATGTCTCCCAGATCGCTGGAAATGGCACTTCCCAGGCCTATTTACCGCATATAAATAGGGGAAAAACTAGCAATATTGGAAAAGTAAAAATTAAAAATACGAAAAATATGTTCATGGGGACTGCCCCCTTCGCCCCTCTTGGCTACGCGCCTGCCATCTATACCGATAATGGCTGCGCGCAAAGCTCTCGGTAATTTTTATTAAAAGTGTACAACAGCAAATCGTTTCAACTTTCCAAATCACTGATGTACAACAACTTAGATTGAAAGAACCCATATTGATGCTAGGTACCTACAGATGTTGTTATTATAGTTGTTATTACCTTAACAATGGTCATGAGATGGAGTGAAAACCGTGAAGCATGCTCGCAAAGCGCGCGAAATTTTCATCAAATAAGATTTCCATGACAAAACCTGCATTCAGAATCTGCATCGAGACACTTTCAATTGCCCAACAAAGCTAACTCCAACTCAAAAAGCCAGTCTTTTACCTGGTAATTCTTGAACAGCTGTCAGCTTTGCTGCTGTGCTTCCCCAGGAGTTGCTATCAGAAGATATTGATAAAAAGAACATTGTGGTAAGGGTTGAAGCGCGCGGAGCGCGCCAAATTTTTGATAGTTTGCGAACGATTTGCGAAAATTCTGATAGTTTGAGAAACTTTTGTGATAGAAAATGATTAAATAGATTCTATCACTCAGTTAAAGCATACCTCACGTAGTGTGTGTGTGTATGTGGGAGGGGGGGGGGTTGGGGCAACCGTTTCGTCCTTGAGGGCATTTTTCTTTTACCTATGTCGCTATTAATTTCTAAAAAAAAAAACAATTTTTCGGCGCGCTTTGCGCGCTTCCATCCTCAGTACTACTTCTCCCCTCCTCACTTTCTGTGGGATTTAGCCGGGGAAAATCTCACAATAATCCAACCTCCCGGCGCTTCCTTGAGCTCTCTGTATCATCAGTCCCGGCTGTTAAACATAAGAAGTGAGGCTACATTTGCGTCAAACAGCGTTTCATTTCAAAATTTGCCTGAGAATTCTTCTTGCCTTTTATCTTCAGTGATCAGTCTCACAAAACGGCTAACCCCATTGCAAACATTGTTTTTTTTTTCAAAATCGTAGATCCGCACCCAACAATGACATGAACATTGAGCTGCCAGGCCGCAAGCGAATGGTGATTGCGCTCCACTTACATAGTGTCATGTATTATTCCCACCCACAAATGTCACTAAAAATAATACTAGAAGGCCCCCCCCCCCCTCGTATGATAGGTTACGGGCCCCCCTGAAGGTAAATCCAGCTATGGGGGGAAGAACATCCTGACCGCATGCCATTATGTAGCCTATGCTCGCCGAGACCATTTCATCTGGCATGCATTTTTAACGAACAATGATATTATAATAATTTTTACACCACCAGTAACCACAGACTCTTTTCCAAATAGCAATTACAAAGGACTGTAGGATATGGTTTTGGTGCATGCGTCGTTTTTATCAATGGCATTTTACTGCGGCCAATAACGACGCATACCAAAGCTCCAACCCTGTAATTGCTAGTTGGAAACAGATCTATGGCTGGTACCAGAGGGAGAAAGGGCATATGGCTCTGAAAAAGGGGTCGAGCTAGGTGCCCCATCATCGAATTTCCACTATCTTCTGGAGCCACTATAAGTACGATAAAGTTACACTCTAGTCCCCGCGATGAATAGTCGCCCGACGATTCACCTTTAGTTGCTCCAGGGAGTAGTGTTATTTAGAATGACAACAGATACGAACACAATTTTTGGAGAGTGCTGTAGAGTTCCTTTGCTTTTGTTTGATACTTTGCCTCATATAGTTAACAGTATTAGCCTTCCGCCACACTTAGTAACCCAATCACGCTTAGCTTTCTCCCTTTTATGTTGAGGTTGCAAATTTTAACCTCACGAGCATAGCCCAGTTTTTTTCTGTTGTATATGAGGCAGGATGAACTGCAAAACAAGTGGTCCCTATTGGGGTGGGCTCTGTATTTGTTTTTCTTTCCTTTCTTTTTTTTTTTTTTTTCTTCGTCGATACAGGTTCGGATTATGACGAAATAGAGTAGTGTTTTCATTATTCAGAAATATACTATATTGCCTTGTTTCACATAAACTGGTTTTTCTGGACACAAAACGGTAATTTTTAGCATAGATGGCACCAGGTGGGGGAGGGGACATGCCTCCCATGGCCGGGAAAAGCTGTTCAGTTTCATCATGGCCTTTAAAGGGTTAATTATGTTATTCTCAAAGCCTAACAGTCGAACACTTGATCTTTTAATGCAAAATCACCATTTGTTGTATCCATATAGTAAAAATCCAATTTTTAAATTGTCTTCAACATAAACCCCCAACTGGCTTAAGTCTTGCTTTCGCCCTTTCGACAATCCGTCGGAGCGGTGGGACCTTGCTGGCCTTCCCGTCAGGAAGCATCCCCCCCCCCCCCCGTCGGGAAAATCCTATAGCACCATTCCGCTTGTCGACCTCGTGTTAATTGGTCTTGTGGTAGAACATCCGTCTGCCTCTCACGCGGGAGGCCCGGGTTCGATTGCCAGATCGAGTGATACCAAATTTACTTTAAAAATGGAACCTACTTCCGTTGTGCGTGATGCTCCGCATAAGCAATGGAGTAAGGGAAAACAAGCTAGTGAGCCCACAACTGGCAAATTGCCGTTGCCCGCTCGACTTGAACCAATTGGTTGGAAACTGGGGCCGTTAAACCTCATCTAATTAATTAACCATTCCGCTTGTCTACTCAGTGCATGATGTACATGTGAGAAGATAAATGCATCATTTTCAGTGCCTCTCAATTAGCTACTTCCAAGAGAGAAATAATATTTTACAAGAACTAGTGAAGCCCCCAACCCCAGAAGACTATGCTGGTAAAGACACGTAAATTTACCTTCCCTTTGGGCAGTCTACACCATGAATGAAGGATGGTCAGATGCTTTTTCAAAGTCTGAGAAGTGTCATTTCCTAGAATCTGGCAGTCATCATACCTGGGACGAAAATTTTCTTTGGCACTCTACGTGCAAACATGCTGATGGTGGCACCTTGACTCCACCCAGACAATGTCACAAATAGATCCCCCTTAACACTGCCCTTAGAATTTTGCTCCCTTCTCTCACCCCGGACCTGGCACGGCCTCATCTACAGGTCAGGCTAATAAGTGATCACACATGTTCGTTTCGCCCTATCCCACCCCCAACCACTAAAAAAACCCTTCCTATGTCCTATGACTATGAAATTGATATAGCATTTGCTGAGATTGAAATGCATCTGCCTCTGAAAGATCGAGGTATTTCTGTAGAGGAAGTTGTCCGAGGGTAAATCCCGGCAGTCCGGGGAGCATAATTTTTTCCCAGGACGTACGTGGGCAAATCGAATTTTCAAATAAATTAAATTTGTTTCAACTTAATGAAGGTTAGGGGTTAGAATAAAGGTTAGGGTTATGTGGATTGCGGTTATTTGGCCTCTTCTTTCATAATCCGGTGTCAGAATTACAAAAAAGGTCGAAAAGCTGTCATTTTGGAACTATAGGGGTGTGGCCTATTTCCAAGAAGTTGATTCGTCTACTGGCATAATTTGCCCATGTTCGTCCTGGAAAAAAAATTATGTGGCGGACGGAGAGGAATGTCCGGTGGAAATTCATTCTAATTAACTGGTGTACGGTGTAGCGAATTAAAGCTGAGCTATCGTTCGCTTACTTCAATCTTGTACTCACTGTCGTCTGCTACTCGTATTAGTACTTCTACTCTGATAGAATTTTCCTGATTATTTAAATAAAAAATATAAAGTATATGTAGATATCTTTGGAAATTTGTTACTAATTTGAATTATTCTGATTAATAAAAATATTGTTTTACTTTTTTTCCATTTAGGAACAGTTCTTGTTAAAAATGTAAAATCATTAACTTAAGTATTTGAGTTTATGGAAGGAAATTAGGTTTTCATATGTAGAATCACTGACTTGACCATTAACGATTAACGCAGATTTGCTAGCTCAGCCAAACGTACCATACTGTATCCACACATATATTATCCAAATCTCCACTCAGTAAGACAAACGCAAGGACAAACGCAGGGGAATCAGGTCACTTCTCGAAGTTGGCAAAATGATGGGGAAATATAGTGCAAGATCACTGCTTGTTATCTCCTATGCCATATCCATTTGCTTTGTCGGTTGCACCAACGTGCCATTCTCTGTGGAGGTAAGCAGGTCATTTCTGCGGCAGCTACAGTAACTGTTAGGCTACCATCTCATGTTGTTCAACTCAAGTTGTTGTAACAGAACGTAACTAGGCTAGCCTGCTTACATTTACTTACATAGCCTAGGCCTAGGCCTACATGCCTAGCCTAGCGTAACTAAGTAAGGGCCTTGGCTAGTCCGCAGTCTGCTTTTGGGTTGCTTTGTCAGGTAGGACCACAGCGATTTAACAATTATGGCAAAATCTTTCCTCAACATGGCACAAGTCCAAACTTCCCCTATTGAAAGTTATAGGATCATGGCCACTATCTGTCCGGTTGTTCCATTCCATTGAAAAATAGGGGGTTGCAATCTTTATTCTTTCACATTTTTATGGTAAATGATGAGTCGTTCTCACAATAATTCTTCTTAGACAATTTAAAAATAAGGTGGATAATATACAACCAAAAACATTTTGAGAACGACTCTCTTAATGTCTCTTATTTTTTTTTAGCAAAAAGTATGAATACTTCAATATTCCTAATATCGGACTGTACTAGTCTGCCGGACGGATAACTCACCGTAACTCACCGGAGCCCACCGGCAGTAACTGCTGATGGGGTCGTAAAAACTGGGGCAGACAGCCGTTTCTGGCTTATGTAGAGCCCCCGTCTTTTCCGTAGAATAGGATCGATTACGTTTTTGAATCCATTGACTGTTGTAGCAGTTACAGCTTCCTGTGGCAAATTATTCCATTCCGTAATAATTCTCTGACTAAAAAAATACTTCCTAATATCCAGTCGACAATAGTTTTTCTGAAATTTTAGCTGATGTCCTCTGGTTTTACTACTTTCTGACAGATTGAAAAAGATTGACTGATCCACATTTTCTAGTCCCTTAACTATTTTAAAAACTTCTATCAAGTCAGCTCTAAGTCTACGCATTTCTAGTGAAACTAAACCAGTTCCCTCAAGCCTTTGATCATAACTGAGAGCAGATAGTGGCCATGATCCAAGTTATACATGTACAAGTGGACACATGATAAATTGACTAGGCCTAGGCTAGGCTATTTATAGGTTGCAATCCCCCATTGACTTTGTACATGTTCCACATCTCAAAAATGTACTTCATCCAGTGTAAGTACCAACTTCAAATATGAAGACTCCTGCACTGGAGAGGCGCATTGGCTATGTGGGTACAACTATCCTACATGGATTTTATTCTTAAAAACACTTAAAGAGGGAGCCGTTATGATATCCTCAGGTAGACAGTTCCATTCACGTACGGTATGGGGGAAGAAGGACATCTTGTAATAGTCTCTAGGCTAGTAGAACTTGGCCTAGGAATAAAGGAATAAAGTGGGTAGTTTATTATTTTTAGAGATAAGATACTTCGTAGGTTCAATGGCGACTAAATGATTCTGGATCAGGTTATAAAACATCGACAAACTAGCTATCCTTCGTCTCTCAGCAAGGGTTGGACAGTGCAAAATCTGAAGCATACAGCCAACACTTGAAGTACGATTGTAGTGGCAGAGAGCAAATCTTGCAGCACGTCTTTGAATCATCTCAATTTAGTTTATCAAGTTGTTTGTATAGGGGTCCCAGACTGTCCTGCTGTACTCAAGGATACTGTAGATCTAACAAGAGACTTATATGCTTGCAGTTTTACATGAGAGTTTCTGATGTTAATATTATAGCAAAGAAAATTTAAGATGTTTGTAGCCTGCAAAGTGATGCTGTCTATGTGCTTATCCCAGCAAAGGTCATGAGTGATGTTGACCCTGAGGTACTTTAGATATATGGAACATGTTCAGGGATTCCGCCAGAAATGCAAAAAAGGGGGGGATTAATTGCTCCTAAACCCCTAGTCCAAATTGATGCTGTCCCTGGCTAAAGTTACAAGTGGGTTCAGGGAGACTAAAGCTTGCTTCAAGACCCCTATAAGGTGCATTTTGAAGGGTTTTAAAGGTCATTTACTTATGAAAGTCCAAACATTGCTGCAAAGGTGCCCTCTTCTTAAGTAAGAAATCAAGATATGGACAATTTTTTTAATTTTGATGGAAATGAAAAGGGGGGGATTTTACCCACCTTCTTCTGGAAAGGGGGGACAAATCCCCCCCTTTCCCCCCTTTGGCGGAAACCCTGATGTTAGAGCTCTTTCCCATGGAGATAATAACTAACTTCTTTGGCTGGTGTTTGCAAGTAATGCTAATGACTTCACATTTGTCGGGGTGAAACTCCATCATCCATCTTTTCTCCCAGTGTTGAAGGGTGTCAAGGTCTTTTAGCATAGCATGAGTTTGGCATCAGACTAACTTTTAATCGTCAAATAAATCATAGTATCATCAGCAAAGAGACGAGTGGTGGAATGAAGATTTTAGGCAATGTCATATAGGAACAGGCAGGGTCCAAGGATGGAGCCCTGTGGTACACCCAAAGATACACATATGCTGGATGAGGACACACCTTCTAAGACTACAGTTTGGGTTACCGTACCATTTTAACTTTTCAATTAACCTGGTGTGCCCAACTTTGTCAAAGGCCTTTGAGAAGTCGATTGAGATTTTTGAGAAGCTTAAGACACCTTTGACAAAGTACCACGCCCTCGTAATATGCCTATAACGCAATCCAATCATCCTCCATCAGTCAGGTCCAGAGTCAGATCTGACCAAATCCCAACCCCTCCCAGGGCTAGGCTATATCCCTGAGGAGGGGGCCATGGCAGGCAAATGAAATTTTCAAAAATGCTAATTTATATCCACCATTGACTTTGTACATGTTCCAAATCTCAAAAATAATCTGTCCGATGGTCATGAGGGTTGTCACTTAAACAAGGTCCAACAAAAAAAATCAACCAGTCCGACCCCTCCCTAGGCTACAGTATATTCCTGAGGAAGGGACAAATAAAATTTTCAAAAATGATTCTTTATCTCCCATTGACTTTGTACATGTTCCAAATCTCAAAACTATTTTAAGTCAAATACTGTAGTCAAGAGGCTACGGAGATACGAAGTTGATATTCTGAGGCAACTTCCTGTTAGGCAGAGGGAATGAAAGTCACAGAATACTGGCCACCGCCCGCATGCACTGGAATGTACTGCCAAAAATTTTCATTATTTAAAAAACCATTATTTGAAAAAAATCTTTCAAAATGTTTTTCTTTGGAATTTCGTCAAAATTTGCAATTAAAACTTTTCTGAATACAGCGTAAAAGCTTCACCTGTTGTCATCATATACGCCTCAAAAATACACAGCTCAAAACCATTCCCATACATCGATTCAGTACTGCAAATATAACTTTCTATTTTAAATTGTGTAAGTACCATGACGTAGTCAGTTGTTTTGCCTATATTGACCAGTGTTGCCAAATAATGAATAATGAAAAAAAAAGCGTCATGATTTCTAATGTCACCCGGATGGTATTCTATGACTTTTATTCCCTCAGCAGACCTGCCAACCGTTCCGATTTAATCGGAACCGTTCCGATTTTTGAGTCCGTACATAGCAAAAAATCGGAACGTTCCGATTTCTAGCACCCACCCCAAAATAGTACAAGAAATATCCTTGCAACATAATTATTTAAAACGCATTTCAGGCACCTCATTAATGATTCGTGGATCGAACTTGTATGGGCTTTACGTGTATATATATGTAAACTCTATGACCAAGACTTCAGCATTATGTATGCGACATCCGACGTGCGCGCTAAAATGTGACAGGATATGTGGACACTGACAGTACATATCCGTAACGATTGTTACTGTACAAAGCACCACAGCTGCGCCTACAGCGAAGTCCGTGTGGCACCTGCGGTAGTACCATGGGCGTCAATCTTTACTCAAATGTGGGGGGGACATGGCCACTTCTGTCAAAAATTTACTGTGTAAAAATCTTAAGTCAATGGGCATTTTTCCAAAATGTGGGGGGGACGTGTCCCCCTGTTCCCCCCAGGATTGACGCCCATGGGTAGTACGTACGTATACGGTATATACGGCGTTATACGCAATACGTACATAGTGCATGTTTGTTTGATAACCAGTGGGACTAATCGCAATGCTGTAGTTTGAGATTAAGAAGGATGAAAAAGAATATTTGAAGATTGAACAAAGTACTTAAGACAGTGTTCAATTTTGAACGGAAGACCCGCTACGAAGTTTTTGAGTATTAAACTTTGGGACAGCAAGCTGCGAGCCTGCAGGCGTTTTTCGGTACCGACGTAGTCTCCGTATCATACTAACGGTAACGTAGCGAAAAGTGCGGCATAACCAAATAGCACATGTGTGCAGTCTAGCCTAGGCCTAGGCTAGGCCTAAAATTAACGGTTACGTTGAGGTCTAACTTTTGAACTACGAAAGTCGCGGAGATTATGAAATAGGTGGGAATTTTTTATATGATTTTTTTCTGAATACATTGCATAAACCCCGCCAAGAATCGTTCACATAGGCCAAGGCCTAAACGAAGTTTGTGTTATATAGGCTAAGTGTGTAACATGACCAGGGGCCTAACATTACCATGCGCTCCTAGCCTGCCCAGCCTAACAGTAACAAGTAACATGATCTGAAAGTTTTATTTTGTGCACTTATAATGCAAAAAGGGATGTAATCAGCACTGCCGGGAACTAGTTCAAAGTTCAATTTGCTTGCATGATAGACTAACAAAACCTTAGACTTACCACTGTGATGGGGTGTGTTGATTTTTGCATTTTTGTTTAGGCCTAGGCTACAATTCCAGCAGACATAGGCCTAGGCCCACCAGTCATCCAAATGTTTAAAATACAGCCTAAAAAATTTGTAATTTTGCCTGTTTAAAAATTTGATATATATTCCTTAAATATGCCACCGTTTTGAATCTAAGAGTATTTAAACTTAAAAAAATTTCCAAAGGGGAGGGGGAAACCCCCTCCCCTTAGACTCCACCCCCAGGCCGGCGAATTCTCCAAAATTGCGCTGCTGTGTTCCTATTTCCAGTTTTCAAATGTTGGCAGGTCTGCCTCAGCCTTATCTAGTCTATGAAGGGCAACTTGTTCTTGAGAGGCTATGGGGATACACAGTAAAAATTAAGGTTGACTTTTACAAGGCTATTTAATGCAGTCAGGATTCAAACTGTGTCAGCAACACATCTTAATGTACTATAACTTTATTGTTGTTTTTCTCCAAACAGATTGCTTCTTCTCCTGAAGAGGTCAATGAGTATATCCATTTCTACTCAGAAACACCTTCTTCCCTTGAAAGATTTAAGAATGATTCATCCAGACTCTTCCTACTAGCTAAAGGGGCAAAGATTATAACTAATGGAGTTGGAAATATGTATCAGGTAAGCTATTTGACCTAGAGCCTATTGTTTAGCTCATACCCAGCCATAAGCTGGTATGAGCTGTTTTTAATATTGAAGCATCCAGGACATTTTCAGTGCGTCTGTTAACATTTTTGCAAAAAGTACTATTTCTCATACATCTTCTATTGGATGTTTAGGAAATTTACACTTAATAATCCATGGGTTGTGGGCTATGTAGTGTTGTCAAGAAATGTGAGTTCAATGGTCATTCAACTTTTAGGGGTCATTGTTTGAAAATAAGTATGTCAAATGCTTCTTCTCCCTCTCAGAACAATGGATGTTTTTGAAATTAAGTGACATGAATACTTTACCAGTGGCATTCATGCTACTGTATCTGCAGGATTGAAAGCAAAGGTCACAATAGGCAGTTTAATGGGGCAAATGCCACAAAACACTCGCAACTTAGCTGCTTTTGCCACAAGTATTGGTAAATTTTTTTGGAACTTGGTTGGAGTTATTGTTGTATAAGGGCCTTTGGTTGTGCTTCCAACATTTGAGGTCAAAGGTCATGCAAGGGTTATTTAGGGTATAAATAGTTCAGATATAAGCAAAAGACTCCTCTGTGCAGACAAAGCAATGGACCTGTGAACATTGGATCTTGCCAGTGTAAACTTGAATAGTAGTTGAAGTATGTTGCAGAGGAACTTTCATTTGGACATACCTGCACTTGCCTTTATTATTGTAAATATTTTAGATCATCAGAACAAGATCAGTTTAGGGAGTGAGACTTCTGTTTTGACAAAGCTGACTATATTTCACTCTATAATGGTTACCATGCTACAGTTATTAGGTACTTGATGCTTTCATTTTCTGTTGGTTGCTGACAGTGTTCAAACATTTCTAAGAAACTATTAGTGTGCATGCCTTGGAATTGGCTAGTTGAATACCACCCCTGGCTGTTTGGCTTTACCAGTGGAAGCTGCCCATTGTTCATGTCACAAACCAGTATTGAATATACATGGGTGTGCACATGTATTGGAGTAAGTGAACGGACCATTTTTTTTTGTCATCAAGTTGTAAGCCCAATACCTTGGAGGGCCCTCGGGCTTCAAAACTGCAAGTAGACAGCACAGACTTCTGTACAGTATTACTGGTGACCTGGTTTGGGGTCATTTCATGTACAGAACTAGAAACATTTGTTAATATTTTAGAGACCGAGTATAATATTGTACTACATAGTGGACATGCACAGTAAAAAAAGAGCTATTTTAAATTAACGTACATGTTTAAGATACTGCAATGAAACATGTGTTGAAAATATTTCAATATGTTTTTTTCATTTTCAGTTTATATTTTTTTTTCATCAAAGTCCAAATAAATGGTGTACAAGCCTGGGATGGCTACAGTGCTGCAGGAGTTGGGGAAAAAATTCTTTATCAGGCAGATGAGTGGACTGAAAAAATAATCAGGCAATTTTCAAAGTGTATTTTCTTTGGCACAAATTGCTCACTTTCTTCCTCCCTTACAAAAAAGATAGGTTGTAAACATTTGCAGTTCACGGAAAACTTTGGAAAATTATATGGAATTTTTCAAATTGTTTGTTGTCAAAGAGTACTTACAAGTCATTGTTGTAAAGAGGGTCTTTTGCTGTGTATGAAACATTTTTGTTCAAAGGTCATGTAAGGGCCGTTTAGGGTTACACTTGTTCAACAATTATAAAAAAGGGTGGGTCTAAATATTACACACATAGATAGCCACAGTTCAAACTAGAGCTGCGACGGTTAAACGGTTAACCGGTTAACCGACCGATCGATCGGTTAAAAGACCGCCAAATGTTGTTTCGTTTAACCGTTTTTGCATCCTAATAAATCTGTGGCCGCAGTTCACCATTATACCTAAACTCGTTTATGCAGTAAACCGCAGAAGTTGCTTGCCAAAACCCACGTAACAATGGGTAAACTTTGGATGAAAAATTACAAAAGGTTTAAAAAAAGACCTGTATAATGTCAGTTGCACAGTCTGCATTGCGTTGCTTTGACTGGTATATCGATCCGTTCGCCCCATGATCTGGGAGTGGTTTGCCGAAATAAAGTGACAATAAACTCTTTCACGAAACTTTTGAAAAGGATTAAAATTATCAAGGGTGCAGGGATTAAACTATGCAGTACACCCTACAACAATCCACCATAGCTTTTAAAAGTGTGGAGCACCGTAAACTTGATAAATATGACTAAAAAGTTACCTCTAGACGGCAGAAAAATATATGCTTAATATCGCTCAAGATAAATGCACTTCGGGAATTTTCCCGGGCTTAACTTCCAAGGTTACGTGTTTACAGTTCATCAGTCTCAAAACATATGCAGTCTGCACAAAATAGTGACCAAGCTATGTAGTCCTGGGTTTAATTATGCAACCTTGGCTTGCAAGCCTTGTAGGTGCAACTAAAATATTTGTAACTACGTTAGCCTCCCCATTTAAGCTAACTTAATAATTTTAACAAAAACCGATTAAACATTTTTTATAATTTTTTGAACGTTACTATAATTCCTGGAAATTTTCAACCCCCCAAATTCGCAAAGATGAGTGAAATTCTTTCGGCCATTTCATTTATTAACCCCAAATTATAAAATATGGAGCATTCCAATGGTGAACTTCATGAATAATCATATTTTTTTCGAACATAATTAGCACAGTTCGTTGGACTTGCTGAACGAACCGGCGCACTGCACTTACGTGCATTGTACAGTACAGTATAGTGTTTGTAATTAGCAGAGCTCATTGAGCTTGCTGAACGAACCGGGCCGGCCGGCCAGCCATGTGCTTCGCTACTTCGCACGTTGCATGAACGATCGTTCATGACATACCGTACGTACATTGTACTATACAGTATTGCGTACGAGACAACTATGCCCGAGTCCCGTTATAACATAAAGTATGAGGGTAGCTGCCGTTATCGAAAAGTTTTGCCGTTCATAATTACGAAGAAACTGGTATTTTCTGTAGGTATTTGGTAAAAAGGTATGCGATGTATGACAAGTTAAAATTCAACGTTACAATTTTTTATGGAGCATGCGGTAATACATATGGGTAAAATTTTCACACCTTTACGACATAACGGTGCTGGAATTCTTTGCAGACACACGTATATTACGTATGAATTGCAGCAAGGTCACAAGGCACAGTATAGTACACTGTATGTGGTACGTTTGTACTCGACACTGCTCTGGGCGTGTGTGATACTGTATCGCTGTAGCCGGAGAAGTGTGTCTTGAACTGCGATAATACCAGTGATATCTATAGGCTTCTCATCTTACGGTGCTATGTTAGACCGCAAAAATCTCGAAAATGGTAATCAGTGGCATAACAAAAAGTATGCATGTTTGTGAAAAGTTTGAATAAATGCGTGATTCGCCCATGCGTACAGACTGCTTGCCAAAACATCGCAACTAATGCAAACGTTTTAACTTGCACGCTACTTCGACGATCATCACTACCGGCGCCATTTTAAGTGTATAAACTTTGGTATTTAAGTGATGGCGCTCTTCCGAAATGTTTATTTTGTTTATATACCTTGACTTGTTTTTATTTTCGATTAACTGTTAACTGTTCGGTTAATAAAAACGGTTAAACGGATAGTGAATTAACCGGAAATGCACAGCCCTACAGTAGTTCAAACTGATGTTTTGACCAAACAATTTTTCTTCAAAGTTTATTGCAGAATAAAGAAAATCTAGTGGAAACATTTGGGGTGTGGTCCAACAGAGGAGGATAATATGGTATGGATGGATAGAACTTTGTCTGACTCCCTCTTTCAGCTCTCCTTTAGCCAATTTTTAAAAAGGAGGATAAAGTCATACTGTGCTCTGTATAAATTTGGCAAAGGTTTCTATCAACTGCAAGATAGGCATTGGGATAGAATTCTTGCACCTTTTCCTTTTGTTTTATGGATCTGTTTCTTCTAAATAAACGTACAGTAACTCCATTTTCAGGTATGAGCTACTGCACCACTGGTGCTGTAGTTTAAGTTTTTTTTTTTTCGTTGTTGTTGTTTTGTTTTGTTTTTTTCTGCTATATCTTGCATGCACTGAGAAAGGTTATAGCACCTTTTAGCAATCCTTGGTTGACCAATGTTAATCCATACTCTACAGTAGCAATGAAATAAATGTGCACAACTACCGTACTATGACTTGGGATCAATAAAAGTTTTAGTGTATTACTGTGTTGCACTGGGACACAATTGTTATTGATCAAGTCTGTGACTTTATTGCATCACATTTATACACTAGCTTCTGTACCCCTTCAAAGGATATGTGGTCAATACAACTAAGTGTGGATTGTTTTCAGAGGAGATTAACTGTCACAGGTGAACAATAGTACTGTAGCTACAGCACCCCAAAGAAAAGGGCCTTTTCTGTTAACTGGGGAAGAAAATGTCCCTTTGGTGTCCAGCAATGGCACTATGTATTAATTTCACTTTGTTCTTCACCTTGCAGTCACCATGACCAAGAAAGTAATGTGCTCTTTCAATAACATCTCATTATTTTTCTTTTGAGCTTATCTTGTACTGTATGAGGCTGAGAATGAGTGATCTTTTAAAATCAGTAGGGGAGTAATAGACCTGCTATTCTTTCATGAATGAATTAAAGTGCAACAAGATGGCAGATTTTTCACACACTATTTGAGGAAAGAATATTTGTTCTGGAGGTTCAATTGAAACAATGTCATACCTTATGGTTTTGAGGATAGTGATTTACTACTTTTCTGAGACTAAAATTGTAAAATTAAAGAGAGAGTCTCCTTATATATGGTAGTACAGTATGGTGAACTTGTACATATAGGACTCCCTTCCAAGTTTTTAGCTAGCATTAGGGTATACCTAGTGTGCCATTTGCACATGTAACATTTTGCACACATGCAAATTGGGACATTGTCAACAGTACCAAGCTTTGAGTACTAGACTATATGCTCTGGACTGCCTCAACTGCATTGCAGTGTGAATTGGAAATTCCTTTCATTACAAATTAAAAATGAGTGAACCTTATGGTACTGTACAGTATCTAGTATGTGCATTCAAAGACAGTCAGTTCTTTTTGACACAAAGTACTGTCAGGTGTATAAAGTCTTTCTTGATTAAAGGTTGGTTCAACTCAATTGTTTGAACTCATTGATTTGAACAAATGATCCCTGTAGTGTAAACAAAATTCAGGGGCCGATTACTGCGGGCTAATTGTACTGCACAGTGGCCTGGGGTTAATTACTGTAACAACTAAAAGTTTTTGCTGTAAATTACCTGCAAGCAGTTCACACTGTCATCTACTGAGTCTATGAGGTGGGAAGGGGAAGGGGACAAGCTATGTAAGGGGGGGGGCATAATAAAGTGAAGCCCCAGCCAAGGATGTACAGTGACTAGTTACATAAGTGCTGATAGTCATATTTCAGTGAGTGTGACTCGTGAAAGTAGTGCTCCACTCTCTGTAGGTTCTACTCATAGAAGAGCATATCCTCACTGAGAGCAAAATAAGGCAAACCATTGGGGATGATTACTATGAGGGGTATCATGCAGTGTTACTTCTGTGAGTTAAACATACTGTATGACAAGTACAAGAAAATAACGTTAATGGTAGGGTCAAATTCCCAGAACTTTGCAGGAAACTGTGTAGGCTGCCTACAGGGTGGGGTTAGGGTTGGGCTTTTAGTATATCAGCTAGACCTGTAGAAATGAACTGTGGAAGAAATGGAAACAGCACACAAATTATAAGTAAAATTTTGGGGAAACTGCTGATTGCCATTTGAGATATATATTCATTATATCCTCAAAGCCTCATCATATTCCCTGAGGCTTCCTACCTCCCCTGTAAACCCCATCTCTCACCACCTCTGGTACTTTCATGAAATTATACAGGAAGTGCAAGCTGTACTGGAAATATGCAGGACACTCTCCAAAAATTGTCCTATAAAGCATGTATTTTGCACAGCCAGGTTTATCCTGTTAGGTTTGCATATGTGTGTGGTAGAAATTAATTGCTTTATAGTGTTGGACCCATCAGTGATATTCAGTTGGTAGCCTGCCAATATTCCCCATTTTTGTCATGTATTTGTACTGGCAAAATTTACCGATAAAAGCAGATACTATGTAATTTCTGTGCTTTACTTCATCAACATGTCATATTATTTAGTATGTGTGGCTACAGTATATAAGGGCCACTAAGTTTAACTTAATGAAAAGGAAACAGCACTTAGTGGTGCTGCCCAATAGCCTATGGATTTGATACAGTTTGCTCATTTTCCAAACATTAGTATTGAATCGCACTGTATCATCCCATATTGAGAATTGAAATATCAGTAGGCCTATTCATCTGTAATATTGGCTACTTGTAATATCTGTACATATCTGCATACATGTACAACACTACTGCTTTTTTATCCTCAACCCCGCAATGGCTACCATAGATGAGCAGACTTTGGATGTATACTGCACATCTATAGTAGACTTGAGGTTCCATGAATGATCAAAGGTCATTAAAATTTGATCGAACTCAAAATATCAGTAGAATTTAGTATAAAGAGATCATATATCACAAAATACCTGTATGTTGATTTATGAAAACGTTTAGCTTTAATATCCTACATGTTAATTATTAAATGAAGAAATGGGGTTATTAATTTTTCCAGTGAAATGCCACTTATAATGTAATGTATTGCAAAACTTGAGAAAGAGAGTGCACATTTGATCTGGACCAGCTAGGCAGTGGGATCCAGGTCAAATTACACCGTCACAATCAGCTTCGCAGTGGGGTTGCTCTAGCTTTCTGTAGCCCTAAGGATGAAAGCCTAATTGCCTTGATTCTCCTTCAAGAGGAGAGAATGGTTCTACAGTACAAATTTTAAGTTTCATTCCCTAACAAAGTTTTTGGTCCCTGAAATTAGTTGTAAGGCATATAATCATGGCCACAGGTTTAGGTGTGGATACACCATATGATGGAAAAATCTATGACCTACTGTATTAATACATGCTTGCATTGTTCAGTACATATTTTCAGGGCTATCAGAACTTCTGCAGCAGACCTGTACAGTTGGTGACTTTTTAGAAAAATGACGTGGAAAATAACCAAAAGTACAACTTAGGAAAACACCAGATTTGATTTTTAATGCAGCACACAGGGATGTAACTAGCCAAATTTGAGTGCCGGGTAAAAGTCTGATCTGGGGAATGCACCTCGACCCACTCCATGGCATTTACCCCATTTTTCAGCCACTAAATTTTCATTTTTCCCTCATTTTACTTAGAGAGTAAATTTGGGGTTAGTTTTAGGTCTAGGTTGGCAGATTTGTGGTGGGCGGGGAGACGTGTGTTTGCCTGGAGTACCGGGCGGAAATATCGAGTGCTGGGTGTGGCCGCCCAGTGCCGCCCACCGTAGCTACATCCCTGGCAGCACATTTAGAGCTTTCAATAATTATTGACATTTCCCCATAAAGTTCACAAAGGGCACCATGGTAGGTGGTAGACACCCTTGCCAAAAGTTCTATAAAGCCACTCTAAAATCTGTTTTGATGAGAATATTTCCATAAACTTGTTTTAGATGTGTAATTGTATTTTAGAATGTGGTGATGGATTGATCAGAAATTCTGTGATTTCTCGTGTTAACGCTATGAAACAATACATCTGGAGCTTTGGTAGTAAGTGATAAATATTTTAAGATAGTGTTTTTTGTAAATTTTTCAAAATTGTATGCTTTTATAATTTTATTTAGTTATCTAATGATTCCAAGTTATGCATCTATTTGCCTCATTTTGATGCCAAGATTTCATAAGATCAAGGCTTATACTGTAGGCCTATTAAGCAGGCACCAGGCACTTTTTTCTTCCCGGTTTGCTATGTTTTGCTCCCGGCTCACTCAAAAATAAGTTCTGGGAGTCAGTAATATTCTAATTTTAGCACTCGCTAAAATTTCATTGTTTGAACTTATCTCACTTCATATTAATCAAGAAATGATAAAGGCCACACTGCAGGACCACAGCGTTTTCTTGTTTTTTTTTAAAGTTTAGCATCAAAAAGACAGCGATTTTCTTTGTTTCTCTGTGATATAATTTATTGTATTAAATACCGTCACCCGTAGCTACTGTACAATGTGTGTACAGTGTGTGCAATCAGCTCGTGGAGAGCTCCGCGCATGTGGGAACTGTGTTATACACCGACAGTTATTTCAACCCTCTTACAGCTATACCAAAAAGATTAATGTAGCATAGCCATATAGCATATTGTTGGAAGGGGAAAACCAGTGATGATGACAATGACATTTCTGTAGAGGATGAGATTGACATCACCGTAATAAGTGGTGCCAGCATAACCAGTGCTACCAAAGATGATGAATTGATAGAATTAACGTTCAGTGAATATGTATCTGAAAAATCCAAACAGAAACATTATTTAAAACATATGCGTGCCTTTACTGTAAATATTTTACCTTGTTGTGAATTATGTTGTCTGTAACTTACTTTACATTATTATGTTATTTTGTAGTTATATACAGAGCTGGACTTAACCGACGGCCACGGCGGCCATGGCCGTCGTGTTTTTCATGATGGCTGTGGTGCCCCGAAAAATCGCCTATAGTTCACGGCCACAATGGCCGTCGTGCCCAAATTCTTTGGCCGTGATGCCCACCCAAGTTGGATGCACTATATTCTTGGACCATACAATATCAGAGAATAATTTTTCCTTCCACATATTTCCAAGAGCACGAAATGAATTCATGCAGTCATTAATTGTATATTTTTTACAGGTCTGTAATGTATGCAAGCACCGATACTGTACGCCATGTCCGTGTTCTGTACAGAAGTTCAAGTGAAGCACTATGAAAGTTCAGCACAGTTAAGTGCATGTGTAGGTCGGTAATTGTATGCAAACACCCATATATAGGCTACACACCTGCTCCGTAGAGAAGTTGACGTACATCACAAGAACATGTCCGGGATGGGACATGATAATGGAAGTTCAGCATTTTTTCGATCGCAGCTTGTGCCGATTAATTTCCAGTTGTTACCTAATATGCAGCAGTAGCAATGGTTGGGGCCTTTTACCTATGAAATATGCATGTTAATTTGTGTGGTGGTGAAAGTGTACCTTGTACATTTGTGATTTAAGCAACTTGACAGTGACTGAGAAGTAGCCCCCATTATATGAGCTATGCACGAAAGTTTGTTCGTACTCGACTTGTACGTAAGGTACGTACGTATGTACGTAGTCAATTAAGGAACCATACTAGCTCCATTTATTTGCGCACAGTATCGAATAGATATTTACGTAGAGATATACAGTGCGTGCATGCTTTAAGTACCGCTGTATGTGATACTAAAAAAACAAACAGGTATGAGCCTACACCCTTTCAATGTACAGGTAATACACGGTAGGATGGTGTGAAATAGCCAAGTAGCTACATTGAAATACTGAAGGCTTTGAAGTATTTCCGTTTATAGTTGTGTGAGAGACTGGCTACAATGATCGTCTAAACTGGGAAGAAATAAAATTGGCTAGGGGTGTGGCGGCAGTATTTTAACTCATCTTATTGGTTCTTCCCAGCATATTTTTCTGCATAATGTCACACAAGACATAAAATATGTCATATAAAAATCATTAATTCCATGATTTTTGCATACAAAAAATAAGAGAAGGGAAGACTTGACTCACAATAAGAACGGAAAGATGTGAGAATTGTTAGATAGCATTATCTTGTCACTGCCATTTTCCCGACTGTTGGCTTCGACCGGACTATGTACTATTGAAAATGGAATATTGGTACATGGATGTCAGTTAATGGTTCCTTGGACCCTTATTGGCAACATTCATGGAGTGGCCCCGCCATACGTTACCCCGGACTTGGTCTGACCTGTGTCCACTAGCTGTGGTGGTCTGGTAGAAGGGAATAGAGCACCAACTCTACCCTTAAGGGTGCCATGATATTGCTAATGGGGTTTGTGGCAATGCCGCAGTTGTGACAGTCATTTTCATTTTTCACTGATTTGTAAACATTAAAACATGACTCAGATCATGACAAAGCTGTAGGCCTATGTTTTCATAGGTAATTTGTTATATATACTGTTGTAATCCTTCATTGGTTAATATTATTTTCTATGGTAGTTTTAAGTTTAGATGAGTTACAAATAAAACACAAAGTTGTTTGCAAACTTTCTTCTCCTTCAAGTTAAAACAAACATCACAAGTGTACTCATTAACCATGTAGGATAGCAGTAAAATTTGCTTTTTCCCAGGTGAAAAATTTGTGACTGAAATGGTGGAAAATGATTATCAAAAGGACATTTTGTGTTTATGTTTTAATATAAAACAATACAAGGCAGGTTATCTAATGGATATAGTATGCCTATTTATATTTCAGTATATCATTTCATTCAATTGTAGTATTTTTAAAAAATATTTTTGGGGTACCGGAGGGTGCAGTTCTCAGCGATACTTCAGAACACTATAATTGGTGATATGGTACCATATCAGTACAGGTACAGTACATGCTGGCCGCTTACGAAAATACTGTGAAACCTTAGTACTGTTATCAATTGATTTTCATCTCTTGCCTCGGTGCCCTGCCATACAAAAACTTTTGGCCTTGGTGCCCTACCCGATGGCCTTGGTGCCCTCCAAAATTCATGAACGATGAAGGCCAAATGGCCGTTCCCTCCTCCAACCTTAATTCCAGCCCTGTATATATATCTCTTATCCTTCATAAAAATAGTGAGTATGGCTTTTCGTGTGAAATTAACCTAATCTGTACCATGTTACACTGTTTGTGGCAGCGTAATATCTGATTATTGAAGGAATAGATATTATTGAAAGTATGCATTTTCTTTAAATTCCTTGACTTTTGGTAATTTATGACTCCCAGTCATAAAATAGTTGCTCCTGGTTCTGCCAGAAAATCATACAACCGGGGTTACTTTTTGCCAGCTTTGGCTCTTGGTCTGTGTCCGCTTAATAAAAGGCTTGCATTTAGATACTGTACAGCACTAAACTTGTACATGTTACAAGAATCTACAGTATATGTTGAAGCAGACCTGCCAACCTCCAAAAAAGCAAACCTTGAGATTTTCATGAAAAAATCTGGAGATTGGTACCTCAAACCTGGAGATTTGAAATTTGTCATGCTTTGTACCATGACAAGTTCAAGCATAGCTAAGTAATCGGCGTAGAGGCCTTATTTGATTGTGGGGGGGGGGGAGGGGGAGGGGGATACAGAAATGTGAGAAGTGTTATCAAAAACTTTTCGCGTGCTTCGCGAGGAAATTTTTTTAAAGGACCAGTGTGTATATTAGGGGCCTATATATAAGCTTTCAACTTCTGCTGGTATGCTTCTCCTGGAGCTGTTATCCGGTCCTGGGTATGACATTAAACCGCATCCAGGTGGGGTGAGTAGGTTGTGTGTGGTGATTAGTTTGTCCCCAACTATCGCCTTACAATGCACACGTGTGACCGTTACTATTCACCGTACGACTGGCGGGTTGGTTGGCGCCAAAAAACTGAGTAAGCCCCTCTGTATCCCCTGTGGGCTGGAGGTTGTTGAATATGCCAACGGTATTCCCGACCTGTCGTAAAAGGCAACTAAAGGGGGAGGACTTGAATCATAATTTCTACAATGTGAAAGACACTATATAATACGCATGTGTTGATGTGTCGTTAAACATCATCTAACTAGCTACCTACTGTACCTGGAGCTGTTATCAGAAAGTATTAATATAATTGAAGGAAAACAAAGTCTGAAGCACGAAAGGCACGCGAAATAGTTACTCGGTCAAAAACACATATATAATGTAAACTCTACGGGGGTATGGCTGAAATGCCCTTGTGGAAATATAAGGGGGCACACGCACCCAGTCCCCATGCAGGTGCCACTGAGGAATGGGGTGTAGACCGTAGCGATCGCGGCAGAAGCGGCCCGAAATTTTGCATTAGAACTGTTGTAATATCCAATCACCGTTGGCTAACCTAAATGCGATTGATCACGATATCAAAGAACGATTCAATAGCACTGAAAATGGAAGTGCAGGAAGCGCAATTTGGGAAAAAATTGATCACAAAAGATTAAAATACATCCATTATTTGCTCAAACTATACCTCATTGTGTACCCCCTGCACATAGAGGGTGGACAAGATGTATCTTTGATTTACGGAAAGGTATCTTGGACCAGGGGAGTCGTTAGGAACTTCCATGTAATTTTATTTCCCTTCTATATAATAGTTATTTGATATACAGTGCGAACAGTGACGAAAGCGAGACAGGGCGTGCCGA
The DNA here is from genome assembly GCA_029531755.1 of Holothuria leucospilota. NCBI lineage: Eukaryota > Metazoa > Echinodermata > Holothuroidea > Aspidochirotida > Holothuriidae > Holothuria > Holothuria leucospilota. The sequence goes on along the minus strand of CM055962.1, from coordinate 54,500,771 downwards.
AAAATTATTTATTTCCATGAAAAAAGTTGCAAAATTTGGCTCTATTGTGCTAACGTAAGTAATGAAGGGCGGACACGTCCAAGGCAGATGGAAGATATACATGGCCAGAGCACAGTTATAAAACTGTACTACATTATTCAAAAGTTTTTTTGTCCGGCAGGTGGCGGACAAGCTTAGAATGTTAATCTAAATTACTGATTTAACGAAACGAAACTTTGTTACCATAGTTTTTAATTCTATAGTGCACGTCTGCACAAAAATTCTCTTCATATTACCCAAATTTTCACAATTATATTCTTAGAGGGCTGCAGCTTTTCGTCTCAAATGCCCATGCAGATCGAGATAAGGAAGTCGTCGGGTTGATGTTTTTACTGTAGTGTATACGGCTTTCCATCTGTCCACTGGGTCGGTGACGATGTACAATGCGTGGGGCGGTGATCACACACACCATTTTTTTTGCATGATAGATAAGAAAACACTCAGGAGTTGCATGGGCAGGCCAGGTTAGGTATGCCAGGCAACATATATGTATAGCCTGACCTATTGCTGTACGTGTTTGGCTTACGAATGGTCTCGATTTTTGTAAGGGTTGCCAGATCTAATAAGAGTGCAAGGCAAAATTGAATTTACTAAATGTAAAACAGTAGCCTGACTAGGCTAGTCTGCATTTCATTATTTTCCGGTGGAATGTTTTTCTGCCAAAATTCGTGTTTTCCCTAACGATGGGAAACTAACCCAGTAAAATTGAATAACATTGTTATTTCACCATGAGATTTGAAAATTTGGCCATGTGATGATGCCCAAAACCGTGAGACTCACAGTGAAACCGTGAGAGTTGGCAGGTATGGTTGAAGGCACTTTATAGACGTTTTAAAAATTGCACACTGCATCTTTGTATCGAAATGAAAGCACTTACAATTATTGACTGGCAACTAATAGAGAATGAAGGATGAGTTTAAGCATTTATTGCAGTATTCTTTCATTTCATTGGAATCTAAACCATCTTAAACTGAAAGTAATCCAGTCAAGTATCTTGTTTGTGATTTTAAGTTTGATCAGGCCTCATCACTCAGTGTGTATTTTTTAAAATTTAAACAGAAAAACTGTAGATGTAATGTTGAAGATGTGCATGCAGTTTGGATAGGCCTGTAGTGAGGTCAGGTAGGCCATCAGATCTTTGAGAACATCCTGAGTCTGGTGTGTGTACTGAAAAACTTTTTAAAACATGTATTGCCAATGGGTCTCTCCATTAGGACAGGGCACGAGGGCAGTTATGTTGGTTTCCCTACTATCTCAGTGGGCCTGAGGTCTGAGTTTGGGTATTATGAATGTACAAACTGTGCCAACAGTAATCTTAATGTACAGTAATAAGGAAAGTGTCTGAAAAAAGAAATGTACCCCTTCTCCCAGGCACAGTAATTCGTACCACGAATACAGGGAGCTGTGCAGTTCTTTCACATGTAGCTCTTTCCTTGAAATAAGTTGAGATTTCTTTGAAACAGTAGTAAGTTTAGGTTCTGTGGCTGCTCCATGCACTGAGTATCGACAACACTGCAGCCCCAACCCAACCCCCCACTTGCATTTCAGCTGTATCTTTCATTTCCCCCTGAATGTATTGGTAGTCCTGTTATTGGTTGTTGCCCTTTGTTTCTAGACCAGGCCCATAGCCAGACAAGGTGCTGAAAGGGGGCGAAAAAGCTTATAGGGGGGCAAAGAACTTTCCAGAGGGGGCGAAACATACTAAAATGCATTACGGTAATGCTAATTTTTTAATCTTCTGGGGGGCGAAAAATTTCCAAGGGGGGCTTCGCCCCCTTGACTACGGCCCTGTTCTCGACCATAGATAAATTACATGAATTGTATAGGGTACAATTCTATACTGTAGCAACTTCGTTCATTAACATTGATGCAGTATGGTGTTATAAGCAATATTTCTCCCAAATTGTCTTTTCAGAGGGACCTTGATCTGCGCCACATAGTAAGCATAAAGGAACTAGATGTGAACTCGACCTATCAGTACCAGCTGGTTGTTGAAGATAACACCAATGGGGAACCATCTCAAGTGGCAGTGACTGCCAAGCTGGGATATGCTTCCAACAGTTGGTCTATACAATCAACCATTCTGCATGCAGGTATTAAGGTGTCACACATACATATCACTATGGTACTACATCAATGCTTACAAATTTTAAGGGTGAGTCCAATCACCCCAATTTGAATTACTTAGTGTACCCTGGTAAAATAATTGCAAGGGAAGTACAGCATTATCAGCATTAGTGTTTTCACTAGGTAGGAAATTCATATTCAGGTACCCAGAACGCATTACCTGTCGGATACCGGGGTACCCGACCATAAACTTGCATCTTCTGGCTTCAGTGCATTGTATAGATGTACGATTCGTGACTCAACACATCGGCGCCTCCTCTCTTCTCTCATCGGACCTAACAAATAAAAAACTATACATTACAATGCTTTACTAGATTTACTTCATTTGTGCCATTAGTTCCTAAAATCCTGAGTGTGAAAATCATACAAGAATACTGACATTTGACCATATACTTTAGTGTGATGTGGAATCAGATTAAAAACATGCATCACAGGACTTGTGAATGTTGTATAGTGCAATAATAACAAAAGCAAGGTTCCGAAACAGACAAAACAACTTTAGATCAACTTTATCATGCATGAGATGAAGGGAAATACATTTTGTAAGTTGCAATTTCAATGCCATTTCACCAAGATCAAAAGAAAACTATAGAAAAACGCTACCTGGGTAGTAATTATTCTACCTGGGTAATAACATTGTCGGTCAGTTAACTGGGTACCCAGTGAAAACACTAATCAGCATGGTATCCAAAATGTTACCAAAGACAAATAGCATGGCAGATGGGATGGTTCTTATGGTTCATTAATTGAGGAAAGTAAGGCTTGTAGATTTTAAAGTTCCACACAGAAGTTTTGGGGACTTAATATCCCTTTGGAATGAAAACATTATCCTCATTACATAGCTTTATGGGGGGGGGGGGGGGTTGAGCTTGGGGGAACCCCTCTGAGTTGGGGTAAAACCCATTTCTCAGGCAGATTTTTAAAAAAGCAGACAATTTTCTTAGGTGTTAAAGGCATTTCTCAGCAAATAAAGCTCGGTGCTCCGTCTCCCTCTGCCCCAGATGAAATCCTTCATGCCTATACTTTGTCAAGAACTTTTTTTATAGAGACAGAAAAACTGCAACTTGATGATCATAACTGAAGATCTGCAAGTTAGGAAATGTTTATATAACGTAGTACTCATTTGTCTGAAATACACCTAGCTGTTTGCATTATTCTTGTAAAATATTTGAATAAATTACATTTTCCTACTTTTCTTTTCTTTTCTTTTATATTCAGAAATTATAAAATCAAGTAAAACTCCCTGTGATGAGCTGAGTCGAGAGTCAAATTGTACCAAGGTATTTATCTAGTTATCTTCAATATTCTGATTTGAACTCCAGCAACTGAGTGGAAATGTCATTCAGTTACAGCACACTGTATGTCTAGCCAGAATGAAAGGACAGATAGTTTACGTATATATATATGTATATATATATATATATATATATATATATATACATATATAACGCTAATTCGACTTTTAGGCGAAATCAGTACACTGCCAATACAACCGGCGAAGAAAAAAACGTTAAAATACATAAGATTATATTTCCCCTTTTGGTTTTGAGATATATATGCACATTATTTCAATGGCCCGTAAGTCCTTAGTGTTAACGGATACATGCAGTTAAGTTGGTGTGCAGCTAAGTAATTGCATAAACTTTATGTGGTAAATCGGACTTGCGTATAGTTGCGCATTCCTATATAAAACAGTGTGTAAAACGTTAAGGCGAAACGATTTTTTCGCCTAAGAGTCGAGTTCTCCCAACAGTCGCGTTTTTTCATACGGTTTTTTGCCTAAATCCCAAATTAGCAAAATATATATATATATATACTTTTTTGTAGGGATGCATGCTTTAATGCTTAAAGTTTGTGCATGGGGGGCTTGTGAAGTAGTGAAAGGCATCTTCTTTGGTGACTTACGCCTCTGTTTTGATATCTGTGAAATGTTTTCCTTGACAAAAGGAGGGCTTCCCCTTCCCCAAGTCCCCAGTGACACAACACCTTTGCTCTGGCCTTGCCCTTTTCTTTTCTTAGAAGACAGCCAGTGCTGTTAGCATTCTCAGTTGATATTTTAGAAAGTAACATTGAACTAGAGAAAGGAATATGGGCTTGTCTACAGTAAAGGAAAATATTCAGTGTGTGATTTTTGCTTTGATGATATTTTGAAAGATGTCACAATGGTTTGGTGATTTTACAGTTCACCATACTTGGAGGACTATAGAGAGATAATAAAGACAATTTTATCAATGTCCAACTTATATAAAGGATGTTTTGGGCAGAATTTGGGGCTGTTTTGGCCTTTTTTACCACCTATAAGTGTTACATAGGATTTGGAATAAATTTATGATGTGAGTGGGACCTTTGCAGATGTGACTGATGCAGGTTCTTTGTCTTCATTCATAAATATAATGTACAAAATAAATGGTAAATGATAAATGAATATTTTTAGGTGCACAAACACTGCAAAATTTTATCAGCAATTTGGAGTAAAATTTTGAGATTTGTCCGTCCATCTGGATATTAAATCTTAATAGTTGATATTTTAACTGAAAGAAAAGATTTCCAGAGCTAAGGTTATGATGTAACACTTAACCTTGATCATGTGCAGTACCACAAATAAAATAATCCAGCAGTAAATGCATCATAGTCAATTGCGGAGCACATGATGGTTACGTTGGTAACATGTCTGTCCCCTAATGGTTACGTTGGTAACTATCATATTAACAGGCCTGTAGGACACAGATTACCAGAGAATTTGATAAAACTTCATCTGTTTGCAGATGGCCATATTTGTCACTGGTTTGTGTGCTTTCCTCCATCTTTTTGCTTACAGCAAGGGTATGAGAGCCTTCAAGGCGATGTCCGTCCAGATGTTACCAACGTAACCATGTCCTTGTCGGTAGTATAACGTAGGCACATGGGGACATTGGTTTTTGATGAATGTTTCACATGTCATCAGTTTACACTTCAGGAAAGAGCAAAACTTGTGTCACAATGCATTCAAGTGTTTAAAGTGCTTAATTTTCTCAAACATAGTTTGGTTACGTCGGTAACGAGGAGGACGGACATGTCCGTCCTTGTTACCAATGAAACCATTGATCTCCATACTAGTCCATGTCTAACTAATGGTAATGCAATTTCAGTGAAAAAGTGTTTGTTCTTTATCATTCTATTAAATACAGGGTTTATTTATACATATTGTCCTCCTTAAAGATTTCTGGAGCAAAGAGTTTCCATGTCTGTCCCCGTTACATACGTAACCAGTAACACTTACCACTTAAAAAGTGGTGATAGGTGAAAAGAACTATCTTCCTGCTCTCAGGAAAAAATTGAGACTACCAATCAAACAAAATAACACAACAAAAATTTATTCTTAGAGGACTTCAAATTTCACCACCTTTGTAACACTTTTATACCCCTTTATTGTAGACAAGCCCATATACTTCTTAATATGTGTACTTTTACTTAGCATGGAAAGATTTCTATCTGTTAATTATTACAGGCATTGATTGTCTGTGTGATACCATGATTTGCCAGTTTGAAAAGGCGAAAGTTTAAGGTCTTTCGATGCTGTGTTGCTAAAATTGCAAGTTATTGAAGTGTAGAGTAGCGGTGATTTCAGTGTAAGTAGATTGTGAACGACTTTCACTTCAGTTTCCCCATTATGTGTTTAGCAATGGTCACATATTTATATAAACTTTTAAAGGAAGTGTTTAGTTGTACTTAGAGTGCTGTTGATATTAGATAGTGGTGAAGTTTTCATTCTGTTTCTTTTTGTGATTCTTAACACATTAGCAGATGAAATTATCATATTTTCACCCCAAAGTCAGTTTGAAGAAAGCACATATGACATCATTTAGTACCTTACTTAAATCAACACTGTATTTTCTTTTTTGGGAGGGGGGGGGAGGGAAACTTTTCAACCAACTTTCTCTGTCATAATGTCATGTTTTCCTGTAGGCCTTATGCACATGAAGTCACAGAACAGGATGTGTGCCCTGTGATGGAAGTAAGCTTGTATCATTGCAACTTACACTAACAAATGCAGACAGCTGATTTGTGTATGGTTCAGATATGTGCATAAGTCTACTACACGTGTACTGTATGTAAAGTCCATGTAGAGCCTGCAGTGTGCTTCATTGTTTACCTCCAAAATGACGCCGAGCACCATCAATGCATAAGATCTATTGTGAACACATGGTTGGCGTGGGAGTTTTACAAACTTTACATTCTCAGTAGGAAACGATAACCTTGTCTATTTTATGGTAAATGTGCACAACATTAATTATTCACACATTTCATGTACATGTTTGTCAAGGTAGGCTGTGGACATGTTAATGTCATGCCTATCTGTATGTTGTAAAAGGCACTATTAATACAAAAAAGTATAATTCCCATCAAATTCCATTAAATATTGACCATTTTACTAGACAATTACAAAAATTGCACCTACGTTATGAATAAACGTGAGCTAAGTATATTCAATTTGTGATGTGGAAGGAAAGACCCAGAAGTATGTTGCATGTCATCTTTTGTTTGTTTAATCTTCATTTTCAAGTATACCTGTAATGTTGGTATAAACTGAAGGTTTTTACCTTTCAGGCTGGTTGATACTTCACATGCTATAAAGCTAAGAACCATGTGGTCACCCCTTGCTCTTGCGGACCAATCACAGACATACGTAGCTCAGAGTTGAACAGTTTTCAACTTCCATAGCTTTATAATGCTGTAGACCTTAATCTTGCTGGATGAGGTACAACTTTGGCACACATACTGCATGCACGACATAGTGTCGCTTGCAGAAAAATAGCTGTCTGCATTTGATGGTGTGAGTTGCAGTGATATGCTCTTACCTCTACCATAAAGCTAGCTGCACACTACACAAATTTGCGTGACCCAACTCAACTTGACTTTCATGACCTAGTTTCTGATAGTTAGCCCAACTTTCAATGGCATGATTGACAATGCACACTGCATTACTGGCTAGCCTGTTTTGAAGGGGTAGTGGTAGTATATGACACCCTGTTTCTGCTTCGTTCATAATTGCTGGTACCTGATTGGTCAAATTGCTGTAACCTTATGACTGTCAACTCCAGTCGGCAAAAACAAACATCTTAAAGATAGCGAGACACATCACTGGTAATGCCTTGGCAATGAGGTCATACATGCGTCAGATAAATATATAGCAGCAGCTTGTCAAGTATACTATGCTTCCAGTAAGTTTCACGAATGTCATGTGTATCCTTTGCCAACCTTTTGCTTCTAGCTCTCTTTTTGTTCAACTGAAGATCTTCTTAATACTACAAAGTGGAAGGAGCAGTTTGTCTCTATTCTGATGCAGTACTGTAACATAGAACAAATTATACTTTAATACAGTACTGTTCAGTGTGACTGGTCACCTTGAACTTAACAAGACCTTTGTATGTGCATGTGTCAGAATGTAGTAATTAAACTTATCATGCACATGAAAGGTTTCTCTATTTGTTTGCAGTGTATGCTTACTGGAAGGTGTGAAAAGGGGCATGTTTCACTAGATCCTTGGCTGAAGTTTGCCCTGAAAACACAGAGGCATATACAGGTAAGATACCATCATTTTGAGGGAAATTCTGTAAAATGGTCAAATATCTACAATACAAAATAAATGTAAGCAGTATTTATTTCTATGTATTTAAATGTCACAACATTATCATAGATGTCACAAAAAAAGCATCAGGTCATTCATGGAATTTCTCAGAAGTGGATGGTAGGCCATAGCCCCATAACTGGGAATAGTGGGAACTAAAGCAGGAATATAATTAATGGAAATGTAACAATTCATTCCTGGCTAAATTTGAAATAAGTTCAGGTGAAGTGGGATATCATTCAGCTGCACATCCTGGCTAATATCTATGCAAAATTCCTTCATAACTTGAAAGTATATGTACAAAGTCCCTTTCAAATCCCCTGCAATGTTCCCAGCCAATTCTTTGCAATATATACATCCCAGCTAAAAGACTGTCAAGTTTCACGTATAGTGGGGACTAAATAAATAGCACATGCCCGACGATAGTGTTGGAATAGCCCTTCTATTACCCCTGGTATTAGGGAGTGGTTACAACCTGCAATCACAATTGCATTGCAGGATATATGCAACAATAAGAATTCTTCAGTACTTTCCTGCAGTTATGATTTTGTTGGAATTAGTTTTAAATCTTTAAGTGTGAATTTCCAGAGTTAGTAGTTTTGGATGTACACATTTTCCTTGTGGGTATTATTTTTCTTCATTGATTTAAAGGGCAAATATAGTCACTTTAACTTGAGTAGGCTAAGCATGCCCCACTCCCACTCCACCTGAATTCACTTACTTCATATATGGCTCTTAGATATGGTATGACAATACATTTGTCACGGAATTCTTAATAAAATGGAAGATGAATCCTTCAATTTGGTTTAAAGGCCAGGCCACACTCTGGCCTCAGACAATAAGCGAGTTGGGAAACGTCGATTTACAATGCATGCTGGGAAGGAAAGTGTACCATAACAGAGGTTGCATGCACAAGACAGATATTTTGTATAATCATGGGTCAAAGAGAATTTCCTTTGGAGAAAAGATTGTTTTTGAAGTTCCTCTGTAACTTTGACGGAGAAGGTTGGACAGTGTGATGGTAGATTGCAGAAGACAAGAAAACGGTCGCTAGCCTTTGCATCTGTGATAAAATATTGGTGGATTTGATCTGTGGTACCGTATGGTACACCAAAATCCAACTTCCCAGCCCATCTATTATAGTTCTCCACACGAAGTTTGCTTCTAGCCCCTCCTTCAATTTAAGCAAAAACACCTGTCTAATACACTTTTCACACAAAGTACAGTAGCTTGCACTGAGCTTAAATTGGTCAAGGCCATATCCACACATTACTGTGTGTGAACAATTTAGAACCTAAGTGACTGAACAAGTCATTTTTGACCAGCCAGAGTAAAGTGATTGTTTGAATTAACGTCAATCAAAGAACAGTCACCAACTTGTTTTAGAGATATGATCATATTCCTAAACATATTTGGGGCAAGGTTGTAGGGCCTTTAATGTTCAATCTTTGATTTCCATGAAAACATGAAAGACTTGAAAATGAAATAAGGTCAGATGTAGCTTATAGATGTTTAAAAAAATGTCATATGACTGCTTTTGCCTCTAAAGAAGGCTTCTATCTTCTTCTATGGAAATGAGGGAAACCTTGAAAATGAGTTTTCCTTTTTTTTCCAGTCAGGGGAAAATCAAAGAATTTTAGAAAAATTCCTCAAATCAGAAATCAGATATTTTGATTGGCCCAAGCTAGAGAGCAGCCAGTGTTTAACTTTTTGGTATTTCCAGACAACATTAAAATATGCCAAGCTGCCAATAGGTTGAAAAATCGTAAAATTAACTAGGGAAATTTGTTATCGTGAAATGCAACTGGAAATCCTGTCTAACGCATTTAATACTATGTAATGCATCTTAGTTACCATAATTTTTGTTTTGAAACAATAGTGTAGCATGGTCAGAGGATAAGTTTCCAGGTCTCTTCCCAGGAAAGTCAAAAGGTAGAAAAAAACCCTTGCGGGAAGGTTTGTGCAGAAGATATGTTTAGTACCACTGGTGACTGGCTAAGAACCCACGATTTCATACAAAAGTGCAATTTCATGACTTGGACAACAGACAGAACTTAATTGAGAAATCTGTACAACTTATGTAGCACAACAAAGTACAAACATGCGCCACACTTTCAGCCACACATTCCAATACAAGTGTAACATAATATGTAACATTGACCTAGTAATACAATAGACCACAAGATGACAATACAAAAAAATTTGCTTCATTAAACAGTATTGTACCACAGGATATGCACAGGTATCAGTTTGTAGCTTTTGTATCACATATCAGGAAAAGAATGGTCTGTTTGGAAATGTAACAATGGTTTACATATCAATTGCCAAAGCAAAGGATTGCAGTTACTCTTAAAGAGGCTGTTGCCTGGCCTCAAACATTCTTAGGAACCCCCTGGTGTCTTTATGCACAATTTGGGGCTGCACTTTGATTGACATAAATTAAAGCAATAGGTTGTCTCTGATTGGTCAGTGATGGCATGCAGAATAAAATTTGCTGAAGTGTAGTCCATTGCATTCTCAGGTCAGATCACACTAGGACTGAATTCAAAAACAGTGTGCTCACAGATAGTGGCCTTAAGGAATTGCAACTCTGTAGTCTGTACGGGATAATCAAAATGTCTGGGCCTTTAGGCAGACAGATTTTTTTAAATTGGAGGAGGAGCTGGCGAAAGTGAAATTAGTTGGGAGAATTACTGCCTGGAATGAAATCATTGGCCCTTTAAAGGGAAATAGTGTGTTTGAATTTGACCAAAATTTTACAGGCAGAAAAAAGCTTTTATTATTATTAAAAGCATGTTCTGGTGATCAAATTTGGTGTTTTCAAAAAATGCAGGAAAATTTCTGTGTTTAGCAGTGAAAACCCCATTACATTAGCACCTTGCGTTTGGAAGATACAGAGTTTTGAAGATGTGCAATTTTTTCAGCTCCAAGTTCATGATGGGAAGTTTGTGATGTCATTAATTAAATTGATTAAACATAACTTATCTCTTCATAATGTTGATATCACATGTTGAATATTTCATAACTTTATTTGCTGCACCATAAGTACAGCATGGAACAGTTTTACACTATACCTGCATGGAAAAATATCTACATAATCCAACAGTATCAAGCCCCCTGTGGGCTGGGGGTTGTAGAATATGCCCACGGTATTTCCCGCCTGTCATAGGAGGCGACTAAAGGGAGGACTTGCATCATATTTAAACTTTGCTTGACACTTTATAACACATTTGTGTTGGTGTGTCATTAAATATCATCTAACTAACTAACCAACAGTATCAAATATCAAGGACAAACAAGGTATCCATTTACAAAGAATAACAGAAGGAATCTGAGGCAATTTGCCCACTTGGCATCACATTCTGTGACCTTGAGGAAACCTGGAGGTATTTCTTGACAAAATTAACCAATCTTCAAGAAGGGATATCTTGAGTTAAGAATGGAGTTTTGGTATGGGGTTTGGATGGCATTTAGTGAAATATTTTCTCTTTCATATGAGTCCCCCACAGAATGCCAACAGACAATGCACTTTAGCTGTTCAGTCTTACAAATAAACTTTGTTTAAAGGTCCTCTTCTCAAAAATATTTCACATTACAAGAGTTGTAAATGTTGCATCGTTTCAAAATTTAGGCCAACGAATTGTTCAAAGAAGTGATTTTATTTTCTGTGGTTGCCTTAATTCTTGAAAATAGAGTTGCCCAGCTACCTTATGTAAATTGCCTACCATTCTGTTACTACAAATTATAGTTCCATAAGAATGAAAAAATTATGTATCCCAAATGCATTATTTCCCTTTAATTAATTTGGCAGTTACATTGCTGTGATAAAAACCAGCAAAAGGTTAGCAGTCAGGATAATGTTATTCACTTGTTCACTTTTATATGTTATTTTAGCACTGATACTCCTTTATACAAGAATTTTGTCTTTAACTGGGAATAAGCAGTTGCCCCAACCTTTTCTGAAGCATCAATTATTTCATTTTATATAACACCTTATTAATTCCCAGAGCTACATCTGATGGGAGGATTGTTGGTCACATGCCATGGTTATTTGGCACTATCACACGGTCATGTGTTATCCATCGTGGGTTAGTCTAGAATAACACACAGTGTTTGGTCCAATCCGCTCCTTGAATCAAATTTTGACCAAAATCTGGCCTGTTTTGGAGTTGGGTGTTATATAAAACAAATAATAGATGTTTTTCATCGGTGTGATGGTATGAATAATTTTATTTGTTGAAAGATGAATGTTTGTTCTATTCAACTCAGTTTTGCCTTGTTGAATAGAACGTTCAATCTTCCAACAAATAACATTCATACTATCACACTCAAACATTTTTGTATACTGACAAATATCCTGTTCCACTTCTGTTACAAGTACTCTTCATGATGTTGCATAGATGTTGCGTGTTGCAAAGCTGATAATTTCAGTCCTGCTAGTGTAATGTGTATATCAAGAAACCCTGGCTGCAGCTCCTGCAGCTTTGCTGAGGCAGCTGCAGCCAGTGGATTTGACACAGTGTCTCTAATACAACGACCACTGGATGTAATTGACTTTCATTTCTACTTACAGATTGATAAAAATTTCTTAGACTTGAAGTTTCTTGGAGTAAGTATTTAAGACAGATATCTAGATCTTGTTTAAGTTATATTCATGCTCCATTCATTATCAGTTCTGCAGTTCATGAAAAAACAACTTTCCATCTTGCAACAGTTAACCTTAATATTTCCTTATCTATCATGACAACTATCTGTTTCTTGTTACAAATGTTTAGTTGTGTGCAATTCAGAGACAGCCCATATACTTTATGTTAGCGCATGTGACAGTGTACATGTACCACAGTATCTTCAATTCAGTTTTATTCAAATATACATCACAAATGATGTTAAATTTAAAATACAACTTTGTCACATGTAATAGAATTTCAAAGTACTTAAAGTGATATGATGGACACTAGATCAATAACAAGGCCTCTGACCATGAGAAAACTATAGAAATGCAAAAAAGGTGAGAAGAAACATGATTACACAGGTACCGTAGGAAGAAAAAGAGCAATTAAGTACATATGTGGGTGGTTGGATACAGCAGCTTCATGTTGGGCATAAGAAGCAGTTTTGTATACACTTAAAGGAAGGGTTTCAGCAAAATCAAGTTTTGAGGTGATGTGAAAGAGGAACTAGAAGAAAGGATTGTTGTGAAATTTTTATTCCATTTCTATACATGGTTCTTGAGGTATTAGCCAATTATATTGCTATATTTCTTATACCCAAAGTGAACTTGAAGCAAGCTGGAGTGATGTCACGTACCTCCTCACATTGATTATTAATGTTCTGTTTTGTTTGCTTGTCGGGGAGTGTTCGTGTACTTTTGACCTTGGAATAGATAGGGTTTATGAGTTTATACACAGGGAATGTGAAGTTTTCACAACTTCTGTGTCTCTAATCTTTTCACATTATGAAGTATGAGATTATGAAGGAAGAAATTGGGTGTTAAGTTAAGGAATAATGCTGCAATATTGACAATTAAAGGGGAGGCTATGATGTCACCTGTGCGTGCTCTACGTTCACCTTGAGCTAAAATGCGATAACTTCATCTTTTAATATTATGAGAATGTCTCATAGGAACTGAGTGCAGATTTCATTAGAATTCTTATTACAAGTTCCCCTTTTAGCAAATCAAAACTAAATTTTTGCTTTAATCCTTCTTTTAAGTACCCACTTAATCACATCTGCATGAATTAATTGTTCTTCAGCTTCCTTTTCAATTTAGAGAGGACTCACTTGCTTTTATGCCTGAACTGAATTAAATCAGGAAGTCAGGGTTAAGTAGTTAAGAGTTTCATTTTTTTTTTTTTTTTTTGAGGTCATATGATAATTAACTTCTGTTTTCCAGTTTTTCCTTTCATATTCTTTGTCACATGACAAGTACTTCAAACTAAAATTAAATTTTTGCATTTTTTATTACAACAGAGTGTAACATGGCAGCAGTAATTGTGAAGTGATTGTCACCACAGGGATATACAGTAATTGCACATTGCAGCCAACATTTAAACTTCCCCTATCTCTGGAGCTCAATCTTGACAGCACAATGTTTTATGCACTACATCAAATGTTAGCATTAGGTGCTAAAACTTTATCATATACACTTTCGTTCTGGATGCTGCACAAAGTAGCTCCTAAAGAGATTAATATACCTCAGGGCATTGTTGGGTCATGTGACTTATTTGAGAATCTAATTTCTCTTTCTGTATTTTGTTTTGATAAACTCCACAGGCCCACAATGCTTTTAATGACAGGGCTGACTTCTATGGAGGTAGGTGAACCTTCATATGTAAGTAACTATCCTGTATAACATATTGTTGTGTTTTATGTGACGTCAGTGCATTTCTGCTTGCCTTGCTGCTGCAGTGTTGGAGATAAAAAGGTCAATTCGGGGCGCATCCTTTTCTATGGGACACAACATTTTACTGGAAGGACAGGGGTTATGCAAATTGTGCACAACATCATACATGACATAGTGGTGGGAGGTGTTTCAACAGCTTTGCCCAAAATTGTGGGCACCGAGCTTGCACAGTAAGAGTGTCAGTTTATAACCTTGTATTTTTATAATCCTAAAGCAGGAGTATGCTTATTCTCTGTCTCTGGTAATCATGAACATAAACTGATATAGTCTAATAGACCAAACAAAATCATGTCGCACTAAAAGACTTTTTAAAGCACTTGCACACCTATACAATAATGTTTGCATCAATCTGAGGTGGCTTGGACCCATTGACCTTTCAAAAGTTATGTAGCAATTACATTACAATGGCCATTTCCATTGAACCAACCTAAAGGTAGTACCATTATACCCCTTATTATTTCTACATTAACTTACACACTCAATAGGGTCTGTTTTCTGACCTTTACATAAGTTCTCAGCAGGTACAAGCTAACCTTCATATGAAAGCTTGCTAGAAGTCCTTTTACATTGTTTTCAAATTTGTGTACCATAACCATTGAACTTCTGAGCTACAAGAGCTTCTGTAAAAGGGTATAGGTTTTCCTTTTGACACGTCACTCGAATGCCCTTTTGCATAGCAGAAGGATTAAGCAAAAAAGTGCCTAAAATACGATCAAGTAAGTAAGTAAGGTAAGGTAAGGGAAGTAAGTAACACTTTATTACTCCATAAAAGGAAATTGAAATACTTGCACATAAAAAGTAAAAATATAAAGACATAGCAGTATGTACAATGAAAAAAATTGAGGATTCAAACATTAAGACAAAGACTAAAAATGCTTAAACATTAAAACACTAGCAAAACCATCAATAGCGACACCCCACCTAACGACTCAAAGAAACATTATAAAGTCTAATTGCACGAGGTATAAAAGAGTTCCGGTGGCGGTTAGTCTTAAGTTCAGGAAGTCTCAGTCTGCCAATGCTTCTCGAGATGATGCTGTTATGGAATTGTTGATATAAAGGGTGATTACAGTCATTCCACACAGAGTCCAGCTTGGCTTGGAGCAGGCACTGATACACTGAGTCAACAGCAGACTAAGATATACCAATAACCCTTTCAGCTTTCTTAATTATGATATTCATCATTTATTAATGATAAATATTTAATAAATGATTAATATTCATCATTTTTGCATGGTGAGTACTTCATGCATTTGCTACATAACGTCCACGTTACAAATTGAGCACAATTCTTTAGCAACAAGGTGCACATTGTACCTCAGAATATTTTAGGAACTATGTTTATCAGTTAATATTTTGACAGGTAGGAAATCTCTTATAAATAGTACACTGCCTAAAGTTAAGAGAAATTTAAATTAAAAAAAAATGGTGGAACGCTTGGAAATGTGGACTCAGATTTGGCCTGAAATGGGACGGAGGTGACAGAATCAAAATTGTCACTGGATGGGCAACAGCTGGACTAGACTTGGGGCCCAATTCTGGCAGAGTACAGAGAAATGAAAGTTATCTTAGGGCTGCATTGTTATTTATTGGTGCACAGTTTAATTCACTAATGGTTACACACAGAATCAGTGTAAGTACATGGTCGGCAAGAGTGTGAAACTGACTCCTAAAAGTGGCCTTTTAAGTAACTGTACTTGAAAAATAGTATGAAAATCTTTTGTATGATATGCTACATGGACAGATCAGCTGGACTTGGATTGACACAAAATATGGGGCAGTGGAATGGGAATTGGCTCAGAATCATAGGGACTGGACTGGAAGTTGGCCCAAAATGGTTGTCACTAGAATCATAATTGGCTTTGAATTGGGTTTACGTGGTTTTGGTCATGTTTAGGGGCTACAGACATAAATACGTGTTAACTAGAATGTGGTAAAGGTATTATGATACTATTTGACATCTGAGATCTGTTTGTTTATATGAAAACAATTATTTTTTTCAAACTTGTGAAAGATTCAGATCTTTAATCCTTTGTCAAGCTGAGGTGAATAGACAACTAAGAGGAAAATGAATATATGTTGAATAGTGACAAGTGAATAGGATTAGTTAGGGCCTATTCACTTTGGCTTGAGGTTTAGCTTTATACCTAAAGTTTGGCATATGGACATAAAGGGAATCCCTGTCTTAAAACTTTCTTTGCTATCAGAGTCACATGGGCTGCACAAAGAATGTTTCAAAATCTGTCTGTGGACTGAATGAAAAAGGTAATCAATAAGCATGGAAAAGCATTGCTCATATTTAATTTATACCTCAACATCTGGAAAATCGGAAAGGTGTAAATTCTAGTTACCAGCCTGTGTGAAAATTGATTTAGAATAGTGCTGTTTCTAAAAGGATTTCTCTGCCTGTTTTCTTCTTAGTGTTTGATGATTGCAAGTGGCCTCCTCCGTACAAGCCCCTTTGGATTTGTTTGGCCAATCAAGAGTTTGCTATGTCTGACCTATTGGACCTGGGAGTTCATTCTCTGGAATTGGACCCATGGTGGTGCATTGATAAGGTCAGTACTAGAATTGAAATACTGAAGTAGCCCTGAAGGACCAGATGTGTCTGGTTTGGTGGGGCTATTTGTGAATCTTCTGTGTTTTCTTTTTATCAAGGAGTTCTTTTGTAGTCCAAGCTTTTATTTCATTTCTGCAGTAATTTGTGAAATGGATTTGAATAGATCGTAGCTATTCTGGAATAGTTGTATACGGCAGTGACCTTTACATGGAATGTTTGTATTCAGGTTTTCAGTTGTATTTGCTGTCTACCCAGGGTGGCACTAGGTTGTGCCTGACAAAGGGCCCAACTCCCTGACGGGGGATAGCCAGCAAACCAAAGCCCCAACATAGACTACAGGTTGCAGGAAGATGGCAAGCCCAAACTTTTCAGAGTACAAAGCAGGCCGAATAGTTTGGGTTCTTTAAGAAGAATCTGCCTTCCTTGATGGCAAAAAAAAAGATAATTATTTAGGGGACTGGTTGCCATCATGGATGGAATACTTTATACTACCCACTAAAGCTCCTGACAAAATTTTGAAAACAGCCTTAATGGGGGATGTCCTCCCCACCCCTGCAGAATCATTTGGTGAGGCTATGATATGAATGGGGTGAAATGGGGTAAAATTTTTGGGGGTACCAAGAAACTTGAAAGAAATGAAAAATTCAAGGTATCTTTCAGAAAATAGAAATAACTAGGTTTCAGTAACATTGCCTGCATGCTGTTTGGTAAAAAAAATTGTACAATTTTATGCCTTCCACTTAAGTGAACATTGTAAGAGAGGTTCTTTTCCTATCCATGAGAAAATTTGAGCAAATTATTTGATTACATTATTCATGCTAAATTTGTTTCTTCCTGGACCAATCTTTAATAAGTGTGTATACTTTGTGGCAATTATTTTTGGTTGACTTTCCCTTATACCTACAGCTAACACTGAGTCATGCTAAGGATAAAGGGTTAGGCTGCTCTCCTACAGATCGGGCATTCAGCAATGGAGTCAGGGAAATAGGAAATTGGGTGAAAAAACCTGAAAACAAGGGAGAAATTATCAGATTGTATTTAGAGGTAAGTGGTTTCAGTTAACAGGTTAACAAAATATGTGAATTTCATGGTATCATATCAGTTTAATAACTGTATCAACTGTTTCCTTGTCCCAGGTGGATAAAAATTACCAGGTGGATAAAAAATTTCCCCATGTAAGTTATACCTGTGGTCCCTCCTTCAGTTTAAAATGTCAATCTCTGGCATTTCCCACATGAAGGCTTGAAGTTAAATTACCAAAGGCCATAATCTGGGCAAAAATAGTGGATCCATTCAAGCAAATGAGACAGCCAAGAATGTAAATTACGCCCTTTTGCAAGCAACATAGAGGTATCAAAATTCGGGCAACTTGGTCCAAAATTCTAAATCCAGGCAAACATGATCCCTGACCCCCCAGAAATATTCACTCCCGTATGCCTATGCCTGTCTACTGTACAATGCAAGCTACATGTTGCATTTCACATATCTGCATAGGTCCATATTGATCAGTCAGAGTGGCATGTATTTGAAGGGCCTAGTTTGAATTCATTATGTCACTCAAATAGACCTTGCATTGTATTTAACCAGCACACAAACCTGCTGTCTTCATTTGTTGCTGTAAGTTGCAATGATATGTGCTTGCATCCATTGGAGGGTGCACTTCCTCTTCTGTGATGTATTATGCATAGTTGGTCTATTGCATACAACCAATTGCAAAATAGTACACCCCCTTGCTTCCTAAATATATATTTTGGATGATGCATGAGAGTTACTTTGTTTCCTTATGTTTCCATTAACACTTGAGAATATTATTAATGATTCATACTTTGAGGGCAGCTATTCTTTGACCCTGTTGCAATCATGAATCCAGAAGAAACCTGTAATGGCTATTATTCATTACAAATTATTATTGGATGGCTATCAATGTAACATTTCAAGTCAACATGTAAAATCTCAACAATGGAGAAGGTCATGTCAGGTGGGAAAAAAGTGAAGATTGCTCTTAGATGAGAAACCAACCTTAAGTTTTATGGCCTGACAAAGGACAAAACCTGAACCACCTGATTGCAATCTTTGTTGCTTCAAATGGCACCAACTTTCTCTACTTAGACATATAGAGCTGTTTTCTCATTTTTCTCATGTAGCATATGTTTTTTTTTTTTTGGGGGGGGGGGGAGGGGGTAGAGAATATGGGCTTGGGTATGCCCACACACCCAACAATTATCCTGTATGTTTCCATTGCTACTTCTTACTTACGTAAAATCCTTCAGGTTACTCAGATTTGTCCTCTGTTTTTGCAACAGTGTGCTTTATTGAACTGATTTCTCTTAAGTGTCCTACTTTGGATATTTAAATTGTGATCTGCAAACTTTTGCTCTAATAAATGAAGGCTGGTGTGTAGAGTAGGTGTAGATTCAGTCAACATGTGACTCTGTTTGGTTTACCTCAAATGTGCAGTCTAGTAGACTTCTATAATAAATATGAAGAAAGCTGAGATTATCAACATTGTTGCAGATTAACATTATACTCTTGTGTCACTATACAAAAATGTTCACAGCCATTTGTACACTCAGTGCATTCACACTCTGTTGAGACCATATGCCTACCACAACTGAAGTCACTTTGTGCAATGGGCATTCTGTTTAGGCCAGTTGCCAACTGTTAAGAGGATTTCATATTGGAATATTAGAAATGACACTTTTGTTATTAAGTAGGTTGCAAAGGTACTTTGTAATGAAGATAAATGGTCATTAGTCATTGTTTCAATTAGGAAGAAATTGGGCGTCAACTGAAGATATGACTACAGTGAGGTTTTATCAGTGTAGGACTTTACACAGCTTCTGCCACAATACCTAAGTTAAGCAGATGTTTGGCTTTTGAAATGTTCTATTTGATTTATTCAATGCTGAGATTTAGCATGAATGACAAATTTTTCTCTTGAATGTGCACCATAGATTTTTTCAGCCCAGCTCTATTGCATTTTGGTGATGTGGCGTTAACTTCAAATAAAGTTATTTTATGTTGCTATAATTATCCTTGGGAAAATTACCTACCTTGTCTCAACCTAATGTCCCAATATTTGTTGTTTTTTACTTTATTTGACAAATTCCCTCAATTGTAATCTGTCATGCTGAGATTTTTTGGGAAAAATATTCTTTTCTCTCTTTTCTTCCCTCAAGGACGGAGCAGACCACACCAAGGGCCATGATGACCTCATTAATGGAATTATTGAAAAATATCTCGGTGAATTTGTGTTCACACCAGCTGATATGAAAGCTTTTCATGGCCGTTGGCCTTCAGCTCGAGAATTGAAAAAGGTATGTATGGGTTCACTGTTTTTCATACTCTTTGACTGATACTGCATTAATACTGGATTCATTCAAAAGTTAGTGATCCATAATATTAATTCATGCCTTTGACTGACTGCTGATCAGGAATTGCTGTTTATCTGTGTTTGAAAAATAATAAATTAAGCCTTCCAACATAAGTTTACCTTTGAAGACATGTGCAGTGAGGTATGAGGCCATGAGGGGGATATAGCCCTAGTCAGGGGGAAATTTGGTGTGAGGGGGCAAAGTACTGGTACATATGCAATTTTGAGGGAGGTCATGTTTAAAACTCTGGGCAAATGTGCTCAGCCCACCCACCCCACTCCCAAAAAAGACATGGACCCTTGACCCCCACCCCACCCAGCCAGAAAAACCAGTAGTACCATGGGGTTATGTTTGAGAACTTATCTTTAGAAAAAGTCAAATATTGAAAAAGGATCTGTCATAAAGAGTATTAGTTTTTACCAGTAGGCTGTATAACACCAAATTAAATGAAGAGGGGATGCTTCAAATAGTTGAAATGGTCTGCAAAAGGTCAGCAGTGGGATTTTAAAGGTTATAATGGATATCTTAGTGACTCTTGAAGGGTGCCAAAAGGATTTTTATGCCTAATGCTGTCAATAAACCAAGAATATGGAACACTTTCAGCTAAAATTTATTCTTCGTAAGGAAATTAATGGTGGAAGTAACTAAGTTTGAAGTGATTGCCGTTAAGGTATTAAACAGCTTGGGACATAAATTTCAGAGTCATTTAAAAGTCATTTGCAACTGAGCAGCTTCAGTCAGTGTTCTTAACTACCTCAAGATTTTATTCTATTTCACAGATTTGATAAAGTGCACATAATTAGAGTCAAACCAGAGACATGTTTTTTGTGTGGCTTTGTAAGATTGTAGAGTGTTAGAATATAGAGATTGTGCTCATTAAAACCTTTTAATGAAGGAAAGTAACTCACTGTTTGATTTTCGAGTTGTGAACATGCAGTCAAGATAATTTTACAAAGTTTTCTCCTTCACATAGATGGGAAAGACTGTAATTCTTGCTACTGATGGATCTTACACTCATGGAGGGAAATACATTCATAACACTTTCTGGCAGGAATGGGGAGCTATTGAGGTGAGATGTCTGGTTTCAATTTCTTTTGTTGACTGTAGGCAGCTGACATGAAAACCAATGAACTATTGAATGTTTTTATCATTAGGTCAATCTCAAAACTTCACTTGAAAAGGTTGTCTCTATGCCCTGTTAGGAGGCCTTAGTTCTTTTATATATCCCGTTCTTGAGAATGTGTTCTGTAGTGTTTGCACCGGGTCCAAAATTCAGAACCAGGTACCAAAAGTCGATGGTCAGTCGGGTACCCAGGTACCCGAAAATATTATTATTATTAAACAGTTCTTATATAGCGCAAATAGTATAAACATATTCAAATGCGCTTAACAATAAAAGTACAAAATTAAAGAAGGTAAAACAAGCAAATAATAAAATGTTAAGAATATGCAGTACTAAAAAGATGAGTCTTAAGTTTACTCTTAAAATAATTAAAATTTGCAGTTTGTCTGATGTTGGATGGCAAGGAATTCCATAAATAAGGAGCTGCATAACTGAAGGATCTAGTGCCGAAATTTGAAGTTTTGACTTTTTTGGAATTAAGTAGAAACTGAGAAGAGGAGCGTAATGTGCGTGAGGGGGAATAAACGGAGATTAAATTACTGAGATAAGATGGAGAAAGTTTGTAAATACATTTAAAAGTAAGAATCAAAATCTTAAAAATAATTCGTTGTTTGACAGGAAGCCAATGCAAATTGTAAAGTACATGTGAAATGTGACCATATTTCGAAGTACCCATTACAAGTCGTGCCGCTGCGTTTTGAACCTTTTGAAGTTTAGCGATAAGATATGATGGTAAATTAAAATACAAGGCATTACAGTAGTCTAAGTGAGATGTCACAAATGCATGAACAAGAGAATTACAGGTGGTATCGTCTAAATATTTACGGATATGCCAAAGCTTATGGATGCCAAACGAAGCCTTTTTGCAGACATTTGCAATATGCAAGTCAAGTGAGAGATTTTTGTCAAAAAGAACACCGAGGTTACGGACATGGTCTACAGTACGTATAACAGCAGTACCAACCCGAACAGTAATGTCAGGGAGTTTAGAAAGTTGACGTTTCGAGCCAATTACAGTAAGTTCAGTCTTAGCATCATTCAGTTTAAGATTGTTTGTTAGGAACCAACGGCGGGCATCAGCCACACAATTCTCTATAGCAGAGATGGGATCAACTTTGGAAGTATCGTCATTGGGATTAAAAGCAAGATAAAACTGACTATCATCAGCGTAACCCTGACAACAGGGTAGGTGTTTACTCATCACATTATTAAGTTGGGATAAATATGTAATAAAGAGCATAGGCCCTGTACAACTGCCCTGAGGGACACCTTGTTTCAAAAAGAAATCCTTGGAAAGCATTCCATCTATCAAAACTTTTTGACGTCGATTACAGAGGTACTCCTGAAACCACTTTAAAACCAAACCTTTGATATTAACACGATTGACAAGATTATCAAAAAGTAAGTGGTAATTTACAGTATCAAATGCTGCCGATAAGTCAAGCATGAGGAGAACAGTTACCTTTCCTACATCCATATTATTCAGAATATCAGAATATACTCTAAGTAATGTAGTTTCAGTACTATGGTGTTTACGATACGCAGAGTTATTAGCGGGTAATAGGTTGTTCGTAAACACATGTTGTTGAAATTGTTCCATAACTGCACTCTCCACCAGTTTTGAAAGGTATGGAAGGTTACTCACAGGCCGATAATTAGGGAAGTCTAATGGTAGGCCCCGTTTCTTCAAGATCGGAACCACAACAGCACACCTCCAACATTCGGGAAACTTACCATGCTCCATACATAGGTTAATGATGTTAGTGATAACAGGTAGTAGGATTTCAATACATTCCTTGACGATTTTTGTTGGGACTGGGTCGAGTATACAGTGCTTACTAGCAGACTTATTTATCAGCTTGAGATAATGTAGCAAAGTTTGAGAACTCTGTGACGTCAGCACAGGAGAATTGGTCAGCAATTGGTTGGAAAGCCTCATTTGTGCACATGATGGAAACGTCTGATGCTATTCGATTAACCTTCTTTTGGAAGAACTCACCAAATCCATCAGCTAGACTTTTATTATCGATGCTGGGAGGTAATTGGTTGGAAGTACTCCTAAAGGTTAATTTATTAATTAGGAGGAACAACTTTTTTTGGTCACCTTTGCAATCCTGTACTTGTCTAGAAAAATAACCCCTCTTCGCATTATCACAAGCAGCAATGAAATCATTTCTTGCTTTCTTAAAAGCATTTAGGTCATCCTGTGTGCGAGAACATAGCCACTTCTTCTCCAGTTGTT
This sequence comes from Holothuria leucospilota, assembly GCA_029531755.1. NCBI lineage: Eukaryota > Metazoa > Echinodermata > Holothuroidea > Aspidochirotida > Holothuriidae > Holothuria > Holothuria leucospilota. The sequence goes on along the minus strand of CM055962.1, from coordinate 54,477,295 downwards.
GATGTACCCTTTTAAAACTGTTAAGGGAAGAGGTAAACCATGGTCGGGACGGTTTAATTGTAACAGTCTTTGATTTGACTGGTGCGTGTTTATCCAGGAGTGTTTTCAATGAGTAATCATAGGTGGAAATGATTGAGTGTAAATCATTGAGGTTATCATCACCCAAGGCTGATTGGCTCAGGTCCTTTTTAAATTCACCCATGTCTATCTATTCTGTTTATGTTCCGATAAGCCATGGTTTTACGATCAAATTCAACTGAAGTACAAATAAGACTTGTGTGTATAAAGCAGTGATCAGATAGAAAATGATCAGCAAGCACAGAGGTGACGTCAATTCTACTATTGCTTCTAGTAATGACGAGGTCAAGAGTGTGTCCGGAAGTGTGTGTTGGTGATGAAACTTTATTCTCCAAATCAAAACTATCAAGTAACTCCGTAAATCTCATGTACTAGGGTCACACTGATCGTCTACATGAATATTAAAGTCTCCCAGAATAATAAGGTTATGAGGACTAGGAACAACATTCTCCAACAAATCACTAAATTCAGAGAGAAATGTGGTAAAACGATACAGGGTGAGATGCAGAATACGGTGGTCTGTAAACAACAATCACTCGTAGCCTGAAATTTCTGTACGATAAATGCCAGTCAGAAAATTCAAATGATGTTTTTTCCTCACTGTTGGAATCCACTAATGTAAATACATCCTTGAAAAGAAGGCCAGTGCCTCCTCCTGTCCAATTCCTGATTAAGTCATCATCAACTTTAAGCCACGTTTCAGTAATAGCACATATGTCTAAAGAATGATCAATAACATGATCAATAAATGCATCAACTTTATTTCTGATGGACCTCGAATTTACTGATCCAGTAACGGTGGAGTGTTGAATATTCACTCTCTGTTGTGGTTTAATGGTAACACTAACCAAATTTGAAGCATTTACTCCTGAATTATCATCCCAAACCCTCCGTTTTCGACAACCACCACGTTTACCTCTAAGTGTAGGTATGTTGCTTTTAAGAATGCCAAGATCTTTCAGGCGGTGATAAGTAGTGGGATTAAGTCGATGAACGAAAGAAAGGGAACGAAGTTCAATAGCACTGTACTGAAGTGTTCGAAAGCCGTTGCTGTGGCAACTCATTGTTAAGAAGAGGATCGCTGTTGGAACTACGAACCAAGCAGGCAGCAAATATTACAAGCCCAGCATAGCTTGTGAGTTCCGCGAAACATTAAAAACAACGACAGAAAAACTCCTCCAAAAAGGACTGAAACTATATAACAACACCAAACTAAGCAAATATGAAGTTTTCCAGTTACCAACAATATCCAGCTCAGAAGTTTAGGTCACGGGCATGCACAAATCAGTGACAACGCAGCAAAATTCTGAGAGCAAGTCGTGATGCAGCCACACACGGCGCGCACGGTATGAAAAAAAAAAAAAAAATATAACTTCTGTTAGGCTACAAGTTTGTTGTAAAGTCATAATAAGAAATTTTGCTTTGCACGTTGATATAATATAACATCAACGTATGTTACGTATGGGCATGACAAGTGTTCTTAGGCATGTGCGTGATAAATTTTGCCAGGAAAAAGTAACATGTTAGGTGTTCTGTCACATGTGCAATCTGTGTTAGTGAAACTTTGGATCCGGATAGCAATTTCAGAACCGGGTCCTGACATCGTCGGTCGGGTACCCGGGTACCCGGTGCAAACACTAGCGTGCTGTCATGTGACACTCAACATAAATTTGAAATAAGAACAGGAATGGTAAGTCCATTGTGTAAGACTTTAACCATCAGTCAACACCAGCCAGGTTGCAAAAGACTAGTGAGACACAGGTGGTCAAAAGGCTCTTGGACTGCTTTCTGACTCAAGCCTTGCTGATTGGTATTGTGTTGTTTTATATTTGTCTCCTAATATTAGTTCACTCCATATCCTGATTGTGGTGGAAAACCAAGATCAGTTGTCAGAAGGTTCTTCTGTGATAGTACTCATTATGGGTGAGTTGAAATTTTTAGTGTTTTTTTGTGATACTGTCTCAGGAAAATTGCAAGGTATACCTGAAACATGTAGTGTCACATGTTTTGGTAAAATGTGAATGTACAAATTTTATGGCTTTAGAAAAGCTTTTCAGTATAAACACTTTGGTGTCCTGGTTAAAACATCACTCAGAAGTTGCTATAAGCTTTCCTATGTAATATCCTCCCTCAGTAGACAAGAATTTTAAAGCATATTCATGAAACTAAACATAGTACTACTGACTACACTGTTGAAAGTATCCTAGGCACCTTTTCTTAGATCACATCAGTGAGTTTTTGGAGAGTTGGCCATCCCTCTGTTATACGTTGCTACCCATAATATGGTAAGGCACAGATTTCATTAATAAATGGAGAATTGCAAGCCAATTGCTGTTCATACTTGTATCTTTATTTTCTCTTTCATTTGTTGACATCTTCAACAGGCCATTCTGGAATGGACCTGCTGAGACAGGGGTCATCCTTGATTTCACTGAGTACATGAAATGCGGGTAAGGCATTAAATCTGTAATAGTCAGTAAGCTGTAACAAATTTATACTACAAGATCCTCTCCTACTCCACAGCACAAGCTGACACCTTGTAACCTGTTGAGTCTACTAAAGTATGATTGCCAAACTTAACAATGCTTTTGTTAACGGTATGAATGCATGTTTGAGCAGGCCCGGCAGTTAATACTTCTGCTTGTTGAGGTCAGTAGGGTCAATGTGAATGGTCAGTAGGGTCACTATGAATGGGCAAGATGTACAGTGACAGCACAAGCTGCCATGAACCTTTCATTACATATGTAGAACTTAACCTCTCTTTGTTTCTGAAACCTCATTGGTGCTTTTCTTTGATGTACCTCATTTTAGAGTTACATATGTTTATTCCTAAGTGGTGCATTGTTTTAGTTTGCATGTCACTGATTCACCTCTTATTGTACCACATTGGTACTCGCTGTGACTACCTTGTTGCACCGTGTTGAAATACCAGTACTAGTACTCCAGATTTGTGCATTGCATTTGTTTACCTCATCATTGTCCCTTTCAGTACTCTATTCACTGGTGTACTGCAATCATCCTACCTCAAAGGTGCACTTATTGGCATCATTCTTTTCATTGGTGCATATCATTGTGTACATCAATAGTGCTGCTTGCTACTACAGTATAGTTAATACGTCAGACCTTGAAGGGCAGTTGTTTTAAGACCCTAAGCGACCACAAATGTGGGAGAAGCCTGTGACTTACAAATTACAACTTCATGTCAAGTGGCTAACCAACTCCAACAATTTAGATCAAATTTAGTTTCTTTTCAAAGGCCAGTTCAGGTGTTTGAAAAACTGTAGGTTGCTTTAGTTATCTCCTGTATGCTGCATGCTTTATACTCTTTTTCGAAGTGAACAGATTAATTTTCAGAGTGAAAGTACTGGTGATGCAGATGTCAGATAGACTCTATTTTTTAATCTATGGTGGTTTTAAAGAAGGACTTGAAGAATCTTTATTGCTTCCTTATTGAGGCTTTAATTCCCTACCAGCCAACTTTTGTAATGTTAGCCTAATTTAGTTATTAGCTCACACATCGTACGCAGTACGTGTGTGAGGTTATAAAATGGGCTAGATGGCGTCAACTTTTTTTAAAATGTTGTCACCGCTTTTATGTGTGAACGTTTTTGTCAGAACTTTTGGTATATGCTTCTTTATTCAAAAAGGAATAATATTTGCCTGTTTTCATTCCAATTTATGACTATTTGGTTTGATTTTGGAGTGATTTTTGTAGCGTCGAGTTCACTTAGCCTGCTGAGCAGGTTGTTGTTTTTTTTTGTTTAAGATGTTATTGTCATCTGTTTTGCTTCGTTATCGGTAATATTGTTGCATCTGTGCATGGTGTGCAGGCGCTTCCACAGACTCCTATATGTATGGACAGAGGATCACGTGACCAATCCGTTCGCCACTGTTCGAACAAATTTAGGCTAAAGATGGCCGCCGGGTTATAACTCCCATTTGCCCGAATTGACGATGAATCTACGACATTTCAGACAAAATATAAAAATGAATGGAAGAACAATATCTCAGTCCTTCATTTTATTTCTTGAATTTGACCTGAACTGCTATTCTTTCCAAAATGTTGCAAATTTCTCACACAGTCTGTCGAACCGAGCCACTTAAGAACCCGAGCTTAAGAAGTCCAAACTTCAACACATAAGGCTATGGCAAGCAGCCATATTGGTAAGCGTATTCGTGTTCGTACCGAAGTTACGCTTAGCTTGGTCCATATTATATTGGAAGTCCGTGGTTGCTTCCCTTTGTCCATGCATCTCTCCCACTGTCCCATGATTTTTGTTTGAAGTTGCGCGCGTACCGCGTGCTAGTATTGTGATGCTGGTGTTACTTTCACATTGTCTGTGCAGATCTAGGCCTATGTCTTTCATTTCATTTAGGCCTAGGCCTATAAACCGAGACCCATTTTATCGCCAATCCGTCCGGTAAGATATTTTCGTTGTATTTAATTTGAAAGATTTTGAATTTGTTTGTGTAAGTAAGAGATTTTATCGCACGTTCGTCTTGAGCAAATTAAGGTCTGACCATAGGGCCTAACTTTAGGCTCAAACGTTAGATTTTACAGCGTAGCGTATCGTTACTCAAGGCCTAGGCCTACTAGCCTAGGCCTAGGCCTACTTAATTTGCCACTGGATTTATTAGCTAAAAGAGCATTTTTTTTTTCAGATTGCCGTTTACTTTGTTGCCCAGTAGGTAGTTTAGGGAACATAGGGAAGGCGAAGGCTTGTTTCCAATCACCTATGCAAATGATCGTTAATTTGGGGGTGTTAGTAGCCTAGGACAGGCTAAATTCTTATCGCATCCTAGACTTTGCGTAAAGCCTTCCAGACCAAACTTGGTGTGCGGTGTGCGAGGCGGTAATTCTTAGCATCCACTGCTGTATATTTAATCTGTCAGTAGACCTGATACATAGGCCTAGGCCTATGTCACAAAGGAGAAAGTTGCCCCTCCTATGGAGGAAAAGCGCGTATCATTGCATTTTACACCAGTAAATGCAGACAGCTGATTTGTCAACCAACTCCATGACACGTGCTCGCAGCCAAATCCACGTCGTTCGTGCACGTACCTCCACCTGTGCTTCATTGTTTTCACCCAAAATGACCTCAGTGTGATGTCAATGCATAAGGTCTATTGATGCAACTTAGGCCTAATGCATACATGCATAGGCTAAACGCTCACAACTCTGTAAGTTACTTCTAATGAGCAATAGTCAAGCTCCCTCCCCGGTGTGATTACGCAAAACCGCGGGAAAATCCGTGGATCTTGCACACAGGTTGTGCACGAGCCACCTCACTGTTACTGTTAGTGTTAGGCTAGTGCCTAGCCTAGGCCTAGTAATGTACAAAGCGTACGCCTAGGCCTACATGCATGCATTGGCCGTGTTGCGTGAACGTGCTTGTCTGCTTGGGCTGGTGTATAGCCTAGTGAAAGTCGGATAATTCACGTAAAGTATTATATTATCCGAAGACATGGTATGGGGACTGCAGGTAGCCTAGGCTAGGCCTAGGCTAGTTTGGATCACAGGCATTCGAAACATTACTTAGGCCCACATATACTAGCCTACACACTATAAATATGCTTGTGGTCTGGATAACGAAAAAAAAACTTTTCCAAATAATTCTGAAAACGATAGCAAAATTGTACACAAAAATTCCCCAGAATATTTCATTAAGCCTAACGTTACAATTTTTTGTGACCAATGATAGGCTATAACAATTAAATTTAGGCTAAGACTTTTCAAAGAAAGAGGTTTTATTCCTAAAATTCGTGCCTAGCCTAGGCCTAGAGTGTGAATTCAGCGTAAATTTTCGAAAAGACGTGTAGGACTAGGAGACTCTCAGACAGCAATTCACAATAGTTTTGTAAGTTTTGCCTATGTTATTTTTAGGTGTGAAGTTCACTAGCCTAGCCTGCGATGTTAACTATGCTAGGAGACGGTTCGAAATAATGCATACACACATGCAGCAATGCATGCAGCTTTTTGTCAGTGCATGCAACTTTGAGTTGCTTGCCTGCACGCGTGCATGTAGGCCTAGGCCTAATGCATACTTTAGAGAGAAATGTATTAAAGGTAGAGCCACAGATTTTCTGCTTGAAAAATCACTAAATTCCATTTTTAACTTTAAAAATTCTGTAAAGTTCCTAAATTTTCATTGGGAGCCTACTGGGTATGAGCAACGTATGCTAACACACTATTGCATAGGCAAATTGTAGCCTATACCGACAAAATTTTGACGATTTTCAATAAGTTGCTTCTCCTTTTTGGATCGTATTTTTGATGGATTTTGATAATTGAAGGGGTAAATTGCCATCATTATAGATGGTAAAATGTCTGTGTATCTCTTTCATAAATGCAGACATTCATTTGATATTGTTTTGGAGAATATAGTTCCTCATCTTTTCTATCAAAAAGTTACATGTATTTGATAAGTTTTTGCTAAATTCTGCAGAGAATTGTCAGTTCCATTTTTTGGGGGGGGGGGGGGGGGGGGGGGGGGGGGGGGGGGGGGGGGGGGGGGGGTAGGGGGCCTAGATATAATGATGGTAACAACACGCCTACTTCCTACTTACAGTAGGCCAAGGCTATTATACTGTAAAAAGGGAAGAAACGGGGGTAAGCCTACCGTACTGTTAGGCCTGAGTTTTTTAATCTTTCATTGTCATACTTCCAATTGTGCATGTAAGAATTTATATGTGTAGGTAAAATTTTAAAGTTACGTGCACAGGTGCATGTAACTTTTTTTCTAATTCGAACTCTGCTAGGGCAATATTGAGCCTAGGCTATACCGTCTCATGGCTTCCTATAGCAGGAATTTGAAAACAAATACAATTTCTTTCCAATTTTGCAAAGATAACAGATTGTTTTTTTCTTCTGTGCCCACATGTTGGCTCTTTTAGACATGGTGACGTTTTGGTGACATTTAAAGTACTGAAAAAAGGGGCATTTCTGCAAAAGGCTAGCCCAGTGTTGAATTTTGCTTTTTAAAGCTTTCAAAATTAAGTAACCTAGTAGGCTAGACCCTAGCCCATATCATTAACCCAAGGCCTAAATCTCTAACTGCCAACTACAATTAAGAACTGTTAGGCTCTTAACTACTGACCAGATGGAATCAGCTTTCCAACTCGTCAGGCAGAGGTGGACAATTTTATGGCCTTGTGGCTACAAACAATACAGCATTTCTTACATGCTACACTTATCAGAATCGAACTTAGGCAGAGCCTAAAAAATATTGGTTTGCATTATTTGTGAACGTGAATTGTAATCGCTTCGCAACTGTAATTTCTTGGGTATGCAATTTGCGGTGCGAACCTAGCCTAGACATTTCGTCCCTTTGTGTATCCCAAGGTTTGTGATGGCCTATTGTTTTATAGTGTATCGAGGTCAACATCATGCGACATCATCAAGATGTCGAAAAGCAAAATTTCCTCAAGTCCCCAACATCATTAACTGAAGTCACCACTAACTACAGTAGTGGTCACAAAGCAAACTTTTCTGAGAATTTTCATGATCCTTATTTGGAGGTCTCCATTGCATTCTTGTATATAAACAAATATTACTCGGCGATATGAGGTGTGCCTGGGATAGGGTACAATTGTTTCCGGCCAGAGGGTACGGGGCAGTGATGCAACCAAAATTTTTCAGGGGCATGCAGTATGTTGTGTGATCACTGTTCTGGGGAGGGGTCTAAGGGCCCCTTCCTTTTGAAAATTTTTGAAAAATTAGGTGTCAATGCATGCAATCTGGTGCAACATATCCATCACTTAAACAGGGATTTGCATCACCCCAAGTATGACTTTTTCACAGGGGAAAGCAAAAGTCTCAGTTGGTGACTACCCTTTGATTGACATCAGAGTTACAAAATTCAAAAGATGCAGAGCAGCTCATATTACATAGCATGCAAAGAGAGTGTTTTGATTACATACTACGTCCTTGTATGATCACCAGGATATGACTTAAAGCAATAAATTGTTTGTGTCTGCACAAAGGAGAAGCTTACTACAGTTATGGGCAGGGCTTAAACTAACTTAGTTGGGAGAATTAGGACTGTCTGGAATGAGACAAATTCCTCTTTAAAAAACAATCTCCATCAGTGACGGGGGACCATGACCCAATGCGGTGTTCCCCCTCCCATTTGAAAATTAGGTGTCCTTACATGCAATCTGGTGCCACATGTTCTACTAAAAAAATCTGAATCAGTGAGGGGGGCCCAAAGGCCCCCTAAATATGCCACTCGCACGGGGAACCACCACAGGACCCCTGTTGGGGTCCACAGGCAAAGCCCCTGGCAGCCAAGCAAATGAGTGCATTCTGGAGGACACAGATCACATATATCTCATTCGAATTTCTCCCCAGCTACCATGAATAGGCTAATACCACAATTTCTCACATCGAAAATGTGTGTTACAACATTTTTTTCTGTATACCTCTAAATATTGGGGGGAGGGGGGCATTTGATATTATGTCCCCCCACTAAAATTATTGGGGGGGACATGTCCTCCCCGTGATCGCCGCCCATGGTTGTATCATTCAAAAATACCTGTTTATTCATGTACCAATGCTGCAGAGCAATAACCCCCACCCCTGCCAGACTTACATAGAAAGGATAACTATGGCACACAACATTACCATAACTAAATTTGAAACACAAAAAACTTAGGCAAAAAAAGGAGACCTGGAGCAAACATATTGTGTGATGCTGTTCATATTCATCCATTCCTGTGCACTATTCACGACAGATCAATCATTTTTCCTCATTGTTATACAGGATTTTTGTACCACAAATGACGGCATTTATGAACATGCGCATTGTTTTCCATCGCATGGACCTTTTGTGTGAGCTTCAGCAGCATTGCTGCTCTAGTTCTATTTTGCATCAAGTAGTGTTAAATTAACCACAAGATAGAAAATATTTCCCTCATCTCATCCATTGCAAGATATTTTCCCTATATCAACTGTCTATTTTTATCAAAATCATTCAGGTGGCATGTAATGTTTGTATGAAAAATGTTTTTCTATCAAGAAACAGTTATTTTTTAGGCAGAATGTCTTTTCCAAATTGTTGCAAAGTTCATGGCAATGAAAACTGGATTTCTGTACCATATTTTGACAGTAACAAACAAAAAACCTTTGAAAGACTGAGAGGATAATAGAAATAGTTGTTTCAGGCAATGTCAAATCAGCATAGTCTACATGCAGATGTGTATGAACAACAAAATTCATTATAGACTGTTCGGCATTTAAAACATTCTATTTCTAATTTATAGCTAAGTTCTCTCTGGAAGCCCTAAAGGGAATTAGCACTTGGCTTTTAAGTTATTTAAGTCATTTTAAAACATCAACTTAAGAATTTGGAAATAAAATATCATATGGTTGAAACAGCCATTCATGAATTAGTTAGGGTGACTGCATTTCCCTTTAAGCATTCACAAAGGTGAACAAATACTTGTAATGACCTAGCAAGTGTGAGTATTTAGGTATGTGATTGGAAGTTGCAAAGGTTTCAAAAGAGGCTCATTTAGACATGTTTTTGTTATGTTTTCTTTCTTCTTGTTTACAGAATTGAATATTCAGATGCTGATCAAGCTAACACAGTCATGTTAAAGACAGCTGTCTTTACCTGGGCAGAGGGAGAACCCTCTGAGGAACTGAAAAAGTCTTCCTGTGTTTACATAAAGTAAGATTATGTGTCAGGGTTTGCACTTTGAAATTCCTGTGTTGTCTTCTAAATGATACTGTGCACTTCTAAATATTGAAGGATGGACAGTTCTTCATTGTACAGTAACATTGCCACCCTGTATGAGGAGTGTAGCCAGAACTTTGTCCTGGAGGGGATTCAGTCAACACTAACCCACTGATCTAATGTAACCCTTGGAATGCAAAGCCTTCCTTCTAGGCATAGGGTATGGAAACCCCTCCTTACGGCATCTGGTGGGTCATGGACCAACACCTGGCGAATGACCAGGGGAAAAATCCCAAAAGGTGATTTTTGAGCATTTCTTTTTCAGACTCAAGTAGCTTAAGTTATGGGGGTTGAACCCTCCTCCCCCAAAGCCTCCCCTCGGCTAGACACCTGCCCTGTATATGAAGCTAGGAACACTTTGTATAACTGTATTAAAGTGACCTTTCATCCATAGTTTTGCTGTTGTGGCCTGTTTATAGTGATTTATTGCATTAACATTGAATGGAACTGTGTCAGTGCAGTTGTAACAGTTTAAAGCAAAATCTGCCTTTTTGGAACCTTATATATTGCAATTTTGAAGGGATGACAAGGTTTCTAACCAACCTGGAAATCAAAAAAAAAAAAACCTGGAAAATGAGTTTCATTTTTTTCAGTCAGGCAAGTGTCAGAGAATTTGAAAAAAAAAATCTGGAAGAAGTCACAGAATTTGACTGATCAAAACAAGGAACTGATATGTCTGCTCTATTGTGTTTCATGTTCAAGTTGCTCGAAGAGGCAGTAAACTAGAAAAAGGGCAAAATAATTATTGTTGGTTTTAAAATGCTTCGGGGACTTTGAAATGCTTGAGGGAAATGTCGGAGAATGATCAGGGAGTTTTTTTTCTTTCTGAAAAGGTAGTTACCCGATTTAAGCAAAAACTTCTTGTTGATACGTAAAAGAGGGTTTGAACTAAATGTAAGTATTCTGGTGAAATATTCCGTAAATTGCTATGTGTGGTTCTCAAGATATAAGCAAATGAACTTACTACATTTGAAACCTAAAGTGAACTTGAAGCAAGCAGGAATGATGTCATCTCCTCACACTGATGAATAGTACTAAGTTTTCTTTGCCTTTCAATAATTGAAATGTCGAAATAGATGTAAAGTTTGTAAAACTCTCATGCTTTTCATGCTTTCCCATTACAAAACATGAAAACATGAAGGAGAAAATTGTTTTAAAGTTTAAAGAAAAATAAAACAGTATTGACTAATGTGATGTTATGATGTAATGTGCCTATTTCAAGTTCACTTTGCAATGAAAATGTGAAACTTTTGCTCATATCTTGAGAATCACAAGTATGAATTGAATGCAGATTCTACCAAAATGCTTAGATAAGTGCCCCTCAAAACATATCAAAACTAAGTCTAACCCTAGACTCCCACTTTTAAGTAGTATGGTTAGGTATTACACAATAAGGAATCATATTTAGTACAAACAAGTTATTTTAATACTGGAATGCTACCTAGCTAAACAGCACTAGCCAGTTAACCGATGCATTTACAGAAGTTGAACCCTGAGCCCACCAAGAGTCTTTCTTATCATTTGTTTGCTAGATGATGCCCATGTTCCTTAAGTTTGATCAATAATCAATCCAATTAACTTAAGTTTTACATTATTTCACAGCACACAGGCATATAACTTTAAAATTAACAAAGCATGTGAAAGCAAAGCTTGCGCAAGCAGGCCACCTTCACAAAAAGAGAACAGAAGGAAAGATTGGAACGACAGAACAATGCAGAAACAAAAAAAAAAAAAAAGAGATTACCTATTAATGTCATGGTTCATTTTGCATTTCCTTCATAAAACAACCAAGGCTCAGATACCTAAGCCCACAAAACCTACCAACTCTCAGGCTGCCCTCCCTTCCCTCTCCCTCCCCCTCCCCCCTCCCCCTCCCCCACCTGGGTATATTTTAGAGAGCCATTTGTGATCTGTCAAATTAGCCTTCAGTATGTATCTTTGTTCATTAAAATAATAGGCTTCACCAACTTTACTCAAGAATAATCTTTTAGGTTCCCTGCATATTAGCTATTGATCCCCATTTAAAAAATTCAACTGCCAGTACCCCAAAAGTAGCACAGTGGAATTGAATGGGAATCCCCCGAGTTGATTAATCTTCTCCAATAATCCCATTAGCTATATTGAATGGTCATACCTGACGAAGAGTAGGTTTATTAGCTCAGTTGTCACGTGATCAGATTAGGATGTAGGTAGTTATAAAGTGTGAAGACTGTTCAGTGGGAAGTGAGGACAGAGCTTGTCTGCTCATTATGGATCAACAAGGGGCATTGTCCATTGCAGGTGGACTTTTTCATATTTTGAGGATTATATAACACTATTCAACACAGTCAGGTATCTTACACATTGTTTGCCACCCACTCTGTTGCCTTTTTTAAAGAAAAGTATTGGGGATGTATACATAATGTCTGTTTAATAATTGTTTAACCGGTGATCCTTTCTCTCTTGTTTTTGTGTAAAGGGCCTCTAGTGGCCGATGGCATGTTGCCACCAACTGTACAGTGTCCATGCATAGAGCCTGTAGTAATGAGACCAATAAGGACCAATGGATCATGAGTAAAACTATGGGACCATATAAAGAAGATAATACTCAGTGTCCAGAGGGATTCCATTTTGATGTGCCTACTGATGGCTACCAGCAACAGAAGGTAAGCTAAACAATGCCCTTACATCCTTTTTTCTTCATATTTTTAAAATACATTCCGGAATTATATACCTTTTTGAAGCTGCCTTACATGGCAGTGAAAACATGGGAAATACGAATTGTCAACTGTAAATGTGTGTAGTAAAGAATGTTATGAATATCATGTGCAGCGTTGAAGTGAATAGTTTTTTAAAAGAAAAAGCCATTCCAAAATGCAGATCTTCTGTAATTCTTGCAAGAATAATGAAGGTTTTGGGCAGCAAAGTCCTTTAAATAATTCTGACATTACCGCAGGGAGTTTCAGTAACTTGCAAAAGTATTGTAGGAAAGTCTCTTCCCCAAGTACAATTACCACCTGGTCTAACTTTTCCCCCACCAAAAATGTAGAATTTTCCAGGGTGGGAATTATCTGGGGGAAGTTATCTGGCGTGGGATTGACTGGGGGGAAGGGAGAATTTTATGGGTAAGAACTGTGCAATTTTGGGGGTTTGCCTGGGAACCTTTGAAAGGGCCATTCAAGGACGGTCACATTTTAAGTGATAAATGTAGGGTTAAGGCAGCATGTGCTGAGGGTTCCATGGATTATGTAAACATTGAGCAACTTTCTGCATTATGTTGGCATTTTCCAGGCTGATATTCTCACAAAAAACTGATTGAATGAGTAACCATTACTTGGTAATTCTCCCAGAGGACAAATGAAAAGTTATGCATCACAGTTTGTGAATAAATGTAACTGCAATTACAATGCACAGGATGACATTTGTGTGGCACAGATGCAAAGACAAGTTATGTGACTTTGTACGCATATGCATAGCCAACAGTTATAGATATTTTTGCTAATCAAATTTTGAATCTATTTGTCCTCTAATTCAACTTCAAGCACCACTCATTGGGATGAACTTTGCATTAAGCAAATTTTCTTTTATTAAAAGTAATGGCAGTGATGTATAACTGATGGACAACAAAATTTCTATATTAAAAGTAGCAAATAATGAAAAAGTAGAAATGATGATATTCCTTCATTATACCCTTTCCCCAACAGCTTCGAGAAGTGTTAAAACAAGATGTCTGGATCAATCTGACGCCTTATCTACCCCTTCTGATGGGAGAAACTATATTTTGATGTATTAATTCATGAAAAAGATATCGACAGTTCCTCTTTTTTCTGGATAGTGAATAATAATGATTTAGGTTATATGCAATACAACATTACCACCACCCTGAGTTTGGGCTTCCACGTGAAATATTCTAAGATTATTTAAAACTGAAAGTCTGTTTCAAGGTTTAACTTATATATGCAAATATTCGAAAAACTTGAAATTTTATATTATTTTTTTTCATTTGAAAGGTGATGCACTGTACAGAAAACATATTAAATTATGTACAAATTATGTACATTGATTTGAATTTGTTATAATTGTTCGATTTAAATTTATTTAATTCCTTTTCTTTGTACAAGCCTCACCTGATTTCTCTTGATCCTCTGTTGCAATTATCTTGCCATTTTGATAGTTTACTGATGTTTATACCAAAGATGACAGAATTTTATAAATAACCATGGAAAGGATCAATACTAGATAATTGGTTTAAACTGATATGTTTCTTACAGTTTAGGTAGGGATTAAGGCATGTGAAAGATCTACAGTACTACATATTTGTAATCTCTGAAAGCAGTATGCTTTATATGGCATATTTAGCTCAACAGGGAAAGTATTTGTTAGTTAGCTGTGGGCTGAGATTTCCCCAAGTATCCTGAGGTGGGAGAATTGTGATTCATTGAGATTTCCCCAAGTATCCCAAGGTGGGAGACTTATGATTTATTGAGGGTGCCTCAAGTATTCTAAGGCATAAGATTAATGCTTGATTGGGATTTTCCCAAGTGTCCCAAGGTGGGAGACTTATGATTCACAAAGATTTCCCCAAGTATCCTCAAGGTGGGAGATTTATGATTCATTGAGATTTCCCCAATTATGGTAAGATGAGAGGCTTATGATTGATTAATATATGCCCAACTATCCCAAGGGGTGAGATTTATGATTCATTGGGATTGCCTCAAGTATCCTAAGGTATGAGACTGATGATTCACTGGTATGTCGCCAAGTATCCTAAGGCGCCAGATTGCTTATTTGTTGAGAGTTGGCCAAGTTTTTCAAGTTGGAAAATATTTGCTGGAATCTGGTTGCTGCTCACAAGCAACAGTGACAAGTCAATGCAAGGTTTTAAACATGTCTGAAATTCTTGCTGTTGGTCCCAACTCTTTGCTTCTTAGCATATCACATTTTAAGCTGGTTTATGTGATCACTGCTGAAACCATTTGTGACAGCTAGTGATCATTCCTGTCACACTAGGATCCTAGTGCAATCAACTGGGGCCAAACATTCTTACCTTCCCAAATGGTTGTGACCAGTATGGTCCCAAAGGATCACAATGTGCATGATCAATTAGACATCAGCTGGTCACAATAGCACAGGGTCACCAACAGTAAGTTTGTTGGTGCCTTTAAGTGTCTTTGTTCAATTGTTTAATTCATTTAGTTTCTTGTTTACTTTAAGTAGCACATTCATCAACCAAAATGTATAAATTATGAACTCTGGGTGTCCTAACTCTCTGTTGTGACTGCACTTTGATTGACATATATTTAAAAAATACCTTCCAATATAAGCCTTTCATAACTGAAAGCTCAGGTTACAGTAGGATGAAGCATTAAAAACACACACAGAAGTGTGCCCCACTGATAATTTCCTAAGGCAATAACTGAGAAAAGCCTATAGGGAGGTTTTATGTGTGTATGTAAAGTCAAGTAATGCAACCATGTTCTGGAGGACAGACAAACATGCAGACGCTAAGTCATGTACTAAAGCAGTGTGGTGTGTGGTGCAGTGTCTTTCAGATCAGTTAGCTAGGCCAGTGCATTTGACCTTTTGACCTTTGGAGCAAGCTCCCCATAACTTTAATTGTGAGGTATCATAGACATTTACTTTTAGATTGGAGAAGGGCTAGAAGTACATTGGGGAGAGCTAGGAGTAAACTTAGAGGAGAGAATTTTAAGTGTCTGGGATGAGGAAATTGGACTTTTACTTTCAAACATAAAATAATTTCATCTGACTTGTGAAACAGGCAGTTTATTTACTTTATCCAGTTATCTGTAAGAGATATATCATGAGCATTGATGCTTTCTGTTCAAACTTGTGACATGTATGTAAAATATTTTATCTTTAACTTATACTATTCCCATTAATGGTTGTTGGTCTTGCCTTGTTTCCCTGTAACTATGTGGTAACTTGACAACACCCTTTGCACAGCTTGTTTTCATGTTAATTACAAATACTTTGATTTCTCTATTTTGGATTATGTCAAATTTTTGCCATGTTTTCTCTTAAATTTTAAGGTATTAAGTATTTCTTTGAATAATTTAGTTTCATAACTTGGTTGCTTCAATTTCTTCACGTTTGTCTTTCAAAATGTTTGTGTTGGGTATCAAACGTATTAGCAATAATTTTTCAAGCAGGTGGATGTAATGTTATTCAACTGAAATCTGTACAGTGGTGATAATGTGTCAGTGTGATTGGGTATGTATGTGTGCCTGTGATGGTTTGTATCTGTGCATTTATGTATACATGTAAACATTCATGTACTTGAATGTTCAAGAACCCTCAAGGCATAAACACAGTATCAAAACAGAAACGTCCAAGAAATTCAAACATGGTGCTCAGGTGTTTATCATTCAGATGTGCAACCAATATCGGGTTTAGTGGCAAGTTTTCTGTGTTCTCAAAAGTCACTCCCTTTTGTATTCTAACCTGCATTATCTATTCCTTTCAAAAACATCTTTGATGTGTCAGAATATATGTTCGTATTGGAAGTAAACCAAGGTGTTATTCTGTGTGAATTTTGGACCTCAAAGCAAAAGGGTTGACACATGGTTAAAAAGAGATACCTTGATATAGTAATTCAAGTGGGGGTGGGGTCAGTGTTATAGGGATATTTCAAATAGACCATTGTACCAATGTTTGATTTTCATAATGCTGATGAAAAACTTATTTTAGAAGTAGGCATACTGTGCACAAGACCGTAGCTATTGTGAATAATCACAAAGCTTTCTGTTTAATGTACATGAGGTATTAAAACATTGAGACTTACCATCAAATATCAGAAAATCATGTACAATTTTTGCAAAATGTATGGCTAATAACATTGGTTGGTAGCACCATCATTTAAGAGAATTTTGCTAACACCGATGCAGGGTGAATGTGGGGAATGTCAGCTGGTACCCATCTTCAGTACAGCTGAAGCTGAAGAAGTGTTTTCTCCATACATTTTAGATTCATTGGTGATGTGAGTCTACCTTTTTATTGCTATCATGTTAAAAGACATGCAAGTGATGAGATTTGCAACTATAAGAGTTTGCCCCCCCCCCTTTCTCCCTTTTCCCCCTTTTTTTTTGTTTTGAGCAATTGCTTTTACAGTGTGTTGTTGAGATGAAATGAAGTCCAATTCCTGTGTGTGGTCAATAAAGATTGTTACATCTTATATTGTGTGTAATGTACACTGTAGAAGAGCCTATCGAACTATTAATTTCAGGACTTAAATCTTAGCCATTAGAGTAAAAAATTTGCATGTACATGTATTCACAGGTTCAAAGGCTATCATTGCTAGGTTTGGTTTACATAATATTTTCAAGTCATTTTAAATCGATATGGTTAATGTATATATAGATCAAGTTTCTAAGGCTGTATCAAACATTGCACACAGGTGCTGTGGGTTATAGCATATTGCACATATACAACGCTCATTCACAGCATGCCAATAGATTTGAATAGGATCTGGTAAATATCATACAGTATGGCGTGTACCATGCATATTGTCTGTGGAATTCTGAGCCAGATTATTTAGCTTGCTGTGTACCAAGCTGTATGTTTTCACAGTTGAAATTGGATTTACTTGAAGTGGGGATGAATATCTGCCCATGAAAAATATGGGAATTGAGAACAATAGAAAATGTGTATTCTGCAATTTCGTTTCACTTCACACAATATACTTGTGCTATGTTTACTAAATGTGCTGCAAAAATATTTGAGCGCCACTTTTTTCGCCAAACTTTCAGTCAGATGCCAATTCATTTGTTTTGTCACTGTTGGTGGAATGTTATCTGAAAGGGGACTGCCCACTAGACCGAAGGTTCACTCAAAGGTTCGTTAGTCTGATGATTCCCTTAAATGAAAGTCTACTTTGAGTTACAAGTGGGGTTAGGATTCGGTTAGATACAGAATAAGGGTTAGGATTAGGCTCAGGATTATCCTTGTGTAGGATTAGGGTTTGGATAAGGATTATGGTTAGAGTTAGAATCAAGTGCAGAATTAAGATCTTCGGTCTAGTGAACCTTCAATGTAGCAAACCTTCGGTCTAGTGAACCCTGCCCATTGGAACCCTGGTACCCAAGGTTTAAATACCATTAGTTAGCATCACTGATGAGGATGTTCCATCAAAAGTTTCATTTTCCATGTATAATAGTTCATTATTCCAGTGAAATGCAAGTCATAAGATCATTTGAATTAATTTTAGCAAGTGTTTGTAGTAACACTTGCTAAAATTCTCCCAGTGTTATTGATATTTGCGAATTCCAGCATCTGTGTTAACAGTGCACTGAGTGTTACATCTTGGATTATGCTTTGTTAAAGTCTATCCGGTTGTGCTATTTCTGAACTACTTAACTGATCACTGTACTGTGTACGTTTGTAATTAATGGAAACCTCTATGTGAGCTTTCATTTTGCTTTTTGTTCATATGGGTGCAATTATGTTTCGATTTTGCACATTGTGAAATATTAGGATATTGTTTAGTTACTGTTATGGTACTTGTATCAATCTGATATTTTACTAGGTAAACTTCGTTCACATGGTAGAAGCAGTATTAGCTTTTAAGAATTCATCATGATTTATTTTCAAATTTTGACTCTTTTTTAAATTGGTATATTTTAAACAATTTAAATTGGCAGCAGCCTGAGGGATTATATCTAGGAAGGAGGGAAGTTTCAGTGAATGTAATCATAATGTCTCAGTAACAAAATAATTGTCTAACATTCCAGCAATCATTCCAGATCATCTAACAAGTTTCATTTTAAAAGTACTGAGTTAGAATTCCTAAATATGGTACCAAAACTATTCAAGGAGCAGGGGTGGCACCAGGATTTCCCCAACCGGGGGCCAAGCTCCCTGACGGGGGGGGGGGGCAGCAACCCAAAGTCTTAACAAAGAAAATAAAGTGCCGAAACGATGTTTGAAGGAAAATTTTGGCGCACGAAGTGCGTTGAAAATTTTGGGCTCTTTTTGGAGAAAATTTGAAAAATTTCCGGCATTTTCCATGGAAAATTTGAAAAAAAAGGGGCTTTGAAGAAGGAAATTGGAAAATTTGGGGTTTTTATTGAAGAATTTGCCCTAATTTAGACCAAAATTAAGTAAATCGTCGGGGCGACTGGGCGTTGTCGGCGACTACATATTTTATTGTATGCATAACAGCTCCCCGACAAAACCGAAACATTTCCCCAACGGGGGGGGGGGGGCAGCCTTCCCCGACAGGGAGGGCCATGGCCCCCCTGGCCCCACTGGCACCACCCTTGTCAAGGAGATTTGTGTATTAAGTACTGCAGGAATTTATGTCACACCCAATGAGTATATTTCTATAAATGAAAACGTTGTTATGTGAATGGTATCTTTCCTGAAAGGAAGGTTGGTCCTATCATTACATCAGTGCAGTTGCAGCTGAACAGAATGTGGGAGGTTGGAGTAGCTGCATGCCTCAGTTTAATGTAATACCTCAAATTTTTCTGATGAAATGGTGAAAACCTTGATTGTAATTGTTACAGCAAGAACTGTAAGAAGCTGATGGCTATCTGGTTGGCATCTTCATTTTAAGATGGATCTGCCACAACTGCATGGATGTTTTCTCCTCTGGAAAATGTTATTTACTTATGTTACTAGCTTTATGTATGATTTTTAAAAAATCTCTAAACCATATAAAGCTGTAGACAAGAGAAAATCGGTAGTCACCTGGAGTAGTTCTAAAGTGCAAGAGCTATTTCAGATAGGACTATGGTCCAATTTTGTGAGTTTTAGTTCAAATCTTCTCCATCCCCAGTTGGAAAGAATCAGAAATTTGCCAACATGTGTAAATATATGATTTGCATCAGAGGACTGTAAAAATGAAATGTAGACAATTATTTCGAGAGGTCATATTGGCAGACAGGGTTTATCGGACACGTGTGCAAAAATTGGATTGATTTTCGAACAAATACCCCTCTGTTGAGTGGTTTAAGTTAAATAATGGTAGCAGAACAGTTTATCATGGGACAAACTAGGATCAGTTACAGCTATAGCGTGACCATCCTTAGAACAAAGTCTGAATAAAAAACTATTGGTCTGATTTAGAAGAACTCGAATCGGATTTTGGATTGAAAATCGCTGTAGTGTACCTGAACTGTATTTTATACTTTAGGAGTCCAGTTCTCTACCAGGTTTTTTACTGTGCAGTGATATTCTGGCTCTTTCATGAAATTGTTTGGTTATCTCTGACAAGATTTACAGTAATATGATTCTACTGGTCATTGTTTTACAAAGCTAGAAGGAATGTTGCCAAGGAAAAACTTAATAATTAGTAAGAAGTTATTACTCTGTCCTTTTTCAATATATTTTTGTTGATCAGATAATCAATTGGACTGAAATCACATTCTAGCTGTAATGATTCTGCAGCCCAGTGGGTAGTACTGCAGCCCATTGGTATCTAGCTATTACAACCCATTGGTCCTACAGCCAATGGGACTTTGCAATGGTATTCTGTAGGACTTTAGGGCCATAGGACCAATACTTGGGATGTATGACCAATGGCCTGTAGTTTATAGGACTTTAGGGCAGTCACCTTTTTTGTCATGCTCAAAGCCATTATGATTTGTGTTTGAATTATGCAATTTTCTACATTCCTGTAATTATGACTTTCTGTTTAGCTTTATCAAAAGCAACTGTATTGTATATCATAACAAGAAGGTAATTACAGAATTGTCACTTTGACAAAAAATCCATTTTATATTTTTTAATGAAATTTTACACCAGAAAAATATGTTATCTATATGCAGAGAATAAATTTTACACCACCAATGATTTTCATCGTCCTTTCCTTTTTTTTTCATTGACTGTCAAGGAATCACAGGAAAGTTGGTACTAAGTAAAATGAACAAGCAAAAGAAAAAACCCAGGAGAGGTAGGAACTAGCACCTGTCCCTCTTAATGACACATTTCCTCAAAAACTAGCAACCCAAATCAGTGAAATATATGAAAGACAAAGAACCAAAATAAAGTTTCTAATAATGTTTATCCTCGATTCACAGCTTTTCCTTCCTCCTACCTTCGTGACACTGTTGAATGGAGTGTTAGAATTAGTGTCAACCTTACAGGCATTACAACCATTGAGGGATTTCTGCATAACCTGTTTTATTAATAATTTTCTTTTAGTCAATTTTATATAATGGGAGAATCAAAAGAAAAGTAGTTGCCACTTTTACCCCCCCCCCCCTTCCTTTGAATGGTATGTCACTCTGTTGCAAAGATTGGGTAAAGGTCAAAGGAAAATGGAGGGAGAAGAAACTGTCAAGAGTAGGGCATGCATGCAAAGTAGTTGAGATTGTTGCTAGGCAATCTTGTATTTTGTTATAGTCCCTATAACTTTTCACATTTCAACCTCCTCCCATAATACAAACTATTATTGTCAGAAATATGATTTGATGTTCCCATCATCATGCAACAAATGGCATCAGTATTTTATAACGAGATTAATTCTGGGAGTGATGATAGAAATTAGAAATTTCCCCTCTGTGAATGTTACTACCTTTAAATTTCTTCAGGTCACGGACTTTCATCACAAGAAATCAAAACACATTGGAGTAATGACAACAAAATGCATAAAACTTGAAAACCAATCTTGTATTTCCTTGTCTAGCCTGACATGTTTTTCTGGGTTCAAATAAGATTTACAAAAGGAAATATCTTAACAGTAAGTGAAACTGTAGGTAGGTTTGTGGCGGAGCAGGAAGTTTCCAAGGAACAATTAAGAATTATAGTTATTTTTATGACAGGTTCAACTTTAAAGGAATACAAACAATGATTTTGTGAGACATTGTCAATCTGTTCACAAATTTGCCATCATCAGCAGTGCTCTGGTTTATCCAAACCTCCCACAAAGGGAATTATCATGGGGTTCAGTTTATGCACTCTGCATCTTTCAAATATACCTACTGTAGTAACCATTGGTACACCCTCATTTCCAACAGGTAATCTTTCAACAACAAAAAAGGGGAAATTGCCAAGCATTGTCATCAACCACTTTGTTTGGCTAGCAATACTGGTTGTCAGTTCAAAATGAACCAGGAACTGAATGTGGGTCAAACATATAGCTTCTGCCTGGAAAAAAATGTACAGTTTTTCATTTCCTATAGAAAGATATTGCATAGCCATGTCCTTCATACATTCACTAAATTCACCACAAGTTCAACTAGGCTCTAAAGGCTGATTTATACTTCCAAACTTTCATGAGCTATAAAACTATAAGAGCCACACATGGTCATCCCTTGCTCTTCCAGGCCAATCAGGGACATAGCTCAGAGTTGAACAGTGTTTAATTTTCACAGCTTTGTATAGCGCTTTACTGAAGTATGAATCAAACTTAAATTAACTCATCATTTACTTTTTTTTTTTTGGATTACCACTGGTGTGCACCACAGTTACAATCATAGCTACAGCTATTGTTGCCAGTTGCCAAAGTGTGTTTATGCCCACATAAAAGAGGGTTCATATTTTAAATTTTGTCAGGAGGTGGAGAAGCTCTTGTCAATGTTACGAAAAAATAACTGCTCCCTGCAAAAGTCTACAGGAGCTTAAGAGGGATTTAACAGAGGTTATTTTATTGCTATGATGAGACATCTTTTCTGAATACAAAGAATTAGCAGTGTTTTTTGTCTATTAATTAGCGTTTGCACTGATCAACTTTGTAAGCCGATATTAGCAGAGGTAGTGGGATATAATAACATGTTGTATGTGCATTGTTAATAAATGGACATTATTTCATGACACTAGCATTATAAGTCTACTTTCTTCAAGTACCTCACTGAAATTTGACCTCAATATTAGTTCCTCTTAACTGGCATTTCTTGCACTGCACTTGAAATTCTGTACTTTAGGGGAAACATGCATTTGTAATGCAAAAGTAATCATATCTTTACAATTATAGAATAATAGGCAATTCCACATTAGGTTGCTCTGGTAACTGTTGTTTTGAGAAATAATTACATTCCCATAGACCCTTTTCCATACAGAAATTACAAAGGACTGTGGGAGAGAGTTTTGGTGGTCATCATTATTGTTACATGGAAAATTCAGTCACCCCAATCAGAGTTAGTATGCCCTGTCACTCTAGTTCCTGAATGGCCTATTTTGATCATGTAACAATATTTTTGTTAGTGAATTGTGAAATTCAAGGAGAATTTCTCCTTGCTTCACCTACTGTTTGTAACAATTATGTTCAAAACGTCTTCAGAGGTGCTTGTAATGCAATAAGAGGAGATTTCCAAGAGTTTGCTGATTTTTCAAAGCAAATTTTGGGGCAACTGCCTATTGCCTTTAATGGCATTTTAATGTGGGTAAAAATCACACACACCAAAACTCTATCCTGTGGTCCTTTGTAATTGCTATTTGGAAAAAGGAAATTTGGAAAGAAGTTCACTGCTTAATTTGAAGCTCATGAGTTGTTTGTTCACATGAACTTTCAAATTTTCAAATGATACAACAACCATGACCCTTGTAATGTTTCAAATAGTGAAACCTAAATCTTTTTTCTAAGAGTTTATTTGATGTGTCTCATTGGCTTAATAGTAAGTATGCTCACATCCCCCCCCCCCCTCCACCCCCAATCCAAGGATGAAAATCCTTTATTTGTTTTCTCTGAAAAAAATAAAGGAATAAATATTGGTAGTAATTCTCTTCAAAATTTCTTCAGAACTTTCCTTAAAATTTTCTGTCTATACCATGTTGATGCAATGTAAACATGGTATATCCCTTTAAAATGTAAACTTCTCTTCATAAAGGGAATGAGGTAATTTTTTGGTAGCATTTGGCATTTTTTTAGCCTCCTCAACATCTCTCTGATGGTGAATGTAGCTGAAGAGAGGGTGAATCCACCATCCTCCTTGTACTTTGAACCCTAGTACAGTAATACACTTAAATAAGACTAACGTGAACAAAGTCAATAATATGCTATGTCACTAAACCAGGTCAAAATTTTTGAAGACTGCAAGCAACTTTTCAGTGGATGTAAAATGCTGACTCAGTTTGGGAATTCCCAAAGTGGACAATACCACAAAGTCAGCAGACTGCTAAAGTTTTGCAGGGTTTATGTTGTCACTCCAAGCTAATTTTGAAATACTCCTTGCAGTCTTTTAAAAACTGTATGCTTTTTCTGTACGAGGTTCATCTCTCTATGACTCAGATAAATGAAACCATAGAGAAAAAAGAGCAGTCATATGCTCAGCTTATAAAAGTCACAGATATACATCTAAATTTTTCAAGGATAGAAGTGGGGTTGATAAAATCAACTATTCAATGGAACAACTGTGATTACCTCAATTAAAGAAGCGCAACCGAACTTGCCCTGTAATTTATTTAGGAAATGCCGCTTTCAAGCTTTTTTGAGTATGAGAGGACAGTCACTGGATCTCACTATGTTTAGATTATATGGAGAAAAAATATTCGCATATGACTACTCTAGTTTCATGCTTGTCAAAGGCCAGCTTTCATTTTATTTTCATGATTTCATGAAGAAATAAATGACAGAGATCACATGGTCACTTACCCAAATATCTGCTGAACATATAATTAAGGTATAAACTAATGTAATAATTTTGCTCATAAGATGTGATGGACAGAGTTGAAACTGTCAACTATCCCTAGAGAGTTGTGCAGGCAGCTGGGCTGGAGGACCAGTGCCCCATACAAATAAAAGGAATGGATGGCTGGCACAAAACTGAGTCAATTAAATATTTCACTGAAATGACAGGGAAAAGTAAAGAAATGTTAATGGATGTGAAAAGAATGACATTTAAGTAACATGGAAAAAGACAGAAAGTTCTATGCCTATTTTAAATACTCTTTCTTCATACTGTTACTCACAATATTCAGTGACACTGTCATTTTTACCCTCTCATGCTCACTTCATGTCTTATATCTGTTTGTTTTTCTATGTATTTTGCTTCATTTTTGTCATCAACAGAAAAGAAAGTGTTTGCTGGTATCAGATTACTACAAAATTCAAATACTCCAGTCTTTTCATATTTGAAATCAATTTCTGAACGGTGGTTGGTCCTCTAAAATGAATGGCAGTACGTTACAAAGAAAAACATAACATCTCATTAAAGAAAAGTGAGCCTGTGACATATTTAGACCTGCTACAAAGGAGAAATGGCAGCATTCTTGTGAATAGACCCTTTTCCAAATTGGATTTACAAAGGATTGTGGGATAGAGTTCTTGTACTCGTCGTTTTTGTCAACGGCATTTAACTGTGGCAAAAAACGACGCACACCATAACTCTATCCCACAATCCTTTATAATTGCTATTTGGAAAAGGGTCTATGGTATGAATGACTAAATCTCAGCAACCTAACAAGATTATGAAAATAGGAATCTTTTGTATCAGACTTAGAAATTTCCACTTTTTGTAATACATTATTGCATTGTACTGTACTGCAATCTTCACCAGAGACTCTCCTTTTTCTCTCAATATTCTGGAATTTTTAATTATTTTATAATGCACATTATTTTCAAAACACCAAGTAAACATGCACGATCCTACATATTTTTCCATTCTCAACATTACAGCAAATCTCATGTCACACAATGCCAGCTGACATATACCTTTTCCTTAGCTACAACTTTGGTAACAAGTATCTGAATTGCATAAACCCAACTACAGATAAAAATGACAGGCTTCCTGCAAATAAGAATATATAACTTATTTGGTCAGCACCAGTTTGTAGTTAATCCCACCAATTAATGGCAGTTTTGATAAGCATAAGTTTGTTTCAATTTTTCTAGGATGAGTTCACATCTCTCAAAACTTCAAGTGCATTGCTGTATGAATATACCTGTCCATGAAAGTTTTCATGATATAAAATTCTTTTTCCTTGGCAAGATGCTTTTATTGTCATGATGACCACAAAACTTCTATCTATCCTGTTTTACCGCCTTCATCTCCATCAGTTTCTTCTGTCTGTGGTATGCTCCCATTATCTTCCCCCTTCAGCCTTGATTTCTGTTTTAACAGTTCCTTATATCCCTGGTGGGTAGCAATTAATTTATTTTGTAGTGAAGCAATCTCAACACACTGATCCACAGCTAAAAAAAAAAAGAAAGAAAAAATAAACATGTCTTATTAAAATTTGCTAGTGAGATGGGATTAATTGTTGCAAATGGCTTACTTCTGAAAGAAGATGAAGCAGTTGAAAACTTTTATTAAGTTGATGGGATTTGAAGGGCACAAACAGTCACCCTAATATCATCTTAGAGCATATGTTCCATTCTTCAAATCTACCCTTATTTCCCTAACAAAAATATTCAAAATGTTTTCGAACATAAAAGCTGCATGAATGGTAAACCAAGGAGTTATGTGACATGATTTTAACACTCCAACAACACAAGCTTTGCCATATGATTAAAGAGAGCCATACACGGATTAGGATAGAGGGATTAAATAAACGAAGGTGGGATTAGTGCATGTGCCCCTGAAGTTTAAAAAAAGAATCTGTCTGACAGAGGATATGTCATGCATTCCAGTGATTCCAGGGTGAACACCCCACTCAGCCTCTTTCTCCCTTCCGCCTTCCTTGACTCCATGCTTAGGCCCAGGCCCTATGTTAAATTTGGGTCTAGATGAAAACATTATATTCAACACTGGAAATAAACAACTTGCAGAATTTAATGTGCACAGGTCTTGGTCCAATCCTATTCTCTTCTACCCAATTTAACTCCCCCCCCCAAATAACTTGAATCCCCCTCCTGCCAAGATAACTTGAAAAACAAGATGTTGAAGAACAAGTTTTCTTTTAACCAGACAACCAATAGGCTTTAAGTGATTCCTTGCCTCTGGAATACAGTATAAAAACAGTAGCACGGTTTTAAATTGGCAAAGTTTCATTATCAAGTTATAACATTACTGTGCTGGCATTTATGGGCAGAATGAAAGATCCATGGACAGAGATCAAACACACTGATATCATGATAGCACCTCTCTGATTCACCAAGGTTACCAAGTTCTCAAGTGGGATAACAACAGGGATCATCCACCCAACATGGTTCATCTACAAGCTAAGTATGAGACCCTTCAATTTTACCCTTCTTTAGATACCATGTTTAGCTCTTTTCAAGGTTTTCAACCCCAAAAGACCTTTGACTGAAAAAAAAAAAATATTCAATACAGGTAATCCACATACTGAGTATGATCTCCATTAAGGGAACCTTCTTGATGTAAAAGTATTTTCAAAAATTTTAACTTTTTACCTGTGGTGACCCCAAATGACCTTTTACTTCCACCAAAAATGTTAGGGACTATCTAGCTCCACATGGGCCACACACATACCATGAATGAGATCCCCCATGGTTACCCTTCTAAAGATATCATGTTTACGAGTACTTTTCAAGGTATTCACTATTTGACCTATGTTGGTCTCCAAATGACATCAGACCTCCACAAAAATGGTAGGCTGGGATGTAGTACTAAATTATTGAATATGGTACATGATCCACATACCAAGTATGATATCCATAAAGGTTATCCTTCTTGAGATACCGTGTTTATAAGGTTTTCACCCTTAGACCTCTGGTGACCCGAAATGGCCTCTGACCTCCCCTCAAAACAATAGGATTCTATGTCTCAATATGGCCCACCCACACACTTAATACAGTAAAACCCCGTTTATCCGAACACATCGGGACCGAAGGTTGTTCGGATAACGAAAAAGTTCGGATAAAGGGGGTTCCAAGTTTTTGCCTTAAGTACGGTACACTGGGTCCATATAAGACAGTGTGTCAACACGTTTCCAAAATAATTCCGAAAAGGCATAAAATTGCACACAAAATCCCCCAAAATATTTCGTTAGTATTTTTTGTGACCAGTGATATGACAAATAAATTTTAAGACGTCTAAAACAGAGAGATTTTATTCCAAAAATTTGAGCCTTCGCTGGTCTGAATGAATGACCAATGCTTTCTACACACTAAATGAATGTGTGTGCTGAAGAAAAGCTGTAACGATCTGGAGAGGTATCTAGAATAT
The DNA here is from genome assembly GCA_029531755.1 of Holothuria leucospilota. NCBI lineage: Eukaryota > Metazoa > Echinodermata > Holothuroidea > Aspidochirotida > Holothuriidae > Holothuria > Holothuria leucospilota. The sequence continues at coordinate 54,449,475 of CM055962.1, read as the reverse complement.
AAATTCTGCAAAAATTTCAAAAAATGTTAGAGACACATGTGAAGGAGACTCTCAAACAGCAGTTCGCACTGTTTTTGTAAGGTCTACTTTCATTATTCTTAGGTATGAAGCTCACTACGTTACTAACTTTTCAGATTTGGTGAAACTTAGACTTACGCTAGCCTAACGTATTTTTGTATGAGAAGATACTGAGCCTATACCGACTCATGGCTCCTAACAAGAATTTCAAAGCAAATACGTACGATATTTCTTCCAAATTTGACAAAGAGATAACAGATTGTTTTCTATGTCCACTTGTCGGCTGTTTTAGCCATCGTGACATCTTCCTATTACTTTTAAAGTCCCGAGAAAAATTAGTGCATTTCTGCAAAAATTTACGTTGAATTTTGCCTTGTAAAGCACTTGAAACTTGGTGTTTACTACTGTAATTGTGTTGACTATTATTGTTGTTAAATTTGACGGCTAGTTCGGATAAACGGGGTTTCGGATAAACGGGGTTTTACTGTAGTATGAAAGCAATTTGAGTTTCCCTTCATAAGATACCATGTTAACAAGGCTTTCAGTGTTTGACCTCTCAAGATCTCATATGACCTTTGACCGCTTTCAAAACTAATAAGGCTTTCCCATTTCATATGGTATATCCACATTCAAAGTATGAGACCTGTCTGAGTTTGATTTATTGAGATATTGTGATACCAAGTTTTTCAGTATTTGACCTCTGATGATCTCACATAATCTTTGACCTCCACCAAGAACAACAGGGTTCTTCCCTACATGACGCACCCACAAAAAAATGACGGTAATGTCAGTTTCTTTTCTGGAGATATATGTGTTAACAAGCTAAGTGTTAACAAGCTAAATGTCACAAACACACACGTGCACACGCATACATACATACACAAACATGCCTGCATGAATGCATAGATTCCTTGACCTTACGGCAAGGAATCAATAATAATGCAGCTGATGAAACAATAACCATCTAATTATGCCTACAATAAAATAAATTTTTTTAAATTCATATTATATTCTGATATATATTGCTCAGTTTGATTTCACACACCTTGTATGAATGCTGCTTGACCCTGCCTCAATGCTGCTGGTACTAAGATACCAAACCATTTCAAAGGATCCTGGAAAGTACAATTATCATCTGTATCTAGAGTCAGATCTTTGATTTGTTCCACCAGCGTCACTTTGTCTAGTTCTTTCTCTTCTCCTTTCCTTCTTCTCACTTTGGCAAAATTAAAAGCAAAGCCATGTGGTGAAACATTTCATGAGATATTGGAAGAGTGTGGTATAAAAGTATGCAGTAGGACTCTGGTCAAGGCGGGACAGAGGATCACACACTAGAAAACCTTTCCCCCACCCAAGAAAGTATATGAAACCATTATAAATCACTATTGACTTAATTTGGTTTAACATACAGTATGTTTCCTGTGAAAGATATCTCACTCCCCCAGAAGCTATCTTACCACCATCCCTTCCTCAGTTTGTATGGCTATGGGCCTGGTGTGGAGGGGGACAACAAATTGATGTGTGCAATGCTGGACTGTAATCAGATTTGTATGAGAAGAAATTGGCTAACTGTTAGGGCTGTGACCGTTTAGCGATTAATCGCTAAACGATCGCATGTGTAATAAACGTTTAGTACAAAGCTACCAGCGATTAATCGCAAAACCCATTTTCCGTACGAGATAAAAAACAATCTGCAGTCATTACGAAAAATTAGATGTTCACTAGACTCTTTTTGAAAAAGTGAAATACATAATTATATACAAATGGCACACATGATATGACATCAAAGTTGACCTTCTATGAGGATCCATGTTTGAGGTCCATAGAAACTACTGTATGTCCCCCGGTCGACGTCACTAACGCATTTTACATATTCATCATGTTTAAGGCACGCTTAAAGTCTATGTTGATCATAGGTACTTGCGATTAATCGCTAAACGATCGCAAAATTTTGCGATTAAACGTTTAGTAATTTTGCTAAACGTTCACAGCCCTACTAACTGTAGGATTTTAAGGGAAAGAAGTTGTGCCTCTGGAAAAATTACCTCTACAAATATGGATGAAAATACTAAAAAGCTTCAAAGAAGGAATAGAAACAAATACTGATGTACTGCCAAATCTACTGGAAGAGAGGTATTCTTATGTCCCTTGTACAGTTTCTCCCCCCCCCCCCATCATCATCTTTGTCATACAAAGGTTGTAGCTCTACAGTACAACATTCAGCCCTGACCAGCTGAGCATGTCCTGCAAATTACCTGCCACCAATCACAATACAAATAATCAGCTGAACATTGAGTAAATACTTCACCAAATGGATGATGAGAAGAATTACATATTTATGTACTCTGAAATTTAGCTTCAGAAGGTAACTTTGTGGTAATGGACTTATTTTGTCAAAGCTACTTTCTCCCCTCATTTAATGAATCTTGTGCAAGAAAAGTTTGCTGGTGCTTCTTTTTGCCCATGCAAAATTCTGAGGATACAATATTAGTCTTTCATCCACACAAGCTTCCCAGGGAAAATAAATCCCTTAAAAATGTCTTCTCACAACCAGGACCCATGGACGTACTTGCATCTTGACCCATAGTCCCTCGCTTGTCATAACCACTAGATGACCCATAGTGTTTCACATGAACAAGACAGTATTTTCTTCTTTTTTTCATAATTTTTTTTCAAATTTGTGTGAGACTACATGGAGCATGGCAAGGGCAGAGCACATACTCCCAGCTTAAGTGCACATTATCTTAAATTCTGTACTGGTCATGTATGAAACAGGCCAACATGAATTCTTTACTACAATGCTGACCACTCTTCACAGGCGCTTGATCCAGTGCAGCAGTTTGATTATGTAAATGTTGCATGTAAAATTTTTCTTTGCTGTTGTTTTGTATTTAAATTCTTGGCTCTAATTTGATCTTTACTTTATGCAGGATATTTGAAAAACCAAAACCAGGGTGCTAGCTTGGCCAGGTTTAGTGATTGCAAATGAAGTATCTAAATAGTGTTTAGAAAGTGAATGTCTCTTAGTAGGAGTCCAAGGGCCTGGCTGAAGGGCCTCTGCTGGAGTCCCTTTTACCTTGTTGGCCTCCTGGGATCATACGTTTCAGGGGAAATCCATACCTTTATCATTACTTCCCACCTGAACACTCATCCACATCCATAATACGGTTTTCCATTCCAATCTGTGCCAGTCATTAAAGGGGCTCATTGAGTTGATATAGATTATTTCGTGATGAGTTTGAATTAAATCATTGCATGACAATGTTTCTAATTAGCCTCACTACTCATGTATCACTTCCTATAGTTACCAAGAATGTGAGAAATTGTAGTCTTTCGTGGAAAACGGGTTGCTTATGATTACCTAATGGTAAAAAGTGTCTGGTCAAGAATTTGTAACAAACGATTTTAATCATAAATTATCCTATCATATCCATTTCAGTTGTGTGTCAGATGTGTAGGATCTCTTAGTTTGATCATTTACCATCAAGATGTGAGTAAAACTCAACAGGCGTGAAAAAATCATCAATTTTGTGAACCAACTCAATTAGCCCCTTTAACCTGCAAATTGTCACAAAGTACCAGAACACTGGGAGTTTTAGTTGCCCCCAACCGGTGCCTACAGCATAGCTAGAACCCTGCTCACATCATCTTTGGGCATGTTTGACAATTATGTCAGTACATGGTGAGAACATGTGAAAATCAACTTTTATGTGAACAAAACTAGTTGAGCCAACTGCCTCTCAACTGTCTCTCAAGTTGCAAAAATCAGCACTGAGGGCAAGACTAAGGCCAATGCCAGCCCAAAGACATCCACTTCTAAGGTTGCACAGGAAGCCAATGTCCCTGAGGTTAGGGGTGAAGCCAGGATTTGCCTGACAGGGGGGCCAAACTCCCCTTTGGGGGCCTGAAGCACCCAAAAATTTGGAGTTTCTACTGAAGAAAATTTAAACATTTTGGGCTCGTATTCAAGAAAATTTGGGTGTTTAATACCATAAATTGGAAACTATTAGGTTTCTCTAGAAGAATCTACCCTGCTTTAAAAGAAAATCAAGTAATTCATTGGGGCCTCCCCCCTCCAACACTGGTAAACAAATACTACGGCATAAGTTCAAACTGACCCTTTCTAAAAAAAACACATGTGTCAGCCTCCTCTTTCAAAATTTCTCGTTTTATTCTGTACATAACTGGACATACTGTAAGGAAGCGTGATGAGATTCTGTCTTCCAGCAAATCCTGATGATCATACAGAAGAGGTCATTCAGAACTAATATTTCACTTACCCTGGTTCTCATTTGACTGTGTTTCCTGAGTTGCTGAGTCACCGCTAACACTTCCTTCCTGTTGGTGAGTGACTACCTTTGAGCCAGGGACTTGACGGAATGTACAAAATGAACATGTTCCGTCTTCTTCTCTGCAAAACACAAGAAAAGTAAACAGAACTAGAAGAGTATTATTTTATGATCGTGCACAGAAAGGACATGGTGTGAATATGTACCCTATCCCCAGGAGACCATGTCCGATAATAGGCTGCATTTTAGTCACTTCAGTACCTTCCATAAACCAGAAATTGCATCTGTTTGATACGGTATGTAACTTCTGCCTTTATAACATTAAAATAAAAAATAAAGAATGTTAATTTGAAATGGTACTTAAATAAAGGTAGTTATTCACAAGAGTTTTTGTTGGGGACCACCATCAGATGGCACACGAAAATTTTTCTTAAAATGTTCTCCTTGATCACCAGAAATGGTACTTCCCCAGCAGGCCTAGTTACATCCTCAGAAACACACAGGTTTCTACCTCCACCAACTCCTGTTGAAAAAAACTTTACCTTAAATGATTGACTGAAAACCTTTTGCATGGATTTTCCAGCCCAATGACCCTTGACCATTCTCTAAAAATACACATTTGCAGTGATGTCCTGAAAACAGGCACCAAGGCCTAATTTAGAAATATCAGAAAATCTAACACATTGCCATTCAGTCCCTTAAGGTTCCTTCATCACATTTCCAAACATAAGTATACTCTGTATCAGAGGTAACCTAAAGAGTTATCTTACATTAACTTAAGGTTCCCAGACTAATCTGCCCACACAATTCTCACTAGACGATTCTCCCTTGACAACCCCCTCCCCGGACAGCTATCCAAGTCCCACCATGGACAGTTCCAACTTTTCTGGTGGGGGAAAGCTTTTTACAGGTAATGGTCATGAGGGTAATTGTCTGGGGGTAAATAGTCCAGACTGGAAATTGTACCAATGGGAACTGTCCCAGGGCAGTTCTCTGGGGGAAATTGTAAGGGTGGGAAAAGTCTAATCACAAGATTTAACACATACATCACTATCCACAAATAATGTCACTTGATTAAAGAAGCATGCTCACAGTAACAAGGATACCAGGGTATAAATGCTTTAGAATTAAAGTAGAGGGAGGGCTGCATTAATTGATCTCTAACATTGGTATAACAGGTTACTGCACCTTGACTCATATACAGTAGAAAGAGGGTCAATTCTGACTATACCCCCATATGTTCTGTACGTATAAGCCTCTCTCAGGTGGTTACTGGAATGACTACTGACATGTTGATTGCACAGCAGAATGGCATTACAATACAAAGAGGTAACAAAGTTGCTAAATTTACAAGATGGTATAAAGTAGATTGTTTGCAAAAGGAAAGCAAGATATCCTCTTTATGATGACATTAGTAGTAGGTTGCTATGACAGCTATTGAGACTACAAGGCCTCAATATAAACTTTATTTTAAAAACTGGGGAAGACAGCTGTTGGCAATTAGAAGCCAAAAGTTTTGTAGTTACCATGCAGTAGAATTACTCTCTTCTTATCACTCTCCATGAAAAAAAAATCAATAAAGTCTAAGTTTTCTAGAAAGGAATAATTGTGAAGTGCCCAAGTAATAAGAGAGAAAGAAATGATAAAAAGTTTTGACATACCTCACTTGAACAGAAGCCAGAGCCTTTGTGTCTGTTGTGTTGTACTGTAATGACCCCACTGATCTTGACCCCATTGAATAACGAGCTTTAGATAAATTAAAGAAACCCTACAAGAACAAAAGAAGAAGGTAGAACTTTATACTTTTCCTCTTGTGCCAAGTTGAGATAAACGGGTTTTGTGGTAATCTATCTTGAATTGTTTAATTGAACAAAATACAGAAAACATGTACTGGTTCCTGCAACTTCAATAATTTATTGTAATAGATCTGGAAATATGCGCAATTTGTGGAAGTTGAGCATCGAAGTGATGATATGTGTAAAGGACTCTGACATGTTAAACAAACGCACAATGACCAAAGTCTCCCCCGGGAATTGCCCACTTTGTGACTTGTATGAGCAAGATACCTTGAGCATGTATGTATTAAACACACCAACTTGCATAATAAGTTTAAACAGAAAGCTACAATGGCAGAGTACTGTGCTGGCATTGTCCACCTGCAACAGGTAACTGCATACAAAAAATCTCATTCCTTAAGTTTACATTTATACATGTGCCCAGGTGCATGAACATATTTATGCACCCAACTATGTAACATAAAACTCTCCCAATCCATGACAGACTGTACTTTTCTGACAACCAACATACTGTACCTGTTACCCAGTACTGTACCTAAAGTTGCTCTTAAATGTGTAGGACAGATAGGCCAATACAGTTTTGACACATTTTATCAAGTTACAACATAAGGACAGAGAAATACAAGAAGTATTGTTGGCTCTGTCATGATACTAGAATTCAATAGGAGGATTTAGCCATCAGGCGACATAAGACGTCTTTATATTTCACCCGAGAAAATGGCCTTTTCCCAGGGAACTTTGGCTAAAAGAGCTTATTGAATTCTAGGGGCATGTGCTATGCTTTATTCACAGCCACTCACACTTTAAATTTATTATGTAGTGCACAGACAGAAGAGTAAACGGCTGTTATTTCTTAACAATTCAAATGAAAGTATCACTATGTCTAAGAAGAAGCAATTTCTGTTGGAGATTCTTTGCAAAATGCACTCCTCAAAAAAGTCATTTTTGCAATAGTTAATTACACAAAGAGCTGAGGTTATAAAATTTTGATTGAGCAGCACTTTTATTACACTTGTTAATAATGGGCATTCAATTGAGACTCATAAGCTCATATCTCACTGTAATTCTTCCCTTGACCTGCCATTCACTACTGTTGGGCAATAGCCATTTCATCACTCCAAGAAAAGAATGTCCCGTTCAGTTAACTGCACAAATAAAGCCAAAGGGTCAAAATGTTATTGGTAAAAGACAGGCTGCATCGAAAAGATTTGCTTGTTCAGATGTAAAACTTGCCAGAACATCACATTACATTTGCAGACTGCAAGGAAAAATAGGAACACATGTTCTCTGTTTGTTCGGTTTGCAAACTGTCTCCAAGTCCAGAATTCTGTAATGATCTACTGGAAAACTCCAGTTGCTTTTGAAGTGGACAGTTGCTCACCATGCCCATAAGTAGTTAGCCTAATGAATACACCTTGGAGTAACTACAGAATACCTTGTCAAAGGTAACAGTCTAGGCCCCAAAAAGAAATATATTTTGCAACTACTCTTCTATGGGTCTTGTACCCACTACTTTTTGGTTTTGCATGAGGCACCTTGGTAACTTAATATACAGTATTTTATGAGGCTACAAGGATACACTGTCACTGAGTCATTAGTCAGTTTGTGTTTGCAAGAAGCTACAGGGATACACAGTCAAAATTCTATTCCCCTCACAAGGAGGCTTCCAAGGGGCTATGCAGATACACAGTCAAAATTCCGAGGCAACCTCCTACTAATTAGCCTATATCTACGCTAACTTGCCCTTGACATGCTACAAGGATACATGTATGCAGTCAGAATGTAGATTGTCTTTCAAGGCTATGGGGTTAGGCAGTCAGAATCCAAGTTGTGTCTTAATTAAACTGTTCAGTCAAAGAGAATTGTGCTATGGGGCATAACACACTGGAAAGTATGTATGTTACATAAAATATTTTCGCCCTCAGATTCCCCACCCACCACAAAACTGCCTACCAAGACCTAAAACTAGTCCCAAATTTACTCCCTAAAGTAAAATGAGGGAAAAATGAAAATTTAATGGCTGAAAATGGGGTAGATGCCATGGGGTGGGGTGAGGTGCTTTCCAGATATCAGACAGTTGTCTGACACTCAAATTTGGCTAGCTACATCCCTGATGCTCTATGCAGTATAAAGGCAACTTCCTATTATCTAGCCTACGATGGTTAACCTGTCTTTGAAAGGCTATAAGGATACCCAGTCAGAATTTAGGTGTTTTTTAGAGGCTACAGGGATACACCATTACCACTACTTTCCACTCACAGTAGTGTCCACCCCTCACTTTCTGCCCCTAAAATTCTTGGGGGAGAAAATAACTTCGAACTTACATATGTTTCTGTTTCATTTTAAGTTTCAATATCAAGTCCAAGAGAATGAAATTTGTAGGGCTTTTTCCGTAGACCTCATCGAGAAGAATGAATTGTATGGTCTATGTACAGTGCTGTATGTGTAAAAAAATGGTCACTGCACTGGATATCATGTTTGTATAGGTATTTGTGTACTACAATGAGAATGCAGCTTGGGAAGAAGTTAGCAAGCAGTAGTACTGTCTGTAATGATTGTGCTTTACGTATTATTTATTACGCATATAGCACCCTTATTACCGATATAGACCAGCAATCAAGAAGAGTACCGTGAAATAAACTGTAAGAATCAAATCATTCATATCTGTCATAATCTTTACACTGTCTACTGTCCATGGTATTTAGTATTTAGGAGTAGGCCTAATATTTCAGCATTTTATGTGAACTGAAAGACATTGCTGTTTGAAACTTTGATGTAAAGTTCATGAAGCCTTCATGTCACACAGATATTCCATTCCATGTCTTTACTTTCTACCCCCAAAATGGTGTTTTCACCCCTAAATATCAGGGGCAGAGGACAGTGTATTAGGAGGGTGGAATGTAATGTTGGCAGAAAGTAATGTTATTCAGATACACCCTCAGGATTCAAATTGTGCCTAATAGTCATACTATAGTAAGTTAGTAATTGAATGGCTTCAGGGATATGCAGTGACTGTGTAGCCCATGAACTTGAAAAACAGAGCTTAAATCTCACAGGGTATTCTGCAATTGTGCCACACAGAGTTTCAGTCTCGCGGGGAATCCTGCAATTGTGCCAATGGCTGTCTAGTCGCCGTGATCACCATCGGAATGAAACTCGCAGACGTATGCTGACCTCCCAAAAAGCAAACCTTGAGATTTTCACGAAAGAACCTGGGGATTGAATTTGTCATGTACTGTACCGTGACAAGTTCAAGCATACAGTAGCTAAGCAATTTGTGTGGAAGCCTTATTTGATTGTGGGGGAGATACTGTACAGAAATGTGAGAAGTGTTATCAAAAACTTTTCGCATGCTTAACGAGGAAATTTTTTAAGGACCAGTGTGTATCATATTAGGGGCCTGTATATAAACTTTCTACATCTGCTGGTATGCTTCTCCTGGAGCTGTTATCTGGTCCTGGGTATGACATTAAACTGCATCCAGGTTGGGTGAGTAGGTCGCGTGTGGTGATTAGTTTGTCCCCAACTATCGCCTATAAAATGCACACATGTGATCGTGACTACTCACCCTTTAAATGGTGAGATGGTTGGCACCAAAAAATCGAGTAAGCCCCTCCATATCCCCTTTGGGCTGGGGGTTGTTGAATATGCCCACGGTATTTCCCCCCCCCCCCCTCCCATTGTAAAAGGTGACTTAAGGGGAGGACTTGAATCATAAATTCTACAACGTGAGAGACACTATATAACACGCATGTGTTGATGTGTCGTTAAACATCATCTACAGTACCTACCTACCTACCTGGAGCTGTTATCAGAAAGTATTGATGTAATTGAAGGAAAACATTGCTTATTGAGTTGGTTCACAAAGTTCATGATTTTTGTCACACCTGTTGAGTTTTACTCTCATCTTGAGGGTAAATGGTCAAACTAAGAGATTCTGAACATCTAACACACAGCTGAAATGGCAATGACAGGGTAATTAATGATTAAAGTCATTTATTACAAATTCGTGACCAGACACTTTTTACCATCAGGTATTAATCATATGCAACCCCTGTCCACAAAAACTACAATTTCTTACATTTTCGGTAACTACAGGAAGTGATACATGAGTAGAGACTAGTGAGGCTAATTAGAAACATTGTCATGCAATGATTTCCTTTCAACTCGTCACAGAATAATGGATATCAACTCAATGAGCCCCTTTAAAGTAAATTCTGAACCACGCAAAGCACGCGAAATAGCTAACATGACTCAGTCAAAACATATCTCGAAAACTCTACAGGGGTACAACTTAAATGCCTTTGTGGAAATATAAGGGGGCATGTGCACCCAGTCCCCATGAAGGTGCCACTGAGGAATGGAGTGTAGACTGGTGATCGCAGCAGAAGCGGCCCAAGATTTTGCATTAGAACTGTTGTAATATCCAATCACAGTTGACCAACCCAAATGCGATTGATCACGATATCAAAGAATGATTCAATATCACTGAAGATAGAAGTGCAGGAGGTGCACACACCTTTTGGCAATTTGGGAAAAAAATTGATCAAAAAAGATTAAAATACATTCATTATTCCCTCAAACTATACCTCATTGCGTACCATTGCAGATGGAGGATGGACAAGATGTATCTTTGACTTTATATGGAAAGGTATCTTGGACCAGGGGAGTCATTAGTAGGAAATTCCATGTAATTTTATTTCCTTTCTATACAACAGTTATAAGATATACAGTGCAAACAGTGATGAAAACGAGACAGGGCATGCCAAAAAATTATTTATTTCCATGACAAAAGTTGCCAAAGTTGGCCTCTATTGTGCTAACGTAAATAACGAAAGGCAGACACATCCAAGGCAGATGAAAGATATACTGTAGATGGCTAGAGCACAGTTATAAAACTGTACTACACTAACCAAAAGTTTATTGTATGGCAGGGGGTAGACACACTGTTACCACAGTTTTTAATTCTATAATTCATGTCTGCACACAAATTCTCTTCATATTACCCAAATTTTCATAATTACATTTTTAGGGGGCTGCAGCTTTCCATCTCAAAGCCCATGCAGTTCAATATAAGGAAATCGTCGGGTTAATGTTTTTTACTGTAGTGCATACGGCTTTCCATCTGTCTATTGGGTCGGTGACAATGTACCATGCATTGGGCGGTGATCACGCACCTCATTTTTTATGCATAATAGATAAGAAAACAATCAGGAGTTGCAAGGGCAGGCCAGGTTAGGTATCCCAGGCAACATATATGTACAGCCTCACCTATTGTCCTACGTGTTTGGCTTACGAATGGTCTCGATTTTCGTATGGTAAGGGTTGCCAGATCTGATTAGAGTGCAAGGCAAAATTGAATTGACTAAATGTGAAACAGTAGCCTGACTGCGCTAATCTGCATTTCATTATTTTTCCGGTGGAATATCTTTCTGCCAAAATTTGTGATTTTTTTCCTATGATGGGAAACAAACCAGTTGAAGTGTTATTTACTGTGTAGGTTACTGCTTACATCTGTTTGAATAATGTCATTTCATCGTGAGAGTTGAAAATTTGGCCGTGAGATGATGCCCCAAACTCGGTGAAACCGTGAGAGTTGGCAGGAATGATGAGTAACTCGGCACTGCCTACACCAGGCTACAGTACAGAGCAAGGATTTTCTTCGCGGAATTGGTACTAACGCATTTACTGTATGACAGCACTGTGTCATAATAGCTCTCGGTAATAGTATAGCGTAGGACAAGTTCGGTGCAATAGCAGGTGCAACGTTGAACGAGTTACAGGTCTAGGCCTAGTTTTTTTTTCATGGAAAACAATGTTCATACTTCTCTCATGCCATCTTCGAGCCTCTTCTTCCTATCGGTCAATTCTTCGAGGATTTCAAAGTATTTTACCGCTTTTTCATCCAATTTTTCACAGACATTTTCCAGTTCCGTGATACTTGTCGACATTTTGCTACTGATCGCGTTGAGTTTGACATAGAGGATTACTTGTTTGTTTGTGTACATTATATGAACCATTGCGCATGACTGACTCTCTTGGCCCATCCTTCTACGATGATTTAAAGTTTTTCATTGGTTTTTCAGGTTGAAAGTGGGTGCGTCCTTAAACCGGGATTGCTTAATTAGTCACATGTCAGACCGGTATCAGTTAATACAGGCGCTAGCTAACTGTAATTTTAGTATGTACCGGTGATTGAGAATGTGCTTTAGGTAAACAAACGTGTACCAGCGGTCACCGATGCTCTAAACATGGTTGGAGGTTCTTTCAATCTTTGCAACCTCTAACGTTGCCAGTGTGTTGGAAAACACCAATGCTATCACCGAAGAATGCTGCGAGGACTATGCACCCTGGATAGGACTGAGCGTAACAATTACGTGACCTTCGCTTGTTTGTTTACGATGTATTAGCCTATATAGGCTAGACGTCACTAAAGTGTGGGGTGTATATTGCATTGTGTAGCTGAAGATACACTGTTGATGCTGCGTTTACTGGAAAAATCACCGGCTTGATAGAGTCTGGCTCAATGATACAACCGCGGATCTATCCCCGAAATCTGGTATGAGTATGGCATTTCCTTACACGAGTTCTTTCGCATAGTTGTGTTCTGATACGCAATATTGGGACAGTAGATGGGGCGTTATTATATTATACTATAGGCCTAGGTTACGTTTTAGGCTACTGAACAAAGGCTAGGCCTATACAGCTAGCCTATGCCTTATTGTGAGAGTGGCTTCAGGGGCAGCTGAACGGTGACTCAGTAGCTGCAGGCGACAGGAAGGCCCCAACGTACAGCTGCAAGCACAGGCATTCGGAGCATCACTTATGCACTTAGGCCTATCAACTGAATGACGCATCCCACTACCCCCGGGCATGGTCAGTCAAATGTGGGTCATTGACCAGTGACAGTGTGACTCACATGTCCGTCATTGTACCAATATTGTCCTCCACTAGAGTGACAAAGGGGTGAGTCATTTTACCTCAGATGTCAGTCACTTTACTGACTAAGGGTTGAGTCATTGTGGGTCATTTGTTATCAATTGTTCAAAGATGACAACCTTCAGCATTGCTCCTCATATACTTGCTTAGGCCTACTTTTGTCAGTCAGTTTGGTGACGCACATGTCGGTCAAAATCGCAAACTGTTCATCAGTTTGGTGACTGAGGGGTGTGTCATTTTACACAAATTGTCCATCACAAAAGTGACTGAGGGGTACGTCAATGTACATGTTTTGTCAATGAAGTTGTGGACAATGACTGACCATGTCCGGGGGGTAGTGGGGTGCGTCATTCAGTTGATACGTGCATTAGCCCTAATTTAGAATCATGTGCCCGGAAGTGATGCAACCTGGTACGCATAGGTATATGTGTGGTAGGCATAGGCCTAGGGAAAGGTGGGATTGCGATTGTTTACATGGTAGGCATGGAGGTAAGTTTAGGGTATGTGGTATGCATACAGGTAAGGATAGGGTTATATATGTGGTGCTCTTAGAAATAAGGTTAGGGTTATACCCATAGGGATGCATGTATACGTAGATATAATGTACGTATAGCCTAGACATGTATACACGCAGTGGAGTTAGTGTGTACTCATAATATTTAAATCGCTTGCCGGCAGCTTGGCTCGCAGAACTATCAGTAAGGGCATGGACTTGTGGTACTGAAATCTATACCATGTTTGTATTCTTGAAGTGTTCTATGTTTGAATCTCAGTGTCACCTTTCTTTCCACACCTTCTTTTCTCAAGTCATGTTACACTACTTCATCGTAGCTCTTTTGGAACTTGACTTCATCACTAATATTTTAATTTGGAGTTGAAAGTTTGAAGTTGAAGTTAATGCTACGTCACTTCCGGTCACTGATTCTAAATTAGACCCATTATTTATACATATATACACTATACATATTAAACAAGGTAGGAAATATCGACGCAAGCTTTGCGGCAAAACGCATAGGCCCAGTGCAAGGTACTTAGGCACAACAGAAGGCAAGTCCACTTTGCAAATGTAGGCTTCGTTATTTGCCAGTGACAACACATGTCAGTGCTGTGAATCCCAACTGCTGCGAAGTCTTCAATTCGAAATGTCCTACCTTGTTAATATATGTATTTGCTCCAAACACAGGTCTGTAACTGCAAGTAGACCATAATGTGCTTAATCAGCTAACATTTTCCAAAACAGAGCCAAACATATCTTTGACAGTAATAACTTGTTTAGTGTGCCTTGAAGCTACATTTACATATGGTTCCATTCTTACCTGTCACTGTTTGTGTTCCTAAAGGAATATTGCTTCATGCTTTTTTTTTATTTATTTATTTGGGTCACTGTTTTTTCTGTTTTTCTAGTGCCCTTCAAATGATTCCTTGGTATTTTATGTTGTATGTCATTGTTGTATACGTATTCTTTTGAAATCATTTGTGTAATGAATTTTTAATAGTGCTGCAAATTGATCTGCATTATAGTACATGCGGATGTACTAATTTGCAGACTGCAGACTCGGATTTTGCAGAATGGATGTTACAAGATGCAGAATGTAGTACTAGATAAAATAATGAAAATTCCATCAAGTTATTCTTCTGAGTAAAATACCTAAATAAAAATTGATCAGAATCTTAAAATAAACACAAAGTTAATCGGCGAGTGTCTTTTCTTGTCCAGACTTAAGCTATTTTCGAATTAAACCTGATTTTTCTCTGAGGTGCCTTCCTCATAAAATGCATTTTGCATTTATGAACGAGCAAAGCCTTCGATCAGTTTGCGTAAAACCCTCACTAATTAACCATATACAGTACAGTAAGCCTGAGCCTGTCTTGGCTGCCACATGCACTGCGAACGAGGTGTTTAAATCCAAATTCAGCAACTTTCGCCACGTTGTGCACGTTACTCAAGTTGTATTTAGGCCCCTATTTATCACTGCTTGACATACTCGATCCCATTGCACTACATCATTGATATGCCCTGGTTAGCTGAACATGTTTCGCACAATGAAGCATAAAGTTAACCAGATGCAATACACCGGGTACTATCTCGGAAAATTTGGAAATTTACAAGTATTAAAATATCGGAAACATGTACTTGTGTTGGAATGTTCAAGCAAGGGACTTCTGTGATTGATAATTAAAATCAAAACCAGACTGTACTGGACAAAACATTGCAATCGAATTCTCGAAGCTTCGATGAGTCAAATTTTGAGACTAGAAAGTCTGGGTTGTCGAAAGTTTTGCACTTCAGGTATGTGTGCCCAACGTAGACGACGCATGCATCGCTAAGTCAAATCGAGACAAATTGTTCCTTCTTAGTTGAATTTTGGTTGGTCATAATCCTTGATTTTCGAATCTCAAGGTTTTTCGTATTCTCATTGTCACCCCTCAACATAAATTGAAGGATTTTGATGCTCAAAATCACTTCTTGAAAAGTACGTGTGGGAATCTATAAGAATAAATTACGATATCAAAACAATGCATAGAGATTGTCTAAAATATGAAATAAATATTCGATTTGCAGCTCAGCGCATGCGGGGCATTTTCAAATTGACCCAATCAAATGTGGGGATTTCAAATTATGACCAATCATGAAGAAGCGATTCTCTTTCACGTCCGAATGTATGCAAAATTTTTTTTCTGCACTTTAAAAAAGGTATGACTAGCAATCAGTAGCACTGAGTTGCGAAGGCGTGTCGTAGTAGCGCCAATTCCTGCAGGCCGCAGGCGGGAGGAGCCAGCCGGGGAGGTGGCAGAAAGCTTGGTTGATTTAGCTCTGAGGTATTTTTACGTGGGTGATTTTCGTCTGGAAATTCGAAGTGCACGAGGCTATAGCACTTCATTTTGAGAGAATAAATCGGCATGCTGAGTGTATAAAATAGCCAAAAAATACGACTTTGAGTTTTGGACAGAAAATTGGGGACCTTACTCACACTGTCAATGTAAAATGAATGAATTCACGGCAGCATGTATAAGTAGGCGAGCATACTATGCAGTTGGGCCTGGTCAGATTAGGGTATTTATGGTGGCTCTACAGGCAGAAATGAAGGATCAGCGTACGTGCATCTTCGTTGCTAAAATGTTGTTCATATCGTGGCCGAGACTTTGTACTAGCTACTGTATTTGACTCTAATGGGCAGAGAGTTACCACGGGACTCTTGGGAGTACATAACCCGTTGCGATTTACGTACATACTAATCGAATGTTTTTGATTATTCAAAAGTGCGAAATGCATTTCACTGTGAACCCACCATAGAGAAAAATCAGGTTCAACTCGAAAATTGCTAAAGTCTGGACAATAAAAGACACTCGCCAATAAAGTTTAAGTTTCTTTTTAAGATTCTGATCACTTTTATTTCTGTATCTAATTCAGAAGGGTTCCTCGAAGGAATTTTAGTAATTTTTATCTATTACTACGTTCTGCATTTTGTAACATCTATTCTGCAAATTCCGGGTCTGCATGTCTGCAGTCTGCAGTCTGCAAATTAGTACATCCATAGTACATGTGACTGGGAAGACCAATATCATTCTCAGACTCTAAAATCTAGGTATGAAAATTGTTTTTTGGCAAGGTATCATTGTGAACAAGTTTTCTGACAGCTTATAGTGCATAACCTGTGCAATGTAACTGTAACCACTTTCTGTAAGTCAGAACTTAATCTGTTACCAAACCCATTCTCTCCATAAATGAACCCCTGACCACACTGCAGTACCCCTCCCCCTCCCAGATGTGACCTATATCACACATGCACAACACAAAGCTGACCTCTCTGCAGCTGCATTTGTCTATAACTCTTTTGATTGCAAGGATATATATGGTGTGGTACAGCCAGGAGGAACAATGGGACACAATTATTCTTGTATGAAGATCCAGAAGATTGTCTTACTGTATCTAAGTTCATTATCACATGCCTTACTGTATAATGTGGTATGTATTTATCTGTGTATACAGCTACTGTACGTGTGCTAATGAATAGCAAAAGGTGCACTGGAAAGAATCTCGAACAGCGATATTTTCAACTAATGACAGAGTTGCTTTTTATCAGCAAAGTACTATGCTTGTTGAATGAAATTTTGATGGAACATGGAGTAAACAGAAGAGTACATGGTAAAGAGAAACACAACAACTAGTAATATGTTACTGTATGTGGCCAAGTTTTGGTCCCTACAGCTTCTTGGGAATTGGTTAACTTCTTATAAGAAGCATTAGGCTACTTACTTAGTGGTCAATAAACTAGAAAAGCATTTCTGGTCCCCACTTGTTACCTTTTTTTCTCAGTACTCCAAATCTATAACAGCTTTGCCCTGTAAGTGGTGGAGAGTGGGGGGGGGGGTCATATTGCCATGAACTGAATTTCAAAGTTTTGTAAAATTCAAAGATTGCAGTTCTTAAATTGATATCAATTGGCAAGTTGGCCTTCTTTTTCTGAAGTAAAGAGATGGCCTTCTTTTCTCAAATGTTCAGAGTGTAACGTTTCCAGCTTTATTACTGTAATCACCTTCAAATACTTTTTAAAACACAGCTTCAATCTATTATATATTTAAGGGCCTGGGTCAACAATTAATCATGTCCCAGACAATAAAATTCTCTGGAGTAAGTTTACTTTTAGCTTCTCCAGTTTAAAAAGTAACATGTTTTTAGTGCATTTTCCTGGCAGAACTACAGTAGCCCCCTGATATTGAGTTTAAATTACTCAAGGTGATATCCACACATTTCTGTGCAGGAGCTGCCTGCTATGCATACTGGCAAGTTAAAAAAATCATGTTGTTAATTATACATAGGGATATTCCTACATGAAAGGGTTGGGGCAATGCATCAGTCCCTTTAAGTAGTTATGCATTTTATCTTAAATTTAGTCTTGTTGGGTCTAACCTTAAAATTAAAGACTGAGAACAGGTTTGTCCCGGATTATCTCAGAACTTTATTTACAACATGGCGTCTGCTCTGCACGTTACACTCGAGACTGCAAATGAGGTGTCACTACACTAATACATCACAAGTGTCTTTTCATCAGTGGAAATTTACCTTTGTAGGAATTTTTCCCTCACTCTACATTTTTACACTGTTAACTGACTTGTTAGTTTTTACTCCCTTAAACTTTTTTTGTGGCTTTTGCAACCTTATGAAGGTATTTTTTACTTCTTACTGTATCTAGCCTTTTTCTCAGTATGAGAGTGTCATCTAATGTATGCATACATGCTACCACTATGCACACCATGGTTGGTAAATAAAGACGGCTTTTCTTTATAATTTCTAAAACTTACTAAATAAATATTATCTTTCCTTCTAGAAGAATGTGACACAGGTATTACCGGTCTCCTGCGTGCCACCAGTTATGGGAGATGCCAACAGTAACGATGTTGATCATTCTTCACTTGAGCCCACCTTCCAAAGTATAGTTTCAAGAAAGGACAAACTCTTCAAGATAATCGTAGTGGGCAATCCTATGGTTGGCAAATCATCTTTCATTTTTCGTTATGTTCATGGAAGGTTCAATGCAAGGTTCAAACCAACTATAGGAGGTAAGTGCCATGTGAGAAGAATCTTGTCACTTAAAGTGTGAATTTGAACATTAATGTTTGGGCCAGCTTGGCTATTACTACAAGAATTACTGGAGATACACAACAAGTGCCATCCATAATAATAGCTTTCTTGATATCATCAGGTCCATAGCCGCCTCTTCCCTGCCCCCAAACAGAATGTCAATGACTGGTTTTTGCTAAAATAAAAAACAAAAATGCCCAGAATACAACTGTAGAGAAAAGGGGGAAAATGTACCATCTGGCATCTTTTAACCCCTTCCCAGGACAGCAGTCTTCCTAAATTGATCTTACCGTCCTCAAATTGGTTACCAGTGATTTCACTGACTCAGGCACCCGGGTCAATGAGGCACAACTTTTCATTTTGACGCACAGACACAAAACTTCTGGGGTCAAACTGACGCACAGCTTTTTCGCCCCAGCAGTCAGTAATGATACCCCAGTATTGCCAATACAAGCAAATTAACTCACAAAATGTATCACTTTCCAATTCCCATACTGATAATTGACGGATTGAATATCAGGCCTGATGTCTTCCAAGAAAAAGGTAGTGGAAAAGCATCACAAATATAGAAAATAAACAAAAAACAGAAATAAAGTTTGTTGTATTAAACTCAAATCTATTCTGACCCCTTCTCTTTTAAATTTGACTCTTGTAAATTTATTTTGAAGGGTCTGTGACTCCTGAAAAAAATTGATGAGTGAAAACCCTGGTTACTCTACAACCCACCAGCTTACTGTATCTTGGAGTCATAAATTTGTTGACCGATCGATCGTGAAAACTCAGATGTTGCCATCCTATGTATGCCTTATTTCCTTTTTTGAAGAGTTTGCTGCAGTCTTGCATGGGTTTGAAAGTTCTCTAGATGCAAATCCATAATAATGACTTTGTAGCAATTTTTTCCTCGAATCTGCTTCTGTCACAAATTAATTGAGTAAGCAGTGAATATGGAGCTCCCATGCATTTGGAGCTCAGATAAGGCAGTTTATCCACTCATACTCATACCAGTTTTACTTTCATAAGACCAGAAGTAGATACTACCATCTGAGTTGTAAATTGAGGAGGAGGAGGTCTCCTTTATTCAGGAAATGTGTGTATGATGGTTTGTGATGCTTTTAGTTTGTTAACAAAATATCCCAAGAAGGGAAACTCAGATAGTCTTCGTACTTATTATGTGGATTCCCCATTTTGAGAGGAGAAGCACTGTATTGTTTTTGGTAAAGGACAAAGGTCATGTGAGTTCACATGAGTTCAAACCCTCAAAACCTTGTTGACACAATACAGTATCTCAAGGTAGGGAGCATGGGTACTTTTTATGGTCAGCATATAGATGCCCCATATCAAGTAGAAGATCCCATTTTTTTAGAGTTCGAAAGTCATCTGAGGTCACAGGAGGTCACATGCTAAAAACCTTGAGAAGTCGATATCTCTAGATAATACCCATGGATATATACTTCTCATACTGTATTTGGCAGTGGCATGTAGGTGCACTGTCACTAGAGGTCACATTTGGGATATTTTGTAAGCAGGGTAGAGTATACCAAAATAGAGAGCATGTACAGTATACTTTTTCATTTTTGTACAGTATGCTAGATATGTTATATTGACTAGGTGAACCTTACACTGTGGAGTTTTTTGTGGAGGTCAAAGCTTCTTTGAGCTCTTTTAAAGGTCAAATATGAAACCTTTGTGTACAGGAGGATTTCTCCTATGACAAGCGTAGAAGCAACTTTTATTCGGGTCATTTATTCCTTAATTTGAATTATGTGGCTGCTCTTTGTGCATGGGTAAAAGTTCAATTGAGATTACCAGAGTGCAAACTCTGAAAACTTTAGTACATATAAAATACTAATGTGGCTGCATTGCATTTGGTCCAGCATGACATGTCCAGAACATGCATGTGCATTGAAGGGACTATTTCTGGTGAAAAGATGAAGTCTATTGAAATGAATCATTGAAACTTTAATGCATTTTTGCACTGACTCAGGCCTTTCAGAGTGGCATAAAATCATAAAATTCATAAAATATGGTTGAAAATGGGTGTGTAGCATAAAATTGAGGGGTAAATCATAAAAATCATAAAATATTTTGATAAAAATGTTGTATTGCTTATATCTCTCTCGTCAGAACATCCTTAATGCCCTGGAATGTTGTGTGTGTACATATGTATGCCACATGGCTCACAGTTGGGCCACAACTTACTGTACTGGCCTTCAATTGCCCTTTGTGTGTATTAATGCATACACACTGTCAATGTTTAGGCAACAGTACTTGGGTACTTAGGCCTAAAGCTGATTTTAAATGATATCAATGTTCCTCTGATGCTGTATGTGAACATTAAGTAACATGAAGCCGTGGCCTGCATTTAATTTATAAAACAGTCTAACACCCCTTCCTCCTCCCTAGTCTAACACCCTCTTCCAAAGAAATATCAGGTATACCACCTCGTTTGGATCACAGCTATATGGTTCCTGTGAATTATTTAGCTCAAAACAGGGTTATGCTGGTGCAGACGTTTAGCACTAAATATGTACATTTACACACCATCAATCGTCCACCTAGAGGCTTGGTCATGTCCATAAGTGCCATTTTAATAGTAGTACTGTACCTGTATTTAAAAGCAAAATAGTAATATATGTATCATGTTGCCGCAGTAATTTGATGAACATGGGCTGGACTGGGCACTCTTCATGTGTTTAAGTCTTAACTTGATCAGGCAAACTCATAGTTGATGTGTTTAGCATACCGTACGTACAGTAGTTACTACTTGCTCCCTACATTTGGCATGAGGTAAAAGGCCACTTGAGGCCAATTGTTGAGGTGCAAGTGTTAGCATCTTATTATCACCCCAACTGGATACAGTAGGGTGGGATTTGAATCAAACTTGGTTAGTGTGTTCAGCATCTGAGCTGCTGGTTGTATGTTTTGGTTTACATGAAAAGTCCATTTTGTGAGTATATGCTGTATTTGCTGCTGTCTGTTGCTGAAGTTCAACTTGAGTGATGTGTTCACATCAAAACCAAGTTTCAAATTTGTATTGTGGTTCAGTACTAATGCTTCATACTTTGTGATAATTGCTATTTTTATTTCCTCAAAATTTATTGCATAGTTTCAGTTTGGTTTCTCCAGTTCTGCTAATGAGTTTGTGAATAACTGTTTTCTATTTTGTGGTTGCATAATGACATAATGTTGCAAATTTATTCACAGTGACATCGGCTGGGACCAGTTAACAAATATCATATTTCTCACCAGATGTTCTTCTCAACAACATACTTTCGCAGCATTTCTACACTACATGTGCCATAAAATTGCCATAAAAATTACAAATAGTGGCATACTGTAAATAAGCATAAAATTTACATGAAATTGGCATAAATTTATAAATAAATTTTCTGCAAACGTGCTGGGAGGCCTACATTGTGGTCTTTATTTATGTCTTTAGTTTTTACTTTCTTTTATATACAGTTGATTTTGCTTTGAAGAAAATAGAAAGGGAAAATAACGAGATTGTCAGACTCCAGATCTGGGATATAGCTGGTAAGATATATGCTGTATTACAGACTTGATTGAACTGTAAGGTGGATATCATGAGCATGATAACATGTGACTGGAGCCTCAGTGGCCAGTAGGTTGTTGGGCCTGATGCTCAGATGATTGGAGAGGATATGACAGAGCACTGCAGTAGCAGTGGTATGTTTAGGGGGAATGACAGTGGGCCATGGCCTCCCCCCAGTGGTATATTTAGGGAAATGCCAATGGACCATGGCCTACCCCCACCCCACCCCCACCCCCACTGATGCCAGTTTTGTACAGTATATTATGTAGGATTCAGTTGCAGCTAGATATACCAATATCAGAAGTGGCAAAAGCTTAACTTGCTCAAATGTTTTGTAAATGAGGCTGGTGGAGGCTCTTTTCTTTAACATTTTTCACAATATGACCAACTATGATGAAAACATTAATGTTTTAGTACTTGTACCATAAATTATATTCATTGAACAACCAATTTTCACTCAGTTTTTGTCACGGCTGGTAGTACAATATATTATAATTATTCCGGTGGCGTATTCCTGGCATGTACATCATCTGAGGCCAGCTGGTATAGCTGCAATCCTAATGGGGATTACTGGTTTTTTCATGGGAAAGGCATGACCTCATTACGACTTAATTTTAGCATTGCACTTGTGGATTGTACTGTAGTTGCCCAATCATGTGGGACAATCTATGTATTATTTCACCTCGCCCCATTGGGCAAAATCACATTTCTAATCCAGAACTTAGAATTAAAACATAAACTGTGATGTTACAGAGTAAACTAGAACAATTACTTGTAAAATATCATGTCTCTGATATTTTGTCCATAAAAATGTATTATTCAGTATTATTTAGTAAGTTTCATTCTAAGAATAATCAGTTCTACTTTCATCCATCATTTTAGGACAAGTCAAGTTGCTGTAGGTGAATTCAAAAAGCTACTTGCCTGATTAATATGAAATAAGCAGATTGTACATACAGAAGATATCCTTTATTATTTTTTAACCTGTCAGTCTCACCAGTAAACTGATAATTTCTCTACTTCCAAAATTACTACATGTATGCTGCATTAGGCCTCAATTTTGAGAAAATTTTATGGTCGTCCATTGGACAGCCTGTCAGCCTTTTTGGTCGTCAAAAAGAATATTTAGTAGTCCACAAAAAATTTTCAATAACTGTAGAGAAAGTCTGTCAACTTGTTTGCATGAACTTTGGTCATCATGGGCGGCCAGACGACTGTTAAAATCGAGCCCTGTGCATCATCTTGAAAAGTTATAAGGGCCAACAAATTATTCATGAGTCACAGTCTGGGCAATTTCTTTCTGGCAGAATGAAATTATCTGCCAATGTGGTTACCCAGCTACCTTATTTGAAGTGCCAATAATTCTTTACATAAAGAAAAAGATATGACAATTTTCTCTCATCATTAAACAGGACAAGAAAGGTTTGGATCTCTCACCAGGGTGTACTACAGGGATGCTGCAGCCTGCATCATCATGTTTGATGTTAGTGAGGCACAGAGCTTTTACGATGTTGCCAAGTGGAAACAAGATGTTGATAAGAAAGTACTTCTGAAAGATGGAAACCCAGTGCCTTGTATGCTCCTTGGAAATAAGGTAAGGCCATGGTAACTGGGCTTGGGCAAGTTACTTGGATAGATCTAGTTCATAGTCACCACTCTTAATTTTAGAATCTGCTCTTTAGCTAAACTGCCATGATGTTGGTGCTGTAGCTTTGAGCTCATGTTTGAAGGTTATGTGTGAATAAAGCCTGTGAAGTACATATTTAAACTGCAACAGTAGCAAAGGGAAGCAGGGTGGATAATTTGCTTCCCAAGATCAAACTTCTTGCTGACTACTTCAAGAGTGTGTCAAATTGCCTCTGCAGTCTGACTAAAGAGTAGATTTTCAAACATGGTTTAATACTGGAGTAGCATCTACACTAGGTGGGAGTCACATACAGTAAAACCCCGTTTATCCGAACCCCGTTTATCCGAAACCCCGTTTATCCAAACTAGCCGTCAGATTTAACAACAATAGTCAACACAATTACAGTAGTATCCATCAAGTTTTCATGCTTTACAAGGCAAAATTTAACGTAAATTTTTGCAGAAATGCACTAATTTTTCTCGGGACTTTAAAAGTCATGGAAAGATGTCATGATGACTTAAACAGCCGACATGTGGACATAGATAACAATCTGTAAACTCTTTGTCAAATCTGGAAGAAATATCGTACATATTTGCTTTGAAATTTTTGTTAGGAGCCATGAGTTGGTATAGGCTCAATATCCATGTATACAAAAATATGTTAGGCTAGTGTAAGTCCTAGTTTCACTAAATTTGAAAAGTTAGTAACGTAGTGAGCTCCATACGTAAAAATAACGAAAGTAGACCTTACAAAAACATTGCGAACTGCTGTTTGAGAGTCTCCTACACATGTGTCTCTAACATTTTTGGAAATTTATGCAGAATTTATACTTGAGATACATATCCAGATCGTTACAGTTTCTCTTCAGCCCGCACACTCATTTAGTGTGTACAAAGCATTGGTCATTCAGACAAGCGAAGACTCGAATTTTAAGAATAAAATCTCTCTGTTTTAGAAGTCTTAAAATTTTTTTGTCTTATCATCGGTCACAAAAAATAGTAATGAAATATTTTTGGGAATTTTGTCTGCAATTTTTAGCCTTTTCGGAATTATTTTAGAAATGCGTTGACCCACTGTCTTATGGACCCAGTGTACCATACTTAAGGCAAAAACTTGGAACCCCGTTTATCCGAATTTTTCCGTTATCCGAACAACCTTCGGTCCCGATGCGTTGGGATAAACGGGGTTTTACTGTACATTACTTTCTTCAATTACAAAATTGGGGTCTGTATTTTTGGTTTGGTAAAAAAGAATGCCTTCATGACAGCATAGGTATGTAATGTGTGTATGCATGTATTTGTGTATGTGTGTTTGTACCTTAAAACAGGAAGTATGTATACTTTTTGACTACTTGCTGTAGGGAGGGGCATCTATGTGATGGATGTGATGTGTGTGTTTGTGTGTGTGTGTGTTTGTAATGCTAAGCTTGTAAACATGATATCTCAAGACAGGAATGATCATGGACACTTTTTATTTGTCACATAAAGTTTTTTATCATATTGAGAGGAAGAACCTATTGCTTTTGGTAGTGATCAGAGGTCGTATGAAGTCACTAGAGCTCAAAAATCAAAAGCCTTGTAAACACAATATCTCAAGGTAGGAAGCATGAATGCTTTCCGTTACTTTGGTGTGTATATGCGTTATAGTCCGAAGATGAACCCTATTGTTAATGACAGAGGTCAAAGGCTATCTGAGGTCACCAAGGTGAAACAGCGAAAACTTTAGAAATTGCTTGTAAATACTGTAGCTCAAGATGCATATGATGGATATCTTTCATCCTTCCATATGGGTTTGTCATTTCGAGAGGAAGAATTCTATAGATTGTTGTGGGAGGAGGTCAGAGCTCATTAGAGGTCAAAAACTGAAAACCTTGTAAATGTTATATCTCAAGATAGGAACCATACATTGTTTTCATAATTAACATGCTGATGCATCATTGTCAGTAGACAAACCCGATTTTGTGTGCTAGAGGTCAAAGGTTATCTAAAGTTATTGGAGATCAATGATGCAACTCATACTAAGCATAAGAATACCAACATATTGAGTAAAAGAACCATATTGCTTTTGTGGAGGTCAAAGGTCATTTGGGGTCACAAGAGGTCAAATGGTATAAACTTCATAAATATGTAATTAATGAAGGGTAACCTCAGTAGATCTTATAAGTGGCTTTACTCCTGTTTGTCAGGGTAATATGCTATACAGTACCATCAAAATCAGTTTACATAGTGGAGGGTCTGAAACACCCTTATGCAAACCAGTTAGGTGACTTTGCTTGTTTTAGTTGAAGCTGCACAATTTTGTTGAAACCATTTAAGTCAGTTCTTGCTCTCACTATGGCAAGGCTGGTTGATAGCTTTTCATTAAATCTTGCCATAATTCAGGGTTGTTACTCTTTTTGGAAGAAGTTTCAGGTATTAAATTTGCCTGAAGTGGGAGGTAGCTAGCAGAAATTTCCTTAGGGAGCACTTGGTGCTCAAATTGCGTCAATTTTGAAACTCAGGAAAGTGAAAGGCATACTTTAAAAATATTTTCAGAAACAAGGAATCACTTAGCCATTTCTTGTTGAAAACTTCATATAACACTTGCTTCAGAGATCCTCTTTTACTTTAGTATTATTTTTCCTCATTACAGATAGATCTTTCAACCAGATGTATTCAAGATGAGGAAATAAAAATTTTTTCAAAGGAGCATTCTTTCATTGGTTGGACCACAATGTCTGTGAAAGAAAATGTGAATGTAGATTTACCAATGATGTAAGTTTATTGATTTGTTTGAAAATATGTGGGAGATATCGCTTTATGCTTGTACACCATGAGTGCTCACCATAGGCACTTCAGATAGCCTGGTGTCTGCTACCACCCCTACCCTCAACCCACCCATATTTGGGCAGAATTTTGCTTTGTTCTTTGTAAATTTATGCTATTTTTTAGGCAAGTTATATGGTATTTTTCAAGCAAACTTGTGATATTTTTGCATTACAATTTTAAGAAAAACTGCTCACCCCCATTAGTTGAAAGTTGTCCTGTATGTTGACCCGGTGCCTGGGAACATAAACCTGTCATTGATACAGAAAGTCTGTATTTTTTTACTAATTTTCTGAAGTAGATATCTAGGCCATGAAACTTGTAATTGTTGCCTCATAATTTCTGGGACTGTGACTGGAAAGCAGCTCACCCCTCTTCCATAATTCCCACCCAAACAATTCCACGTCCTGCAACCCTCCCTTGAAATATTTGCACTTGGACAGTTCTCACCTAGGGCAATCCCCACCCAGGCTATTTCCTGCAAACAATTGTTCAGGTAGTTATTGTGGGAGGGAAGTCATCTGGGGAAAGTTATGTAGGCAGAAATCCAGGTGGGAAATGTATGGGGGAAATTTGTGTGAAACATCTGAGACTTTATTTCCATTTCAAGACAGTTCAATTGGCCTTTTCTGCCCCCTTATCAATACTGCACTCTGTGCCTTTGAGACAAACATGATGTAAACTTCTTAATTATGACAAAGAACTAATAATTGACACAAGCTTGTTAACTCTCTGGTGACTGATGGAACTTAAAGGCCTTCTAATCTCACCCCAGACAGTAACAATTCTCCCTTGTTTAACTTCTAGCCCCTCCAATTTACACCAAACCTGTCTAGTTTATCTCTAAGACAGAGCCGCGGTAGCCTGCACTGAGTTTAAATTGCTCGAGGCAATATTGTCAAAAACAGTGCGTGAGCTTAGATGGGATCAGTTGTATAAGTCATTATTGGCCAACCAGAGTGAAACTGTATTGTTTGAATGAATGTCAATCAAAGTGCAGTTATCAACTGTATTTAGAACTCTAGGGCTGTTCCTAAATATGTTTGGGCAGAGTTGCTTGCAACTCCCTGGTTTTGGGGATGCCATATCCTCTTTAAAGATACTGTAGCAGTGCTCATGTTCAAATGGTTTACATTTAACAGTGATGTTTTGCCCTTTCCTTAGTTATAAAGTTTCTTTTTATATTGATGATTTAATAACTCTGTTACAAACTAATGTATAAGTATTTTCATTGTAGATTCCTTGTAGAGAAATTGATGGCAGATATTAATAACTCAAGATCCCCATTCCCAGAGGACTTCACAGACAGCGATGGTAACATTCGTCTTCCTGAAGAAGATAGGACCAGCAGGCTTCCTTGCTGCTAGAAATGTTTGAGCATCTGACCAGACTGGAAGGAGTCATTCTTTTCTGGGTTTAAGTCTGTCTATAATTTATAGATGAAAGTAGGATCAACTTCCCTCCCCCTAGTCTTCAACCAGTACCATTTCATTTAATGTGTTCTCTTTGTGTCTAAGGGTAAAAATCTCAAGGACTCTCCCTGGTTCTTGGAAAGTCTTGTAGGAAGACCCAGGGCTAATTTAAGTCAACTGGGATCTTCTTTTGCTGTAAACAGAATAGACTTTTGTCCCTTTGGGGTTGTGAATCCTGTTAGGAATAGTCTCTGGATTTCTCCTGCAGTGGGAGATAACCCTCAGGACCTTACTTCAAAAGCTCTTTAGTATTGGACATTGTGTGACCTACTAGTTTGACCTCATTACATGTTTGTGTGTGTGTGTGTTTTCAAGCCTTCATGATGACTTCCTTTTTGATAGTGCATTTTGTCAATATTTGTCCAACATTTCTAAAAATTAAATATTTGTGGTAAGAAACTAGGCTGTAGAATTTAGGTGCACTACTGTAGTTGCTTTTGGTCAAAACATATACTAATATATATGGACCAAGCAGTAACTGAAAATTTCCTAGCATCTATTTGTACCCATGAGTGTGTTGTGATTTTATCAGACTGTCCTAGATTCTGTGTTATTATGCTGTTTACAATTGTTTTTCTTCTCACAAAGTGCTTCACATTTTTCCACTGCCATTCTGCCAATGGTTTAAAGTGGACCAGCTTTCTTGCTCAAGTAGCATAGTGATTAGAAGTTAGCATAGTTTGAAACAGCATTTGTTCAAATGCAGCATATCAGTTTACAGTACAACACAATAGAGTTCATAAGCTTGGAAAGCCAGGTCAGACATTTCCATTCAGGTTCGGTGAAATGCGATAGAGGGAGTGTTGTAGGGAAAAGGGTCAATACGGGGCCATGGAAACATGGTTCCCACCCTTGAAGTTTCTGAAATAATGTGTTTGTAACTGTACCCATATACTGCAAGGTTGGGAGAAAGTCAATCTTAGCATTAGTTCTTCAACTGTTTTGATTTATAGCTTTTATATTTCTTTTTTCACCATGTAACTCACACAGTAACAGAGTGTTAGCTTACTTACAACATGATTAAATCATAGAAATTGAAGTAAGGTAGAATGCTGACACAGTGCGTCACTTTGTATTTAACCAGTGAAGCCACCAAAGTAGAATGTATGCTTCTACTGTACAGCAAAGATCCAGATTACTTGTACCTCCATATGTACAATGTGCATTCAGCTTAGGAAATTAAATGTCGTTTGATCAGTTTTTCGAAAGATGAGGTGTAACTTTCACAAAGAAACAAGTGATGATGGCTTTAGTTTTTGCAAATACTCCTGAATTTGAAAGTTTGTGATTTCTTTGCCAGTAACTGGAGCAAAAGCAAAGATTTAATGTTTGTATTACCTGCCATTGCTTTCTTGCCATACAGACAGCTAGATGAGTGGCTTCAGTCCATATCGCAGGATATAACTTTGCCTTACTTCAATTTCTGTGGATTAAATATTCTAAGTTTGGACTGAATAAATGATTGCTTCATTACTTTCTTTTTATGCATCCTGGTATTAAAGTTCTTCCAATCCAAATACACTGCATTTCATCAAGTGTGTGGAGAACTTAATATCATTTCAGTTCAGAAAACCAGCCTCCTTTCACTTTTAGTACTTGTAATGATAGCAGTAATAAGAGTTATCTTCATTACATTAATCCTTTGCATATTGCAAACATAGCAAACTAGCACATAACTTGTAGGCTGTGTTGCAAAAATTTCTTGAAAAGTTATGAGGAATAGCATAGGTATATGGAAAGAGGTTTTAAATGAGGGCAGAGGGGGTTTGACCTTAATTTGATCAACTATCATGGCACTGATGTTTCCTTATAGAAGGACGTGTTTTGTTGTAAAATCAACAATGTCTTGCTGGGGGGGGGGGTCCATCAGCAGCATACCCCCTGCCTCATATGGGTATAACAGGTTCAACACATCAGGCATCAATGTTCCCAGTTATACTTGTACAGCCATATTGGACTTTAAATGTATTGAGCTTGCAACATGTACTGTGTACACAAATTTATGGTCAAAGCTTTATATGTTTAGGAAGAAAATCAAACACAGCCCAAGATTTTAATAAAATCCCTCAAAAAACTTAGCTTAGGCATTTTTGAACCAGCAGTATGTTTTTGGACAACATCATGACACAATTTCATGTTCATTCCATTCTGCAATAACTGTTCAAGAAAAGTTCTCCCTAACATTAAATCTTCAGTGCGCCCCTTGTGACTATACTGTTCGCTATCAGTTGTACATACAGCCCAGTACGTGTATGTTTGATGTTGTTGCATAGAATATGCACAAAGGCAAGTCTCCCTCGAAGTACGGTATGTCACCCTTCACAATTTCTGCCCACAAATAGTTGCCTCAGAGAGACTTGTTACAGTGATATTAAGTAACATAGGGGTTCAATAATGCCTTAAAACTAATAGGTAAAGTATTGCAACAGGTTTTAGGGTTGTGTTTGTTTTTCTTTTCAAACATTAATGCTTTGATCAATACTTTATTTTCACTGAGCACTGATATGTGAAAAACAATTTTGAAAAGAAATTGTTCCAATAAGTATGCTGTGTATATACTTGGAAGTCCCAAGTAGTACTTCCATGGTATATATGATCAAAGATTCACCAGCAGCAAGATACTAGAGTAAAATATTTTATTGGGATATACTATCAGTGTTACTGGATTATTCAGTGTGAATCTTAACAAACTGTTTTTATTCAAAAATTCCGAAAATGTTTTCCTTTATAAATGGAAATCATAATTTACAAAGTGCCATATGTGTACATCATATAAATGAGATGTTTTAATGAGCTTTAATTGAACAAAAATTGTTAAACAATTTTGGTATATACATATGTATATGCAAAACTTCCTGCCCAATACTTATTAAGCTCTGTGATTTTTTGCTCCTTTTATTCAACGAATAATGACTTGTGTCAGATTGAAGGGCAGTCATTTTCAGCAATTTTTATGCAAATCATATACTTTAAATGTGTCCTGTAGATAGGTGAAAAATTTTATTTGTCACAACAGTACTTCATTTTATTGTCAGTTGAGTTTTCCTGTATTCATTTTTTTTTTCATGTCTGACATGTTTAATTGAAATTATTGTACAATACACATATCTTTTGTGTCATTCAGACATTAACTTTGTTACATGATTTTTGTTTAATTATATCCAAAATCTTTCTCGCCTTTCATTTGGCCAGGTATTTCCTTGATTAACAGACAAAAAGTGCAATTGACTTTTAAGCAATTAGTTTTACTAAATTTTCATAGCATTTTTTTTGTAAATTGTTTCTATTGTCTTCAAGTGAGTACTGTAAATAATGGACAGGTGAATGTGTCTCAAAATAGTCTTTAATTTTATTTTTTTTCAGAGATAAGTTTTGTTATAGTTTTTATAATTAAATGTGAGCCAGTCACAACTTTAGCTGGAAACAAATATACCAAAGTATGATATGTAGATTTGACAATGAAATTTGTTGTACTTAAAGGTCTGTGGATATGTAACCAAAACGGTTGTTTTACTCAACAATGGTAGATTAAGATCCCTTGATGCAAAATTTGTTGGAATTATTTGAATATTTTTTACAGCTCTCAAGATATATACCTCTTCAAAGTTTGATAATTTCTGAGATTTCTCATCTTCTATGCAGAAATTGTGATGTTAGTGTTGTGCAGTATTTCTTGTGTTAATCCTTCATAAATTGTTTATTACATACCATCTGGTATCCAGTTTGTTTAATGCAGACATTTTCAAAGTAGTCAACAGCTACTTCCAAAATAAACCTCTCAGGCCATGCAACATTACAGCTGTCTTTGGAATGATGGTGTAATAATATACAAATAATGAATGTTTATGAGTGCGATAGTATGAATAATTTCATGAGTTGAAAGATTGAACGTTCTATTCAACGAGGCGAAGCCGAGTTGAATAGAACGTTAAAGCTTTTTTTGCTAGCTGTTGGTTAAATTTGTGTTTTGGCGGTCACTATGGATTCGAGTTTGTCCGTGTAGTAGCTCCATGGTTTGTCGTTTTCTAACTGCGCGTTTATGTAGGCCTGCCTGATATAGAGGGATTCTTTGTGACGTCAAGCACATTGGATTCTCAGGCACTGAAGACGGCAAAACACACATACGCAGTAAGCGTATTTATAGCACACGCGCACGGCATTACCATAGATACTTCTGACACAATTGCACAATGGACACTTGTCCTTCAAAACCAAAGAGACGCACGATCACTTGACGTCGTTGAAACAGTATACGATCCCCAGGGCTGCAGTGTTTTATTGAGATGCGGCGGCATAGCTTGTACGTAGCGCGCTCAATGCATCGCTGCCTCATTGCCGTGGGTTAGTATATACTAACCAACGACCGTGGGTTAGTATATACTAACCAACGGTCGAGCACCGCAATCTTGATGATAGTGCCGAATCACGCATGGCATGTGACCACCAATCTTCCAATCAGATGTAGAGAAATTAATAAGGTGTTATATAAATAAAGGATAACATACAGTAAAACATAATCTCATGAGCCTCTCTTCTCGCATCACGATTTGCATATATAGGCCTATATATAGAGCTCATTTTATTGATGATATAATTGCAAAGCAGTAATCGTCTCATAAAATGGATGATTTTTGATGGATTTTGATGGGAACTGTGACTATTCTTAACGTTTTAATGGTTTTTACATCAAATAGGCTGGTAGGACACTTACATATCAACAGACCTAGTAATATTTAAGCCAAGAGTGCAGTATTTAAAGGCCTGTATAGGTAAATCACTAGATTTTACCAGTGAGTTTTGAATGTGTACATTTAGAGGAACTCGGTTGCATAAATACAATTTTAATAGAAGTGTGGTAACCCTATAAGCTTATTTCAGAAATTAAAAAAATGAATTCAGTATTTCATGAAAGAAATTTCTTATGTGTTAATGAGCCACTGGGCCAGTTTGATTTAATATGTTGCTGTATCCTTATAAATGTGTGTCTCTTTCTGGTCATGTGACAATATAATTGTTACAAAATTGTAAATTATGCAGAATAAGTCCTTGTTTTACCTTTTAATGTCCAAAAATATACTTAATATAATATAAAAAAATATACTCATAAAAAATAGTTGTGAGGGAATTGAAAAATACTTTTGCAAGTTAGCAGATGAAAAATACTTTCTCAATGTCTCGATTCAGTTAAGTGATGGAAGTAATACTGCAGTATATGCCCTGCCTGTTATCCAGTCTGCTGAGTTTGCATATCCAAGTTGTGCACATGACATCAAGGGTTTTTTTATAACAGTTTGATGACCGGGATTGTTTTAAACCTAGAAAGGATTATGGGAAATCTTGTTAAAAAGCTAGAAATTCCAGATTTAGTGGGC
Source organism: Holothuria leucospilota (assembly GCA_029531755.1). NCBI lineage: Eukaryota > Metazoa > Echinodermata > Holothuroidea > Aspidochirotida > Holothuriidae > Holothuria > Holothuria leucospilota. Next base: position 54,416,021 of record CM055962.1, on the reverse strand, counting down.
TCAAGTGGGGAGATTAAATGAATGGGCAGTGGACAGTTACATGCAAAAATCTGCTTCCAAAAGTGAAGAGATTTTGAAACAGTTAACCTTTGATTTGAAGTTGATTTTGCTAAATGGCTCCAATCTCTGAGGCTAAGAGCTGATTTGTAGTAATTGTAGTTTCAGAAGACTTCCTCAGGCCAGAAAACATGGCATTACCAAGGATGGAATATAGTGCTGTATTTTGCTGAAAGACTCGAACTTCATGCTTTAATGTTGTCCCCTCCCCCCAACTCAAAAGGGAAATATGAGGTATTTATGTCCATGTCAAGGTGCTGCCTTAATTTGCCATGATTATTATCCCAGTGACAAGCCTCTTTCCTCACAGGGACCGGTACAATAAAAGGTTCCTTGAGGTGCCTCCCCAGTCCCAAAGTTGTTTTGCAATAGGATGATTCCCTATTTGTATCGAGAGTTGCTGATGCAGGTCTGTGTATTTGCCTGGTACTACATGTCAGTTTTCTTATACCATTCATTTCCATAGTGCTTTCTGCAGTTGACACAAAATTTTTATTTTTAGCATTATTATGTACTTATGAACGTTAGCTGCAGTATTCCTTTGCAAGTGTTTGGTGTATTTATTACTGTCACATTTACATGGTCTTAGTCCATGTAATACATAGGAGTAATGTGTATACATTACATGGCAGCGACTTCTTCCAACATGGCAGATAACATCTACCTATGCAATGTTTTGATTCATTCGTATATGCTGCATTTGTGTGTTCACCAATCCACCTATAACAGCTGCTCTCTTTTTCCTCTTTGGAGGCAGTAATTTTACAGTAATTTTACAAATATATATTAAAGTTTATTTTACTTAGTTTCTGCTAGCATGAATTCTATCAAAACCACCTGATTCAACAGGGTATTTTTTTTTTCTTTTTTTTTTTTTTTTTAATGAGGAATAATCATAGTGTTCATTGTCATTATATGCTTAAAGGCAATAGGCAGTCGCCACAAAATCTTCTTTGAAAAATCAGCAAACTCTTGCAAATCTCCTCTTATTCCATTACAAGAACCTCTGAAGACGTTTTGAACGTAACTATTATTGTCACATGATCAAAATAGGCCATTCATGAACTAGAGTGACAGGATACACTCACTCTGTTTGGGGTGACTGCCTACTGCCTTTAATATATTTCAATTTGCTCCATCAGATTGTATTGCTGGCCAGATCTGGTCATGTATACTTTAGCCCAAAGAATTTGTATATAAGAATTTGACAGTATACAGTACCTTGTTAGTACTGTAAGTGTAGAAGTGAATGTCGTTTTTACTGAGTAAATATGTCAGTAGGTATTTGCTTGTAGTTGTCATCATTAAACACTGCTATATTCTTAAAGGAACCAAAAACAAAGCAGTATCTGTTTGTTTTTACTTTGTGTTCATTATCTTAACAACCCATCCAGCAGACTGTTATATGTAATAGGTTTGGAGGATCCTCAAAAAGTGTCTATTTCCAAAGGCTAAAAGAAATCATAGAACTGTTTTTAGACATTTCACCTCAAGGGTGAAAACCTTGGGTTTGATTGTAGAAGGAAATCTTTTCACAATCAGGTACATTTGCCCATGTGCTGATTTTCACACTTGCAGATTTTCTGAAGTAGCACCTTAGGGGTGATGTAACATGCCACCCTTTCCATGAAGGATCATCTGCATCTGGGTGAGGTTGTCTACTAGTAGATCGGAGGCCAAAGGCCTTTAACAATCATATATTGTCCCAGTCCTCTAAAATCATTCACAGGTTGTTTTCTTTACAACATCATCAGGTTGTTCATTCCAAAATTTCCAAATTCTGTTAAAATATGTATTTCTCTTGGGTTCTAACATGACAGATTTGGGTCTATTCTGAATGACTTGCCTCTTATTCTCTCCTTCCCAATGATTTCTATTATTCCATCCAGTTCTGTATCCATCTTTTTATTGATTGTTGTAAAAAGTAAGGTCTTGTCTGATATGTCTCTGTTCAATTCAACCAATCTTTCCTCGTAAGTATTGTCCCTCATTCCCGGTATTAATCCTGTCATTCTCCTTTGTACACTTTCCATTAAATTTATATCTTTCTTTAGGTAAGGTTTCCATACTTGTGCCGCATAGTCCAAATGTGGTCTAACAAGAGATCCATACAAATTCAGAAGCACATTCTTGTCAAAGTTGGCAAAATTTCTCCTGATAATTCTAATCGGTCTGTTTACTTTATTAACTGGCTTTGCACATTGTTTACTAATTTTCATTGTTGGGTTCACATATACACCTTGACCTTTCTCTTCTTCATTTTGTAAATACCTGCAACAAAGACATTTGCTCAAAACTTGTACTTGCAACAAAGACATTTGCTCGTATTGGCTCTGTCAGCCAAAGATATTGTTTCTTTGTATTCTTACTTATAATATCACACTACAAGTCTGGCAGAAGCATGACTGCACATAGCAGGGAGTCAGAAGGGGCAGTTTCCCCCCTCCCCCAAGGAAACAAAATTTAATGGAAAGTTTTATCACACAGATCTTTACTTTGGTTATGTAAATGGAAAAATGTTTAGGAGCAAGTCATAAGGTATGGTAAAAGCCATGTTCCATAATGTGGGAAGCAATTTTGGCATTTTGTTTCTTGGTACACTTACTGTAATGTCAACAGATGGTGGTGCTCTGCTTATAGCCTGTATCCCCCCCAAAAAACTTTCTGGCTATGGCCATGTGCAGAAGTTGCAAGTACTTACAGGTCTGGTAGACTGAATGTGCACTAAACCAAATATCTCCTTTCTAGATTGGGTAAGGGTTATCTTTAAGTTGTAATGTATTTAAAATTTAGCAATCTTTGTACTAGTCTCCAAAACTTTTAATATAATTTTTAAGAAACTCTGATGAAGGAAATGACACCCCCCACCCACACCATACACATGCACCAACACACACACACACACACCTTTGAATTGAGAACATAACACCATTTTGCTTTGTTGACACAGCTGTTAGTTTAATTAATTCAAGGCATCCACATTAAAAAATTTTAAATTACAACAGATCCTACTGCCCAAGACAAATGAGGAGATAGAGATCTCTGAAGGATATTGGAACAAATCATAGTTTGAGTGCAAATAAATAATATTTTAAATTACCTTACCAAGCAGTGACCATAACAAGTGTTTATTGGAATGCACACAAGCATTACACAATATGACAATATGGATGTAACCTCAACAATGACCACTACTGCAATTAACGAGATAATACTATAAAACGTAAAAAAGAAAAATGCAAAAAAAAGTAAATAATGATCGTGTTGTCACAAAATTTAAACAAGAAAGAAATGACACCCTAAAAAAGAAAAATTGGAAATACTTCCAAAGCACAGCTTGATGTGATAATCATTATGCAAAGGAACATACAACTGAGAATTGTTCAAAGGCCCTTCAAAACAGGAGGAACTGCGTAGCATCCATTTCCTTACACTTTTTAACCTATTTTGAAATTTTCAAAAGTTACATGCATCAGAACATTCTCATAAAATAAAAATAGCTAAATAAGATGGGTGCATTTTGTTCAAGCTAAAGTTTTAACAGACACTGAACTTTAAAGAAACATCTTTCAGCAGCCTGGATCTTGATTAAAATTTTTGAGGAAATTAAACCACAATGAACTGGTTAATGACCGGTTCTGGAAGTTACATTGGCTCAAAATGCCATACGTAATGAAATACTCTGTAGATTGTCAAAGCAGTGCGTGTCAAAGGTGGCAGGTATGTTCCACAGCAATGCAACAAGAGTGATCTACAAAAGTGATAATACTTCATCACACTTAGCACTTTATTAATGTAACAGGCCATTTGTGCTGGCAAAGAATTCATCCTGGCTATTTTCTGAGGTTTAGGCCTGTAGCCAGACAAGGTACTGAAAGGGGGTGAAATAGCTTCCAAGGGGGAGGGAGTAACATTTTCTTAGGGGCAAGACATACTTAAATGCATTAAGGCAACAGCAATTTTGAATTTTCTAGGGGGAGTTTTTCTAGAGGGGTGCTTCCCCCTGGTATCCCCTTCCCCTTGGCTATAGGCTTGCTGAGGGCTGCCATGATCATACTTAGGACCAGTGGTGCAAGGTTTTGATTTCATGGGAGGGTGCAAGGTTTTTCATGGGAGGCTGCAGAGAGCTGAATCATCATATCCATTTTCACAGGTGCCCCTTGTGTTGTGAGCTGTCCTTTGGAAAGTCATCCTGTTGGGAAGGCACTGTATTTACAAAGTAAAAGAAGGAAATTATATTTTTACGCTAGAAATTCCCAATGGGAGAGGAGCTCATGGGGTTCACTTTTGGCACTGTATTTAAAGTTAAAGGGAAAAGAGCATACTAATTCCACTCTGGAAATTTTCAAAGGGAAAAGGGCTCATTGAGGGTGGAGTGAAGTTTTAGCAGGAAGATTAAGACCCCTCAACACCCTTCCCATCACTGTTCCATATAAAAGAATCCTTGCTGCAACGAAGACCTCATATTCAACTAAAAAGGGACATTAGAAAATAGCAGTGACCTTGATAAGATACTATAGTGTGTGTTCAGCTGTACTTCTATACCCTGTTTGAACACTATTTATCTCACCTTTAATACTACACTACATCATGCATGCTGAACATTACATCCCACAATGTGATTAGTTAGTTAGATGAGGTTTAACATCCCAGTTTCCAACCAATTGGTTCAAGTCGAGACGACCACGGCCTTTTTTCCAGTTGTGGCTCACTGGCTTGTTTTCCCTACTCCATTGCTTATGCTGAGCACCAAGCACAAAGGCAGTAGGTTCCATTTTTAAAGTCTTTGGTATGACCCGGCCAGGATTTGAACCCTAGACCACAATGTGACATCACAATGTCATCACTATACCATATCATATCATAGTCACTTCCTATATCATAATCGCCATCAATTAATATCATGTTAACTTTTTATTTTAATGCATTCAATATTAACTCGAGTTCGCACCACTCTGCTGGCTACCAAGAGAAAAAATTCCTCCATGTACAGTATACATACAATACATACCCCCAACAGCATTCATCTGTAAATTCCCATTCCAAGAAATTGGTACATTCTATAATTGTCATACAAAATATAAGAATAGCAAACATTGTAGTAAACAAGACAACAAATGATACAATAATGGTGAAAACTAAAGAAAAAAAAAGGAAAAGAAAGAAAGAAAATAACAGATAGGCAAATCTAAACGGTAGGCTAACCTTAGTCTGGGTGAAACTGGTGTTGTATAAACAGCATCATTTTGCAGAGGAAATTCATGACGGCAAGACTAACAGGAATTGTAAGTCATACTTAAGAAAAAATTAAAATAGATACCAAACTTAACACCCATTAGAAACATTCAGCTTATGATCTTACAAACTTCCCGTTACTTTCACTTACATGGGATGCATCTTTGGTAAAAAAATTTTTATTCTAGCTGAGACATTCTGTACAATTTTGGTACCTGCAACCCCCCCCCCCCCTTCCCTCTCAACCCCACCTCCAAGATCTTGCCCACAATATCTTCGACAGAGCAGCACCAATTACTCTTCTTATTCCTAGCTATTTATTTTCTTTGAACTAACATTCATTATTAAAAAGTACAGCATTTCTTGGTTTAAAGAATTTTTTGTATGACAAAATAATGGAGTGTTTCCACATTTTAGAAAACAATTTCCTGAAATGCAGCAATATATTTCCTGGAATTCAGCACCCACTTCCCCAAAGTGAATGACTTCAATAGTTGTTAGTCCTTTTTATAGTTCCACCTTTATCACAATCCCCCACTTGAGATTTTGCAAAACATTCCAAAAAGTGTCAAACTTTCTCCAAATATCCATTTTTAGGCAAATTTCCTTCAAAAAGGAAACACTACAAAGACATATATACTCTACTGCTGTCCATCTTATGTTTGCTAAAATGTCTTACTTTATTCATTCAATTTTAATATCCAATAACTTTGTACTACACTGGAGAAAGAAACAATTCAATAGATCAATAATCCATACATTGAGAAACTAATAGTTATCCCTTTTTAAGGGTCCAGTCTAAACATTAGCCTTAAGCATGCTAATAAAAAATGTTTACCAATGTATCTCCTGTTCTTGTTGCAGAAATACAATAAAAGCTTTCCACTTGAGTCATAAAAGAGATGTACAGATGCTAGCTACATGACCCAAAGCTTTGAGTTTATTAACACCAAACGCTCAAACTTAATTGTTTAGTGTTTGACCAGAAATGTAATTCTCACATACTTGAAAATGGCCATTTAATTTTTCATGCAGAAGAGGAACCAAGTGCCATACTGACTTGACACAATTCACTTCAAAACCCCCAAAATTCTCTTACCATACCTTTAACAACATACCACGTTCTCCATTAAGATCATGTCTACAACCACCAACAATTTCCATGGTGGCACGTAGTTCACAATACTTTTGTACTGTTATGTCACTTTTTTTTAAATTACTCAGTCAAGTTTATCCTACTACACACCTATCTGAATCTGATGTCAAACCAGCTTTCATCACATTATTTGGTGCAGAATACAATCCTTGAAATTCCAAGAAACTCATTATAAATTCTGTTATGATACCTTAATATCACCACTATCACAGCTATCAGTACAACAAGCCAGCTAGTATCGAACCTCATATAAGCAGTAATGGATATGTGCAAATAACATGCCAACATATTTTACAACAATTTACTTCAGAACACAGATTATTTTCCCAAAAAAGCATGGGAGAGAAAGTCAAATGGCATTCACAAACAAACTTATTTCACCAAAATACATTCTTACAGCAAAAAACCAGCTTTCTAATTATTAGACAGAAATTCTCAGACGTGCTGAAGCTCTAATAAGAACTTATCACACACTATTATAGTACAAAGAAGCAATGGAAGCAGTCTTTGTGTTAGTACATGCAATTAACACAGGAATCCCACTTTTGAAATGTTTCTCTGCAGAATTGATTTTAGGTTCTGCTGGATATTTTACAGATAAGGAGTTTCTCTTGTATATTAACTAACTAGTTAAAAACCTGAAATGTGCTGGAATTTCCTGCAGGCAATCATTAACAATGCATTATAATCCAACCCCTGTGCCAGAATGCTGCAATCCTGCACATTACTGCAAACACTGATTGGAAGAATACATGGCCAATTTGGACACAAAGTTTGAATTGAATTAGCTACTATGTAACTTAAAAACATAAGATGTTCTCAACTGAGATCATGTCTATAACCACCTACTTTCCATGGAGGCAAATACTGTAGTTCATGATACTTTGCACGGCTGGGTCACGTTTTTAAATTAAATCAAATTAATTTGTGCAGAATAAAATCCTTCTTAAAGTTCCAAGAAACTCATTATAAGAACAGTGTTAATCAGAATCCATTTTAATTTTTTTACGTAGAAATTTAATCCAAGCATTCTGGAGAAACTCACTTTCAGTTCCCATATTTGAGACAACTGTTGAAACTATCACATTTTTAAGCACAAGTGGACTTTCATCAAAGGGCAGGATGTCTATAAACATTTAAATTCCTTACTTGCTACAAAATGTGTACATTTCAAACACTTCTTTAAAATGCTACACATGGAAACTGAACACAAACTCCATCAGAATAGTATGAAAAGTTTCATTCACAGACAAAATAAATTCTAACTCAGAATTTCCTTTCGTAGCAATTCACCTGTAAAATACACAACTATCTCTGCAAATCATTCCACACAGTGCAAAAGCAATTGCAAACCCTTACACCACAAATGAAGAATGTTTCCTTTTGCCAAACTAACAGGGTTGTGTTGACAGTTAGCACAAGCCCAATGGAACAATACACTATCGAAAAGAACTTGGTGAAGACTCCACACCCCAATGGATGAGTTTGGTAACAAGGCACTGGAAATCACTTAATCATCTTTCTTCAAATCTTCTACTTCTACTTTTTTCTGCAAAAAAGAGAGATGTAGACAAATTGTCACGGTTACTGCTGTGTAACTGTTTCCCAACCTGTTTCAAATGGGTTCAATAAGATGCATGACCCTAGAAACGAATAGCAAGTTTTAGCCATCTCTAGTTGACCACTGTTAATCCAGGATCTATCAGACAACTTCCTGTTCAGGTATCTTGAGATCAATAAAGTTAAAGGGGTTTGAACCCCTTTAAAGACTGTTTGGTCAATAGAGCAAGTTTGTTTGTAAAAGGGATTAACTGTTGCAATTATAGAGATAAGCTTCACCTGTGAAAAGGCCTTTTTCTTGGGTAATATTGGCTAAACTGTCCTATTCAATTCTAGCAGCATGGCAAACTTATTCAATATTTATACAGTATTTTCACAATGTCCCCCATGGGTGTTACTGAATGCAATCACTACGAGTGGATAGATGGCTTTTAAATATGAAGGATATAATCAGCCATTTATTTGAAGACAGAGTTGAGATCCTGAACAGGACTTTTGTATAGCTTTCAGACCATGGAATTTCAACAAGCTTTTATTAAAAATAAATTTTCTTCTTTCCTACAATGTATTTACAAGTCAATCCAATCACTTACACAAGAGAAGTTTTTCCTCAGCTATGATATTTCCTATGGTGTAATTATCACAAGAAAGACACTTTTTCTGGCATGAGACACCTCATTTTATTTGAAATGAATTTCCTTCTTGACTATAATGTTTTCATTTATAAAAGTAAATTCCTTGACCTGTCACTACCAGCTCACAGGTGCTTCCCTAGGTACATCACAGACTTGTATTGTGAGTACAAGGTTCGGTGCATTGTGAATGGGTGTGACTATGACTACGAGTACATCTCTTTCAAGTGTATGAGTACAAAACTTTGCATTAAGCAACTTAATGCCTGAAATTCAAAATGTGTGAGGATGAGTACAAATCCATTCTCCTCAGTAGGAGTACAGGTAAGTTTGCCAGAGCGGGAGTAAAAGTAAATACTCTTTACAAGACCGGCACATCATAGAGTGGTTTCTTTTTCGAGGTCAAAGTGAATGCAAGCAACGAAGGTCCACACATATCTGTACAGGACTAAAGTGTTGCCATTGAGCACTCTGCTGCATATGCATTTTATAAGATCATAAAACAAACTACAAGAATGCTGACTCCATTTTTACACATTTAATGGTACCAATAAAACTGTCATTAGTTCTCTAAGAAACCTTTTCAAAGACAATTTCAGCATTGGAAATTTAATCCCTTTTAAACTTAACAATTAAGATTGTAAGTGATACGAAAAATGTCAATGTGCATGATATTTTAAAATTTATACAGGTCTTTATTTCCTCCCATCCATTGCTAGTAAACAATTGAATGGTTACAGCTTTAACCCACACAATGGTAGAATGACCAGCTCTGCTTTCATACAGCCATACACAGACACACAAGGTCACCTACAGATATGCTGGTGGTATAGCATTATTACACTCAGAAACCAGCAATCAGTACAACTATCACAAAATGGGACACAAGCATGTGCACTGCAGTTCAAAACATACACTGCAGGTCAGAAACAATTTCAACAATCCTTTTTGTTTTGCTAAAACATATATGTTTCTCTTAGTCATGGTTCAAACTGATATAACTATCATATTTTTCAATTGAAGGAAAATGTTAGAGTGCAGGTATATGTATTGTGTGCCAGTGGCATAACCATGGGGCAGGAGGCCACAGAAATTTTCACGAATAAAATGTGAACAATATGAAAGATCTGACTGGTACAAATACAAAGTAATTAAAATCCTCTGGAAATTAAAATGGAGAAAATAATTTGACTGTTCCTCCAACCCCTACTATCCCCCACCCCCATTCTTCCCTCCCAGCTCCTCAACTTTTAATAAAAAATCTGGCTACATGTCTGTTATTAGCACTTCATTTTTCCCTTACCTGAAGATCAGCATGTTCCTTAAGAAGGCGATCATACTCAGTTGATACTCCTTCTGCTTGTTTCTTCAGAGAGTTCAAGTCGTTCTGCGTTCTCTCCAATTCTGCAAAGACAATGAAACAGCTTACAATGAAATCACTGTCTCTAAGAAACACATCTCCACTGAAAAAAATCTCCAGAATGCTTGCCCACATCACTCCACATTACAGGTGTTAATGATTGCCATTAACATAATCACCATGGGTGCAAGAAATCAACTAGCATCCATTTTATTAGAAATTTTCAAAATTCTGCATTTGCTTATCATCATTTGTCAATAAATCAGGTCTTCCTCCTATTTTTTCATGACAAAACTTATTTTTCTAAACAATTTCACTAATACAACTGTTAATATCTGACGACTTTTAGAGAGCTATACCTGCTCTGTCCATCATCCACATGATGCACTGAATTAATTCTGTCAAGGAGTCGATACGGATTAGAAGGTAAGGGCAACAGTCATTGAACAGGACTAATGGCACATTTAATCTTAAGCCATTCATGCTGAGATCTTTTCTGGAAAAAAGATTTACCTCTTTCATTGACAAGGAAAAAAGCCTACTTGGGTTGCCTGTGAGTTGACAAATCACTCAAAAAATTTAGTGTATCATCTGTCTGATAAGGGAGCTGGCATAGTTCTCAAAACATACTATATAGCAAGTATTTCATTACTGAAAGAAGTTTTGTCCATGGAATATTACAGTGATGATGAACTTATTCAAGAATAGTTATTCATGAAACTCACAACCACCATTCCACTATCATTATTTCTCCACTTGTGACAGGTTGAGTGACTGAATGCAAGGTTTTTCCTGAGATGATAAATTACATTACCGACTTGAACAAAGATAAAATTGAACAACCACTTTTTTGGAATGACAGAATGACCTCAAGGTCGACATCACATCACTAGATGTAGAGAGGCAAGTACCTTCAGGTGATGCTAGAGAAAGACAATCATTTCAAGAACTCTACTGCAAGAACAACATGAGTCATGGTTCCTAATTGACAGGGGCGGCGATCTGTTAAAATTACCGGGAGGACACCTGCTTGAGTGAACACTTTGCACCTCCAGCCAGGGGTACAGGAGACCTCCATAGGTCCCCTGTTGGGGTCCAGGGCTCCGTCCCTGGAAGTCAAGCAATTTGGTGCATTCTAGTGGACCAGGTCACATATTTCTGATGTAAAGTTCTCCCCAGCTGCCATTAATAGGCTAATATCACAATTATTCAAATCAAAAATGTGTGTAACAACATTTATTTTTTCTGCATACCTTCAAATATTGGGGGGGGGGGGCATTTGATATTTTGTCCCTGTCTCCCTCCCCCTTTCCCCGTGCTAATTGATACTAAAGAAGTGGCTCGACAACACTTTACATGGAGAAAAAATTGGGGTCCACTTTATCTCTTTGTAACTTATTACAATAAACTTTAACAAGCAACTATGTCAATCTCCCATTGAAACATGTTAGAGAGAAAATAAGATACAATTTATTCACAACTTGGCAGAAACTGGAAAAGCACATGATAATGACAGTACCTATTCCATTGTAAAAGCAGCTGTTTTAGTCCCAGAGAACAATGCAATTTAGGAGTCCAAGTATAACAGTTGGGCAACTCCAACATTTCTGGGGTCTGGCATATGCAGCATTAACTAGAGTGGCAACCCCTACGATGACATCAGAAATGACACTGGATCATATACAGCAGCAGCTACTAGGTACCGCAACCCAGCCTTCCAATGAGGACTAACACAACAGGAGGATAACACTACAGGATTTTCAATGCTTGATGTGCCACAGAACTGCTGATGTTAGAGTATCATAACACACAACTTAAGGGAAAACTTGTGACCCACTAAAGACAAAGACCTAAACAGCTAGTTTGTTACAATCTGCTACTTTATTAAAACCTGCACAAGAACACAAAAACAAAACCAAAATTATATATGATTTTTTGTGCACCCTCTGACAGTACTGTAAACTCCTGGGAGATGACTTTCAGAAAATTAAGTTGCAACGTGACTCCCAGCCAGGAGTCATGACCATGGAAGGTACCAGGTGGGAGAAGGGAGGCATTCCCTCCCCCCTTGGGGAAGGCACCAGCAATTTTAAGTCTGCCAATGTTCTAACGACCAATCACTTTTGTGGGGCTTCATGTGCTTGGTCCTCCTGGCCTGGGGCTTGGCCCATTCATCAGGCAAACCCTGGTGCCAACCACGGTTGTGACCCTGTAAGTAAGTTGCTTGCCCAAGCCTATTTTCTGTGAAATCATTGTATATGACATCATTGATTATGATGTAATAAAGAGTTACGACTCCATTAAAAGTCACGACTCTCAATGCCAAAGTGCTCAACCTGAACTTGTTGGAATCATCCAAAGCTAATGTATTGACCATGACATGTCAACAAAAGCAAAACAGATACGGTAAAACCCGTTTAACAGAAACCCTGTTTTGCAGAATTGATTTCACTGTACCACACCAGTAATCAACACAATTAAGTAAATATCCACTAAGCTTTCAGTGCACTGAAGGCAACACCTCAATGGAAATTTCAGCAGAAATTCACTATTTCTCAGCTCTTACCCAGTCACACTCTCTAAAACAGCACAGTCTTCACACATGCCTCTGATATTTTCGGAAATTTAATTATTTATATTCTGGATACCTCTCAATACTGTCAGGGCTTCCTTTCAACACATCCACTCCCATAAATTGGCAAGTACAACACATATGTCATTCAGGAGACTGTAGGCTTGAACTCTGGGAATAATATCTCTGGATTTGAGAACTCTACAAAATTGTTTGCCATATCATTTGTTAAAACAAATATAACAAAATATTTTCTGGCCTTTTTCTTCAATTTTGCTAGCAGTATCAAACTTATTTGGGGAATGTTTTGTCATGCTTTCTTGGGAATCTCATACACGGCACTTGAAGCCAAAACTAGAAACCCTGTACATTTGAATTTTCAGTTATCCAAACAATCTTCGGTCCCTCCTTGTTCAGATAAACTGGGTTTTACTGTAATGCAACTTTGACAAGTTCTAAGAGGGCGCTTTTACCTTCCTTCGTCTTTTCCAGTTCTTGCTGGGTGTGTTTCAATTCCTTTGTCACCTCATTATCTGCGACAGCTGCTACAACAGTATCAGACAGGTTGGAAGAGGAACCAGATTTAGACTGCTACGGAAAAAGAAGAATACATCTTTTCCAATCCAACCACTTGACAGACTACGATTACAATCTTGATTTCCAAGTCTCAAATGGGTGAGAATTTATCAATATCAATGTTTATATTTGTACAACCATATAATGCAAAATAGCAAATGAAAAATGAAGAAGCAGTCTTCCTTCTATGTAATTTTCCAAATCCTTTCCTCACCAAATGTGACTTGATGATACTGTAATGCCCTTGACTGGGTCCCTGCCATAATATATAAAAGTCTGCTTTCACTTGCCTCAATTTAACACATTACTTATGCTTTCTTGGCATATTGTACACTCGACAGCCAATTCCAGCACGACCTCAAATACAGATTCATTAACTGATTATCCCACCAAAATGTTACAACCTCAATACCTCTTGCCTAATTTTTACTGTGTGGGCTAAATATAGGAATTGATAATGCATCTGTAATTACTAACAAGTCTATAAATTTACCCACAAAGTCTGCAATAAATCATACTTTGCACAACTGCATCACTGGAGTATGGCATCAAGACCTGAAACAAACCACATTTGTATAGTCTAGGCACATGTAGGGATATTTTAGAAGCAGTTTATGAATTGAGCAGGTGGAGCTTTCTGAACTAGATGTTTTTGAACCAACCTATCTGTGTCAATACATGCTTGTAATCTTGCCTACATTATGCAATCTGTTTTGTAACTTTTATGAATGATTTGTAGTCAATCATTTCATCTAGCACACCACTACATTTCTGGGATAGGGGTGGGGGTGGGGGTGGGGGAGGGGGTGGTCTTCTTCCCCCTCCCCTTAGTTATGGTATTGATACTCATACCAACAGGGTCTGAAAGCTAAGCATTGCTGTAAGTGTAAAATTTTGTACTTACTCTCATTGAAAGGGCTCACAACCATGGATGTTCCACTGGTACCCATGACACTGTACCTACACTAAAAGTCTATGAGAACCAGCCAATGAGGTCAGTTGAAGCAACTGTAAAAGGGGGAAGCACTTGTGAAACTGAACCTTCTTTTTAAGTTTTACTCACTCATGGAAAACTCGGGATACCCAAGCTGTGACATCGCACCCTTGCCCTATAGCTTCTAACAATTTATCTAACTGACCCCCAACATACACTACACACCCTAAAATTTATACACACCTTTTTCAATTCTTCAATCTCTTCCATAAGTTTTTTAGCATGGTCTGAAGCACCTGTTGCTTGTTTGATGGAGGCTTCATTGGATGCCATCAGTGTGGCTGTGCCAGAAATAAGGGTACACATGCGACTAAGGACCCTGGAGAAAAGAAGAAACAGAACTTAAAACAACAATCACTGTACTTACATTTCTTCCCATTACTTTACTGACCAAACAAAGAATACATAAATGTAGTACATTTGCATAGAAAATCTCTCTTCTCCGTAAGCCCCATTCACACCAGATTGTGCCAAGTTTTGATTGTATGACAAGGGTCAAATTGGTAACTAAAGTTGTTTTCCTCCTGAGGTCACAAACTCAATCACATTTAAAGAAAGACCTACATAGGGCCAGTATCAGTGGTCCTTGGACCAAAGGAAGAGAAATCATATAATGACATAAGACCAGTCCCCTGGCCTCACAACTGGTGCTAAGAATTGTCACAGACTTGTCATGGTCACACTATCTCCTGACTGGTGGCAAGAATAATGATGTCACCAGTTGGGAGGTAGCACTACTGGACACAATCCCTGAATGTAAGCAGTCATTTTTAGGGTCCCAAGACATTAGCAGGCACATGCACTGGTCGTAAGACTGGTCTGACATTATGTAACACCCACCCATGACCCCTAAAATGTACAGGCCATTGCTCACAAATTTTGAACATGTCTAAAGACCTTGTACCAACTATTTTGGTCAAAGGTTATACAGAACCTGTGACCTCCTACAACTTGCCCAAGTCTGTAAGTCTTGCCTATGACTGTACCTATAACTGACATACACCCACAGTAGCATGAATGAAAATCTGAAATACTCAAGATCTCAACAATATGGTTACTATACATACATCCACAGAAAAACTGCAAATCCAGCAATGTAGAGATTACGCTGTGATCGGAAAAGTTTCATGTTCATAACAGCTTCAGCATTTGGCACAGAGAGGTCAACATCCTCTGCAGCCTCGCTGTACTTGCGAACATCTCGTACAGCATCTGTGGGAGATAAAAGGATAAACTGCCTGAAGTGCTCTGCCAATAGGGTATCTGCAGTCACTCCATATTTACTTCAAATACCAATTAAACATTGTACTTTATCTGCATGTGTATCTGTAAATCCACCATAAAAGTGTCAAACATTACAATCATCATTTCAAATGAAGTTCTTGTGGGGGGGGGGGGTGGGGTGGGGAGTGGGAAGTTTTCCACAAAATCCTGTCTAAAGACAAAATTCATTCAAATGTGGGATGATCCTTAGGCAACTGAAAATGGTAGTCCAAAGGACAACCAGCTGCAAGAATCTGGTTGTCCTCCCAAAAGTTTAGTCGTCCTCCACAAAAGACATAAACCAGAACATGGTGGCAATCTACAAGACACAATATACAACACACTACAATACACTATTTACAAGGATTAGGGCCCAGGCGACAGTGACACCCCAAGCAACAGGAATCTCCTAGACCACAGAGGCACAACTACTCCTGAGTCACATTTGTTTAATTACTTTCTCAAGGGTTAACTTTAAACATTTTTCACTGAATGACCTCCCAACACTCGACAGAGACGATAATGATGTGATGTTTTGAACACACACAGATTCCAACAGACGACAATCATCTCAGTGGCTCATCTAAGCTTGTTCAACTTTTTTCCATACTCATTTCAAAAACTTTTTTGTGCTGGCACAAGAACGTAATCCCGGAGGCGGCTCTTTTTCTGCAGACAAGAATTACCATAGGGATGGAGGTGACGTAAGATTAGGTACGCATACGCATAGGGATAGGGTTATATACATTGTAGGCTTACGGATAGGGTACACATACAGTACAGTACTTAAGCTCGAGAAATGGCTGCATTCTTCGACTATGAATCATCTATCAGGGAGTTCTTCTGGTCAGTGCTGTACTTAGAAATGTATGTACGTTCGGTAAAGCAGCTAATAGTAGAGGAGGTCATGTTTGTTTGGGTTGTACGTACTGTAGGCTGTCGTTGTTTTGGTGTGATTGTGCTGTGATAGATTTATTTTGGAATGCGAGGTCACCGTTTGATATATTGGTTGCATGGCCTTGATTTTTAGTGGGCTTCATACGTAGTTTGCTCAATGCAGTACTGGAATTCTGTTTGCGCTTCATATGAAGCATGGTTTTGTTCGTCATTTTACACACGCTGCAGCTACTCAAGCAAGGTTACATTCATCAGGCATTAACAGTGAGTGCCATAACCAGGGGTAAAATTTGGTTGTCCAAGGGACAACCATAAGAAGTTACTTTGGTCGTCCTACAGAAATTTTGGTCATCTCGGACGATCGGACTAGATTTCATCCCTGAAATGTAATTACCTGCAAAGTCCTGCTGTACTGTTGCATTTTATAACTTTACTGTTATTACAAAATCTAAAAATGTTCACCTTGAAACACAGATCATTCCTTCAAGGGCAACCAAATGAATCTCTATTATTTGAATGATTTCCCTTTTTTGGTCAACAATGACTTGAACAGTCTGTTTCAGTGTTCCCAATTAAGCTCACACACTATGCTTCACAATATTGCCTCCAGCAATTTAAACTCAGAGCAGGCTACTGTGGCTCTGTCCCAGTAGCTCCATGCTCTTGTCTTACACTTTTAGAGGTGTACTACAGGTAGGAGGCTTGGTTTAATTTAGAGGAGGAGCTTGACACTAACTTAATAGGGAGAACTGGTACTGTCTGGGGTGAGCTTAGAGAGCCTTTAAACAAAAAAGACAAATATTTGTTGTTCATGCTTGAATGCTCAAAATCTTCTCAATAAATCTATTACATAAACTGCTTCAAAGGCAGGAGGTACAGTAAGTAGGTTCTGAAAGAAGGACAAATTTTACAATGTGAAAGTTACACAGTACTTTACTGTGGATGATGATGTTAATCACCTGTCAAATGTGTGAAGTTAACCTTTCCCCACAAGGAGGGTGAATCTTCTGTGATTTTAATTCGGGAAATAATCAAAGTCTATCTTTGGTCAACTGTTTCAGGACAAGTAAAGAGTTCTTTAAGGTGAGTGAATGATCTGACTGTACAAGGTGTTTTAAAAGATTATGTACAATAATTAGCCATGATATTCTCTCATTACCAGCAACAAATGGAAATTTGGACCCAGGGAAGTACATGGAGGTGACTATACCTCACCTTTTGAAACTGCCCTTAGAGGGGCTCATTAAAATGGTATCGATTATTTTGTTACAAGTTTGAAAGAAATCATTGCATGACAATGTTTCTAATTAGCCTCATTACTAATGTATCACTTCCAATAGTTACCGAAAATGTGAGAAATTGTATTTATTATGGGCTTAATAGCTTGTGATTCATGATGCTTGTCCAAGCCCTTGATAGACCAGCCTCTCTTGAATATATGTGTATACATACAACAGAAGCCTTGACCACAACAGCTGTTGGTAGGAGTTGAATTTATTAGCCTCATTCATTACAGTAGTTGTCTTTGATCAGGGGGTGCATAGGATTAATGCCTAATGGTATAAGTGTCTGGTCACGAATTTGAAATAAATGACTTTAATCATTAAGTACCCTATCATTGCCATTTCAGTTGTGTGTCAGATGTACAAAATCTCTTAGTTTGACCATTTACCATCAAGATGTTAGTTAAATTCAAAAAAGGTGATAAAAAGTCATGAATTTCTTGAACCAACTCAATAAGCCCCTTTAAGATGACAGTACAGAACAGGCGCAGATCCAGGGGGGGAGGGACTTTCCCGGCCTCAGCCCCCCCTTTTTGCCACATCAACAATATTAAATATGCAAAAATTAGCATAATGTTAATCTAGGAGAATGTTCAAGGGGGCTTTCAGCACCCCCCCCCCCACCCCTCCCTTTTTGAAATGTCTGGATCTGCGCCTGCAGAATACTGTGTGTGAAATTACTACAACTGTACCCACTTCATTTGAATTTTACAAAACTGGTAAACTTACCCAAGAAAAGAACTATTAATATTGCCATAAAGACATTGAAGTAAATATACCCATATGCATTCACCGCTCTAACAGCCCTAGAATGAAACAACTTCTGCCATCTTTAAAGAAAAAGAGAGAGAAATCATAAATATTTAAAAACTTTCTGTTCGCTAGATAAATGTTTTATGCAAGTTTGCTCTTTGGAAATTGACAATGCTGTTCTGCACTACAGATCACTGTATGCTAAGAACATCTGCATTAACACGTGGGGAATGGGGCATGTCTGATTTGATAGCTTGCAAATTTGCAGTGAAGCTTAATATTTAATGAGATCAAACCAAAATTGGTGAAAAAGTCATTTACTGGATAGAAAACTGTGAGAAAATGGCCCAGATCACACAAGACATCATCTGGTCTCCAAATTTTACAGGGTCCTGAAGAGAGCTCCACATTACTTGCTCCTGTGGCTTCAGGATTCATGCTTGAAGAAGTTCTGTTCAAAGTCACACCCTTCCCCTCCACACACACACAAACACACACACACTTTCAGAAGCTGTTGACACTCATGACTGAGAAGACAATACACAACAGCAGGTAATATATACTGTAACATGTCTGTCAAGAAGGATTATGTCTTGATGTACTACTAGAAAAAATTGAAAAGACATGGGTTCATTTTCATTTAAAAATATACAGTTGGTTTAGTCCATTGCTATAGTCCATTCATTGCAATGTACATGTACCTCTGCCAACTTAAAATGCATTTATTACAGATAATATTAACAAGCATACAAGTGTAAACATAATAAGCAGTCTGCTCAAATTTATTTTGAACAATTGGCTTTAAAATCTTATTTCTCTGTCATGTATCTCCTCTTATTTAACAAGTTTACAGGAATCGTTCATCATGCTTCTGACCATACTGTATGTTTTCAATATCAAAGTTAACTAAGGACGTACTCTACATTCTAATTATTCACTTAGAAAAAAATTGTTACATGATTAAAAAGAACAATTCCACAATTAAGACTGATCACATTGTACTTATTCAAAGGCCATCAGAGCAAGGAAGAGGGAGAAAAGGGGGGCTGAAGTGGATGGGGAGGTGGGAACTGGGTGACTTCCTCCCTTCAATAATTTTCAGTGTGTAGGTTTTCAGTGAAGTGTCAAAAAGTCAAGTTTTAAGGGTTCATCCCCCTCCCAAATCTTACAGTTGAAATGTTCAGTCCCAACCTACAGTAAGCCTTCTGACAGGATTGATTTCAAACTGGGTATGACTTCATACTGTACTTTTGCATACCTGAAAACTTCACTAAAATTCCACCCAAAAGTCCACCACACCTCAAAATAAGCATACCATACATAAATGAATTTACTAACAATTTACATGTAGATAAACTATGATAGGCCACCACTCATCATCCCTGTCTTCACAAAGAGCTACACTGACATAAAGCACAAAAACTGGTGAAACCCTTACGTTCTTGGTTTGATGAAAGGTAACATTAGCAGGGCTAAAGCAATAACTTCCATGTAAAGGAAGGATGCTACAAAGGTCCACTGCAGACTCATGGTGACTGTAAGTGTTTGCTTTTTGCAGAGTCAAAAAACACCTTAGGAATCTGAAATGAAAGGAAAAGAAACATTACACATAAGAGAAAATGAAAGTGCACAAGTGTGCTTAATCCCCTGAAAAATTTGCACTGCAACAGAATGGATAATTGCAGAAAAATTAACCTTGACAACAGCAGGGTTAGAGCCAGGTGTGGACAAATGGGCTACGTTCTTCCCTCCTCCTTCCAAATTTGCTTTAAAACCAGCACAAAGCTTTAAAATTTTCCTCAACTGAAACTCAAATATTCTTTCCTCCTCCTTCCTTCTCCCCTTCCCCATCATGAATTCTGTTCTCAAGAAAGGCATATTCTTTAATAAAAAAACACAATTTTTCAAATATCCTTTAATAAAAACAAAAATTTTTCAATGTGATTCAATACAGCCATCATAAAACTTTCAAAAGAGTCAATATGGTATTTTGGGTACTGTAGCCATGGTGATTGCTCAACATTTTTGTGGTGGGACAGAAACAAGTGTGGTAGAATGGAATTTCAGTTTTAGGGGTTTTTTAAGTAGCGTACCTTGCTAGATTTACTGATAACATTACTTTTACAGTCAGTGATATTTTTGACAGCTATTTTCAAGAATATGGCATACTTCTCCACATTGGATTAAGTTCTAAATGTCATGTTCAGGGCAATTCCACGGTAACGCCATGACACTTTGGAAGCAAAATTCACATTTCAAGTATGAATAACAGGGAGACCTTTAATGTTGGGAACAAACTTTCATTACATTTCTACTACTACTATCACAAAGTTAATCTGGAAAATTATTTTTCCTCAAAAAGTGCACTAAGTATGGAAATATGAATATTAATGACTGTGGTAATGCCGTGACACTGAAAAGGACATGCATTTTCTGGCCACTCACAAACTGTTAAAACCCTGTGAAGTTAAAGGACTTTTTACAGTTTCTTCACATTAAATACATTCTGTAGACAGTTATCTACAACAGTATTGTGAAATATAAAGTAAAAAATTATGATTATGGAAGGTATGATAAGATATAAAAAAAAAAATCTGGTAATGCCATGACCAAAGCCTTACTATATGGGAAACACATGTTAAAAAAAAATTAAGTTAAAAAGCTGATGGGAAATGGTGATGTTGATAGTCAGAATGTTTGTAATTCATCTACTGTAGACATGAGTAATTTAGATATTTTAAGAAATATTTGCATACGAATTAAGTCTTTCTTTGTATTTACCCTGCTTCTCTGCATTAGACTGCTTGACCATTTTGGATTGCAATGGTGGTGTATACTATACTGAACTGTATTGTATGTGTTAGTAGTTAGATGAAATTTAACGACACACCAACACAAATGTGTTCTATAGTGTCAAGCAAAGTTTAAATATGGTGCAAGTCCTTCCCTTTAGTCGCCTCTTACGACAGGGGGAAATACCGTGGGCATATTCTACAACCCCCAGCCCACAGGGGGCGTATTGTATGTGTGATTGATTGTCCTGCTGCTGTGCTGCTGTACTGCTGTGCTAGTTGCAGATTTTCTTCCATCCAAATCTTTGTAAATGCTTGTCATGCTCAATAGTGTATTAAAGGGAGTGTACCATGGACTGACTTTATGCTATATAAACAGGAAATACTGTTGCTAGTCACATCGGAGCTAACTGAAACAATCTAGTAGACCATCATACTGTAGCTTCTAAGCATAATAGGCGGATTACCATAACAAAAGAAAGGGTCCAGTGGTGCATTTTCTGCTTGTACTGTACCATCATAGAAGAGGGCCCAGAAAGTTGACAAAAAGTCACTATCATTCGGTAGGATGCTGTTACTTAAAGGTTGTGTGACATGAAAATAACATAGTTGGATATTTGATGTAAAAAGCATCCAGAAAATAGCCGCAATTTCCATTAAAATCCATCAAATATTGACCATTTTACAGGGAAATTTCTATTTCACACTTGTATCATGAATAAACATGAGCTAAATATGCAAATATGTGACATCCAAAGAGGGACATACTGTATAGCACATGTTAGCCTTTGTTTTTTTAACCTTAATTTCAAGGACACTGGTAGCATCGTTATTCCTGGAGGGGTTTAGTATAAAACTTGCATTTTTTTCCTTGAAAAATATTGATATCACTCACCAAACTGTAATATATATGATCAGTAATTAAGAGATAATTTATATAGGGTTAAAAAAAGAAATCATAACACTGTGCAACACTCCACATCATTATTTTTGCATTTATAAGCAATTAGTTTTTCAGAAACCATCAAAATTCGAAGACGTATATGTTGAGAACGGTAAAAGATATTGAAATAATTCCAAAGGATCTTTGATTGGAGGACTTAATTCTTTAAGTGACAAGTGAAACAGCTCTTTTTGGTGGCATGTCACATGACCTTTAAGTACCAGCAACCACAGTGACTATAATTGTCTGTCACCATACAGTAAATAGATGCCGTTCACGGCGTTACTGTCACGGAGTTACCAAAAAAGTAACGCCGTGGCATATTTCTAATTGGTATAATTAATTAACAATGAGAGATATTATAACTTTAGTGCACAGAATTTGTAGGCCTGGGTGGTTGTGATTTGCATTATAAAAAAATATTCCACTCCAACTTGTGTATCTGACAAAAAATTAAAAATTGTCATATTTAGGGTAACGCTGTGACATAATGAGACAACTTTAATTAGTTGCTCGTTAGTGTGAAAGACATTGCTGAAATCATAATTTGATTTCATATGTGGTAAATATATGAAAATAACTCCATGATAGAGTATGAATTAAAAAAAGATCTCATTGCAGTTGTTGCTAGAAAGCTGTTTCTTTGTGTCATATTTTGTGAAAATATTGACACTTTGATTTCTGCTAATTAATTATGCATGAAAAGGTGCAAATTTTGTTGTTTTTTTTTTAGGAACAATTATTTTTATTGGAAAATTCAAACTTTTAGCTTCAATCTGATACCAAGTTTACTGATATTGGAGAATTTTTAGAATTTGGT
The DNA here is from genome assembly GCA_029531755.1 of Holothuria leucospilota. Taxonomy (NCBI): domain Eukaryota; kingdom Metazoa; phylum Echinodermata; class Holothuroidea; order Aspidochirotida; family Holothuriidae; genus Holothuria; species Holothuria leucospilota. The sequence goes on along the minus strand of CM055962.1, from coordinate 54,393,128 downwards.
GGTCATGTCCACTTTTGCTTGGAATTACCCTTAATTTGTGAGCCCTTGAATATGATCCCCATGGGTTTTTGCCAAGTCCTTTCTGTCATGTATGTGGTATTATTCGCCTTCTTTCTCTCACCAAACTACGAAGGAGGTTAAAAATGTACATTAATTTTTGAACATTAAGAACAGATGTACATTTTTCCTCACTTAAACTTTAAAGCTGCTAGTCATAGCTCAGAGGGTCACCAATCTCCTCAAACAAGGCCCATTTTCCACATACATTTCTCGAGGACCAATTTTGGGCCCAATCAACTCAGTCTTTGAAAAAAAGTTTTGGCTATGCTTGCTCATTGTTTATTGACCTCTCCTGTAACTGAACCAAATAATGCCGAGTCAAATTATGAGGACTTTCTGACCCTTGGTTTAGGGTCCAGATGGGCACCAAGTGCGATAAAACCTATTTCACAAAGTAAAAACAGCTTTTCTGACGAACTTTACTCTCAGAATTATGGTAGGCACTAGGCACTGTGGTTTTTACACCAGATTCTGTATGGATGCTGTAGGAATTACTTAATATAAAAAGTTTCATTTTTTCTTAAAGTAGTCCCATGAAATGTAATGGTCCCGCAAAATCATCAGAAATGGCAATGGCTGCTTTTTCCCTACAGTAAAATAACACCATATTGCACAATACTTTTTAAAGGACCATTACTACAACAGAGCAGGTGGATTGCTATGGATCTGCGAGTTTCCATGAGTTGGGTTTGTCTATAATTCATAAAATATATAGATAGGAAAGCTGCTCAATGTTTTGTCACATAAAAATCAAAAAGTCAGGAACAGAGTGAGGAATTTCAGATTTTGTTTGCGTGAATTTCCCTCTCCATCCTTTTGTAATTTGCAGGAATTCATATGTTGATGCGCAGTTCTTGCAATCACACTGCCTGCCAACACAAGCCTGTGCCCAGGCAAGGCTAGGCCTACGTACATGCACGAAGTGCATGTAGCCTCCACAGTTACATGCACGTGGGAAATTCTACACGCACCTGTGCATGCGTGCACCTGGGTAAATGGGCTTGTCTACAATAAAGGGGTATAAAAGTGTTACAAAGGTGGTGAAATTTGAAGTCCTCTAAGAATAAATTTTTGTAGTGTTATTTTGTTTGATTGGTAGTCTCAATTTTTTCCTGAGAGCAGGAAGATAGTTCTTTTCACCTATCACCACTTTTTAAGTGGTAAGTGTTACTGGTTACGTATGTAATGGGGACAGACATGGAAACTCTTTGCTCCAGAAATCTTTAAGGAGGACAATATGTATAAATAAACCCTGTATTTAATAGAATGATAAAGAACAAACACTTTTTCACTGAAATTGCATTACCATTAGTTAAACATGGACTAGTATGGAGATCAATGGTTACGTTGGTAACGAGGACGGACATGTCCATCCTCGTTACCAACGTAACCAAACTATGTTCGAGAAAATTAAGCACTTTACAGTAAACACTTGAATGCATTGTGACACAAGTTTTGCTCTTTCCTGAAGTGTAAACTGATGACGTGAAATATTCATCAAAAACCAATGTCCCCATGTGCCTAAGTTATACTACCGACAAGGACATGGTTACGTTGGTAACATCTGGACGGACATCGCCTTGAAGGCTCTCATACCCTTGTTGTAAGCAAAAAGATGGAGGAAAGCACACAAACCAGTGACAAATATGGCCATCTGCAAACAGATGCAGTTTTATCAAATTCTCTGGTAATTTGTGTCCTACAGGCCTGTTAATATGATAGTTACCAACGTAACCATTAGGGGACAGACATGTTACCAACGTAACCATCATGTGCTCCGCAATTGACTATGATGCATTTACTGCTGGATTATTTTATTTGTGGTACTGCACATGATCAAGGTTAAGTGTTACATCATAACCTTAGCTCTAGAAATCTTTTCTTTCAGTTAAAATATCAACTATTAAGATTTAATATCCAGATGGACGGACAAATCTCAAAATTTTACTCCAAATTGCTGATAAAATTTTGCGGTGTTTGTGCACCTAAAAATATTCATTTATCATTTACCATTTACTTTGTACATTACATTTATGAATGAAGACAAAGAACCTGCATCAGTCACATCTGCAAAGGTCCCACTCACTTCATAAATTTATTCCACATCCTATGTAACACTTATAGGTGGTAAAAAAGGCCAAAATAGCCCCAAATTCTGCCCAAAACATCCTTTATATAAGTTGGACATTGATAAAATTGTCTTTATTATCTCTCTATAGTCCTCCAAGTATGGTGAACTGTAAAATCACCAAACCATTGTGACATCTTTCAAAATATCATCAAAGCAAAAAACACACACTGAATATTTTCCTTTACTGTAGACAAGCCCAAATCAAACCCTGGTGTGGGCCTGACATGGAATGCACTGCGGCCAATTTGGAGGCGCAGTCAGTGGCAGTCCCTATGACTGCACCCCCAGGGTCTCAGTGGTATATCTTGAAAAGCCGTTGTATTCAGCAGTTGTATCCAATGTGCTTGACCACATGTGTAATTGATGAACACTTAAGTCTTACAGCATATCTGGATCTGGATAAATACTGCACAACACTCCTGGTGGAGTCAAACGTGCAGGGTTGGGTGTGCGCATGAAGTTAGTCGTCCCGTCTGAGAATCCTCAAGGCTGCGCTCTTGAACTGCTTGGGGTCCTCGAGATCTGTTATGTTCTGGGGGAGAAGGTTCCAGTCCCTGACGGTCCAAGGAAAGAAACTGTATTTGTAGCAGTCCTTATTGGTTGGTATATGTAAAAAGCTATTTGAATGATGATGCCTAGAAGGCCGCCGGACCGGTTGAAGGTTGTTCATTGGCAAGGCTAGGAGACCCAATCTGGCTTTGTGAAAAATTGCTAGCCTGTTGACAGTATGCCTGACTTTAAGGCTATCCCACCCTAGATCTTTTAACATTTCAGTCATGCTTCTATGGGGGGAATAGTCATTACAGACAAACCTAGCAGCCCTACGTTGAATTTGCTCAACCTTATTGGATAGGGAAACGGTGTAGGGATCCCAAACGGAAGATGAATACTCCAATAAAGGCCTGACAAGAGTAAGGTAGGCACTAGCTTTAACACTCCTGGGACAGGAGTATAGATTCCTTCTGATAAACGCCAGAGACCTATTTGCAGACGAAGTGATATGGTTAATATGTCTATTCCAGGTAAGACTGTTTGAAATGTCAACATCTAGGTAAGTATGAGAGGCAGTGGACTCAAGGATATCTTTGTTAGGGTATAATTAAAAAGCTTGGGATTCCTTGAGTGAGTGATCCTCATAGAAAAACACTTTTTGGTGTTAAAGTGCATTTGCCACTTATTTTGCCACTCAGAAAGGGTGTTTAAATCCTTTTGGAGTTGAACCTGGTCAAGGTTATTCTTTATCTGTCTATAAATAACACAATCGTCAGCAAAAAGTCTGACTTCAGAAGAGATATTATCAGGCAGGTCATTAATATAGACTAAAAATAAGAGAGGACCTAAAACAGTACCTTGGGGGACACCAGAGATGACATCCACCCAATCCGAGAAATCACCACCCACCACAACCCTCTGCTTGCGTAACTTAAGGAAGTTAGAAATCCAAGTAAGAGTATGGCCTTTAATGCCATAATTCTGTAACTTACAAAGCAAACGGTTATGAGGGACCGTATCAAAAGCCTTAGAAAAATCCATAATTATCATATCAGTCTGGGATCTACTGTATGGTCTAAAGATTGCACCAGATCATTGGTTGTTAAGATCAGTTGTGATTCACAAGAATGGCGTTCTTGTCTAAAGCCATGCTGCCTGTTTGTGATAACTGAGTAGTTAAATCAAAGTGACCCATAACTTGAGAGTGTATAATGTGCTCAAGGACTTTGCAGCAAATTGAAGTAAGAGAGACTGGTCTATAGTTTGAAGCGAGGGAAGGGTCACCTTTTTTAAAGACTGGACTAATATTGGCACATAGCCAAGAGGATGGTAAAACACCAGTGTCCAGTGATATGGAACCTACTGCCTACTGCGTTGTGCATGATGCTCTGCATTTATAAGCAATGGAGTATGGGAAAACAAGCCAGTGAGCCACAACTGGAAAAAAGGCCGTGGCCTGCTAAACTTGAACCAATTGGTTGGAAACTGGGCCGTTAAACCTCATCTAACTAACTTACAGCATATCCACCTCTGCAGTGTATAGCATGATTATATTACAACCTTGCCCTTGAACAGTGTCAGTACTGTGTGTTTCCGCGCTGACTAACGTTTCACGGTATACCGGTATTTTTGTGAGTACCGGTATGTACCGGTACCGATACGGTACGGTACCACCAATTACAAGGTACCGAAGTACCGCGGAGAACAGTACCCGACAAGTACGTCAAAACAAAAATCTAAAAATACTGCAATTGAATGGAATATATACTGAAATATAAATACTATAATCCATATGATAACTGCCTTGTGTTCTTTTAAATATAAAAATGTAACCATGAAACGTTCATTCCGTAACCATTTTGCATCATTTCTGTCACAAATTTCCCCTCGTAATTTCGGAAATTGCCCTTTAACTGTTATGTATGTAAATTACCACGTAACGGGAAATTTCGCCCAACCAATACATCCCACACTAACTTGTGGCTTGCTTTCTTTCGACATTGTGTGAAGTTTTCGAACAATCGTTCGTTGTCAGCACATACATTTGTATTATGTACTAATAGCAGTTGGTATCATTCACTTTGCCTATGCTTACACAAGGCATCGTATCATTAAGAAATTCGTTGTAAGCTTACGAAGAATCATTGCATCGCTGGCTCTGACATGAACGTTGTTTCAACGATTTCAAACACAGTAAGATAATGGGACTTCTCCATTGACATTATAACTGTGTGTGAGAGAAATCTTCGGAAGAACGTTCTTTCAACAGTTTGTACAGTGAGTCAATGGGACTTGTCCATTGACTTAACTGTATGTGCGAGAAACTACACAGTAAAATCCCATTGAACGTTGTCGTCGTGGTCGCGTGAATTCAGACTTGCTTAAGTCGATTTAGATTTTTGAGACACTCAGTAGTACGGCGTTCTCATATTTTCGTGCAGTCCCAAAGATCGTACAGAACGTAACCTATATCGTTAGGCCTACATCTATGTGAAGCTGGCCTATCTGCACGAAAATAGGAGTCCCCATCCTACGAGTGTCATATCAGTAAATGATTTACGCGGATAAAAGCTAGCAAGATTTCGGCGCTATCATACTGTTAGGCATCTTGAACTCAAAACGTGAAATGTTGCAAAAAATGTTTTGATAGTAATAATTGCGGTCGGATATAGGCTTGATGAATCAATATTTTATGGGAATAATTTGGAAAAGTTCCACCTAAAAACTTTAGGTGATAATTTACGAAGGCAATTTTCATCATTTTTAGAAATTATTTTGGTAACTGTAAGTACAGTTTTGAGTGTTCTTTTGGGACTTTCGGGTTCAAAATCGCACTCCGCTCCCCGTGTTTTTCGGACGCTGGCTTCCGGCGGGTTTCACTTTTTGTTTACCAATGTGTTGAGTACGTGTACTTAATTCATTAACAGTGTAGCGGAAGGCAGGGATGATCAGAACACGGCACGTACGTTAATACCTGTTGTTTTTCCGGGTATTTTCTTGTTTTTAAAGTCAGACTATTTTCTCTTTTGGTACCGGTACTACGGTATTACCGGTACCATTTGTAACGGTATTGACGGTACCAAATTTTTGCGGTACCGTGAAACCTTAGCGCTGACTCTCTTATATAGTGACATGACCTAATAAGGCCACTTTCGAATGTCGTGCATCGATACAGTCAACAATGCGCGTCAAAACTGCTGTCACAATCAGTGCGTCAATTTTTGATGCAGCACGCGCATAGCAAACTCCCTTGCTAATGCGCGTGAACCTGTTTTTCAAGCACTTGCACGCTAAGATATACAGCTCAAATTGAACGCACAAACTGCCTACACTGAACCTGCACATACAGCTCTGTACAAAAATTGTAAACAGCGCCCGCTGGCCTTATTAGGTTACTTCTGATTTTAGGCTTGAGCTGGAAACGCTGAACTTGTCGTAATGGTATCTCTTGAAAGGAAAAATCTGTGGTAAAGATTTACAGCTTTCAATTAAGGTCAAGTCTGCCAAAACTTTTTCAGGTACAAACAAATTCACATGCTTTTGTCTTGTTTTTTAAAAACGAAAACTTTCTTAGAGTGGCCTTGTTAGGTTGTGCCATCATACACAGCCCTTGTGCACTGTGTACCAATTTTTCACATCCCCCAGCCATAATGTCCGGGGACCTCTCATGCCCTCAAATGACGATAATTTCTCACCAAACTTTGTCCATCAACTTTCTTTCACACGATACTCTTACTTAAAGGCCTACTGTACTCTTACTTATACTTGGCTTAGGCTAAGTATTACTAAGTTACCCTAACGGTTAGGCCTAGCAGGCCGCCTAGTAAGTTAGTAGGTTATCTCTTTCGGTCTGACTGATGAATTACGAGCCCCACCAATCCAAACTAACCTCGTTAAGGCCTAGTTTGTGCTTACCCGTAATGTCTCGACAGTCTGTCCTAAATTACATCACCTGCCATTTATACGTACGGTACAACTTACCTAAATCACGACTGGATGGCGAGGGAAATACCCTGATCGAACCTTCAGAAATTGCTTGAAGACACGTTGACTCTACAGGCTTGGCTAGCTAATTCATTCAGCGTACAAGTGAACGAAAGTCCTGCACTACTCACTGCAAACTGTTATCTCCGTATGCACTATGTGCAAATGTACTATGCACCGCGGAGTATATGTGTGTTTATATTTATTATATCACGTGAACTTGTTAAAGCATTTCAGGGAACAGTTGTTCGCCCATGGATCTAGCTAGCCAGTTCATTATGGACTTACGTACGCTAGTAAAATTGTGTTTTGACTAACTACCGGCAGTATACACTTGAGACCGAGTAAATAACTTTAACAGCTCTGGGGTCCTGTTCCGACTTCAAAGTTTCAGTGGAAACTAATGCAGTTGCTTGCTATTTAATAAATACCTACAACATTTACGCAAGAACGTGTCAGCGAATCACAGAAAGGCACACTACTGTTCTCTGAACTGATAATAAGTTTAGTTGTGACTTCACTTCGGTGATGCAATGCGCGCCGCGCTCGAAGAGCCACTCATGGCGGATATTTCTGGATATGATGCGCCCCAAAAGGAACTTCCGGAGATTTGGAGCTTGGAATTTAGCAACACAGATGCAAGTTTTGCGATTTAAAGATATATTTTCTTTCTTTTTTTTATGCGGGGGGGGGGGGGGGCGTGGGCATACGCGTCCGCAGAAAAAATTTTAGGGGGCAAAACTTTTAATTGATCAAATCAGGGGAAAGTTTTACTCCCAGAAAAGGACTTAATTGCTAAATGTTGGCGCCTTTTGCCAGTGGCGCAGCCAGAGTTTGGTGATTGGGGGAGGCACCACAGATGACGTCCAAATGCCACCTCGGTTTTCCCCCAGGTCTGCATAAATTGAACCTATTTATGCGCACTTGCGATTGTATACAGTAGTGTGGAATCCTTCCTTTAATTGTCACTACATAAAGGTGCCGTCCTGGGGGAGGGGACCCCTCCCCTTTGAGAAATTTTTGTCAATTTAAGGTTGCTTAGATGCAAAATGGTGCCATCTTTGGGATATGTTTTGAACTGATCATATGGCTGGAAAATATCCATAATTTAAGTGAATTCTAAGTTTTGGTTGGGCAAAAAAGGAGAGTATGGTTAAGTGAAAGAGGAGAGTGTGCGTCCATGCGATAGTTTACAGCAGTGATAATCCTTCCTTTGTCACTTCATAAAGGTGCCGTTCTGGGGGAGGGGTCTAAGGGGAGGCCTCCCCTTTGAGAAATTTTTGTTAATTTAAGGTTGCTTAGATGCAAAATGGTGCTATCTTTGGGATATTTTTGGAACTGATCATATATGGCTGGAAAATATCCATATAGATTAGTGAATTCTAATTTTTGCTAAGGTGAAAGAGGAGAGTATGAGCTAAGCTAGAGAAGGGTATGCTGTCAGCAAACCTCCTGAAGTCCCCCTTTTGGCTACTTTAATTAATGCCTTCTATTCGGGGAAAGTTTTACGTAAAACACGTGCGTGGAGTCCACAGATCGTAACATTCTTGGACTATTTCGAAAATTTTCCTTTGCTTCGTTGTGCATTACAAAAGGGTATCTAAGGCTGGCAGACAGCGGTATAGGGCCCCCTGGAAGCTCTGGATTAATTATATAAAATGGGGCACTGATACCTGACATCCAAATGATACTATAGAGTATGATGACGAGCACTTTGCAACTATCGTATGTTGACTATAAGTTTGAACGAAAACCCAGACGCGGAACACCTTCCAGGTATAGCAAAAGGAGTTTAGGACTAAAAAGCGCATTTCAAAATGATTTTTCGTCGTAAGTGTATACAATCACCATCTATAGTCCTACCGGTAATGGCTGCATTTGAAAAATGTATATATACGGCAAATGCGTAGCCTACTTTCAACCTTCCACATCATGCTACAAATTAGACTGAAAGGTCCCAGGCCTACAGAGGTTGGAGATGTAATTATTTTTCTCGGAAAAGTGTTGTGATCAGAATAGTTGCATGTATTATAACCTTAATAATGGTCATAAGATGGGGTGCAAACCGTGAAGAATGCGCGCGAAGCGCGCCGAAATTTTTCATAAAATAAGACCATGACAAAACCTCCATTCATGATCCTCTGCATCGAAACACTTTCAATTCCTCAACAAACCTTAATGGCAATCATAATGCCAATCTTTTACCTGAGAATTCGTAAACAGCCTTCAACTTTTGTTACTGTGCTTCTGCGGGAGTTGCTACCGGAAATTATTGATAATAAGGATGTTACTGAGGTCAGGTTTGGAGCGTGCGGAGCGCGAGAAAATTTTGATAGTTTGCGAAAAATTTGGGATAATTCTGATAGTATATGAGAACCATTTGTAATTGAAAATGATTAACACAGATCCATCACTCGGTTGAAAACACACCACACCCTACCCCCTACGGAAATCTATAGCTTACACGCCTTTTGAGATCATTTTAAAAATTTTCAAAAAAAAAAATCTGAAATCGATTGGGGGCACACGCCCCGGCCCCCCCCCCATGCCCCCGTGCCGGCGCCACTGCCTTTTACAGGGGTGTAGCCAGTAATTTGCCAGGCTGTAGGCAAACTATCTAATTAGAGTAGGCGCCACCATAGTTAAAAAATTTTGGCCAAATGCTTCCCAGATCCCTGAAAGTGGCACTAATTTCCTGGCCTTGTGACATGCATCTGTTCATTTTCTATTTTGAAAGTTCATGTTCTGGAAAATTTCTAGCGATATATCATAAAAAATGTTGGTGTTATTTTTTCTTCAAGTTTTTGAGTTTCCGGGAAGGCAAGTGCCCTTGCCGATCCCCTCCGGGGCCCATGAGGGCCAGGGAGATGATGTGTGCCACAGGCGGTGTGACTGGGAAGGGTTCAAATTATCTTGTTGTAGTAGTCTTGTAACTATAGCAGCTGTATTTTATATTTTAAATACATGAATTATGGCAAATAGTCAGTATTAATATTGGATCAAAATGGCGTACAGAAAATATCCGTACAGAAAATATCCTTCACCATTAATTATAAAAGCATTCAGTCTCACCAGTAGCCTCTGGTAAATACTCATTCCTCAAAATCATGCATCACAAAGAGATATTAATGCTGCATCATATGAAAATTGGAAAGTGTGGGTGGATGAATTATTCATGAGCTACAAAAGCAAAAGCTGAATTTCTCTAAAATGAAGTTACCCGCCTAAACTGTATGTTAATTCTGCTGCCATTCTATACATGTAAATCGTTGTTTTAATAGATATGAAGATATGGGATCCCAAAAAGGCAATGTTCCCTTTAAAAAGTTACTACCACATGAACCTCCTCTCCCCCATATTCCCTGGTAGTCTGTGGATTTAATGTATTGAATTACTGAAATACCCATCACCTTACCCCTCCAAAAGCCCACCTCTCCCAATCCTACACAAAAAAGTTAAATAAAAGGAAATGCGTTCTGTGTGTGTAATTGGTGTAAATCGGGGACATGCCCCGTTTTTCCCCAGGCAAGTGTGAATACACGTGCAAATGGGGATATTCCCAATTGCCAAATGCCAAATTTACCAAGAAATTGGATTTTGTACCTTTCAAAGATCCGTGTTCCAGTAAGTTTGAAGCATCTTGGTGTTTTCCCCATTTCCCATTTTGTGAACCTATCATTAGAAAACACACCATATGTTGGTGCATGCATGAGTGTGTGTGTATGCGCAAGTAATAAGTGTTAATCGGGGACATGAGCTTTCGTTTTCCCTAGTCAAGTGTGGATACACCTTCAAGTGGGGATATCCACATTTTCACTCAGGCTGTGAAAAACGTGTATCCCCGATTGACACCTATGACATGTATGCATGTGTTTGGGTCAAGGGTACTGTGGATTGCCTGCTTAGCTAACTTCATGTTTTGTCTTGATGTTAGTGGGTGGAGTTGGCTCGATGGTTGAGAGTACTGTCTTGCATAAGGCGCGGATCCAGACATTTCGAAAAGGGGGGCTGAAAGCCCCCTTGAATATTCTCCTAGATTTACATTATGCTGATTTTCGAGTATTTAATATTGCTTATGTGAAAAAAGGAGGGCTGAGGCCGGGAAAGCCTCCCCCCCCCCCTTGGATCCGCGCCTGTGCATACTAGAGGTGTCCAGATCAAAGGACTCGATTAAAATTTACTTCTTTAGCATAGCTGTTTACAGTGATGCTGAGTGGTTTAAATTTGTGAATTTTGGATTTTAATTGCGTATCTGATTGTCCGATTCGGGAACGTTGTCGGATTGGGGAAGTTGTGAGCTTTGCTCTTTTCAGCTGTCGCGCAGCCTGTTGTCCAACCTATTGCACCATGTTGCATCTAAGGACCCTAAAATATTCAAAATTAGAACAAGTGGCTAAAGACTGGCTCAGTCTTTACCCACCGGGGATACACTGACGTTCGTCGGATGGGGACGTTAAATGGCGGTCCCAGGAGCAGGATTGGGAGCGATTAGTACACGCAGCTGTCTCATTACCTCTGAGCACTATAGTCGAAATTTAAAGAGACTGAAAGCATATATCTCGCTGGTGTTTATCCACGCTCACTCTATTATCAGATTTGTAACGAGTCACTCAATTTTGCAGTCGAGTCGAGTCATTGACTACTTTAAATGTGACTCGAGTCGAGTCAGTGACTCGAGTCATTGTATTATTTCTATGAGGAAAATTATGATACAATTGCTCGAGTCATTGCCCTTTTGAAAATTAGTGACTCGAGTCATGACTCGTTACAACACTGTCTATTATAGGTTCCTGAATGAGCCAATTGGCTTCCCAGTAGCCCTCAAACGTTAAACTTAAACTTATCTACTGCTGAAACAAGGGACGAATTTACAGATGGGGCCCGTCAGAGGGACCCTTGAACACTCAGTTGCTTTTAACTAAAAATGATATATATACACGTACATCTATATCACTTCAGTAGACCTAGGAATACCGATACCACACCTCGTAATAGGGCCAAAATTATGACAGCCTACATTTGCGTTGGAGCCTCTGGATTTCGGGGGCCAAGGGCCTTAAAGAATATGAAGGATTGTGACACTAGAAGAGAATGGATTGTTCACCTGGTTTCCGCGTATGTGCACATTTGTGGCCAATGAAGCTATATCTGGTATGGGTTTACGACATTCTCTGTGTTGCCATCGACAGTGGCGCAAATCCGGGGGGGGGGGCGAGGCATTCCCCCAGTGAAAAAAAGTGGAGAACGAAACAGTTATATGCCCCCCAAATGTTAATAACAATACTCAAATATTTTCAGTACTACTTGGTAAATGCAGGATATATATATATACACACACACATATATATATATCTATATATATATATATATATATATATATATATTGTATATATATATATATATATATAATATATATAGTATATATATATATATATATATAGTATATATATTATATATATATAGATCATGATAGAATCCGTGCGTTGGTGTTGCAAATATAGTCCAACAGAAAGAAAATAAATCAATGCCTCTGACACCAACAAAAATAAAAACTAAAAGAAACGACGACACATGATGCAACTGAAATCTTGTTAAAGAACAAAAATCCACAACAAGCACAGATGGTAAACAAAATGTGTAGAAGTCATAGAAAAAACGGGAGATACTTCATGTAAGACTACCTCAAACTGAGGTGAATAGACAACTGAAGGGAAATGAATAGGCTGAATAGCCAGAAGTGAATAGGATTAGTAGGTGTCTATTCACTTCAGTTTGAGGTTGGCTTACATGAAGTATATACCGAAAAAACTGTACGTTTCGAACCTGCCTAGGCTCTTTGTCAACAGTAAAATGAACCAAGAGGACAGAAAGTCAAGTGCAAGAAAACTCAGCGGTCACGCCTGTATGCCATAACTGAAAGATCCCTATTCAGGCCATATATGTGGCTGTCGCAGCGAAGGATTAAACGTAACTCCTGTTTCTTGCGTGCTTCTGATGTAGGAAAGCCCGCAAACAAAATAGCAAACTTAAGATCATTCAAGCTATGATTAATTAAATTAAAGTGTTCGGCTACGGGGAGTCCCGAACTATTATTACGAACGCTAGCCTTGTGGTTGTTAAATCTAAGTCTGAAGGTTGTTGAGGTCTCGCCGATGTACGACACATTGGGGCATCTATCACATAGGAGGAGATAAACCACATTGGAAGAGTTGCAGGAGTAAGGCCGGTGGATAATTGGATCCCCTTGGGGAGGATAAGTAATCCTGGGGTCAGTATTCATATGGTCACATACTTTACAGCGTTTGTTGCCACACGGAAAATTGCCTGTGGATGTGTCTCTATGGGGAGTAAGTTTGGTGTGTACCAGGAGACGGTGTAGACTAGGGGGTTGCCTGAAGGCTGTGACAGGGGGTTCCAGAAAGAGATCCCTGAGGGTGGGGTCAAGGTTCAGATAACGCCAGGAGTCCTTAATGGTTTTCAATAGGGGCGATAATTGAGGACTGTAGGTGACCACAATGGGCAATCTTTTGTTATCAACTTTGTTACGATAAGTAAGGAGATCACTGCGGTTCATATGGATGACCCTGACAAAATGCTTAAAGATGAGTCTGAAAGGATAACCCCGATTGAGGAAGTGACCAGCCAAATCAATCATGTGACGAACCTGTTCTCTGCTGGTGGAGCATATTCGTTTGGCCCTAAGAAATTGGGTATATACTTCATATAAGCCTACCTCAAATATAGGGGTTTGTCTTTTTCATATGTATATCAATATATGTATATATATCTACATATTCATGCTTTAATCTAATCCTTGTTAAATATTCATAAAGACACTCATGAATACATACATACAAGACACTCATGAATACATACATATATATATACATATATATATATATATATATATATATATATATTAAATGATAATTGAATATGTGAATGTATGTTTACCCTTTAACCCAACAATACCCAGTCCCCAGTCGGCATTAATTAGACTGTGTATATGTGTATGTGTGTATACACATGAATGTCCATGTGTGTACCTTTCATCCCCATAATCCCCAGTCCCCAGTCGGCATTAATTCTTAATTGTATGTGTATATTGTATATGTAGGTAAATACATATATGTTCATCTATCTACCTTTAGTCCCCTTAATCCCCAGTCCCCAGTCGGCATTCATTAGTCCGTGTATATGTATACGTGGGTATACACATGTATGTCCATGTATGTACCTCTCATCCCCACAATCCCCAGTCCCCAGTCGGCATTAATTAGTCTGTGTATATGTGTATGTGATTATACACATATATGTTCATCTATTTACCTTTGGTCCCCTTAATCCACAGTCCCCAGTCGGCATTAATTAGTTTAAGTATATGTGTATGTGAGTATATACACATGAATGTCCATGTGTGTACCTTTCATCCCCATAATCCCCAGTCCCCAGTCGGCATTAATTCTTAATTGTATGTGTATATTGTATATGTAGGTAAATACATATATGTTCATCTATCTACCTTTAGTCCCCTTAATCGCCAGTCCCCAGTCGGCATTCATTAGTCCGTGTATATGTATACGTGGTTATACACATGTATGTCCATGTATGTACCTCTCATCCCCATAATCCCCTGTCCCCAGTCGGCATTAATTAGTCTGTGTTTATGTGTATGTGAGTATACACATGTATATCCATGTGTGTACCTTTCATCCCCATAATCCCCAGTCCCCAGTCGGCATTAATTCTTAATTGTATGTGTATCTTGTATACGTGAGTAAATACATATATGTTCATCTATCTACCTTTGGTCCCCTTAATCCCCAGTCCCCAGTCGGCATTCATTAGTCCGCGTATAGCCTAAGCGTACGTGAGTATACACATATGTATGTCCATGGATGTACCTTTCATCCCCATAATCCCCAGTCCCCAGTCGGCATTAATTCTTAATTATATGTGTATATTGTATATGTGAGTAAATACATGTACGTTCATGTATCTACCTTTCGTCCCCTTAATCCCCTGTCCCCAGTCGGCATTCATTAGTCCGTGTATATGTGTACGTGGGTGTACACATGTATGTCCATATATGTACCTCTCATCCCCATAATCCCCAGTCCCCAGTCGGCATTAATTCTTAATTGTATGTGTATTCTGTATATATGTGAGTGTATATACATGATATATACTGGCCTACTTGTACGTAGCTAGGCTACGTGTATCTTTGTATACTTCGTCCCCTGCGTCCCCAGTCCCCAGTAGGCACTCACTTTATTTACATAATACGGTACCATGCTACTATGCACAAATTGGTTGCTCAGTTTCATGCATTGCGGTTGCTCACGGTCACAGTGAAGATGACTAATTCCTTGTTCTAGACCAGTGGTTCTCAAATTGGTCCCTAACGCAAGGGGGGGGGGGGGGGCGGGGCGTTGGCAAGTCTCAGGTGGGCGCTACAGAGTACACGGGGAATAGGGGGCGTTGGCACTGATTAAGGGGTCCATGGCGATAGCGACACATCACTGCAGTGATTAAGGGCACAATGAGGCATGCATGATTCTTTTCCCCTCTGTATTAGTTATTCCCCACCGCTTCTTTCTCCCTCCAACCTCCCCCATCCCTTCCACTCTCCTTCCCAAATATAAATTTTTTGACCCAAAATTATCCAAAAATGGCATAAGAAATTTAAAGACTCCTACCTCCAAGTTACAATTTCTTTTGCGTTTGGATCATATGTAGCAGAGAAATTTGTTGTACACGTATATAACTTGTAAGCGCATAGCTCTACTATACGGTACTAGCGACAGTTCTGAATATGATTGACCGATGAAAGAAGAACAATTGCGCACTGAGTCAGTGCCATAGAATTAAAAGTAAGGGAGAATGATGTCGCTCTAACTACTCACACACCGAGCCAATGAAGCCAACAACATTTTGATGACGTCACGCTTTGTCGGGCAAAAGACTCTCGTCGGGAACTTTTTACATACATAATGTACGTACGGTGCGAAATTTTGTTCGTTTGATATCTAAAACTAGATGGTGGAGAAACAGGAGGAAATGGAACTGATTGGTACTTTGAGGTATTCTGATTGTTTTACAGCATCATTTATGTTCGAACATTGGACTCTGTGCGAATAAATTGTCTGAAACATTACGCCAGTTTTGCACCGAATTCCTACACCTTTCTATTAGTACCAGTTAAACTACGCGAACAGGGTTGGGAAGTAACGAGTTACAAGTAACGCCGTTACTGTAACGAGTTACATTTTGTGTAACGGAACCCTGTAACGAGTTACATTTGCATTTCAGTAACGGAGCAAGTAACTAGTTACAATTCTGTGTAAAAGTAACTGTAACGGCGTTACATTTGGGTCCCGTTACTTTCCCGTTACAAATAGTCAAAATGACCACAAATTGCATTTTCTTTGAGCTAATAACAGAATAACAGAAAATTTTCAAATTGATGACACTTTGGTAGTAAAATGTAAAATTATTTTCGATATAGGCTATTTATCATTCATCGCTATTATCGACGTCGCCCTCACCGACATCAAATTTTATTCACGATTAGAATCAGAAGTTGATATTAGATGCACACGCTGCAGGCTTACAGGCCGGGCCACTTGATTGTCTATTGAACCAGGGAGTTGTCAAATAGCAACTCCCTGATTGAAATAAGTTTAAAATTGATCTGTATGTCAAAATACTTATTAGACAGATCAATGCTTATTATCCATGAGACCGATTTGTGCGATTATTTGAAAAATACTGAACGGTCCTCTAAGGCTCAGCTGACTTTATGTATTCTAAGTAAAGTCAGCTGGGCCTTGGTTTACTCATATTGTCCTTTAGAGGACACAGTGGAGACAGTGTACCGTTAGAAACGGGTTGGCCCATGGGCATTCAAATACCAGCTTACTTTGAAAGTTTAATCATTGCCTCTTGAGACGTTAGGGCTGGACCCGTGTTCACCCTATCCGAGTCGGAGCTAACTGCGATTCTAGATTCCCGAATCTTTCCGAGCATGGTACTACTCAGGATCCTCAAATTTCTGCCAGTTTTGATTCCAATGGCACCAATTCCGAGACCAGTCTTTTTGCCAATGTATATCATATCACACATACAGATGTTTTAATTCTATCGTACATGTCCACCATTAATTAACAAAGTCATCGTTTGTACTCACTTCCATAGCCTGGCCTCCTGAGTAATTTAGTTGATTGTATGTGACAATACCTTAGATCTGTACATTGTGCACAAATGGAACTTTAAACACTTTTAATGTAACTTTCATATTTGAGAACTCGGCTGGAATGAACTCCGAGTCCGAGTCCAGTTACATCACATTCCGTAAAAATTTCGATTCCGGAACCTTCTATCCCGGGCAAATTCCTAATCTAGAAAAACGCTCTTGAGACCGGCATTAAGCTAACCGAATCCGGACTCTTGCGTTGGAGCCCAGTAAATCTATACGGTGCCAAGCGTTGGTAAACACCGTGCATCCATTTATGCATCTAATTTAACATGTATGGTATCTTTATTTGATGAATCAAACGTATGAATTTAGGCTATATCATATTCTTTTCAATGTCCGTAACTCCTTACACTGGAATAATAGTACGGTTAATATAAAAAAACAGCAGAATATTGAAATGGTCAATGGCGTTAAAAGTATCCTAACAAAGCTAATTGGAAAGAGAAGTGTCCGACTTAAAGCTTTACCTATTGTAAAGGGAAAGTGAATTATGTGCACATGATCTGCATGTATAAACTGCATAGTATCACCATTTCTATGCACTGTTTTATATCGACACAATGTGAAACTTGAAATTTATGGGGAAATATCACTTAGCCCAACCTTAGCGGTGAGGTTTTAAAATTTTACTGCTAACAAATGTATTCATCCTCTTATTATACCATATTTATGCTCTTGAGGGGTGAAGACTTTACTGCTGAAACAACGCTCTTCCCCTTTCCGGCATAGCCGCTAACCTCTCTAAATTAGCCGACTGTGTGATGGGAGTATAAAGATTTCAACCCTCAAAGAAGTACTTTGGTAACTGGAAAAGTTTTGGTTATAACCATATTCCTCTAACAAATAGTTTGCGTAAGCTCCGACACAGTATCATGATTCGCTGCTTCATGTTGAGCATTAGGAGCCTCTGCGACAATGCCCATTGAAGATCAGCTAGCTTCATTGACTTTCTTTGGGGAACACCTAAGGATAACCGGCACAAATGAGGTGTCGGTCGTCTCATGTGCCCCCGTCTTACTATCTAATTATGCCCCCCCCCCCTCCATTTCAGGTACCGAGGTACCGTATATTCACCTTGAAGTAACGAGTTACTTTTGAAATGTAGCTAGTTACTTTTTAGTCAAAAGTAACTGTAACTAGTTACTTTTTCAACATTGTAACTAGTAACTGTAACGAGTTACAATTTTACGGAATTAACTGTAACTATAACGAGTTACTTTCAAAGCGTAACGGGAACAACCCTGTACGCGAACTATGATTACAGGCACGGTACGAAGGCCTACACTAGATAGCCCAAGCAAGGCCTAAACTAGGATTTAGACCTGCCTTTTTCTCTGGCAGGGAGGAGGGTAAAAATTTACTCGCTAAATCAGCAATACTTATTTGATAATCATGCAAGAAAGCAGTTTGCCAAACGATATCGGATATGCTGTAGGCCTATAGTGCCAGGACCTAACCACACTAAGTAAACGTTAGGCATTTCCTTGCCTCAATTCTACACCGAAAATTTTATTTTTGTGGCTGCATTATCACGATAATATCAATTTAAGAATTACCTGTGAAACTTTAAGAGCTCCGTCTCGCTAGTACCGATTGGAACGTTCGCACATCGAACACGAATTGACCATTTTTCCACAAGTTTCTCAAGCCTGAGTGTTTCCTGCCATTGGATTTGTGTTACGCGCCGTTTCCAGTCAAGACTTTTTGCCCGACAACGCATGACGTCATCAAACTATCCGCGGCCTCAATATCCATTTCTTGACGTCATTCTCCCTTACTTTTAATTCTATGGTCAGTGCATGTATAACACAACAATAGCGTTCATTAATGTAAGTTCATGTTGTTAGTCCTGTACACTTTTCCACAGGGAGACTCGGACTCGGAGCTTGTGACTCAGACTCGGTCTGGGACTCGATTGCAGGTGACCCGGTTTCGGACACGGAAAGTGATGACTCGGACTCGGACTAGAGACGCGGGGACTCGACTACAACATGCCATTCGGCACTCAGTTATGTACATAATATGCATGCATATGTGCATTTACCTTTC
Organism: Holothuria leucospilota; assembly: GCA_029531755.1. NCBI lineage: Eukaryota > Metazoa > Echinodermata > Holothuroidea > Aspidochirotida > Holothuriidae > Holothuria > Holothuria leucospilota. The sequence continues at coordinate 54,374,154 of CM055962.1, read as the reverse complement.
CTCTCTGTCCCCATTATCAATACGGCCCTCAGTTTTGTACATTTTAAGCCTATGCATTTAGGATACGTATCATTACCTATAACTGAGAGTGTAGTCTCCGGTTCCCAGTCGAAACTCGGTTCGATTCCATACTGTTTTGTGTGTCTGTGTGAAGGGTAGTGTTATTATGAGTGCCGGATGATAGGCCTGTAAAGACTCGCCAGTGGCGCAGTGGGGCAGCCAAGGGGGTCGCTCAGGGGCTCGAGCACCCTCCGCCCGTCAATTTTTTCATAGATGAAAATGTATTTAAGCCATTGATGTAGCGTCCTAATTTGATTTGGGAGGGACGGGGGCTGTAAAGTCTTGCCAGAAAAATAAAACTATTTTTTGTCGCGCTTTGCGCGCGTTCAATGCACATCAATGTACATGTCTTATGGACAAGCCTCGGTTATTACATTGCAATGACCACATGCCAATTACATGCAATTATTTTATTACCATTCCCTCTTGGTTATTATTTTGGCGCAAGTCGTTATAATAATTGGGGGCACCACAGATGTCATCGTAATGACATCTCAGTGCGTCTACAAGTCTTCGTAAATTGTGCCTTTTTGAGGTATGCGCCCATGCTGGGGCAGTGGTATGTGGGAAGACGTTTCCTTTCACTACAGAGGATGCCGTCACGAGAGAGGGGTTCAAGGGGAGGGAAATAGTCAGAGGTGTAGACTCGAGTCTTGTGACTCGAGCATTGAATTTCGCATTAGCCTACGTGCCCATTTGGAAACATACCGGTATGCAGAGTAAACATAATACCTATTTAGAAAACAACAAACTCATGAATAACCACGGCTTTCTCAGTCGGGGGGGGGGGGGGAGCAAGGATATCAGACCTCCTAATCTGAAATTTCGTCCAGGACTTCCCGGAGCTCTAGTTGTCGGCGTATTCGGGAGAGGCCTGGGGCTGGAAGTGTAGGCCTATATACCATACCACAAGGCGATTCGGCATGGGGGGTTAAGGGGAGGGTTCTGGAAGTACAAAATGCGGGCCCTTTAGGAGTACTTGATCGGTAAGAATGCTTCTGTGTTACACAATTTTTTTTTTATTTCACTGTGCTAGTAAGCTGCCATCTTCCAGGCCATGTCCCTGCAAATCTCCTTTCAGCCAGATAAATAATGTCTTTTGGTTAAATAATGTTTCTTGTGAACAGTCACAGTGAGATTAATCTCGAATTTATCCAGCTGGACTGTGCCTAACATTTCTCGGAAGGGTAAAAATCCGGCAGGCAGAAATACTGGGGGCAACTTTCTTAAGTTTCCTGGTAATGAGACTGGTTGGGTTATGATACGACGTGATTCGTGGAGTGAATGGGAAATGTTAGTTCTTTGGCTGAAAGCTATGAGTCCATAGGCATGATTACGAGGGGGGGGGCTGGGGAACTTGCCCCTCCCCCCACTTGTTTCCTAACTTAGTCTTTTTACATCTCAATCTGGTTGTTTTTGCTACAGAAATACCAATTGGAACTGACTGAGCTACACGTTTGATATTTAATTAAGTTTAAACAGGTCTTATACTGCATTGAAAACTAAAACAAAAAAAAACAAAAAAAAAAAAAAAACAAATAAAAAAACATCCTTCAAATGAAGGTCTCAACGCTGTTTTCTTCGGCCCGATTCGCGCGCATCCGTTTTATATATTGTTTTAGGATTCGGCATAACTTCTTGTAGAACACCTCTTCCATTGTTACTGAAAGGCAGCTGAAGCTCTAGCGTAACTAGTGAAATTACTAGGGAGGCAGTCGCCTTCTGGCCCCCTTCTCTGACCAAGTGCCTCTAGCTTTATGAAAGGACGATGATCTTATTTTACCCTAATCCGGGGCTCCAAGGGCCAACTCTTATTCGGATGAAGTGAAAAGGGGCCCACCCTTTCTCTAATTTCCATTCAATTTCACTATTGAGATGTCTCGAAAGTCCATTTTTTCGGCGTGTTCTGCGCGCCCCATCACAGGTTAGGATTATAAAAAATCACATATATGAAAAGGACTTTATAGTAAACCAATGTACATTTTTGCTTAGTACGAATATCATCAGGGGTCACCCATATTCAGCTATAGTGAAAAGAGGCCACCCTTCCTCTAATTTTTGTTCAATTCCACTACTGAGATGTCGTAAAAATCTTTTCTTTTCGGCACGCTCCGTGCGCCCCCACAACAGAAATTGGCTCTGTAAAAGTCACATGAAAAAGACTGTATAGGAAACCAGAGAATGTTTGTGCTTCAGTATGAATGGCTTTAGGGGCCCACCCTTATTCAGCTAAAGTTTAAAGTGGCCCATCCTTTAATTTTCATTCAGTTTTATTACTGAGATGTCTTAAATGTTTAATTTTCTTCGGCGCGATTCGGGCGCCCCATCATAGACTACGGCTGTATTCATATCACATGAAAAGCCAAATGGTTTTCTGAAAGGACGATCTGGGGCACCAAGGAGGGAGCCCGGGAGACCCTCACTTTTAAGCAATCCCTTCTCCTTCCTCACACCCTCTGCATTTTCGATTCAGACCGACTTTAATCATACGGAGTAAGGATGCAATTAAGAAAAGTCAAATTGTGAAATTTGTGGTCTGTTAAGTGCCCATCTTATGTCATTTGAAGTTGAAAATAAAATGCATCATTTTAATGAATATAATCTCGTAAATACCCAGGAGCTTCCGGGGCTTCTGCCTCTGGACCATACCGGGGCTCTCCCCTGGACCCCACCAAGGGCCCTAAGGCGGGCACCTGGACCCCACGCCCTGGGGGGGGGGGGGAGCTTGGCGCTCCCGCGGCGCCTTCGGCGCCATTTGGTAGTCTGCCCGAATTTGCCGCCCCCACTTTCAAAGATCATATCCCTCTCTGGCTATGACCTGTCATTAACTCAATCCAATACTCAACCATATCAACCAGGCTTGCCTGCTGACTATTTGAATGTTAGCCTCACTGAAAAGACCGCTTCCCTGATATCTCTTTTTTAGGTGTATTTATTTTTCTTTCCACTCTTTATTCCTTTTTTTCTATTTCTTCACTTTCATTTTCCCTCTTCCCTCCTCCCTCATTTCCCCTTTGCTCCTTCCTCTTCCCGATTTTTGTTCTAGGCTTTTTCAGTGGTTGGGGAAATCTTCCCCCTTCCTTCACTGGCTACGCTGACTATGGCAGCTGATGGAAACAGTCCTGTTCCCCATGTGATTGATTTCGGATACCACATTTATATTTCAAGCAACACTAAACGATCAGCTACTTGTGTACACTCTGAAATCAAAAGAGTGAAATTCACTCCAAAAAGAGTGTCCAGAATGATCACTCCTAAGTGAAGGAAGAAATCGCAGAATTTGAGTGTCCGTAATTTTATTCCCATTCTTATTTGAGAGTCGAAATTCTTTCTGTGTACTTACAAGGCACTCGACTGCCCATATCAGGGAGATGAGAGCATCTTGTATGATACCTTTAGAGATATTACGGCCCAAAAGTGCCCCTAAACCCATATTTTGCAAGGAAAAGTGAAGAAACTGCAGAATTTGGGTTTCTGTTTTTTTATGCCCATTCTTATTTGAGAGTCGAAATTCTTTCTGTGTACTAACAAGGCACTCGACTGCCCATATCAGGAAGATGAGAGCATCTTGTATGATACCTTTAGAGATATTACGGCCCAAAAGTGCCCCTAAACTCATATTTTGCAAGGAAAAGTGAAGAAATTGCAGAATTTGGGTTTCCGTTATTTTATGCCCATTCTTATTTGAGAGTCGAAATTCTTTCTGTGAACTAGCAAGGCACTAGACTGCCCATTTCATGAAGATGGGAGTATCTTATGGCACAGTATCAGAGATATTACTACTCAAAAATGCCCTTTTAGCCATATTTTTTACTAAAAATAAATCAATTTCAAAATTTGGGTTTCCTTTATTCAATATTCCGTTTTCACCTGCCAGTGTATTTTTTTCCTGCGTACTACTGAGGCACTTGAGTACCAATTTTGAGAAGATGGAAGATCTTGTGTGCCTCTAAAAGAGATCATCATTGTTCAAACTTGTCTTGTAGTGCCAAAACTTGTATTTTTTGTTAATGAAAAGTGAAAATATTGATGTTTTAGCTGTTTAGGGTCTATACCAATGGAAAATTTGTCTGCTTTTAAATTTTTCAAAATTGATGTGTGTCTTAACAATCCACTTTTCTTTTAATAGCAGAGAGATCAGTAGACTTAGTTATTCGATTGAAGGAAATATTGGCCATAAAAACTGAAAAAATGATCCCAGAGGCCAAAATTTCTCGACGAAATACAAAGAAATTGCGAATTTTCAGTACCAGTCATTTCATGTAGGTTTGAATCTGGGAGTCCAAATTTTCCCCACGTATTGCTTGGTTATAGGACTACCCATTAACAAAAGTTAAGGTCGTTGGTATACACACTTTACGAGAATCTGGTACTCAAATTTGTCCCCCGGCGCCAATTTTGCCAAATTTGCCGATTTTTGGCGAAAAGGGCCATATTTGACAGGTCACTACAACAAAACGGATGAATATTTTGGGGGAAACTTTCAGTATATTTTGAGAAACTGTGTATATTTTACCACCTTTACTCCTAAAAAAGTTTCAGACCTCAAATCTTGGCGCAGCAGAGCCTTTCTTGAGCCAAAACAGCCAAAATGGTCAAAATGGCGGCCATTTTGAATTGGCTGGCTACCCCCCTTGCACATGAAAAAAAAAATGGAGCACATACTTTTCTGATTGCCTGATGTCTACGCTACATCTTATCAAAGTTTTACCAAATATAGCAAGAAAAAATACAAACCCCCCAAAAGCTACGAAACGGCCTGGACTATAGGCCTCATTCATTGTCCTATTTACTTTATAACAATCCATTTGTGGAGACATGTGGGGAATAAACAGAATGCCCCCTGTCTGAGAATGCTTCCCCTATCTCACTGGACAGTTGACCTACGGACAATTTATTCTGCAATGCAAGTTTTAAATTTATACTCGTAAATGCTAGAAAGTTTCAAATATCCGTCAAAACAAACGCAAAATTTTAAATGTATACAGGATTTTCTATTCTTTTCACAATTGAAGCCCGAGTTTCTGTTCAGTGGACTTCCTGATGTTGGCATTCTTGTACGGAAACATATGCACTCTCTTCTGCGAAAACCTAGATACATATGAAACAACATCGGCGTAGGAAGCAGGTGGGGGGGGGGTTGGGGGCTAAATTTAGCCCCGGTAAAAAATATGGAGGGGCGGAAGTATGCTTCCGTGCCCCTAAATCCAAGGATGAAACCCCTTATTTGTTGCCTGTGTAAAAATGTCAAATTTTTGCAGTAATTTCTCTTAAAATTCATCGAATTTGTTGCACCAAATTGCATCTAAAGACCCCAAATATACTCAAAAATTTTCCACCATTTACCTCCCCAGGATGGGTTTCCGGAACAAAGTTCAGCCACCCCCCCCCCCCCATCCTCGAACAGCTTCCTACCCCTATGTGTAACAATCCATAACCATCATTTGAGATCCATATTACCTGATGGTTTTGCACAATGATGTAATACTCTTCAATTCAATGGTGCCATTGTTAAACAATTAGCTCCCTGGTTATACCATAGACATATCTTTAGCCGGTAAGACTTTTAGCCTATAAATTTAAAATAAATCGGATAGTGATGAACTGAGATGAAACACTAAGTCATTATGCAGTAGTGATTTGTTAGATTGATTAGTTGTCATTTAATGCATAATAGTGAGTCGGAACAATACAGTCGGAACAATACAGACGTCATGGTCAAACCCGTCCTTCCTTCAAAAGAAACGCTGTGACAACTCATCATACAAGTGTGTTTCGCCTTCCTACAATTGTAACTGTGTAAAGGTATTCAGATCAGTTTGACGTTGATGTTATGAGTTTTAATTGCATGTCAGTTTCATTAATTATACTAGTATGTGTACGAAAATATAGGTTTTTTGTTCTAATTTTTCTCATAGTCTGTGCTTGAATCGCGGGAAATCATTTACATGGGACGAGCGAATCTCTAAATCAGTGAAATATTTCCATGCATGCTTGCTGCTTTTATTATCTATTCTTATGAGTTAATTCGAGCTGACGTCCGTTGAAATCAGATAACATGTAGCGTATATTAATTGTTATTGTCAGATTACTGGAATGTTTATCTTCATCTATTTCTGTACAAAGGCGCATTTCGGTTCACCTTGAAAAAGACATACTTGTCTTGTTACCAAGTTAAAATTGCATATTAAACAAATAAATGTAGTAGCTCCAACTATGCAACGTTCTTCTGTTCTTTGCAATAAAAATGCGAAATGCAGGACACTTATTACAAAGTATTCTCTGTATAAAGATGTAAAAACCAAATATGATCTTGAACTTTTCAATTTCAACTAGCGTATTTTACGGTTAATGATGATTGTATATATCGTCTCAGCAAAAACATTAAGACTTACGCCAGATTTTGGATCACGTCACAACAAACCCTTTTCTAACTTCGATTGTAAACGAATTCCATGATCGATAATGTAACATTATCGATGGTGTGTAGAATCTATTCGCAATCGATGTCAGCACAATGGTATGATGTGACGTCATCCAAAATCCGGCACTACGTTTTTATTGCCCTTTTACGACATGTCTTATTCAATTATGCGTGTTGCTTATACGGTTAATAACCTGCAATGCGACTGCGACCCTACGCATCTGACTAATAATGCCGCCAACTCATACTATGGAAATCAAACACTGTTAGTAACGAGTCTTAGGGCCGTATATATATGAATTCGCATGGGGGGAGGGGGAAACTACAGTAATTTGGGATCACCTACATTTCTTGGAGACCGACTCTCATCCACATAGTTGTACAAACCGAATATCTTAGGTATGCCATTATACATGACGGTAGTCATAATAACTATAATAGTAGCGTACCCACGATTTCTCTCGAGGGAGGGTGTGCATGCAGTATGTTGTGTGATCAGCGGCCTGGGGCACAGGTCTAAGGGGAAGGGTTCCGCCTTCTACTTTGAAAAGGATGTTGGTGTGTGTGGTGCATGTTCAGGATTGTAAGAAGACTAAGCCGAGCACCACCATCGTTTGTCTTGGAGCGTATAGGCCCGATAGAAAAATTTTGGATAAAAATACCCCTCAGATTGCAGGAAATTGCCATTTCCAGGCTACGCAAGTAAGATCATTTTTTTTTTGACTGGAAAATCCCTTCTGAATATTTTTGGCAGATTGTCGAAATATGCCCACCCCTGTCCCATGCTCTCGTGCAGCGTGCTCGCATCACGGGGGCAACCCCGACCCTCTGCGTTTGATGCGCTATTGCTATGAGAGTTGTCAGACATCTGAATAACTTAGCCTCAGTTCGGTCAAATTTGGTAGTGCGAAATTTTATGGGGGAAAATTTTCCACACGGAAACCTTGGACCCAAATCCTTAAACCCTGAAAGGAACACGGCTATAGTACTAATGTGACAAACCCTCAACATTGTAACATAAAATGTGTGGGAAGAGATTGATTTTTGCATGATTACAAAAAACGGCCCATATTACCCATCTGGGACCTTGTACCCAAAATTCATAGAATCCCAAAGGTACTTTTATCATAGCACTAATGTGGCAAACCATCTATATTGTAACATAAAATTTGCAAGAAAAGAAGCATTTTGCATGATTTCACAAAATGATCCATTCGGGCCCATGGACCCCAAAATCCTAAACACCCAAATGAAGCACTACTAAGCACCAATACAACAAATCCTCAACACTGTAACATAAAATGTATGGGGAAAGACTGATTTTTGCATGATCTCATAAAATGGCCCATATGGCCCATTTTCGACCTTGGACCCAAAATTCATAACCACCCCAAAGGTACTACTACCATAGCACTAATGTGATAAACATTCCAGATCGTAACATAAAATCTGTAGAAAAAGAAGTGTATTGCATGATCATAGGCGATGGGACCGATTTGATTTGGGGGGGGGGGCACAGTTTTTTTGCCCGAATCTCTGAGTCTTGTCCAGATGTTCAGAAAATACAATTTATTGTTACCCTGTAAGTAATCACAGCTGCTCTCGAAAATTTGACGGGGAGGGGGACTGGGGCTGAACGTTGTTTTGGACCACTGTCTAGGGGAGGGGTTAAGGGGAGGGGTGTCTCCTCCCCTTTTGGAAAATTTTTGAAAATTTGGGCATCATAAAACGCAATTTGGTGCAACCTATGGTGCAAATTTCAGGAAAATTTACTGAAAAGATTTAACATTTCTGAGAGAACAAAAAAGGTGTTTTCGTCTTTCAATAGTGAGAGGAGGGGGAAGCTTACCTCAGCTCGCTCCGATGTTTTTACAAAGGGGCTTTCAACCTCTCTCGGGGCCCTGATTCTCACTCCTATTCATAATTTGCTTAGTAAACGGGGCATGTACTGCTGTATTGACTTTCTAGAAAAAGAGATGTTTTTGCAAAGTTTAAAAAGAGGTGTGATCAGGTACGTAGCTACGATTTTCCGAGGATCAGCGGTTGACCCCCAAGTCGACTGACCAAACACTGCCGACCCCTTGGTGGGATCCCGGGGCAAAGCCCCGGTGGTGGTTCAAGGGCGAAGCTCCCGAAAGCTCTGGGGTATTTTAAAAAGTTACATGTATATGCATCCAGAATGAAGCCGACTCCCTTCAAAAGAATTTGGATGCTCACTAAACACACTACAAAAGAACCTTACAACTGGAAATTTAATTGGAAATTTTTGAACAACTTAACTCGAGACTAACTAATTACCGACCAACTGATGATTTAGTAAGCTTTGTGAGGAGAGGACAGATGTAGTGGTGAAATTAGTTTCCTGGGGCTTTAGAAAAATCGTTTTACCCAAGTTGTCCTACGGAACGTGAATATCTAAGCCAAAACAGAAAAATGCGGGCGTAGCGCGCCGAAAAAATAGTCTTGTAATGCATTTTGCAATGTTTTACGCCATTTTTCGGGCAAAATGCTTATGAATCAACAAACGTTTTAGGAGCACTTTGCCCAAATATTTGTTAAGATTCTGCCCGAATGTTTCTAAAGATTCTGCCCGAGTTTTGGGTTCTTCAAAAAAAAATTTTGTGGGGGGGGGGGGCGCACAGTGCCCCCTGCACCCGTCTCATACGCCTATGTGCATGATTTCATAAAATGGCTCATGTAACCCATTTGGGACCTTGGACCCCAAAATGCTGAACACACATGATACCACTTCCATACTACTAATGTGACAAACCCTCAATAATGGAACATACAATTTGTAGTCCTGAGACAAAGTATTTTGCATCATTTCATAAAATGGCCCATATGGCCCATTTGAGACCTTGGACCAAAAAACCTGAACACCTCGAATGAACCACTACCATAAAAGTAATGTGATAAAACCTCAGCTTAGTACCCTACCATCTGTGGGAGAAGAAGCATTTTGCATAATTTCACAAAATGGCCCATATGGCCCATTTGAGACCTTGGACTGAAAAAATCCTGAACACCCTGAAGGCATCACTACCATAGTACTCATGTGACAGAATCTCAACTCAGTACCACACAATCTGTAGGAGAAGAAGTATTTTGCGTAAGTTTCACAAAATGGCCCATATGGCCCATTTTGGGTCCTTGGACCGAAAAATCCTGAACACCCCGAATTACCAGTACCATAAAACTCAAGTGACACAACATCACCTTAGTACCACACAATCTGTGGGAGGAAAAGCATTTTGCATAATTTCACAAAATGGCCCATATGGCCCATTTAGGTCCTTGGACCGAAAAATCCTGAACACCCCCCAAAGGCACCACTACCATAGTACTCATGTGACACAACCTCAACTTAGTACCATACAATCTGCGGGAGGAGAATCATTTTTGCATGATTTCACAAAATGGCCCATATGGCCTATTTTGGGACCTTGGACGGAAAAATCCTGAACACCCCGAATGCACCACTATACCATAGTACTCATGTGACAGAATCTCAACTTAGTACCACACAATCTGTTGGAAAAGAAGCATTTTGCATAATTTCACAACATGGCCCATACGGCCCATTTCGGACCTTGGACCGAAAAATCCTGAACACCACGAAGGCACCACTACCATAGTGCTCATGTGACACAACCGCAACTTAGTACTATACAATCTGTAGGAGAAGAAGCATTTAACGTATTTGCAAAAAAAAAATGGGCCCTCAAGGCCCCTCGTGGCCCACATGTGACCTTTGAACCCCAAATTTTGTACACTCACTGAGGGCCCATAACCCAAGGATCATTGCCTACAAGTTTCAATAAAATGCATAAAATATCGTTCGAGATAGAGCAATTTATAGCAATTGTGAACAGACAGACAGATAGATAAAAAGCCTCATCACGATAGCTCACACCAGTTACCTGGTGCGAGCTAAAAATTAGTTATATTTTTCTGGCAAGACTTTACAGCCCCCCGTCCCTCCCAAATCAAATGATAGATGAACATATATGTATTTACTCACATATACAATATACACATACAATTAGGAATTAATGCCGACTGGGGACTGGGGATTATGGCAATGAGAGGTACATACATGGACACACATGTGTATACCCACGTACACATCTACACGGACTAATGAATGCCGACTGGGGACTGGGGATTAAGGGAAATAAAGGTAGATAGATGAACATATATGTATTTACTCACATATACAAGATACACATACAATTAAGAATTAATGCCGACTGGGGACTGGGGATTATGGGGATGAAAGGTAAACACATGGACGTACATGAGTATACCCACATACACATATACACAGACTAATTAATACCGACTGGGGACTGGGGATTAAGGGGACGAAAGATAGATGAATATATATGTATTTACTCACATATACAATATACACATACAATTAAGAATTAATGCCGACTGGGGACTGGGGATTATGGGGATGATAGGTACATACATGGACATACATGTGTATACCCACGTACACATATAGACGGACTAATTAATGCCGACTGGGGACTGGGGATTAAGGGGACGAACGATAGATAGATGAATATATATGTATTTACTCACATATATAACACACACATACAATTAAGAATTAATGCCGACTGGGGACTGGGGATTATGGGGAAGAAAGGTACACACATGGACATACATGTGTATACTCACATACACATATACCAGACTAATTAATGCCGACTGGGGACTGGGGATTAAGGGGACCAAAGGTAGATAGATGAACATATATGTGTATAATCACATACACATATACACAGACTAATTAATGCCGACTGGGGACTGGGGATATATATATATATATTCATGAATGTATTCATGCATATTTAACAAGGATTAAAGCATGAATATGTAGATATATATACATATATTAATATACATATAAAAAAGACACACCCCTATATTTGAGGTAGGCTTATATGAAGTATATACCAAAACAATGGATTGCTTAATGTGAGGGGGATGGAAGCTCTCAAACCGTAAATAAGAGTGGCTGTCCGTAGGTTTGGTGAACAAGGTGGTTTCAAGGTGAGAGTTACTGATATACACAGTAGTATCGAAAAGGTAAACGAATTTGAGAGAATTCCATGGTAAACTTAATAGTAGAATGAAAAGAATTAATAAATTCTTTGAACGTAAGAAGCTCTTCGTAACTATGTGGCCAAATTAGAAAGATGTCATCAATATATCTGACGTAAAAGGAAGGTTTCTTAGGGGCAGTATCCAACAGCGGCCCCTCTAAAGAGGCCATAAAAATATTAGCAAAGCTAGGGGCCATCTTGGTGCCCATAGCGGTACCGTTGACTTGGTGATAAAAATCGTCAAGGAACCGGAAGTAGTTATTTTTAAGTATGAAGCTAATAATTGAAACTATGTCGTTGGTTTTATTAGAGGGATAATGTTTAAGCAAAAGTTCCCTACAGGCGATAATCCCTTCTTCGTGGGGGATGTTAGTATACAAGGAAGAGACATCAAGGGTGACTAAATAGGACCCATCCTGTACAAAAGGAACTTCATGTTGGAGTCGTCGGAGGAAGTGAGTGGTGTCTTGAATATAACTAGGTATATAGGTTAACAAGGGCTGCAAAAATCTGTCAACATAGGCAGAAAGGTACTCGGTAGGAGTGTTAATGCCTGAAACAATCGGTCTGCCTGGGGGTATTACATTGTACTTACGTGCTAAAGAAATGATATTACTATTGTTGATGGGTTTATCAGAATCCGAAACAATATTTTCCAACAAAGAATAAATTTTATGCCACTTAGGCAGTAGGTAAAAATGTCCTGAATTAGGATTAGGAGGTAGTAGGAGTTTAATGTCCTCCTGAGTGTCCTTTCCAAGTTGTCTTGTAAGTGAGTGGATTTTCGTCATAACCTGCTTGGTCTGGTCCGAACTCTGTCGGGAATAGAATTTTCCGTCGGCTAGTTGTCTGTACGCTTCACGAATAAGGTGAAGCGTATTTTTTTTTTTTTTTTTTTTTGCAGCTCTTGTTAACCTATATACCTAGTTATATTCAAGACACCACTCACTTCCTCCGACGACTCCAACATGAAGTTCCTTTTGTACAGGATGGGTCCTATTTAGTCACCCTTGATGTATCTTCCTTGTATACTAACATCCCCCACGAAGAAGGGATTATCGCCTGTAGGGAACTTTTGCTTAAACATTATCCCTCTAATAAAACCAACGACATAGTTTCAATTATTAGCTTCATACTTAAAAATAACTACTTCCGGTTCCTTGACGATTTTTATCACCAAGTCAACGGTACCGCTATGGGCACCAAGATGGCCCCTAGCTTTGCTAATATTTTTATGGCCTCTTTAGAGGGGCCGCTGTTGGATACTGCCCCTAAGAAACCTTCCTTTTACGTCAGATATATTGATGACATCTTTCTAATTTGGCCACATAGTTACGAAGAGCTTCTTACGTTCAAAGAATTTATTAATTCTTTTCATTCTACTATTAAGTTTACCATGGAATTCTCTCAAATTCGTTTACCTTTTCTGGATACTACTGTGTATATCAGTAACTCTCACCTTGAAACCACCTTGTTCACCAAACCTACGGACAGCCACTCTTATTTACGGTTTGAGAGCTTCCATCCCCCTCACATTAAGCAATCCATTGTTTTTAGTCAATTTCTTAGGGTCAAACGAATATGCTCCACCAGCAGAGAACAGGTTCGTCACATGATTGATTTGGCTGGTCACTTCCTCAATCGGGGTTATCCTTTCAGACTCATCTTTAAGCATTTTGTCAGGGTCATCCATATGAACCGCAGTGATCTCCTTACTTATCGTAACAAAGTTGATAACAAAAGATTGCCCATTGTGGTCACCTACAGTCCTCAATTATCGCCCCTATTGAAAACCATTAAGGACTCCTGGCGTTATCTGAACCTTGACCCCACCCTCAGGGATCTCTTTCTGGAACCCCGTCACAGCCTTCAGGCAACCCCCTAGTCTACACCGTCTCCTGGTACACACCAAACTTACTCCCCATAGAGACACATCCACAGGCAATTTTCCGTGTGGCAACAAACGCTGTAAAGTATGTGACCATATGATTACTGACCCCAGGATTACTATCCTCCCCAAGGGGATCCAATTATCCACCGGCCCTTACTCCTGCAACTCTTCCAATGTGGTTTATCTCCTCCTATGTGATAGATGCCCCAATGTGTCGTACATCGGCGAGACCTCAACAACCTTCAGACTTAGATTTAACAACCACAAGGCTAGCGTTCGTAATAATAGTTCGGGACTCCCCGTAGCCGAACACTTTAATTTAATTAATCATAGCTTGAATGATCTTAAGTTTGCTATTTTGTTTGCGGGCTTTCCTACATCAGAAGCACGCAAGAAACAGGAGTTACGTTTAATCCTTCGCTGCGACAGCCACATATATGGCCTGAATAGGGATCTTTCAGTTATGGGATACAGGCGTGACCGCTGAGTTTTCTTGCACTTGACTTTCTGTCCTCTTGGTTCATTTTACTGTTGACAAAGAGCCTAGGCAGGTTCGAAACGTACAGTTTTTTCTATGACTTCTACACATTTTGTTTACCATCTGTGCTTGTTGTGGATTTTTGTTCTTTAACAAGATTTCAGTTGCATCATGTGTCGTCGTTTCTTTTTGTTTTTATTTTTGTTGGTGTCAGAGGCATTGATTTATTTTCTTTCTGTTGGACTCTATATATATATATATATATATATATATATATATATATATATATATATATATATATATATGTGCATTTTATTTATAAACCACATTTGATCAAAAATATTCGTTTCATTATTATCGAAAAAATTCATAGCACCAACAATGTAGACATTATTTTAACTAAATGAGAAGCTTATTGGATGGCTCAGCTTTGTACTGTCCATCCCTTCGGTCTTAATAAAAGAAAGGAATTCAATTCACACAAGAGGGTCAGTTACTTAAACTAATCCCTTGCCCGCCTTCTCCTTTCAGCCCAACTTGTAATCCTTTTTAAACCCATTTTAGGATTGTCTTGACTCTTTTATTTCTGCTAGTCGGCTTTTATTACTTTTGTATTATTTAGTGTTCTACCTTTTTATGTTTTTTTAAGCTCTTTGGAAAGTTATCAGCCTTTATTCGCTTTGAGATTCTTACCTTTTATCACTGTAACGCTCAGGCATTTTTTAAGCTTTTACTTGCTCAAGTCGTACGTTTGCCTCTTTTAACAGTTTGTATGCTTGCTTTTTATCAGTTTGGCTGAAGAAGGTTGATTAAAAACCGAAAGCTTCCAAGCCCGGTGCTTTTTGTCCATCTTTTTAGCATGTAGTTGACTTTCACCATTTACTTTACTCTTATTATATATACATATAATATATATATATATATATATACCGTATATATATATATATATATATATATACCGTATATATATACCGTATATATATATATATATATATATATATATATATCAACACAAAATTCAATTACTCTGACCCGTCATGTTTATGCTTACAAACTTGTTTCGTGCAGACAACTGTCTGTACTCTTCAGAGCGTACATGGCAAGTGAATCAGAAGATATAGAAAGCAAGGAACACGTACTACAGCATAAGAGGATTTAAAGTGCAGTCACCCTAGGCTAAGCAAGTTCCTGTAAGGATATTAAGCCTATTGTAGTACCAAGCTAAGGCGGTTTAACATTACGGAGTAGAAATTTCTTAGAGTGCCTACAAGATGTTGAAAGTTCATTTCTTTTGTTAAGGCTAGCCATGTGTGGCTTGCAAATGATGAAAAACTTTTCCCAATTGCAAAGATTGCATCTGTTAGAGGCTGGGTTGAAAGATTTAGCCTTCTTAATGACCTTCCATGACACACTATAATTTACATTATTTTCTTTAAGGTCCCAAATGTATTCACTGAGTTTGGTGCTGTATTTCTTTGATTTGCAATTAAAAGATGATTTGTGGTTGTTATATCTAGATTTGAAAGTTCCTTCAGTGAGCCCGATGTAAGTTTGAGGAGGTTTGCCGTCGTCGCTTGATACGGTAGCCTGATAGATGATTGATTCTGCTTTACAGTTTCCGGGTAATAGGCAGCAGCTCGGGTCCTTGCAATTGCAGCTACTGGATGCTTTTATCTTGGTGGTGTCGGCAAGTTTAGACTTATTGTGAGCGCTTACAATTTGCTGGAGGTTGGTCATGCAGCCATAGCTGATTTTGACAGTGTTTCGGTTAAAAATTTTGTGGAGCGCGTGGTCAGTTGGGGAATTCTTCATCGAGTATCTTTAGGAAAGTGCGTCCAATATTGGTAGATACGTTTTTACTGAAGGGCGGGTTGTACCAGATAATATTCCGTTTTCTTTGTGGTCTTAGTTTATTGGTTCGTGCTTGCCTGGTGGATGTAGGGGTGAATTGAAGGTCATACCCATATCCGCTCTTCTTCAGAGCTTCCTGGTAGACGGGTTTGGCTTTGTTAAATGCGTTTTCGTCTTGGGATAATGAGGAAAGGCGTTTGTTAATGGCCTCGGGTATGTGCTTGAGGATGGCAGGTGGGTGATTTGACTTCGTGTGGATGTAGAGTGTTGTGTTGTTGGGCTTACTGTATGGCATATGAGTGCCGTTTTCCAGGTCCAGTGTGACATCCAGAAAGTTAACGACTTTTTTGTTCGCTTCGATGGTTACTTTAAGTCCGTAATGGTTAAATAAGGTACAAAGTCCTTTCTTAATAAGTTCCACTCTTCTTGGTGAGGCAGTGATTACACCTAAGCCATCGTCTCGGTATAGGCCAAACCGGGGCCATATTTTGCTGTGATTTGGCGTAGCAGGAATATAATTTAGCTGTGTTGAAATATATTATAGCTCTGGGATACCTATTGAGCACTCTCGGAATATGCAAGCTGGACTTTTCTCCTTTTGGACTGTTATATTTATATATATATATATATATATATATATATATATATTTATATATATATATATATATATATATATATATATATATATATATATATATATATATATATATATATGGCCTTTAGCTCTTTGCCTAATACCTCTGGAGCACGGCTGTTAATTTTTATTGATAAAACTAATTTCACTTTCAAATATTCTTTTGCTGACAGCAAATACAATTATAAAACGGACATCGCATTTATATATCTATTGATTGAAGCTTCATGAAATTCATTTACATCAAAGGCTGAGCCGTTGCGCAGGGCTGATAATTTCCTTTCCAGACGAGCCCACAAGCTAACAAAAGCAAGTCACGGGCTAGTCACGGCTACTGGGATATCATCTGTGCTCTATGTGCTCTATGCTCTGTGCTCTATGGTCTTCAATTTCCAAAAAAAATAATAAATAAGTAAAACATGTAATTTCAAGATGGGTTGGGTCCTCCCTTTTCCTTGAGTGGGTTTAAAATTAAAGTGAATAACTTTCCAATGCAATGCGAAGGTTAAACAGTAATAAGTGCTTTCAAAGTGCTTTCAAAACGACATTTTTTCGGCGCGCTTCGCGCGCGTTTTCTTAGTTGCTTGTTTGCTACTATATATACTTCAGACATCACAAGTGGACCTGCCATTAGTGCGAGCTAAGGTAATCCAAAAAAGAAAAAAAAAAATGATCACGCTGTGATATTTGTAATCTGATTAGCTTAGCCATCATAATGTCATTTACAGAATGTAACGGTATTGCTGGAGTAAAATCCCCATAATTTTGCAGACACTACTTCAGAGCTTTCGGGGGTTCCTAAGTACAGAACGCATTAGCCGTGACACCCGGGCAAAACTGCTTTTAGTCGTGGATGATAATCAACACGGCTAATGGGTTGTGTATCTAATGACCCCGAAAGCTCTGAAGTGTCTGCAAAACTATGGGCATTTAACTCCAGTATTACGGTCGCTAAACGCCCCCTTTCACCAAATGAGGATGGGCAAACGCCCCCCCCCCCCCATCGTCTATAGCATACTATTGCTATGGATGAAACGACGATAATAAAACAAAACATGCTGAAATGAAAGGGTAGACCTACCGTGAAATACATCGCTTTTACGTGTGGGTTCGACCCAGGGTAGCAAAACAGCACTGCGGGACTTAAGAAACTGCACCCTTTTGAGATGGCGACTCTTTAACCCAAGATTTACAAAAGCTGGAAGGTTTGATCGCGGTCAAGAGAGGAGAAACGTCTTTGATATTTAACTGACTTTGCCAGGGCCCCATCGTGGTGCACTGTAAAAAGAGACGTCTTCATTTTTTAACACATTATGGCATTTACGAATTAGAAAACGAACAACAAAATGGATAAGCACAGTAAATGACTGAACGAATGTTAACACATGATAATTTGTTAGTTAGTTAGTTAGTTAGTTAGTTAGTTAGTTAGATGAGATTTAACGACACACCAACACGAATGTGTTATTTAGTGTCAACAAGTTTAAATACGGTTCAAGTCCTTCCCTTTAGTCGCCTCTTACGACAGGCGGGAAATACCGTGGGCATATTCTTCAACCCCCAGCCCACAGGGGGCATTAACACATGATAAAGATAATGACGTCAATTACATTGCACTCCGCAAGCACGTTTATATGTTTGATATATACGTCAATTTTTCTTTATTAAAAACAACTTTGATGTTTATAGTAATCATGAAATAAACGCATAAAAGTGTTTACGAGGTGGCGTTAAAGTGGCGTCAATGTGTTAAAGTTGGCGTTTTAGACGTTTAATTTGCTTATGTGTTTTATTGTTTTTCGGTTACATAAACTCCACTGAGACGCGTTTATTGTCTGTTACAAAAAAGTGTTAATCAGTGCATTTTTGAAAACATTTTAAAGTTTTATTTCAAAGTACATTGCCAAAGTTACCTATTTTGTTACAGTTACCTACAATTGTCACTTCTGTCAGAAGGTCATGTTTATGGACTGCAAGGAAGAAAACTACATTCAAGGTTAAATTTGCAGGACTATTTTTAGCTATGACCCCTTCGGTCACCGCTTTCACTGCCACTGATGGGAATAACTCGGTGCTTGCAGGAAAAAGTAAAATTAAACACTGTTATAGTAGATGCAATTTTGTGGTATCTGGAAGGGAATATTAGACCTACTGAACTTGTTGACTCCATTCATCTCCTTTTTGTGCGAACCAATTTGAGAGTTCAGCTAGAGAAAAGCTTTTGGAATCTTGTAAAGCCTTGGTTTAAAGTGAGTATCCCATTTCTTCAAAACCCTGCCTCTCCCTTGGGCTCATCGCCGCCTGATTTGTGCAAACGCTCCGGGTGATAACGCCCCGGTTGGGAACCACTGGTCTAATGCATTCGATGCCGGTGCTAATACAAGCGATTAGCCTAGTGCTGCGCGTTTTTTGTATAAGTACTATTTAGTAGGGGATAAGCGGGGGAAATGCCTCCCACTGAATATATGTCATTGTACAATACATGAATAAAGGAAAATTTGTTGACATGTGTTTGAATCACAAGAGCACATTTGGCAAGACAGAAAGAAATTAAAGGGACAAATTCACCCTAAAATATCATGTCCCGATCGTTCGTATACTTTCGACCGAAGCAATACCATATTATAACGACAAATAGGAGTCTATACGCCCAAAGCGCACGGAATTTTGTTTGTTATGTATGCTGTCTTTACAAAAGAAATGCAAAGCTTCCATAAAGTTTACAATTTCTCTGGATCTTTGCATGGGTTTCAAACAGTGCATTCCGTACCCAAATAGGACAAAGACTTTAAGACAGGCGTAGGAAGCGTGAGGGCTGGGGCTAAAGAAGATTGCCAGGAGTTAAGAATTACCAAGATTGTACCATTAGGTCACCAATTAGGTCACCATTAGGTTAATTGTCAAATAGCGCCCCTTTAATTCCCGATCTAGGGATTTTTTCACGTTTGGACACGTGAATAAATTCCTTAGCTTCGTAGTTGGGTCCAACGAGAAAATCTTGGACGCGCAAGGATCTCCGCTCTCAGTGCCTCTGACTTCCTTCCTCAGCATTTTTGTCAACTCTACTCTCGGTCTAATTGCTATAAATTTAGTTTCTTCCCCAATACTCTGAAAGATTAGAATAATCTACCTGCAGCTTTGATTGATGGTTTGGACGGTCAAAGACCCCGTTCAATATCTTACTAATTTTATTAGGGCTTAGGGCACCCCTGACGCATGTGCGGCCGGGTGTCCTCTGGATGTGTCACCGTGATCCGAAAGAAGAAGCATTGCGACAATCCAAGACAGAATAAAAAATACAGTTAGTAGGCTACAAAACCATCTTAATTCTAAATTTCCTCCGCACACCCCAGTACGAGCATGATACTTATATTTGTTATGAGTAAATTCGAAAATTGGGTTGTGGACCCTTTAAAATTGCCATTGGACCCCAAAGACACACTGTTCGGGCAATCTAAAGTGTCCACTATCAACTTTTTGGACCCTTTAAATTTTGAGGTAACCGCTAGAGCCTGGCCCCTTGTGATAACCCGACAAAATAACATGAAGCAAACTCAAATGAGACAAAGCTCAATGAAGCAAATTAAAATGAGAAAAAAAAATTGAAATAAGGCCAACTCTGATGAGACAAAATGAAATAAGGCAAACTTAAATGAGACAAAATGAAGTGAAGCAATTTTTAATGAGGTAAACTGGTATGATGAGGAAGGGGACAAAGTCGTATGAAGCAACTTAAAAATGAGACAGACTTGAATAAGCCAACAAATTAAGAAAATGGAGCAAAGTAAAACGAGGCACCATGATCCACAGCCCTTTTGCGTTCCACAGTTTAAAGCTTCCATACACAAAATGACTGACAAATTTTGGAGTGAAAATGAAGCTACGACACCGGTATAGAAGGAAATCATGTCTCCTCTGGAAAATGTGTTCGGCCAGACAATGTTTCCTGGAAATAATGTCTTACGGACAATATTTTTGAGGAAACATTGTCCCACCCCCTCAGGAAGAACTGTCTAGGGGAGTCAGGAGACTCGATTTTACGTCCGCATAGAGTCATAACAGTAATTTGCGTCCTGGGGACAAATATTCTTAACTTGCTAAGAATCATCGTCTCCCCAGATCTATTTTCCAGGTCAGACGCTGGAAATGTGGTCCGGTGAGACAAGGACCGACTTATCATGGTCATATTGAGAGCTTCGGGTTCAGTATACATTGTTTCCATTTTGTCGGCCTTTTTTATGGAATACCGCTAGACATAGGTTTGGGAGTTATTATTCACCTCATGAATTTTGGAAAACTAAACAAATTTCATAATAATCTTGTAAAACTTTTGACAAACGAATAAAAGGCGTTTACGTTCACCACGATTCATTTTGCCATTTGTTCATCGCAATGGAATCAAAGACAGTGTAGGCCATAGAAGTTTTACACAGCCAGACGTTCATTGCATTAAATCGTATTTAGGGTCGTGTTACAGAGTTTTGATGGCCAGCATAGACCAAAAAGGCCCCACCCCCCCCCCCCACATATTAGTGTATCACACATACCCACTTGTCTAGTCACAAGAACACGGAAACAAGTAATTTCTACTGTGTATATTCTCTATTAATTTACATGTTATGCAGTTGACGGTAAAATTCAGACATAATTGAAAAATTTACTACAAACAGCACATAAACAATGGCTACTATTGTCCTTGTACCACCCAGTGATTGATACCGAACAAGAGATGCGGGGGGAAGGAGTGACACACGATCTTCGGTGTACGGTGTACGAACGCAACTAGCCAGTGTAATTGGTTTGTTACTGAAGACCACCACGTCACACCACTGATCAGGACCGTCGCGACCGGGGGGTGTAGGGGGTGTTCCACCCGCAAAGTTCGTCAGAGCGACGATAGTCGGAAAATCTGAAATGCCAGTTGGAATTTCTGATATCTCAGTCTAGCACATTTTTCCGACTGAGCCTATGTCAACTTTGTGTATATTTTCCAACCAAACGTTATTTTCCTCACGTAAAATCAAATCAAAACTGTCCTTTTTCGCAAATTCTTCTCACACTCTAAAAATTTTCGCACGCACCGCGCGCTTCAAACCTTACCTCAGTGTTGTCCTTATTATCAATATCTTCCGATAGCAACTTTCGGAGAAGCACAACAGCAGAAGTTGAAAGCTGTTTACAAATTACCAGGTAAAAGACTGACTTTTTGAGTGGCATGTTGGTTTGTTGGGCAATTCAAAGTATCTCGATGCAGATTCTGAATGCAGGTTTTATTATGGATATCTTATTTAATGAAAATTTGGGCGCGCTTGGCGCGCATGCGTCAAGATTTTCAATCAATCTCATGAGCATTATTAAGGTAATTATACCAGACACAATCTATGGGAGCTAGGGCGCTTTAGCCCCCCCCTCCCCATTTTTCCGAGCCCCACAAAATTGCGCAAAATTTTAAATAGACTGATATTGGTGAAGACATAGGTATACTCAGGAAATATTCCAAACGTCTATTTATCAGGCCCGTAGCCAGTAAGTTCTGTAACGATTCTTTCTATAACTTCAAAAAATTTACGCGCGCTACGCGCGCTTTCATCTATAGCTATATCTAGTGGCAACGCCCCGTTTCAAACATATTGGATTTCAACGTTTCCACAAATGTTGTTCTTCCGTGTAGGCGTGATTCTAGAGAGACACGAAATGCATCGTGGCGAAGTTCTTTCCTCTTTTTCCTAACTTTTGGAAGATCCTTTCTTCTTTCTTGGCAAACAAATTTTGTAAGAAAAAGATTTTTCAGTTTCGTAGGGGATCCTTAATGGGTAAGATGAAGAATGTAATCCACGACGACGACCATGCAGTCACCCGAAAAAATTTCTTGGTTCTGTCCAGATTCTTCAATAAAAACCCAAACTTTTTCAACTTTCCTTTATGAAAACAAAAATGTGAAATCTTTTTTCAATATAACCCCATATTTTTGGGCCCTCTTCGCGCGCCTTATATTTTGAGTTCGGCCACCCATTGCATCTGTCGGGACTTAGAGTAGCTGGCCCCCAGTCAGGGCGCTTCCCCCATGTCGGCAAATCAAAGCACCACCCCTGGCTGAGCCTGCGTGCAGGTTTTTCATTTTGGCATTGAAGTATACCCACAAATTTGGGCGCCCTTTGCGCGCAATCCTCACAATCCATGGTTGTATCACTTATGAACATTATAAGCACAGACGTACCAGTAAACTATTATAGCATAAACTAGTTGTACATTCTGAAAGCGCGCTTGTTAGTCATAAACCCCTTTTGCTATACCTGTCCGGGAGGTCTAATATCATTTTTCTGCACCTATACTCTCCCTCCCGCCCATTCCCCATTGCTGGAAGCTGTTCGTCCGGATTTTCGTTCAAAATTAGTAAAAATACGATAGATGTAAAGTGCTTGGCGTCATACTCTATCTATCTACAATCCTATCTACTATCTATATTATTACTTAGATGCCAGGTAGTAAGCATTATGTCATTGCCCCATTTCATATAATTGACCCAGAGCTTCCAGGAGGCCCTATGCAGGTATATGCTAGCCTAGTAGATGCCATAAGAGAAGGCATTAATGTATTCAAAAGGGGGGGGGGGGCTTCAGGAGGCTTGTTGACAACGTATTCTTCTCTTAGACAACATACTTTCTACTTTCACCTAACCAAATCTTAGTATTCACTAAATTATGGACATTTTCCAGCCATATATGATCAGTTCCAAAAGTATCCCAAGATAGCACCATTTTGCATCTAAGCAACCTTACCTTAAAGACAGGCAGTCATCACCCCAGAGTATATTTTTAGTGTGTGTATTAAAATTCTCAGTTGCTGACTGCTTTTTGATTGACATCAAAAGTTCGAAAATTTGAAAGATGCAGATTAGCTCACATTCCACACAAGGCAGAGAGAGTGCCTTTATTACATTTTATAGCCTTGTATGCTCGCCAGGACATGGCCTTAAGCAATAAAACAGGTTTATTCCTGCACAAGGAAGAGTTTCATACAGTTATGGGAGGAGCTAGAAGTTACATAGTTGGGAACTGTCTGGGATCATGAAAATTCCCCTTTAACAAAAATTTCTCAAAGGGGAGGGAGACACCCCTCCCCTTAGACTCTTCCCCCAGGACCGCACCTTTATGTAGTGACAAAGGAAGGATCCCCACTGCTGTATCATACAAACGTAACGCACATAAAAACGAAGATGCAATTTACGCGCCGCCACTCATTTCGAAAAAGAATCAAACCAGTCGGAAAAATTAGAATCCACTTAATTATCGACATTTTCTAGCCATATATGACAAGCTCCAAAAATATCCCAAAGATAGCTCCATTTTGCATCTAAGCAACCTTAAATTAACAAAAATTTCTCAAAGGGGAGGATTCACCCCTCCCCTTAGACTCCTCCCCACGACGGCACCTTTATGTATAGTGACAAAGGAAGGATCCCCACTGCTGTATGTAAACACAGGGCGCATAAAAAATGGTGTAATTTACGCGCCACCATTCAGTTGAAAAAAATATCCATCCAGTCGGAATTTGGGACCTTCACACCCCTCCCCCCAAACATATGACCCTAGCTACGGCCCTGCCACTGATTTACCTGAACTTCGTGCATCTGGGCTTTGGTAGGAATTGTAATTTGGCAGAAAGTATAATGACGTTCAAAAGTGGAAGTACTGTGGAGAAGACAGCATTTCCAAAAGAACACACTTTTTACCCGCTATACCGGCCAGGCGTGGCGTGGCGAGAAGAACGTCAGACTGGATACGAAGCTAATGGCTTGCTCTTCCTAGCTTCGGGTTGGTGGTATACTGACCTGACCCAAACTTGGGCACGTGTTAGCATTGTCTCATTCCATAAGTAGGCGGTACAATATTTACATATCTGAAAGTGACGTTCGAACAAAAAAGGAGGGGCTTATTTGATTGGTAGGCATGTTTACATCGAGGATGAAATGATTGTTAGATTCAAGGTGTCTGATTCCTTAGTAGGTGGTACATCTGAAAGATGACGACATTTGAACAATAGAAAGAAGGCGGGGCTTATTGATTTGTAGGCGAGTTTACATGCGAGGATCGGCTGAAATGAAACACCATGGATATAAACCATAGAAGTAAAAGTAAGGGAGAACGCTAACACAATGCATCCATGCATGTTTAACCGGTGAAGCCACGAAAATGTCAGGGCGCTTTCGTTGCACGGCAAAAAACCGGTTGATTGAGGTGTCTCCGTACGTACAGTGTGCATTCTGCTGCAGAAGTTATAGCTTATTTTATGCGTTTTTCGAAAGATTTGGAGTAATTTTCACGACAGAATTAAGTCACGGTGCCTTAAGTATTTTGCTTTATACTCCTAACTTGAAAACTTGTAGTTTCTTTGCCAATACTTGGGGCAAAAGCAATGACGTGATATTTGTATTACGCGCAGGTGCTCTGTTGCCGTACAGACTGGCCAAATCAATGGCTTCAGTCCAGATCGGCTGACGTCATTCTCCCTTACTTTTATTTCTATGATATAAACAACCAGTCTGAAGCTAGCACAGGATTCAGCACAGGATTCGCCTAGGATTAAGCACAGGATTCGCCTAGAATTCAGACATCAGCACAGGATTTGAAACTAGCACAGGATTCGCCTAGGATATATAGATAAAATACATAGTATATGGTGTATACTATACAACGTATGGGGCGCCTGTGTGCTGAACCCTGTGCTGATATCTGAATCCTAGGCGAATCCTGTGCTAGTTTCAAATCCTGTGCTGAATCCTGTGCTGGTCTCTAGGCGAATCCTGTGCTGAATGCTGAATCCTAAATCCTAGGCTAATCCTGCCCTGAATGCTAGGTGAATCCTGCGCTGGCTTAAAAATCTTGTGCTGAATCCTGTGCTGATGTCTGAATCCTAGGCCAATCCTGTGCTGAATTCTAGGCGAATCCTAGCTGTGCTGAATCCTGTGCTAGCTTCAGACTGGTCTAACACATGAAATCAGCACAGGATTCGCCCAGGATTCAGCACAGGATTCGCCCAGGCAGGATTCACGACCGGATTCGCCTAGCATTCAAACCAGGGAGTTGCAAAAGACTCCTATTCAAACGACGTAATACAGGTTTCAACAGTCAACCGCCCAACATAGAAGCATCAGCATAGGATTCACCACTGAAAATCGCCTAACATCAGCAAACTTAAAGTACCTCATGTTATCCATTGACGATGCCCAGAATAAAAATACCTCATTTACAAAACTTTGCCACCAGGGTACAGAGATAGCATGGATAATACAGCAGGGATGTTAGGTAAGAGGGAAAGCAACAGTATCATATTTTCTTACGAAACTGTTTTAAGGAAGTACCGTATTTGGTTGTTATCATCAAGAATATCTTTAAATTATATTTTGATCATATCAAACTGTTTCGATAGAATATTGTCTTATTCTTACTCAGTATACGGTATTGTTCCAAAGTTGGTGTCCATAGTCCTCCAAAGGTTCTTTAAAATTTAAACTGTTCCCAAGCAGTACGTACTTCGTTAACAAATACGTTATTGGTTCTTATATCTCTTTGACATAGAAATTACACTGGAATAAATAGACTTTTCCTTTACCATTCAAATACAAGTCATAAAACTCAGTCTTTTCACGATCCTTTCGAGTCACTACAATATCTCTTCCCACACGAGCATGTTAAGCTTTTAAGAGAAGTTGGAACATTAATGACATTGTGCGCTCCTTTAACCTTGTCCCGTTTGCTAAGCTGACTTTATAATTTTCCAACTTCTTGATAAATTTCTTGGGTGGGTTTGGGAGGGTTTGTAAAAGATACACCATAACTGTCGGCGATAAAACAAAAGACTTATCAAGAGTTACTTTCCAGATAGAAGTAAGGTCACGCTGTGAATAGTAAATTAAGGATACTTCGGAGATGTGAAAGCTTCAGAGAGTAATTGATGCGGAAAACATTATCCTTCCTATGATCAAAAATGATTCCCGGAGTAGTGAAGCCTGCCGTTCACTTGGCATCGCTTAGAAAGCGGAGCTTATGATGAGTCAAAGGATCTATAGTGGAAAAATGTTGGACTTATCAAAGTTAACTTGAAGGCTGGACGACACCTGCAGACCTGAAGAAAATCAACAACTCCCTTCAGAGAAGAGTGAGACGGAACCAGCAAGAAAAATACAGGTGTCGTTGGCATATAGAAAAATTTTGATCTCCAGTAGTTCAAAATTGATAAACCAGGCTTTTACTATAGGTGAAGAGTTAATGCGTAACACAAGATGTTCGGCGCAAATTATAAAAGGGTAAGGACTAACGGGTCAGAACTGCCCCAGTCCTCTAGAGACTTTAAAAAAGCAAGAAGAGTAACCATTATCACAAACACACGATGTTACATTAGCTTACGGAGTGGAAATCCATTAATGAAAATCCTTGTTAAAATTGATGGAATGTAAACACTTATGAATAAATCCCCATTCTACCATGTCGAAGGCTTTCTCAGAATCAACTAAAAGGCGAAAACCGAGTTTATAATTTTCTTACTCTTAATAAATTCAGTTTGATTGTCATTAATAATAGTGGAAATGCCGTTCTTGATTCTAGTGACGAGTACTTTTGAACACATTTGATAATCCACATTTAACAATGAAATATTGTGGGTCTTTACTTCTATATGATCTTTATTAGGCTTAGGAATTATGGGGATGACTCCCCCGCTTTGCTACTCTGGCAATTTTACATTTACATGTGCAGCGTCAAGAGAATTGGTTACTTTATCACCTACCACTAGACGCCAAAAATGCTTATAAAATTCAACTGAGATCCATCACTGCCTTGAATCTTACACAAGCAAGCCTGCACTCCTCCAAAGTAAGCTAACCGTCGCAGGCAGCAGGATTTTCATCACTGAGCTTCTTACTATTATTTATGTTGTGACAAAATGGGGAGGGTCAGAGTCGTCCCTAGAGGGGGCGTGGGAAGTGGGGGTGTGGCGCCCCCATTAATAGATCCAGTCGGCAAAATCCTGCACCTGAAGGGAAGGGGAGAGGGAAAAGAGGGAAGGAGAGGGAAAGAGGAAGAAAGGGAAGGAAAGAGAAAAGAAGAGAAAGAGGTGAGAGGACGGAGAGAGGGAAAAAGAGAGAGAGAGAAAAAAAAAACAGCAAAAACGAAGGAAAAAAGCCGGCCCGGGAGTGTGTGTAAGGGGGCTCCGGGAGGAGCAATTGGAATGCATGATGTAGACCGTAGACAACTCATGTCGTAATATTTGAAAAATCCCGTCAAAAACACATGAAACGTAAGCATATTCGTTCTGCGGAACTGCACTACAACTTATAGGCTTCTCAGCAAGCCAAATGTTCATGGCAGTGTGATATCGTGTCAGGCTTAGACGACAAATCTTACATCAGTCGGCAAAATGAAGGAAAGTTGGGGAAGGAGGGAGGAAAAGCAAAGAAAACAAGGAAAGCAAAACGAGCAGAATGGTAGCTAAGCATGGTTTGACGATGGAATTTGAGGTACCCTTTCTACCATACTGGCTGGCGTCTAAAATCTTCGGACACCCCATTTGAGTATACAAATAGTTAAATGCCTCATTTTCATATACATAATTTTGAACATATTTCAAAATTTCCGAGGCTTCGTCCCTTAGCCCCCGCCTTGGTTTTGCCTCTGGGCTCATCCTGGGGCCTAAGAATGGCCCCTGGACCCCGCACACGCTTGCTTCGTGCTACCCGCGTCATTTTTTCTGTCGGTATTTTCTTCCCTTTAGTCGACCAAACTTGTCACCCCCCCCCCCCCCCATTTAGAATGCTCTGGCGACGCCTCTGTTTACACTCTGCTGCGCCATTTGGGAAAATTTTTAAAAATGGAGCAAGTTCAAAGGGGATTTGGCATCCTTTAAAACCAGGGAGCTGCCAGCAACTCCCTGCCCAAACCTAAAAGCTCATTTAGGAATAGCTCTAATACTGCACTTTAATTGGTATTTATTCATGTATTTATTTTTATTGTATTAATTAATATATAATTAATATGTTTTGAACTAATATTTTTCAGGTTTCGCCTGAACAAACTTTATTGCACACCAATACCACTGGCATTCGTGACGTCGAGGGAACGTAAATTTCGTACAATACTAGTACAACTTTGATTGGCCATCTTAAGTGGAAAGCATTGTGCGGTCGTTACAAAAACGCTCAGAATGTTGTCTAGCAGTTAAGATCATCCTTTCGCTTGTAAGAACGTTCCCCGATCATCCTCTCAAAGACTGTGAATCATCCCCAGGTGAATCTTCATCTTCAATCTTGGACAAAACTGTTGGGACGCTTTGTCATAATATTTTTGAATCTCCGTTCCCAGGTTTGCATGAAGCCCCCGCTGCCCCTTCCAAAGTTGCGCAGAGAGAATGACTGTATGCCGTGAAAATGGTCAACTTTGTGAAGGGGAGCGGGGGTGTCCCAACGAGTTTTGTCCAAGATTGTTGATGACTTCAGCATTTTAAGTGTACTGTACAGAACAAGCAAAATGTTAATGAAAATAACAAGTCCCCGAGATTAAGAACATAGCTTTAACGGAAATAGTAATTTTGTTTTGCTAGCTTAATGTAAGATTAGTTTGTAAATAGTTCGTGGTTGTGTTTTTGCCGGTCCGGTTTTGGGTCTTTCCGTTTGACAGTGTCTGTTTCTATGCACTTAATAAGCACCGCTTTAACGGAAATACATCGAAATATTTTTCTGTCCCATGCTTTTAAAATTCTTTCGTTATACAAATACAACAGAGTTACAACTGAAAGATTCGAATAGTGACAACAGATTATCCTACACCTGCAGCTCGCAGCCACGAAAGAATCACGATATTTAAGAAGCCCTACATTTTAGTGTCACATATGTGATCTAAGCGACCAACGCTGTTAGTCCATCCCATTCAAGGGCCCTTTCAGACATAAGTTCGTGTCCCTTCAATTTGAGCACTATGGGCTACTTCCGACTTGAAAGCGAGAAAAGATTTAACACGGGATCCGCTCTTTATGTCAACTATTTTAGCCTATATACAAAGAGGTAGTATTCAAAGAAGGTCTTCGATTAATAATAACATGTCAGTAAAATGAAATGAAGGATGTGACGATTTAATGGTTTTCCCAAATCTTACGTAAAGGCTTTCAGTTAAGTGACGTCTTCACTTTGGCATAAATTATGGGAGGAATGAGTTTCTCCGGATCGCATTTTAAGTCTAGGAGGTAATTTATTCCTTAGGATAGAGGGGACAATCTACTCAACTGGAGTTATAACAATTTAGATCATCCCTCATGAGAAGGTCATCGGGGTGGTAGTAGGGGGATGGGGGAATGGCACACCAGGGGTGGCGCCAGGATTAGCCCGACAGGGGGCCAAGCTCCCCGACGGGGCCAGGAACTCCATGACCCTACAAAGGTGATGAGTTGCCAAAAGGACGACAAACGTAAAATTGTCGGTGCGCCAAGCGCGCCGAAAAATTTCGACCTTTTTTGCAAAATTTGAAAATCTGGGGTGTTATTGAAGAAAACTTGAAACAATTGGCCTTTTTTCCAAGGAAAAGTGGAAAACTTGGGGTCTTCATTGAAGAATCTTCACTTCCTATGAGCAAAATCAAGCGGGGCGACTGAAGGTCATTGGGATTATTACATATTATATCGTGTACGGATTAAGCTCCCCGATGAAAGTGGAAAATTTCCCCGACGGGGGTGGGGGGCCAGCCTTCCCACACGGGGGCATGCTATTTCCCCCGCTGGCACCACCCCTGGGGTGCACACGGGGGGGGGGGGAACTGCACACATCAGGCCTGTAGTCATACAGGCACAGGTGCGAATCATGATTAAGGGGAGGGGTACTATATACAAAATTCATATTTTTTACTTTTCTAGGGGGAAAACATTTCCCCTGAATGCCCTTATCTATGGGTTTGGCATACATGTGGGGTGACCTAACCTTTAACACACCAGATTGCCAAATGAATAAGGTAAGCATTGTACCTAGAATTGGAAAGAAAGGGGCGAAGAAGTTGTTAGTCTTCCAAAATAGTGCTAAACCCAGAGCTCGAGACTTACGAAACACTTAATCAGGTCTCAGGTAGGAACTCTGCAACAGTGGACCACGACACCTCAGACAAAGAGTAGCTATAAATAGGGGTTGTCTTTCATGCGCAATCATGTGTGGATCTCCTTTCAATGGGAACCTTATAAACTTTCTCTTTCTTTTCTTCATTCCATCAAAGACCTCAAACAACAACTGATGAAGAAACAGTTCGTTGCCTAGCAACCGAGACTGACGAAGCTTTTTAACTCGCTGAATTGCAAGTTGCAACAGGGAGCTGTCTACAGATACGACAGCAACGTTCGACTTTGTATATAAAGTACACCGCGCTAGAATGCTAGTACAAGTTGGAAGCCTAGATAGCTTGTACAAGAGTGCCGACAAAATGTTGCCGTGGAGGGTTTTTCATACTACACCACCCCATTAACTCAAGTGACACAGATGGATTGAAAAGCTCTTTGTATTGGCTTATGGTCCAAGGACCTTCCACAGTAACCTTGGTGGGTTTGATAGAAGGACAATGGCTAGGTGGGGAACAGAGGCCTCGTAGTAATTTGTAGGTTCTATCCCTTCATCACTATATGAGCCACAGGAGGGTGCTTGAATCCCGGCCCCACCCCCCACCTTGCACTGGCACCTTGGCTACCAGTCTGAGCATGTATCTTTTATCAACAGAGCAAAAGCCAGTGCCTAACGTTATATTGGTGATGACTAGTACAGTACTTCTACAACTTTTAAGAAAAGTCTTCATTGCAGGCTAAGATCTGAAACCACTCCCAAACGCGGACTAACAACCCCGAAGGTACACGAAAATCCCCAGAAAGCTTTAACGATGTTCTGAATTTGCATGAACTAGCTGCATTGAAAGGAAATGTCACGGTGGCTATTATAACACCAACAATAGGGCCCCAAAGGATTACTACTCGTACTGACACAACTGAATGGAAACTTATACAAAAAGTTGCCCCTGATGTTAGACCTTTTATGTTTGTAAACAATGGTACACCAACAAAGTAACAAACGAGCAGAAAAGCACACTGATTGGCTAGCGCTTGATGAAAAGGATATGACGTTTTGGTTTTACTCTTCCATCAACTAAATTAAGTGCTGAAAATGTAGAAAATTGTATAAAACATCATTTATGTGATTGCATTTGCGAGAATCGCCACAACATATCGAAAAGTTGTGTGTGTGGAACGATCATTTGCCACATGCTGCATTGTGAACAACTGAAGAAATCACTTTTGGAGCGTTCCACTTTTACATAGGTGTGATAAAATTTTAAGTGCATTGCTTGTGGTTTGCGCTGCCTTAGAAATAAATATTTTACAACACTTTTACCTGTTAATTTAATCGTAGTAATTGGAAAAAAATAATTCTAAGTTATTTTGTTTTTTAATTCAGATAAGGGCCTGTTTTCGGTCATAGCAACGTTGGTTTATTAACTGAAGTTATCTCCCGTGCTAGGCTATGTGTGTACGAGATACGCGAAAACATCACAAATCAACGTTAACGTGGGCGATGTATCATTTGTCAATATTTAGGATCCTAATAATACAACCTGGGCTATAGATTCTTCAGGAAATAATCAGTGGCGTGGCCAATAGGGGCGATTGGGTCGGTCGCCCCTCCCAAATGAGGGGGAAAGAGGAAGAACAAAAAAGACTGTGTGGTAAAAAAGGAAAAGAGGAAGAGCTAGAGGGGAGAGAGAGGGGCAGTGGTAGCCCCCCTCCCCGGAATCCTCTAGCATCCAATGCAGCACTATTTTGTATCTAGCCCACACTCTGTAGGCCTAGGCTAAGTCAATAAAATTTTCCAATGGGGAGGGTACCCCTCCCCTTAAGACCAATTCCCAGAGATGCCAAGGTCGGATGATTTTTTAGCGGGAGTTAAAACATTTGACACGGCCGGTTTACTCTAGCGCCACCTCGATTAGCGTGAAGCGTACCATAAAGTACCCTCACAAAAAACGAAAAGCAAAAGAAAAAAAAAAAGAAAACCTTCCATCAGACAGGGATCCAGGATCCGGCCAGGCTAATATTTATTTCTCAACTACGTACAATGTGCGAGAGTTTTAAAGATGTGGGAGCCATGCAATTTTAAAAATGATGGAGATTTGGACATGCAAGCAGGTGAGTGGGAGACGACCCAAAAATGTGGGAGTCTCCCGCCCAATGCAGGAGACTTGGCAGGTCTAATTCCCTCCCCGAGGACAGCAATCAGTCATCATGTCATCTGCCTCCCCCCGCCCCGCCCCCCCCCCCCCGAGATGAAATCCTGGTTACGCCCTTGGAAAAATAAAATTTAGTGATACTGCGTTATCATGGCCCGGCTAATAATTTGCTTGTGCAAAACAACACACATATATACATACAAATATAACAGATATAACTGAATTGAACAACACTCAAAACACTGTTTACACAACACATGAATGTGCATGCAAGCATGTTCAATGCAAAAGTAACTGCCTTGTATTGTGCATCCCAGAAAGTCTCAACTAGCTTAACAAAATGCATCAGAAACATACAGTACACTGTACTATATGTGCAATTATAGGTGCAAATTCACTTTCAAATACTAACATTATGAATAAACCAGTGCTGCAAATTTACTTCAACTTTACAGTATTTCAGATGTTCATTTGCAGATGTTCACTATCAATTATTCACAAACATGTCTTTTATTCCTTTCCAATTGAATGAGGAATCCAACTACATGAATATAAGCCAATCCAGGAGAGCTAGGTTAGCCTCATCTTTATAAGAGAATGCAACCAACACTTTGTGTACAGGAGATATATGACAGCAAGTGGTTATAATAACATTCCAGTATGTCAATACTAAGATTTATTTATACTGTGTATAGTGCCACCATGACTTAGCACATGGTTTATGATTTGGACCCCTGTCCCTCCCCCACCCCTACCCATCTCGACCCCTACCCCGCCTAGCTGCCCCCTCACCAAGGCTACAGTCCCGATTTAAACAACATATGCTGAAAATTATTGCAAGGATTAAAGAAACTTCTTTTCAAATTCTTGAAAACAGCTCATGTATTTCAAACATTCAAAGACAATATTCAGGTATTCACTTTCTGATGGCTAAATTAATACCATCCACGAAAGGTTAGTATCTGTATACTGCATACCACTGCAAATTTATTTCAACTATTCACATTATACATGCACAGTGTATATTTAACTTTAAAACTCACAGTTTTGACTAGAATCGCAAGGTTAACCATTTGCAGACCAATATTGTACCCTTCTAAAAGCGTCCCTATGACAGATGCGAGAGCAATTTCCCCAAGAGGATCATCTTTGGCAGAGGCCAACTGATACAATTCCAAATTATTCACAGGTATGTATTGAGTATGAGTGTATGGGGCATGTGGTACTCCACTGATTGCTGCAAACATTCCAAAGGCAAAAATGGATAATAACATAAATTTACTCATCTTTGCAATGTCTAGATGTACTGCATTATTTAGTAAAGGTAGCCTATATGCAAACTAAACTACTGTATTCTTAATGATGTCTACATAGCTATAGAAAATAGCTAGGGTACCCTTGGCACAGTAACATGTATACACGAAAGTACTGTGTGCAGTGTACATTTTACACAAACCCAACGAAAGGTGTAACTTACAGTATAAGCACAATCATGCAACTGCTATGTACATGTGTGGTGGATGTACACTAAAACTACCACAGATGGAACTAGAAACAAAGCTGAAAAAAGTAACTTGATGTGTTAACGGCATGGAAACATGCAATAGACAAACAGCTGATGCTATTTGTTGCAACCAACAAGTACAGTAGTAACATACTGTATTGTAGTGTACATTAGTAACACTGCTGTAAACAGGGCTTTTAGACTAAACAGTTCCCTAAACAGTCTAAAAACCATGACATGAACTTGAAAGAAGAAAAATGGCTACTGTACAGCGCTGTCGCTAGCTGATGCATCTTGGAGTTATTCACTTACCATAGATGGACAAAAACTGTTGCAAATCATGCTGGGTACCACAGGTAAATAAAAACTGAAACACAAATACAAAGCCTCTATGCATTAGAGTACAAGACTTGCTTGGTGTAAAATCGACTAAAGGCTCCTTTTCATAAATCCAGAATTTCACACTGTCCTGGAGGATGTAACAGAAGTCTCCAACTGTATTCAATATCCTGTAATGCCAATGTAGACCTAAGAGTGAATTAAAATCTGAAAATTTCCTGAGACGAAATTGCTCTTGCTTTGCATTTTGTATGGGTTCTGAAATTTCAGAGAATAGTGTAAAGACCTCCTTCTGAACTGGTATTTCAATACGAACGAGAGGGTCCTTCTTCTTTGTTCCACTTAGATTTTCTTTAATTTTTACTTTGAGTTGGGAAATAAAGTGCTCATTTGCATCTGCATACAAGTGTTCTGGTGGAACAGTTAAAATTTCATCTGATCTTCTCCATTCGTCGTATTTCGAATTCCATCCAATGCAATGAACTTTCACAAATTTCTCACCACTTATATCAGTCTTTGCATCAATTACATCTAACCTGTAGAATTTTCTTGTAGACCACCTTACAGTATTTTCTGACGTGGTACGTTTCTTTGTAAATATAAGACTCAGCCCTTCAGACAGCCTTTTGTAATCGACAATGTTTCTGTTCCGATGTGGTCTGGAAGACATGTCCGCATGGATAAAAGCAAAAAAAAAATTGTTTAAATTTATCTTTAACAAAATTTAAACAATGCTGCTTGATTGCCACAGCCAATGAAATATGTACTGACCTGCCAAGTCTCCTGCATTGGGCGGGAGACTCCGGCATTGTCAGGTCGTCTCACCCACTTACATGTCTGAATCTCCAGCATTTTTTAAATTCTCCCGAATCTTTAAAAATCTCCCGCATTGAGTACATAGTTTTCTCTGAGAGAAAATTAAGCTCGACGGATCCTAGATCCGTGTCGGTGTGATGGAGTTTTCCTTTTTTCTATTTTGTTTTTTTTTTTGGCTTTTCGTTTCTTTGAGGGTAATTTCTGGTACGCTCCGCACCGATCCTGGAACCGTGTCTGGTGGAGTTTTTTTTTTTTGCTTTTCATTTTTGAGGATAATATATGGCATGCTCCGTGCAAATTGAGGTCACACTTTAGTAAACCGACCATGTCAAAAATTTTCTTCCGCTAAAAAATCCTCCGACCTTGGCATCTCTGCATGTAGTGGCTCCATGATATTCAGTGATTTCACTGATTTGGGCACCCAGGTTAATGATGAACAATCATCCAGGTCAATGATGAACAATTAACTTTTGATTTTGACGCACAGACACAAACCCTCTGGGGTCAAACTGATGCACAGCTTTTTCGCCCCAATAATCGGTAATGATAAAACAATTTTGCCAACATTCATTGTGCAAATTCATTCACAATGTAACACTTTCCAGTTATAGTGTATTAACAGACTGAATATAATATCTTACAAGAAAAAGATGGTGGAAAAGCATCACAAATACTGGTATAGAAAATATTTAAACAAAAAACTTAACAGGAATAAAGTTTGTTGCATTAAACTCAAATTAATTTTGAATCCTTTTTCACACTTGACTCTTGTTAATTTATTCTGAAGGATCTGTGACTCCTGAAAAAAAATGAGTGAAAACACAACATATTATTTAAGTACTGAAAGCATTTATGCTGCCTGCATGCAGATTTATGGGAGTCTGCACAAGTGCACAGATAGGCCTACATATAGGATATGACATTGTACATAAATTTAGATTCACTCCAGCAGCAGATTAGAATTTTAACAAATTTATTGTCTCTACACATTTCTAACTACCATAAAATTCATACAAGGTAACAAAATGTAAAACCTAAGCCTAGTAGCTTACTGTGAGCTTGTAGAACTAGTATTTAGCAGCTGGCGATAGACTTGCGTGGCCACAAAGTACTGTTAGCTACATGGTATACCTACAAACACCAGGGATGGCCGAGGGATATACTGTATGTACCTCGAACTACTCAGTAAATGTAAAGTTAATATGACAGAAGAGGGAGGGGGAATATAACATTTCAACATTCCAACATTGGTACATGCAATGTTTGGCTAGTAGAGGTGCACTCGACGGGCCAGTGCAGTCGACGGTCGATCACCCCATCACACCCACAAAAGTGGGAATTAAGCAAGCTTTTTGAAAGTATGTGCGTGTCCCGGGATGGGGGAGGGGGGTGGGTCACAGGTGGTGTGAAAAGAAATGATAACTGTAAGGGATCATTGTCCTGCTTGATCAGGTCTACTAAATGCGACTGGAAGCAGGGGGAGCTAGGGTGCGCTCTCAGGCTCCTTCCCATTTGGAAATTTATATTTTAAGTGCCTTCACGTTAACTAATTAAGGCTAGCCTAGGCCTGCCTAGGCCTTGGCTAGATGGAAACTGATGAGTGCAATATGTTTGACACACAATTAACTTTTGAAATAATTTCATCTTGAGTTAAGGTTCATAGCTATGTGGCAACATGTCAACCAAAGCGTGAGGACCTGGAGAAAAACAATGCGAGGTTTCTGCCCCACTGACCATTCCACCCATCAGAAGCGTGACCAGACAAATACCCCCTGGACAATTACCCCCCAGTGAATATGCCCCTGGACGGGTGGTGTTTTGCCCTGGTGGATTAAAACGGGGGGGGGGGGTGAATGTCCGGGTGGTATTCGACTGGGGGGTTTTGTCCGGGGGTAATTGACCGGCAACCCGTCAGAGTGCTGGGGTGTTACCCCTCCTCTTTTTTACCCTACACCTTTGGTAGGATCACGAAAACATAGGGCCAAACGATGTCCCACATCACTAGCACTAACTTAGTCTATAGATAGGCTATGCTTATGCTGCACCCAGGCTGCACCTAGCATTTATAAAGGCTGTATGCCTATAGTGTAATGTAAGTTGAAGTGAACTGTCACTGTGTCAGCTATAGCGCGCGCTGGACGGTGTGCGAGCGTTGCAATTTTTGTACCCCCCATATGTGTAATAGAAGGTTTCTCAACTAGGCCTAGCCTTTATGAGCAATACAAACTCTCGGTCAAGATGAGTACTTTTCTAGTCCTTTAACGTACTTAAATGGGAAGGCACCATAATTAAAAACGTCTTTTGATTCAGAATAACCTTACCTTTCAGGGGTTTTCTTCATTCATTGATGATTTTCCATGAAATCACTTCATATTTAAAAGCACAGCAAGCTGTCGTGCTGAGCGAAGCAATTCTGCTTTCAAGACCGCGTCGTTTGACGTCATCAAAAAACAAAGAAATACATAGAAAATTTTAGGGGAAACCCCGAAGAAACTTGCCATTTTTTAAAAGAGAAGTTGATTGGTAAAGCGGTTTTACGGTTAAAATATCGAGCCAATCATAAAGATTCTTGCTTGTACTGATTCCACAGAGAAAGCCCTACGAGATTCCTGTTTAGCCATAAAGATATAAACAGTACATGGAAAAAGAGAGCGCTTCTTTTGCACGGTCGTGAAGCAAAACACCTTTTTGTAATAGAAAAATTAGGAAAAAGAAGGCAAAAAGACACATTTTACGGGAAAATTAAGGACTTATTTGTAACCAAACATTGTTCTATTCATGAAAAAAGGTCTTCAGAGTACAAAACAAATTTAGCCAAGCTGCTGAAACTTATTTTTCAAATGTTATTTATGTAAACATGATCAAGGTCTGCAAATCACGCGTTGAAACAGATGCCCTCGTAAGACGCATGTACGTATATGATCGAAACTTTTCGATATGAGATATTGTCACAAAGTTGATTAAAAAGTAAAGATGACAGCCACAGACACCTTAATCCCTTCATGATGCATGGGATTTTGATTAAATTAGTCAGTAATAACATTAATATGGTTCTGTGAGTGACCCTATATAATCAATTCCAATTCTTATCTCTATTAGTGGGTAGATAGCATATGCCGTCACGAGGCCTCTGTGTGTGGTGTGACACTTCATGGTTTAGGGGCCGTGTCATTTCCTCCCTCCCTGTCTGCTTGCTAAAGACCGGGGTCGTTCACGATGACGACAGGGATCGTTCATCTATTTACAGGGGACGTCCTTTTCAGATGTGGGCAGAAGCGAACTAAATAGCCTGCGCTCATTGGCTTACTCAGGCACTTGACTCAGTGGGGTATGTTTGATGACCAGCGTCTATGAAAGCGTGACCCTTGTCTTTTGGTTACTTTTCGCATTAATTAAGCAGATTGGTGGCGCTCTCGTTTAAATGGATATTTCTTATGGTGATGAAAAGTAGTTGAACCCTAAAAGAAAGTAGCGCATCCTTTAGTATTACCCTTCCCCTTTCCAACAAAGGAATCATACCGCCAGACCGAGGGCGCCTTTAGTTTGGTTACAGTGAATCCTGGGCGAATCCTGTGCTGAATCCTGTGCTAGCTTCAGACTGGTTATAAACACAGCCTGAATGAAATGCGCACACTCCTAGCCTACTGTTTCGCCCCGAATCACTCAGGTAGGGCCACTTACATATATTACAGTAGTTAGCCCTAATAATATTGAAAGCAACAATGCGAAGTGCAGTGCGAGTTATGTCATTACTCTAAGACTCTGAGGGTAGGAAAAGCTAAGACTCTCAGGTTGGACTTCATCCGGTAACTTCGTTTCAACGTTAGTGCTAGGAGCATTGTTGGGTCTAGTTAAGCGAAACTCCGCCTTGATTGGTCGTACAACGTGATTTTTATTCGCTCACAATGATAGTGGCGGGGTACGTTGAGGCAGTCAGTGACAACAGTACTAACGTTCAGCGTTAGGCCTAGGCTGTACTGTGTAGTGTAGCTTTATTTAGTACTAACGCTAGGCTATGGCGGCAGCAGTGAACAGATGTAGAGTTAACTACCCACACAGGCAGACTGTTCCACTTGTTAACAACTCTACGAGAGAAGCTGAACTTCCTAATGTCGAGCCTTGCAAAACACTTAACTAGCTTCTTACAATGGCCTCGAACCCGAGAATTACTTTGAACCCTTAAATAATTGCAAGATGACAAAGGATTCCTTTCAGAGAGAAATTTGTACACCTGAAGCATGTCCCCCCCTAATCCATTCCTTCTCAACTCCAGGGTGGTAAGCCCAAGATGCTTAAGTCTAACATGATAAGGCAGGTGTTTCACCTCGGGTATAAGGCGAGTGGCTCTCCTCTGAACCTGCTTTAAAAGAAACTTGCCCTTTTCATAGAAGGGACTCCACACCTGGGCTGCATATTCGAGGTGGGGTCTTACCTACTGCTATATACAGATTAGATTTAGTACAATTTCTTTACTAAAACTACTGAAATTCCTCTTGATCAATCCAAGCACCCTATTAGCCCTAGCAGCAGCAGCAGCTGCACACTGTCTAGATGGCTTTAAATTGCCTGTAATAACCACACCCAGGTCCTTCTCAAAAGTCACATCACTCAGAATACAACCATTCATGTTATAATCATAGCTGAAATTTTTAGGACCATAGTGAAGGAGTTTGCACTTACCTGCATTAAAAGACATCCGCCAAGTCTGAGACCAAGAATATAACCTATCCAAGTCTTTTTGCAGTGAGGAGGCATCATCCTTATCACTAACCTTCCTATAGAGCTTCGTATCATCAGCGAACTTACTAATACTAGATGTGAGAGAGCTATCAATATCATTGATAAAAATCAAGAAAAGAAGCGGGCCAAGAACAGAGCCCTGTGGAACTCCACTTGTAACTTCTTTCCAAGAAGAGAAATTACCATTAACAACAACTCTCTGACAGTAGTGTAGCCAAGATTGTGTCATGGGGAGGGTTTTGGAGCACGACATGAGGGAAAGGTCCAAGGGGAGGGAGAAAAAATGGCTATTTTAGGTCTCCAGATGCAAAATGGTGCAATGTTTGTGCCTAAAATGTAATAAAGTTTATAGTGATTATGTGTTTTTTGCAATTATTTTTTTTCAAGGTCGGGTCATGGGGGGGGGGGTTTCAACCCCAAAACCCTCCTCGTGGCTACGCCACTGCTCTCTGAGATCTACCATTGAGCCATGAATTTATCCAGTCAGCACAACTGCCATTGATGCCTAACCTATGCAGTTTAACCATAAATGTACCTAATGGAACTTTATCAAAAGCTTTTTGAAAATCAAGGTAAATGACATCAACACTGTGACCAGAATCAAAAGATAAAGACACATCCTCAAGAAAGCTTAGTGAATTACAGTAGTAACACAAGATCTACTAGGTAAGAAACCATGCAGTGACAGATTGAGTAACCCATCATCTAAAAGATATTTAAGCAAGCAATCCTTGACTACAGATTCCATAACTTTGCACACAACACTGGTTAAACTGACCGGCCTATAATTGCAAGGCAAGCTCCGATCCCCCTTTTTGAAAACTGGAGTAACATTAGCAATCCGCCAGTCAGCAGGTACAAAGTTTGAATCCAGAAACTTCTGAAAAATAATGCAAAGAGGAACTGACAAAATCGCAGAGCATTCATGGAGAATGGCAGGATGGATCCCATCAGGCCCGGGGGCCTTACTAGCTTTTAATCTCTTCAACTTATTACAAACCAACTCTTCAGAGAAGACAACATCACTAACTAAAGAAGAATTATCAGAACCCCTACAAGTCCTCAAAATAGATGATTCCTTGGTAAAAACAGATAAGAAATAATCGTTTAACAAATTAGACATATCCTGATGATCACTAACTAGTGTGCCTTGATTACCTTGGAGAGGCCCAACACCCTCCTTAACCTTCTGCTTAGACCTAACATAGGCATGAAAAGATTTTGGATTTACCTTAACCTCGTTGGCCAACTGCCCTTTAAACTTAGCTTTAGTGTCAATAACCAAATTTTTGACTAAGAGTTCCTCATTGCCTACTTCATACATAGGCTAGGTCTAGCCTAGACCTGTAAGCCTAGTTTGGCAAACAATGTGTAGTGAGAACGAGGCCAATTAAGGCCAAGGTACCTGAGCCTGAGGCTAGGCATTGCCTACATGGTGAGAAGGCCTTTGGACCAGTTAGGCATAGGCCTAGTCCTTGAATATGGCTGTGTGTTCTGATCGCTTAGATTAGAAGCGTAGGCCTAGGAACACCTGGCAGGAGGGTATCTCAGTAAGAATGGAGAATCCATGACCAGAAGTGACGTAAATTACAACTTAACACTTACAAAACATCAGTGACAAGTTAAGGTCCAAAGGAACCAACATAAAGTAGCGTAACAAGACATGAGGAAAGAAGCTGGAGAAAGTGTGTCAGTGAGATTCGAATGTGGGGCGAAAGGGGCATTTTGTTACCTTGCTTTTGAGGATGGAGTGGGGGTGGTCTTGAGTTCTTTGCATTTTAATGTTGTGAAAGACATACATTTGTTTTGGTCATCTGTGTCACTTGCATTTATACCATGCAGTGGTATAAACAGGAATTTGTTTGTCCAATA
This sequence comes from Holothuria leucospilota, assembly GCA_029531755.1. NCBI lineage: Eukaryota > Metazoa > Echinodermata > Holothuroidea > Aspidochirotida > Holothuriidae > Holothuria > Holothuria leucospilota. The sequence continues at coordinate 54,332,187 of CM055962.1, read as the reverse complement.
CATGTTTGAGCAATACACTTTTGGTTGCTAAGGATATCTTTCCCTAGCAACAGAAGTATAAGTGCATAATGACAAAGCGAAAGCTTGAGATTGTGCAAACAGGTGTTTCAGGGGATAAAGAATTCAGTTTTATTCAAAATGGTGAGGATTCAAAGAAAACTCAAAATGTTTTGGTTGGTGGGGAAAATTTTCACAGCAACAGAAGTTAAAGTACAGGATAAAACCTAATTGTGACTGATATTGACAAACAATGTTAGTCCATTGAAAATATCAACATCTCTTATAATCAGGGTGAATATCAAATGTACACACAAATGATGGTAGGAACATGCAAATTTAACCAGTAATCACTTAACAACACTGTTTTATGCCAGTTATCTACAGTTGTACTAGCATTTTAGCAGTCTCCTGTTACATACATCCTTCTTAATGAAATGCTGAAGCTTGAAAATCCTTGCAGGCTTCAACAAATTCTTTTTTCATTACTTGTCCATCAGGCTAGCTGTTCTCCTAGTCTACAGTACTTGTCCGCATGAATATGTACTTGTCCACTTTTAATATGCCTTTGAACTCCTTTGTGGAGGAGACATCACAAGGGTACACCCGGTGGGCTATGGTATCGAAGAATGCACGCACTTGCCAGAGTAAGTTTTTACTTGTCCCAGACTGTCGGAGGGGGGGGGGGGAGGATTTGTCCAAGCCTGCCTTCAGACAATCAGATTGAACCTTGGTTGTACTGTAAACTTCAATTTTCATTATGTACATTAAGTTTAGGGGGTCTAATACCAGAGTGACCTGAATATGCTAGACCCCCCAAACCCATTCTCTTACACGGTACTGTAGATGTTTTATTCCACTCTAGTTTCTTCAGAGGCTGCCTGCTTCCATCCTTATTCTGACCCTACCTAAAACATAAACTACAACAAGTAAAACTTCAAGCAGAAGTGACAGCTCACCTACAGTAGGGTTAATGTAATATTTCACCCTAGTCGTGCGGTGAAATTGGTTAATAAGAACTTATTCATTGTCTGCATTTATTCAGTTTTCCTACAGACATCCAGCCTCAACTCCAAACATCCTTTACTCCATAATATGCATTATTCCATAATGTTTTACATTCCATCAAGGTCATGTGGTAGCTAGGCTACTCTAGTTGATCTGCTACTGGTTGCTAACACAAAATCTTGCATGTGCAATTGTTTGGCAAATTCGCGAACCGTGAGGCTTGAATTCAATAGGAGGATTTAGCCATCAGGCGACATAAGACGTCTATATTTTTCACTCGGGGAAAATGGCCTTTTCTCGGGGAACTTTGGCTAAACGAGCCTATTGTATTCTAGCGGCAAGAGCTAAATTTAAAACTTTTAACTGATATATTTCACTAGCTGTATATCTACCAAATGTATGACTTGTACATGTGGAAACATGTGATTTCATCTTAGTTATATATTTTTACTATTTTTGAGCAATTTTACAAGTACTTCCCTGAGAGGGATCACAAAACAAGCAAACTTTGGGCTTCGGCCCTCCATCTGCATGTACTGTATAATGGTAAAAAAATTAAATGAAAATAAGTGAACACAGGTGATACGTACCAATAAAGAGTAATAAGGTTTAGGTATCCCTGTAACCTGCAATTGATGAAACAAAATTGTGGAATCAACTTCCAGTTTTGACACACATGTCTTTATTGCTGTGGATTTGCCTAGTAGGCTTATTGTGAATTACTGTTTGGGACTCTGTACCATTCTGCTTTGGTAGTGTACAGTACAAGTATCCATATGTTGATATTGTGCCCAGTATTTTGTGAAAGTTATACTCTGTTGATGTTCATCTGAGACTTAGATAGTTTAGGTTCATTGGTTTGGTAGAGGCTCCTTTTGTGCAATTCACAACATACAGAAAAAAATATATGTGTATGCTAGGACAGTTGTACAGTACATTTGAATTAATGCCTTTGATTATATCCTACCATTCAGGGAAATTTATTTGAAAATGACAGAAGACAAAGCTGTTACCGTGTACAGGGAACTTGCCAGCATACCATCCCTTCTCAAAGCTGAGATCATTATCTGCCAGGATGACATTATTTCTGTATCATCTACCTGGAACCAGAGGGATCTTGAGAGACTCACCACAGTGAAGTTTAATCGTTCTTACATTATTCAGCAAAAACAAGAGACCCGATTCTTTGACAAGATTTTTCCGGGATCGGGTGCAACTCAGCTGAATGAAGAGTAAGGAATTGCGTGATGCCATTATTTTTCCAGACCTTTAGTTGAGAATACAGTGACATGATAATGACATTATGAAAAAGGATTTATACATGTTTCTGAATTCTTACTCGAAAGCATTCCAAGCATATTTGATGTACACATACTGGGCTTCACCAATATATAAATTTACAAAACATATATATAAACAAAATTTCGAAATTCATTGGAGGGAATGTCCATTAGCCAGGATTGAGAAAAACTCTAACCACAACTAATCCTCTTAGCAAATAAACTGTGCAGCTCAACTTCCTGGCAGGCATGAATGTCATCTTGACTCCTGAGAGCTTGTATTGTTGAAAGTCACTCATGCATAACACACTGAATAGCTGTGCTGGGCCTGAATGGGAGAACCTCCCCAACAGTCCTGAGGAGGAAATGACAAAGCAAACAAATCAATAAGGAGGTCTAATATTACTTCCTGGACTTGCCACTGGCAGATAGGGTTAGAGTAGGTAATGGAAGATACATGTCATGTTTGTAGCCTCCCCAAGTTTCTTACAAATGGTTATTGCTCTATTTCTTCAATGCTCCATTTGTTCTTCAGTTGAATTAAAACTTGTTGCAACAGTACATTTTTCTTGAACGGAAATATTGAGTTCATGGCACAGAAATTTTCATACTTTTAGACCAGGATTTATCGATTCAGAAAGATAGGGGAGTGGAAATAAAGCAGCATGGTGGCTGTATTTTCAAGAAAAATGGTTCCCACAGAAAGAACTGTAGTTATTGTGGCTCAAGAATGATTTGCTGGCCCAAACTTAACAAAAGTTCAAATGATGCAACTTCTTTACTCTTGTTATGCATTACATTTTGGGAATATGAAGCAGTCGTTGGGTTTATTGCTTAGACTGAATAGTTTGATACTGATTATAGCCACTTTCCTTGCAAGTCATGTTGGTCTATTTTAAATGCAATGTTTCTCTTTAAGACTCAAGTTATATGTAGTGGCATAACCATGGATGGTGGGTGTGGATAGTTAGATGAGATTTATGAAAAGGTGAAGTTTAAATATGGTTCAAGTTCAAATTTGTTTTCAAATATAGCTCAAATACGGTGCAAGTCCTACCCTTTAGTCACCTCTTACGACAGGCGGGAAATACCGTGGGCATATTCTACAACTCCCAGTCCACAGGGGGCTGGTGGTTGTGGAAGGGCAGAGAGCCTCTATAAAGGAATTTTTAGGGATTGGGATATGAAAGGTCACCTTAAAATGGTGACAAAAATCTAATATTGACCTAATTTCCCACTCCCCTTGTCTACAAAATGATAGCTGAATGATGGGATATGTATCGTAAGAATACGAAAGCTTAAAACTTGAAAGTTTACGATTAAATCAGGAATGTCCTCGTTAACAACCTCTGACAGTAATCTTTTTATCCATAATTACTGCTTCATAGTACTGTAATTAATTCACCATATACCTTAGGAAGATGTATACTCTTGGAAGTCTTCAAGAGTTTTTGGATATGTAGACTTTATAAACAATTTCAGGACATTGAAGACAATGATACAGGGTTCTGCTCAGGATTGTTCGAGTGCTGGCAGCTCTTTTCTTATGGAAGTTTCCCAATTCACCCCTTCCCACCATAGGTTTACTGCTTTTCCTGGGCCTGTCCCTTGCTTTTGTTGCATTGGGTTTGGCATATTAGTTGTATCAGTTTTTCATTAGGGATTTAAACCCAAGAGTCCAAAGACACTCAGTCTTTTCTCTCAAGAGTTCTAACTTCCAAGAAAATTTCAAGTGTCTCAGTCTTCCTCTGCTGTCTGAAAATAAATGTTGGTTGAAAAAAGCACTTTTTTAAGTTAGTGGTGGATGGCACTTCTCAGTCTTGGTAGGTCTCTTACGACACCAACCAGCAGGGGCAGATCACTGATGATGGCAGTTAGTGAGGTGATATGTGGTGTGTTTGATTTGTTTTGTAGATTACTTTCTTCGGTGTCACCTTGTGGTATATTTAAAGCTATTATACGACAAGTCAAAAGCAAGAAGGGTGAAGATCAACAATACTTTGAGGTGAGTACTTACTTGCCTTCATAATTATGAAATACATGCATATTTCATGCTATGTTCTGTATGTGTAAGTTATTTTTGCTGTTTAAAAAGAAAAAAAAAACCATACAGATCAAAGAACAATTAAATTACTTGTTGAATAGTTTGGAAGGACTTGTCAGTACTTGCAAATAATTTGTTGTACACTTCCTTTCAGGTATGGACCCAGCAATCTATGTTGAAGAGTGTCAACTTGACTGTTGTGGATAAACATGGGAAAGTTTATACTGATGGTGAGTAATGTAAAGATTAGACAATATAAGGTTTTTGCACAACATTTAAAGTGCTGAGTTTGACTCTGAACCAGCCTTTAAATATGCTGATCATGACAAAGTGCTTGAATTTCTAAGTATTATAGAAGGATTTACTGTAAAAATGTGGAAATACTGTGCATGTTCTACTTATGATCATGGTGCATTAAAAAAAATTTTGTCCCCACAAAATGTATGAGTGTGTTGATTGTGAAGCTGGATAGTAGTAATTGCCTCTGTCCAAAGTGAAAGAGATTGTAAGTCCCTTGATTGTTTATTAATGCAGTTCTTAAACCCTCAACATTTTGTCTTCAGGTGATTTTGGATGTCTCAACTGGTCCTCAGATAGCAAAAAACTTGTTTACATAGCTGAGAAGAAACAGCCCAAAACAACATCTTATTTTGATCGCAAATCTTGCGAAGGGGAAGAGGAGACAAAATCCAGCAAAGATTGTCCAATAAAAGTGAGCTGAGCAAGAACTGCATTAATCCAATTTAACAGATTGACGTAGAAATGGAAATTTCAAAAGTTCATAGAGGGCAGCAGACTTATAACACACATGAGACTGTGCATGGGTATTGTAATTATGAAATTCTGAACAGGGTCCTGTTAGATAAAGGGTTACAATTGATCTTAAGTTCGACCGATGATGCAACAGTCCTACTGAAGTCAAACTTGAGATCTATCTTAACTCTTTATGAAACAGGGCCCAGATCTGTAGGTTTAATCAAAAGTTAGGAAGTTTTAAACATAATAGAAACTATTTAACATGGAAAATATGTGATTATGAAAGAATAATTTTGTGTGTATTATTCAAGACTGAGCCAGTCAGAAATGAATTCTGAGCATTTAGCATAGAGTCAATATTACATTATTACAAATGTACAGTAGGAAAGTGTCTTGAATTCTGTGTATAAATGTTATACTACAAGTGTAACAAGCATGTATCCCAGTTCTGTGTATTCATACTTTTCATTCTTCACTCTACCATACTGTGTTTGACTCTTATCTAAGTACAGACTGATTCTTGTTTGCAAACATATGACGTCACGGCTGGTTGGCAAAAGAGTTGAAAAGGTGGGCTTTAATATGCATGTCCTCACAATGAAAAGTAGATTCCAATTCGTCTTCATTCTGTGTTCAGTTGCAGTAGCATTTACACATACCAATCTAACATGCCCACATATGTCCTTGTGCATGCTCTATGCAAATCATTGCCCACAGTTACGTAACTGTAAATGGTCTAATTATGCGTATGCTGGATTGGAAGAAGTAACATAAATTATCTTGAATAATGCATACCTGCTTGAAATCGCAAAATCAGAATAGTGGGTTTGGGTAGTGTCAAGAAATGATAAATGTTGCCTTGGCAATAAAGAAAACACAATGCTTCCTTCCATACTAAATCAGTCGTTGATGGGTAGATTGTCTTTCTTTAGGGCAACCAATACCTCTTTCGTGATGACTGGGGAGAAACACTGATGGAAAAATGTTTCCCTGTTGTCTGCGTGTTTGATATTGCTGCTGAAACTGTCACTGTGCTGGAAGGAATCCCAGAAGGCATTTCACCTGCCCAGGTAAGACTCATAACTGGAGAGGTGATTTATTGAAAGACAGACTGGTGTTAGGGTTGGATTAATTGAAACAGTTACAGAAGAAGGAGTTGGCAAATTCGAGCAGATAAAAATATTGAGGAAGTTGTGTTGATTGTGAAAATTAAAGTAATAAATTTTTCATTTGTTGACTGTGTCGCATTTATACTTTACAAAAGGAATAAAAAAATATGAAAGGTATTCCCAATGACTTTACAATAAATGTTTCTTTGAAAGCAGGGTTTGCACAATCATACAAAAGTCATGGAATTGATCTTTTAAGAAACAGTCAAAAACAGTCAAGGAATTTTGTGGATTCTTCTCATGGTGATGGACAGTATTTAACTATTGCTGCATGACAATGTACCTGCATTATTGCTTTAAAGTGTTGGGTGATATTTATAAATAAAATAGGTAAATCAGTTGACTGTTCTGAGATAGTGGTCATCTTCTCAGTGATGATACACATGACTAACTTTATGCCATTGTTATGATTGGTAAGTATGCTGTCAATAAATAACAAAAACAAATTCAAGAATTGGTCATGAAAAATCCTACGTTTTGTCATGGAAAATCATTGAAAGTCATTTTCAGATTTTATATGAATATGAACCTTGGAAAGAGATATTCTTATAGGCCATTAGGTGGATGATGGGTACATGTTTAAGTTCCAAACTGGGTGCTTAACTGTCAAAGTGAGCTCTGAATGAAAAAACAAAACAAAACAAAAAAAAAAAAAGAAAAACCTGGTGAGGACTCAGTTGAATGGCCTAGCTTTTACCCAGCTTAAAGGGCTAAAACAACCTTGTTTTGAAGCTAAAGTGTAGATCTGTGATTTGATGAGACCTTGTAGCTGTTTTCGTAGCTGAAAGCTGTTTTGGTTTGGTACAGGCTCCTTCATCTTGATCATTGTAAATTGAACAGAAGTACCCCTAACATTTTACCATGGAAAATTATTTTAAAGTAAGCATATTGAACATAAAGAAACTGTTGCTCTGATTAATGATATCTTAAATTTGAGTGATAATTGACCTATTTTGCAATGAGGGTGGGAGAGATGGTGCAAAGATACTGAATGGAATCATCAATTTTTTGTTTCACAGGCAACATGGAGACCAAATACTGATGAGATTGTGTTTTCGGCATTGTATCATGAACCCTACAAAGTTGGTACAATTTTTTGTGACAACCGCAGGTAAGCTCTTTTTATAATAACAGTATGAACATGCAGGATTGCTGTTTAAGCTTTTTGTAGATTGTTAATTCCTCAGTGCATCTTGTTTTATTCAAAACTTGCAACTTTTCTTTCCATTTCTTTTCTAGATCAGCCGTGTTTCATTACATCATGAAAGACAGTCAGTGTGGTAAGTTTACCTCAATCCTCATTCCTCCTCTTGTCCCCTTCCTTACCCATCCCTATAGCAGAATGTACAGTATAAGTAAATAAGCACTAAATGTTCTTTTAAAAGAAGCCTTGTCATGCAGTCAGCAGCTCATTGTTCTGACCTTCTATTACAGGAAGGACCCACATTTAAGCCTAATATGTAGAATTGGAAGCCCTTTAAAGTAAAATGTAATTATGAGCCCTTGCAGGTTTCTCTCTTATCAACTTTTTAGTTCTTGAAATGGTTTGCCTTCTAGGCCTGACTTAAATTAATTTCTGCATACGACAGAATGCATTAGTTTTCTGAAGTCAGTAGTGTTCATGTTAAAGATATACTAAGGTTGCTTTTAAATCTGGTCAGGATCTGATATTGTGGTCAGGATCAAATGTTGCACTGGAGATCAAGACGTAGTGTAAATGCACATCAGATCTGAATCTGATCCTGTGGCCTCAATTTCAGTCAGGAGTAAGGATGTATTCCAAAGTAAGAGATCAAAAGGTTGGTGTAAATGCTCCAGGATCAATGGTGACATATGCTATCAGTATTGCATCTCCCAGATTGTATTGTAATTGTGTTGGGAAACCGTGTTTTCAGGAACCATGTGTGGTTTATAGTGGAGGCTTGTGAAATAGCCTCTTTTCTGCAACACATCTGGTAATCAGTCCCACTGTTCATTAGTGCTCTGCTTGTGGGTGGAGGATCAGAATATGAGCTAAAAGCAAATGCAGTATAATCAATGCATCTCACTTTTGGTTAAGTAATTTTATTATTGGCTGATAGGATCAAGAGATCAGATCTAGGTCTAATGTAGTAAAGTGAACTCCCTGTTTGAAAGAGAATAACATGTGTTTAAGGTTGAATGTTTCTTTGATAATGTGCTTCCTTGCACCTCATAACCCAGGGGTTCTCAAACTGTGGTATGCATTCCACCAGTGGTACAGTTTGACATTCTTAGTGGTAAGCAGGGTAGGCAGTGTGGTACACAGCATACTTACATGTCACACTCAATGTAGTATACTAGGTGAGCACTCCAGGCATAGTATACTTTGTGGTACCTGGAGGGACCAGAAAACTTTGAAATGGTCCACCAAGACATAAGTTTGGTAACAGCTGTCCTAATCCATGTCTTATTGTCTTTTCAAGATTGGTTGTTAATTTTAAGGATTTCTTTTCTTCAGCAACTTCTTTTTATTTATTGTCTAGAGCTGATTTCATCTGATGAAAATTGCTGTCGTTCTCCCAGATTTAGTCCAGATGGATCCAAACTAGTTTACCTGCAGAATAAAGTTTGGGGGCCACATAAGCATTGCAAGCAACTCATTTTGGTGAGTCAACAGATAAGTGCATAATAACTTTGAAAATATCTCCAGGGTCTGGAAGATGTGAGACAGGATTTGCTTAATTTGAGGACTGCTGCTTCATCTCATGCTAGACCACAATGAACATTGAACAGGTACATCTCTCTTGGTTCTTCTGTTACGATGGGAGGAGGGCAGCCAGCCAGCCATGGGAAGGGGTGGGAGGGTGATGGGGGAGGATCAGTAATGAAGATGTTAGGCACAGTGCCTGACTAAACAGGAGATGTGCTTATAGAGAGAGAGAGGATTCCTGGTACAAACAGGTCTGATAATGAATCCTCCTGAGAATTACACTATAGGCAGATTTTTAAAGCAAGAGGAGGTAGTAGCAAACACATGCTCATCTGTGATTACTCACTAAAGGTTTGCATAGACCACCTAAAACCTAACCAAAACCACCCAAAACAAAGGTGGGTTTTGGGTGGTCTTGGTGATCTCGGACCGATGGTTGAGTGGTTTCACCTGTCATGAAACTGACATTACTTTGGTTTCGGGTGGTCTGTTTTTGACTCAGCCAGAGAAAAACCAAAAAAGGGATGATTCAATCAGGGTAAATTTAATGCCTATTTTGGAAGGCACAGTTACCATCCTTCACTGAACGAAAATGCCAAAACCATGTAGGTTAAAGTCTCTGTGTACTGGAGTGAATGCTGTTTGATGTCCATGTAAATTCTCTGATTATATTTTAGTATATTTTGTACTTTTAATTTGCATACCACGAAGTAGCTCTTATTAACTGTAGGCCCTATACTTGTTCTATGAAAGCTTATTTTGGGTTTTCTGGTTTGATCCCTGGTGGTCGGAGAGCTTCAAAGGTCTGGGCAACTTGGCTAACCCCCAGACCAATGCCGTTTGGTCTTGGGTGGGCTGAACACAATGTTTCATCGGTTTTGGGTGGTCCTGTTTGTGTCCAAACCAACGAATGAACGGTTTGGACATCATAACCCAGACTGACGCACACCTTCATTACTCACTGAACTGACCAAGATGCTCCGTCAGTAAAGTGGACCTTTTGGTGTGTAAGCACAGATAATGTGCACGGCAAAATAGAAACATTTACAGACAAACAATTTTCTAAGCCCTGTAGAATTAAAATACTAGATATTCACTTTCTGGTGGTAACAAATTTCTAAAAGAAGGGTAACATACAAAAAGCTCTTTTCATATCAAAAACTGTTAATATATTTCGTTGTGGTGTATGTATTACGTATTTCAAAACTGCTCTTATTTTTGGTTGATCCTGATTTTAAAAACCTTACATTAGTTGCTGGTATTCAAGAATGATTAAGTTTTGGAATTATTTACCTTTGTAGTATGACTGGACAACTAAAACAACAACAGTGGTTGTAGACGTTGTTGGGAGACCAGACACCGCAGACTCCTTTCCAGGTCTGTTTGTGGAAAATCTACCAGTGAGATGCTGGGCTACCGATAATGAAACAGTTTATATCAGCACAACATGGAGGAGTACCCAGGTAAGCATTTGTTGGTAACTCCAAGACGTGTGCTTGAATAAATGGGTACCATTTTTGGTTTCCAAAATGCTAAGCTATGTAGTTACTTGCCATGACCTTTGAAAAATGTTGTTATCACTAAGCATATTTTAACTTAAGTGTTTCCTCAGGACTTAAGCAAGCAAGTGCTTTGTTGTAATTTTTGTGCAGTTAATGAAGCTGACATTCCACCTAAAAGAAGTCACGTGTCTAAATTTTTGGTCTCTTTCCTTGTTTAGAAAGAGGAAATGATAGATCTAGGATAAGCTAGACTGGAATTGTATATCATGCAGTATATATAAACCCAAATATGTAGCAATTTTGGAGGTTCCCTAGTACCATGGTGATAGAGTTTTAATATATCCTATACAATAGAGATGCTTAAAGACATAGTAGATGTTTTCATCTTGGAATTTACCTTTGCCTTCATTTCAGAGGATCGTAGCTGTCAATGTAACCAACAAATCAGTAACTGAGATAAGTTTGGTTGAATCTTATGCAACCTGGGCAGTAGAAGATGTTAAGGATAATTTTTTGTTGGCTAGTCGATCATCACCTGTCAAATCTGGCCAGCTGGTATGTAAATAAATTGTCAACAGTCATTGAAGTAGTAATGTTTTTAACTCAATATTGTCTTTAGTACTATTATAAGAATGATAGTGTTAGTGATAAGACATTTAATAAGATTTTCAGACATAATTAAAGTGACAGTTGAATCACAAGTCTGTTTTAAGAGTGGAAAGATTTGTCTCTATTGAGTTGCTTCTTCAAGTGTCATATGGCGGAGTATTTTCACTGCTTGAGGGAAACTGTTGGGTAACATAGATCACTGATCCTATAATTAATGCTGGTAAATCAGTTACACATAGATAAAGAGTGTAAGTTTTGTACTCTGGTACTCTGTACAAACCTTTCATATGTGTTTTTTGGCTGCCTGAAATATACTGTAAGTTCTTTATGCTAGAGAAGGTGACTAGATGAAATGGGTGACCTTTAAACTAAAAGGTTTTATCAAAACAGTTTCTGTGAAATGTGCTGTTTCCTGGTAATGACTTTAGGGCAAATGCAGTTACCCTAATATGAATTAGCATACTGAGGTTTACTAATTCATGTATGGATCTTTGCAATCATGTGACGAAATTTTTACAACTAATTGTAAAATTCATTTATAATGGCTCTATTATTTATCGAGGATCCATGGTGGAGTATTGGCTTTACAAACTGTTAAAGTTTCTTGAGAGAGAAATACGCTTAGATTTAAAGATGCAGCTGATATTTCATAGTATGGTTTGGGCAGCGTCTGTAACATGCTCTTTTAAGTTATTTTTAATTCTTTCATAATGACTTTTTGCATTTGCAGGTTATATGTGATCTCCTCAACAAGAAGTCTAACAAAGAGATTGAATGGTTCATTTTAGAAGATAATCACAGAGATTTTGAAAAGGATTTTAGCTGGATGATAGTAAACCTTCCTCAGTCAGGTAGATATTAAAATTAAAGAAACACAGGTTGTGAAAATCATGTTTTTGGCATTTTGTAGTATTTTAATACCCAGTGCTTTAACTGTAAACTAGGTGTGTACAACTATTTTGCCCAGTAGGTCTCACTTTTTGAGTTCCTGTGATCTGTTGAGAGGGTTTGTTCTGGCAGAACATTGGGGAGATGTCCAAGCCAGTGTAAGGAATGTGAACTTTAAATTTTTCTTGTTGTGGAGGAATGCTCAGAAGCAAAATAGTACTGTTAGTTGCAATTTTTGAGTCATTTTAAAAGAACCACAGTCTAGGCTCGAGAGTTTGGAGAAGAGGGGTTTCCACAAGATTAACCAATTTTCCATCCAAGTTGCCCTGACCTGACTTAACTATTAATATTTAGGCCCATAGCCAACTGGACTATGTAGAACATTAGCTCCAAATTACACTCTGGTAACGAGTACAGGACCACAGATAAAGCAAAAGAAATATGGAGATGTAGACATCAGGTTGCACACCTCCATACTTGCCAACTATTCCATTTTAAGTGGAATTGTTCCGTTTTCTGAGCTTTAAACTCTATCGGAAGGTTCCGATTTTCCAGCTTTCAGTTTTAAAGTGAACTAATATGAAAAATGGTCAAGAAAATGGCAAAGGGACAGCTTTGATGGGCACGATTGCCCTGACGATAGTGCCCATAAATTTGCACTCCTAACATATTCCCACCAAGAATATTAACTTGTTTTCACTGACATTCCAACACTATGGCAGCAAGTTACGGTGAAAAAGACATGAAACTAAATGTTTCATCCAATCACAATTGTTGAAACATGATTGTGTCCATTGAAAAAAATGATATGTAAATTGCAGTCTTGATCCTCTGCTAACCGTTCAGTGCTTCTGTGGCATGACCTATGAAACCTTTGTAATGATGTTACAAGGATTGTGTTTGGCTTAAACATTCAACTTTCTGCATAGCAGTATCGCATAATGAAGCCCTCAGAATCTCAGTCAAAACCTTTAACTTATCAATTTATTAAAAATGACTTTTAAAACTAGTATCAATCATTGATATTCTTTCAATGATAGCCTTTGGTATCTTAGATTATGTAGACAAAAGTTCTTATGGCAGAAAGGTGATTTCAGTCCCATAATAAAAGGTTCAATCGCACAGACAAGCCACTGTTTTGTGCACACCATGTAGTACAAAGAAAAGCACCTCGACTCAGGGAGACATGCCAGTCTTAGGAACATCGCAAAATGACAGTTTGATCAAAGAATCTCAAAACATTTACATGATATTTGCAAAAGACCCCCAAGTAACAGTCCGCAATATATTTGTAAGCTTTAGTTGGAAGGCTTTTTCCTTCGGGACAATTTTGTTCAGAGTAGCTAGACACTTTTTACATTGTCTAACATGTAATACCGTAATATATATGTAGGGATGTACCGGATCTGGAATTTTAAGATCCGGCCGGACCGGATTTTACCAGACAGTACGAACTATCCGGCCGGATAAAATCCGGCCAGACCGGATTTTTTCATTAGGAATCTTGTAACTGAAATCAGGGTCCACGTAAAATAGAAGTACTGTAGGCCTGTCAATGGTACATAATGGCAAAGGGGTCGGGCTTAGAGATCACCCATTAGGCTTTACTTTATAAGCAATTGCAATATATGTATTAAGAGTAAATTTTAATGATCAATACACATACCTCCTCTACAAATACTGGAATGGTACAGGACCTCTCCTTTATGGCTTCATGTGTTGGAGGGGGTGGGGGCACACATACAATGGGGGGCTGCAATAATTTTATAGCCTGGCATTACTAGTCTAGCCTAAAGCTATACCCTTTGGCTAATTGAACTAAACATTTTGGGTGAAATTTTCTTTAACTTATATTGTGAGACTGAGTTGTTGGTTATAAAGGAATTGTTAACAGTTGTTATGTGGCCTGTTCTTCAGAGAAATTCTCATATTTGATTTAATTTAGCTTCAGTCATCTTATAATATCATGTTTCTGAGTTAAGCTCTGCAAAACCATATTTTTCATTGGAGTCTGGTTGTTACTTGTTTACTAAAGTACTTTTTAAATATATTCTTTAGTTTGATATGCTAAACAAATCTATGAAGTCATATCTTTCACATTTTGGTCGAAAAGATCAACTGAGTTTAAACTTTCTGCTGAGTTTGCCACACCCAGTGGGACCAAATGCAAAAGATATCTTTCATACTGTACAATTTTTTTTTTTATTTGCAAGCAAAAGAATCACTGAAATGTTTGTATTTTAGTTTTGACCAGAGTTGGTACTAGGTTTTTAAACTTTGTGGGAAGCCCCCTCAATGAAATATTGATCCAGTTCTCAGATAGCATTCTAGTCACAGTAAAGTACAACTTTTTATGGATGGGATGTCCTCCCTTCCTTGAGAGGGACTCGGTTTGAGAGAGAATTCCTTGTATCCTCCTCCCACCAACAACAGTAGGTCCGGCCAGATCTTAAAATTCCAGATCCGGTACATCCCTAGTTTAAACAACCTATTTTCATCATGCATGATATTATTTAAATGTACTTGTAGAGCCTTTTATGAATGATTCACAAAAAATCCGGTTCCGGCCGGATTTTTAAAAATGTCCGGCCGGAACCGGAACCGGATAATTTTTCATTATCCGGCCGGATAGTCCGGCCGGACCGGATATCCGGTACACCCCTATATATATGTACCCTAAAAGAACCTAACCTACACATGCATGTATGCTGTAGTCAAGTTACTGGTAGAGCTTTAATGGGTTTGAAATTTTCTTATAATTATTGTTCCATTGTGCATAAACTGTTTGACTTGTTGGCTAAAACAAGTTTTCAAGCGTGGGTTGTCTTATTTAGTGGCTGCATGGCAAAATTAATGACAACATAATAGATCTTTGATTCCCATATATATCACTGTTATGAGAGAGCAATACTGTAGAAACTGTTATGACTCATGTCTCCAAGTTGATCAAAACCCACTGGGGTTGTAGGAACCTGACACTATTCTCAGTCATAGATTTGTCCATAGCCATGGGTCTGGGGAAGGAAATTATGACCCCCTCGGGTGTCACCCTAGCTGTCAGCAAAGTTCCAGACTCTTACACCTGAGTATGTGCATACTTAATGGTTTACTTGGTTCACTTTGCTGGTGAAAGTTTATACATTCCTTTCAGTGTTACATTGTTCTCATAAATTGCCTTGAACTTTTTGCATGTATCATTTTGTTGAACTTGTTTGATCAGAAAAATATGTCATTGTAGTTAAGTTAATCAATTTCTCTAAATATTGTTATGTATACATAGATCACTTCGATGTTGAAATTTATGATTCTCTTTGTTAGATGGGTTATGTGTAGAAGGCATCCTTTTAAAAACAAATAACTTGGAAAGTCTGCCAAAGCAACCACTAGTTGTTTTTTCACATGGTAAGTAACATTGAGATGTAAAATTCTTTACTATGTTCAGTATGTTTTAGGGCTAAGCTTTCCTTAATTGTTAGTAACTTCAGATAGCAATTTAGGTATCTAGAGTTTTTGAAAAGCCTACCTTGAAACTTTTTGTCGAAGAATATACAACTTCTTTACTCCTTATACCATCTCTAAGTAGGTGCTATAAAACAATGCCATCCTCAAGGCAGAGGCTTAGGAGGGGGCTGTGATTGCCAAAAATGTGCATATAAGGCACCATGGCTTATGAACATCTCCCAGAGGAGCAATCTCCCCGTAGGGTAGCCATACGTCTGGCTTTTCGCCGGATTGTCCAGCTTTTTGGTAGCCTGTCCTCTGTCCGGCGTGACTTGATGCCGGACGTTTTGAGGGTATATGAGGTCGTGCACAATGACAAACATTACAAATTTTGAATAAAAAAAAATACAAATAAATTCATTCCTTTTTATGTACAATATTTCCACTTGAAAAAGCATAAAACAAAAAACTGCAGGAAGAAGTATATCCCAAAAGTATGAACGGTAACAGGGTAGACTACTGTACATCACATTTGCGGGGACCATAGGCCTGTAATAATCCTGCATGTGCAGTCAGTTTGATTAGCAAAAGCATACATTGTAGCTTAGTGCGGGCATGTATCAGAATATCTGTGTACACGACCCTGGTGTGTGACAGTCACCTGACGGCCAAAGACGGTCATGTCCTTTTTGGAAATTTGGAAATGTTCACCGTTCCCCCCCCCTTCCTCACCTGTGTGTGAAGCCTTGGGTAGTCCTCTATGCACTGATGCTCTAGTTTGTCTTCTGTTCACCTGGTAGATGTTAATTTGAGGTTTTGATAAAATTTAGATCAAGTTGTAACTTTTTATATTGCATCATAGTTAATCTTCATATCTATTGAAAGGGGTTTTGTTGCGTAGTTTTACACTTTCAAAAAAAAAATGTTTTTATTATTCATGGTTTTGTTTTGTCATTTTTCTAGGTTTTGTTTCACAGTCTTATGTTATTTGATACTAACTGTATCTTGAAATTTGTACTGCCGTCAGTTTGTTCTTTCTTTCTAAATTTGCATTCTGTTTTCTCTTTAAGCCTTGCCAGTTGGAAGAGTACCTCATTTTACTAAGTTCCTTTAAAGAGACTTCAGCATTAAAAGAGCTCTGTATAAATGTGATAAATACTAACAACTGCCTTAGATTTGAAAGTTTGATTTGTCAGTTGTCATTTTAGTGTGCTTCAATTTTAGCACTGGTGATTTCATTGACCTTCTTTTTAGGTCTGTCTATTGCCTGTGTGTGATCTTGCATTTCTTTTCTTCAACAATTAAATATTTAGTCTTATTGTCTTTTTTTCTTTGCTTTTAAGGTGGTCCTCACTCAGGTTTCACTGCAGGGTATGCTATGCTATGCACATATTATGTTATGATGGACATGGTTCTAGTCTGTGGTAAGTTAACCTCATAAAGCTTATTAACAAACTGTTATCAAATTAATTCGTCAGGCTGGAAGTAACTGAAGAAAATGAATGCTTTGAAGCAGTGGTAAATGTAAGGTGAAGTCACTCTTACAGATTGAAAAGTTTAAGAACTTGGGGGCCATTGGGTTGTGCCACCTGTGATTGGAAACTGCAAGGAAATGGCAGATTCTAGAAAAGAGGATCTAAACATCTTTTTCATTTTAATAACTTCCAGAACATCTTTTGTGATTTCAAAGATTATACTTGTAGAAGTGTACATCAGAGTTAAAAGTTGGAATGAAAATGAAATTGGTCTTTGGTGCACCATTCCATCATTGAGCATAGTTTAATAAATACTGCACACTGAGATGATTTGTTTGTTGATGTACAGTCATTTCTTATACTGAAAAAAAGCTAGGCTTCTTATATTTTCAAATTTTCAAATTGTCAAGGTTGAAAATGCTTCATTGTTGGGCAATTTTTACTACATACCAGTCCCTCAATAACTGTGAAACCTAGTTTGCCCTTAAAGTACCATAAGAGATCACTAAACTTTTCACTGTTATAACGCCTAGTGTTCATAAGAAATAATCAAATGTGAGTAAAAGAAAAGATGTAAAATGTCTAGCATGGATGTGAAGTTTTTGAAGAATGTTTGCATAAGAAGAAAATAAACAAGTGACATGGTATATGGGTGTTAAAATTGCACATTCTTTGATACGAAAGTAGCTTGCGGCTGGCTCAAATTGGCTCCCATTTCAAGCAAGATTTCCAAGGACTGGAAAAGAGCTTCATTTCCCTTTTTTTTTTTTTTTTTTTTTTTGCTTTTGGTAAATTCATGTTTAGTTTTACTTGTAGGCATTTTTTCATGACAAAAGTTATATAACCTCATGCCCGTTTGGGACCATTCATGTATTGTTGTATTCGCCAAGTTGTTTGGTTTCTGCCTCGTAACATCAAATATGGATTTCTTCATTACGGCATCTTCTTGGATTTTAGTACATCTCTCTTTTGTATATTTTCTGTTTTTTCTGCTCCTTGCAGTCAACTATAGAGGCTCCACAGGGTTTGGTCAAGATTCTGTTGATATTTTACCAGGAAAGGTTGGCTCCCTTGATGTACAAGATGTTCATGTAAGTATTATTATGAATGAAAAAAAAGAATACAGTGGGACACAGAAATCCTCATACATGTAGTTATTTGCTAGGCCCATCTACAGCCTCTTTGAGAAAGTCATGGGTAGGAGCCCCTTCCAACCCACTCTTTCCTCCTCGCATGCAGACAGCATTAAGTATCGCGTACAGTTCTTATAAGACAATTTGAAATGTTGATCCCGGTATCCTGATCAGGACCACAGTGCCACACCCTGTATCCCCATCTCTGCCTTGTGTATGTTCCCACCTATTTCCATTGTACAATGTGTGAGATACGGAGACAAAGTGGATATAATCTTAGCTGTGTTAGCCCTTAGCCAGGTACCTGTTTTGGTGGGACAAAGATTTTGTATGCTGATGCCATTGCATGGACCC
This sequence comes from Holothuria leucospilota, assembly GCA_029531755.1. NCBI lineage: Eukaryota > Metazoa > Echinodermata > Holothuroidea > Aspidochirotida > Holothuriidae > Holothuria > Holothuria leucospilota. Next base: position 54,313,860 of record CM055962.1, on the reverse strand, counting down.
ATGAGCATCTGAAAGTGAGATCTTAGCTATCAGAAAATTTGCTGTCTGCCTTAATACAGATTTTAGGAAAGTTCTTTACTGGGGAAAATTGTGTTGTTTTACAAACAGCTTTACAAGACATGACTTTCACAAAGATTCATGACTTATGTCAAATTTATGCCAAATAAGCCGGAGCACATCTTGAAAAACTGGGAATACACAAACACACTGCCGTACCTACAACACGTGCTAATAAACTGCAATTATTTTAGAGAATATTCCAAGCATCCCTAAGTAGATCGGCCTGTAGGGTATAGAAGTGTTCTCAAGTGTGGTTTTGTGTCTTGAACAACATTAACGTCATCTTCTTAGCCCTAAAAATTGTCTCATCTGTCCAAAATTATGCATATTTCTCATCTTGTGTTCGGCGAGTGTGGTTTGTTATCTTCCTTGCATCCCACAATTCCTTTTGCAATTGTCATTGCAAAAAGGCTTATAGAAGTTACACTTTAAGTTTTGTTGAAGTGTGTCCAAAAATGGTCACAGAGAATATGTCCATGTTTTCGCTTTAGCAGTTATGCACCTCACTGAACAATAAACATACTGTACTTTGGATTTTGCCTTCATTTGTTGATTTCTTGTTACATGAGAGAGGATTTAGACTTTAAGGCATTTTTTTCTTTTACACATCCCAACAGCTAAGGCTGTAGGTGGTAAAAAAGTTTTTGCTGAGAAAGGCACAAAGTCTTTATGGCATGTACCACAGTAGTAATTAGTTTGGGCATCTTGCTTTTTCTTCTCTTACTAAGAAACATGAAGAAGTATTTCTTTGTTTTGTGAATTAAGCTGCTCTATAGAAGGCAAACTATTTCAGAACATATTTAGCAGCTCATTTGCCTTATGAAAGAAGGGCTTAAATCACAAGTTGCTGTTATGTATTTTCAATTCATTCAGACTATGGCAGAACATGTTTTAAGCCAGGGATACGGAGACAAAAGAAAAGTCATAGCCACTGGAGGCTCTCATGGTGGATTTCTGTCCTTGCACATGATTGGTCAATACCCTGTAAGTACTAGGATGGTTACGTGAATATGCATGAAGCACAAGACTGTCATTTATGAGTAGCCCATGTGCCTTCCTATGTAGATTTGGTAGTGTTCTATTATCCAAGACTCTCTGTCCGTAAGTTGTCTCAGAGAGAGAATTGATTCTAGAAAGTGATGCATTTTATGTATTGGTGGTAATGAAAGGCAGTGATGCATGTTGCACCTTGGAAGGTTGGGGGTTGGGAGGGGGGGGTGGGGAGGAAGAAGTCTTTGGGGATGGGGAATGGACCATTGAAAACTAATCCATGTTTATGTACAAGATTACAAATGGGTATATATACCTGTATTACACTCTTAAATTACTGTATGGCTTTTCTGTCATCTTAATGAGATGGAAAAGTGGTCTTGTAATCAAATATGGTCTGGTGATCAAATATTTGAAGGGACGTGACATAAGGTATTGTGCCCTGTGCCCTGCCCCCCCCCCCAGCCCCATCTCCCCTGAGATTACCACTCTTGGTAGTAATAGATGGATAGAAACAAATGTGACTTTAGGGTGTGCAGATATTTCCTGGTGTTAATACTACTCATGAATAAACTTTTCAAAAAAGTAAGCTTTAACCATAAACTTTCATACCTTTTGTATTTTCTATTAGGATTTCTACAAAGTTTGTGCTGTTCGTAACCCTGTGTGCAATCTAGCATGTAAGTACATGTCTTATAACATGAAAAAATATATGTATATATTACAACAGGTTAAAGGTCAAAGGAGATATAAGGCCCCATAAGATGCCCTAAAGTTCAAATCCTTTACTAAACCAAACAACCAGACTAACACCAAGGGAGCCCAGTACAATTAGATTCTACCACAGTCTTGGAAGAACTTGTCAATGTTAATCTTAAAGCAGTGCACTGAAGTGGAGTTAATTACCCACTCAGGCAGATTATTCCACTCATTGACAACTCTATGAGAGAAGCTAAACTTCCTAATGTCAAGCTTTGCAAAACACTTTACTAGCATCTTACAATGGCCTTGAACCTGAGAATTACTTTCAACCTTTAAGTAGCTACAAGATGACAAAGCATTCCTTTCAGAGAGAAAGTTGTAAACTTGGGAGTACTGTATGTCCCCCATAATCTGTTTTAACTTAAGGGTTGTAAACCCAAGACTCTTAAGACTAATATGATAAGGTAAGTTCTTACTTCAGGTATAAGATGAGTGTCCATTCTCTGAACTTGTCCGAAAAGAAACTTGTCCTTTTCATAGGAGGGACACCAAGCCTGGGCGGAATAGTCAGGATGGGGTCTTACCCAATTGCTTATACAAATTTAGCACAATTTCTTCACTAAATCTATTTACTATTAATTTTTGTAAATTATCTCAAAATTTGCACTTTGCAGGAATGTAAAAAAAAATGTAGAAATGTGTACTTTACAAGATTCAGACACAGTCCTAAACATAGAAGGTGGAAATAAGTGAAAAGTGGTCAGGAATTTTAAACTTTACTTAAGCCTTATGGTCACTGAAAGGTGAGATACTTTTGAAGTTACATTGCACCTGAAACTGTAATCCCAGTGTGGTACAAAGCTCACCTGATTTACAGAATTATTTTTCTTTGGCAGCCATGGTTGGAATCACAGATATACCTGACTGGTAAGAAGTATATTTGTTTTCCTTTTCTCTCTCACTCTCTTTTGAAAGTAACAATAAATGCTTGTATCAGGTATAAATTTACTTTGAAGTTTTCTGGGAAATGCAGCTGTTTGACTATTTGAAATTGGACTCATGTGAATACCAGGAAGTTTACCCCCCCCCCCCCCCACACCCATCGGATGCTCTTAGTCGCTCTGTGTTGACCATTAATGGATTACAATGATCTTTAGTCATTTTGATTTGTATTCATCACCATGATTAAAAACTCTGTTAGATTTAAGTTTCCTGGGTATCCTTACTTATGATTAGCTTTGATTTAATATTTTTTGAAAATGAATTTGGAATAGTGTGAACTCTTTACAATTGTGTATAAATTGAACATTGTAGTACTTGAATATCCCACAGTTATTTGTTGTAGAACAGTATGAGTTCAATAAAAGGAAGCATAAAAAATCTCATGACAAAGAAGTACAATGCCTTTACACTTCAATTAAATGTTGCAGCTGTTTCTGTGATAGTCTGTTAAGTAAGGAAAGTAAACTGTATAGAAATTTTTGACATGACTCCTGCATTTGCCTGGACCTTTTAGTGGAATTTTGCCGCCTTCCATTGGTTAGGTGCACTCGGTGTGCACCACTTCACTACTTGTGAAAAGCCTTACGTTCGGTCTTAAGTGGTGAAATGGATAGCTATACACTATTTAACAATAACATCGTTACGTAGCCTGTACGTTCCACGTACAAGTAAATGAGACGATGTTCGACGAACAGGCAAATGGCGTAAGAATCGATCATCAAAACAACGACAAAACTGTCGCATTGAGTAATAATCATCAATACTGAACACTTATATTTGATTTGCGTCTTCAGATTTAAAATTTAGAAGCTGTGTATCAATTTTACTGGCTGAAAGGTAAAACAGGAACGTAACTTCATTCTTTATCTGCCTTTGCTACATCTGCCATTTTGTCCCAAGTGGGTAACTCGAGTTGCTTTGAAAATTCCCAGTGCACCGCACGAGTTCACAAGTTGTGAGGGCAATGAAACGCTTTTCACGCGAAATGACCGAGCTCCCCGAACCAATGGAACGCCCTATTTGACCCCACCATTTTTTTTTATTTTTTATTTTTATTAATTTTTTTTTTTAGTTAATTGTACCCTAACATTGCACCTTTTTCTATTCTCAGTGACACTATATAACACAATCATGTTGGTGTGTGGTAAAATCCCATCTAACTAACTAACTGTCAAGTCTTTATTACTTTTGTGTAAATAGGTGACCATATTATGACATTGAAAAATGGTAGTAAATCATAAAGGGTTTATAAATTAATTTGTCATTTTTCCTTAAGGTCATGTGAAGAGGCAGGTCTACCTTGGGATTTTGCAGAAGTACCTGATGCCAATACATATAAAACCATGTTAGAGAAATCACCTATTGTCCATTTACCAAAGGTAAGATTTTGACACCTTTTTCATGTGTTTTGAGAAAATTTTAAATATTCGTACTCACCATGCCTCAACTTTTGTGAAGTTGTATGGTTAACATATTCTTCTGTGATTTGTATCTGTAATCTTTATGTATATGCTTCAATAGTTTTAAAGTTTGCTGCAAATCATTGTCAGAGAATTGTGTTGACATAAATTTATCTTTAAATGGATGAAAAGTGAAGGTGGGATTAGGAGGGGGGGGGGGGGGTTGTAGTTTGATTTGCTCTGGTGGTTATCACCATGAGGACTTCTTTAGATGTGAAGTATTTTGGGCATGTATTTTCTTTGTAGTATGTTGTTTTAAAGACACTTTTATCAAAAAGTCAGATCTTGCTATGTTTAACTCTCCAGCCTCTCTTGCCTTGTTGTTTGAATTATAATTTAGGCAGTTAACTGCATTTTTATTCACGTACATGAGCACAAAGAGTAATGTGCACTATGCTTGTAAATGGGACAACAGAGATCAGTGGAAGACTTACATCACATATCAAAAATTTATAAAATTTTATTTCAAATTTAACTTTTTTTTTATAAGTTTGTATTTTTTTTTGTGTGTATGTGTATGCATGTCTGAAAATTGCCAAGATTGTGACCATAATATCCCAGCTTCCAAGTAAGATTGGTTGAACTTCATATAAAATATTCAAAGCATGAACCTTTTTAGCTCACAAAAATTTGAGGATAGCTTTCCTTCTAGTATGAGTGTTCTTCCTTGGATGTATTTATAGTAAGAATTAAGAGCAGTAAAATCATGAACAGTTTAAGTTGATAATTTAACTTTAAAAAACTTTCCATCTTTTGTTACAGGTGAAAGCTCCAACCTTACTTTTGATTGGTAAGGGAGACTTGAGGGTTCCTCCTAAGCAGGGAGAGATCTATTACAAGAAACTTAGAGCAAGAGGGGTCACAACAAAGTAAGTTGAGGGATCATTCTTGAGCTTTTCTTCCACTCTATGGTTTCATCTTATAATGTACATGCATGCTTCCAGACAGGCTTTCTTCAGGGTGCAGAAAAGCTAAAAAAGTTTGAAATTGATGTTTCCTATTTCTAAGGCCCTGAAAGAACTGGGAATGTTAAACTTATATGCCTGGAAGCTGGTAAAAAGAGCCAAGAAAATTTAAATGTACCTTTGCAGCAATAGAACAGTGATTGTCAAGTAATCTTCCAGAGTTTCAGGTATTCACACTGAATTAGCAATGGATGTGTCTTCCTTGTATCAAGTATTTTGCTCCCTTAAGTTTGTTAGTTTTTTTAAGTGTAATGATAGTAAATGGGTTTTAATTTTGAGGTGAGGTTTTATTTCATTGCTTGTTTTCTGGATGGAATACTGTAGTTTCTCTTTTAAATGCTTCTTAACTGTCCACCTCATGATATCATTCAGAGTATGGGACTGAATTTTCCCTAAGAACCTTGCAAGAATATTAAAGTATTATGTCAGCTTTGGATCGTCGAGTGGCAGAGTGGTCTATTCCAGCTGTTGTGCACCATTGTGTTTTACATGTGCGTGGGTTCGAATCCTATTCGATGTGCGTGGGTTTTTCTTCAGGTTTCCTCCCACTTGGCATGGACTTGCCTCTAAAATCGGTTGCCCAGCCGACAAAGTCGCTTGCGCGCAGGACTGAATCCCCCTCGGGCAGACCAGTTATACTAGCCGATTTTTTTATGGTAGCACCATAATCTGTTGAACTTGAAGGCATTTATATTATAGGAAGCCACAATTGTAAAAGAGCACTGAATTAAACAGCCCTTTCTGTAGTATGTACATACAGGTATGTGAGTATCTTGTGGGTTGCATGTGCCTTACAAGTTCTGCAAGATTAAGATAGCATTTTATGCAGGGACAAAGCTATCTGGAAATCTTCTTCTGACATGCCACCACAATTAAATATTGCTCAAGATATCATACGACTGGACAGTTTGGACTCTGTTCACCATCATATACATAATTACATTTTTTGGAGGGGGGTGAGCAGAGGGGGTGGGTTCTCTCACTTTCACCTATGGAGTATATTCATTCCTAGAGAACTGAAAGATCAAATTTTTGTAGCTATGAGTAATTTGTGATTCTGGATGTTATACATAAATTAGTTCATGTTAATTATCAAAACCATGACAAGTTTGGTTATCTTTTTGTTTACAGTAGATTAAAAAAATCAGATATTTGTACTCATGAGTACGTATTGGGGATATTGTATTCATTCTGATAAATGAAGCCTTCATGAGGTGTTTACTGTCAGTAAGCGACTCCGTGTACTCTGTTTGCTTAGCTTCACTTCTTCGTTAATATCAAGCATAAACTATCTGTGAGGTAGTCCAGTCTGGCAATTGGCAATAATATACAGTAGTTACTACAGCCCATGTTTGTTTAGCTATTGTCTTACTTGAAAAAGTTTCTTTATTGTTTTTTGGGTTTGTGAACAAAGTGTGCAAGAAGGAAAGATTAGAGTATAAAGTGTTGTAGTTTCTTGAGAAGAGACAATGCTCCTCAAAATTCGCCTCTCAGAGGGTATTGATGTGAATTAGTGAGTTTCAGCAGATGGCATGCTGTACTCAAAGTACACAATTTGTACTCACACTGTGATGACCATTGATGTTGATGTGGAAGTTCTTTATTTCCATGATAACAATAAAAACATACAAAAAATAACATCATAACAGAAGCAAAGTTAATCGAGGTTGGGCCGCCTTACACAAATAAGAATAAACAAAAAATACCACTTAACATCGAAAGCATACTCATTAATGCATGCAAGAGACAAAGGAAGGCTAAACAGAAAGGAGAAATAACAAAGGGGAAACAGAAGGAAAGAGGAGAAAGAGAAAGACTGGAAAGAAGGAAAAAAGTATTGATATACTAAGAAGTAATATCTAATCTTGTTCCTAATGTATACATCTTTAAATTATTTTTAAAACTTTATAGTGAAATTATTGCCATGTGTTACATTAAAATTATTCATGAGGGCAATATCTATCCCTCCCCCCAAAGAAAAATGGGTCAGCCTGTGCCTGTAACCACACAGGATCATGCATGCAAAACAAAAGAAATTATGGTTCCTTGGGTGAAAATATGTAGTAAACCTGCATATTTGGAACCTGTGGACACAGGTTTGACACACATCAGTTTCATATCACAGGTTTTGTCTCCAAATGCTTTTTTTAAACATTCGTTTTAATTGTGAACAGCCTGTTAAAAATCAGTGGCAAAGTGTGGTTACTGACCAGTGTGTGTCAGTGTCAAGGGAAAACAGGTTTACATGCAGCATGTGAATACCCATATCAGACAAATACTGTGGATGTGAAACCATTTGACAGAGATTTTTTTCTAGTATTATTGCATATGTGACAAATTTTGTAATGTTTATAATATTTTATCTTTCAGGCTTCTGTTGTATCCTGAAAATAACCATGGGCTGGTAAAGCTGGAAGCTGAAACAGACTGCTTCATAAATATGCATAAATGGTTTGTAGAGCACCTTTGACCAAGTTGGAGATTATGAATATTCATGGTTATTAAAATCTTGGGTTTGCCACATCATACCTTTATGTTGGTGTCATTATTAAAAGTTGGTTTTTGTAGTAACTTTTGTTAATATGTTGGAATCAGTTTTATACTTTTTCTGGAAGAAGGTGCAAACATATTTTCTTCTGAAATGGTGACCCAAGTTAATAGGTTACAAGTTAGTGGTGTATTTGAGGTCACAGTTTCTGTGTTGAAGGTCAAAGCCACACCTATCAAGGCTGAGATTACACTCCCTGGGCCAAGGCTGAGGGTGTGCAGAGTGAGGCCAAGGCCAGCTATTCTTATTTCAAAGAGGTTTGTAATGGAAAACATCCAAGCCTTGCTGCTTCCATTTTCTTTTGGGCTGTATAATTTTATTCAATACATATGACAGACGTGGTGAGACATGCTCTTAAACACATGCAATGAGAAAATGTTTCCTGGAGAATAAAATGATACATTTTTGCATTGAATTTTGAACTCTCTTATAGGCATTTTTAATCCTCAGATCGACCACAAAGAGGCCCCATCTGAAAGGCACTTATTCAGCTGAAACCACGAAAATTGGCTTTGAGGCAACCTCTTGTGGTAAAGGCTACTTTTGAGACTAATATTTCTTTATTTGGCTAATGCTTTGCTTCGTCATTAGTAATGTAGTTGCATTTTCTAGTATTTATAAGATCTGACAGCCCCTGTGAGAGACATGCTCACTCTGTAGAGAGAGTTTAATGCACACAGTCAGTGCTTTCCATCTTCGCACAGTGCAGTAAATAATATCAGTGCTATAGGAGGGCAAAAAAGTATCAAATGTCAGAAAAATTGCACCCACCTCTCCTACATATTTACCCCCCCCCCAAAAAAAAAAAATAAATAAATAAGTGAAGCTCCTGTGGACCTCAGAAGAACCCTGTAATCTCTTGTAGGGGAGCATTTGAAAAGAGTGCCCTGAAAATTGTAAGCCCCTCTGGAAATAATTAAAATTTGTACCTTCTTTCAGTTTCAGGAATCCTGGGAGTTATGCATTGGAAGTAGAAATAGTGTGGCACTGTAGTCAGATATAAGGAGCTCGCATGGTCACATGGGTGTTGAGGGAATTGTCAACCAAATGCTGGAGGGCACATAAACCCGTGCATGTACTTACATGTGCTGAACCTGTGCATGCAAACTCCCTTAAGTACTTGTTACGTTTCAGTTTACAGTAAAGTCATTACAATGTGTTGTGGACTGTGCATATTCATGTTTGTATTTGGTTTGGGAAATTTGGGGCATTTATGGAGTCAGGTATGTGCTACCCTATTAATTACAACTCTGAAGGATCAAGTCAATACTCCTACAATGATGTGGTATTAAGATCACGCAGGAATGTGTATCCCAGTACCTACAGACTGGCAATAAATAGCCTGCTTATGTTTTAATACACCAGCAGGCTTATATACAGGCTTTCCAACAGTTTAGCTGCCAAACTGACAATGTAGGAGAACTGTAGCAGTCCGATAAATAGAAATCTTGTTACTGAATAGGGAAAAATATCAGAAGGGCCAGTTGGTAATAATGCTTCATCAAAAGCTGTGAAGTGACACAAATTTTAACTCCAAACTATGAGTTTTGTGCAAGTTTTTAACAATATTGAAAAACATGCAGGGATTACAAGGAAAGCCAGTGAGCCACAACTGGAAAAAAGGCTGGCATGACTTAAAGGGATTTGCCAGTGGCAAAAATCAATACCTTCAAAAAATGCAGAAAATTTTTCTCATCTAGGAGGTGAAAACCGCATCTCAATAGCTTGTAGCGTTTGGAAGATATACATTTTCAAAGAAATGCAATTTTTTCTCAAGACGAAGTGCATCATGGGAAACTGTGATGTCATCGCGGCACATTAATTTGACAAAGCCTTGAATTTCTTTATGATATTGACACTGCTGTAGGGAATATTTATCAACTTTTTATTGTGCCCTACATATGTTGTAGATTTATGCTAAGTCTACATGGAAAGATCTTCAAACATTCCAGCAGTATCAAATTTCAAGGACAACAGGACATTCAATTATAAAGAAAAACAAAAGAAACCTGAGGCAATGTGCCCACTTTACATAACATTCTGTGACCTTGATGAGAAGTGGAGGTATTTTTGGACAAAAATGAGCAGTCTTTAACGTTAGATATCTGGAGTTAGGAAAAGAGTATTGCTACAGGGTTTGAAGGGCATGAACTGGAATATTTTTGTCTTTCACATAGGATCCTAATGAAAAGCCACTGGAAAATGCCTTTAAGCCAATTCGTTAGAAACTGAACCATAAAACCTCATCTAACTCTAACTCCAAGCAAAGCGTAGTTGATATTTGACTTCTGGTGAGGAGTTGGGACCCCTAAGTAGAGTCTGATAACACTCCCAGGCCTAATGTGTATTGTCTGCATGGTTTGTCCCCCCCCCCCACCCTGTGAATTAAAAGTGGTGTGTTGAGATTGACCTCTGACCTTAGCTGCACATGCCTTTTATTTGGAGTTGATATTGCGTGCATAGTCACATTATAGTCACATAGTCACATTATCATAGGTGTAGAGGTTTTTCAAAGACTTCGTGATCATGCCTCTCTTTACTTTTTAGACATTTTGCTGGGCAACTGTCCATTTTGTCACAGTAGTATCTATGGTTATGCCGTGCATGTATGCTGTAAAGAGGCTTACTGCATGTGTGCTGTGCCCAGCACTGCTGGGCAATCCCAGTTGTGTGACGTCACATCAGTGGCGTAGCCAGGATTTTTTGAACTGGGGGCACGGGGGGTCACGAACCTTTCCTAGGGGGCACAATTTCTGAATTCTCTCCCTCTCTATAGGGCTTATATACAGAATTGTGCATTCCAAAATTTTCCACAGGGGGCACCTGGGCAGTGGCTTAGCTAGAGGGGGGCAGGGGGGTGGTCCCCCCCCCACAAAGCCTCCGAAGGCCTCTGTCGGAAATTTCTAGTCTCTGTCGGAAATAAACAAAAACTATTCACTTGAAACACAACTTTTTTTATGTTTCCAAGCACAATCACACATTGATATGTCGATGAGAAAATGAAGAGTCAGTCTCCAAATTGCCCGGAAAGCAAAAAAAAAGAAAAAGAAAGGTCTCCAGAATTTTGAATCGTACAACTATCATTATAATCTTTCGGAATTTTTGCTTTTTCCCCAGCACAATAAATATCTAGCTATGCCACTGCACCTGGGGTGGCACCGCTTTGTCATGGGGAGCATGTGCCCCCTCATGCCCCCGTAGCTATGCCACTGCATCACATGGAATACCTATATACGGGTAAAATAAGTGGAAAAAATTGCTATGATCAGGATTACCTCACTCTATAAGGATGCAATACAATAAGGTAATTCAATATGAAACTTTTATCTGCTATGAACAAGGTTGAAAATAAAACAGTAAAAAGAAAATTCACATTTTCATTTTGTGATTGCTTCTTCCATGCAGGCTTGCCAAAATGACATACTGCAAATTTTAGGCCAATTTAGCAGTAAACTTTAGATCTCCTTTGCAGTGAAAAAAATTTATTTGGCAGTGACTATAGAACCCACAAGTAGATCACTACTATAAAATTTAAACACATATCAGTGATTTGGTACCTTTTCTCTCAGGTATATCACACTGTTTTTGTGACACTTTCTTCAAATTGGCTGTGAATTTCATGGTTTGGTATTTGGGAGCAAAGATTTGGCACCAAAGTTGGAATTAGAGTTGGGAACCCTACCTCTGTATATATGACTTACATGGTTGTGTCTAATTGACCTTATGCATATGATGTTTCAGGCCAGAAAGTGCACCCTGATTGAGGAAAGCATGTATCATTGGGACTCACACCAACAAATGCAGACAGCTGATTTGGGGACTGGTTGTAAAAGGCTTGTGCATATGCACGAAGTCAATATTGTGCGTACAGCATGCTTCATTGTTTATCTCTCATACTGAGTCGCATGACATCAATGCATAAGGTGTTCAAGGGGGGGGGGGGCAGGGGGAGGGTGATCTGCCCAAAACTTGAGCAAAAATTATTACTTTTTCAGTCAATTAGAGTCATACTACCCCTTTAAAGCCTAATTTCTCCTCGTTTGCCTGATATGCAGATTGCATATGTTTTCTGGCATTACGTATGTTAAAATTTACTTCAAAACTGTGCATTCAAACAAGAAAAATGCTTTATTTTTCATATGAAAATGTGTTTATTACCTAGTACAGCCTATTTTCTTAGCTTGGTTATTGTTGTTTTAATGCTTTCTCAAAAGTATATTTTGCTATAACTCACAGTTTAGAAAATTGGTCTCTTCCCTATTTTACATTCTATCTTTTTGAAATTTGGACAAGTAAGAACACTTCAACAAGCTGCACACCGAAGCACAAAAACGGTAAAGACAACCACACACTAAACACACTAAACAACCACGCACTAAAGAAATAGTCCCTACTCAAACAGGTGCATAACCAAGATTTGGTAGGAAGGCGGATTCAGACGTTGCTAGGCTTAGTGGTGCTAGAGGAACAACCAGATTGCAAACCCTCCCAATGGGCATGGGGTCCAGGGGCCTACCTCAGAGGTTCTTTCTAAATGAGGATTGCAGGTCTGCAGGGGACCAGGGATTCATATAAATAAGAACTTTTTGCCAAGACAGGTGATTATAAATATTTTTTTGGGGGGGGGGAGGGGGCGGGGTCAACAGAAGATGCTTCATATAAGGCTACCTCAAGTTGTGGTGAATAGACACCAGAAGGAAAATGAATAGAATGAGCAGGAAGTTGTTATCCCAATAACAACTCCCCGGTAGGTGACTATTCGTGACTTTATTTGAGTTTGGCCAGGGAGTTGTTATCTTGTTATCTAGTTGTTATTCTCCCTGATTTGGCTTACGTGAAGTCTATACCTTCGAACCACCCTTGTCTACGTGTCTAGTACTCATGGAACCTACTGCCATTGTGCTTGGTGTTCAGCATAAGCAATGTGGTAGGGAAAACTAAGCCAATAAGCCACAACTTGACTGGAAAAAGGGTGGTGGCCGGCCCGACTTAAAACAGTTGGTTAGAAACTGAGCCGTAGAACCTCATCTAACCCTACCCCTACTGGTGTTATCGTTTGATCCACCGTCAAGGGGGACCACTTTCCACTAATTTACCTCTCCAGTTGAAGACAAAAGTAATCAAGTGAGGCTTCTGAACAGGATTGCCGCCGCCCTCCCAGTATATACTTATACGAAGTCCTATCATGCATACATAACAGGAGAGAACTTTGCTCGCTGTTTCCTCGCTCACAGTGTTTGCATGATAAAACTTTGTAAAAATAATACCAGCTATAATGACGGTAGCTATGCATCATGACTTCAAATGCAAAATTTTCCGAGAGATGACTATCGTCAAATAATTTTGCATTTTAAGTCATGAAGATATCTTTTTGCCTTAGCAAAGGTTTCGGGAGTTTGTCTTAAAATTTATACGTTGTTTCGGGGAGAGTGGAACTTCCTCCACTTTGGAAAATTAAGAAAAACTTGGAGCTTAAATGCAAAATGGTGCTACGTGATTCTATATTTTGGGGTTTTATTCACCTTTCAAAACGAGTTTTGTTTGAGGGGCAGGCATGGGTGGCTCTAAGAAATTTTGTTTAGGGGCGGGCAAAATTAAGTCTGTTTTCAGGGGGCAGTTCGGACGACACCCCCTGTAATATCAATGGCCCGCTCCGGATAGTACAGTAGGAGTATGGTTATTATTATGGATTACTGAGTGAGAGGCAGGGGAAACAGGCAAATCGGCTTGATCCACATGTGTAACATGAGCTCCAACTTCAATATTTTGTTATCTCTTTTATTTTATAGAGTATGTTTCAGCTTTGCTTAGAGGCCATTGAATGTTATTTTGCTGAATTGTTTTCTTAAAATAACGAAAATTTAGAGCTAGAAAACACTTGAAAACGATGAAATGATAGCACTATTTTGGATCTCAGAACGTACAGTTCCGAAAAATAATTTTTCAAATGGGAAGGGGAATTCCCCTAACTCAGAACGACAGTTTATTCCCTATACAATAGGCCACTAGTCAGAAGTCTCACTACAGCTTTGATTGACTGTTTGGTGTGCTCTTAAATCAACTGAAACGCCTTAGAGGTGAGGAACTTTTTGCTTATGCCAGGCCATTTGACAGTCATAAGACAGCTCGTGGCCGGGCCAACGTCGCCGACCATTTGGAAATAGGAAGGAAAAACCTCTCCTCCTATAAGAAACGCAATACGTTTAGGCTACATGCCCCGAAACAGGTATATTTGTAGACAGATACCTATGCTAATCTGGCCAATTGACACCGGAGTTAAACTGTTTCTAGTCTTGGATGATAATGAACACGGCTAATGCGTTCTGTATAGGAACCCCCGAAAGCTCTGAAGTGTCAGCAAAATTATGGGATTTTACTCCAGCAATACCGTTATACTCTGTAAATGACATTATGATGCGAGAGGCTAATCAGATTACAAATATCACAACGTGATCATTTGCTTGAAATATCTTAGCTTGCACTAATGGCAGGTCCATTTGTGATGTCCGAAGTAGCCTATATATAACAGCAAACAAGCAACTAAGAAAAGACGCGCGAAGCGCGCCGAAAAAATACCATTCTGATGACACTTCATTAATGTTTAATCTTCGCATTACATTGAAAAGTTATTCGCTTGAATCCACCGGGGCTGATTCGGTGTGAACGAAATAAATTTCGCATAGTTTTCCCCAAGAGTTTGGTCTATGTGTAAAGACATGCTTTACAATGCATGCTACATTGTGCAACGTGTGAGGGTACTACCCAAAGCGGCATCACGCAGGGTATTTAGCCTGTACCGGTAGATGGTAGATAAAATTATTATAAATTGAATTACGTTCATGAATTGCCTCGTGGGCCTCACCAAATGGTTTCGCGGGCCGAACGGTTCCCCACCGCAGCCTCATTCTCGCAACTCGGTTAAAAATTCTTGCAAACTGACACGACTTTTGCCCCTCTGAGTTCTCCTATGCACTATTAAATTGGGCACACTGGATGTACCTTCAGAACTTTCAGCCAAGTCATTTTTAATGGGACACCGATACAGCTTCGAATTCAAAAACTCGCATTTTACATTAATCCTGACACGCGCCGGGCACTTATGGCTGTAGACTTGAAGACTAATAAGCGACTTTCGCAATCATCGGTGGTTAAGATCTCATTGATTTTACCAAATAAACGTTTCCTTATTAACCCTTTTTGGAAAGTTAAAATTTATGACACACTGATGAAAACTCAATAAAACAAATGTCATGGAGAAACTTGCAACTTACGTTCCCGACAATGGTTTTAGGAGACATTTTTAGCAAAAGAAATTTCTAAATAGTCTACGTGCCAACTGATGATGGCTTCTACAATTATAAACAGTGTGACATTTATCATTTTTGTTTCTTTATCACAAAGTAGACCCCACCCCCTTCCTTGAAGGAAATGCATATGAGCCTGAAAATAAATTGAAATCATGACGACTCGAATAATATTAATTCACATGACCAGTGGTCGAAAGACCCAGTAAACCCTAGACTGATTTTTGAAATTATAAAGAAATACATACTTGAAAATTATGAACAAATTTTGCATTAGGCCTAGTATATACAACTTCATAAAATAATGACATTTGTGAGATAGAAGGGATGATCTGGTCCAAATTTAGAAAGACTTAAAACCATCTGGAATAACATGATATTATTAGGCTTTTTTGAAGATTGTAGACCATGCTTTGCAAACTTTGGGGGGCACCTCCCCTCTTGCCCCTGTGGCGAGCCACTAATGGGGTTCGGTAAACTAATTCAGCGAAGTCTTATTGCAGGAAGCGAACATATAGACGTGACGGGTTTCAACGGAAGCTGCGTTCTCTTAAGGTTGCTCGTCCAAGGTGGAATGCCAAAAGCGGGGTGTTCGGGGTCTTCACTTAAAAGTTCTCAAAAAATCCTGCGACCTCCACGTGTACTTAAAATTCTTACGAGCTGATGAAGATTGCAAATTATGTGAGGTGTTGACGGAAAACCTCAACTGCGATTGGAAAAGGTGCTTCTGGAGCTGCGCGCTCCCCTCGCCAGCGTGTGACCCATGGACCCTAAAAGTCGGGTCCAGGGAAAGGGGCTAGGTGAGCTTTAGTATGAAAGCCCCGAATT
The DNA here is from genome assembly GCA_029531755.1 of Holothuria leucospilota. Lineage (NCBI taxonomy): Eukaryota > Metazoa > Echinodermata > Holothuroidea > Aspidochirotida > Holothuriidae > Holothuria > Holothuria leucospilota. The sequence goes on along the minus strand of CM055962.1, from coordinate 54,298,001 downwards.
CACCGGGCAGAACAAAAATGTGGTCATTACAATGAAGCTTTCAACTGTCTATAAATGTCTTTGGCAATTGACCCTTTTCCAAATAACAATTACAAAGAATTGTGAGATAGAGTTTGGTATGCGTCGTTTTTCGCCACAGTAATATGCCACTGACAAAAACGACGCATACCAAACTCTATCCTACAATCCTTTGTAATTGTTATTTGGAAAAGGGTCTATGCACAGGATTTCAAGATCATAACTGTTCACCTTTTGAATGAACTATAATAACTCGGACTAACCGGGAGAATTGGGTTACGAGAGTGTTGACAGTTGTTACCTAAACAGTAATTTCACTCGAGTTGAGGTATAGAAGGTGACCTTGAAGCAATTCCATGGAAAAATTCTAACAGAGATAGTAGGTTGTAATGAGACATGAGAATTATATCAAAGGCGTAGAAAGGTATTTGGAAATGTGTGGGTGGGTGCGGAGCGAAAATGTGACCGGGGGATGGGGCCCTGCCACGTCCGGAAAATGGGGGTAGATTTAGAAAAACTTAATTTTAAAGGGAAAGGACTAATTTCTGACACTCTCTGGGTGTAGTGCAAATTTCAGTTTACACGTAGAGTACGTAGACCTACCAAGGAAATATTCGCCACAAATGGCTCCCAGATTGCAGGAAATGGCACTTTGGCACTTTTCAGACCTCAGGAGAGTGCATCTGAACATTCCTCATTCGACATTTTATGGTGTCGAAATTTCCAACTGTCCAAAGGACAGGTAAACGAACGTGTCTTTACAAGCATGATATGGGGTTGAGGGATGTCTCCTATGAAATATTATTTAGTCTCTCTTGGAACGATCTTAGAAGCAAAACGATGCTACTTTTTATCTTCTCACATGTGCATCATGCACTGGAAATCAAGAGTGGCGCCAGAATTTTCCCGACAAGGGGCCAAGCTCCCTGACGGGAAGGCAAGCAAACCGCAGCTCCGGTGGATTGCCGAATGGATGGCGCGGAAAGTAACATTTTAGGCGTACGAATTAAGCGCACCGAAAATTTCGGGGTTTTTGTGTTGAGGACAATTTAAAAATTTGGGATTTTTACTAAGGATAACTAAAAAAGGGTGGTTTTATTTTGTGAAATGAAGTGTGCAACATGTGATCGTTGAGGATTACATACTTAACTCTTTAGGTCTCCACGACGAAAACTGGACAAACTTCCCCGAGGTTCCCAAAATAGCTCCCACAAAATGTTTCCCAAAACATTTGATAAGCAATTGCATAGGCAATGGAGTAGGGAAAACAAGCCAGTGAGCCACAACTGGCCAGCCCCAGGGGCGTAGGGAAGGTGTTATCTTTGGGGGGTGCAGAGATTATGTTTTGCCGATAGATCTGATAATGCGTAGCGCGAAAACGGGCTTAGGCGGGTGAGATGTGTAGAAAGTGGTTTTTCAAGAATGTAATATGACCCGAAATAGTGCGCCTGTACGGAAGTCTTTAATTCCCTTTCTTTCCCTGAGTTGCCGAAGGACTCAGTCACTCGTCCAATTACGCCATCGATGGTCGTCACATGCATAATCAATTTGCCGACGGGCATTCAACTTGAATGGGCCAATTAGATGAAGAGCTAAAATCGAAGTAGCCGATAACAGACTGGACACGCGCTCCCGTTCTCTCTCTCTCATGTTTTTCTTTTCATTCTACGTCTTCCCTTTCAATCCCTTCCTTTCCCTTTCCTTTCCCTTCTGCTCTCCTCTTTTCCTCCTTTCCTTTTTTCCTCTTCTTTTCCTTTCCCTCTCCCCTTCTTGCCGACAGACCGAAAATTTGCCGACGGCTACCAAATATTGGGGGTGTGATACCCCCCCCCCCACACACACACACCCGCTCGCTACGGCCCTGGACCTATCTGATATTTGAAGGTTGTCATAACTTCCAGGTCAGGAATTTTTTCATGCTCATTAATGACGCTCCAAAGTTAATCACCGGTGGGTATATCTTATAATTAGTTCTTTCTGTGTGGAGAGAAAAAAGGGTAGACGCGTGCTAATCTAGACCACACCTGCTCCCCAAATCGCCATCTAAAGATTGAGACTCGAGAGAGTGTTCCCAGTCCTTACCTACTTTCGCGGATGTTGGAAGGGGTGGAGAACCCGTACTCGAGCTGTAGTGTCTGGGCTGGATGATAGGGCAGATAGGGGGAACTTGCCCAGGGCCGGATAGGAGAGGATCCCCTCAATATAACAGCATGGGCACACAATGCCGTCGGAAGATTTCTAACAGTCTAATAATGGGGGGGGGGGGAGAGAACTACCCAACTTTGAGATGGGGAAGGGGCTGAATCATTCAGCTCCGGGGCCTGTTTAAATTTTGTGAGGTAACTTTTGACGTTTTAAGACAACAAACCCTTCAAAATAAAAATAATTGCATCCCCAGCCCGCCCCGATCCGACGACTCTGGTGTAGCGTGGGGAAGGTTTATATTATCGAGTTGCCTTCTCTACCATAAAGAATGTTACAACTTGTGCTGAAATACCTGAGTTTGTCATTTTGAGGCATACAAATGCAATAAATTACATGATTTAGCCACTCTTTTGGAAATCTTGCTACAGCTACTGGGAATTAAAATTCAGTTACTTTATTAATCTTGTTCTCACGAAGAGTTTGTTAAGATTTTTACAGTGCCAGTAACTTGCTGTATCTTCCTCTATCTGGAAGGCGCTTCTGTTGGAATTTCCTATGTGCTTTTGTAATGTCAAATTATCACTATACACTGGCCGCATACAATTTGAATGATAAAATTGTGAATAGCCTCGGAATGGGCGAAACCATCATTTTTATCAAAAATTTTGAATGGTAATTATCAAATAATTCGAAATAAGGGAGAGTGCAGGAAAACTTTTGCGAAGCACAGTGAAGTACGACATTTCCAAAATGTATTTTTTTTTTAAATTCTATTTTTTGGGATCATTTCGGCATTTACGTCCAAAACTCTTACAGAAGTTGTGTCCCTGGGGGAGTCTACGTATCATAATCACAACTATTCAGGCGCGTAGTCAAGGAGGGGGCGAAGGGGGAAGCCTCCCCCTCCTTGAGCATATTTTTTGAATTTTTAATGACTTTTTATGATATTGCTAGTAACCTAAAATAAAAATATGTTCAGATGCAACTTACAAGGCCTGTAAAGTGCCATTTCCAGCGACCTGGGAGCATTTTCGGCCCAAATTTTCTTTTACGCTTCCCACCAACTGTGGTAGCGCTACTCTTAAATAGTTTGCCTACAGGTCCCCCCCCCCCCCTCCTTAGCAACTTTCCTGGCTACGCGCCTGCAACTATTAGCAAATATTAGGGTCGTTGACCAAATATTAGGGGACGAAGGATGTGCACTCCCCAACCACATTATTGGGGGAGACAATGTTATCCATCCCCCATAATTACCGCCCTCGCGGGTAATGCTTTCTCTTATAAGAAACGAAATCACACGCTCCATATAGTGGAGGACATTTCAATTTAACAAGCACATAGGCCTATATGTTGACTGATCTAGTGAAATACTTTATTCAAGGCCAGGTTTTCCGACTACCGACCAGCCCTCGCTCACACTAAATTCGCCATTGAGGGAACCTGTCTGGAAAATACCTTTCCGGTGTTACCAATTAGTGGTGCCAAGGTCGTCACATATATTACCCTTAACCATCAACATACTACTTCCGTTGAAATACAGTAATATAACAGAGATGAAAGATAGAGGTACAATGTCTCCTTTCCCTAGATCCGTTTATGTTTCAGTATAGAGCTATAAAGCTATGAAAGTTAAGTTGAGCACTTTTCAACTCTGAGCTATGTCCGTGATTAGCCCGGAAGAGCAAGGGATCACGACCATGCATGGTTCTTGAATAGCTTTATAACGTGTGATATTTTTGAAGAATGATCCGGCCTTTAACGTAAGCATTTGGCCCCAAGCGTCTTACATTCTTTTTACGCCTTCTTCACCATTAGATACTTACCGCATTTAAACTACCGGCATCTGGCCGACATTAACACGTACTAAGAAACTGTGTTTATTTTAGAAGACATTCGAATCATCCTATTTTAGATCAGCTCGGAGGGTAAGAAGTGTTCTTACCTGTGGTTTTGTGTCTTGAACAACATGAACATTCCCTTCTTAGCCTTCAGTAAAAGTTGTTTTATAATCTCCCCCAAATTACGTGTATTTCGCATACTATGTATGGAGAGCATGGTTTGTTTATCTTCCTGGCATCCTACAACACCCTGCGGCAATCGTAATTTGGAAAAGGCTTATTCTGTGCTAATCAAACAATTTAGTAAATAAAAAAGATTTTGTCACATTTGCGATTCATCATCCGGCAATCGCCTTTGACAGCAGTAGGTTCAGCTGAAGGTTTTAGGCTATGATATCACCAGGGACATCTTTTCTAGAAGCAGCTCTCTACTGTTATCAGCTATTGCACGGTAGATTCTGTACTTGGGGAGCATTTACATTGCAGACCAGGCTTAGGATCTGTCTGGAAAGGATGGGGTCTCTATCTGCGCTCGGACTCTTGCTCCACTTTGCACCTTGTGTGTACTTTTCATCTCGATCTGAATGGATTTAAGACCGGATGGACTTAAGTTAGAAAAGGAACTGATTTGATAGGTGATACAGATGTCTATGATACCCACCGTGCATTGTCGACGTATTATACGTTGAGCTCTGACATCTTGTCGCCTCCGATTGTCTTCAAGTTAAAAACAGACTGTTTTAAAAGTATAAACTTCAAGAGAAGTACAAGTCACCTTCGCAAATGCAGTTGACAAAAAATTTTCAACTTTGGTGCTATATACCTACATTCTATTTACAACAAATAACGTTACTTGAGCAGATCTGTTACTTAAAAAACTTTGAGCCTTGGCGTCAAATTGAGACGTGTCACTCTCACTTTTCGAGTGGGGTATATTAATACATTAATCCCATTAACGTACAACAGATTGTGTGGATTCAATGTTTTGAAAGCCATCATTGCCACCCTCCAGTCATCCACTGTCCCCCGACCTACTTAGGATAAACCCTTCCCCATCATTCGACTGTTAGTTTGAGTCAAAGTGGTGATATTATGGTATTCATGGCCAGTGGCGTGTGCAGGATTTCGGAGGTGGGGGGCACAACCTGTGATTCCCCCGACTGACATGGAGGAGTGTCACAAGTGCACCGAAGGTGCGCCACGAGCGCGAAGCTCGAGTTTGAACGCGTGGGGTCCAGGGGTCCGCGCTAGGGCCCCTGGCGGGGTCCAGGGGGCGAAGCCCCCGGAAGCTCCTGCAATATAAGGTAATAAGACCGCCGTAAATTGGTTCTAGAGGCCTTATTGATCAGGTTTCGTTTGTTTCAGATTTTGTGAAATTCGATGCCAATGACGGAGAGTTTAGGTTATCCTCTATGCGTTGTAAGCTGCAGTGTGCAGTATGTGTCACAAACAGTGACAGGACTGTACGTTTAAGATCACCAGACCAGTCAAGAAGGCTGCTTGAGATGATCGCAAAAGTTAACAGATATAGTTGTACCATTACAGATGGTTTAAGTAATTAGGAAGGAAACTAAATGATAGTAGGCCTACCTGCACCATAGGCCAGGTATTCATATTGATAGCATCCTGTCTGATTATTCACTATATAGGGCGATTGGAAGAGCTCTACCCTTTGGTAAACGACCAAATAATGAAGACATTCTCTCCTAATCTCATTCTGTAGGCTAATTCTAAGTTTTGAGTGCCAGGGATGGCGCCAGGATTTGCCCAACGGGTGGCCAGACGGGTGGAGTGTGGGGGGGGGGGGGGGTGGGGGGGGGGGGGGACCAAAAAAATTTAAAATTTTTTAAAAGGAAAAATTATCAAGTTCCAAAATGAAAAACCCCAAAAGGGGGGGTTTTAAACTTTTACAAACCCAAACCCTGTCCTTATTAATTCATGCAAATAAAACCAAAAGTTACAAGGGATAAGGAAAAACCCAAAATTCTTTTCGAATAAAGTAACAAAATTAAGAGCCCTTTCCTCGTTGCATTAAAATTTCAAAGGGGTTTTTGGCTCTCCACAAAAAATCCCTAAAAATTTACATTTTTAAAAATTCCAAATTTAAAACCCTTTCCCAATAGTCAAAGTGGTAGAGTATTCAAAGGCGCCCAAACCAACAAAAACCCCCTTTTTCCCATTTTAAAATTAATTTTAATTTATTTTTTCTTAAATTTAAAAATGTATTTTAATCCTTTCCTCCTTATTGGAAATTTTGGGAATTTAACTTAGTGAACTTAAAAGGAAAAATATAAAGTCCATTTCACTCTTTTTCTCGTGTTTAGGGGATTTAAATTGGAAATTTGCCAAAACCCCTTCGGGGGTTCTTTTACATTTTACCCTAAGGTTCTGGGGGAAAGTGATGTAGTTTAACTTACAGTAAGTTGCAAGCCCTCAAACGAAATACTTTTTCCAAGAAATTTAAAAAATAAAAATTTAAATTTTTAAAAAATTTGTTAGAAAATTTTAAAAAATTTTTTTGGTTTTTTTACGAATAGGGAATAATTCCATCGAAATTTTATTTTAATTTCATATAATATTTACTAAAAAATTTTTGAAACCCCTTAACCTTTAGCAAATTTACACTTTAACCAAAAAAAAATTAATTTTTAGTTTTAATTAAAGCTTCAATCCCAGCAAATTAAAAACATTATTCAAAATCCTAACCATTTTTCGACATAAAAGTTTAATTAAATAAAGGGAGTTGTATTTTCCCTTGATGAAATATTATGTAAAATCCAAATATGAAAAAATGATAAAAATTCCTTTAAAAATTAGTTGTTTAAATTTTTTGAAATTTAAATTGAAAACCAAAACTTAGATCAAATTTTTTCAATTTTTTTTTCCCTTTTATATTTTTTGGGGAAAAAATTTTAAAAAAAGGGGGTTTAAAAAAATTTTAAAAAGTTTTTGGGGGCCCGATTCAAATTTTTTGAAAAGGAAATTTTAAATTTTTTAAAAATTTTTTAAATAAAAATGTTTTCACCAAAATTTAAAATTTTTAAATTTATCCCTTTTTTTTGGGGGTTTGGGAAAACCCCCCCTTTTTTTAAAAAACCCACTAAATTTTTAAAACCCCAACCTTAAAGAAATTTTTAGGCATTTATTAAAAATTTTTTTTTTTTTTAAATTTTAAATTTTCCCCCAGGGAAAAATTTAAATTTTTAAATTAGAGGGGAAAAAAAGGGGGATTTTTTTAAAATTTTTTTCCAAAATTTTAAAATTTAAACCCCAAAAAGGGGGGGGCCCCTTTTGCATTGTTTTCCCCCTTTCCTTTTTGGGGCCCAAAAGTTTTATCCAAAAAATTTTCCCCAAAAAAAAAGGGGGAATTGGGAAAAAAAAAAATTTTGAAATTTTAAAAAGCCCTTAAGTAAAAAATTTTTTAAAAAAAAATTTAAATTTAAAGGGGCCCCCTCCCAAATACCCTTTTATTTTAAAAAATTTTAAAAAATTTTTAAAAATTTTTTTTTACTAAATTTTTTGGTTTAAAGATAAAAACAAAAAATTTTTAAAAAGGGGGGGGGTTTGGGGAAAAAACCGGGGGGGCCCAAATAAGGTTCCCCAAAAACGAAAGGGAAAAAAGTGGGGAAAAATTTTAAAAATTTTTTTGATGGGGAAAATTTTGGGGGAAATTTTGAGGGGTTTAAAACCCCCTTTCCCCCCATCGGGGTCAACCCCCAAAACTTTGGGGAAAAAAAAACCAAAAAAAAGGTTTGGGGGGGTTTTTTAAGGGGGTTTTTTTTTTCTTTTTTCCTTTTAATTTTTTTTCGGGTTTTGGGGTTTTTTTGCAAAAACCCCCCCCCCCCCTTTTCCCAAAAATTACCCCCTTTTTCCTTCCAAAAAAAAAAAACCCCCTTTTTAAATTTTTAAAAAAATTTTCCCAAAACAGGGGCCCCCAACACCATTTGGGTTTTGGGCCCAAAATTGGGGTTTTTTTTAAAAATAAAAAAAAAATACCCCCCTTTTTTTTAAACGTGGGGAAATTAAATTAAAATTTCTTTTAAAATTTGGGCCCCCAAAAGGGCCCCTTTAAAAAAAATTTTGGGGGTTAGGTTATAAATTTTTAATTGGGGGGGGGGTTTTTTTTTTCCCCAAACATTCCCTTTTTCCCTTTAAGTAAATTTAAAAAAAAAAAAGGAAAAAATTTTTTATTTAAAGGAAAATTTTTACAAAGGAAAATAACATTAAAATTTAAAAAAATTAAAAAGGGAAGGGGGTTAAAAAAAAAACTTTTTAAAAATTTTTAAAATTTTAATTTTTATTTTTTTTTGGTTTTGGGGGAAATTTACCCCGGAAAAAAAAAAAATGATTTTGGGGTGGGTTTTTAAGTTTATTTAATTTAAAAAAAAAATTTTTGGGGGTAGGGGAAAATTTCCCGATAAAAAACCCCCCCCAAAAGTTTAATAAAAAACCCTTTTTTTTTGGGTTTTTTTTTGCAAAAAGGGTTTTATTTGTAAAGGGGTTTTAAACCTTATTTAAATTGGGTTTTTAATTAAATTAAAAGTAAATTTTTTTTTTGTTTTTTAAAGGGGTCCCCCCCCCTAGGTTTAAAAATTTTTCCAAAAAAAATTTCCCCTTTTTTTTAAAAAATTTTTTTCCCCTTTAAAAAAAAACGAAAAAAATTTGGGTTTTTTTTTTTTGAAAAAGAAATTTCCAAACAAAGAAACCCTTAAACCCAAAAAAAGGGGGGGCCGGGGGCGAAAAAACCCGAACCCCCCGCCCCAATGAGGGGCCCGCCCCAAAAAAAAAATTTTCCCTTTTTTTGGGGGGTGCCCCCCCCTGCCCCTTTTTCCATTTAAAAAAAAAATTTTTGGGGCCTTTTTGCTTAAAAAAATTTCCCCATTTCTTTTATTTTTTTGGGGGTTTTTTTGGGGGTTTGGGGTTTCCCCCCCTTTTTTGGAAAAACATAGAATTTTTAAGTTTAAAAAACCCCGTAAAATTTTAATTTAAAAGGGTTTTTTAAAAAAAAAAATGGGTTTTTTTTTGCAAAAAGAGGGGTTTTTTGGGGGAAAATTTTTTTTTGGGGATAAACCCTTCAGGGTTTTTTTAAAATTTTTTGGACCCCCTTTTGGGGAAGAAAAAATTAAAAATTGGGGGTTTTTTCCCCAAAAAAGGAATTTAATAATTTTTAAAAAATTTCCAAAGGGTTTTTTAAATTTAAATTGCGGGGCCCCCCCCGGGGAGGGGGATGGACTCAAAAAGAAGGGGAAAACCAAAAAAAATTTTTTCCCCCGAGGGGGCCCGCTTCCCCCCTTTTTAAAAAATTTTAAAAAAAACCTTTTTTTTTTTAAAACCCCCAAGAAATACCAAAAATTTTTTTCCCAAAACCCCCCCTTTTGCAATTTGGAAAAAGTCCCCCTTTTTTTTTAAGGTATTTAAAAATTTTAAAAAAAAATTTTAAAATTTTAAAAGATTTTGGGAACCAAAAAAATTTCAAGTTTTAAATGGAATTCCCCCCGAAATTTTAAAATTAGCTACCTTTTAGGGGGGTTTTTTGCGACAAAACCCCTTTTTAATTTTAAAAACCCCGTCCATTTAATCCTTCCAAAAATAGGAGAAACCCTTTAAATTTTATGGCCCCTTTCGTGGGGCAGAAAATTTAAAAAGGGTATAATAAATTTTAAAGAGTCCCGGGGTTTTTTTTTTTTTTTTGGACCCGGGAAATAACTTTGAACATTTAAAAAAAAAAAATTTTTGGGGTTTTGAAAATGGGGTCAAAAATTCAAGGCCCTTGCAAGGGGAAACGCCCCCCCCCCGGGGGCCAAATGTGTCGGGGTCCCTTTTTTGGTTTTTCCGTTTCCCCATTTTTAAAAAAAAAAAAAAATTGATAGTGTTATTTTTAGCCAAATTTTAAAAGAAAAGGGTTTTTATTTTAAAAATTTTGGCTTCGCTTACGGGAGGGGAAGTTTAGCCAAAATTTTAAATTTTAAAGCACTTAAAAACGGGGGGGGGTTTTTTGGGGGGTTTGTTTTTTTAAGGGGAAAAAAAAAGGAGGACCCTTGTTTTTGCGCCCCAAAAAATGTTAAAGGGGGAAAATTTTTTCCCCTCGGGTTTAAAAAAATTTTCCCTTTTTAATATGACAAATTTTTCTAGAACCTTTGAAAAGGTCCGGAAAAATAAAATAAAAATGAAAGGCTTTTGAGGGGCAACTTTTTTAAAAGGGGGTAAATCGGGGGGGGGAAAATAAAAAGCGGTCTTAAAGAGTGGTTCCTGAATTTTAAACCCAACCCCAAACTTTTGGAGTCCAAGTTTTTATACCCTTTGGGTTAACCCCCATTCAATACGCATTTCCCCCCCCAAAAACCAATTTTTTACATGGGGCCATTTTGGGTACCAAACGAAAACAGGGGGGGTGGGAAAACGCCCGCCCAAACGTTATTTCCCCCTTTTTTGGGAAAGCTACATGGGAAAAAAAATTATTTTAAATTTTATTATAATTAATTTATAATAAAATTGAAACCCCCCTTTCCCCAAATTTCTTATGCCGGGGCCCCTTTTTAAAAAAAATTTTTTTGGGCTGCACAAACAACCGTTGGGAGAATTTTTTTTTTTTTTTTTCAGTTTTTAAAGTAAGGGAAATGCCTTTAAAATTCAGCAAAATTAAAAACTGAAAATGCAGGAAAAGAAAAATATGGGAATGCCTTTTTTCCCCCTTGGGTTTTTTGGGAAAAATCCCCCGGCGGGTCCCCCCGAACCGATTCCGCCCCGGCCGAGTTGAGGGCCCCCTTTCCCCCTAAAATTGAGCCCTCATCCAAAATTTAATTTTTGGTTATTTTTCAACTTTCAAATGGTCCCAAAAAATTTTTTCCCAAAAAATTTCCCCCACCCACCCCCCCCAACCCCCCAAAAAAAACCATTTCCCCCTTTCCATTCATAATAACGCGGTAAAATTTTAAAAATTTTGGGTAGCTTGCCATACCTAAAACCCCAAAACACCTCTTAATTTGCCTTTTTAATTTAACAATTGGCTAACCTATGGGCAAATTTTTTTTTTTAAGGACCATTTTCAAGGGTTTTGGGCTGAAACCCCCTTTTGTAAAAAGGGAAGGCATTAATGCAGCCCTTTCAAAAAAAATTTTTTGACTTTTTTTCCCCAAAAAAGGGGCAACCAACAAATTTTTTTTTTTTTTTAAAACGGCCTGAAAAGGACCCCCCAAATTTCCTTTTAACGTCTTAGGGGTTTTTGCGCTATTCGGGCCCTTTTAAAAGATTTAATTAATTGGTTTTTTTTATTTTTTTGTTTTTAATGAAAAATTACCTAACAGGATTAATTTTCCCCAAGCCCCCCTTTTGGGCCCCTTTTTCTAGGGGTTTAATCTTAATCTCCCAGCATTTTTTTAAATTAATTTCCCCAAAAATAAAACGTTTTGTTTTCCTTTTTAAAAAAATAAAAAAAAGGGGGTTTGGGAAAAAGGAAAAAATTTTTTAAGAAAAGGGAAAAGGAAGGGAAAATTTTTTTAACAAAAAAAGGGGAAAAAAAAACCCACAATTTTTGGGAAGGTTAAACTACTTAAAGCGCCCCCAAGGCCTTTTGCCCCCCCGTTTTTTCCCTATCCGCCATGGGGTAAAGGCTATTCTTTCCCTTTTTGTGATCCCCGGGGGATAAAATTCAGGGATTGGTTAAAAATTTGGGGAAAAAAAATTTTCTAAAAAATTTTTTTCAAAAAATTAAAATAGATCAAAAAAATTAAATTTTTTCAAAATTACCAGGGTTTTGAGGGCCCCCTTTTCCCATAGGACAGTAAATAGGGGCTGGGGGAAAATTTCCCCGAAAAGCCTGTAAATTTTTTAGGAAATTTGATTTTATTCAAATTTGATAAAATAAGGGGGGGTCAAGGCGCATGGTTTGTATAAGAAAGACGGTCAAAAAAGGATGTGGGGTGGGTACTTCAACCCCCCTCAACACACCCCCCCATCCGCCAAAAAGTTTTTGGCCATTTTTGGACTATTTTTCCCTTTTTCAAAAATTTTTTAAAATAAACACGGAGAAATTTTTGGGTTTTCTCATAAATCCCCTCCGGGGGCCAAACAGGGGCCCAACGAAAAATTTTGGACTTCAATCCCCTTCAGAAAGAGTACCAAGGATTATCTTGGTGGTACCAGGCATGCATGGATTATTGGCAAAAGCTGGTTAATTCTGAAAATACAAAGTTAAGATGAAAGTAGTACAATAACGATGAGAACTCAATCAAGATATCATAGTGCTATTTTGTAATGCGATGTAATGAAAGGTATATGACAAGAAATTCCTCCTCAGTTTGCAAAATTTCAGCCTCCTTTCCCCCTTTCTAGCCATTGCCACGTCCTGGGTTCAGCAGAGGTGACATAATACGCCTTACCGATCGCTCAGAATAATTGCTAACACGACACAAATACCATGGTTACATACCAGGTACCATTTTGTGTAAAAGTGCTAATAATTATAAGGTAACCCATGGTACTTTTTCCTGAGGGTTGGGAAACAGAACACCAACCTTTGTTAGTTGTGTCTTACGCTAATCACAAAAATTGCTCCAGAGGTCAAGCAGCTATTTTTTCATCTCAAAGGTCGTGGCAGGCAGTATCAATGCGGAAAACAAAAACTAATATAGAAGGGTTCACCCCAGTTGTTGCCCTTCAAGTTGTCAATGTCTGCAAAATCTATGTAACTACCTGATTCGTCTCCTTTTTCTCTAAAATTCTCGTCCCTATTATGATTTATGTATTGCTATGTTTTGATAAGATGGGGCTGTACTTAAACCCTGGTCCTTGTAGGCTACTCACCTGTTCAGAAATTGGCCACCATGGGGAACCTTATTTTCCAAAATTCTTGGACATAAGTTCAATGCCAAGGCAGTAAGTAATTACAATGTCATGAACTTGAAGAGTGATGGTGAAGTGTCAGAATGGACCGAGGCTCTGAACTGACATTTCAATTGAAAAAGTGGAAGTTTGATTAAAAAGTAGAAGAACAAAGCTGGAAACAGAAGGTACGTTCTATGATTCATGGTTGAAAACCGTAGTTCTTGTAGAAGTTTTTTCATTCTTTAGGGGCTTGGCGGGGCGGGGTTCGAGGCGATGCAGGGCGGTGCTGCTGGCTGTGCCAGCAGTGTCCGGTGTCCATCATCCTATCTTAAATTGGTGTTTACAAGGTTTCTGTTTTTGACCTCTGTTGACCTCAAATGCACCCTGACCTCCACCAGAAACAATAGAGAACCTTCCTCGTATAATAAACATTCTATATTCTAGAATTGTTAGTAAAACAGAGGGACAAAAATTGAATAACAAAAATTGGAGAAATAATTGTCTGGATAGGATCAAACCCTGGCAGTCAGAATGAGAACACCAAGCACTTTCTGCCACACAATCAAGCACAACAATATCAATTAAGTTTTCCAACCATGTAATAGCACAGCCTTTCACACGTCCATATCCATAAATACAGTAGATAATTAAAAAGCTGTGAAAAGATAAATGGTACAGCAATTCAGCCGTCTTTTCCGATGGTCACGAAACTACATTGAAGTCCTGCCACCTACTGTCTATTCAGGTTCTGGCTCTACGTTGTCTTGGTTTCATCTCTGGTGACTTCAGGTGTCTTTGACCTAACAAAAACCATGGATTCTCTTTCTTAAATGTGACAACTCAAGTACCAAGTTTGAAAAGTATCCAGCATCCCTGTTCGAAATATCAGGTAACAAGTTTCGGCGTTTTTGGACCTCGCATGGTGACTTCAAATGACCGCTAACCTCACCAAAAACAATTAAGATTCTTCGTCTTAATTATGCAATTGATATACCAAGTATGAAAGTTGTCATCATTCTTGTCTAAAACATAACTCGATTATAAGCACTTTTCAAGGTTTGTATTTTTCCACTCTGTTGACCTTAGCTAGCGTGGTTTGGGGTTTTGTGGGGGCTTTGACCTTGCTTGAAACAAAGAGGGTCCATTTTCAGGACTTTAGTGCAACACATCACAAAGGTTGAAAATTGAAAAGTACACATGCTTTCCAGCGGCAGTATAGCCTGGGCGAAGTTCCATAGGGGGAGTCCGACAATATCTAGGCGAGGCACCAAGTGTATGCCTACAGATAGTTAACATCAGGGGGACCTCTCTTTCAATATTTGGGTCCCATCGCCAAAGGGGGTTCTGAGGCGAAGTGTACATGTAAGATGGCTAAGGTTCAAATTGTATACCGTATCGTTGGCAAGGCTTTGAAACTGATTATATTTTTTTTGTTTTGCAAATTTCATTATTTAGTTATATCCTTCATATTTTGTGGCTGCGGGAAGCAAGAGGTGCTGTATAAGAGAGGAGGACGACATCCTGTACTCTGAGAAATTTTTGTCTATGAGAGGGTGACTTGGATGCAAAATGGTGCTATCTTTCTTAAAGGGAGTAGGTTTTGAGTTAATATTGATTATTTTGTGACATGGAGTTTTGAAGAGAAAGTTCTGCATGCCAATGCGTCTTATTAGCTCATTAGCCCATTTATCACTCCCGTTAGTACCGAAAACGTGAACAAAATTTTACTTTTTATGGCCTTAAGAGTGATAGTTTTGCAATGCAAGCCCTTGATAGACCAGCCACTCTGGAAAAATACAACATGTATTTAAAACGCAGCTTTGACCCCAACAGTTGTTCGTAAGCAGGAGTGAGAGCCTGTCAATCAAGTTGGTGATAAGCTTCACTGATGTTATATTTGGAAACAGGGGTTGCATTGATTAATACCTAATGGTAAAAGTGGTCTGGTCACCAAATCGTAATAAATGATTTTAAACATAATTTACCCAACGTTGCTGTTGCAGTTGTGTGTTAGATGTTCAGAATCTCTTAGTTTGAACATTTACCACACAAGATTTGTAAAACTTGTAAGCGTGAATTGATCATATGTTGTAGGACACGTCATTACTTATATATTTTTTCTATCCGTTTGAGCGTAATTTGTGAACGGGGAGATGCATACAGGGGAGGGATTGCACCGATATTTTTAAGAAATTTTACTTGTTCTTACGTTCAAACTAGAATCCAAATGGTGTTATCTTTGTACTTACGTGGAGCTTTGGAGTTTGGACTCAAAAATGATCTAAACTTTTAAATATTTACTGAATTTCTTCGGCTGTTCTTTCTGCATGGCACCCCTTCAAGACTAGTAGTCCGGTGCATACTTCCCACAATAGCGCTCTTAGTTCGAAATGGGGGAGCCACCATCAGTTGGTGCATAGCCAAAACATATGGCCCTTGCAAGAAAAGGGTGAAAGGACACATTTCAGACATAAAAAGCTTGCATCTAAAGCTAAACTTTTTCCTTGGAATTTTATCTTCAGAGATAAAATAAGATTTCAAGAAGAAACATTAGATTGGATTTTTTCACCTGGAATGCAGTCACACGGTACACGTCATCCCATTTCATGAATGGCTGTTGAGAATCATGTTATAAATGTTTCTCACTGCCCTAGGTTGATGATATTTACGTATAGACTCACTCCTTGGTTTACCTTGAATAAGGCCATATTGAGTTTAACATATCATATAGTGAAATTAGGGGATATTGTGAGATTTAGCTGTGGTCAAAATAAGTTGCGGTGACTGCTAATGCCCTTAATTTAAAAGTACCTGATAAGCTCATGAGTTTAGCTAATAATTTATAGGTCCGCAACCATGGTTAGTTTATCATTTAGCCAGTGTATGATGGTGGCTACATTCAAGCGGCGTTCTTGCTAGGAGGAAGATGGTTTATTATGTCAGGAAGAGAAACCCGCATAAAGAACGCTTCTTGGCGGGGGTCTGGGAATCTCCCCTAGAAAATCGGGGAAAAAAGAACCCTTTATGCCATTTCTCTAGGTTTCTGGGGCCTTGAAATTATAATTGTGGACAGTGGAATTATTCAGCTGTTCTGATATTTCTCACCTTTCATCTACGTTGAGAATCTCACGGCTACTGCCCCCGCAGCGCTACGGCCCTGGCTTCCACCTTTTTTACATTTTGACACCTGTGACCTCACATGACCTCTGACAACCCCCCCGCCCCCAGAAGTTCCATATACCAAGTAAGAAAAATATCCATCATTCCTACCTTGAGATACGGTGTTTCGTTACAAGCAAATTTCACAAACAACACATACGTACGCGCAACCACACAAACGCACACAAACGTACAGCATGTACTAGTGCTGATGGATGGATTTCTTTTGCCTTTGGCAGAGATCAAAAACTAAAAGCATTAGTCCCTAAGCTTCCATAAAAATGAGAGGACAGGATGTGGAGTAAAAATTGAGTCTTACGGTAGACGATTATGATCATTCGGCGCGACGAAGTGGAAAGCGACATATTAAAACAGTTATTGATACATCCGATCGAAGGTAGGGATTGCACTCATATTGCTATAGCTAGCTTCGGGCTCCTGGTGGTATACTTCCACTACTTTTTCGCTCAAATCACTTGCCGCTTTTACTTAGGTAACGGTTTAGTTAGCTTTATTGGAGCTCCTGACTGAAAGCTGAGTATAATGGTCATGTGTAGTGGATTTATGTATTCCTGTAAGGGAGAGGAAACCGGTATACTATTAAATGACCTTCTTAATCTTGCAAAAGCAGCCGGGCTCAGAGGCCTCCCCTAAGGCTGTGAACGTTTGCAAAATTACTAACGTTTTAATCGCAAAATTTTGAGATCGTTTAGCGATTAATCGCAAGTACCTATGATCAACATAGATACTTTAAACTTACTCTTGAACATGATGAATATGTAAAATGTGGTAGTGACTTCGTGGACATAGTTCCAGGAACCTCAACACGGATCTCATAGAAGCTCAACTTTAAGGGGTCGTATGTTCTAAGTGTGTGCCATTTGTATAATTATTTATTTCACTTTTCAAAAAGAGTTTAAGTTAAAACAATTAATTTTCTGTAATGACTGCACAGATTGGTTTTTATTTCGTACGGAAAAACGGGTTTTGCGATTAATCGCTGGTAGCTTTGATACCAACGTTTATACACATGCCGATCGATTAGCGATTCATCACTAACGTTCACAAACGTTCCAGGCGCCTACCTCCCCTCCTTGCTTGAAGATTCTAGCAAAACCAGATCACTCCAGTCCGACTGAGATCTATAATTGTCTCTCCTCAAGTGGAGGGTTACCAGAGGATTGGAAAAAGGCTAACATTACCCCATGTTATAAGAAAGGGGAGAAAAGCTGACCCGAAAAATTATCTTCCCGTGTCTTTAACCAGTATATGCTAAGAATTCCATGAGCATATTGCCACAGCCAATGATGCACTACCTTGATAAAACCATCAAATCTGTAGATTAACGACATGGTTTTAGAAAAAAAAAAAGGATCCTGTGACACCCAGTTGGTCTTAAACAATTGAAGACTTGGCTGGTTCCTGATAACAGTAAACAGCTGGATGTTGTGATTCTTTGTTTCAGCAAAGCGTTTGATAATCCCCCACCATAGACTTGTCAAACAAATTATACTATTATGGTATAAACAAGAACTTGTTTGTTGGATAAACGCTTTTTCTCTGAGAGTGAACAAAGGTCGTTCTCGAAGGCCAGTCTTCTTCTTATCTCCCTGTGGACTCTGGTGTGCCCCAGGGCCACATTTTAAGGACCCGTCCTATTTCTACTGGATATAAATGATCTGCCATGAAACTTAAAATCAAACTGCACGATTATTGCGGAAAGACTGCCTCTTGTACAATAATATCTCAAGTACTAATGGAGTCTGAGGATCTACAGAAAGATCTGACCTCTTAAATGCTTGGCAAAAACAAGTGGCAAATGTGCTTTAATTAGCAAGTGCACGTCATGCATATTACAGTAGATCCCCTATCCCTATTATTATAAGCGGGGCAATGAGACCTAAAGACAGTTTACTATCATTCTATACCTTGTATCCATCTTCAAGGACAACATGAAGGGGATACGCAAAGTTACTCATGCGACTAGTAAAAGAGTAGGGTACTCGCCTTCATAAAAAGGAATCTATCAACTGCCCTGAGCAGCATTAAGCTAAGGCCTATACCAGCTTGCGTCCAGACCTCATTTAGAGTATGCTAACATGCATGGGGACCATACACTGAAAGCACTGTAGCCAGTTCGGAAGGGGGCAAACGTAATGACACGCAAGATTCGTCAAACACAATTATTGTAAAACAGAAGGAACGGTCACCACAAGCTCCGCATGATATTAACTGGACGACCTTGCAAACAGAAGATTGCCTCTAGATTAACTTACTTATAAAATCAACCAAAAAAAAAAAACCCTTAGTTCGACATACCCAAAGAACAATTCCTAAACAGTGACACGGCAAGGTCTTCGAGAACAAGAATGCAAAACTTCACAAACTGCGGCCTACTACTGATCTATAAGTACTCCTTTTTCACTAGAAAAAAGAAGGGGACGTCAGTGCAACCAGTATTATACGTTTAAAGTTAACTTGCATTCTGATTAATACATACCCCCTCCCCGCACACCTCTGGCTTAATGCTCTACCGTTTTTTAGACCCCTGCCAGTATACGTGAGAAGGGAAGGAGAAGAAGAAGAAGAAGAAGGCGAAGAGAAGAAGAAGAAGAAGAAGAAGAAGAAGAAGAAGAAGAAGAAGAAGAAGAAGACGCAAGAAGAAGAAGAAGAAGAAGAAGAAGAAGAAGAAGAGAAGAAGTATTAATCTATATACCATGATCACCAGAGTCAATCTTAATTTTTATGTGGAAACCTCAAATAATTTGTCGAGTAAGAAATATGTGTGTACCTTATATGCATGTAATGCCCAAACGTTGGCGCAAGAAAGTGATACATGACCATGCATTATTGACTCAATGTGAATGTTGAATTTTGTCCAGGGATTTTTAACTTTTGAACTTCTATTTAAGACACAGAAAGTTCAAGTCAACTGGTCAAACTTGGAACCACACAACTAAATTATATCGAAAGATATCATAAGCCTTTGGCTTCTGGTTAACTTGAGTGCATAATCTTCACAAATGACACAATAAAGATGTCAGATGAAAGTAGATTGCGCCAATGTGATCGCCCTTCGATCTCCCTGGCTTGAGGGAGGTTGGAAAAATATACCTTTAAGTTCCGGAATTTTTCCTGTAATTATGCGTAATAGTATTGCCTAAAAGGTCATCAAATATCAGATACAAAATGGAACTGTGACGAATCCCCCCCCTCCCCCCCCCCGAAGTGGCCAAAATTTTGGTCATTCCGTGGGTGAATGTGGTGGAAACTTTCTTGGCGCCTTTGACGCATGTGGGAACGGGTGAAAAATGTTTGCTCGCTGGCCGACATTCCAAATTCTTGTACTCCTCTTGTGATACTACATGTTCAAGAGCGCAGTAACATTAAGGGGTCTCTATGGTGGTTTAAGGTGATAGACCGTTTTGGGGAGGGGTTTAAAGGGAGGGAAGACTTTTCCCTTGGCAGATATATTTGCGATGTAAGGTGCAGACTACATTGTAAACTTGTGCTGTAATGGCAAAGCACTGTAACTCAATACAAAAACTACTTTTCAGGAAAATTCGAGGGTTATAGACACCATATCAAGGGCTTGTTGACCATGTGACGACGGCACCGGGGTAACGGAGGGGAGTATTCCCCCTAAACCCGATTTGCAAACTTTTGGAAGATTTTTTTTCTTAATGAGCCCAGAAGTTTCAAAAATCGGTTAGGGGGAAAATAAATCCCTCGTTACCCCGGTGCCGTCGCACATGGTCAAAGGCAAGCCCTTGAGAATGGGTGTCTATAACCCTCAGGAATTTCTTCCGGAAAGTTAGTTTTGTAATTGAGTTACAGCTGCCCAAATTACAGCACAAGTTTACATGTAAGTCTGCACCTTACATCGACAAATATATCGCCAAGGGAAAGTCTTCCCCTCCCTTTAAACCCCTCCCCAAAACGGTCTATCACCTTAAACACCATAGAGACCCCTTAATGTTACTGCGCTTCTTGAACATGTAGTATCCAAGGAGGAGTACAAGAATTTGGAATGTAGGCACAGCGAGCAAACATTTCACCCGTTCCCACTGCGTCAAAAAGGCGCAAGAAAGTTTCCACCAACATTCACCCACGGAATGCAAAATTTTGGCGCACTTCGCGTGCATTCGTCACAGTTCGCATTTTGTATCTGATATTTGATGACCATTTTAGGCAATACTATATACGGCATAATTACGAGGAAAAATTTCCGGAACTTAAAGGTATATTTCCAACCTCCCTCAAGCCAGGGAATCGAGAGGGCGATCACATAGCAATCTAACTTCATCATGACATCTTTATTGTGTCATTTGTGAAGATTATGCACTCAAGTTAACCAGAAAGCCAAAAGGCTTAGTGATATCTTTCGATATAAATTTAGTTGTGTGGTTCCAAGTTGACGCAGTTTGACTTTGAACTTTCTGTGCTTAAATAAAAGTATCAAAAGTTAAAAATCCATGGACAAAATTCAAACATTCACATTGAGTCAATATGCATGGTCATGTATCACTTTCTTGCTCCAAACGTTGGGGATTACATGCCCGATATAAGGTACACACTATTTTTTACTCGACAAATTATGTTGAGGTTTCCACAGATTGACCTCTGGTGATCATGGTATAAGATTAAACTCTTCTTCTCTTCTTCTTCTTCTTCTCTTCTTTTCTTCTTCTTTCCCTTTTTTTTTCTTCTTTTTCTCTTCTTTTCTTTTTTTCTTCTTCTCTTCTTTTTTCTTCTTCTTCTCTCTTCTTCTTCTTCTCTTCTTCTTCTCCCTTTTTCTCTTCTTCTTCTTTCTTCTTTTCTTCTTCTTTTTTCTTTTTCCCTTTTTTCTTCTTTTTCTTTTTTTCTTCTTCTTTCTTCTTCTCTTTCTTTTTCTTCCTTTTTTTCCTTCTTTACGTATATGGCAGGGGTCTAAAAAACGGTAGAGCATATAAGCCAGAGGTGGCGGGGAGGGGGTTGTATTAATCAGAAGCAAGTTAACTTTAAACGTATTAATACTGGTTGTACTGACAGCCTTCTGGTATGTGTTACACTCCTTTATAGTTCTAGTGAAAAAGGAGTACTTATAGACAGTATAGGGCCCCGCAGGTTGATGGAAGTTTTGCATGCTTGTTCTTCGAAGACCTTCCGGGGTCATGTTTTAGGAATTTCTTTGGGTATGTCGACTGGTTTTTTTTTGATTTATAAAGTAGATTTTAAATTTAGAGCAGATCTTCTTTTTGCAAGGTCGTCCCCTTAAAAACAGAGGAGTTTGGGGACCGTTCCCTTTTGTTTTTCAATAATTGTGTTTGGACGTACCTTTGAAGAAATACGTTTAGGGTGGTACTAAAGAAAAACAGAACCGAAGGTTCAAGTGTGCCGAATGTGAGGAAATTTTGATAGTTTGGGAAGGATTTAAGAAAATTTTGATCTTTTGTGAACTATTTGTGATATATAATGATTAAAACAGATCCATCACTCAATCGAAAACACACCTTATCCTACCCCTGCAGAAATCCATAGCTTAAACGCCTTCTGGGCTCATTAAGAAAAAAATCTTCCAAAAGTTTCAAAAATCGGTTAGGGGGAATACATCCCCTCCGTTACCCCGGTGCCGTCGTCACATGGTCAAGCAAGCCCTTGAGATGGGTGTCTATAACCATCAGGAATTTTCCGGAAAAGTAGTTTTTGTATTGAGTTACAGGCTTTGCCAATTACAGCACAAGTTTACATGTAAGTCTGCACCTTACATCGACAAATATATCGCCAAGGGAAAGTCTTCCCCTCCCTTTAAACCCCTCCCCAAAACGGTCTATCACCTTAAACACCATAGAGACCCCTTAATGTTACTGCGCTTCTTGAACATGTAGTATCCAAGGAGGAGTACAAGAATTTGGAATGTAGGCACAGCGAGCAAACATTTCACCCGTTCCCACTGCGTCAAAAAGGCGCAAGAAAGTTTCCACCAACATTCACCCACGGAATGCAAAATTTTGGCTCACTTCGCGTGCATTCGTCACAGTTCGCATTTTGTATCTGATATTTGATGACCATTTTAGGCAATACTATATACGGCATAATTACGAGGAAAAATTTCCGGAACTTAAAGGTATATTTCCAACCTCCCTCAAGCCAGGGAATCGAGAGGGCGATCACATAGCAATCTAACTTCATCATGACATCTTTATTGTGTCATTTGTGAAGATTATGCACTCAAGTTAACCAGAAAGCCAAAAGGCTTAGTGATATCTTTCGATATAAATTTAGTTCTGTGGTTCCAAGTTGACGCACTTTGACTTTGAACTTTCTGTGCTTAAATAAAAGTATCAAAAGTTAAAAATCCATGGACAAAATTCAAACATTCACATTGAGTCAATATGCATGGTCATGTATCACTTTCTTGCTCCAAACGTTGGGCATTACATGCCAGATATAAGGTACACACATATTTCTTACTCGACAAATTATGTTGAGGTTTCCACAGATTGACCTCTGGTGATCATGGTATAAGATTAATACTTCTTCTTCTTCTTCTTCTTCTTCTTCTTCTTCTTCTTCTTCTTCTTCTTCTTCTTCTTCTTCTTCTTCTTCTTCTTCTTCTTCTTCTTCTTCTTCTTCTTCTTCTTCTTCTTCTTCTTCTTCTTCTTCTTCTTCTTCTTCTTCTCCTTCTTCACGTATACTGGCAGGGGTCTAAAAACGGTAGAGCATATAAGCCAGAGGTGTGCGGGGAGGGGGTATGTATTAATCAGAATGCAAGTTAACTTTAAACGTATTAATACTGGTTGCACTGACAGTCCCTTCTGGTAATGTGTTACACTCCTTCATAGTTCTAGTGAAAAAGGAGTACTTATAGACAGTAGTAGGGCACGCAGGTTGATGGAAGTTTTGCATGCTTGTTCTTCGAAGACCTTGCCGTGTCACTGGTTTGAGGAAGTGTTCTTTGGGTATGTCGACTAGGTTTTGGTTGATTTTATAAAGTAGAGTTAATTTAGAGACAGATCTTCTGTTTTGCAAGGTCGTCCAGTTAAGATCATGGAGGAGCTTGGTGACCGTTCCTTCTGTTTTACAATAATTGTGTTTGACGAATCTTGCGGCATTACGTTGCACCCTTTCCAACTGGCTACAGTGCTTTTCAGTGTATGGGTCCCAAGCAGGTGTAGCATACTCTAAATGAGGTCTGACCAAGCTGGTATAGGCCTTAGCTTTAAGCTGCTCAGGGCAGTTGGATAGATTCCTTTTTATGAGGCCGAGTACCCTACTCGTTTTACTAGTCGCATGAGTAACTTGCGTATCCCACTTCATGTTGTCTTGAAGATGGATACCAAGGTAAGAATGAGAGTAAACTGTCTGTAAGGTCTCATTGCCCAGCTTATACTATAGGGATAGGGGATCTACCTGTAGAAATATGCATGACGTAGCACTTGCTAGAATTAAAGCACATTTGCCACTTGTTTTGCCAAGCATTTAAGAGGTCAAGATCTTTCTGTAGATCCTCAGAATCCTTAGTACTTGAGATAGTATTGTACAAGAGGCAGTCGTCCGCAAATAATCGTGCAGTTGATTTTAAGTTATCAGGCAGATCATTTATATACAGTAGAAATAGGAAGGGTCCTAAAAGTGTGCCCTGGGGCACACCAGAGTCCACAGGGAGATAAGAAGAAGACTGGCCTTCGAGAACGACCTTTTGTTCACTCTCAGAGAGAAAAGCGTTTATCCAACAAACAAGTTCTTTGTTTATACCATAATAGTATAATTTGTTGACAAGTCTATGGTGGGGGATAGTATCAAACGCTTTGCTAAAATCAAAGATGACAACATCCGCTTGTTTACGGTTATCCAGGGAACCAGCCAAGTCTTCAATTGTTAAGACAAGCTGGGTGTCACAGGATCTTTTTTTTCTAAAACCATGTCGGTAATCTGACAGGATTTGATGGTTATCAAGGTAGTGCATCACTTGGCTGTGGACAATATGCTCATGATTCTTACAGCATATACTGGTTAAAGACACCGGAAGATAATTTTTCGGGTCAGCTTTCTCCCCTTTCTTATAAAATGGGGTAATGTTAGCCTTTTTCCAATCCTCTGGTAACTCTCCACTTCGGAGAGAACAATTATAGATCTCAGTCAGGACTGGAGTGATCTGGTTTGCTAGAAGCTTCAAAGCAAGAGAGGGGAGGTAGGGCTGTGAACGTTTTGTGAACGTTTAGTGATGAATCGCTAAACGATCGCATGTGTAATAAACGTTTGGTACAAAGCTACCAGCGATTAATCGCAAAACCCGTTTTTCCGTACGAAATAAAAAAACAATCTGCAGTCATTACAGAAAATTAGATGTTTACTTAAACTCTTTTTGAAAAAGTGAAATAAATAATTATACAAATGGCACACACGTAGAACATACGACATTAAAGTTGAGCTTCTATGAGTATCCGTGTTTGAGGTTCATGGAAACTATGTCCCCCGGACGTCACTACCACATTTTACATATTCATCATGTTCAAGAGTACGTTTAAAGTCTCTATGTTGATCATAGGTACTTGCGATTAATCGCTAAACGATCTCAAAATTTTGCGATTAAACGTTTAGTAATTTTGCTAAACGTTCACAGCCCTTAGGGGAGGCCATCTGGGCCGGCTGCTTTTGCAAGATTAAGAAGGTCATTTAATAGTATACCGGTTTCCTCTCCGCTTACAGGAATGACATAAATCACACTACACATGACATTATACCTTCAGCTTTCAGGGGACATGAGCTCCAAATTAAAGCTAACTAACGTTACCCTAAGTAAAAGCGCAAGTGATTTGAGGCGAAAAAAGTAGGGAAGTATACCACCAGGCCCCCGAAGCTAGCTAGCAAGTATGAATGCAATACCTACCTTCGATCGGATGGTATCAATAACTGTTTTAATATTGTCGCTTTCACTTCGTCGCGCCGAATGATGCATAATCGTCTACCGTAGACTCAATTTTTACTCCACATCTGCCTCTCATTTTTATGGAAGCCTTTAGGCGACATAATGCTTTTAGTTTTTGATCTCTTGCCAAAGGCAAAAGAAATCCATCCAATCATGCACAAGTACAGCTGTACGTGTGTGTGCGTTTGTGTGTTTGCGCGTACTGTATGTGTGTTTGTGACATTTGCTTGTACAAAACACCGTATCTCAAGGTAGGAATGATGGATATTTTTCTTACGTGGTATATGGAACTTCTGGGGGAGGGGGGGTTGTCAGAGGTCATGTGAGGCCACAGGTGTCAAAATGTTGTAAAAAAGGTAGGAAGCCAGGGCCGTAGCCTGCGGGGGCAGTAGCCCGTGAGATTCTCAAACCGTAAATGAAAGTTGAGAAAATATACAGAACAGCTGAAAATTCCACTGTCCAAATTATAATTTTAAGGCCCCAGAAACCTGAGAAATGGCATTGAAGGGTTCATTTTTCCCCCGATTTTCTAGGGGAGATTCCCAGACCCCCGCCATAGAAGCGTTCTTATGCGGGTTTCTCTTCCTGACTAATAAACCATCTTCCTCCTACAAGAAACGCCGCTTGAATGTACCACCATCATACACTGGCTAAAGATAAACTAACCAATGGTTGCGGTACCTATAATTATTAGCTAAACTCAGTGAGCTTATCAGGTAACTTTTAATTTAAAGGGCATTAAGCAGTCACCGCAAACTTATTTTGAACCACAGCTAAATCTCACAAATATCCCCTAATTTCACTATATGATATGTTAGAACATAAATATTGCATATTCAAGGTAAACCAAGGAGTGAGTCTATACGTAAATATCTCAACCTATGCAGTGAGAAACATATTATAACATGATTCTCAACAGCCATTCATGAAATGGGATGGACGGGTACCGTGTGACTGCATTTCCCCTTTAAATCCAATCTAATGTTTCTTCTTGAAATCTTAGTTTATCTCTGAAGCATAAAATTCAAAGGAAAAGTAGGCTTAGATGCAACTTTTATGATCTGAAATGTGTCATTTCACCCTTTTTCTTGCAAGGCCAATATGTTTTGGCTATGCACCAACTGATGGTGGCTCCCCCAGTTTCGTACTAAGAGCGCTATTATGGGAAGTATGCACCGGGTACTAGTCTTGAAGGGGTGCCATGCAAGAAACAGCCGAAGAATTCAGTAAATATTTAAAAGTTTAGATCATTTTTGAGTCCAAACTCCAAAGCTCCACGTACGTACAAAAGATACCACCATTTTGGATCTAGTTGAACGTAGAACAAGTAAAATTTCTTAAAAAGTAGCGGTGCAATCCCTCCCCTGTAGGCAATATCCCCTTCAATTACGCTCAAACAGGATAGAAAAAATCTATAAATAATGAAGTGTCCTAAACATATGATCAATTCAACGCTTTACGAAGTTTTACAAACATCTTGATGTGGGTAAATGGTCAAACTAAGAGATTCTGAACATCTAACACACAACTGCAACAGCAACGATTGGGTAATTAATGATTAAAATCATTTATTACGAATTTGGTGACCAGACACTTTTTACCATTAGGTATTAATCATATGCAACCCCTGTTCAAATATAACAATCAGTGAAGCTTATACCAACTTGATTGACAGGCTCTCAACTCCTCTTACGAACAACTGTTGTGGTCAAAGCTGCAGTTTTAAATACATGTTGTATTTTCCAGAGTGGCTGGTCTATCAAGGGCTTGCATTGCAAACTATCAGCTCTTAAGGCCATAAAAAGTACAATTTTTTCACGTTTTCGGTAACTAACGGGAGTGATAAATGGCTAATGAGGCTAATAAGAAGCATTGGCATGCAAGAATTCTCTTCAAACTCAATGTCACAAAATATATTCAATATTAACTCAATAACCCCCTTTAAGAAAGATAGCACCATTTTGCATCCAAGTCACCTCGCATAGACAAAAATTTCTCAGAGTACAGGATGTCGTCCTCCTCTCTTAGACAGCACCTCTTGCCTTCCGCCCAGCCACAAAATATGAAGGATATAACTAAATAATGACAATTTGCAAAAACAAAAAAAAAATATAATCAGTTCAAAGCCTTGCCAACGATACGGTAGTACAATTTTGAACCTTAGCCAGGTCTTACATGTACACTTCGCCTCAGAACCCCCTTTGCGATGGTACCCAGAATATGTGAAAGAGGAAGGGTCCCCCTGAGTGTTAACTATCTGTAGGCATACCACTTGGTGCGTCGCCTAGATAGTGTCATGAACTCCCCCCTATGGAGACTTCGCCCAGGCTATACTGCCCTGGAAGCATGTGTACTTTTCAATTTTCAACCTTTGTATGTGGTTGCACTAAAGTCTGAAAATGGACCCTATTGTTTCAAGCAGAGGTCAAAGGCTAGCTAAGGTCAACAGAGTGGAAAATACAAAACCCTTGAAAAGTGCTTATAATCATGTTATGTTTAGACAAGAATGATGACAACTTTTCATACTTGGTATATAAATTTGCATAATTAAGAAGAAGAATCTTATTGTTTTTGGTGGAGGTTAGCGGTCATTTGAAGTCACCATGCAGAGGTCAAAAACCAGAAAACTTGTTTACCTGATATTTCGAGACAGGGATGATGGATACTTTTCAAACTTGGTACTTAGAGTTGTCACATTTAAGAAAGAGAATCATGGGTTTTTGTGGAGGTCAAAGAACACCTGAAGTCACCAGAGATGAAACCAAGAAAACGTAGAGCCAGAACTGAATAGACAGTAGGGGGCAGGACCTTCAAAATGTAGTTTCGTGACCATCGAAAAGACGGCTGAATTGCTGTACCATTTATCTTTTCACAGCTTATTTTAATTATCTACTGTATTTATGGATATGGACGTGTGAAGGATGCTGTGACTATTACATGGTTAGAAAAACCTTATTGATATTTGTGTTGATTGTGTGGCAGAAAGTGCTTGGTTTCTCATTCTGACTGCCAGGGTTTGAATCCTATCCCAGACAATTATTTCTCCAATTTTTGTTATTCAATTTTTGTCCTCTGTTACTAACAATTCTAGAATATAGATTTTTATTATTGATAGGAAGGTTCCTATTGTTTCTGGTGGAGGTCAGGGGTCATTTTGAGGTCAACAGAGGTCAAAAACAGAAAACCTTGTAAACACCATAATTTAAGATAGGAATGATGGACACCGGACACTGCCTGGCACAGCCCAGCCAGCACCGCCCTGCATCGCCTCGACCCCGCCCCGCCAAGCCCATAAAGAATGAAAAAACTTCTACAAGAACTACGTTTTCAACAATGAATCATAGAACGTACCTTCTGTTTCAGATTTGTTCTTCTACTTTTTAATCAAAACTTCCACTTTTTCAATTGAAATGTCAGTTCAGAGCCTCGGTACATTCTGACACTTCACCATCACTCTTCAAGTTTCATGACATTGTATTACTTACTGCCTTGCATTGAAACTTATGTCCAAGAAATTTTGGAAACTAAGGTCCCCATGGTGGCCATATTTCTGAAACAGGTGAGGTAGGCCTACATGGGACCAGGGTTTAAGTACAGCCCCATCTGTATCAAAAATAGCAATACATAAATCATAATAGGGACGAGAAATTTAGAGAAAAAGAGAACGAATCAGGTAGTTACATAGATTTTGCAGACATTGACAACTTAGAAGGGCAACAACTGGGGTGAACCCTGCTATATTAAGTTTTTGTTTTCCCATTGATATTGCCTGCCACGACCTTTGAGATGAAAAAATAGCTGCTGTGACACTCTGGCAGCAATTTTGTGATTAGCGTAAACAAAACTAAAAAAGGTATGGTGGTTCTGTTCCCAACCCTCAGGAAAAAGTACCATGGGTACCTTTATAATTATTAGCACTTTACACAAAATGGTACCTGGTATGTAATCATGGTATTTTTGTCGTGTTAGCAATTATTCTGGAGCGATCGGTAAGGGCAGTATTTGTCACCTCTGCTGAACACAGGACGTGGCAAATGGCTAGAAAGGGGGAAAGGAGGCTGAAATTTTGCAAACTGAGAGGAATTTCTTGTCATATACCTTTCATGAAATCGCATTACAAAATAGCACTATGATATTCTTGATTGAGTTCTCATAGTTATGGTATTACTTTCAGCATTTAACTTTGTATTTTCAGAATTAACAAGCTTTGCCAATAATACCATGCATGCATGGTACCACCAAGATAATCCTTGGTACTCTTTCTGAAGGGGATTGAAGTTTTAATAGGTTTTAGAATGTTTTCTAATATTTTCCAGGTTGCTGAATCTGAATTTTTGGGTTAAACCTCTGGAATTACTTTTAAAGGGTGCATTTCACATATAGATGTTGCTATTTTACAGACGAGATGTCGAGATTGTATGAGCTCATAGGTTATGACTTACACTGCTTGGAATGCATGTTTTCTGGAACATTCCAGGGCACCAAATTCGAATTCAAATTGGTGGGTTCACAGTACAGGTTTACAGGATAGACAGGTAAGTCCTTTAAGAGCTTTTGATCCAAAAAATGGTTGGAAAATGCAAAAGAATGAGAGTTTTTAGGCGTACTGGTTTGAAAATTGAATAAAAACGATAGCCTATGCAAATTTTTCCAATACATCTGAGCACTTTGAATCCAATCTGTGTGTGTCCAAATGGGACCAAATCATAGAAACTCTGAATGGTATCAATTGACTCCATGATCGCTGAAGTTGTAGGCGTACGTTATTACCGGAATTTTCGTACAGTTCCATCCAAGATGTGTACACACTCATTTTCAGTTGGGCAAATCGAGAAATGCACAGAAAGCCTTGGGGCAAGGACAGTCAGGAATCCATGAAGAGACTGGGCGCTGAAGGGCAGCCCCCTGATTCTGCCTGCCAGAAAGGGGGTCATTGAAAATTTATTGCTATTGCCAGATTCCAGGAAAAGCATCTTACGGTGTTTCAGTTTCAAAATCTTCCGGGAGAAAGGACACACCCGTTATGGCTTCCACAGGATCGGGCTCTACCCTAATAAACTTATTATTGGACTGGTTATTTTCTTCACGTTAGGTTGTTCGGTGAGAAAGGTGGTTGGAGTGAGCCCATGGCCTATTTCTTATTCTCTTGTTTGATTCTGTGCATTACAAAATATACAAACCATGCAAGAAAACTAGCTTTTGTACAGATATGATTTTAATGCAACTACTAGTGAAAGTACAATGCACATTCATGAGCCAAATGACAGTTTGCTTTTATCATGGGGTTACTATCTCCCAGGCAGTAACTCCATTCTTTCATATGCATGTCCTATTTGGGATATATGTTGCCCTGCAAAAAATGGCCCTTGGTGTGAGAATTTTGGGGATGAGACTATTTCCTTTGCTGGATGCTGATAACCTTGTAAGTGCAGACCCAATAGACTAGAAATATTTTTAAGTATGGAAAAAATATATAGTCCCAATTTGTAAAACCTTTTATGACCATCAGTAATGTATATGAACAAGTTCTGGGATCACGATATGGGGCTATGATTAACTATGCACTCCGCTACTACCCTATGAGCACTACATGAATTTCGCAGTTGTTCACCCACCATCAACTGATTGTACGGTCCTCGATGAGCTCAATTGCTGCCCTGATCATAGAATGTTAACCTTTAACCTATTTTGAGGTGCATAATTTAGGCAGTCTCACTTTATCCGAATAGATCAAGTGTTTTGCCTGTTTTTCTAGTCCCTTAATTACGTCTATGGAGTAACGATTGCCTGATCGGCCTATTTATTTCTAAAGGTGTTACTGCGCATGCCTGAGACGGTTCCTGGGAGGCTTTTGAAAGGGGGCTCAAATACAAAATTGTCAAAAGGCACATTTTCGGCCCCTTGGCTAAAGCACCATAAGAGTGAAACCTCCCTACAGACCCCTGGCTACAGGTGCCTCCTTGGTGACCTCTTTATCCGTTGACTTTCGAGGCCCGACAGTAAGAGGTATCAAGTTACATTGCAAAAGGGATCTAGTCGATGAAGAACCGAAATGAGTGACAACTACCTGAGTATTTTTCAGCCACAATAGCCTGCTTTACGTACCTAGTTTAAGTACCTGGTCCACAAGGAACTAGGCCTAGTATCACTTACAATTTCCAGTGGCCCGGTTGGTCAGTGGGACAGATAACTTCCTCAAGCTAGTTGTATGGCCCCAATATTCTTGAAAAGAGGTCCCGTGATCTTTTTGATTTTTTGAATGGTAGCCTGTCGGAAATAACTTTGAACGATATATAAATTCAGTAAAATTAAAGTATTATGGTGGTTTTGGATAGAGATGGGGGTCAAAAGTTGCAGAGCGTCCATATAGTCAGAGGGGACGGCCGCCCTCCCCCCTCCCGACGGACACAAATCGCCTGTCGGCGTCCTTTTTAGGTTTTACCGTACTTGCACCATTATTGACATTGCTTCCAAATAACATGATTGAATAGTGTTATTTTCAGGCCCAGATAATACAATGCCCAAACAGTCGCCGTTATCTGTACTACCGTATATTCTGGTCTTCGTCTGTGACCTGGGAGGTAAGTTTAGCCCAAACTTGTCTACATACTATATACGCACTTATAGACGGTGGAGCTTTGCGTAGGTCATTGCTTCTCACCCTAGCGTGATAATAAAATACACGGAGTGACCTTCAGTTCACCCTTGCAGTCCCAAGAAAGATGTTGAAGAGGGCGCCAAAATAGTCCTGCTCCCTTTCCGGGATGATTGCCAACATGAACAATAAAAACAGTCTATGCAAATCCTATAATAGCTGCACAAACTGTTTCTCAGAACATTTGAAAAGAGCCTCCTGGTTAAAATAAAATAAACATATTAGTGGAAATGGCTTTAGAGTTTGCAGGCAGACTCATATACTGGGGCGTAAATACGGGGGGGGGTGTCAAAATCAAAAGTCGGTCTCTGAGCGCCAAAGAGTCGGTCTCACATGCAATTAGTTAAACCTATGACAGTCATTATCATATTCGAATGCATGTACCTATAGTTATTATTACTACTGTAGGGCTGTCAACTCTCACGCATTCAGCGTGAGAGTCACGCATTTCGGCGCAATCTCACACTCTCACGATGAAGCATCAGTTTCTCACTATGAAGTCTCAATATGGTGAAAAAATTCAGCTCATAACGCAAACGATGCGTCGGGTGTCGGTAAAACGCCAGCCTCAAACGCTACCTGAGTTCCTTCAACTGGTCATAGTCTGCAGTAAGCTGACAGTAGTGCAGTTAACAGTGTAATTAATTTATAACATTTTATTATATATTAATTTATAATAACTAATTGCCATCATCGAGCTAGCCCTTTTCAACCCAAATGTGAGCAATTATGCCTGAGTCCACCGGATATATTTATATTCGATTTTGGGCTGTCAGCAATACATACCGGTTGGCCTCAGAATTTCCAGTTTTTCGTACGCCTATGTATAATGTGAACGAAATGTCTCATCAAAAAATTCCAGCAACATTAAACATCTGAAAACTGCAATTGTAGACATGCAGTAATGAGGTATGGGAAGTGCCGTTTCCTGCAATCTAGGGGTATTTTTTGCAAAAAGTCCCTCTGGCGGGACGCTCCGCGCGAACCGATGGTCGCGCTCCGCGTCAGTAGTCTCCCAGCGAATCTCACTCTCACCAGTCACTAAAAGTTGACGGCCCTGCTACCGTCCTGTAACTTGTAATTATCTAGCAGATTCGGATTGTACAACTATGTCAATGAGAGTAGGTCTCCAAGAAATGTAGTTGGTCCCAAAATAGTTCACCCCCACCCCACCCCACTCACACACACACATACACACGAATTCATGTATACACGACCTTGCTCATATACATAATAACGCGGTGGACAGTTTAATGCATTGGATATGCTACTGCTTTCGATACCTAAACCACAGCTTTACCTCTTGAACCATTCATGCTGCTATATACTTAAACTTAATACTGGACTCATACCTGATGGACAACTTTCGTTTGCTTTCCTTAAAGTGACCATTTTCAAGGGTACATGGGCATGATAACCGGCTCGCTTACTCCGTAAATGCAGAATGGTCATCTTACACTGCATGCCCTGTCATAGAAATACTTCTTTCTGTACTTTCTTGATTCTCAAATGGCAGGAAATCACACCTAATCAATTTTTCTTTCATTTTTTTTTATGAAGACGGAACTCTAGAGAGCCAAGCAGACCATTCCACAGTCTTGGCCATTTCTAACAATGTGCTTAGCGACTGGCTATTGCGCTATTGCAAAGCGGTCCCATAATGATATACGATTTCATGATAACGTATGGTTTTCTGTATTCTTATCTTGGTTTTCAAGTGCAAAAATGTACATCTAACAGTGATTAATTTCCCAGATTTTGTCCTCCCCTCTAAGGGTTTCCTCCTTTTGACTCCAGCAGATTTAATCTTAATCATCCCAACGTCAGCCCCTTTCTACATAAAGTCTGGAACTGAAAAACATGAACATCAAGTGAACTTTAATGTTTGCCTTTATACTAGTATATGTGAAAGGAAGGGATTGAAAATGGAAACATGTTTTAATGAAATACTTGGGAAGAAGGAATGGGAAAAGTTGTCTAACATAAGAAAGGTTGAAAAGCCATTACTAAGTTTGAGGCATAGGTTATTTAACTACTTCAAAGCGCCCGTACAGGCCATTCTTGCCCCCTCTGTCCGAATTCCCTAGCTCCGCCACTGGGGGGTCAAAGGACATACCCTCTCGGTTTCCCTTTAGTGATGATGCCATTAGGATGTCATAAAATTGCAGCAGGTCGCTCATAATATGGGAAAACCAAATCTTTAGCTAAATCTGCTAAACACAAACTTAAATTCGAATAGAATCAAAGAAATTATTAAGTTTTGTTTTCACAATTAGCCTATGCAGTGCTGATGAGAGCACACATCTCATTTCCGCTGATAGGACAGACAATTAAGACAGGGGCTGAATCATTCAGTCCAGGAGCTTGTCTGAATTTTGTGAGGTAAATTTTGACGTTTTAAGACAACAAATCCTTCAGACTGAAAATAATCGGGGGGGGGGGGGGCTGCATCCAGGGGCGGCGCCAGGGTTTTTCGATAGGAGGCAAAGCATGCTGGGTCGGACCCAGCTTTATTGTTTGGGGGTGCAGGCATTGACTTCAAGACTCCCGAGCCTCACCCGATCCCCCCCTACCCCCGTGTCAGAACCTGCATTTTTGGCTTTTTCATTTTCTTGGACTTTATTTTTCTCTCTCAAAAAAACTTTTTTTTTCTAAAATAAATACGAACTGTGAGAAGGGTTGGTTGTCTGTCAGTGAAAATCGGCCCCTCACTGAATGAGAAGCTTCAACTATGCAGCAGGCGCGGCGGAACGAAAAAAATATTGGGGGGGGGGGCTGAGTGCAGCAAGACTATCTAAGCGGAGCGCCACCATCAGTTGGCGCGGAGCGTACAAGAAAATTTTTGGCTTCACAAACCCTCCAGATGGCCGGAAATGGCACTTCCCGAGTGTTCTAAGCTGCATGTACCCAGCCTTGAAATATGGATCATATGTCTGCAATTTCTCAATTAAGGAGAAAAAATAAATCTATGAAAAATGGTAATACATATTTTAGAGACCCTATAGTGGGAGAGATTGGCCAACCATTGTTCTCAGATACGCGTTCTGATTGGACGAAATTCATGGGCACCATTTTGGAGCCAAAGTACGAGCTAGCGCTTGCAAGATCATGTGTGCCTGTGTACATTTGAGAAGTTGTGCAGGCTGTACGTACGGCCGGACGTACACATCCTGTGTAAGATACTCTAGACAGATATGTTTTGTTTCCAAAAATACTGCCGGGTTGTGCTGCATTTGGATGCACGAACAGACCAGAATAGGGTTACAAGTTGTATAGATTCCCATCCTGTACAAAAGAACTTAGGCTTCGATGGGCAGTAAAAGTTAGAAGGTTCAATTGGAATCAAATAGCGATCGCTTATGCGATGTAACTTTACAGTAAACAACTTAGTAATACACGTAGGCCTAACGTTAGAGTAGGCTTAGCCTTATAGTTAGGATACAACCATAGAGCAGGATATAGGTTCCTATATCCTGCTCTATGGTTACAACGTTCTGCACAAGGCCTAGCCTATACCGTATACGGCGGTTCCATCTCTATACTCCGCTGCTATTTGGGGGGGGGGGGAATTGAGCCATACCCCCCACCCCCTCACTGATTCCGATTTTTTTTACTTCCTAAAGATACGTAAATTTTTTAACACAAATTTTACTGCAAATGGTAGCATATGTGGCACCAGATTGCGTGTAAGGACACCTAATTTTTCAAAAATTTCAAAGGGGAGGGGGCACCCCATTGGGCCATGGTTCCCCCTCACTGATGCCGATGTTTTTGTTTTAGTTCCTAAAAATACGTCAATTTTTTAACACAAATTTTACTTCAAATGTAGCCTATGTGGCAAAAGATTGCATGTAAGGACACCCAATTTTTCAAAAATTTTCATAGGGGAGGGGGACACAATTACAGGTCAAACATTGCTCCTGGATCTATTAGTAACATGAGAAAACTGAAACATTTGCGTACCTTTGACTTTGATGTAGGGTTTTACATGGAATACACCCTGGTTAGTCATAATTTTATAAAACCTAGGCGTAGGCCCATGTGCGTCAATCCTGGGGGACAGGGGACACGTCCCCCCACATTTGGAAATACACCCATTGACGTAAGATTTTTGACAGAAATGGCCATGCCCCCCCATACACACACCCGAGTAAAGATTGACGCCCATGCCTAAACCTTTCCATAAAATAAAAAAATCTCACTAGGAAGTGCTCCCCTCTATTTACCCCTTCCCCCAGACCTCTCCTGAAAGTTTTATTAAATAATGAAAAATCTTAAATGATTAGTTCAACTTGCTCACAACTTTCCATAAAAAGCACCATTTTGCATGTACGCCATCCTGCATTAACGAACTAGTAGCTTCTTAGAAAGAAGGTTTTAGACCCAACCCAGAATAGACCCACCCCCTCCCCTCTCTTACCTGCACAAAAATAAGACAACCTAAAATGAGATTTTTTTTAAATAAAATCACTTTTAAAACTGTCAAAATAGCATACACCATTCTGCATTTTCGTAACTTTCTATTAGCAAAAGTTACTTAAAATGGAGGGTGTTATCCCCTCCCTCTAGACCCCTCCCAGGACGGCTTTTCTTGCACCGGGTGACAAACTAAAGGATCCTTCAGACAGTGCCAGCCAGAGTCAACCAATACGAATGATTGTCACAAGAGAACAGAACGCTGTAACTCACTTTGTTTTACATTTTGTACGGAAAACTGTACGCACACAGTGTATATGATACCTGGCCATAGTTAACATTTGGCTCCAAAATGGCGCCCATGAAATAAGTTGGCCAATCTCTCCCACTATAGGGTCTCTAACATATTTCTAAGCGGAGCGCCACCATCAGTTGGCGCCGAGCGTTCAAGAAAATTTTTGACTTTGCAAACCCTCCAGATGGCCGGAAACGGCACTTCCCGAGTGTTCTAAACTGTATGTATTCATCCTTGAAATATGGATCTCATGTCTGCAATTTCTTAATTAATGAGTAAAAATTAATCCTCATTATGTGATTTTTTCTTGCTTATAGAAAAGCCGAATCACTGAGGAAGGGTTATACGCAAAATTGAATTTTATAAAAGGGAGAGGAATCATAACTCTTATGAGATAACATTAAATTTTTACCTATAGTTTTTCGAGTTTTTGAACCAATGATGTAACCAAATTTGCAAGCTAAAGTAAACTTTACGCAAACAGGAGTGACGTCATTTCCTCACATTAATAGACTGATTTATGTATATCATTAAATTTCAATCCGATTTAGTGTCCTTCATTAACTAAATCGTATGGTATCATTACGTAATATGCATAGGAGATATTGAAAGTTTGCAAATTGCACCCTTAAGGGTCTGTAAGTCAAAACGATTGAAAGGCACAGAAAAGGGAGAACTGCTCATCAATGTGAGAATGTGAAATCACTCCAGCTTGCTTTGAGTTCACTTTGCTTTGAAAATACAGTTAAATCAACTTTTTATATTGAAAGAAACGCGCACAGAAAATGCATTTTTTTTTTTTTTTTTGGTCTACAAAGAACTGTCAAATTTTAGCTAAATTTAGTGTACCTAAAGGCTAAAAATTCAAAAACATATGTTACAAAGCTTGAAAAATGAATCCAAATGGTCTATGTGCCATCTTTACGGGAATTCCTGAGCTGAGATATATAAAATGTTGGTGCTTATTCAATTTAAAATGGTAGATGGCGCAATAATTTGTAATATCATTCTTGTACTACTCAAATTACATTCTTTGTTTTCTTTTCTTTTTTTTTTCTTTTTTTTTTGAAAGCCTCTTCACCTTGTGCCAAAATATGATCACTTGCTTACTGTTATAGGGTGACTTGACTATACAAAACCTCTCCGTACAACAGTAATTTTTGCAAGGTTATATAAACATTTCAATTTCAAAAGGAAACAAAAGCAAGTAATGTGAGTTTTACAAGAAGATCATCACGAATTATTGCGCAATCGACTATTTCAAATAAAGTGAAAAAATTTTAAATTTTCATATCTCAGCAACAGGGTGAGCTATGAAAATGAGAGTTGGATGAGTGAAATTCCTTTCCAACTTCTAAAATATATATTCTTATAATTCTACACTTTAGGTCCACTTTAAACTCCTAAAATGAAACGTGCATATATGGGATAAGAGACAAAACTGATTGAAATTTATTTTATTGCAGTATTATTTATGTAAAATTTGGACTAAAACCTTAAGAATGGATTCACAGGCAGAGGTATAAATAATTCGTTGGGATGGCGTCACCAGGGAGGGAGAGGGAGGAGGGAGGGAGATACCGTACTATAACACGAGTCAGTCTTTAAGCGCCTGTCACACCTCACCGGATTGCAATAACGGAGAGGAAACGAAGACCCAAAATGGCACTCCGTTGATGTACGTTAGTATCCGTTTAGTCTCCTGTTCTCCTCCGCCGACTTCGTTCATGATCGGGAACGTCCTGTATGAACGGCGAGAGATTTTGAACATGCATAAAACTTGGACCGGACGTCGACCGAAAAAGGTCCCCCTTACGTATTCGTTACTTATCCGTTAAGCTTCCGTTTTATCATTTTCTCGTGCGTTTCTCATACTGGACTTCTCCGTTAGTATCCGTTCGTCTCCGGTGATTGCTATTTGCTCATCGGATCAGTTGCCATCGAAGCGGAGCGCCATCATAGTTTGGTGCGAAGCGTTCAAGAGAATTTTCGCCCTACAGAACCCCCCCCCCCCCCGACTGCATGAAATGGCACTTCTCGGAATCTTGGAGGCAGTTTTGAACCGTACGATACTTGATACGTGACGACTGACAGGCGTATGAAGGTATGAACGGCGTTTGGTTGCGTTGGTATAGAAGCGGAGCGCCACTAACGGTTGGCACGGAGCGTACCGTTTAAAATGTTGCCAAAATGGCTTCTATATCGCAATTAAATGGTCCTTCTTAGACCTTTCAAATTGCACTGAAGCCATCTTGATATGTGGCATGATTTCTATTGGCTGGCGCGGACTGCGCCGATAAAATTTTTGCCAAAACAGCTCCCAGATCGCAAGAAATGGCCCTTTCCAGATCTTTCAAATTGCACTGAAGACATCTAGACATGTTACACGCCTTATATATATTTTCCCAATTTCACGGAACTGTGACTCTTCCTCTGGTATAACCTTCCCTGCGTACCAGTTTAACCATTTTGTGATTGTTGTGACATGATTGAACAATGTACACGGAAGTGAAAATCCTCCCACCTCCCCTGGTTGGATAAGATACTGCACTACAGACATTTCACTGCATGTGTAGGGCAAGTGTACAACTATAGCTGGTAGGTCCATGCGTACTGGATTTACACACTAAAATATGA
The DNA here is from genome assembly GCA_029531755.1 of Holothuria leucospilota. NCBI lineage: Eukaryota > Metazoa > Echinodermata > Holothuroidea > Aspidochirotida > Holothuriidae > Holothuria > Holothuria leucospilota. The sequence goes on along the minus strand of CM055962.1, from coordinate 54,259,104 downwards.
TGTAGGCCTACTTCTCCGTGAGCCACGGTCGTGAAGGTAGCCATGGAATTCGTAATAGATACCACATTCGCGCGTAGTCCGAGAATTTACAGAATATTGATAAATACGTCGGTCAAATACGGATTTGAATTAACTTTTAATCACTCAAATCAGTCAGTTTAGTGTTGAATACTATGTTTTGCTTGTTTTCAAATAGACAGCAATTTTCACAGAATTATACTGTATTTTAGTTCCCCTATTGTTTACGCTACTAGGTATTAACCCTTAAACGCCAAAAAAAAAAAAAACAAAAAAAAAAAAAACAACAACAACAACAACAACAACAAAAAAAGAAACTCAGAGAGAAATTCAATCATGGGTCTTCTGGGATGTAAAAGAGGCCTAAGTGTAACTTGAGCTCTGAGGTGGATGAAGATAGGCTATATAGCAAATGATGAATCCGTGTATACTCGAACATTCCAAATATTTGCACGAAGGACTATTGCGGTATGGGGCTGATGAACAATGAGTTAGACAGAGAAGACAACGCGCGCGAAGCGCGCAAAATTTTCGAGGGTTTACACCGAAATTGTCCTATATAACATCGAGAAAAGATGAAAAGAGTTTAAGACGATCCGGACGTCGCTATCAATCAGCGCTCACTCCTCATTCTTTACTAGCTAGGCCACCCCAAAGAATAATTAAGCAACTTTCCAGTGATGTTTAATTATGCGACGGATAATGTATCACAATACTTTATTCCATGATACTGTTACACCTCACCCACCCCCTGCAAAAATTATGTGTCTTAAACGTTATTTAGACGATTTTATTTTTTGGGTCAAAAACCATAGGGGGCAAATGCCTGCCCTGCCCCCCTGTGGCGCCGCCCCTGGCTGCATCTCCAGCCCGCCCTGATCCGACGGCTCTGGTGTAACGTGGGGGAGGTTAATATTATCGAATTCCCTTTCAACACCATAAAGAATGTTACAACTAGTGCGGGAATACCTGGGTTTGTCATTTCGAGGCATACAAATACACTAGATTTGGAAATTTTTTGGAAATCTTGCTACAGCTACTGGGAGTTAAATATTTAGTTACTTCATTAATTTTGTTCTACAAAGAGATGTTTAGATTCTTACTTACATTGCCAGCAACTTGCTGTACAGGTATTTTGCTGTATCTGGAAGGCCCTTTTTTGGCAATGTCCTATGGGCTTTTGCAACGCCAAATTATTACCATACACTTGCCACATATAACTTGAATGATAAAATTGTGAATCCACCCAATTCTCCTAGCTTGTACTGTTTTAACTGAGTAAAAATGCAAACCGTTACACAGTATTAACTCTTACGTGTTAGTAACATACAACGTGTTCAAATCTTGTTCAGTTTTTGCTGGTATTATGTTAAGTACGCACTTTTGACAGTAGTTGCTGGTACGGATGGGCGACTGGATAGGATGGCAACGTTCTAGGTCACCCAATTCTCCTAGCTTAGAATTGGGTGAAATAGCCTCAGAATGCGATTCTCTGCCATTAGATGCATTTTCCGACCCATTCCTGTCGAAAGTATGCTAGACGCAGAATGTTAGCTGCAGGGCGCAAGTTCGAGGAGTGGGGGAGGGGGATGAACCGAGTCCCCGAACCAAAACTTAATGCGCGAAACCGTCATTTTCATTCAAAATTTTGAATGGTAATTATCAAATTAATCGGAATTATAGGGAGAGCGCAGGAAAACTTTTGCGATGCAGAGTGCAGTAAAACATTTCCAAAATGTATTTTTAAAATTTTATTTTTGGGGTCATTTCGGCATTTTCGCCCCAACTTGACCCCTTATAGACAATGTTTCCCATCACCTATAATGGCCGCCCTCGTGAGTTACGCTTTCTAAGTAACGATATCACAAACTCCATATAGTAGAGAACATTTCAATTTAACAAGTACATATGAACTATTCAAAGTTGAATGATTTAGTGGAATACTTTAAGGCAGGGGTCTCCAAACTTTTTTTGCTTTGTGGCCCTAACTTTCTACTCTGGAATCTTGGTGGCCCTCAAATGGTCGGTGAGAGGAGCTAGATTTGACTTGTTTATGCAGATCACTGGCTCTTAGATTAGAGACACTCCCATTGCTTATTTTTAACGAGAAACTTGGAAATTATTTTTTCGCTCCCGAGGTCCTGTTCGCGACCCTCCAAAATATTTCGCAACCTTCAAAAGGGTCGCGACCCCTAGTTTGCCGACCCCTGCTTTAAGGCAAGGCTGCTTTCCTTCCGACCAGCTATAGGGCCTCTCGCACCCTAAATCTACACATGACGAAACCTGTCCGGGAAATACCTTTCCGGTGTTAACCAAGTGACGGCAAGGTTGTCTCATATATTACCCTTAACCAGCAACGTATTACTTCCGTTGAAAAACTATAAGAGATGAAAAATACAGGGCTTGTTCTACCTTCCCTAGGTCGGTTCATATTTCAGTATAGCGCTATGAAGTCATGAAAGTTCAGTTGAGCACTGTTCAACTCCGAGCCGGCTATGTCCGTGGTTAGGGAGGGAGAGCGAGGGATCATGACCATATATGGTTTTTGTATAGCTTTATAGCAATGCCGGTAGCTTTTAAAACTTGTATAAGGTAGCTTCTCTGAGATATTCCAACCCCTTTGGTAACTTGATTTACCCAACCGTTGGTTCCGTATGCCTCCTAACCGGAATTAGATAATAAATTACCCAACTTGATTGGTTAAATGTTTTGCCTAAAAGTTGGGCAAAATTTTTGCCCAATCGGTTGGGCAAAGTATTTGCCCAATTAGTTGGGTAAAATGGTTGGGCAAATTTTTTGCTTAACTAATGAGTGAAACCCTTAACCAACTAAGTTGGGCAATATTTTACCCAATTCCGGTTAGGAGGCATACGAAACCAACGGGCTGGGTAAATTTTTGCCCAGGTTGGGCAATCATTTTTTTAAAGTGTAACTGGTGAAATATGAACCGACCTGGTACGCCTTAGCCCCCAAGCGCCTCACATTCTTGTTTCGCCTTCGGCACCATTAGATACGTCCCGCATTTAATCTCCTGGCATCTGTCCCCACACTGACAAAAATGTTCCACATCCACCGCACTAATCCTGATCAAGGTTCATGCATCATGCCTTCTGTGATTCCGGGTATAGTCTTTGCTTTCACAAAAGTATAGTCCCCACCGATTTTGTGCTTACCATGGAACCTCTCATAAAAACTATACATTTGAACCCTTAATTTTCAATTGTGCTCTCATTCCAGGGGTAATTCTTGTTAGCTCTGGGGAGAATTCCTGGGCAGCCTGGCTAAGGAGCGAAGGAGCAGCCAGTATGGATACCCTTTCGACACCGTAATACTTTCTTTGCATGGCTATTTATGGCTGATGGGGTGGGGGAGGGCAGGCATGATGGAAGTTTTTTGAAGGTTGGGTCCATGAATTCTTTCCCCTGCCAATACTACGTTTCAGGAATGACCCCAGGATTTGTCCGACGAAGGGGGCCGAACTCCACGATAGGAGGACCATCAAATCAAAGCGAGAAGGCTAGCGAACACAAATCTTTCTTCGCGAGAAACGTGGCAAAAATTTGGGTTTCTATTGAAGAAAAGTTAACAATTATTGGCATTTATGGAAGGAAATATGAAATGATTTTGTTTTTGTGACTTCCTTGTGAGCAAGATCAAATAATCCGTGTGGCGATTGGTTGCTGTCAGGCCATGCTTTATCGTATTCTTCAAAACGCAGTGGGGCAGCTTTCCTAGACGGGGCTAAGAGGGTATGGCCTTCTTACCCTCCCCCCTCCCCCCACCTGGTGCCACCCCTGGCACTAATGCTACGAATCAACATTTCAGCAAATTTAATGGGAATAAGCAGTCCCCCAAAACTTCTTTTGAAGCATTATAGCTCTATTTGCTGCAAACAGCCTCTTGTTTATATTGAAAACATCTTTCCATGACTTTTCAAAACATAAACATTGCATAATTAAGGTAAACCAAGAAGTTATAAGCCTTTTCTTAATTTCGGCTGCGCATACGCACATCTTGAAAAACTGGGGATAAACAAACACACAGCTGGCCGACAACGTACCAAGAAACTGCGTTTATTTTAGAAGACTTTCGACTCATCTTATTACTTTAGATCAGTTCGGAGTGTAAGAAGTGTTCTTACCTGTGGTTATGTGTCTTGAACAACGTGAACATCCCCTCTTGGCCTTAAAAATTGTTTTGTAATGATCTCCCCCCCCCCCGATTATGTGTATCTTTCGCATACTATGTGAGGCGAGCGTGCTTTGTTTACCTTCCTGGCATCCCAAAATTCCTTGTGGCAGTTGTAATTGCGAAACGGCTTATTCTGTGCGAATCAAACAATTTAGTAAATAAAAAAGATTTGTCACATTAGCCATTCAAGAATTAGGATATCAGAGTATACAAATGCAAACTGGGGTAATTACTGCAGCTCCAAAGTTAACTTTTGTACCATTCCAGAAACCAGCTTCTCATTACCTCAAATAGTAATGAAAGTTATCAAATATGATTCCATTAATAAAGCCTACACTACAACAAGACGTTAATCAAATTCCAGCTAAATCGATGGGAAAAAGTCGAAATGAAAATGGCAGCAGTTTCATCACAGTACCAAAAGTGACAGGCATCCGGCAATCGCCTATGATAGCAGGAGTAGGCTCAGCTGAAGGTTTTAAGCTGAGGTAAAATGTGCTGTGTTAACTTGGTTGATCATACTCGCTGTGCTATCACCAGGGGACAGCTACTCTATAGAAGCAGCTCCCTGCTGTTATCAGCTGTTGCACATTAGACTCCGTACATGGAGAGCATTTACATTGCAGGCTTAGGATCTGTCTAGAAAGGATTTGATTCTATCTGCCCTGGTATTCTAGCTCCACTTTGTACCTTTTTGTGTGTACTTTTCACCTCGATTTGAACGGATTTAAGACAGGATGGACTTAAGTTAGCAAAGGAACTAATTCGATAGGTGATAGATGTCTATGATTCTCACCGTGCATTATCGACGTATGGCACGTTGAACTCGGACATCTTATCGCATCCGATTGACTTAAAAATAGACTGTTTTAAAAGTATAACAGTCTATAGGAGTAAATTTTCAGGAAACCAGTGTAGGGTCTGGTTTTATGTTGTTGGTTGACTGTAAGTAGTAAGCTGTAACGATTGTGCTATTGCTAAAGTTTTTACCTTTTTATAATACAAAATTGTAAGACCTTACACGCACAACGCTTCCAACCCTTCGAAACACCGTTTGTAACAATTTCATTTAAAGTGTCACAGCAACTTTACCAAATTTCTTCCGAATACAAATACACTGAATAACGGCGTTTTCTATTTTCATCGGAACATCAGTCGTATCAGAGGTGTGCTTTGTTTATCTGAAGAAACTCACATTATGAGTATTTTTCGCCTCTCTGGTCATACCGATGAGACATTTGTATTATCGAAGCTAATATATAAACCCCAAAAGAATGTTTTTCACTTTACCAGGGAGTCAAGCTTTATGTGCACTCGAGAAATTACTTCCTAAAACAGAAACATATTCTTCTGTAAATTCAGGAAACTTTCCACACCTACAAAGAATTAGCTCTACTTTATTTTGGAAAAACTAGTTTTCCATCCAATTACATCCTTGCTTCTTTCACCGACTGCAGTGGCCAAGTGGTTAGAGCATCCGACTTGCGGCCGGAAAGTCTAGGGTTCAAATCCTCTCTGGGTCATGCCAAAGACTTTAAAAATGGAACCTAGCTACTGCCTTTGTGTTTGGTGCTCAGCATAAGCAATGGAGTAGGGAAAACAAGCCAGTGAGCCACAACTGAAAAAAAGGCCGTGGTCGTCTCGACTTGAACCAATTGGTTGGAAACTGGGACGTTAAACCTCATCTAACTAACTTCACCGCAATTTTATCCAGTTTAAACCATTCATAGACGCAGTCTTGTGCTACGTAAATATCCATTCACCCATTAATATTTCTAACCGTTACTGGCACAGACCAAACATACAGTACCCGAAAAGAAGCATTGGGGAAGGGATCTTGTTGTTATCATGCAACCGGTTTTCTATATGCACCAGCTTATCAAAAAATACGAGAATTCAGATTTCACGATTGGTTCATTTGGGGTCACCAGAGGTTAAAAGGTTAAAACCTTGCAAACACTATATCCCAAGAAGGGTAACTGTGAGGGATCTCATACTTGGCATGTGGATCGCCCATATTAAGTAGGTGACTGTTATTGTTTGTGATAGAGGTCAAAGGTCATTTGGGGGTCACCAGAGGTCAAAAGCTCAAACCTTGTAAACACTATATCTCAAGAAGAGTAAGTGTGAGAGATCTCATACTTTCCATGTGGATTGCCCATATTGCGCAGATGGTCGCTGTTGTTTTTTGTGAAGGTAAAAGGCCATTTGGGGTCACCAGAGGTCAAAGGTTAAAACCTTGTAAACACTATATCCCAAGAAGGGTAACTGTGAGGGATCTCATACTTGGCATGTGGATCGCCCATATTAAGTAGGTGACTGTTATTGTTTGTGATAGAGGTCAAAGGTCATTTGGGGGTCACCAGAGGTCAAAAGCTCAAACCTTGTAAACACTATATCTCAAGAAGAGTAAGTGTGAGAGATCTCATACTTTCCATGTGGATTGCCCATATTGCGCAGATGGTGGCTGTTGTTTTTTTGTGAAGGTCAAAGGCCATTTGGGGTCACCAGAGGTCAAAGGTTAAAACCTTGTAAACACTATATTTCAAGTAGGGTAACTGTGAGGGACCTCATACTTGGCATGTGGGTTGCCCATATTGAGTAGGTGATTCTTATTGTTTGTGGTGGATGTCAAAGGTCATTTGGGGTCACCAGAGAACAAAAGGTCAAAACTTTGTAAACACTATATCTCAAGAAGGGCAAGTGTGAGAGATCTCATACTTACCATGTGCATTACTCATATTTAGTAGATGATGCCTAAAGTTTTTGGTGGAGTTCAAAGGTCATTTAGGGTCACTATAGGTCAAAGGGTTAAAACCTTGGAAACACTATATCTCAAGAAGGGTAACTGTGAAGGAACTTATACTTAGCATGTGGATTGCCCATATTTAGTAGATGATTCCTATTGTGTTTGGTGGAGGTCAAAGGTCATTGGGAGTCACTGTAGGTCAAAATATTGAAATCTTGTAAACTCGGTATCTCCAGAAGGATGACTGTGAGGGATCTCATATTTAGCATGTGGATTGCCCATATTGATTAGATGATCGCTATTGTTTTTGGTGGAGGTCAAAGGTCATTGAGGTCACCAGAGGCCAAAAGGTCAAATCTTTGTAAACACTATATCTCAAGAAGAATCACTGTGAGGGATCTCACACTTGACATGTGGATTGTTTGAGTTGAGGAGATACTTCCTGTTGGTTTTGGTGGAGGTCAAAGGTCATTTGGGGTCACAAGAGTTCAAAAGGTCAAAATCTTGTGAACAATATCTCAAGAAGGATAACTGTGAGGAATCTCATACGCAGCATATGGATAGCTTATATTGAGTACATAATCCCTATGAATTTTGGGAAGGTTAAAAGGTCATTTTGGGTCACAAAAGGTCAAAACCTTGTAAACATGATATTTTAAGGAGGATAACTGTGCCGGATCTCATACTTCGCCTGTGGATTGTTCATATATATTGTTAATATTTAGCATGTAGATGGCCATATAGGGTAGTTGATCCCAATTGTTTAAAGTGGAGGTGAAAGGTCATTTTGGGTCACAAGATTGAAGAGGTGAAAGCCCTGTTAACATGATATCTCAAGTAGGATAACTGTGAGGGACCTCATCCTTGTCATGTTGGGTGACGCATTTTTGTTACAATGTATCCATACGGCAAGGAATCACTAAGCCTTTTGGCTTTCTGGTTAAGTAGGCTATCAGGAGTGATTGCAGAATACCCTCAACGTGGAAGCTCTTTTTGGGAAAACGTAAGGCTACGAGTCCAGGTACAGTAACAAATGTAATTTGACTAAAGAGGAGGACTTATCTATGATTATTACACAGGTCTCTATTCTTTGGCTAGATTGAGGTAGGCCTAGGCCTATCTTGCTAATTACCTTTTAAGAGGCTACAAGGATATTTGCAGTCAGTGATTGGTTTGTTTTTGTGAGAAGCCAAATGGATATGCAGTAAAAGTTCAGTTCCACTCACCGGTCAATGTTTTCAAGAGGCTACGGGGATACAAAGTCGATATTCTGACGCAACTTCCTGTTATCTTGCCTAGATGAAGATTAACCTGTCTTTGAGAGGCTATAGGCCTATGAGGATACCGGATTGCATAGTTTGTCATTCGCGCGGAACCACTGCGTTCATTTTCAATTTATTTACCGATTTTACGATGAATCGGCGCGCAATAATTCAGTTTGGTTCAAGAATGGGCGTGCAGAGTGCAGGCAAAGCATTGAGCAAAAAATCGGCGCGATGCAAGCGAAATCCTGACGCTCAGTACACAATTCAGAAAGAACCAAATACTCATTATCTTTTGTAGCAGACGACACCCCTGGACCCCCAGCGGGGTTTCATCCTTGCACCCCAGCGGGGCCCTTAAACGGGCCCCTGCACCCCATGCCCGGGTGCAAAGCGTTCGTCTGCGCGCAGTTTCGAACTTAATTAAATTCAGGATGCAATTAACAAACTATGCTGTCAAAATCTTAGGTTGTCTTTTACAAGGTTATGATGATGCACAGTCAGGATTCAAACTGTGGTCTTGAAAAGGGTACGGGGATACGCAGTGACTGCATAGCCCCTGAAAAAACAGAGCTTCAACCTTGTTGGGTATTCTGCAATTGTGCAAAGTATTATGGTGGTCGCTTTGTGGCTTCCCATATATAGGGCGTTCCATTCGGGCGGTGAGCTCGTCAATATGGTGAAAAGCGTTTCATTTCTGCTCACAACTTGTGAGCTGGTACGTGTGGTGCACTGGGAATTTGAAAGCACCTCGAGCTGCTGTCCACTTAGGACAAAATGGTGGAAGTTGGGAAGGTGGATGAACAATCACATTGCATTCATGTCTGAACTTTCAGCCTGCAAAATTGATACATAAGTCTTGTAGGCTGTGAATATGAAAAAAAAACATATTTACATTATCTAGAAATATGCATGAAGAGCAGTACCAAGAAAGGGGGGCAGTTTTTTTAATGTTACTCATAGGAACCATTTTTTTGGGTGTTTTGATGATCGATCAGCACGCCTTTTGCCTGTTCATCTGACATTATCTCATTCACACATCAAACGTTCAGGCTACGGATCGATGTTACTGTTGAATAGTGTATAGCCATCTGTTTCACCACTTTACACCCAATGAAATGCTTTTCACACGTGGAGAAGTGGTGCGGACAGTGAACACCACTTCTTACTGTTACTAGGCCTTACTATTTATAGCCTTATAGTTTAGGCCACAGGTAGTCCTCTTAATGTTATATGGTAAACATAGCCTCTATATGTAAAAAAGACAAGATAACACACTTCACAGCATTTTGGCTACAACTTCGCCGAATTCTTTTTAATGCCTTGTCCTTAAGTTTACTTTATTCCAGTGCACAGAAGACTGTTCCAATAACACTGAGTTTCATATCAGTTGAGTAATGATTAATTCGGATGGTGAATGTCTTCCAAAAAAGAAACATTTTTCGGCAAAAAAAAAAAAAAATCCTGAGTACACTTTCGTGAACAGTTGTCTCTCAGGGGTGACATCACATTACGTATGGAAGTTTCCGCACAGAGTCTAGCTCTCTCATTTAATAGTTTGGCATATAGGCTGGACATGGGCGTGGATCATGGGGCCTCACTTTTTTGGAAGGGGGGGGGACATCTCCAAAAAGTCCCCTGCACTTTTTCAAAATAGATGAAAACTAAAAACTGTGCAGGGTACAAAAAAGGGCCTGGGAAGGGCCATTTCCAGTGATCCGGAAGGCATTTTGGACCAAAATTTTCTCGCGCTGGCAGCATACTGGCCAACTCTGTCGATACCGTAAGGGGACAAATTGTAGGCCTACCGGCACACGTGGTATCTAGGGGTGGGCCTACGCACAAAAGCAACATCTTACACTTGTTTGAAGCTGTTATGTGATTCTGCATACTTGAATGATAAGTTACTTGCCAGCAATATGTGTGTGTATTTGATTTCTTTATGGTTATTCCTACAACATTTTTCATAAAATGCATAATAATATATCTCCTTAGGCATAGAAAATACCATATAAAGTATGCACCAAATCACATATTTTCACATTAAAAACACGAAAATTTCTCACCAAACCCTCCCCCCTTCGGGCTCGGTCGCTTCGCCCCCCCAAAATATTTCGCAAATGGTGAAAAAGTCCCCCCCCCACACTTTTGGAGATGGATCCACGCCCATGTATAGGCAGTGTCCGCATTAGCTGGTATGTAGCATAGCAAAATGCTCCTCAAACAAGTGTGATTGCTGCACAATTTCTGAAATGATTAGCAGTTTTTTGTACACAAAACCGTATGCAGAATTTCATTTGACCAACACGACACCAGAAATTGCTTTACAAAACTTTGACACAAATGCGGACTCTCTGGGCATAGGCCTGGAATGTCATTGTTGAATGTGGCCAAACTATCCAGTGGGAGAACTGAAAGCCTTGCATAGCATAAGGGTTTGGGTTCGAAGTAGGGGTAGGCTCAGGATTAAGTTTAGAATAGGATCTTTGGTCAAGTGAACATTTGATCAATTGAACCCTGTGCCATGTAACAGTGATGTAGTAGACACTTGTGCTTTATGTGTATGCTACAGGAGGACAGTTGTACATTTGAGTTAATACCTTTGATTATATCCTTCCTTTCAGGTAAATTCAGTTGAAAATGACAGAAGACAAAGCTGTTAGTGTGTACAGGGAACTTGCCAATATACCATCCCTTCTCAAAGCTGAGATCATCAGCTGCCAGGATGACATTATTTCTGTATCATCTACGTGGACTCAGAAGGATATTGAGAGACTTACCACAGTGAAGTTTAATCGTTCTTACATTATTCAGCAAACACAAGAGACACGAATCTTTGACAAGATTTTTCCGGCATCTGGTGCAACTCAGCTGAATGAAGAGTAAGGAATTTGTGCCATCATTTTTCCAGAACTTTAGTTAAGCACACAGTGGCATTAATGATCATGACATCGTGAAAAAGGGTATGAATCACATTTCTGATTTCTCACTGGAAAGCATTATTTTTGATGTACATACACGGACTGCATTTTTATCACGAATATGTAAATTTGCAAAACTTATAAACAAACTCTCCAAATTAGCTTCTCCAATTTTCCGACCCATGGTCATTGCTCAATGTATTTAAATGCTCCATTTGTTCTTCAGTTGAATTAAGACTTGTTGCAACAGTATGTTTTTCTTGAAGAGACATATTGAGTTTATGGCACGGCACAAAAAAGGTTTCATATTTTTGAAACCATATGAAGGCCCCCTGGACCTATAGTATTGGGTCCAGGGGCCCCAAAAGTTAGACAAAAATTGCTTCTGGAAGTGAAAAATTGCATTTTGGGGGCCCCACATCACCAAAATTAAGCCGGCTACTCCTGATCTGATACCAGATGATGATAATTTAGTCTTCAGACACCACATATATCAAATGCGGGCCTTTTACCTTTTTCTCTGAAAAGATATATACAGTAAGCATCCAAAGTATTGAAAAATCACAAAAGTAACATTTGACATGAAAATATGGTATTGCCAAATACCATCAAAACCGCAAGAGTTATCTGTCAGTAGCCATTACAATGATAATCATATTATGATATGAAGAAGTGCTTTCCTGGCTCTTACCCACTTCCAACCCTTTTCTCCACGGACTTCTTAGGTTGCACAACAAAATTTGGTTCTTGAATTACCTGATGCCAGGAAATTGCATCTAGTAATGTCTAAGTTTATAATATTCCTAGGCAAGGACCCCCCACAGAATCCTTCTCCCTCTTGGCCATACTAATTGATATGTACAGACTTCATAACGGGCTAACCTTTTCCGAAACCTTTTCCGAAATTGCAATGGCAACACTTGATAATTTCAAAAGATTTCCTGGGAAGGAGTTCTAGATTTCCTTTTCTCCCCTTCTATTGAGGATTCGCAGCTTTGCTGTTTGCAGATCCCAGCTTCGCCCTTATAAAGTAAGTGCCCCCCTTTTGTAGAGCCGTGAGACCATGCCTGCATAATCAGGGTATAATTAGGGATAAGTTCCAGTGAATATGGTATTTGAGTACCCAGCAGAGAAAGGTAAGGAACTCTAGGATATGGTCATTGTACAACTACGTTAGCTCAAGGAAGCAGAGTGCAACATAGGCATATGAGCGTGTTAGTAGGTGGGGGCTGAATGTTTTACACCGCTGTTCTGGGAAAGGAGTCAACAAGTGAATGGGGGACACTTCTCCTCCCTCCCCATTAAGATATCTTTTGGATATTTAAGGGTCCTTAGATGCAATTGGGTGGCACAGGCTATTGTGTATGTGAGCTCTGAACTAAAAACTAAACTTATTTCCAGTATATCAAAAATTGAATAAAATCTTAGTAATTGACAGTGTTGGATTTAGCACCGAAACTATGAGAACGACATTTAAAGGACTCCAACACAAACAGGTGGCGTAGAACATTTTTGCTTGAATGCTTGCCAAGACTGTTTTCCATTTTGCCGGCGGAAATGCATAAATGGCACTTTCCAGACCTTGTATAATGCATTAAAATATTCTTTATTTTAAAATCTCATGTTTTCAGAATTTTCAATTAAAAAAAGACTATAAAAAAATTACTTACTCGTAGCATAGGTTGTATAGGTAACAACTAGGTATGATAATGCTGAGGGCATTCTGAGAGTAACATAGCCTGTTATGCTGAGGGGAATCCATGTGGGGAAAATAATGTGTATAAACTTAATTGTTACAAACGATAACTATTGGGGGGGGGGGGGGAAGAAGCAAATGGACTACTTTCACTGTCATAATGTTTCCTTCAATAAATTTCCTAAAAGGTTTCTCAGGACTGTAGACTAGGGTCCCTTACATGGTCTCACAATAGGGCCGTCAGCAGGGCTACAATCTCCAATATTTTCAGTCTGAATAATTTTTGTCTTAAAACAGCCAAAATTACCCCAGAAAATGCCATTTAATTCCAGAGTAGAGTGATTCACCCCCATTCTCGGAGTTGAGTGGCTCAGCTTCCCCCTCTACCCTAATATTTGAAACCTTTTGACGGAACTGGACCACTATGATACAAACATCTTAATGAACTTTACTGTGAGTATTGCATTCATGACGCTGATGCAAAAACGGTCTCAATGTGTAGTAACGTAATCTTTTGAGTAACCCCTGAAAACATGCACTTTACTCTGTTTGTTTAAATCAACCAGAAAGCCAAAGCTAGACTTGGAGATGTCGTACCAATAGGAATAAACTTTGTAGTCAGTTCGGGAGATAACCGCTTTCGGGGGAAAATCGATTTTCGCCCAATCCGGGGAAAATTTTGCCATGGGTGGCGCCATTTTCAAATTTCTCCAATGATGCGTTGCGATCCTACCGCGCAAATTCAACGGAGACGAACGTTCAAAACAACTTGGAAATTTTCATCGGTTCTAGGAAAGAGAAATACTGGCATATTTAAAAACTTTGTTGCTAGGGGAACAAAAAGCCGGATTATGTCTGACAGTTCACAGTGCAGATTTTGAGATATCGAGCTATTTTGCTAAATTCTTTGTCCTAAGCTTAATTTATAGACTCGATACAGCCGCAAGTTTTGTGCACTGTTTTCCACACAAAGGTGTGCAAGAAAATTGTGCCTGCACTTGTGTTTATTAACACGTTATTGAAAGTTCCTTGTGGTTTCGCTCTTTGTGTGTGAACTACTATCTTATATTGAAATACACACACATTAATTAAACAAATCGACGACTGTGAAGAGGTAGGCACTATGTGCTCATAAATATTCATACCCTGAGTCAAGGCAAAATTTCCCCCGATCGGGTGAATTCTCATTTACACCTGAAAGCAGTTATCTCCCAAACTGGTAGTGCTGTGCTGTCAAATTGACAAAGTTTCCTCGTAGAGTTGTTTTCACCAAGAATAGAATGCTTATGATCCATTACCGCTGATCAAACAAACTGATGCCATTGATGGCTATCATTCAGCTTTTTGCACTGAATTTTGTAGCCTACATGCCAGAAACATCCAGACTTATCCTGCTTGACATATTGTACTATTTACAACTTTTACACGGTTTGACCTCTTGTGACTTTTTATGACTAATTGAGCACAATTTTACGGCCATTGGCAAAATACTAGAGAGGGGAGTAAAAGTACAGTATTCCACCTCTCAGCCAAAGTACGATTACATCTTATCTTATGTCATCTCAGAAATATTACAGCAGTTGACTGACAATGGGGGACTGAACAAAAGTTACCTGGTCCCTAACAGGCTCATAGCCAGGGGGAAAGGGGTGGCACCCACTGGAAAAAATTTTCTCCCCTTAGAAAAATAAACCTTGCTATTGCCTCAATGCATTTTAATATATCTCTCCATCTCATTTTCAACCCCAGAAGTGATCTCACCCCCTTCAGCACGTTGTCCTGCTAATGGCCTAAGCGTGTCCTGCCCCACCCAAATCCCCCGCCCTTGATCACTGACTTTGGGTGTAGAATTTGTGTGTATGTATATGAATGTCTTAGTATTCATCAAACAAGTGCGAGTAAATTGGCTGGAAACATATTGCTCTCCATGGCTACTGAGCCATAAAACCATCTAATATTCACACAAAACTTAGCAGACATTACAGTTTTGCCAAATTTTGACAGAACAACTTTATTGCTTGTCAAAAGTAAAGTTGACTCATTAGAAGTTCAATTTTCGTCAAGTCAGAGCCTTAAAGTTGAATCAAGTCAAATAATTTTAAAAAGTCATAATTTGACTCAACTAGACTAGTACTGTTGGTCAAGTGAGTTTCAAGTTAACATTGGATTTTGCTATTGTAATAAAGTGAAATTTGGTACTTTGGGCATTCCTTGGTCATCCCTGGCTTTAGTAGCCTGGTGGCTTTCTATAGGCTGTCACAAGGAGAGAGCTTCCTTGCTTTCAAGGGAAGCACAGGATGTAGAGTATAAGGTTTCTTCGAGGTACCTTGCCTCCCAGGGTGACACAGGATGTAGAAACTTTCTCAAGGTGAGGTGCTAGCTCTCCATTGATGCCAGAGGATGGTATGCAAATTTAGCCCTCTTTAGGCTGGTGTAGTATCTCCAGAGAAAAAGTAACACCGAGAGAAATTAAATTGTTTTATCAGGATGCTGGTATAATCGGTATTGTTGAGGATACTCTTGCCATTGGTTAATGCTGTTCTCCAACTTCAGTAAATTTGGGGATCTGCCAGTTTAGAATTTTGGGGTTGGGAAAAGTTAGTACTCTGTGTGAGTCGACTGGGTCTCCGTACCACGCCTGCACCCTTCCCACACTTCTCATCAGACACTCGAGAGAAGCAGAAGTGCTGCCTGGCAGCTGGCTGTCAGAGGGTCCGTTTTCCTCTTTGGGGCTGGTTTTTATCAGAAAAATGGGTCATGTGGGTCAAGGTCAATTTGAATCGATGTGCTGTCCATATCAGAGTGGACTGTGCGTAGCCCTGGACCCATTGGTTTAGTTGTTATTGGACCGAGGCTGTTTGGTGAGGCTGTTTGTTGGGGCCATTTGGTCAAAAGGTTGCGAGAAATATACCAGTCACTGATAACAGAACACTGCTCTACCGTGGTCATTTATTTGGCTTGTATCCACTCATCGTTCCCTGTCGGGCTCAATCACTATCCTCCTCCCTCCCTTACTTCACTATAACCTTTGCCATGCAAAAGCGTAGGAAGCTGTTCATACTGTACACTGTAGGTGGGGCTTAACATTTCAGACCATGGCCCTGGAGGAAGGGTCAAAGGGAAGGAATGTCTCCCTCCCTTTTGAAAGTTTAAGAATATTATTTGAGCATCCTTAAATGCCATTTGATGCTACACAGAGTTGTAGTTTTTCAATTTGATATGTTACTGTTATTGGAAAAGTTTGATATGTTTCTTAGCGTGACCAAATTAGAGGTTTTCATCCTTGAATAGGGGGGCAGAAGCATACTTTAGCCCCCACCCTCTCCCGCTTTCTACACCCTTGTTGACAGGAATTTATCCACCTATTGTAATTTGGTACTTTGGATAATCCATTTAAAGTATAGTTACTTCAAGTTTCAATAGTACTCTCTGCAACGATGTACTCAGAAGCATCTTATAGTTTAGTTATATGCCTACAGAATCTTTGATGGCTCACATAATCTGGCAGCAAGTGACAAACCAAGTATAAAATTAGTGAGCTTGACAATGCCATGATTTTGTAAAAAAAATTCTTTTCCTTGTTCATTTGTGATTCCTTGCCGTAGGCAGGCAAGGAATCTATGCGATGGTGATGTCGTGTGTATGCGTGTGTGTGTGTGTGTGTGTGTGTGTGTGTATCAGCCCATGGCGTGTTCAGTCATGATATGTGTATGGGTGCACTCACCAACTTGGCCTTAGCGGGTACCAGGGCAGCCGGCAGGGGCTTCGCTCTCCCACGTCTTTCCTAGCTCACGCGGAGCTCGAAACTGGCGTAGCTGCCCGAAAATTCGGTCACTGCAAACAGAAGTCACGCGCGGCTGCACGTATCTGCCTTGGAGCGCAGCCCGCCCTCAAGCATTTCCGTCTACTGAGTTCCTTCGCGGGCAGCTTCGCTGCTGGGAAATTCCCTTGCATTCCTTACCGGGTCCTTTCCCAGTACCCCGTAAGGCATTCAGTGTGCGTATGTATGTGTGTATGTGACACCGAGCTTGTAAACACGATATCTCAAGATAGCAATCACCGACACTTTTCATATTTAGTATATAGATTCTTCATGTTACGAAAAAGAACCCTGTAGTTTTTGGTGGAGGTCAAAGGTCATATGAGGTCACCAGAGGTCAAAAACCAGAAACCTTGCAAACAATGATATCTCAAGGTAGCAATGACCCACAATTTTCATATTTGGTACATACATTTGTCATGTCAAGAGCAAGAATTCTGTTGTTTTTGGTAGAGGTCAAGGGTCATTTGAGGTCACCGGAAGTTAAACTGCGAAAACCCTGTAAACGGATTGTAACCACGATATCTCAAGATAGCAATCACCGACACTTTTTATATTTGGTATATAGATTCGTCATGTTGAGAGAAAGCACCATATTGTTTTTGGTCAAAGGTCATTTGAGGTCACCGGATGTAAAAAGCCGAAAAGCTCGTAATCACGATATCTCAAGATAGGAATGGCCGATATAGATTTGTCATGTTGAGAGGAAGAATGCTATTGTTTTTGGTAGAGGTAAAAGGTCATCTGAGGTCAACAGAGGTTAAACTGTGAAAACCTTGTAAATGGTTTGTAATCACGATATCTCAAGATAGCAATCACAGATACTTTTCTTATTTGATATATAGATTTGTCATATTGTGAGGAAGAACCCTATTGTTTTTGGTGGAATTCAAAGGTCATTTGAGGTCACTGGAGCTAAGAAACCGAAAAGCTTGTAATCACAATATCTCAAGATAGGAATGAAGTGCACTTTCATATATGGTTTTGATTTGTCATGATGTACAGTAAAGAAGAACCCTTTTGTTTTTTTTTGGTGGAGATCAAAGGTCATCTGGGGCGACGAGAGGTCAAAAACAAATTTCCCAAGCATTTCCAAGATGGTCACCTGGGGTCACCAGAGGTCACAAAGCAAAATTTCCCAGGAATTCCCAAGATCGTCATCTGCGGTCACGAAGGGTCAAAAAGCAAAATTTCCCAAAAATTCCCAAGATCGTCATCTGGGGTCACCAGAGGTCAAAAAGCAAATTTCCAAGATCGTCATCTGGGTCACCAGAGGTCAAAAAGCAAAATTTTCTAAGAATGCCCAAGATTGTCATCTGGGGTTATCAGAGGTCAAATGCAAAATTTCCCAAGAATTCCCATGATTGCCATCGGAGGTAACCAAGGGTCAAAATGAAAAATTTCCCAAGAATTGCAAAGATTGTTATATGGGGTCACCAGAGGTCAAAAAGCAAAACTTTCCCAAGATTTCCCAAGGTCGTCATCAGGGATCACCAGAGATCAAAAAGCAAAATACCCCAAGTATTCCCAAGATCATCATTTGGGGTCACCAGAGGTCAAAAGCAAAATTTCCCAAGAATTTTCAAGATCCAAGATCCATTGGAGTTGAATCCCTTTCAAGACACTTCAATTCTTCTTTTTTGTTAAATTTGGTGGGGTTCAAAGGTCATGTGAGGTCAGCAGAAGTCTAATTGTTAAAACATCGTAAAATGATGTAGTTAACAAAGATAAATTTGAGGGATAAACCCCAGTGCAACAAAACATTCCCATTCGGCAAGGAATCACTAAGCCTTTTGGCTTTCTGGTGTAATATGTAAGGGTACATAGAACTAACACAGTTGTTGATTTTGTAATTTATAAGGGCAAATGAAATTGAGCCAGGCAAAGCCATTCAGAACTAAAAGGCATATTCCAGTAACATTTCATGTAATATTGAATAATGTAGATCTATAATAAAGCTACACGGGGGGGGGGAGTGGGGAGGAATCCTACCAGGAAATTTGACCCATAAGGGGCCCCCCGACGCACATAGTTAAAACAACCAGAATCGCGATTCGCATATTATACATTATTTTGCGTTTAATTGTATGTGCATAGGGGCAGGGAGCTGCTACTCAAACAGCAGCTTCCTGAGGGCGGGGGGGGGGGGTATAAATGTATAGCCTAATAGTCCTTCCGATGATGTATATATAGCATCACAATTCGTACTAATTTTGATAGTTAAAAGTTTTCAAATAACTTAAAATCTACCTTTTGTCTTCCTTAAAAGATTACTTGATCGCTATACGTTGCCATTATCCCCAGATGACATAAATTGTCAAACTCTGATCTCTTAATTGAGCCTTGCATGGTCTATGGTTACTTGCTGGCATCAGATCCTTCAGCAATGGGAAAGGCTCAGTCTTTTAAACCAATTAAGACATGTTACACCAAAGATAGGCCTGCTCCTTTGTGATAAATAAAAGTGGAAATAATATGTTTGTTAACTTTTTTGATCTCCAGTTATCATCAAGACCAGCTAGTGAGATAGAAAAATTAAAATGAAGCAGATAGGCTTGTGCAATATAATACGCAAAAAGTTTCCTAACTGAAAAACGCTAAAATTTGACAGCAAATTCTTCCCACATAAAAAATGCTATCCAAATATGACTGTAATCATGATAGCAATTCTCCTATTCCAGATATTATCTATGCTTCTGTTTTGGGTAATTAATGGTCCTGAATTGAATTTTGGTGCTAATGTTATGTTTTGCTGTCAAAAATCACACAAAAATGAAAACTGCAGCTGAAATCCACAAAGACAGCGGGAATAGTAGGACTGCTGCATGAATGAATGATACCAGGATAGCAGTTCACTGACACCAGGATCACACTTGTAGCTAACTGTGAAAATGGTTAGTTTTCCGCTTTAGAAGTTGCTAATATTATATTTGAAGTGCTTTCAAACTTTTAGCAATAACATTAGTACACAATACAGTAAATGCATTCCCCTGGAAAAATACTGAATGTATTCATACCCTTTCATAGTCAGTTTACAGCATCTACAAACCATTATCGAACACATCATATTATTGATACCTTATTTCTCAGAGATATTACTCCTGCTGAATGTGAAAGGCAAATTAAAATACAATTTTTTTCCCTGTGCATACTAGGGTATGTCTCATGTTTGACACCCTGTGTTAATTTTGCTAATGTTACTATTCACAGCACTGTAATGGGAACCTAACATCAACCCAGTTAAATTTCTTTTAAACAAAGAAAATGCACAAGGAGTTATCTCCTTTTTATTCTTTTATTGAAAATTGGAGCCTGATGCATCAAACCAAGGGACCTTTAAGCATTACTGGAAATTTTTATTTTTCTCCCTTGTGGGAACAAATTGGGTCAATTATTGTGAAACATGTCTTTAAGACATGAATAAACAATAAATCACAACGGAGATAAAGAACTTCTAATCACAATATTCATTATAAATATATAACGAAAATATCTAAGCATCTTTCTAAAGCTTCCGTCATGAACTTAAGCTTATTCATGGACTGGCTTTCTTACACCTAGATTTTTGCAAAATTTTGCTGCTAGGGTGATTAGTGATACTGATTATGCTCAGCACATTACCCCCCTTTTAAAAAGTTTGCACTGGCTACCGACCTTTTAAATTTACAATTAAATTCAAAATGCTCCTCCTTGAGACCAAATCTTGCTGACAAGCTCCTTCTTACCTTCTTGATAGCCTTCATGCATTATGAAGTTGCACAGTATACCTTAATAGGAAGGTGTGTCCTGGTGGAAGTCAATACATGTATAGGGTTTTAAACAATTTCAGGACATTTTAGATGATGATACAGAGTTCTGCCCAGGATTATTGGAGTGCTGGCAGGTCTTTTCCAGTGGAAGTCCCCCATTCACCTCTACCCACCATTTATTTACCGGTCTTCCTGGACCATCCACGTGCTGTTGTTGCATTAGGTTTGGCACTTAGTTGTATCATTTTTTTTTTCATTAAGGTATTAAACCAAAGAGCCCAAAAACCCTCTTCCTTTTCTTTCAACAGTTGCAACTTTCAAGAAATTTTCAAGTTCTCAGTCTTCCTCAGCTGTCAAAAATAAGTGGTAGTTGGAAAAAGCACTTTTAAAACTTACTGATGGTTGGCATCTCTCAGTCCTGGTGGGGCCCTAACTGCACCAACCAGCAGTGGCAAATCATTGATGATAGCAGTTTATGAGGTGATATGTGGGGTTTTTGATTTGTTTTGTAGACTTCTCTCTTCGGTATCACCTTGCTGTACATTCAAAGCTGTCATACGACAAATCAAAAACAAGAAGGGGGAAGATCAACAATACTTTGAGGTGAGTTCTTAAAAAATCAAAGTAAGGAATACAAGCATATGATTTATGCTATAGTTTGTAACACGTGTGGCCATTTGAATGATCTTTAATACTTTGTAAATGATAAAAAAAATAGAAAACTAGAGATCTAAGATTAATTAAATTACATGTTGAATACTGTAGTTTGCAAGAAATTGTCAGTACTTTTAAATAATTTGATGTACACTTTCTTTAAGGTATGGACCCAGCAATCCTTGTTGAAGAGTGTCAACCTGACTGTTGCTGATAAACATGGGAAGCTTTATGCAGACGGTGAGTAAACTAATGTAAAATTTAGATAATATAGGGTTTGTGCGTTACCTTTAAAATGCTGAAAGTGTTTGACTCTGAACCTACCTTGAAATATGCTGATTATGACAAGGTGCTTGAATTTCTTACCATAGAAGGATTTACTGTGCAAATTTCCCTGCAAAAATGTTTGAGTGTGTTAATCGTGCAGCTTGATAGTAGTAATTATCTTTGTTCAAAGTTAAAGAGATTGTTAATTCATTGATGATTTTTTTATGCAATACAGTACTTAAACCCTCTTGAAAGTACTGTATGGTGAAATGTAAATGAAGATTACATTTCATCTTCAGGTGAATTTGGATGTCTCAACTGGTCTTCAGATAGCAAGAAAATTGTTTACATAGCTGAGAAGAAACAGCCCAAAACAACATCTTATTTTGATCGCAAATCTTGTCAAGGGGAACAGGAGACAGAATCTAGCAAAAATTGTCCAGTAAAAGTGAGTAGGAACTACATTAATCTAATGTAACAGATAAACATGGAAATTAAAGTTTAGAAGTTTTATAGAGGGCAGCAGGTTCATACGTAGCATGGTGTATTAGAGAATGAGTATGGCTGATGTGGTTATGAAATTGCGAACAGGTTGTTAGGTTTAATTGAGTTTTGAAGTTAACATATTAGAACATATTTTACTTGGAAAATAAAATATGTGGTTATGAGTGACGAAATGTGTTCTTTATACAAGTTAAAGCCAGTCCAAAATGAATTCTGAGTATATATACTCTTAGAAGTGTACTAATTATTTGAAGTGAACTCAAAGTGTACTGAATTGTGAGTATTTTAAAGTTTGTAGAAAGGCTTTCACGACGGGAATCCATACTAGTAAGATGATTTCAACGAGTACGCCGTCGAAGGCCTCGACATAGTCAAGCTTTCGTCAGAAGTGGCTCTGAATTCTTCAGGACTGATGCAAAGAAGCAAGTGCAGTAAAGTTATATACTTATGCTGCAACCCTGATTGGTGGATTCTGTGTTCTGATTGGCTGATTTGGTTGCGTTCTGATTGGACAGTTGAATTGAGGATTCTGTGCTCTGATTGGTCGATTTATCTGTGTTCTCATTGGATGAGGCAAGTGAGAAAGGACCATGATTGGATGAAAAAAGACTGTTCCACATGTGGCTGACATCTTTCCCATCCATTCTGTTAATAGTGGATTTTTCATTGACCCTAATCTCTAGAGCCTCTGTAATTAGCGGCATCCCTAAATGTTGAACTTTAACAATGCTTTTGCTTTCATTTACCTTGCTATCGTGAATGTTAAGCAGTCACCACATACCGATGCACCATTCATAGTGCAGTCACGCACGCTGCCCTAAACGTGGGCAGACCCACTCCTAAAGGCCGCGATGGTTTCTTACGCACTTACAACAGGAGCGATTAGTGCATTCATTTTCTGAGCATGCAGAAGTGCGCGTCAAGTACTCAAAATAAATACACAGAGAAATGTAGTCTGCGCATATCCCAGGTGGATGCCCACCCAGCTATTTTAATAATTGCATTTGATCTGTTGCATTGTGTGCAGTTCACTGAATAGAACAAAGCGCATGTTGAATTGACACCACCCTGATATTTGCGTCTCTATGAGGAGTCACTTTCCATAACAATGTACAGTAGATATAGGAGTTTAATATTTATGCTTGAAATATCTTGTACAAATATCATCATATGGATTTTCTCTAAATTAGGGTACCAGTAGTGGGACATGAGATTAAAATTCAAAAATGATTTTTATTGCTTGAAATTAAGACTCATGATAGATTGTTATCAACATTTATTAAAATTAAAAATATAAACATTCCAGGAAATTTGGCAAACAAAACAAGGACACCAAAGCAGTCTTTAAGCTCCTCCTAGAAGGATAATGAAAATACTAAATGGTTGAAAATTCATAGCTTAGTTTGATCGAAGACCCCTTGTAAGAAGAACATAGAAAAAGTTTGAAAGAATTCTCCAAAACTTAAAAAAAGTCACTTTCATTTTTCTCAACACTTTCAAATGTCAAAAGGGCCACATTTTCAAATATTGTGTATAATATTGACTGTTTTTAACCATGCAGTAAATGGTATTTAACTATTCAAAGTTTCCTCTTTGATGATCGTTAGACTTGGCATTTGATTTTACTTTCCATCACTTTATGTAGATGTGTGATATTTACAAGATATTTTACTCCGTTTAGAATGTTGCGTGTAGCAGGGGTCACCAAAATAGGTGTCCCCATTACTCCTAACATGTAAATTTTCAAAAGATAACAGTTTCATTTTTAAATGTTACGTTGACCTGGAAATTCTCAATTACAATGTAAACCACTGTTTGCAGTAATATTAAAGATACGAACTGTGAAAAGGCTGAGTTTCATTGAATTTTTGTTGTTTATACATCGAGAATGACAACATAACTATGGCAGCATGGGGGCACCAAAAAGATCAAATGTCCATTGGCATAAAATCCTTGGTTCAAAAAGACATGGGATTATGTTTTCTGGTAACATTTTGGTGTATACTTTTCATATGACTTAATTCACAAAAATATTTGGTGGTTTGTGCAAATGGCAAAGTATCAAAGTTTAACATAATTCACCGATCAGGGAGACACCAAACTTCTGTTGATTATTTTAAAAATGGTTTGGACAGTATTGGTTTGTTCAGTTTTTTCCAAATTTATGTGCAACTTTCTAAAAGAGTTTGACCTAATTCTAATACCAAATTAATTTCTGCCACCTGAGGATGACCATATTTGTGAAAATGGTGAAAAATACATTAGAAAACTAGCATAAGTTGGGGGACACCAAAAAGCTATGTTGGAAAGGTAGTTTTCTATGGTCCTGTGTGAAAAATTGGGTGAAGCGGTAATACTGATATTGTGGAAATGATGCATGACTCTTTGTGATACCTTTACTATGATAAATGAGTAAAGCAATTCAATCCATTATAAATGTTTTTTCAGATAAATCAAATTTGTATGCTTGTATGTCTCATTAGTTACCCCAAAATCATGGGGGACACAAACCCAATGTACGCTATTTTCTAGAAAATACTGTTAGTTGAAAATTCAGTTAATATATCATAAGATAGCCAAATAAGGTATAATAAAATACCTAATATGCTGGCATGTTGTATTCCATGTCTTTTAAATTCTATACTGTGTACTAGCAAAGTCAGTGAAAACACCCTGGTACCCAAATTTAGAGAATCATCCATATGGAGAAAGATTTCTACACGTTTGACCTTCTGTCTATTGTGACCTTTAACCTTGGTTGCCCATTGTAACCACATATTATGGTAGAACTTGCAATCCTTGTTATATACGTTTTCAGTTTCCTGTTAGAGCAATGTCTCCTCTTGCAATTATAGCCAAAAATGATTTTGGCATAATTTGACCTTTGGCCTCTGACCTTTACTTCTGCGGATCAGCAAGACACAGTTTCCCAACTTGGGGTACCTTAATTCTCACCAAGATTGAAGGGGTACCTTAATTCTTACCAAGATTGAAGAAAATCCGTCCAGTCATGGAGCACGTTTTTGAACAATTAATTGTACATTTGACAACTGTCACTGTGTCACGTAACTTTTGACCTTGGTTGCCATGGTAACCACCTATTTTGGTAGAACTTGACATCGCTTGAGTGAAGTTTCATACCAGTGCCATGTTTTATCCTGGAATTTTCGCCAAACAATGATTCTGACTTAATTTGACCTTTGACCTCTTACCTTCGACCTTTACTTCTGGTGTCTGCGAGACACTTTCCCACCCTGGGTTACCTCTGTACCAAGTTTGGAGAGAAGCGGTCTAGCCCATGGGAGTTTGTGATACGAAATTTTCACACAAAGATATACATTTTCCCTTCCATCACATGACCTTTCACCTCTGTTGTCACGGCAACCTGCTATTTTGGTTGTTCTAGATAGTCATTATATGTATGAAGTTTTATGTTATTGGGTTTTTCCTTGCAGAAATACAGTAAAAAAGGTGATTTTCACTAAATTTGATCTTTGACCTTAACTTTTGATAACTGATTTGATAGACAAGGGTTTCACTTACGGTACCTTAATTGCCACCAAGTTTGACGAAAATGGACTAAGTACCGTATATTCTCTAATAAATGTCCCGGGGCATTGCATTTTTGAAAAGGGGCTGTGTTTATTTCAGAGTACTTTAATTAAAAGCATAATATACTCCTACACTAGTGTCTTCTAACGAGCTTCGGGTTTCTTCGATGTAGAGTTGAAAGATAACTTGCAGGGCACCTCTAATCCCCTGGCTTCCTTTCAGTGTTGCTGTTTCCCTGTAAATGTTGTTTATTATAGGCCAGGTCCCTTTGTTTTTAATACAAAACCAAAACACCTTCGACTTTTCCCTCAGCAAATGGCCACTGAACAACTGTAAGTTCACCTCTCAAAAATTTACGGGGGGGGTGTTTAATAGAGGGGAGCATTTATTAGAGAATATACGGTACAGTAAACCATTAAGGAGATGTGAAAAATGCAAAATTGGACACACACATCATGGGCGCACCCAAACACACACAAGAAACACACACAAAAACAGACCCCTCCCACAGCAATGGACCTCCAGTGACCCTGGCGCACTCCACCATGGGTTAGCCTCTTAAACTAGTAACCGATGAGATAATAATAACTGTGTCACCCTTCATAGAAAGCCAACTGTTGATGTGTAGATTGTCCTTACTTCCTTATTAGGGTGACCAGTACCTCTTTCGTGATGAGTGGGGAGAAACACTGATGGGAAAATGTTTTCCTGTTATCTGCATGTTTGACATTACTGCTGAAACTGTCACTGTGCTGGAAGGAATCCCAGAAGGCATTTCACCTGCCCAGGTAAGACTCATAATTGGAGAGGGGATTGTATTGAAAGCCAGGTGGTTTTTTAGTTGGAATTATTGAAGAGGTAATTGGAAGAAGAAGTTAACAAGTTCAAACAATTGAAAATATGTAGGAAGTTGCCTTGATTGTGAAAACTGTAATATGTCATTTTTGAACTGCATGGGATGTACACAGGTAAATGTTTTTGATTCCTTGCCGAAGGCAGGCAAGGAATCTGTGCATTCATGATGTCGTGTGTGTGTATGTGTGTGTGTTTGTGACACTCTGCTCATTAACATGCTCTCTCCAGAAGGGAAACTGACAGTTCTCAAACTTGGTACATAAATGCCCCATATTGAGAAGAAGAACCCTATTGTTTTGGTGGGGTCCAAGTTCATCTGGGGTCTCCAGGGTCAACATCTAAAATCTTGTTAGCTCGATATCTCAAGATACAAAGCTTGGATAAATTTCATACTAGTATGCATAGATGTGTTATGAAAAGAGGAAGAAGCCTATTCATTTTAGTGCAGGTCAAAGGTCATCTGGGGTCACAGGGGTCAAATCCTGAAAAGCTTGTTAACACGACATTTCAAGGTAGGAATCCTGGATAAATTTCATGCTTAGTATGTACATGCCTTATGATAAGAGTAAGAACCCTATTGTTTTTGGTGGAGATCAAAGGTCATTTGGGGGTCGCAGGGTCAAACACTGAAACACTGAAAACCTTGTTAACATGATGTGTCGATGTAAGAAAGTTGGATAAATTTCATGCTTAATATGTAGATGTGTTATGGTAAGGCAGAGAATCTTATCGCTTTTGGTGAAGGTCATCTGGGTCACGGGGGTCAAATCCTGAAAACCTTGTTAACACGATATCTCAAGGTAGGAAGCTTGGATATATTTCATACTTAGTATGTAGATGCTTTATAGTAAGAGAAAGAACCCTATTGTTTTGGTGGAGTTCAAAGGTCTTTTGGTGTCACAGGGGTCAAACACTGAAAACCTTGTTATCACGGTATCTTGATGTAGGAGCTTGGGATAAATTTCATACTTATTGGGGTGTAGTACGTTATGGTAAGGCAGAGACTACTATTGCTTTTGGTGGGGGTCAAAGGGCTCTGGGGTCACTGGGGGTCAAACACTGAAAACCTTGTTAACACGATATCTCAATGTAGGGAGCTTGGTAATTTCATATGTAGTATGTAGATGCGTTATGGAAAGAGGAACAACCCTACCAATTTTAGTGGAGCTCAAAGGTCATCTGGGGTCACGGGTTTCAAACCCGGAAAACCTTGTTAAGATGATATCTCAAGGTAGGAAGCTTGGATAAATGTGGAGATACTTTATGGTGAGGGGAAGAACCCTATTGTTTTTGGCATGCTCAAAGGTCATCTGGTGTCACCGGGGATCATGCAAACCCTGAAAACCTTGTTAAACACAATATCTTGAGGTGGAAAGCTTGGATATATGACGCGTTTTATGCTTTGTATACAAATTTGTCATGTTGAGAGAAGCACTGTTGTTTTTGGTGGAGGTCACAAGTCATTTCAGGTCAACAGGTCAAAAACTGTAACTTTGTAAACATGACATTACATAGGAGAGAGCACCGACAGATCCCTTTTAAGACGTTTTTTTTTTCATTTTTTTGTTATTCAAGTTTGGGTGGGATTCAAAGGTCATGTGAGGTCAGCAGGGGTCCAATTGTGTACACATCGTGAAAAATGATGTAGTACAGAAGTATAAATTCGAGGGATGAACCTCGGTGTAACAAAGCACCCCCTTCCGGCAAGGTATCACTAAACCTTTGGGCTTTCTGGTTTCCTTTCTTGGTTAGAAACTGAGCAGTAAAACCTCATCTCACTCTAACTCTAACTC
Organism: Holothuria leucospilota; assembly: GCA_029531755.1. Classification (NCBI taxonomy): domain Eukaryota; kingdom Metazoa; phylum Echinodermata; class Holothuroidea; order Aspidochirotida; family Holothuriidae; genus Holothuria; species Holothuria leucospilota. Next base: position 54,231,073 of record CM055962.1, on the reverse strand, counting down.
CTTTGTTGTAACAAAATTGAAATTGAAGTTTGAAAGGGATTCTTAGTGGGTATTAAACTTCAGGTTGTTACAATTCCGTTAATGTTTCTGAGAAAGCAGGGCTTGGACAGTCGAGCAAAAGTCATGGACTTTTTGTCATTTTACAAAAGGTCATAGAATTGGTATTTTAAAAAAATAGCCAAAGAATTTTGCACAATTTTCACATGGTGATGGACAGTATTTAATTGTTGTTGTGTGACAATGAGCACACATGATTGCTTTAAAGTGTGTGGTGACATTGTAGTAAAGTAGGTATGTTATGTGACTGTAGTGAGAGGTAGAGGCCTAGGTCATCGTCTTGGTGATGATACACATGGCTATGATGATACATATTGTCATGATTATTGAGTGGTCAGTTTGCTGTAAATTGTAAGATGTGTTATTAGGAGAATTGGTTATGGAAAATTCACAATTTGTTATGGAAAAATCATGAAAAATCTCAGATTTTTGCACAAACCCTGGAACTTGAAAATAGATGTATATCTATAGGTCAGTAGTTAGGTGGGGACACTGCTGTAGGTGGAGGATCGGGTATAATGCTAAAATTCCGAACTGGGTGCTAACTTGTCTGTCTGAGCTCTTGGTAAAAAAAACCTCGTGAGTACTCAGTTTAAATGGCCCAGTTTTTACCCAGCTTCAGAGGGACTGAAAATAAACTTGTCTTGAAGCGAAAGTGTAGACCTGTTATTACTGAGACCATACAGCTGTTAAAGAAGCTTACAGCTGAGAACTGTTTTGGTTTGGTACTGTCTACTTCATGTTTATTATTGTCAAATGGATAGAGAGGTACAGTACCTCTCGTTTACCCCTGACATCTTACCTTGGCAATACTATTTTTTTGGACAGTGTATTAAAAAGCAAGAATACTGAACAAAAGGAACTGTTTTGTTGATGTCATCTTAAATTTTAGTGATAATTGACATACTTTTGTACTGAAGATGAGAGAGATGCTGCAAAGATACTCATAGAATGATCAATGTTTTGCTTCACAGGCAACGTGGAGACCAAATACTGATGACATTGTGTTTTCGGCATTGTATCACGAACCCTACAAAGTTGGTGTAGTTTACTGTGACAATCGCAGGTAAGCTATTTTTCTCATTTTTGAAGGCAGTGTGAACATACAGGATTGTTGTATAGGCCTTTTGTAGATTGACAATTCTTTAAAGTGTACCAAAAGTCTAGAATTATTAGAATACATTTTAGAGGTTGGAAAATAAAGTTCATTCATCCAACTCCCATTTCCATAGCTTACTCCATTGCTGAGATATAAAATGTTGAAATTTACTCAATCTGAAATAGCCGATTGCCCAAAATTTTGTGATGTCCTTCTTGCACAACTCACATTACCTGCTTTTGTTTCCTTTTGAAATTAAAACGTTTATATGACGTTGAAAAATTTACTGTTCTCTCACATAGCATGTTGTAAGGAGAGGTTTTGTATACTCAAGTCACCCTGTTACAATATAAAAGTGATCACATTTTGGTACAAGGTACAGTGGCTTTCGAAAAACCAAAGAAAAACGAAGGATGTAATTTGAGTAAGTACAAGAATGACATCACAAATTATTGTGCAATCTACCATTTTAAGTTGAGTTAATAAGCTTCAACATTTTATATCTCAACTCAGAAATGCCCTGTGAAGATGGCAGTTTTACCATTTGGATTCATTTTCCAAGCTTTGTAACATATATTTTTGAAATTTTAGACTTTAGGTATACTTTAAAACCCGTAGTTTCCTTTGAAACTTCTAATTTCTGACAGTTTTTCATTTTTTTGTTTTTTTGTAGATCAGCTTTGTTTCAATACATCATGAAAGACAGTCAGTGTGGTGAGTTTACCTCAATCCTCATTCCTCATCTTGTCCCCTTCCTTTTATCAATCCCCTATAGCAGAATGAAACAATATTGCTGGATGTCCTTCGGAAAAAAAAAAACATTTGATGCAGTCAGCAGCTCATTGTTCTGACCTTTTAACATCAGAAAGGACCCACATTTGAGCCTTATATGAAGAATTTGAAGCCATTCAAAGTAAAGTTGTAATTATGAACCCTTGCAGTTTTCTCTCTTATCAGGGTTGTTTATAGTGTCTTGACATGGTGATTGCCTTCTAGGCCTGGCTTTTATTAATGGTGGAAGCTATTTACCCGATAGTCGGGAAAATTACACGACTTTCCTTCCTTATTTTCCCGACTGTGGCCAAAGGGATTGGCGCTATCCTTAATTTGTAGCCCCTAGAAATACTTGATTAGTATGTCGGGAAAATAAGGTTAAAGCTATTTTCCCGACAGTCGGGAAAATTATAGGACCTGCCTCCTTATTTCTTCGACTGTGGACGGAAGTGATGGCGCTATTCTAAGTCTGTAGCCTCAGAAAAATATTTGAACTGTATGTTGGGATAATAATGGTCCTTATTTGCCCTACCGTCGAAAAACCTCTTTTTCATCAAAATGAGTAAATAAACAGTCATAATAACACTCGTAATAAGAACGTCTTTTTTCCCCACTATGCGAGACTTATTTTCTCCCTTTTTACTCCAATACAGTGCAAAGTAGGTTCTGTTGTTACCTCAGGCTGGCCGAATTGAGTTTCCCTGATGTATCTGACACCCAAATTAATGGTAGCCAGGGGAGCAGTGGCGTGTGCACGTTTGTTGGGGTGGAGGGGCCACATTTGCGATTCACCTGACCAACCTGTGGCCTGTGGGAGGGTTACAGTTACAGTCAGGCCTATATTTTGTTCGCTGTTTCTTCTGTTATACAAACAACTATGCTAAACACGGAAAATGTTTCTTCTGATGGGACTCAATGGAAATTGTCTGGAATTTTCTCCTGAGTACTCTGATAAAACATCGAAGCTATGGAAGTCCATAGTGATAGTGTGCTTATCTGTAAGTAGTAACTACACGTATATGGTTGGGCGGGTGGACATAACGCGGGCTGAATTCAACGCTTAGAAAAGCACACTATGGCATGCCAAGGGTAACTTATTGGTGTCCATTTGGAGGATTGCATGCATGATTTTCTTCTAAACCGAAAATATTACTGAAGCAGAGGATATAGTTTAGACGTACCATATATCAAATTACTTCAGCATAAAAGCTATACGCAAGAAGAAACATGTATTATGTGGAATTCAGGATGGATTAAAAAGCTGCACGTTGCAATATGCTCGTATAGAGTAGGACAATTATTTTCCGGGTTACTCAAAGGTATCTGTCATGCAGGTTGTGATGACAATGGGCTGGACTGCAGGGGCGTTGCTATGATGAAATTTTTAGAAACTTTTAGGGGGGCCTAGGTATCAAATTAGGGGTCACGACATTGATGGCCATCATTAATTCTTACACATTTTATTAGGACACACAAGTTTTTGGAGGGGGGTAGTGAACATGGGGGGGGGGGCAGGCGTAGCCCTCGTAGCTACCCACATGCAAATAGCTTGGTGTAGAAACGAGTAGTGTCTCCCATCAACGTGTAATAAAAGAACATACACTTGACGGAAACATAGGAGTAGGAAGCTGTTTAGGTAGGGTTGAACGTTGTTTCGAACCGCTGTCGAGGTGTATGGTGAACGTGTATAAGGAGAGGGGTTTCCCCTTTCCCTTTTGGAAAATTTTTAGTTATATGAGGTTCCTTAGATGCAATTTGGTGGGATATATTTTACCAATTTTAAGAAAACTTACTGCAAAATACTGACATTTTCACAGAGGAAAGAAATAAGGGGGTTTCTTCCTTGAGCTGTGGGGGCATAGTTTCCACCATGTTTTAACTAAGGGTATTAAGCCCCTCATCCCCTTCCCCTCCCCCGAACCAACGGGGACATGCCCGGGGGATCGGAGAAACGCTTAGATAAGGAGTCTTAGAGCTCACTTTAAAGCCTCTGGTGGGATCCAGGAGCAACATTCCGATAAGGCCCAGAGCAGGGGCGTAGCTAGGATGAAATTTTTAGGGGGACCTAGGTATCAATGGTGGGTCACGGCATTGATCACCTTCCTTAATTCTTACACATTTTATTAGGACCCAAACAATTTTTGGAGGCCTAGAAAACATCTGGGGGCAGGGCCAGGCCCGGCAGCGCCCCCCCCCGTAGCTACGCGCCTGGCCCAGAGGGCAAAGCCCTCTTCAAATGACATTAGAAGAGCACTAAATAGACCGGAAGTTACAATGTGATAATTCGTTATAGAAGTCGGACTAACGGCGGATAAATTTGATAAGGTAGAACTTGCTACCATCTGACGAGGCCAGGCATTGGTAAGGAGGAGGGGACCACAGGGAATTTTGTTCAACGTTCGAAGCTAGGGAGGAGAGAAAGGGACCAAGCCCCGAAGCCGGGGGTAGAGGAAGCAAGCCCCCTGGAAAAATTTCGTCCCCAGCAGATCAAAAACTACCGTTGCCTTAAAGCATTTAGTGTGGTCTCGACTCCCACCCCACTCCCTTGAAAAAATATTTCTCCCCCTGGAATCTTTTCGCCCCTTCAGTACCTTGTCTGGCCACGAGCCTGAAAGGGACTATGTCTTGTACAAAAGGGGGCACGGGTGTTATGGCTGGGTTTAGGTATGTCGTTTGCTTGGTAGTCTCACTTGTGTGCAAAGGTCCCAGCAAGTTTACTAGTTGGGCGAAGCAAGCAAAAGAAGTGGAGTCCCCAGATTTTTCAAAGGGGGAGCACTAGGGGTCAAGCGTTCCTCAAACCGGGCACCCCAAAATGAAGGGCCGAGCTCTTCTGTAGGCCTTGTAGTAACGGGCAGTGATCCCATGTAGGCGTTGGCCCAGGGTCCCACTGTAAGGCCCCTAGTGGGTCCAGGGACAATGCTCAATTGGGGGTCGAAGGAGTGGAGACGATCTCCAAAGTAGCATTGGATGTCCACAAAAATGGAATCAAAATTTGGCCTTTTTGTTAGTTCAATCGCACAAAAATTCAATGAAGGGGGAAGGGTTGAGTGGGGAAGACGGATCATGTTAAGGTTTTCCAGGCCCGCAGCTAGGTGGAGGCACGGGCCCGTGCCCCCGTGGAGACCACTGTGCCCCCATATGGAAAATCAATCGAAAATAAAATTTTACTACCTGTAAACGGTGGCCTTGGAATGACCCAAGGCTAGATTTGGCCAAAAATAATCCCAAAGGGCATTTAATAATGAACGTATTTGTTTTCTGTAACATTTTCCTTTCTAAAATTACAAAATGTTTCCCGCGCTACTCGCGCTTTGATCTTCAGTTACATTTTGCTGCAGGGGGCGCCGCCAGGATTTGGTGATGGGAGGGGGGGAGAACAGATGCCGTCTTAATGCCACCTCGGTCCCCCCCCCCAAGTCTGCGTAATTTTCAACTTTTTCGTGCGTCCCTAAGATTGTATACAGCAGTGTGGAATCCTTTTTGTCACTACATAAAGATGCCGTCCTGAAGGAGGCCTACTCTTTGAGAACTTTTTGTTAATTTAAGGTAGCTTAGATGCAAAACGGTGCTATCTTTGGGGAACTGTTTGGCTGGAAAATATCCATAATTTAGTGAATTCTAATTTTTGGTTAGGTGAAAGAGGAGAGTATGTTATCTTAGAGAAGGGTATGTTGTCAACAAACCTCCTGAAGCCCCCTTTTTGACTCTTTTAAAGCCTTCTATTCGGGGAAAGTGTTTAGGTAAAAATACGTGCATGGAGACACATTTTTGGACTATTATGAAAATTTTCCTTTGCTTCATTGTGCATTATAAAAGGGTACCTAAGGCTGGCAGACACCGGTAAGGTGCCTCCTGGAAGCTCTGGAGTAATTATATAAGATGGGGCAGTGATATGATGATTATTACCTGACATCCAAATGTTACCGGTACTGTAGGGTTTGATGACGAGCACTTTACAACTATCGTATTTACTAAGTCTGAACGAAAATCCAGATGAACAACTTCCAGCAGTGGGGAATGGGAGGGAGAGTAAAGGTGCAGGGAGGTGATATAAGACCTCTCTGATAGGTAAAGCAAAGGGGTTAAGGACTAAAAGGCCTGTTTCAGTATGTTTTTCGTCTTAAGTGTATTAACAATCACCATCTATACCGGTAATGGCTGCGGACGAAACGCTCGGTAAAAATTTTTGAAAAATGTATAACGGCAAATACGTACTTTCAACCTTCCACATCATGCTACAAATTAGATTGAAAGATCCCATAGACCCCTACAGAGGATTGAGATGTACTTCTGTTTTTCGGTAAAGTGTTGTGATCAGAATAGTTGCATGTATTTATAGCCTTAATAATGGTCATGAGATGGAGAGAAAATCGTGACGAATGCACGCGAAGCGGGCCGAAATTTTTCATTAAATAAGATAACCATGACAAAACCTGCATTCATGCTCTGCATCGAGACACTTTTAATTCCCCCCAAAACCTATTTGTCAATCACAAAGCCAGTCTTTTACTTGAGAATTCGTAAACAAACGTTTAACTTTTGTTGCTGTGCTTCTGCGGGAGTTGCTACCGGAAATTATTGATAATAAGGACAATATTGAGGTAACGTTTGAAGCGCGTGGAGCGCGCGAAAATTTTGGTAGTTTGCGAAGGATTGCGATACGTCCGATAGTTTGAGAACCATTTGTGATAGAAAATGGTTACAATAAGCAATGTACTAGGTTTGTGTCTGCTCAAGAAGGGGCTCAAGACATCTTTGGGAGGAGCTAGGAGTTCCCCAGTGGAAAAAATGGAATTGTCTATGAAAAGGGAGGCAGATTCTTCCGGCATAGAAACCAAAATTGTCTAAATTTCCTTAAGAAAACCCAAATATTTCATTTTTTTCTTCAACACAACCCCAAAGTTTCGGCTCGCTTTCCTCGACAACTTCTGCGTTCGGCGTCCTTTCGGCAACCCGTGGCTTCTGGAGGGGCTTCCGGTTGCTGGAACCATAACGGTAGCTTGGTCACCTCGTCGGGCAGTCCTTTCACTACCCTTTGTTGAGTCTGCAAGCATGTTTTACTATGGCAAATAATTTTGTGCAAAATGTCAACGCTCTTAGCGTGCATGTTCTTACAATCGAAGTTGTACCACCTATGAACATTATTAGCACAAAAATTCTTTGAACTATTCTAGCCAGACTAGGCTAAGGCTCAAAGTTAGATGCCGGGCATCATCAAGGGGTTTTCATGTAGCAACCTAATACCTTGAGTAACATTTGTAACGTGATGACTAAATGCATTTGAAGCTAAATTAACTTGTACCAGTAGTGTGTTTAAAGGGGGGGGGGGGCTGAGACGCACGACCCCCACCTCCGAAGTCAGTCGGGGGAAAATTACTTAGTCGGGGATTTAAGGGTTAGGGGAAGAGGAAAAGATTGAAGAGACACACTGAGTAGTATGAGGTAAAAAGAGATCAATTTATATAGTACCTTCTTCTCCACTGACAGAAATAATTTACTCCGCCTAATGCGTCAACGCCTCCTACGGTTTTTTGAACCCTAACGCCGCCTTAACCCCACACCATGTGATTTCCTTGTGTAATTAATTAGGTTAATGCACCCGAAATAGCCCTTCTGCCCTGTAGCGTGTTGAAAGTAACACACGTGTTAATTACCCTACCTATTATATTCGCCTGTGAGAAGAAAACCATCTCTTAAATCGGACAAAATGAAATTATCAAGACTTGTTCATTTCATGGGTATGTTTCGGAAGTTCATTAACTGGCTTCTGAGTAACCTGAACCCTCCGTCATTGACATCGAATTTCACAAAATCTGAAACGAAAAAAAAAACCTAATCAATAACGCCCCTATAGAACCAATTTACAGCGATTGTATTACCTTTAATTGCAGGGCTCTGCTGCTGGGCCCCGCCAGGGGCCCTACCGCGGGCCCCTGGACACCACGCGTGAAAACTCGCGCTTCGCGCTCGTGGTGTACCTTCGGTGCACTTGTGACACTCCTCCATGTCAGACGGGGGAATCAAAGGTTGTGCCCCCACCTCCGAAATCCTGTACAGGTCATGCAAATTTTCTTTCTAAGTAAAATACGATAATTTTCCATCTGAATTGTAAAATGTGTCTAGGGCTTGGTGTGCTTTCGCTGTCATTCAAAGTACTGCTCAAAGTTCCATGCCAGTGTTTCTATTTTCTTAATTCATCGGACACTTGGGGGATTTTCCCTGGATCCTGCCAAAATCATACTAGGCCACATCAAGCTTGCCTCATGGCAGTCCCTGATCCCCCCATAGTTCGCAAAATACTCAAATCTTTACTTCCGCTTGCAGAGCGGAAGAAGCATCATCGTAATCATAGCCTTGTTCCCGTCACTTCACACTGCGCCATGTGGAAGAGTTTTCATAATCAACAAATCAAACCAAAATAATTTCATAAGTTACTTCTGTTTTCAATGGATTCTAGTCTATCCCATTGTGTAATGGTATAACCAACCATACGTGGATTTGATTGGTTCATGGTCTGTTTTCTACGCGTTAAGCTCAATCCGTCTTATGTCCACCGCGGCCAACCATACACGTTGGCCATTCGGTTCATAACGTCTAAAACCTTACGCGTAAAGTATGCCAAATGACGTCTTACAGAAGTAACCAATCACAGCCCTTGAAAGGCGTAAAGAAAATCTTCAAGTCTTTACGCGTAAAGAAAATCAAATTTCTTTACGCGTAAAGAGTTGCAAGGTTTCTTTACGCGTAAAGAATTTCACTTCACGTGGTCATTCGGATCAACCTCTAAATCTTTACCTGTAAAGAGTTGCAAGCTTTCTTTACGCGTAAAGAAATACCTTTTAAGAAGTGTGATTGGCAGGCCCGTAGCCAGGAATTCTGATATAAGGAGGCACCGACACCTCATAGAGGGGCACCGAATAAGATTATGTTTGTTGTCAGTAGTGCCACCACATGATTACAGTTGCCGGAACTACAGGGGATTATATCTCAAGCTTACCACACATATCTTAAAGGTATCGGTTTTACGTGTGTACATACGCGCGAAGCATGCGAAAATTCCACTCTTCTGATGGAAATTTTTCCCTCCGCTTGCAATACAGAGACGTAGAAATTCTCCATAAGTGAAGGGAACAACTTGGACTATAATCACGATTTATCTTCAGCTCAGCAAGCGCAGGTGAATCCGGTTGAGTACTTTGCGAACGGTGAGGCGGGACCAGGGGTTACCATTAGGCAGGGTTTGTGTGATCCTGTATGATTTTGTTAGGACCCAGAGGGAAATTCCGAATAGGTGGCGAATTAACAATATGAGGACACCAGCATGGAGCTTTGAGCAGGACTTTGAACGACAGTGAGAACACACCAATGTCTTCACAGCTTACAATTCAGATGGTCATTATCGTATTTCTACTTTGAACGAAATTTTGCATGAAAAAAAAAAAACAGAAAAAGTAAATTTTGGAATAAATTTTTGGTACCTCGAGTAAATTTAGCTTCAAACCGTATAGTCGTCGCGGAGCGAATGTTACTCAAGGTACTAGATTACTACATGAAAGCCATTTGATGTCCGGGATCTAACTTTGAGCCTTCACCTAGCTTTGGCTGGAAGAGTTACTTGAATTTTTGTACTAATAATGTTTATGTGTGACATTACTTTGCTTGTGAGAATTGCGCGCGAAGCGCGCTGAAATTTTGCAGGAAAATTATTTACCACCGTAAAACCTGCATACAGACTCAGCAAGGGGTGGTGGAAAGATAAGCCCGACGAAGGGACCAAGCTCCCCTAAGAGGTCTAGCAACCCGAAGCCCCGTCAGAAGCAATGGGTTACAGATTGGATACCAAGGGCGAAATTTTGGGCGACCGGCGAAAAATTTGGGGTTCTGTTGAAGAAAAATTGAAACAATTTGCTTCTTATTAAGGAAAGTTAGAACATTTGGGGTTTCTATGGAAGAATCTTCCCCTCTTCGTCCTAGACAGTTCCAATTCTCCCGACTAAGTTACTCCTTCCAAAACTGTGTTGAGACCCTCCTTGTGCAGACACAAACCTAGTTTATTGCTTAAGGGCATATCCTGTTGGGCATACAAGGCCATAATATGTAACCAGAACATTCTCTGCGCATGCTGTGTATTGTGAGCTTTGATGTCAATCAAAGAGCATTCACCTATGACCAACTGAGAATTTTACTTTCTCCCAACCAAAATGTATTTGGGGTGATGAGTGTCTGTCTTTAAGAACAAAACCAAGACGCCGGGCGGACTGGTCGCGAGGGGATGCCCCCTTCCACTACCCCTGGACATTGAGACACTTTATGTTTCATACAGAAATGATTATCATGATGTTGAGTCTGAATTAAAAATCTTCCCGAGAAGAGAAAGAGGATGGAACTTTTTATGGATTCACTTTTGTGTTTTTCCGGGAATCACACCACACGAAAGAACAATAGCCTAATTGTGGAACCTGTACACTTATCAATTAAGCCAACATACCTGAAAAGGGTGTTAAAGCTACATGTAACTGAAGAAAAAAGCGCTCGTAGGGCGCGAAAATTTTTGTAACTTTTGAACAAAAATGCTACAGAGAACAAAATACGTTCATTATTAAAACTCCTTTTGGGATTATTTTTGGTTACAAATCGCTTCGTGTCATACCAGGGCCACCGTTTACATGTACTAAAATTATATTTTCGATCGATTTTTCGTATAGGGGGGCACAGTGGTCCGCACGGGGGGCACGGCCCCCTCGTGCCCCGGCCTGGCTACGGGCCTGGTAATTGTTCAGTTCTTTAGGAATTCACTTGTCATTCTTTACGCGTAAAGAGTTATGACCCGTTTAGCCAGGCTGGCCATTTGGGCCATTACGCCTAAACTCTTTACGCGTAAAGCCTTAGACGTTATGAACCGAATGGCCAACCATAGACGTTATGACCCGTTTAGCCAGGTTGACCATTTGGGCCAACCATATGCGCCAGCTAACATTTCTTACGTCACATGCTCAATGGGGTGATATGATTGATCGATTGCTGTCGGGAAAATAAGAAAGCTAAACTTCCAATTTGCCCGACTGTCGGGTAAATAGCCACAAGGTATTAAAAATTACCAAACCATGAATTTTCTGGTTTTTGCCCTAGCCTATACCTGTAACACTAATTGCTCCTATGGTTCGAATTTCGGTTGTGCCCTATACAAAGGCCCTTTGAAAGGGTGCTTTTAAATCTGGCTAGGATCGGATCTTTTGCTCAGGATCAAATCTTGTACTCAAGATCGAGGCTGTAGTGTAAATGTGGATCTGAACTGAATCATATTCTCTGACGTCAATTTCTGTCAGGAGTAAGGATTTTTTGCAAAGTAGTGTAAGTTCTCCAGGATCAACAGTGACCTGCACAGTGGACCATCCTACTGGTCATACTGTAATTGTGTTGGAAAACCTTAGTACAGCAACAACTTATGTTTTATAGTGCATGTGTCAAATAGCCTCTTTTCTGCAAAAATCTGGTAATCAGTCTCACTTTTTATAATGCCCTGTATGTGGGAGTGGGGGATGGGGAAATGGGGTTGGGGCCAGCAAAGGATCAGAATCAGCCAAGTGTAAATTCAACTGAATCAATGCATCTCACTTTTGGTTTGGCTGATGAGATCAAGAGATCAGATTTTATAGGTCTATGATATAAAGTGAACACTCTGTTTGAAATTGAATAACCTTTGTTTTGGGTCAAATGTGTCTTAAAATACGTCATGCCAAGATGATCCCACAGAACCGACGGTCGTGAGAGTTGGCAATGAATAGGGAAAGTCTGGCAACGAATTGGGAGAATATGTCCTTCACTGCCACTTAATTAATTTTATGGACTTTTCAAGGTTGACTGGTAGTGGGTATATTATGACACAGGGTTTTCTTCAAAAGTAGACGTTTTTTAATAAAATTATTCTAAAAATCAGATTCTATGTTAAATTTACACCTTCCTCGATATAATTGTTGTCAAATTCAAGCCCCCAGAATATTAAAAATGATAGAAGAAAAGTTAGCAACAAACCACAACAACATGACAGCTGAGCGACAGCTGTTCGACAGCTATCAAACTTACTCCCTACCGTCAACACAGTTAGCACCACAGAATTCTGTGACTGGCAGCGACTTGGTAAACAAAATGAAAAATTTGTAGAACGATCTGTAAGGTCAACAAAACTTAGTCAAGTAACGGAGTGGGTGCAGATAGGAAACACCTTGTTTATCAGTTCTGTTTATGACTAGATACACGTTAGGATGACGGGTATTTTATTGGATTGTACGACTGTCTTTGGTGGGAGTAACTTCTCATGTTCCTAACAGTAACACCTCCCTATCCTGGGGTTCACAAACTGTTATGCATACCCCTTTGGTACAGTTTGACTTACTCCATGATATGCAGCAAGGTAGGCAGTGTGTAACCAGTAGGCTATGCTATACATATTAAACCTAACTTAGTGAACTATGTGAGTACTCAAGGGATAGTATACCTTGTGGTACCTGGTGAGACCAGTAAAGTCTAAAATGATCCACCAAGAAAAAAGTTTGAGAACTGCTATCCTTATGCATGTCCTATTGTCTTTTCAAGATTTTCTTGTTCATTGTGAGGATTTCTTTACTTCTGTACCTTCTTTTAATTTATTTTTAGAGCTTCTTTCATCTGATGACAATTGCTGTCGTTCACCAAGATTTAGTCCAGACGGATCCAAATTAGTCTATTTGCAGAATAAAGTTTGGGGTCCACATAGGCATTGCAAGCAACTCATTTTGGTGAGTCACAGATAAGAGCATAATAACACTGGAAATATCTTTAGGGTCTGGAAGATTTGAGACAGAATGCTTAAATTTAAGGACTGCTGCTTCGATAGATCTTCTTGCTAGTCCATGCTGTGTCATTGAACGAGATGTCTCTTTCCCTAGGTTCCTCTGATAACACTGGAGGAGGGCAGCCAGCCATGGGAAGGGGTGGGAGGGTGAAGGGGGAGGATCAGTAATGAAGGAATTAGGTGCAGTGCCTGACTAAACATGAGATGTTCATTTAAAGAGATGATTCCTGTCACAAACAGGTCTGATAATGAATCCTCCTGAGAATTCCACACGAGTGGCAGATTTGCAAAGTTTGGAGCACTCGTAGCAAACTCGTGCATATTAGTATGTATAACCACAGATGAATGTGCAAAATAGAAACATTTACTGAGAAACAAATCTGCTATTGTTGAATTAAAATACTTGACTTTCTCTTACTGGTGTTAAAAAGAAGGGTAACATAAAAAAGCTCTCTGTTTGTCACAAAATGTTCCTATTTTTCATTGTGGTGTGTTACCTGTTGCAATACAGCTCATATTTTCAATTGACCCAGATTTCAAAAAGCCTTGCATTTACTGATATTCAAGAATAAGTAGGCTATGCATTGGACTTATTCACCTTTGTAGTACGACTGGACAACTAAAACAACATCAGTGGTTGTAGACGTTGTTGGGAGACCAGACACCGCAGACTCCTTTCCAGGTCTGTTTGTGGAAAATCTGCCAGTCAGATGCTGGGCTACCGATAATAAAACTGTTTATATCAGCACAACATGGAGGAGTACCCAGGTAAGCATTTGTTTAACGGTAACTCCAAGAGGTGTGCTTGAAGAAGTGGTTACCATTTTTGGCTTCCTAAATGTTAAAGCTATGTAGTTACATGCCATGACCTTTGAAACATGTTGTTATCTTTGAAAGCATTGTAAGTGTTTCCAAGGGACTTAGGCAAGCATACTCTCAATTGTAAATAATTTGCAGTAAATGAAGCTGACATTCCTTCCACCTAAAAGAAGTCACTTGTCTAAATTTTTGGTCTCTTTCTTTGTTTTGGAAACAGGAAATAGATCTAGGGTAAGCTAGATTGGAGTTGTATAATGCTTATAAAAGTGTTAACATCATGCAGTATATTAACCCAAAATGTGTAGCAGTTTTGGAGGTTCCTAAGTACCATGCTGATGGAGTTTAATATATCCTATACAATAGAGATACCTAAAGACAGAGTAAATGTTTTCATCATGGAATTTGTCTTTGCCTTCATTTCAGAGGATTGTAGCTGTGAATGTAACCAGCAAATCAGTAACTGAGATAAGCTTGGTTGAATCATATGCAACCTGGGCAGTAGAAGATGTTAAGGATAATTTTATGCTGGCTCGTCGATCATCACCTGTCAAATCTGGCCAACTGGTATGTAGATGTTCTGCCATCAGTTGTTTCAGTAGTAATGTGTTTTAACTCAATGTTGCCTTTAATAGTATTATAAGAATGACAGTGCTAGCGATAAGCCATTTAATAAGATTTTGATACTCAATAAGATAACCAGTTGAACCACAAGTATATGTTTTAAGAGTGGAAAGTTCTGTCTTTATTGACTTTCTATTTCAATTGTCGAATGGCAGATATTTTTCACTACGTCAGTTAAATTGTTGGGTAAAGTAGATCACTGATCCAATAATTAATGCTGACTAGATAAATCAGTTAAATACAGAGATACATAGTAGAAGTATTGTACTCTGGTCACATTTATGTTTACAAACCTTTCATATTTGTTTTTTGGCTGCCTGACATTGCAAGTTCTGTGTGCTGGTGAAGGTGAACAGAATAAAAGGGTGTCTCTTTTAACTAAAAGGTTGTATTAAAACATTTTCTGTGAAATGTGCTGTTTCCTGGTAATCACTTTTAGGGCAATTTTAGCCACACGTAGTTGAAATAGCATACCTGGGTATGCTTTACTCATGTATGGGTCTTTGCAATCATGTGACAATTTTGTTACAAGTAATTGTAAAATTCATGTTTAATGTTTTATCTAGGATGCTACAGTATTTGTATTAGAAGCTGTTAAAGTTTCGTGAGAGAGAAATAAATTTAGATTTTAAGGACACAGCTGATATTTCGTAGTATGGTTGGGGCTACTGCTTTGACATGCTCTTTTTAAGTTATTTTTAATACTTTCATAATGACCTTTTGCATTTGCAGGTTATATGTGATCTCCTGAACAAGAAGTCTAACAAAGACATTGAGTGGTTGATTTTAGAAGATAATCACAGAGATTTTGAAAATGACTTTAGCTGGATGATAATAAGCCTTCCTCAGTCAGGTAGGTATTAAAAATTAAAAAACAGAGGGGGTGAAAATTATATTTTTGGCATATTGTAGTATTTTAATACATAGTGCAACTTTTTTGCCCAGTAGGTCTCATTTTTGAGTTCCTGTGATCCATTGAGAGGGTTGGTTCTGGCAGAACATGGGGGAGATGTCCAAGCCAGTCTAAGGCATGGGCACTAGGGCACTATTACTTTTTCTTGTTGGGGAGGGATGCTCAGATGCAAAATAAGACTGTAACTTGCAATGTTTGAAACATATAAAAAGAACCACAATCTGGGCTCTAAGTTTAGAGAAGTGGGATTCTACAAGATTAACCAAATTTCTAACCATGTTGCCATGGCCTGAGTTAACTATTAATCTTAAGGCCTGTAACCATCTGGACCACACAGAACATTCACTCCAAATTACGGTCTAGTAATGAGTAAAGGACCACGGATAAATCCATTATATTTCATGTGAATCCTTAATCAAAATGCAAGGCAACCATACTTTCACCGAAATATATCTCTATATGTGTACATATATGTATTTTAAGTACACTTTAATGCATTATTATGTTTACATACATCACTGTGAACAGTCTGTCTCCACCCCCACTCCTTGTGTCCAGCATAAATTGTTATCAACTTAGCTGTCAGTGCATGATGTTCCAGGCTCTATCACCTGGGTATGTGCATACTTAGTGGTTTACTTTGTTCACTTTGCTGGTGATTGTTCTTGTTTTGGTTAACTTTTAGGGTTGGATGATATGAAAAAAATCCATATCGATATATCGTGATAATATCGCCAAAATTTTTGCCCTATATCAATATCGCCATAACGGATTGACCTGTATTACCTGTTGTAGACAAGACTAAATGTGCCTGAAATTAGCCAAAAAAATTTTACACCAAATTTTCTAGATAAGGACTAAGTCGATGCATGAATACTGACATTACAAACACTGTTTCATCTTCAAAATTTAAATTATCGAAGTTTCAGTCCCCCCAAAGTTTTATTTTTTCTATGTCGTCATACCGTGACAAAGGTATTTCATATCGCATATCGCGATATGGAATTCTGGTGACGATATATCGATGTGTATCGTATAACGCCCAACCCTATTAAGTTTATTAATTCCTGTCAGTGTTACCTTTTCTCCTTTTAAATTGTCTTGAACTTTTGCATTTATAACTCTGTTTAACTTGCTTTCAAACTTTGATCTGTCAAAGATATGGTCATATTTTGTACTTTCATCCCTACCTCTTAATATTGTTATGTATACATAAATTACTTTGAGTTTTTGTGAAAATTTATGATTCTCTTTGATAGATGGATTTTGTATAGAAGGCATCCTTTTAAAAACAAATAACTTGGAAAGTCTGCCAAAGCAACCACTAGTTGTTTTTCCACATGGTAAGTAACAATGAGATGTTGATCTCTTTAGTATGTTAAGTAGGTCTTAGGGCTAAACTTTCCTTAAAGGTTAGTAACTTCGGATAGCAATGTAGGTATCTAGAGCTATTAAAAAGCCGTCTTGAAAATGTGCTTGTCAAAGAATATACAAATTCTTCACTTCTTATACCATCTCTAAGTAGGTGCTACAAAACAATGTCATGCCCAGGGCACAGGGGTAGGAGGGGGCTGTGATTGCCCAAATATCTAAGGCACCATGGCCTATGAGCATACCCTAGTCTGGTATTGCACTCTTAAACAGTTGTTTTTATTATTTATGGTTTGTTTTTGTCATTATGTAGGTTTTTTATGTTTTGTTTTATTGTTTCGTTGTCAACTGTATCTTGAACATTAAACTGCTTTCAATTTTGCTCTCTCTTTGAAAGTTTGATTTTTCAGTTGTTATTTTAGTGTGCTCTGTAGTCAAAACAATTATTGTACTGATGAATTCATTGATCTTCCTTTAAAACTGTTCAGTTCCTAAATACTGGCTTTCATTTCTTTTCCTCAACAACTTAATATTAATTGTCTTCTTATTTTGTTTGCTTTCAAGGTGGTCCTCACTCTGCTACCACTGCAGGGTACTCTATGCTATGCACGTATTTTGTTATGATGGACATGGTTCTGGTCTGTGGTAAGTTAACCTTATATAGCTTATGAACACAAAGTCAAAAAATCGTAATTCCACCTAAAATCGAGATACTTGGCATCTCTGCAAGATGCCCTATTTCTTTCAGTCATTGGTTGAATGTGATCTTAATGTGTCGGAATGATACAGTTTTGTGTTCATATTTGACCTTGGGAATTTGCTTTTGGCATCTGGTAATTTCACCTCTGACATCCGACAAAACCGGTATGTGTTTTCTGCTGGATAAAATGCAACACCATGTGAAGTATAAAATCGATCCAAGTTGCCTACATTGAAATATTGTGTTAAAGAGGTTTTCAGCTTTTGAACTCCAGTGACCCCAGATGACCTATGACCTCCATCAAAAACAATAGCATTCATCGTCCCGCCATAACCCATCCACATACTAAGAATGAAATCTATCCAAGTTCCTACCGTGAGATATTGTGCCAACAACAAGTTTTCAGTGTTTGACCGCATGGTGACCGCAGATAACCTTTGACCTCCACCAGAGCAATAGCATTCATTTTCTTACCATAACACATCTACATACCAAGCATGAAATCTTTCCAAGCTTCCTACCTCAATATATCGTGTTAACAAGGTTTCAGTGTTTGACTCCCGGTGACCCCAGATGATCTTTGAACTCCACTAAAAGCAATAGCATTCATCTTCTTACCATAACGCATCCACATGCCAAGTATGAAATCTATCCAAGCTTCCTACTTTGAGATATTGTGTTAACAAGGTTTTCAGTGTTTGACCCCCGGTGACCCAGGATGACATTTGATCTCCACCAAAACCAATAGGATACACCTTCTGACTATGGTGGATCTATATACTGAGTATGATATCTATCCAAGCATACTATCTTGAGATATCGTGTTAACAAGGTTTTCAGTATTTGACCTTGGTGACCCCAGATGACCTTTGACCTCCACCAAAAACAATAGGATTCATCTTCCTACCATAACACATCTACATACTAAAGTATGAAATCTATCCAAGCTTCCTACTTTAGATATTTTGTTAACAAGTTTTCAGTGTTTGACCGCCTGGTGACCCCAGATAACCTTTGACCTCCGCCAAAAGCAATAGCATTCATTTTCCTACCATAACGCATCCACATACCAAGCATGAAATCTATCCAAGCTTCCTACCTCGAGATATCGTGTTAACACGGTTTTCAGTGTTTGACCCCCGGTGACCCCAGATAACCTTTGACCTCCACCAAAAACAATAGGGCACACTTTCTTACTATGTTGGATCTATATGCCAAGTTTACGCTTAGTCCAATTTTCCCTTGTTGAGTTACAGCATACCCAAAGCATGTGTCACAGACACAAACATACACACACATACGCACACTCGATGCCTTACGGGGCACTGGGAAAGGACCCCGCAAGGAATGCAAGGGAATTTCCCAGCAACGGAGCTGCCGGCGAAGGAACCGAGTAGACGGACATTCTTGAGTGCGGGCTGCGCTCCACGGCAGACACGTGCAACCGCGCGTGACTTCTCTTCGCAGTGACCGAATTTTCGGGCAGCTACGCCAGTTTCGGGCTCCGCGTGAGCTAAGAAAGACGCGTGCGAGAGCGCTCTCGCCGGTACCCGCTAAGGCCACGTTAGTGAGTGCACACATGCCAGCCTGACTACATAGGTTCCTTTGCTTAAACAAGGAGCCAAAAAAGGGCACAGCCGAATGGCTTTCACTGTTAGTTAATTTTAGAGGGTAACATAGCCATTGTATAGGGCATCACAGCCAAATATAAAACAGAAATGGGAACCCCATAGCCAATTGTATTTTCAACTCAAACTCCCCAAGGAAATTTCAACAGTGCCAGATTTTGCCAGATCCAAACATTCTACAGCAAGATGTGAGTTGTGGCAAAAACATGTTTATAAGCACTAGTAACATGTACCAAAATGACCACTGGATGACCACTCACATTTAATTTCTCAACACCCTTACGGGAGTAGTTACCAAAGTTGTATCACAATGATTAACACCCAAGACTGTCACTGCATAAATCCCTTAGGGAAAAAACATTTTTCCACTTTATAAAATGACCTCAAAATGACCCCTACATGACCCTTGACTCCAATTTCCTAACCACTGATAACCCATTATCAAAAAATATTGAGTCCAAGTTTGATTAAAATTTGTTAAGGTATTTGCTCATGGGGTAAGTCTTGATTTTTGATATTCTGTCGTAACACTATTATATATGTCTAATAAAATAAAAATTTAATACAAAAAATTTAGACGAGCAGCAATGAAATCATATCATTCATTAGACTTTGCGTCCATAATAAAATTTCGAAGAACAAATATAGCAAAGAAAACGCAAGAATCACTGTTGAAAGGTTTCAAGAATGGCCATTTAGCACCAGGAGTAGACCTTGCACAGTAGATCATGAATTGCCCATGTGTAGGTTTGGTTCTTGGTGTCATATGTACTACATGTAAGGCAATGGCAAAAGTGCTTCGTCCCTGTGGAGAAAGTTGCCCGACTGAGAAAGACCTTTGCACTGAAGATTGCGAAAATATTTCAGATTGTTATCTGAGACTCTTTGCACATGTTAGGTCCATGCTTAGACCATATTTTGACTAGTTACATTATTCTGGATTTTACGATGCTCAATCCTATAATTGAGTAACTGACACACAGTAAACAGTGCAGAATTTCATGAACAAAGCTGAACGTACATTTGCAACCCAACCATGATGAATTTCGGGTCTAAAATCTTTGCCTTTTGGGAGGCAAAATTAATGTTTGTATAATTTACAGATTACCAAAACTATCACTGCTAGAATTTTTAACATGTTCTTTTTTTTAAGAAGGACATCGATAGACATGCACACAAGGTCACTGCGGCAATTTTGGCCTCCAGTGAAGGTTAATTTACAAGCGGCAGTGCGGCCATTGCTGTCGGGTATTTCAAGCCCTGTACTAGATATAACAAGTAACATCCATACATCTTTCATGGTTACAGTTAGTCTAGGCTAACGTTTGGCATATAGGCTAGGAGTCGGACCTAGCCTTGGGCCCTATAGCCTACTAACTTTATACTAATACTATGTCACTTTGTGCTCAGTCCAGGTTAAGTTTAGAAGCACGCGTTACAAAACCGTCGGAAACGAAACAAAATCATACAATGGCGCTTTGTAACAGGAGCTCACCTCGATCACAATTATTTGTGAGGTTAAAAAAAATCTGGCACCATCAAGAATCTTCAAACTTCAACAAAGAACGTTCTCAAACAAGTAGGTTTTCTAACTACAAACTGTAGGCGAAACCGCGAGAATTTCTGCATGCCTTGAGTCGTCTTGCAGACGAAGATGATGTACGTACGTACATAACGCCTCACTTATCGTGCGATTTCCCGAGGCTTATACAGCTTTCGATTGGGTCGATGATGACCGTGAGCACGAGCGTTATTTTTTTTTATGCAGCGCAGATAAGCAGACATTATGCAGCGCAGATAAGCAGACATAATTTTGAACTATCTGCTCTACAGACAAAAAAAATGCGGTGCACACCGACCCAGTGATGGTGTACATAGCAAAGCAACTTCGTACTTCAGTTTCAATGTGTACAATGCATTCAGTACGACATGCGCACGTACCTTAACCACTGCACGATGTGGAGTCTAGACCATACCCCTCGACTATGCAACGGATAATGTAATAAAACCATGATCATCAAGCACTAGCTCACTAACTATTCAAATATATTTGCTGAGTAAAATGGCAACCACATAGCGACACTTTCTTCAGTTTACCAACCGTTCCCTATTTAATTTCAGTAGTCTAGCCATATTGTGATTGAACTTTTTAATACGGATACCAATGGGGTACGATTAAGTTTTACATCGCGTGTAGTAACCAAATGCAGATGTTATGACATCATTGGATCTGAATGGTCGATCTAGGCAACCGTAGAATGACCTTCAAAGAGAATACCAATTTTGACCTCAAATGACTTTTAATCGTCATGAAATTTTAGGAAAAGTATGTACTAAATAAAAGTAAGCTACACAGCAAATTTCAAGTTGAACCAACTTTGACATTCACAGATATTGTGCTTGGAAGATTTTGACTCTTTTGACCTCTGGTGACCCCAAATGACCTCTCAACTTACCAAAAACAATAGGGATCATATTTCTTATATGGGCAATGCACATGCCAAGTATGAAATGCCTGGAAGTTACATATCTTGAGATAGAGTGTTTACAAGCAATTTTTAAGGTATTTACCATTTGACCTCTGGTGACCCCGGATGACCTTTAAACTTCATCAAAAACAACAGGGATCATCTACTTAATAAGGGTATCTACATGCTAAGTATGAGATCCCTTGAGGTTACCGTTCTTGAGATCGAGTGTTTACAAGCCAGCGTCACATACACACATACACACACGCACAGCATCACCATCACATAGATTCCTCTGACTACGTCAAGGAATCAAAAATAGCTAGGCTTTTTGATTCCTTACCGTAGGCAGGCAAGGAATCTATGCGATGGTGATGGCGTGTGTGTGTGTGTGTGTGTATGTGGGCACTCACCAACGTGACCTTGGGCGGGTATCGGGGCAGCGGTTAGAGCTCCTCTCTCACACGTCTTTCCTAGCTCACACGCGGCTCGAAACTGGTGTAGCTGCCCGAAAATTCAGCCACTGCGAAGAGAAGTCATGCGTTGCTGCACGTGCCTGCCTTGGAGCGCAGCCCGCCCTCAACACGTATGTCTACTCGCCTCGTTCGTGGGCAGCTTCGCTGCTGGAAATTCCCTTGCATTCCCTACCGGGTCCTGGCCGTAAGGCATCGAGTGTGCGTATGTGGGTGTGTGTATGTGACGCCGAGCTTGTAAACACGATATCTCAAGATGGCAATGACTGACACTTTTCATATTTGGTATATAGATTTTCTTGTTAAGAGAAAGAACCCCATTGTTTTTGGTTGAGGTCAAAGGTCATATGAGGTCACCAGAGGTCAAAAATCTTGTAAACACGATATTTCAAGGTAGCAATGACCCACACTTTTCATATTTGGTGTATAGATTTGTCATACCGGAAGTTAAACTGTAAAAACCCTGCAAAGGGCTTGTAAGCAGGATATCTCAAGATAGCAATGACTGACACTTTTCATACTTGGTGTATAGATTTAGCATGTTTAAGGAAAGAACTCTATTGTTTTCAGTGGAGGTCAAAGGTCATTTTAGGTCAGCAGAAGTCAAAGACCGAAAACCCTGTAAACACGATATCACAAGATAGGAATGATCGACACTTTTCATATTTGGTATATAGATTTGCCACGTTTAGAGAAAGAATCCTAGTATTTTTGATGGATGTCAAATGTCAGTTGAGGTCACCAGAGGTCAAAAACCGAAACCCTTGTAAACACGATATCTCAAGATAGGAATGAACGGCACTTTTCATATTTGGTATAAAGATTTGTCATGTTAGAAGAAGAACCCTATTGTTTTTGGTAGAGGTCAAATGCCATTTGAGGTCACCAAAGGTCAAAGACCGCAAACCTTGTAATTGCGATATCTTAAGATAGGAATGACTGACTTTTTCATTTTTGGTATAATAGATTTGTCATGTTGAGAGGAAGAACCTGTTGTTTTTGTAGAAGTCAACGGTATTTGAGGTCATTGGAGGTTAAACTGCAAAAACCTTGCTAAAGGCTTGTAATCACGTTATATCAAGGTAGCAATGACAGAAAGTTGTCATATTTGGTACGTAGGCTTGTCATGTTGACAGGAAGAACCCTTTTGTTTTTGGTGGAGGTCAAAGGTTATCTGGGTCACCGGGGGTCAAACACTGAAAACCTTGTTAACACAATATCTCAAGGTAGGAAGCTTGGATAGATTTAATACTTAGTATGTAGATGCATTATGGTGAGAAGAAGCCTATTGTTTTGGTGGGAGTCAAAGGTCATCTAGGGTGGTCAAACACTGAAAACCTTGTTAACACAATATCTCCAGATGGGAAACTTTGATAGATGTCATATGTGGTATGTGGATGCCTTGTGGTCTGAGAAAGAAGTTTGTTGTTTTTGGTGGAGATCAAAGGCCATCTGGGGTCATCAGGGGTCAAAAAGCAAAATTTACCAAGAATTCCCAAGATTGTCATATGGGGTCACCAGGGGTCAAAAAGCAAAATTTTCTAAGAATTTCTAAGACCGTCATCAGGGGTCATCAGAGGTCAGAAAGCAAAATATCCCAAGTACTCCCATGATCGTAATCTGGGGTCACCAGAGGTCAAAAAGCAAAATTTCCCAAGAATTCTCAAGATCCAAGATCCATTGGAGTTTTAATCCCTTTTATGATACTTGTTTTTCTTTTTTGTTATGTTTGGTGGAGTTCAAAGGTCATGTGGGGTCATCAGGGGACAGATTGTTAAAACATCATAAAATGATGTAGTCAAGAAAGATGAAATTGAGGGATAAACCTCAGTGTAACAAAGCGTTTCCATTTGGCAAGGAGTCACTAAGCCTTTGGGCTTTCTGGTTTTATTGTTGATATTGAAAGTACCAGAGTTAAAAAGGCTTGATTGCTCGTCAGTTTTAACTATATACCAGTCCCCCAATAATGTCAGGCCTGGTTCGCCCATGAAAAACTTTAAGAAATTCACCAGGCATTTTACTGGTATAACATTTAATGTTCATAAGAAATTGTCGAAATTTGAGAAAAAAGGCTTACAATGTCTAGCATGGATAAGACGTTTTTCAAGAATGTTTGCATAAAAAGAATACAAACAAGTTGCATCCCTTACTCGAAATCCATACAGGGGCCATACATGGTAATTTATATCTGGCCCATATTTGAAATTTATATCTGGCCATATCAAAAATTGGGCAGATATAACTTGATATAACATAAAGGCCACATATGGTCAATATAAAATTATATATGGTTCAATATTTATATGGGGCAGATATGGTGCATGTGTCACATCCATATATGTGCCATATAGGGAATTCATATCTGGCCCATATCTGGATATGAGATTGCTTTAAGAAGAATTGGGCAGATATAAATTTATATAGGTGACAAACCATATCTGTACCATATAAAACTTTACATGAAACAGACATGGATCTCATCTGGTTCACCAGGTGTACATGTGGTGATCATGGTCCATATTTGCACCAATGCTGAGTGACTGCTTCACATTCATTCAACACTTTGCATCAAGCATCAGGAGCCTTGCTTTTGCAGCGCCGACTGAGGCAAGAGCTGTCTGAACGTCTTTGACAAAGTTTATTTCACGTCGTAATGAAATTGACCTAAGTATAGATATTTGTTAACTTACTAAATAGTGAACAGTAAAAATGCTTTGAAATTCCTACTTTTACATGCATTCAAAGCATTGTGGTTTTGAGTCACATGCAAAGCATTGTGGTTTTGAGTCACACTGTGGTGTATATTCCAAAGTAAATTTTGTTGAAGGTTTGATAAATATCTCACATTTTATGTCCTAAATAAAAAACAATGAAAATCGGGGCTCCAAATTCTGACTCCGCCCACATTCACAGTTCATTTGCATATATTAGTTAATTAGAGTATATATTAGAAAGTATGTTTGCATTTGATGAATTCAGTGAGTAGATCACATTCTATTGCATCCCAAAGTACTCCTAATAATCTGGTGAAAGTTACCAAATTAAGCACAAAACAATATTGATATGGCCTTATGAAAATTGAATTATACATCTGACATTATCTTTATCAAGTTATATCTGATTTGATATGGCCATATCAAACTTTACATGCATATCTGGCGTCGAATGTTATCACCATATATCTGGCTTGGTATGGCCATATAAAAAAGTTATTATTTATATCTGGCATATTCTTTTATCAAATGGTATGACCTGATATGGCCATATAAAACTCGATATGCATATCAGGCACAATATTTTTTTCAAGTGATGTCTGGCCTGATATGGCCATATAAAACTTGATATGTACTGTATATCTGACATGGTCTCAAGTGATACCTGCCTTGATATGGCCCCAGATAGCACAGTAACATTGGGCCAACGTTGGAAAAAGGTTGTACATTTTGTTGGTACCACATAGGAAAAAATGTTGTTTGAAGGTTGGCTGCTCATTGTGTATCCGTTGGCCCAACATGTTGGCTTACCAATGGACCAACGTCACGTGATTGTTTTCCCAACGTGTTGTTGCAGCAATGGGCCAACATTATGCCAATGTTTATCTAGCGTATTTTCGAAACCAAGGGCCAGAGTTACGCCAACGTTTACCCAACATGTTGTAGAAACAATGGCCCATCATTATGCCAACATTTACTCAGGTACATTGTTGTAGCAAAGGGCCAACGTTGTTCCAGCGGTTGGGCTAATGTTATCTGATGGTTGGGTGCTCAGTGCAAAGAATGGTTGGCACAATGTTGTACCATCTAAACTATGCCTCGTTTTGTCTAAAACTTCTCTTTAATTAATTGCTCATTTATGGGAATCCATAAAGAAATATGCCAGAGAAGCTTCCTTCTACAAGTCTTAAAAGCTACCAGCACTACAATTACTAGTGAAAGCTTTTTAAGTACGTAGAAACAGGCACTAAGAAACTAAAGGAGAACCCTAAACCCAAACTAAAACCCTGTCGGATCACAAACACAATGCTAAACAAACTATACACCAAGCAACTGGGAACAAAAGAGTCTTTGTTACTACTGAGATTCAGAAACTACCACTGCAGCCAACCCCAAAACAACACCCTAGCCCAACTACCACAAACCACCCCAAAACAAAGTCCCACCCGTCAACCACACGCCCAAAGGCTACCACACGCCCGAGGAAGAAACCACGCCCGAAGGCCACCCCACGCCCAAAGCAACATTGAGCCCGATGGCAACACTAAACCCAAAGCCAACAGCACACAGTTTTCGTGGCTTGATATGACCATATAATTCTAAATATGTACATCATCAAGATATATATGTCTTGATATGGCCATATGCAAATTGATATATGTATATATATATATATATATCTGGTATGATTTTTATCAAGTTATATAAGGCTGTATATGGCCATATGAAAACTGGTATGTATATCTTGCATGGTCATCGATCAATTTATATCTGGCTTAATATGGCCATATAAAACTTTATATTATAGCCACATATATCCAGATACAAAGCCAGATATGAATTGTGGGGTCTTCCCGATACTCATAAGGTTTTTATTCATAAGGGTCAATGTTCATAAGGTTCTTTAGTCATAACGTTCATAATTCATAAGGGTCGTTATTCATAATGGTAAATAGGTTCGTTGTTCATAAGGTTCGTTATTCATAACAGAAAAAAAAGTTCGTTAATCGTTATTCATAATTGGAAAAAAGGTTCGATATTCATAATAAGAAAAAGGGTTCAATATTCATAATATGGGAAAAAGGCATTTTTCCAGCTTTAAAGGCTTCCTGTATCTCGTGGAAGGGGTCGCACCCTTACAACTCGCAGGGATGATAGGCTAAAATGTTATCTACAAACATGTTGACCGCGTTTTTATATGGTCTATTTAAATTGGCTGTAATTGGCCTTTCAAAGAGATTAGTCGAATTTTCTTTGAATTATGAATTGCAAACCTTATCCTCGATTATGAACAACGAACCCCTTTCCCGATTATGAATAGTGAACCCTTTTTTTCAGTTATGAATATTGAACCGTTTTTATTTCGAATAATGAACCCTTTTTTCGATTATGAACAACGAACCTTATTCTCGACTATGAATAGCGAACCTTATGAATACTGAACCTTTTTATCATTTATTTTTATGAATAACGGACCTTATGAACAATGAACCTTATTTTTGCATTTCATCATGTTATGAATAACGACTCTTATGAACAATGAACCTTATGAATATTGGACTGTCCCCTAAAGTTTGAGTAAGGGATGGTATAACAGTAAATTAAACATTCTTTTATACAAAAGTAGCTTGCGGATGACTCAAATTAGCTCCCGTTTCAAGCAAGATTTTAAAGGTATGGTGAATGATGTAAATTTTCTTCCATTTTGCGTCTGGTATATTTATGTTTAATATTCACTCGTAGACATTGTCACATGGAGTAAATTACAAAACCTCAATTCATGTAGTGATTAACATCAAGTATGGATTTCTTGATTGCTTCTTGAATTTTAATACATCTATGTTTTGTATATTTGTTTTGTTTTTCTACTCCTTGCAGTCAACTATAGAGGCTCCACAGGGTTTGGTCAAGACTTTGTTGATGTTTTACCAGGAAAGATTGGCAGTCTTGATGTGCAAGATGTTAATGTAAGTCACATCATAAATGAGAAAGAGGATGCTGTGTACAGAAATCCTCATGTGTGTACATTTTTGCTTGGGCCACCCCTAGCCACATTGGGAAAAACCAGTAGGTACGAGCCTCTGTTAATATTCCACCCTTCCCTTGTTACCTTGCATGCAGAAGACATTAAGTGTTGGGTAAAATATTTTTGGCGCAATTTTATATGTTGATCCCCCTGTTGCTGACCAGGCCCTATGGGCTACACCTCTACCCCCCCCCCCTTACTCACTGTCCTGTGCATGGTCCTCCATTGTACATTGTGTGAGATGGCATGATTAAATTGTTACGATCTTAGCCATATTAGCCACTTCATAGGCATTTCCCACCAGGACAGTTCCCACGGGCAAACTCCTTGGATGACATTCCCTGGACAAATTCCCTCCTGATAATTCCAGCCCCACACAGTTGCCACTGGGACAATTCAAAACCATGGAAACTACTCCTCACACAACTCACCCCTCCAGAAATAAGGAACTGTCCAGTGGGAAATTGTCTGGGGGGTGTTGTTGGGGAATAATGCAGGGATTAATCCAGGAGTGGGGGATAGGAGTTGTCTAGTCACTATATAAACCCATAACCAACTACCTGGTTTGGAGGGGCAAAGTTTATGTTTGGAAGGATACATACATTTTCATGGTTAGATCAGCATATCAGTGTAACTTAGATCATAGCTGTGAAGAAAAAATGCAGCTTTGAGGTGGTGGGGGAGACAATCAAAATGTGGGTAATAAATGGAAGAGTCAAACTCTTTGGCTGTAAGCCTGTAGCTGAGGTGCTGTAATATAATGCATATATTAAGTTGCAAGTTGTTATAGTATCACTGTACAGCTATAGTAGAGGGTGTTTTCTAAACATGATTGCATGTTCTGTTTATATGCTGGAAGTAAAATAAGTATTTGATGTTAGACACTTCTCACAGTTTAACTTTTTTCGGAGGGAAAATATGTTCATTTTACTCTTGATAAAGGAAATTGATTGTTGAACAGTGGGTAATCCTGTAATTGAATATCCATCCACAACCCACATGCAAAGCTAAAGTGCTTAAAGTTTGAAAAAGTACTCTCCCTTACAGAGGATGTTATGTTACGGAAGCTAGAAAATTAATTGGTATGATAATGTTGAAACATCAGACTAAGCAAAGAAATAGGTATGACCGGAATTAAATCCTGATTAACTGTATTCAACCTTTCGGTGTCTTGCATATTTGAGGCAAGGCCTTGAGTGTATTAAGTCTTTCAGTTTTTAGTACTATTTTACTAAATGCAAAAAGCCATTAAGGTTCATGGCTTACCCCCAGTCCATGCCAAAGTTGCAATCACATTTCTAGCTTTCTTGCAATGTGCCAAGAAGTCATGAGAAACTATGTCTCTATGTCTGGGCTTAAGCAGCTGTGCATCTAACTGAAAGGATAAGCATACTGTATTTAAAGAGTTTTCTTCAATTGTTCATTTTTTATTACATGCACCTTTTGCCCTCTGTGGGCTGAGGGTTGTAGAATATGCCCTCGGTATTTCCCACCTGTCGTAAGAGGCGACTAAAGGGAAGGACTTGCACCGTATTTGAGCTGTATTTGAAACCAAACTTGAACTTGAACCGTATTTGAAACCATATTGAAACTGTACCTTTTGATTCCTTGCCGAAGGCAAAGGAATCTATGCGTTCATGATGGCGCGTGTGTGTATGTATGTGTGTGCGTGTGTGTATGCACCCATACGCACACTCAATGCCTTACGGGTTACTGGGAAAGGACCCGGTAGGGAATGCAAGATAATTTCCCAGCAGCGAAGCTGCCCGCGAAGGAACCCAGTAGACGGACATGTTAAGGGCGGACTGCGCTCCAAGGCAGACACGTGCAGCCGCGCGTGACTTCTGTTTTCAGTGACCGAATTTTCGGGCAGCTACGCCAGTTTCGAGCTCCGCGTGAGCTAGGAAAGACGTGCGAGAGCGGAGCTTCCGCCGGCTGCCCTGGTACCCGCTAAGGCCACGTTGGTGAGCGCACCCATACACATATCATGACTGAACACACCATGGGCTCACCCATACACATATCATGACTGAACACACCATGGGCTCACATGTGTGTATGTGTGTGTGTGTGTGTTTGTGACACTTTGCTCGTTAACACGATATCTCAAGAACGGAAACTCTGACAGCTAGTCCTCAAACTTAGTACATAGGTGCCTCATAATGAGAGGAAGAACCCTGTTGTTTTTGGTGGTCATCTGGGATCACCAGGGGTCAAACTCTGAAAACCCTGTTAATAGCGTGTTCGATTTACTTCCCTTGGCTTACTCGAGCTTCTCCCCAGGGTCATGATGGACATGCGTAGTTGGGCAAAATAATCGAACGCTTTACGAAAAGTATCGGAGAAGTTGGACCACAAGAGCCAATGAAAGAGCCCGTAGCAGTGCAGTACTCCGTATATACTACAAGCGCTCACTACTGCGTACGTTCGTTGGAATCATTGCCTCGAAACAATAGGCCTACTCCTTTGGAAAACTCCAAACCAGTGTGCGCTGTTTGTTTGGCTGCCATGTTTTTCCAAAGGACGATGGGATACTTCCCCAAGTAACCAGCTCGAGGGGTCGTTCACTTGGGCCTGGCGCTTGTAAGCGCGAATGCTGACGTCACAGGCTAATCGAACGGAGTCACGCCAGACCCGAGTTGACTCCAGTGAGTAATCGAACACACTATAACACAATAACTCAAGTTTGCAAGCTTTTATGAATTTCATACTTAGTATGTAAATGCGTTATGGTAAGAGAAAGAACCCTATTGTTTTGGTGGAGGTCAAAGGTCATCTGGGGTCACCGGGGTCAAACTCTGAAAACCTTGTTAATATGTTATCTCAAGTAAGAAAGCTTGGATGAATTTCATACTAATTATGTAGATGTGTCATTAAAAGAGGAAAGAACCGTATTGTTTTTAGTGGGTCAAAGGCCATCTGGGGTCACCAGGGGTCAAACTCTGAAAACTTTGTTTACACGATAACTCAAGGTAGGAAGCTTGAATAATTTTCATACTTACTATGTTGATGCCTTATGGTAAGAGGGAAAACCCTATTATTTTAGTGGGGGTCAAAGGTCATCTGGGGTCACCAGGGGTCAAACTCTGAAAACCTTGTTAACATGATATCTCAAGGTAGAAAGCTTGGATGAATTTTATACTTAGTACGTAGATGCTTTCTGGGAAGAGGAAGAACCCTATAGCTTTTGGTGGAGGTCAAAGGTTATCTGGGGTCACCGGGGTGAAACTCTGAAAAACCTTGTTTATAGGATATCTCAAAGTACAAAGCTTGGATGAATTTCATACTTAGTATGTAGATGTGTTCTGGAAAGGGAAAGAATCCTCTTGTTTTTTGGTGGAGGTAAAAGGTCATATGGGGTCACCAGGGGTCAAACTCTGAAAATCTTGTTTACATGATATTTGAAGGTAGAAACCTTGGATGAATTTCATACTTAGTATGTAGATGCCGTATGGTAAGAGAAAGAACCCTATTATTTTTGGAGCAGGTCAAAGGTCATTTGCGGTCACAGGTGGTCAAAATCTGAAAACATTGTTAACACAATATCTCGATATAGGAAGCTTGGATAAATTTCATACTTAGTATGTAGATGTGTCATGGTAAGGCAAAGAATCCTATTGTTTTTGGTGGAGGTCAAAGCTCATCTGGGGTCGGAAGGTCAAACCCTGAAAACCTTGTTGACATGATATCTCGAGATAGGAAACTTGCATTAATTTCATACGTGGTATGTAGATGTCTTATAGTAAGAGGGAAAACCCGATTGTTTTGTCAAATACATGATATATCAAGGTAGGAAACTTGAATAAATTTTATACTGAATGTGTAGATGCCTTAAGCTGAGGGAAGAACCCTATTGTTTTTGGTGGGGTCAAAAGTCATCTAGTTTCACTGGGGTCAAACCCTGAAAATCTTGTTAACACAATATCTCGAGATAGGAAGCTTGGATAAATGATACTTATCATAGTTTGTATATAACTTTTTCATGTTGAGAGGAGAAACCCTGTTGTTTTTTGGTGGAGGTCACAAGTCATTTGAAGTCACCAGAGGTCAGAAACTGAAACTTTGTAAATATGACTTGACATTTTAAGGGAGGAAGCACAGACAAATTCATTCTAAGACATGTTTGTTGTTTTTATTTTCATTTTTTTTTGTTTTTATTTTCATTTTTTTTTTGTTATTCAAGTTTTGGTGGGGTTCAAAGGTCATGTGAGGTCAGCAGGGGTCCAATTGTGAACACATCATAAAAATGATGTACAGAAGTATAAATTTGAGGGATGAACCCTGGTGTAACAAAGCACCCCCCCCCCCCTTTAGGCAAGGAACCACTAAGCCTTTGGGCTTTCTGGTTTTCTAGTTGACACTACATATAACACATTCTTGTTGGTGTGTCGTTAAATCTTGTCTAACTAATTACATACACCTTTTCTTTGACTTGTCCTGAAGGCAAAAGACAAAACCAAGAGGGGAAGATAAAGGTATTGGCAGGTGGTAGCTTTTCCAAAGTTGCCTTGACTCTTTGGCAAACAGGGGCGTATCCAAGAATTTTCAATAGAGGGGCGCAAGGTTTGATTGATCGCTGTCCTGGGGTAGAGGTGTAAGGGGAGGGGTACGTGTACCCCTCCCCCTTTGGAAAAATTTTGCTTTTGGAAGAGGGCTGAGATGCAAAATGGTGCTATATTTGACACATTTTGAAGCATTTTAGTTTTTTGCCGCAACTTTTTCACTCATAACGGCCAATAGGGAAGATACGCGCCTGTTGCGCCCCAGCCTGGATCCACCACTGGGCAAAGGTGGATACAGAGTCTTTTGTAGCATACCCCAGTAGATATTAATTTTCACACTTTTTCTCCTCTTGTTAAAAACCATCATAAAGTGTTACTTTGCATTTGATCTTCACTGCTGAAAACATTGCACAACTTCTTTAGATGACAATAGGTTTTGTAAAAGAATGTTTTAAAAATCATACGTTTGCTATTATGTATTTTTGTATTCAGACCGTGGCAGAACACGTTTTAAGCCAGGGGTACGGAGACAAACAAAAAGTCGTAGTCACTGGAGGATCTCATGGTGGATTTCTATCCTTACACATGATTGGTCAATACCCTGTAAGTACCAGGATGGTCATATATATATATATATATATATATATATATATATATATATATATATATATATATATATATATATATATATATATATATATATATATATATAGTATATATATATATATATATATATATATATATATATATATATATTCATGAAGCACAACAAAAATTGTGATAGGTTTGGTAGTATTCTTATCAGCCAAGAATCTCTGCTTTTGAGATGTCTTACATATGAGAGCCAGAATTTTTAAGTCTCAGTAAGAACTGAATCTAGAAATGAATGACTTCTTTACTGTTGCTGGTGGTACCCAAAGGCAGTAATATGTGTTGCGGGGAAGGGGGCGAGGAGGGAGGTGAGATGGAAGGAGGGAGGCGTACAATACGTATTATGTTGGTCTAAAATATACCTGTATATTTGATAAATGGTACATATTGTTTCAGTCTTCAAAAGTGATTGTCAAGTGGTATTGTGCTTCGAAAAGATCAGCAAAATATTTCTTCTCTTGATTAAATATTTGGAATAGGGTGACACAAGGCATCTAGCCCTTCTCCCCTCCCTCCCCTTTCCTCCCTCCCAGCTCCGCTATTATAGCCACCCTTGAGGTAATGAATAAATATGTACAAACATAACTCTAAGAGGTTTGCAAATAGATAGTAATGTTAATACTACAGCTCATGAATGTATTACTGTATGAATGAATGAACCACTAATGGTGAATTTATCTTTTCTATTAATTTTAGGACTTCTACAAAGTGTGTGCTGTTCGTAACCCTGTGTCCAACATAGCATGTAAGTACAGGTCTTTATGAGCTGTGATAAAAAGGATACTAAACATTCAAGCTCACACAATATCTGTGGCAGAATCGGCCTTCGGCCATGAATTTGCAAATTGGAGGAGGGCTAGAAGTGAACTTAATTGAAAGAATTGTGGACTGTCTGGGATGAGGAAATTTGCCCTTTAAAAAATTTGCCCTTTAAAATGCATATGAACATAATATGTTCTCAGACTTAAGAAACCTTAAAGCTAATTTGCCCTTATAGCAAAACAACACTTAAAGCCAAGCCACATTTGATAGTAAGGCAACATTAAGCTGAATTATTCTTAAAGCTATTATACACTTTAAGCCATTGCACTTGATGTAGCAACAAAATTGAAGTTTATATAATACTGAAACTAAACTTCACTCAAAAATACACTCAAAACTTTATTCACTTGTAGCTAAACTGTACTTGAAGGTGAACATAATTTAGGTTATCGTACACTAAATTATGCCTGTAGCTGACATAATTTTGAAGTTAAAACACACTTGAAGCCTTAATCCAATTATAGCATAAAGTTTGTGTAATTTTACAATTTCTTTTATTTTGTCAGCTATGGCTGGAAACACTGATATACCTGACTGGTAAGAAGTATATTTGTGTTTGTTTCCCACTCAAATTTTCTCTACATTTTTCCGCATGATGAGATGGTTGCTTTAAAACATTTTTTCCAGCAGTAATAATTCAGGCCTTGAAGGGCAGTTGTTTTATGACACTAAGCAACCACGGAAGTGGGAGAAGCCTAAGGCTCATGAATTACAACTTCACGTAGGGTGGCTAACCAACTCAATAATTTAGATCAAATTTGGTGTATCTCGCTTGACTGCACCTGTGACCTTAACGAGGACACTCAAGGACTCTGCCATAAAATCTGATAACTTTCATGTTAGAGTGAGTGGTTGACAGCAACATATTTATGCTTCTCTGGAAAATCCGCAGTCTTTGCCACACAAAGCAACAAAACACGTAGGAAAACAACACTGTATAGAGTAATCAAAGAACTGTAACAACAAACTGGACAAATTCAGTTTGTACTTCTGCAGAGAATGCTTAGTTGAGTAAATGCTAGTTGTTCCATACACACTATGAACAGAATAACCATCAAATAACCCGGCTTCTATGGTCTGGGAAATTAAACCTGACAGGGTTGGTAATAAGATATACCACACTTAGACAATAGGAAAGTAAGGTTGGAAGATCACCATCTTCAGCATATTCTGTTCAGCATGTGTTTTTGGAAGTAACAAATGCGTATATGAAGTGTGAATTTTCATTCAAGTTTGCAGCAAAAATACAACTTTTCAAAAATTGTCTACTTGGACAGACAAATTGTTTGATCTTTAAAGTTGACTTAAATGTACACCTGTAATATTTATTCCCTGACCGTTGAGAGAATCGTGATCTTTTTGTCAGTTTCCATTTACATCCATCTCTGTGTAGATTGTGAAAACCTTCCAGTTTTAAAGTGTACCTGAAGTCTAAAATTATAAAAATATATATTTTAGAGGTTGGAAAATGAATTTTATTCATCCAACTTCCATTTTTATGGCTTAATATTACTCCGTTGCTGAGATATGGAATGTTAAAATTTATTCACTTCATTTGACATAGTCTAACGCGCAATCATTTGTGATGTCCTTCTTTTATAACTAACATTACTTGCTTTTGGTTCCTTTTGAAATTGAAATGTTTATATGACCCCGTAAAAATTTATTGTTGTCTCTCATAGCAAATTGAAAGTATAGGTTTTTTGATTCCTCGCCGACGGCAGGCAAGGAATCTATGCGATGGTGATGTCGTGTGGGTGTGTATGTGTGTATGTGACACTTAGCTTGTAAACACAATATGTCAAGATAGCAATGACCGACACTTTTCATATTGGTATATAGATTTGTCATGTTGAGAGGAAGAAACCTATTTTTTGGTGGAGGTCAATGGTCATTTGAGGTCACCAGAGGTAAAAAAACAAAAAACTTGTAAACGTTACATATCATCATAGAAATGAGGGACAATTTTCATATCTGGTATATACATTTGTCATGATGTAAGGAAGAACCCTGATGTCTTTGGTGGTGGTCAAACGTCATCTTAGGTCACTAAAGGTTAAACAGCGAAAACCTTGTAAATGGCTTGTAAACACGACGTCTCAAGATAGCAGTGACAGACACTTTTCATATTTGGTATGTAGCTTTGTCATGTTGAGAGGAAGAAGCCAATTGTTTTTGGTGGAAGTCAAAGGTCATTTGGGGTCACTGGGGTCAAACACTGAAAACCTTGTTAACATGATATCTCAAGGTAGGAAACTTGGATAGATTTCATATGTGGTATGTGCATGCCTTATGGTGAGAGAAAGAATCATATTGTCTTTGGTTGAGGTCAGAGGTCATCTGGGGTCACCGGGTGTCAAAATCAGAGAACCCTCTTAACATGATTTCTCAAGTTAGGCAGCTTGGATAGTTTCATACTTGGTACGTGGATGCCTTATGGTCCGAGGAAGAACCCTTTTGTTTTGGGTGTAGGTCAAAGGTCATCTGGGGTCACCAAAGGTCGAAAAGCGAAATTTCCAAAGAATTCCCAAGATTGTCATCTTTGGTCACTTGAGGTCAAAAAGCAAAACATCCCAAGAATTTTTAAGATGTAAGATCCATTAGAGGTCAAATTCCTTTCAAGACACTTCCTTTTTTGTTATATTTGGTGGTGTTCAAAGGTCATGTGAGGTCAACAGAGGTCAAATTGTTTAAACATTGTAAAATGATATAGTCGAGAAAGATAAATTTTAGGGATAAACCTCAGTGCAACATCCCCATTTGAAAAGCAATCACTAAGCCTTTTGGCTTTCTGGTTATAGTAAAGTCACCCTGTAACAGTAAGAAAGTGATCACATTTTAGCACAAGGTACAGTGGCTAGTACAAGAATGGCATCACAAATTATTGCACAAACTGCCAATTTGAATTGATTGAGTGAATAAGCTTCAACATTTTATATCTCAGCCTAGGAATGTCCTGTGAAGATGGGAGTATTACCAGTTGGATTCATTTTTGATTCCTTGTCGGAGGCCGAAGGAATCTATGCGATGGTGATGTTGTGTGTGTGTGCACCCGCGGTGTGTGAGCGATCCTGTGGCTATGGGTGCACTCAGCAACAGGACACGGTACAGCCGGCGAGAGCTCCGCTCTCGCACGTCTTTCCTAGCTCACGCGGAGCTCGAAACTGGCGTAGCTGCCCGAAAATTCCGTCGCTGCAATGAGAAGTCTCGCGCGGCTGCACGTGCCTGCCTTGGCAAGCAGCCCGCCCTCCAGACACGTACGTCTGCTGGGTTAGTTGGAGGTCAGCCAGGCTAATGGGGAAATCCCGCGAATTCCTTACCGGTACATTTCCCGCGTACCGCTAAGGAAGCGAGGGTGAGTATGGGTGTGTATGTTTGTGTATGTGACGCTTTTGCTTTTAAACACGATATCTCAAGATGGGTAACTCCGAGAGATCTCATACTTAACATTTAGATTGCAGTGCTTTAGAACTAGTACTCAAGAGCAGTCTCGGACTCGAGACACGATTTTAAGGACTCGGACTCGTGACTCGGACTCGGAAGGCAAGGACTCGGACTTGGTCTCGTGCAGTCCGGACTCGTAACTCGGCTCTAAATTTCCCGAGACCGGGCTCGAGACCGGCAGAATTTGGTATTCACTTTTATGAAATTAAGCCATCGTCTCATATAGCATTTACATTGTCCTCTGCAGTTTCTGTACAACCCAACTAGGCATCTACGTGTTTGCAATATGTGTTGTATTGTATATATGATATTCATAAAAATTCTACTGTAAAATCGTATATAGGGGGTCCTTAATTATTTTCGCTAGTGGCCCACATCAATAATCGGGAAGACCCTACGGGCCACAGCCAGACGCGTACCCATGATTTTGCCTTTGGGCTTCATTCTGCAAAAGTTACCTTTTCACCTGAATGTGTGAAGTCCAGGGGCTCCGGGTTCAAATTAGAGCAGAACAAAGGGAATAAAAAGGGCGTAGCCCCGGAAGCTCTAGGGATATTTACAAAACAGTGGACATAACCTGGACACTTACCTATGTATAAATTACACTGAATGCGCACTCCCTGCAACTCCCTGATTAACGTATCGCAATTTGACCATTATTTTGTAATTTCCTCAATCCAGACTGACAGAGAGGGTAACAAGTAAGATCATGTCATATAAATTGGAGCAATTCTATGTTGAAAAGTGTTTAGCTGGGGAGAAGGTGGTTTGCCGTGACTGTATGTGAGCGGAGCGTCACTATCCGTGGGCTCATATAGCGTAACAAGAATATTGTTTTGGTCAAACTATCTCCTGTATTGCCTTGAATGATAGGTTACCAGGCTGTGTAAGTTGTAGCTTGATACGTACCATATTCTTTACTCTGAAATATCATAATTAGCAATCGTACAGTTAAATAATCAAAGGCAAATAAGAGAAAATATTTCGGCCTACGTATGTTTCTTTAAAGGGCATATCGTCACTTCAAATTTTGTATGTTCATTTCAACTGACCTGCCTAACTATCCCCTCACCACCACTGGATTACTTATGTCAGAATAATGGCCGTCGATTTGGCTACAAAGTGAGCATATGAGTGGGTGGGTGAGTGGAGGATTATTGATGATGGTATAGTTTGCACGGAGGGAGTAGCAGAGGGCTTGGTGAATGTAGGAGCTAAAATTCAAGGTGGGTCTGACTCCAGAGAATTCCAACTGTCGAAGACTACACCCGTCAATCAGGCCCGTAGCTAGACAAGGAATTAAGGGGCGAAATATTTTTGAGAGAGGAAGCAAGACGTATAAAAATGCATTAAGGCAATGATAATTTTTTATCTCCTTGGGGCAGAAATATTTCCGGTGGGAGAGGTTCACAACCCGTCACCCCGGCTACGGGTTTGCCGCCAATCTTACTTCACTGTAACCAAAATGTAGCCAGTCACTATTCTATTAGTGCACCCACTTCGGTTCCAAAACTGATGTGATGCCATGTTGTCAGCACAATTGTTTTGTTTAGTTGGCAAATGTGCAATGCACCTTTTTCATAAGCTTTCGGTACTAGTCACCCTCAGGAGCGGAGACGGTTTGCAGAACTGGGGCTCATTCGTAATGAAGACTGACGCTCTCATCGGAAGGATGTGAGAGCCCCCTGCTCTCATAGACCTATTTCCACATAGCAATTTCAAAGGATTGCGAGGCAGAGTTTTGGTACGCATCTTTGTTGTCAATGGCATTTTACTGTGGCAAAAGATGACCAACACCAAAACTTTCGGGCTTTCCCACAATGCTTTGTATATGCTATTTGGAAAAAGGTCTATGTGAAGAGTATCAGAGGTATGTCTTCGCGTGCAGGGTCTGATGGGTTCCCAGAACATTTACAGAAAAGTCGATGGGCGATTTTCTTTTCGGATGCGAAACTGAGCAGACCAATAAACAAGACAAAATTTTGACAGCTTTCAACAAGTCTGAAGAGAAATACTTAATGATCGATCGTTGAAAAGATAACCACCCTCCCTCTAGGAGCAGCTTTCACACCCACACCGATTTTCCCCAACAAACCAATACGTCAATTCCTGCCTCTCTGCTTATACGAAACAAAAGCAGTACCATGTTTGGCATAAATGCGGTGATAACATGCACATGACCAATAAACAGATAAAAAGAGAACCATCTCCAGCAAAGGGTGCAATGTTTTATGATCTTGGCAGGTAGAATGTTCAAGTTTATTTTCCTGCAATTGAACCGAATTTTTTTCTGTCACAGGCTTAAAGTTGGAAATTGGGAGTTCGGCTCTGAAAATTTCAGCCTTCACACTTCCATTTAGTAACAAGGCCTACTGAAAAAGTTACCAAGATGGGAGGGGTGTGGAACCCCTCAGGCGACATTCTTGGCATTGAAACTTATTAACTGGACAGCTGTGCTAAATGACGTAATAGTATGATGACTAGTTATAATAGATGTAGGAAAGGTTTTCTTCCCTTTTCATTCCGAAAATTTCACCTTTCTTAAATGCCTACAATACTGATAATTCTCGATTATTGGCGCATATTTTCAACCCTCTTTTTTAGTCTCAGTTTGTTTGACGGGCTGGACTGGAACACTTTGTGGGCCGAATGTGGCTCACGTGTTGCCATTCAGACGCCAGGGCCTATTTCACACAATAAAATTGCATAAAAGACTAGTGTAAAATTTGATCATTTGTGAATACCTATTCTTAGTGTACACTTTTCCATAGCGGGGACTCGGGACTCGGACTCGGACCCGGAGCTTGTGACTCGGTCTCGGACTCGACAAGCGAAGACTCAGACTCGGACTCGAAAGGTGGGGACTCGACTACAGCACTGGTAGATTGCCCATATTAAGTAGATGACCCCTATTGTTTTTGGTGGACGTCAAAGGTCATTTGGGGTCACAAGAGTTCAAAAGGTCAAAACCTTGTAAACAGTATATCTTAAGAAGAGTAGCTGTGAGGGATCTCATACTTAGCATGTGGATTGCCTGTATTAAGTAGATGATCCCTATTGTTTTTGGTGTAGGTCAAATGTCATTTGGGGTCACCAGAGGTCAAACAGTCAAAACCTTGTAAACACTATATCTCAAGAAAGGTAACTGTGAGGGATCTCATACTTAGTATGTGGATTGTCCACATTGAGCAAATGATCGCTATTATTTTTGATGGAGGTCAAAGGTCATTTGGGGTCATCAGGGATCAAAAGGTCAAACCTTGTGAAACACGATACCTTCAGAAGGCTTACCGTGAGGGATCTCATACTTACCTTGTGTATTTCCCATATTGAGTAGATGATCGTTATTATTTTTGGTGGAGGTCAAAGGTCATTTAAGGCCATCAGAGACCAAAAGGTCAAACCTTGTGAAACACGATATCTCCAGAAGGCTTACAGTAAGGGATCTCATACTTACCTTGTGTATTGCCCATATTGAGTAGATGATCGTTACTATTTTTGGTGGAGGTCAAAGGTTATTTGGGGTCATCAGAGACCAAAAGGTCAAAACCTTGTAAACATATTTTAAGGAGGGCAACTATGAGGGATTTCATACTTGGCCTGTGGATTGTTCATATTTAACATGTAGGTCATTTTGGGTCACAAGATTTCAAAAGCTTTGACCTTATGAACATGATATCTCAAGTAGGATAACTGTGAGGGATCTCATGCTTGTCATGTGGGTGACTCATGTTTGTTAAAATATATCCATATGGCAAGGAATCACTAAGCCTTTTGGCTTTCTGGTTAAAGCTTGTAACATATATTTTGAAATTTTAGATTTTAGGCACACTTTAAGTTCCCTGGATAGCTTAATCTGTGATAAGCTTTGAAGTAAAGAGAAGTTTGAACACAATATGAGTTATAATTGTATATTTCAGCACTGAAGTTATTACTTTAGTAAAAAACAATGTCTCAGTTGTTTGTCATGGAACATTTATTAATGAGAACCATTTAAAACTTCTGGCTTCCGTGACAAAGATTTGGAACAAAGAGCAACATTAGACTTGTTTGTTACAAATCTTGAATGTTTGTTTTGTGACTTTGAATAGTCAAAATAAATCATAAAAAGCTAATAAATTGCTACGTTGTTTGCATATTTCCAAAAGGACTTACTCAGAAGCAGGTCTGCCTTGGGATCTGGGTGAAGTACCAGACAGCAATGCTTATAAAGTCATGTTAGAGAAATCACCCATTTTTCATTTACCAAAGGTGAGATTGTATCATCTTTTTCATGTGTTTTAAGAAATTTTAAAGTATCCTTACTCATCACATCCCAAATTTTGTGGAAATTTGTTTAGCATATTTGTCTGTGATTTGTTTCGATGAAAAGAAAAACCTATTCAGTCATGATGGGGTGTGCGTATGTGTGTGTGTATGTGACACTTTTTTGTTTACACGATATCTCAAGAAGGGAAACTCTGACAGTTCTCAAAGGTGGTAGGTAGATGCCCTATATTAAGAGAATGAGTCCAATTGTTTTTAATGGAGGTCAAAGGTCATTTAGGGTCACCAGGGGTCAAACTCTGAAAACATTGTTTACATGATATCTCAAAGCAGGAAGCTTGGATAGATGTCATATTTGGTGTGTAAATGCATTATGATAAAAGAAAAAAATCCTACTGTTTTTATTGCAGGTCAAAGGTTATTTGGGGTCACCAGGGGTCAAAATCTGAAAATCTTGTTTACACAATATTTCAGGGTAGGAAGTTTGAATAGATTTCATACTTGGTGTGTGGATGCATTATGATAAGAAAAAGAACCCTATTGTTTTTGGTGGAGGTCAAAGATTATTTAGGGTCACCAGGGGTCAAACTCTGAAAACCTTGTTTACATGATATCTCAAAGCAGGAAGCTTAGATAGATTTCATACTTGGTGTGTAAATGCATTACGGTAAAAGAAAAAATCATAGAGTTTTAAGTGAAGGTCAAAGGTTATTTGGGGTCACCAGGGGGTCAAAATCTGAAAACCTTCTTTACACGATATTTCAAAGAAGGAAGTTTGGATAGATTTCATACTTGGTGTGTGGATGCATTATGATAAGAGAAAGAATACTATTGTTTTTTGGAGGAGGTTAAAGGTCATTTGGGGTCAACAGGGGTCAAACTCTGAAAACTATGTTTACACGATTTCTCAAGTTAGGAAGCTTGGATAGGTTTCGGACCTAGTATGTGGATATATATGGTAATTGACAGAATGCTATTATTTTGGTGGAGGTCAAAGCTCATTTGGAGTCACCAGGGGTCAAACTCTGAAAACTTTGTTTA
Organism: Holothuria leucospilota; assembly: GCA_029531755.1. NCBI lineage: Eukaryota > Metazoa > Echinodermata > Holothuroidea > Aspidochirotida > Holothuriidae > Holothuria > Holothuria leucospilota. The sequence goes on along the minus strand of CM055962.1, from coordinate 54,188,854 downwards.
CACAATATCTCAAGTTAGAAAACTTGGATAGATTTCGTACTTGGTATGTAGATGCGTTATGGTAAGAGAAAGAACCCTATTGTTTTGGTAGAGGTCAAAGGTCATCTCGAGTCACTGGGGTCAAACTCTGAAAACCTTGTTAACACGATATCTCAAGGTAGGAAGTTTGAATAGGTTTCATAGGTAATATGTGGATGCCTTATGGTCAGAGGTGGAACCATATCCGATTTTGGTGGAGGTCAAAGGTCATTTGGGTTCACTGGGGGTCAACCTCTGAAAAGCTTGTAAACATGACATTGCAAGGTAGGAAGCTTGAATAGATTTCATACATAGTATGTGGATGACTTATAGTGAGAGGAGGTACCCTATTATTTATGGTGGAGGTCAAAGGTCATCTGGGGTCAAACTTTGAAAACCTTGTTTACAAGATAGCTTAAGTTAGGAAGGTTGGATTCTTCCCATGGTGTTGCGTTTAATCCATCGGAAAACCCCTACGAGTTTTGTCAGAAATCAGAGGCCAGCTGAAATCACCAGAGGCCAAAAAGCAAAAATTTCCAAGAATTCCAAAGGTGAAATATGAAAATGAAAATGTAATTATCCAGCACTTTAAGATTACATTCAACCAATGTCTGAAAGAAACAGGACATCTTGGCATTATTTGGGATTACACATTAAGTGCTATATTCATCGAAACCACAATGCATTTTTGCATTCTGGTTGTTTTGATGGATTCATGACCGTTTCCAAAATTATCAATTAGGACGTTGGCCAGAATCAGGCAATTGACTAATTCAATCACCTACAACAATAATACTATCTGTGATTTGATTGTGTGAATCTTTGTGTATATACTTCAATAGTTTTAGAGTTAGCTGCAAATCATTGTCTGAGAATTATGTTGATACAAATTTATCTTTCAATGGATGAGATGTGAAGGTGAGGGCCGGGCATGGTGGGCCCGGGGTTGGTTATACTTTGATTGGCACTGGTGATTATTTGCTACAATGTCTTTTTTGGATTTAAATCTTTGTATATGTTTATTACTGCATAATATCATGTGCTTGAGACATTTTTGCCCAATAGTCTAAAACTGTCTTTGTTTAACTTACTAGGTTCACACACCCAGATCTCTGGAATGATTATTTGGGCAGTTATTGCATCTTTATCAACATACATGGGCATATAGGGTAGTATACAGTATGCTTGTAAATGAGAAAACTGAGATCAATGAAAAGATTTACGTAACAAATTTTTAATTGATAAAATTTCATTTCACATCTAACTTCTGTGTGTGTATGAGTGTGTGCATGAATGTATGTCTGTAAATGGTCCAGATTTTGACCATAATTCCCCCCCCCCTCCGAAAGATTGTTGGAACTAAATATGAAATATTCAAAAGAGTGAACTTCTTTAGCAAACAAACATTTACGTATGTTTATTTCTCTTCCTAGGATGAATTTTTAAGTATGAATTATTTAGGAGGAGTAAGTCAAATTTGCAGTTTAAGTTGATTTCTTGATTTTTAATATCACTTTCCATCTTTTGTTACAGGTGAAAGCTCCAACCTTACTTTTGATTGGAAAGGAAGACTTGAGAGTTTCCCCTATGCAAGGGGAGATCTTCTACAAGAAACTTAGAGCAAGAGGGATCACAACAAAGTAAGTTGAGGGATCATTCTTGAGCTTCCTTTCCTTTTCATGGTTTTATATGTTAAGACCATGTCTCCCACACAGGTCTTACATAGAGCCTGGCAAAGCATGAAATTAGGTTTCACTTTTCATGTCTTAAAAAACTGGAATTTTTTACAGTAGAGAATAAAAAATGCCAGAAAGAGCCTGGAAGATTTAAAGTATATCATTGCAGCAACAGAACTGGTACTGTCAAGTAACCTTCCAAATTTTCGAATATTTTCATTAAATTAGCTATGATCTATCTTGGTACCATCAATTATTTGTCTTCATCAATTTGTGAGCACTTTTTGTGTAAATGATAGAAAATGGGTTTTACATTAACTTTGAGGAATGGTTTTAGCTCATTTGTTGTTTTCTGGATGACTTGTTGTGGTTTCTGGCCTTTGTCTAAGTTCTCTATCGTAAATATGGAAAACTGTCCAGTAGATTGCTTCGATCTGAGTAGGGGATAGAATTTTCCCGAAGGACCTTTCAAGATAGTCTGTGGATACATTTAGAATACCTCCTACAATAGAATTTTCCTTTGTTTGTTGTGCAGCATTCATCCTCAGCATCAACATAACAGATTGTCTGTGTTACGTGAGTGAAGTCATGAACAGATGGGCAACATGCAACCTATTTTGCTTGCTTTTGTTGCCAGTATCATGCGTAATTATGAGTGGGCTGAGCTCAACTTAAAAATTCCAATGTGAAAAATATCTCTCATTGGATAATTTCAGTTTACATCGCTACTTGTAAGGTGGTATCATACATAATATTAATTGCCACTTATAAGGTCAGCATCAAAACCTGTTGAAGGTATGAGTGAAAGTGTTGTGGGAATTTTAAGTCAAGGAAGTGCATAAAATTTCTTCAAAGAACTGCAATCCTAAAAGAGTACTGAATTAAACAGTCCTTTCTATAACATGGACAGACAGGTATTTTAATATCTTGGGAATCACAGCCTCAAACATGTTTAAGGTTAATGCATTTCATATGCACATACCAACACTTTTTAAAAATTCCCCTCGACTCTCTGGCGAAGAAGAGCCAAGGGGCGAAACCAAGCATTACTCCCGAAGGAGTTCTGCTCCCCAAAGGAGTTACGTCCCCAAGGGAAAACAAACTTAACTGACCAACCTCTCGACCCTGAGCACACACCAGCAGTCTGAAATCCGTATGTCATGTCACTAAAATTATGTTACAAGATAATATAGGACTGGACTTTAAGTACTCTGCTCTCTGCCAGATACACAATTATATCTTTTTTCACATGCTATGCATTTATCATCATATTTAGTTCTTATTGGTAAGTTCAAGATGGTCTATGTTGTACTTCGTAATAGAAAATTGGGCTCATAGTACATTGTATTCATGCTTTCAGGCTCCACATGGCCACGGCTACCTTAGTATACATTAATTCACACCAAAATATTATTACAAATAAGACAGTTGGTTATCATTGTATTTTCTCAGATGTTTAAAAATATCAAACATTTGTGCACAGGCGTACTTAGTCAGGATAATATGTTCATTCTCATAAATGGATGTCACAAGGTGAGGGTCCAAGGACCAGCGTAAGCGTTAGGAGACAGCAGATCACGAGAAAGGACCCAAAAGTTGCAACACAGAGAAAGTAGATAACAACACCATATGTTTGAGTTACAAGAAAATTATTCTCTCTCTTTGCAATAAAATATGGTGTTGTTGTCTTTCTCTGCGTAGCAACCTATCTCGTAATCTGCTGTCTCCTAGCGCTTATGCCGGTCCTTGGACCCTCACCCTGTGACAGTGGAGCCATCATTAGGTGTTTACTCTCAGTTATTTGCACTGACTGTTTACTTGGCTTCACCTTACTATTCAATCAAGCATAGACTTACTGTAAGATAATCTTGTCTGGTAACCTTACGATGAAATAGGTCCCCCAGCAGATGTGTGCTGAGCCATTTTCTTGGTTGGAAGAAGTTAATCTAAAGTGGGGTATATGGTGTGAACAGAGGGCTCAAGAAGGCAAGATTAAAGTGTCTTTATCTAGTATTGTGGTTTCTTGAGAAGAGACGATGTTGCTAAAAATCTGCCTCTTGAAGGATATTGAAGTGAATTTGATTTTCTGTGGATGGCTTGTTGTACTCCAAGTAGGACCTATACAATTTGTACTCACACCACGATGACACTGCTGCTGTGTTGCATCTAAATTATACATGGGAGAAAAGTATTACAAGAATGTCAAACTTTGTAATATTTTACAATATTTTATCTTGCAGGCTTCTGTTGTATCCTGAAAATGACCATGTACTGGAAAAGCTGGAGGCTGAAACAGACTACTTCATAAATGTGCATAAATGGTTTGTGGAGCACCTTTGACCCAGTTGAAGCCTATGAATATTTATTAGAGTTATTTAAATGGTGTTGGGTTCATCAGAGAAATTATTTGCCACATTGTGCCATTACATTGATTCCATTATTAAAACTTGGTTTTGTGGTACCTGTTGTCAGTACATTGGAACCTAGGGTATATTCAGAAAGTAGAGAACAGGGCTCTGTTCATGTCTTATACAGAGCAGTTTTCTACTTTTGCTGCATGACGGTGAGGTAAGTTTACTTTAGTTCTTTTTTTCCCTTCGTTCTGAGATAGTGATCCCCATTCTGTGTCACAAATCAGTGGTGTAGTGGAGACCATGGTTTCTGTGTAAAAGGCCACAGCCACACCTGTCAAGACGCGGAGACTACATCCCAAGGGCCAAAGCTGAAGGTGTGGACAGAGAGGCCAAGGCCATTTATTCATATTCCAAAGAGTTTTATAATGCAAAAGACCAAAGTCTTGCCATTTCCAATTTGTGTTATAGCTTAAGTAATTTGATTCAATATTATACGACAGATTTGTTGAGACATGCTCCTAATCATGTGTGCAATGAGAAAATGATCATCTTGGAGAACAAATTATACATTTTTGAATGGGTGTTTGGAGATGTTACAAGGCTTTTTTTAATAGCATTCCTCTGATTGACAGCAAAGATGGGGCCCAACCTAAAAGGTACTTTTGTAGCTGAAACCACAAAAATTGGCTTTGAGGCCAGCCGCTCGTCAAGATGTGGCCTTGAGAATAATATTTCTTTATTTGGCTAATATACTGCATCCTTGTTTAATATAGTTGCATTTTCCAGAACTGGTTAAGGTCTGACAGCTCCTGGTAGACATGTCCCCAGTGTTGAGAGTGTATCAATACACTCGGTACTTTTCATCTTCTTGGTGCAGTGCAGCAACTAGTATCATTGCTATAGGGTTCGCTAGAAATGGTTAAAATGATCAGGGCAATTCCCCAACTACATTTTGGAGGGTGAAAAATACCAAATGTCAAAAAATTGCCCCCACCTATGTAACATAATTACCTACTAGGAGAAAAAAATATAAGTACATTAAAACCCCATTTATCCAAACTCATCAGGGCCAATGGTAGTAAGTGCATACAAATTTCGATAAATGGGGGTTTCAAGTCTTGGCTTCAAGAACGGTACATTTGGTCCCTAAGAGAGAGTGCCAGAACATTTCCCAAATATTTTCGAAACTGTTAGCAAAATTACTGAAAAATGCCACAAAAATATTTATTTAATTTTTTTTTGGTGAATGATGATATGACAAACAATTTTGTGAACACCAAAACCCAGGGATTTTATTGCCAAAATTTAAGCTTACAGTTTCCTGAATAATCAATGCTTTGTACACACTAAATGCGTGCATGTGCTGAAGAAGAGCTCCGAAGACCTGAGAGGTATATAGTATAAATTTGCAAAAATATTGGAGGCACATGTGTAGAAGACTCTCAAGCAGCCATTCGCAATGTTAGCGTATGGTCTTCTTTCATGTCACTGAGTGTGATCTTTGATTTTAGCTGCAAGCTGTCTATATTTGGAGTTCATATTGCCTGCATAGTCTGCATATTTAAATCACATTACCATAGGTATATGGGTGAATAAAGTGAAAAAATTGTTATGATCAGTATAAACTCACTCTATAAGGATGCTATAGAATATATTAATTTAAATTCTCTTGTATCTGCTATGAAAGTTGAAAATAAACAGTTTCGAGAAAATTTCACGTTTTCCCTTCCTTATTGCCTCTTCCATGCAGGCTTGCCAACTGGCATTTTTACTGCAAATTTTGGGTCAATGTAGCAGTGAACTTTAAATCACTTTTGGCATTGAAATTGTTTGTTTGACAGTGAATATAGAGTTTGTAAGTGGATAACAGGATGAAACTTAAACACAAAACACATTTAAGTGTTTTGGTTTCTTTACCTCCAGATTTATAATTGTTCTTGTAAATTGTTCTTCAAATTGGCAACGCACAGTGAAATGTAGGATTTTGGGTAGCATTTGGCATAAAGATGGAATCAAAGTTGGCAATTCTGCTTCCATTTATGATTTATATGTTTATGTGCAATAAGAAGAATGGATCAAAACAAACGAGTGATGAAAAGTGCCTCTACTCTCATTGTACAGGTTCCTGAACTCATCACCAATGTGAAGTGTACCTTGCTCCATTGCAGGCTTGGCATTGATTCCAGTAGACCTTGTGCATATGATGTTACAGAGCAGAAAGTACTCCCTCATTTGGAGGAAAAACGGGTATCATTGCAATTTACACCAACAAATGCAGACAGCTGATTTGTCAACCAATCGCACAAGCGTGCGAAGTTTACTGCGTACATGCCATGTCTTCATTGTTTTCCTCCAAAATGACGTCACTGTGACGTCAATGCATAAAGTCTATAACAGCCAAGTGTCCTAGCCTGCCCCTTCCCCAAACATATATTCACTTTGGAAATGGTCTATATTGACCAGGTGCACTGCAAGGATTTAGTAGGCAGGGAGGTGGGGGTGGGGAGGAGAGGGGAGATTCAGATCACAGTAACTCAGTGATGCCAGAGGAACAGCCATATTGCACAGCTCAGGCATCCCAATGGGCACTGAGGTCATGGGATGTCTCAGGGGTTCCTTCTTAAACTGAAGGTCAGGGAGTCATATCAGAATATTTTTTCCAGCCATAGAACAGGTATATTATTATTCTCTTTTTTGTCTCTTGGTTTGTGGGAGAGGGGATCATTTCCGGAGATAATCCTACATCCTCCATAGTCTTAATTTGAGATGCTAATGAAATATTTTAGCTAATTAGGACTGCATATTAGGTTTGTTGTTGACAGGTTCCCTTATTTCAATTTGAAAAGGTTCTGCTGCTGGTGGCCTATGCTGTCCCTTAACAGCGTGCAATTTTTTCATAGGATAGCAAGGGAAAAGTGATGAATTATTCACGTTACACAGTGAGTAGATAATACTATTAATTGCGTGTGCTTGAGTCATTGGTGCTAAAATTGATCTGTTTGCGAGTGACCATGGCATTGTATTGTGTTATTGCATGTGCCCCGGGTAGGCCTACAGTACACTTTATGTGTTCAAAAGATCTGTGCCCTGGGAATTCACATAAAACTGCAGCTTACTTGTTCATCTGGTCTGCTTTTACTTTCAAGTTGACAGCATAAACACTAAATATATGAACTGAGAATGGCGCCTGAGCAGCCACAATATTAGATGCACTGTGGCTGTGATCGTAACTTAAGACCGTGCAGACCCCAATAGGAGAAGGAAGCAGGGGGAGCTAGGGCTTTAGCCCCCTCCCCAATCAAAAATATCGTGGAGTGGAAGTATGCCTCCCCCATTCAAGGACGAAAACCCCTTATTCGTTTCCTCTTCAAAAAATGTCAAAAATTTGCAGTAGTTTTTTCCTTAAAACTTTGCCCAATATCATAAGTGTACGAGGCCCGGGGAAAGGGCATATGCCCTCCCACTTTGAGCAAAAATAGTGGATTCATTCAGACAAATGAGCCAGCCAAGAAAATAAATTATTCCCTTTTTGCGACCAAAATTTAGTGGACAAATTGTTCCAAAACTCTAAATTTGGGCAAAAGTTGTCCATGCCCCTCCAGCAATATTGACCCCCATATGCCTATGCCTAATGTGTTACACCAGATTGCATCTAGGGACCCCCAAATATTCAAAAATTTCCCAAAGGCGAAGGGGACACCTCTTCCGGTAGACCCTCCCCCAGGACAGTGGTCCAAAACAACGTTCAGCCCCTACAGCTTCCTATCCCATGGTTTCCCTGTGGGTCAGGGACTGAAGCAGAAACTGGGTGCTTTATGTGTAACCCGCAGAGTAGTATCACTTTAGACACTCAGGGGAGTATACAGGGGGAGGTGATCTATAGAATTCACCCTTACTCCCAAACTGTTACACAAAAATAAGGAGCATAATTAATCCCTTCACCATCTGAGCGTGTGGTTGAATTGTCCCCTATACGATGGCCCTAGGAATGTGTACATTCCAAGGGATTGAATTTAGAGGACGGAAGGGGGAACAGCTGACACCATATTGCACGTATGAAGGCCTTAATTACAATGAAAAAATCTCAGAGGGGCGAGCTGAGGGGTTACCCCTTCCTCACGTTTTCCATAGCCCCACATGGAAGACATTAAAGCCTGCTCTGAGTGGTCCAAGTCCATGGCCAAACCAGTGACATTTCACCTGGGGGATACTCGGCATGTTTGCTGGATTGGTAAGTTGCTTTTAAAGTGTACCTTAAGTCTGAAGTTTCAAAAATGTATATTATAAAGCTTCAAACTTTCAAATGGTCCTATCCACATCTTCACAGGATATTCTGAGATAATATATAAAATGTTGAGCTTAATTTACTCACTTTAAAATGGTAGATTGCACAATAATTTGTGATGTTTTCCTTGTACTTCTCAAATTACATTCTTTGCTTTACCGAAAGACACTGCACCTTGTGCCAAAATGTGATCACTTTCTTACTGTTATATAGGATGACTTGACTATACAAGTCATCTCTGTTCAACATGATATGCAAGAAGACAGGAAGCTTTTCAAGGTCGTATTAACATTTTAAATCCAAAAGGAAACAAAAGCAGGTAATGTGGGTTGTACTAGAAGGACATCACAAATTATTGTGCAATATACTATTTCAGATTAAGTGAACAAAGTTCAGAATTTTATATCTCAGCAATGGAACAATCTATGACAATGGGAGTTGGATGAATAAGACCCATTCTCCATCCTCTAAAGTATATATATTTCTCACAATTCTTGATGTTGGGTACACTTTAATCTTTCACTGACACTAAAGATTCTTCAGTAGAATTGGCCAAGTCTTTCGTGGTGACCTCAGGCCTCTCTCTCTCTCTCTCTCTCTCTGCATACTTGCGTGCATTGTGCTGGTATTTCGATCAACATACCCTCTATCGGCTACCTATGTGCTTCTATTTTTTTAACTTAAGCATACTTTTATTCAAACCAACCGTTATTATTCAAGTAACAGTAGAAGTTAAGAAGAAGGCTCGATGTTTTAAAAACAAACCTTTTCAATCTTCAACCATTCTGTTAAACTTTTGTATGATAGTGAACCTTTTAATTTAGTCTGTACGTAATCTGGACCTAAGAGATTAGAGACTGTCCAACCAGGAGGTGGTATATCCCCCTCCCATGGTCCGATGTAAAACTTTCCGCATTTTTATATTTGTTCACCTCCTTATTGGGACATTACAAGAAACCATCTAGTTGCAGGGGGAGAAATATTTCTGCGTGCACGGGATATAGGCATGGACGTCAATCTTTACTCAAATGTGGGAGGGGGGGGGGGGACATGGCCACTTATGTCAAAAATTTACTGGGTAAAAATCTTAAGTTATCTTAAGTCTTAAGTCTCCCCCAGGATTGACGCCCATGGATATAGGCAGAGTTGGGTTAAGCCTTTTGGAGGCCCTAGGCACTAATTTTACAAAGCAGGGGTCATGGTACAAGACCGGGATTTCCCTGGCAGTTCCCTGGCAGGGGCCAAGCTCCCAGACAAGCGAATGGAGCTCAGACAAGCCGGGTCTCCTTCACTGTTAAAAATATCTGTCAGTTAACACACTTTTTAACAAAGTTTCTGTCTTGCCCTTTAGCAGAAATTTGCTGTATTTTTACATCAGACGATTTGTATTTGCTGCGATAAAAAGATTTTGGGTAGCATTTGGCATAAAGATGGAATCAAAGTTGGCAATTCTGCTTCCATTTATGATTTATATGTTTATGTGCAATAAGAAGAATGGATCAAAACAAACGAGTGATGAAAAGTGCCTCTACTCTCATTGTACAGGTTCCTGAACTCATCACCAATGTGAAGTGTACCTTGCTCCATTGCAGGCTTGGCATTGATTCCAGTAGACCTTGTGCATATGATGTTACAGAGCAGAAAGTACTCCCTCATTTGGAGGAAAAACGGGTATCATTGCAATTTACACCAACAAATGCAGACAGCTGATTTGTCAACCAATCGCACAAGCGTGCGAAGTTTACTGCGTACATGCCATGTCTTCATTGTTTTCCTCCAAAATGACGTCACTGTGACGTCAATGCATAAAGTCTATAACAGCCAAGTGTCCTAGCCTGCCCCTTCCCCAAACATATATTCACTTTGGAAATGGTCTATATTGACCAGGTGCACTGCAAGGATTTAGTAGGCAGGGAGGTGGGGGTGGGGAGGAGAGGGGAGATTCAGATCACAGTAACTCAGTGATGCCAGAGGAACAGCCATATTGCACAGCTCAGGCATCCCAATGGGCACTGAGGTCATGGGATGTCTCAGGGGTTCCTTCTTAAACTGAAGGTCAGGGAGTCATATCAGAATATTTTTTCCAGCCATAGAACAGGTATATTATTATTCTCTTTTTTGTCTCTTGGTTTGTGGGAGAGGGGATCATTTCCGGAGATAATCCTACATCCTCCATAGTCTTAATTTGAGATGCTAATGAAATATTTTAGCTAATTAGGACTGCATATTAGGTTTGTTGTTGACAGGTTCCCTTATTTCAATTTGAAAAGGTTCTGCTGCTGGTGGCCTATGCTGTCCCTTAACAGCGTGCAATTTTTTCATAGGATAGCAAGGGAAAAGTGATGAATTATTCACGTTACACAGTGAGTAGATAATACTATTAATTGCGTGTGCTTGAGTCATTGGTGCTAAAATTGATCTGTTTGCGAGTGACCATGGCATTGTATTGTGTTATTGCATGTGCCCCGGGTAGGCCTACAGTACACTTTATGTGTTCAAAAGATCTGTGCCCTGGGAATTCACATAAAACTGCAGCTTACTTGTTCATCTGGTCTGCTTTTACTTTCAAGTTGACAGCATAAACACTAAATATATGAACTGAGAATGGCGCCTGAGCAGCCACAATATTAGATGCACTGTGGCTGTGATCGTAACTTAAGACCGTGCAGACCCCAATAGGAGAAGGAAGCAGGGGGAGCTAGGGCTTTAGCCCCCTCCCCAATCAAAAATATCGTGGAGTGGAAGTATGCCTCCCCCATTCAAGGACGAAAACCCCTTATTCGTTTCCTCTTCAAAAAATGTCAAAAATTTGCAGTAGTTTTTTCCTTAAAACTTTGCCCAATATCATAAGTGTACGAGGCCCGGGGAAAGGGCATATGCCCTCCCACTTTGAGCAAAAATAGTGGATTCATTCAGACAAATGAGCCAGCCAAGAAAATAAATTATTCCCTTTTTGCGACCAAAATTTAGTGGACAAATTGTTCCAAAACTCTAAATTTGGGCAAAAGTTGTCCATGCCCCTCCAGCAATATTGACCCCCATATGCCTATGCCTAATGTGTTACACCAGATTGCATCTAGGGACCCCCAAATATTCAAAAATTTCCCAAAGGCGAAGGGGACACCTCTTCCGGTAGACCCTCCCCCAGGACAGTGGTCCAAAACAACGTTCAGCCCCTACAGCTTCCTATCCCATGGTTTCCCTGTGGGTCAGGGACTGAAGCAGAAACTGGGTGCTTTATGTGTAACCCGCAGAGTAGTATCACTTTAGACACTCAGGGGAGTATACAGGGGGAGGTGATCTATAGAATTCACCCTTACTCCCAAACTGTTACACAAAAATAAGGAGCATAATTAATCCCTTCACCATCTGAGCGTGTGGTTGAATTGTCCCCTATACGATGGCCCTAGGAATGTGTACATTCCAAGGGATTGAATTTAGAGGACGGAAGGGGGAACAGCTGACACCATATTGCACGTATAAAGGCCTTAATTACAATGAAAAAATCTCAGAGGGGCGAGCTGAGGGGTTACCCCTTCCTCACGTTTTCCATAGCCCCACATGGAAGACATTAAAGCCTGCTCTGAGTGGTCCAAGTCCATGGCCAAACCAGTGACATTTCACCTGGGGGATACTCGGCATGTTTGCTGGATTGGTAAGTTGCTTTTAAAGTGTACCTTAAGTCTGAAGTTTCAAAAATGTATATTATAAAGCTTCAAACTTTCAAATGGTCCTATCCACATCTTCACAGGATATTCTGAGATAATATATAAAATGTTGAGCTTAATTTACTCACTTTAAAATGGTAGATTGCACAATAATTTGTGATGTTTTCCTTGTACTTCTCAAATTACATTCTTTGCTTTACCGAAAGACACTGCACCTTGTGCCAAAATGTGATCACTTTCTTACTGTTATATAGGATGACTTGACTATACAAGTCATCTCTGTTCAACATGATATGCAAGAAGACAGGAAGCTTTTCAAGGTCGTATTAACATTTTAAATCCAAAAGGAAACAAAAGCAGGTAATGTGGGTTGTACTAGAAGGACATCACAAATTATTGTGCAATATACTATTTCAGATTAAGTGAACAAAGTTCAGAATTTTATATCTCAGCAATGGAACAATCTATGACAATGGGAGTTGGATGAATAAGACCCATTCTCCATCCTCTAAAGTATATATATTTCTCACAATTCTTGATGTTGGGTACACTTTAATCTTTCACTGACACTAAAGATTCTTCAGTAGAATTGGCCAAGTCTTTCGTGGTGACCTCAGGCCTCTCTCTCTCTCTCTCTCTCTCTGCATACTTGCGTGCATTGTGCTGGTATTTCGATCAACATACCCTCTATCGGCTACCTATGTGCTTCTATTTTTTTAACTTAAGCATACTTTTATTCAAACCAACCGTTATTATTCAAGTAACAGTAGAAGTTAAGAAGAAGGCTCGATGTTTTAAAAACAAACCTTTTCAATCTTCAACCATTCTGTTAAACTTTTGTATGATAGTGAACCTTTTAATTTAGTCTGTACGTAATCTGGACCTAAGAGATTAGAGACTGTCCAACCAGGAGGTGGTATATCCCCCTCCCATGGTCCGATGTAAAACTTTCCGCATTTTTATATTTGTTCACCTCCTTATTGGGACATTACAAGAAACCATCTAGTTGCAGGGGGAGAAATATTTCTGCGTGCACGGGATATAGGCATGGACGTCAATCTTTACTCAAATGTGGGAGGGGGGGGGACATGGCCACTTATGTCAAAAATTTACTGGGTAAAAATCTTAAGTTATCTTAAGTCTTAAGTCTCCCCCAGGATTGACGCCCATGGATATAGGCAGAGTTGGGTTAAGCCTTTTGGAGGCCCTAGGCACTAATTTTACAAAGCAGGGGTCATGGTACAAGACCGGGATTTCCCTGGCAGTTCCCTGGCAGGGGCCAAGCTCCCAGACAAGCGAATGGAGCTCAGACAAGCCGGGTCTCCTTCACTGTTAAAAATATCTGTCAGTTAACACACTTTTTAACAAAGTTTCTGTCTTGCCCTTTAGCAGAAATTTGCTGTATTTTTACATCAGACGATTTGTATTTGCTGCGATAAAAAGTTTTGTGCAACATGTATTTTCTGTTCATTTGAGAAACAGTTCTTTTTTTTTTTTTTGCTTTTTAGCCAAACTAGACTGCTCTGTTTAAAATATCTGAAAATTTTCAGCCATTTTTACCTTGTTTTTGTGTGTGTGTTTTTTTTTGTTTGTTTTAAAAAGATATACTGTCATTTAACCAGCATTCAATTTTTCACCTTATAAAAAGCAGCTAATTAACATAAAGGTTTGGTTTTTCAGAAAGAAAAAAAGAACGGAAATTGTCAGTCTTTAAAACATATTGTGCAGTAAAGTTTCAGTTTAAACAGAATTGTCAGCAAATTTACATCCCTGTTTGAAAATAATTTTATTTTACATTTACTATGAACAAATCTGTTTTTGGTTATTAAAATCACAGAACTCATGTTTTTGTCACACAATCAGAAAAATCTATAGGACAATAATTTCAAAGCACTGTTGAAGGTACTAATATCAAATTATCACCTAAGGTGCTTTTGTCCTTCATTTGAGCTAATTAAAGGGGAATTTTTATCATCCCAGACAGTTCCAATTCTCCCAACTATGCAACTTCTAGCTCTTCCCGTACCTGTATGAAGCTACTCCTTGTGCAGGAATAAGCCTGTTTTATTGCTTAAGGCCATATCCTGGTGAGCATACAAGGCTATAAAATATAATAAAAGCACTCTCTCTGCTTTATGTGGAATGTTAGCTACTCTGCATCTTTCAAATTTTCAAACTTTGATGTCAATCAAAGAGCAGTCACTAACTGAAAATTTTCATACCCCTACACTAAAAATATACGTTAGGGTAATGACTGTCTGTCTTTAAATATCTCAAAAATTCACAGTAAGAAATTCTGTAAATATACAGCATTATGATGTTGCAACATTATGTCTAAATGGGTGGACCTTATTTTTGTTAGTATTTGTCTTAAAAAAGATTGCTGCTGCTTCACATAATGTATTTTTGCGTTTGGTTTTATCAGGAACTAGTAAATTATTTACCTTGCTGAGAATATTAACAACCGATTGAGATTGTATTATTTGTACTTTTCATTTTGCAAAGAATTATTTCATTGTACAAGAATTATTTATTTCCCAATTACAGAATTCCTAAAGAACCCGCTTCTCATTCTTTTGGCTAGGATCATTTGTGTATGTTCTTTTACCTCGATTTTGAGTTTGTGTTCTACTACGACTGTCTGTGACTGCGACTGCTACTCGCTAATGCTACTGCTATTGCTACTACACTACTACTACTACTACTACTACTACTACTACTACCAAAAAAAATGTGACTAAAAGGAAAATCTGACGTGCAGAATTGCTTGGCACTCGAAGCGTGCCAAAATTTTAAAGTTTACAAAAAAATGTGTTTATTGACTACACAAATACCCTGTCGAGGCGGATGACCATACCGGCCTTATCAGAGACAACTAGAATGATCGTTCCTGCAACCCTTTGTTGGACAATTTTCCTGAAACGTTCATCAAAGACAAATATGCATGAGAATGCAATAAATGATGAATTGCCTAAGAGAAACCTTTGTAGCTTACTTCGCCGTCGGGGAGTATCGCACTT
The DNA here is from genome assembly GCA_029531755.1 of Holothuria leucospilota. Classification (NCBI taxonomy): domain Eukaryota; kingdom Metazoa; phylum Echinodermata; class Holothuroidea; order Aspidochirotida; family Holothuriidae; genus Holothuria; species Holothuria leucospilota. The sequence goes on along the minus strand of CM055962.1, from coordinate 54,173,833 downwards.
TATTGTACTTTCTAAGGCTCCCCGACAAAACTGAAAATCCCCTTCCCTGACCATGGGCCATATGCTCTCCCTTGTCCCCACCAACCTGACCACACCATTGTCGTGGGAAGGCTTTTTTGGTTTCGACGATAAGAGAAACCAATGCATTCGTGATGGCGTGTGTGTATGTATGTATGTGTGCACTCAGCAACATGTCCTTAACAGGACACGGTACAGCCGGCGAGAGCTCCGCTCTCGCACGTCTTTCCTAGCTCACGCGGAGCTCGAAACTGGCGTAGCTGCCCGAAAATTCCGTCGCTGCAATGAAAAGTCTCGCGCGGCTGCACGTGCCTGCTTTGCAAGCAGCCCGCCCTCCAGACACGTACGTCTGCTGGGTTAGTTGGAGGTCAGCCAGGCTAATGGGGAAATCCCGCGAATTCCTTACCGGTACATTTCCCGCGTACCGCTAAGGAAGTGAGGGGGAGTATGGGTGTGCGTGTATGTGTGTGTGTATGTGTGTATATGTGTGAGTCGACAAATGCCGCCAACCGGAGAATACACACCTGACAACCGAGGACACCACTGTAATTGGGGACCGTCCCCGTTTGAAACAGTGGCTTTAAATAGCCTCTTTGTGCTATATGATGCACCAATGAAGATGTCTATTGATTCCAAAGAAATATAGGAACAGCCTCCATTTAGGTAGTGTTGTGGTACGTCCTCGTTTGCAGGTATGCGTGTGTATCCTGTTACGTCCACGGTTACCTGTGGAAAATCATATACACACTTACAAAAAGATAGGTCTACGCTGATTGAAAACATTTAGAGTGCCCTCGTTTTTTGCTGTTGCAAAGTACATCTTTTTCTATCAGTATACATGCTACAAGGTTTTTCTATGGACGTCCACGGTCGAATGGTAACATAAAGGGGTCCCCGTTTGGCAGCATTTACAAGTATGTGTGTGTATGTGACGCTTTAGATTGTTTACACCATATCTCAAGAAGGGTAACTCTGAGGGATCTCATACTTGGCACATAGATTGCCCATATTTAGTAGATGATGCCTATTGTTTTTGGTGGAGGTCAAAGGTCATCTGCGGTCACCAGGGGTTAAAGTCTGAAAACCTGGTTTACACGATATCTCAAGGTAGAAAGGTTGGATAGATATCTTACTAAGTTTGTGGATGTGTTATGGCAAGAGAAAGAAGCCTATTGTTTTGAGTGGAGGTCAAAGGTCATCTGGGGTCACAGGGGTCAAAGTCTGAAAACCTTGTTTACACGATATCTCAAGGTAGGAAGGTTGGATACATTTAATACTTAGTATGTGGATGTGTTATGGTAAGAGAAAGATACCTATTGTTTTTGGTGGAGGTCAACGGTCATCTGGGGTCACCAGGGGTCAAAGTCTGAAAACCTTGTTTACACGATATCTCAAGGTAGGAATCTTGGATAGATTTCATACTTAGTATGTGGATGTGCTATGGTGAGAGAAAGAACGCTATCATTTTTGGTGGAGGTCAAATGTCATCTGGGGTCACCAGGGTCGAAGTCTGAAAACCTTGTTTACACGATATTTCAAGGATGGGAGGGTGGAAACATTTAATACTTAGTATGTGGATGTGTTATGGTAAGAGAAAGATACCTATTGTTTTTGGTGGAGGTCAAAGGTCATCTCGGGTCACCAGGGGTCAAAGTTTGAAAACCTTGTTTACACGGTATCTCAAGGTAGGAAGCTTGGATAGATTCCATACTAAGTATATGGATGCGTTATAGCAAGAGAAAAAAGCCTATTGTTTTTGGTGGAGGTCAAAGGTCATCTGGGGTCACCGGGGGTCAAAGTCTGAAAACCTTGTTTACACGATATCTCAAGGTAGGAAGCTTGGATAGATTTCATACTTAGTTTGTAGATGTGTTATGGTGAGAGGAAGAACCCTATCATTTTTGGTGGAGGTCAAAGTTCATCTGTTGTCACCGGGGGTCAAAGTCTGAAAACCTTGTTTACACGATATCTCAAGGTAGGAAGCTTTGGTAGATCTCATACTTAGTATGTGGATGTGTTATGGTAAGAGAAAGATACCTATTGTTTTTGGTGGAGTCAAAGGTTATCTGGGGTCACCAGGGGTCAAACTCTGAAAACCTTATACGATATCTCAAGGTAGGAATCTTGGATAGATTTCATACTAAGTATGTTCATGTGTTATGGTGCGAGGAAAAACCCTATTGTTTTTCATGGAGGTGACAAGCCATTTGAGGTCATCAGAGGTCCAAACTGAAACGTTGTAAACATGTCATTACAAGGGAGGAAACACAGACAAATCCCTTCTTTTTTCATTTTTTCGTTATTCAAGTTTTTGTTCAAAGGTCATGTGACATGAGCTGACATGAGAAGAGGTCAAATTGTGACCACATCATAAAAAATGATGTAGTCGAGAAGTATAAAGTTGATGGATGAACCTTAGTGTAGCAAAGCACCCCCTTTCGGCAAGGAATCACTAAGCCTTTTGGCTTTCTGGTTCCTCTTTCTTACCTGTCGCATTTTCACTGTAATCGTGACCAACGGTACGATGACTGTCGTGCTTTGATAGGGTCATAGGTCACACCCAACGTACATGTATACAGAAAATAATGCCTTAAAATACGTACGCATATTAGGGACTCGTCTTAGTAAAGAACAGTTTTGTGAAACCGAAATTCACACAGGACTTCACTAAGACGCATCTTAGTGTACGTCGAGTCTTTAGAGCGCTAAGTCCCATTCGCGTAAGTCGAGTTTAGTGAAACAGGCCCCTGTTCTTTCACTTGCTATTATTAGTATTAGCAACCAGCCTAGGCCAGCTAGCCTATAACTTTATTACTACATAATGTAGTAATAATTCCCACTGAAGTACTGTACTGTACTTAGTTCGTATTTTCCAAACTTTTTGGACATGCCGTAGAAAGCGTTTGTTATTGTCTGACGTAACGTCATAGAAATGATTTGATTGGTGGATTTCAAATCAGAGGTGATGAAGGTGTGGTTTTGCATGCATAATTGTTTGGGTGAACAAATCTATTAGTTGTTACAGAAAGGTTAATTACTCGTTAATTAGTGCTCGGAGGGTAGAATGTTTTCCTTAGTTACCTCTCTTTCATCGAACGGGACCCGATCGAAAGTAAACGAGGATAGATTTAATAAAAAGCCAGACAAACGCAGTATTTCCCTTTAATGTTAATGATGAATAAAAGGGATGTTTCAGTTACATTCGTATATACAACCCTTGTGTAGTAATGTACAAGGTTTTTTACATTTCCAGGACATATTTTCTGGGGAATTCTTGCACTCTCAAGTTACAAGATTTCCTAACTAAACTGTGTCAATCAACTCTCTTGCACACATGTCATCTGTAGTCAAAACTCTTGAAAAATTTTGAAAAGTGATGTTCAAAGTTCAAAATATTATAAGGCAATGTACTCTGTCAATGGCAAGGTTGCTTTTATGTAAATCTCTTGTTGGGCCAAAGCTAGAGTATGCCAGTTCTGTACAGTATAGGATCCTTTATATTTCATCACCCATTTTAATGCCAGTATTCAGTACAATGTATCTAGATTTTGAAATTTGGTCATAGGAATCTTTTAGTGGTGGTGTTCATTTTTAGTGGTGGTGTGCATTTAAGACCAAAAACCATTTTGTGGTCTTTTGGGAAGGGGCCATTCTTTGAAAATACATCCAATGCTGCTTCTACAAATATCAATAGATTTTCTTGAAACCTTGTCACAGAACCGTTAAGTAGTAATTCTCATGCTGTGGCCGAGAATTTGATGTCCAAGGTCATTAAAGGGTCATTTTGGGTCATTCTTTTAAAATACTCTGAAGGCTTTTTCACCCACAAATAACCTTCAGAGTATTTTTACTGAAGGCTTTTTCACCCACAAATAACACCCCCTGTGGGCTGGGGGTTGTAGAATATGCCCACGGTATTCCCCGCCTGTCGTAAGAGGCGACTAAAGGGGAGGACTTGCACTGCATTCGAACTGTATTCGAAACCAAGCTTGGACCGTATCTATCTAGTTGACACTATATAACACATTCGTGTTGGTGTGTCGTTAAATCTCATCTAACTGACTGACTGACTGACTGACTGACTGACTGACTGACTGACTGACTGACTGACTGACTGACTGACTGACTGACTGACTGACTGACTGACTGACTGACTGACTGACTGACTGACTGACTGACTGACTGACTGACTAACTAACACAAATAACAGTGGATCTTCTTGAAACTTGGTCAGAGTAATCCTGGAGTTGTGACTCAGATAAGGTGTGCAAGAGTATTTCCATTTGGGCATGTACATTTGTCTGAAATAAGTTAAAGCATTTTTGCAAATCTTGGATACGTAAGATAAACAAATGAAAGTGCTGCATGACAAATGACCCGGCCTATAAGTTCTGACTGAAATATAATTGCCCGAGGGAATGATTCTGTTGGCATCATAATTCATCACTGTGTATGAGTTGTAATTGACAATACTGTACCTCCTCCTTGTAAAGTTACCTGCCTACTGGTAACTTAATTCTAAGTTCCTTGTGGCAGCATAGAGCTTATACCAGATTGTTTACTATAACTGTATATTGTGTGGAAAGACCAGAAGTTAGTGGACATGTAGATGGAGCAATGAGTTGTGATTAAAAGGAGATCTAGGAGTTGCTAATTAGTGTCTTGACTAACTCTGAATGTGATATTGACTAGTCTCATTTTTTGAAGATAGTATGGTAATGCTTTGAACTTAAAATAGCTTAGTTTTGTTATTTTCACGGGGAGAAAGAGGGGCATTTCGTTACCTTGCTTTTGAGGATGGGGTGGAGGTGGTCTTGAGTTCTTTGCATTTTAATGAATAGTGAAAGACACATATTTGTTTTGGTCATCTGTGTTACTTGCAATCATACCATGTAGTATAAACAGGATTTTGTTTGTCCAATACATGTTTGAGCAATACACTTTTGGTTGCTAAGGATATCTTTCCCTAGCAACACAAGTATAAGTGCATAATGACAAAGCGAAAGCTTGAGATTGTGCAAACAGGTGTTTCAGGGGGTAAAGAATTCAGTTTTATTCAAAATGGTGGAGATTCAAAGAAAACTCAAATGTTTTGGTTGATGGGGAAAATTTTTATAGCAGCAGAAATTTAAGGTACCGTACAGGATAAAACCAAATTGTGACTGATGTTGACAAACAATGTTAGTCCATTGAAAATATCAGCATCTCTTATAACCAGGGTGAATATCAAATATACACACAAATGAAACATGCAAATTTAACCAGTAATCACTTAACAACACTGTTTTATGTCAGTTATCTACTAGCAGTTTAGCAGTCTCCTGTTACATCCTTCTTGATAAAATGGTGAAGCGTGAAAATCCTTGCTGCAGCTTCGACAAATTCTTTTTTCATTACTTGTCCATCGGGCTAGCTGTTTTTAGTCTACTTGTCCGCATGAATATCTACTTGTCCATTTTTAACATGCCTTTGAACTCCTTTGTGGAGGAGATTTCGCAAGGGTACTTGCCCGGTGGGCTGTGATATTGAAGAATGCACTTGCCCGAGTAAGTTTTTACTTGTCCCGGATTGTCTGGTGGGGGATTTGTCGAAGCCTGCCTTCAGACAATCAGATTGAACCTTGGTTGTAAATTTCAATTTCCATTATGTACATTAAGTTTAGGGGGTCTAATACCAGAGTGACGTACCTGAATATGCTCGGCTCCCCAAACCCATTCTCTTACACAGCACTGTATATATCTTATTCCACTCTAGTTTCTTCAGAGGCTGCCTGCTTCCATCCTGATTCTGACTCTACCTAAAACATAAACTACAAGAAGCAAAACTTTAATCAGAAGTGACAGCTTACCTACAATAGGATTAATATAATATTTCACCCTAGTCATGCCATGAAATTGGTTAATAAGAACTTAATCAATGTCTGGATTTATTCAGTATTCCTACAGATATCCAGCCTCAACTCCAAACATCCTTTACTCCATAATATACATTATTCCATAATGTTTTACGTTCCATCAAGGTCATGTACTCTAGTTGATCTGCTACTGGTCGCTGACACAAAATCTTGCACAATTGTTTGGCAAATTGTTGAACAGCTAAGTTTAAAACTTTTAACTGATATATTTCACTAGCTGTATATCTACCAAATGTATGACTACATGTGGAAACATGTGATTTCATTTTAGTTGTATATTTTTACTGTTTTTGAGCAATTTTACAAGTACTTCCCTGAGAGGGATCACAAAACAAGCGAACTTTGTCTCCATCTGCATATACTGTATAATGGTAAAAATATTAAATGAAAACAAGTGAATTAACACAGGTGATACGTACCAATAAGGATTCATAAAGTTTAGGTATCCCCGTAATCTGCAATTGATGAAACAAAATTTTGGAATCAACTTTCAGTTTTTACACGCATGTCTTTATTGCTGTGGATTTGCCTAGTAGGTTTGTTGTGAATTACTTTTTGGGACTCTGTACCATTCTGCTTTGGTAGTACCCATATGTTGATATTGTGCCCAGTATTTTGTGATTGTTATAATCTATTGATGTTCAACTGAGACTTTAGATAGCTTAGGTTCATTGGTTTGGTAGAGGCTCCTTTTGTGCAATTCACAACATACAGAAAAAAATATATGTTTATGCTTCAGCAGGACAGTTGTACATTTGAATTAATGCCTTTGACTATATCCTACCGTTCAGGTAAATTCAGTTGAAAATGACAGAAGACAAAGCTGTTACCGTTTACAGGGAACTTGCTAGCATACCATCCCTTCTCAAAGCTGAGATCATCAGCTGCCAGGATGACATTATTTCTGTATAATCTACCTTGAACTAGAAGGATCTTGAGAGACTGTGAAATTTAATCGTTCTTACATTATTCAGCAAAAACAAGAGACCCGAATCTTTGACAAGATTTTTCCGGGATCGGGTGCAACTCTGCTGAATGAAGAGTAAGGAATTGCCCGATACCATTATTTTTGCGCTACACACTCCAATTAAAACTGGAGTGACTGCATATTTCCTTTAAATAAAGAGTCCAATACTGAGACACATGGTACAGTAAAACATTAAAACTTAAACATGCCTTTGTAGTAGTTGACAGTTGAGTACAGTTTTTAATTTGGACAATTAGTGTGAGTACAGGTCCATGAGTACGGGTCCGGGTACTGGTACCATGGCATGGGTATGAGTACGGGTACGGGTACCAGGTCATGAGTACGGGTACGGGTACGGGTACCAGGACATGAGTACGGGTACGGGTACCAGGTCACGGGTACGGGTACGGGTACGAGTACGGAAACTTGTACTCGAGTACGGGTACGAGTACGGGTACGGGTACTACAACACTGCTTTATATAGCCTATTATATATACTAAGTGAAGTCAGCTGGGCCTTAGTTTACTCATATTGTCATTTAGAGGACACATAGGAGATAGTACCCCGTGAGAAACAGGTTGGCCCATAGGCATTCAAATACTAGGCTTACTTTGAAAGTTTAATCATTGCCTTTTGAGACGTTACGGCTGGAACCGAGTCCACAATATCCGAGTCGAAGCTAACTGCGATTCTAGATTCCCTAATCTTTCCGAGCATGGTACGTACCTGAAGTTCCGGCCAGTTCTCATTCCAATGGCAACAATCCCGAGACCAGTCTTTTTGCCAATGTATAGCATGTCAAACTTACAGATGTTTTAATTCTATTGTACATGTCCACCATTAATAAAGTCATTCTTTGTACTCACTTCCATAGCCTGGCCTCCTCAGTAATTTAGTTGATCATGTGTGACAAAACTTTACATCTGTATATTGTGCACAAATTACAATGGGACTTCAAACACTTTTGATGTAACTTTCATATTTGAGATCTCGGCTGGGATGAGCTCCGAGCAAAAGTCCAGTTACATCACATTCCGGAAAAAATTCGATTCCGGAACCCCGGGCAAATTCCTAATCTAGAAAAACGTTCTTGGGACCGGACTCGTGCGTTGGAGCCCAGTAAATTATACGGTGCCAATCGTCGGCAAACACCGTGTATCCATTTATGTATCTAATTTAACATGTATGGTATCCTTATTTGATGAATTAAACGTATGAATTTAGGCTGTATCATATGCTTTACAGTGCCCGTAAGTCCTACACTGGAATAATAGTAAGGTTAGTATAAAAACAGCAGAATATTGAGATGATCAAATGGCGTTAAAAGTATCCTAACAAAGCTTATTGAAGGAAGAGAAGTGTCCGACTTAAAGCTTCACCTATTTATTGTAAAAAGAAAGTGGATTATGGGTCTGCATGTAAACTACATAGTCTCACCATTTCTATGCATTGTTTTATATCGACACAATGTGAAACTTGAAATTTATGCCGAAATATCACTTAGCCCAACCTTAGCAGTGAGGTTTTAAAATTTTACCGGTAACAAATATAGAGCATCGTATTACCATATTTATGCCCTTGAGGGTGAAGACTTTAATTACTGCTAAAACAACGCTCTCTCCCTTTAAAAATAGCCGCTAACCTCTCTAAATTGTGATGGGAGTATAAAGATTTCCTCCCTCAAAGAAGTACTGTCGTAAGTGGAAAAGTTTTGGTTGCAACCATATTCGTCTAACAAATAGTTTGCGTAAGCTCCGACACAGTATCATGATTCGCTGCTTCATGATAAGCGTTAGGCTGTTAGGCCTCTGCCTGAATCCCAAGTGAAGATTAGCTGGCATCACTGACTTTCTTTGGGGAACACCTAAGGATAACCGGCGCAAATAAGGTTCGGTCCTCTCATGTGCCCCTTCTTACTATCAAATTATGCCCCCCTTCCATTTCAGGTACCGAGGTACCGTAAATTCACCTTGAAGTAACTAGTTACTTTTGAAACGTAGCTAGTTACTTTTCAGTTAAAAAAAAACTGTAACTAGTCACTTTTTCAACATTGTAACTAGTAACTGTAAAGAGTTAAAATTTTATGGAATTGACTGTAACTATAACGAGTTACTTTTAAAGTGTAACGGGAACATCCCTGGTTGTCAATAGACACTGGCGTAGGAAGCGGGGGGGGGGGGTCTTGGGGGCGTAGCCCCAGTCAAAATGCGGGGGCTGAAGTATGCTTCGGGCCCCCAAGATCCAAGGGCAAAAATCTCTTACTTGTCTCTTCTGTAAGAAATGTCAAAAATTTGCAGTAACTTTCCTTAAAGTTTGTCCAAAATGTTGCACCAAACTGCATCAGAGGACCCTCAAATACCCAAAAATTTTCCAAAGGGGGATGGGGGACACCCCCTCCCCTTAGACCCCTCCCCAGGACGGCGATCCGAAACAAGGTTCAGCCTTCCAGTCTCGAAAAGCTTCCTACGCCTATGTCAATAGAGGTATTGGCAGACTGAGACTACCACATATGAGAACTAATCGCTATCGCAACTCTTTCATCCCACGTGCAATCAATCGCTACAATGACAACTTGAACCGCTAGGCTGATGCTTTCGTACTATTATATGTTCCCGTCTTTGATGTTTTATCATCTTATTCTTATCTTTCCATCTGTGTGTATATATATATATATAAATATATATATATATCTATATATATACATATATATATATATATATATATATATATATATATATATATATATATATATATATATATATATAATAAGAATCACTACAATTGGATATCAAGCCACTACCAGTGGTTTCGTGCTAACGCAGTCTTCAGATGGCTGTGAATGAACCTTTCTACAGCGAGCCTACAATGTTATGGTCCAACGGGTTTGATTTTATTGTGCCTACAAGCGGAGATTAGCTCTGAACGGGAGTTGAGCAAGTTGCACTTGCTTCTCATGGATAGAATACAATTCCTGAATGCACAGTGAGCATTGATTGCGTGAAGCTTTGCGTGTGGGGCATACCAATAAGATAGACCACTTTATGTCGTACGTTGACTTTGACCGTGTAAGATTTCAAATGTGTTTTGACAACTCGGTTTCATTCTGATATTTTTCGTGGCGGAAAGATTTAAGGTGATTATTGTACCTTAATTTGAACGAACCCACCGTCATGCCTATGTAGGTCATGGTGCTGCCCTTAGACGTTACGTCAGCCCGGTAAACTACGGATTTTTTCATATAGTCTCCGTTGACTGGGCAGTTGCCTTTTTGTGTACAATTGCAAGCCTGATGAGGGGTTTTATGGATGTTACCTTAAAGTTGTGTCTCTGTATTGTCTGCATGGGTACATCGTAAGAGTAATATATATATATATATATATATATATATATATATATATATATATATATATATATATATATATATATATATATATATAAATATATAAAGCTAGATCGACCTGTTAGGCGAAATCGGTATACCGCCAATACAACCGGCGAAGAAAAAAACAATAAAATACATAAGATTATATTTCTACTTTTGGTTCTGAGATAGGCTATATATATGCACGTTATTTCAATGGCCCTTAAGTCCTTAGTGTTAACGAATACATGCACGTAAGTTGGTGTGCAGTTAGGTAATTGCATAAACATTATGTGGTAAATCGGACTTGCGTATAGAGGTACGCATTCCTATATAAAACAGTGTGTAAAACGTTAAGGCGAAACGATTTTTTCGCCTAAGGGTCGAGTTCTCCCAACAGTCGCGTTTTTTTCATACGGTTTTTCGCCTAAATCCCAAATTATAGAAATATATATATATTTTGTATTGTTCTGAACTTTCATGTGCGAGATCTTAATTTCCTTCATTGGAGTAATAACGTTTTTCTTACTCTTACGATGTGCCACTTTACATAACATTCTGTGACCTTGATCAGAACTGAACGTATTTTCTTTTTTGACAAAAATAAGCAGTCTGTAATATTAGATATCTCGAGTGAGGAAAAAAGTATTGCTACGGGGTTTAGAGGGTATGAATTCGAAATTTTTTCTCTTTCACATGAGACCCTTGTGAAAAGCCACTGGAAAATGCCTTTAAGTGGTCTATTTATTGACCATTAAACGCCTTGAAGGTACCTTTAAATGATTTATTCTAATGTCCATAATTTTGAAAATGGTCCCAATTTCCGGGGCTTCGCTCCCTGTCCAGTCTGGTCATTGCCTCTCTACCCGACCTGGGTACCTGAGGCGGGTCCCTGGACCCAGAATACTCTTGCTTCGCGCAAAGCGCGTCATGTTTCTGTGGGCATTTTCTTTCCTTTAGTTTGCAAAACATGCCCCCCCCCCCACCATTTACAATGCCATGGCGACGCCCCTGTCCACTTCGGCAGTGTGTTATAAGGTTAACCTACAATCCGACTGCGACCCGACGCAACTGACCACAAATGCCTACAATTCATTTCCGATGATCACTCAGGTTGAGTTGCATCACATTCCTCAAGGCTTTTATTCATTGTCGGATGTGGCGTCTATTTCATGGCAAACAATTAGGCAATAGCCTATGGTACTTCTGTTTCCCGACATTCTGGATTTCTTCAAGAGACAATCGCTTCCTGAATAGTGTAGTAGAGATCACTTACTGAAACAGAACCGTTAATTTGTAATTACTTTCCGAACAATATATAATAATTTCCCGACAAACGTTTTACATCCTTCGGTGCCGTTGAGTCTCTTTATTTCCTTCCAATTTATTAACATTCATGAAGGTGTTTCCTTTTTAATCCAATCACAAATCATAACAGTATATATACAGAAGCCATTTCAACACTGAACAATAAATACATAACAAAGTTCATATCATGACAGTAACTAATTACAAAGGCGAAAGCCCCCTGTAGATGCTCAAAGATACGTATCGTTGTGTTTTCCTTGCCGATAGAGACTTTTCAACTTGTACGGCAAATTTAAAATTATGTAGGAATTTATCAACCTTTGGAACATCTTCAGTCATCTTCTGACAGGAAATATAATATTTTAAACGGAAATTAAATAATTACCATAATGTTTTAAATGTAGGTTAAATCCAAAGAAATTATCATGCTTTGAAAAAGTAAATTTCTGACCAAGAATTATTTGCTCGATGTCCAAAAGAAAAGTTAAAGTAATTCTACACTCCCAAAAAAGATGAGAAATTGTTTCGTCTTATAATTTGCAAAAAGTACAAAATTCGCTAAAACCCTTTTTCACTAGAAACAATAAATGATTTGTGCCAAGTAACCGTCGGAGAAAACGAAATTGGAACTACTGAATTTTTGTCTCACGCAAAGTGTTGAAGTTAATTTTAAATATCTGTTTCTATTGGTCTATGGTGAAATTAAATTCGCTCTACCATTTAACTGGGAGAGGTACAGATATCATTAATTTAAGACTTGTACACGTGTTGTGATACAAAAGTAGTCTTACAAAAGGCTTTGAATGAAGTCTGAGGATCATTGTCCAGTGGATAAAGGTCCCTTCGCAGGAGACAGGAATTGCATTGATTATACCGTGAATATGGGTGAAGTGGAGATTGTGCAATTAATGGAAATGCTTGGTTTAAATTACCTATAGAAAGAGATTGTTCTGTTCTCATACAAACCTTTTACATAAACAACACCATTTTCCAACATCTTTTGGTAAAATGCAATCTTTTTGTCAACCTCTTTGAATGAATTATTCGAAACTATCTGATTTTTAAAATCATTCGTTGGATTCTTAATCGAGACTGTTTTGGAGAGTAGTTTAAAGGAAACAGTCTTTCCTTATCACGTGTGACGGTTATTCTTAAAACGTCATAGGGCCTAAAGACCTCTTAAGGTTGAATATATCCTGAAAACAAGAATGGTCTTTTACCAGCTTCTCTAAGGGGAAGAGATGTGATTTCTCAAGAATTACCTTGAGCCTTGAAGACGAATCATAACTTGGAGAATGCAAACTTTAATAATTTCTCTCGGGTGCCATTGAGTCATTCCTTGTGAATTCAAAATTTCTTCTGCCCTCCATTTATGTACCCTCACTTTCAAAACTCTGGTGCCGCCTCTGCATACGATATCACTTGGAATGTATGTATATATATGTCAGCATCATTTGGTTGGTTCTCGATGCCCAGTCCATATACCATGTAGGTTTTATGGAGAGGCACGTTATGACATACTCATAGCTGCAATGATATGTGCGGGTCCAATCTGCAAATTATGACCAATTTCCAGACCATATTGATGTATGAATATAGATGATAAATCTAGCTGCATTTTGGACTAAGTTTTTGTATCTTTCTTAGTTTTTTCAGAAAGCAAGACTTGTATCACTTCCCATTAAGCCAAGTTTTCAAACAATTTAAAGGTTTCCATTCTTTTGTTAGCCATACGTGTAACTCGCCATTAAAGTATAAACTATCACTTGACTTTATCAGTTACTCTGCAACCTGTAAAAAGTGTCACGTTAAATTATAAAAAGCAATTTAAGCCGATACATGGTGCATTCGCTACGCGTCGATCCATGTTCGCACTTAGCTATGATATGGTTACCGGATCTTAACCAGAATGCAAAAATGTATTGAGGTTTCGGTGATATATGTTCTATTCCAAATAATGCCATTATGTCCCATACCTTTCAGTCACTGGTCAAGTGCTCTCTTAACATGTTGGAAAATAATTTTTGGTTCATATTTGATCTTGGGAATTCCTGGGAAATTTTACAAATTGACCGCTGATGACTCAAGATGATGATCTTGGGAATTCTCGGGAAAATTTGCTTTTTGACTTCTGGTGAACCCATGAGACGATCTTGGGAATCTTGGGGAATTTTGCTTTATGACCCCTGTGACCCCAGATGACCTTTACCCTCCACCAAAAACGAAAGCATTCATCTTTTCACCATAACGCATCCACATATTTAGTATGAAATCTATCCAAGCTTCCTATCTGGAAACATCGTGTTAACAAGGTTTTCAGTGTTTGACCCCCGGTGACTCCAGATGGCGTTTGACCTCCACCAAAAATGAAAGTATTCATCTTCGCACCATAACACATCCACATGATAAGTATGAAATCTATTCAAGCTTGATACCTGGAGATATCGTGTTAACAAGGTTTTCAGTTTTTATCCCAGTCACCTCAGATGACCTTTGACCTCCACCAAAAATGACATGGTTCATCTTCCCATTATAATGCATCCACATACCAAGTATGAAATCTATCCAAGCTTCCTACCTGGAGATATCGTGTTAACAAAGAGTTCAGTGTTTGACCCCAGTGACCCAAAATGACCGTTGACCTCCACCAAAAATGATAGCATTCCACCTTCGCACCATAACGCATCCACATACCACATACAAAATCTATCCAAGCTTCCTACCTGGAGATATCGTGTTAACAAGGTTTTCAGTGTTTGACCCCCAGTGACCCCAGATGACCTTTGACCTCCAACAAAATGAAAGCATTATTTTTGCACCATAATGCATCTACATACCCAGTATAAAATCTATCCAACCTTAACACCTGGAGATATCTTGTTAACATGGTTTTCAGTGCTTGACCCCCTGTGAGCCCAGATGACCTTTGACCTTCACCAAAACTGAAAGGGTTCATTGTCACACCATTAAGCATCTACGTGCTAAGTATGAAACTAATCAAAGCTTTCTAGCTTGAGATATCATTTAACAAGGTTTTTAATGTTTGACCCCAGGTGACCGCAAATGACATTTGACCTCCACCAAAAACAATAGCGTTCTTTCCCTTACCATAACGCATCTACATACCAAGTATGAAATTTATGCAAGATTCCCTTTCTTGAGTTATCATGTTAAAAAGATTATCAGTATTTGACCCCCAGTGACCCCAGATGACCTTTGACCTCCACCAAAAACAATAGGGTTCTTCCCCATACAACGCATCACATATTAAGTATGAAAATTTATCCAACCTTCCTACCTTGAGATATCGTGTTAGCAAGGTTTTCAGCATTTGACCCCCGGTGACCCCAGATGATCTTTGCACTCCATCAAAAACAATAGGGTTCTTCCTCTTTCCATAACGCATCTACATACCAAGTATGAAATTTATCCAAGCTTCCCTTTCTTTAGATATCGTGTTGACAAGGTTTTCAGAGTTTAACCTGTGGGGACCCCAGATGACCTTTGACCCCCACCAAAAACAATAGGGTTGTTGCTCTTAATATGGGGCATCTATGTACCAAGTTTGAGAACCGTCAGATTTTCCCTTCTTGAGATATCGTGGTAACGAGCAAAGTGTCACAAACACACATACACACACACACGCATACCCACCCATACGCACCCTCGCTGCCTTACCGGTACACGCACACAGGACCCGGTAAGGAATTCACGGGATTTCCCCATAAGCTTGGCTGACCTCCAACTCACCCGGTAGAAGTACGTGGCTGGAGGGCGGGCTGCTCGCAAGGCAGGCACGTGCAGCCGCGGGAGACCTCTCATTCCAGTGACACAGCTTCGGCTCACCCATACGCACCCTCGCTGCCTTACCGGTACACGTACACAGGACCCGGTAAGGAATTCACGGGATTTCCCCATGAGCTTGGCTGATCTCCAACTCACCCGGTAGACGTACGTGGCTGGAGGGCGGGCTGCTCGCAAGGCAGGCACGTGCAGCCGCGCGAGCCTCAGACATACACACACAGCTTCGGCTCACCCACATGCCCACAGCAGCCTCAGACATACACACACAGCTTCGGCTCACCCATACGCAGCCTCGCTGCCTTACCGGTACACGTACACAGGACCCGGTAAGGAATTCACGGGATTTCCCCATGAGCTTGGCTGACCTCCAACTCACCCGGTAGACGTACGTGGCTGGAGGGCGGGCTGCTCGCAAGGCAGGCACGTGCAGCCGCGCGGTGACGGAATTCTCGGGCAGCGACGCCAGTTTCGAGCCGCGCGTGAGCCAGGAAAGACGTGCGAGAGCTTAGCTCTCGCCGGCTGCCTATGTGCCGCTAAGGAGGTGTCTGTGAGTGCACCCACATGACCTGGTAAGGAATTCACGGGATTTCCCCATGAGCTTGGCTGACCTCCAACTCACCCCGTAGACGTACGTGGCTGGAGGGCGGGCTGCTCGCAAGGCAGGCACGTGCAGCCGCGCGAGACCTCTCATTCCAGTGACGGAATTCTCGGGCAGCTACGCTGTGCAGCCGGTCTCGTGCCCCTCCCTCCGTTATGGACTTTTGGTCACCCTGGGGTACCCCACCATGGGTTAGGACTTTAGACTAGTAACTTGTGAAAATTAACTGTAACCATGGCAAGGGTTGTTATTTCTGCTGGCATTGCCGAATATAGCCCAACAGGTCAAGTGACTACAATATCTCATCCTCCTCACGGAGCGATGAGATAATAAGAGTACCCGGATATCCTAAATTCATGAATGGCTCTGTTTAATCATGTGACTACACGTTTGTATGCAGAGCAACTATTTATCTTTTATATGAAATATTTTTGTTCGGACACATCATGATCAAGATATTTGTAAGTGATGTTTCCTAATAAATCTTGAGCGACTGCCCACTCCCTTTAACCAGTTGTCAAATTGTTCCAAAACTCTCGTTACAAGGCTGCCGGCTTCGTAAAGTTTCCAAAATGTTCTTATGTTTTTGACTTAGGCACAGAACTCTTGGAAAAAACAATTCAAAGCCTTTCTTCTAGTTTTCCAGAATTTATTCACAATGTCTCAAAACTAGTATGTCCAGCAATGCACAGCAAAGATAAGTAGGTTTGCTAGGTAGGAAAGTTACCCATGGTCCCCTTCTCGATGGTCTTCAGACCAGCTTTTAAACTAGTCCTCATAATTACTTAAAGAGTGCCCACCCAAACATTAACCAATAAAAAGAGAGATATTAAATTTTAATCGAATATTCATTAATTTAAAGTTACCAAAACTTATTTGATTGGTTGAAAGTTATGAAGTGCCGACCCAGCAGAATGACCAAGACTGCTGACCTCCAGCTCCCCACCATATTTTGACAAATGACCAGAAGCTAACAATTCATTATCTTTGCACTGAAAAAACATAGAACTCTTCTGCTGACAGCCACTCGTTGGACCTGTCGGAGAGTTGTCCTCAAAATTCAATGAAAGTAATGTTTTCCTAGAACACACAGATATGACTAATTACACCAAAAGGGGTTATAACTGTGGGAAAGTGTAGTTTGGTAGCAAACCTAGGGACCTATTATCCCCCAAAATGGACATAGTTACCGGGTAGGTATAAACAAAACTCTTTACCAAATTAGAGGTTGTTCTCAATGTAAGTTAGACAAAGAAACTTCTTTACACCAGTATATTTGATTAAATCAAATCTATATAATTTTGTATAATTTTCAAAACTGCCGGGAGTCTTCTCAGGCTGGTCCTCGCCCAAGACCCCATCAAAAGGGAGCGCGCAGTGCTCCCGCCACCTCAGTGGTAGATATGGCCAACTTGTGTGTGGTACAGTATAGTAAACACGGCTAGCAGCAGCGCTGTCGGTCACTTTGTTCATGACGCCCTCTTTATCAGCTGGACGTTAGGTTGCCAGTTAGTAGCAAGGCCGCTTTCAGCAACGTCTCCCCTGTGCAAACAAACTCGCCCTGTGACGAGGTCGCCCATAAACAAGGTCCCCACGAAAGCTTTATAAGTGGCTCCCTGAGTTCAACAATGTCGCCCTCTCAAGTACCCCTCGGAGTGGACTGTGATTGCCTAGTTGCAGGTACAACCTGCAACTAGGCAACATTGCAATTTCCTTAGATTTTTCAAAGATAGTGAAAAGTAACACTTGCAACTTAATTTACCGTTGGTTGGAAAAGAGTGAACGAATAACAGAGAAGTTCCAACTACAATCATGGGTACCTATACGCTAGGACAGGCATTCTCAACTATATTCAGTGAAGTGACACTTGATAGAATAAAAATACAAGGAGTGCCACCATCCAGCCTGGTGACCGTTCGTCCTGTGGAATTATATCGACATGATCTTTATCACAACCAGGCAAGTAGCGAGAATAACCAATTTGGGAGGGGGCACATCAATGTTGGACTTTCGCCCGTCTGAGGAGGGGTCTATGGGGAGGGTTATCCCCTCCCCTTGAAAATATTTGCCTATTTTAAAGGCAATAGGCAGTCACCGCAATCAGAGTTAGTACGCCTCGTCACTCTCGTCCATGAATGGCCTATTTTGATCATAAGACAATGTTTCTGTTAGTGAATTGTGAAATTCAAGGAGAATTTCTTCTTGATTTACGTATTGTTTATAACAGTTATGTTCAAAATGTCTTCAGATGTGCTTGTAATGCAATAAGAGGAGATTTGTAAGAATTTGCTGATTTTTCAAAGCAAATTTTCGGGCGACTGCCTACTGCCTTTAAGGACTCTAGATGCAAAATGGTAAAGAGGCTGGTCTCGTAGTACCGATTTCCTCCTTCGTTGCAAGACCTTTTATTGAAACATTTTTTGGGGTACGTGCCCCTCCCCCCTCCCCGTGGCTACGTGCCTGATCACAACGCTCACAATAAATTGTATATGGTAACGTTTCGCATGGTAACATCTCCGTGTACCGTCGCTGTAGTAAAGCTTGTAACTGTGAGGCTTGCATTACAGGGGCTTCACCACCTGTTACCTACAGTAACTGTAGCTACAGGGATACTCGTAAATGCGCCCATTTGACAGGTTGAGAGTGTGATTGTCTGAATAATAGTGTACGTTCCGCCGCTCGTTCCATTTGTCATGCAACCAGCCGGCCCGACGCTCGCCATCGTCGGGCCGGCAAGTTACGTGGACCTTGCCAAGGATTTGTTCTCAAGGAGAAGTTTCAATTTTTTTTTACATAATTACTGATACACTTGGCAAACAGGCCAGATTAAACTAAGTACGAGGCAAAATTCGGTCAGTTATTGTTCTTCTCCTCTTTTAAGACTTAGTCGTTACTTGATTTTTAATCGAATCAAAGAGTATTATAAAGAAGGCAAGAACGAACATAAAAGTAGCCATGACGAGTACGGACTATCTACGACACAGATTCGAGTCGCTCTCTCCATTGACATCACTCATCATACCTTCGTATCTCTCACGTGATCCGTTGTTTGGCGAAGGTTTTATGTTGAGAATGTCACAAACCATCGGGTAAATATCAACCTGATAAGAAAAACAAATACGTTGAAAAGCGCTTTTTGGGTGAATTAAGTATAACCTTTGAGGAGGTTAGCAAAACGAAAGTAATCTGCCAGCAGAGCCGGGTATTCCTGTTAAATTCAAATCTTAAAACTTAAAATGGTTTGTTGCATCACCTCAAACATGAAGAAACTGCCAGATTTCCCTTCTCCCACTTAGCTACTGAGCTTTCACTGAAGTGCATTCTTTTGCAGATCAGTGAAATGTGAAGTAGTGTATTGCCTTGCCAATAGCATTATAATCACTTACATAAAAAGCTTGTGTACTCAACCGAATATGGCTTCGCGTGATTAAGTTAAACTCAGTACAGGTCACAGGTGCCTACGTATAGCAGGCTGTACGGCACATTCCTTGTTCAGTCATAGGCCTACATCCCTGAACACACTGAACACACTGAACAAATTCTTTGGATATTCATAGAAATATGTGGCCCTAAGACTGGTTGATTGTTAGTGAATATTCAAAAGAATGAAACAGCCGGTCCCGTGTAACTTAACTTATATCATGCAGTAGCCTAAGCCACCCACAGTGTTGGTTTGTCGTTGTAGTACCCACTTCCTGGTAGTATCCGCTGCACATCTGGTTATGCAATACAATAATGATTGCCGGGACTTCGCAGGTTTTAGTCTAGGCTTTCCGTTTTACGAATACCGGAGTCACTCAATAAAACAATAGCATGAATAATGAGAGAGTACATGAATAATTCATATTATGGTAATGAAGTTTGCGTCCAAAATTGGACGCAGTCCTGTTTGCTTGGGCGGACGGTGTTTGGAAAGCCTAAAGAGGGGCTGAGGAAACAGAGTCCGCTCCGTAGGGTAAGGTCACAGTAGCTTTGTCTGAAAGATGCAATAGACAGAAACTTTTTAATTGGAAGAGGGACTAAAAGTACCACTTTTACGTACTTTTAATTTGAACTGCCTGGGAACGAGATAATCGGCCTTTTAAAACTTGAGTTATGAGAATAAAATGATATGCAATTCAAAATTTTGTTGCTGGGTAGCTTTATTTTCAAGAAATAAAGTCCTTCTAAAAACTCTCTGTCTAGCTCATAGGTAATATGCTTACCCAAACTTTAAAATTTTCAAATCATGCATATTTATTTCTCTGTTAATGTGTAATATTTTTAGTTGGCCATTGGTGAGACTGAATAATTAAATAATAATTAAGGCATATTTTTGTTCATATGAAAGATGGGACAATAGGAAACTGTCTTTGATAGCACTGGAGTGGTTTACAGTTAGGTCCTAGCTACTGGACCTAAGCTTAGGCTAAGCTTAGGATACGTTTCCAACAAGCTTAGGCTAGGACCAGCCATGTATTTGTGTGTTAGGCTACCTGGTAGTCATTTCACTGCAAAGTGCACTGTGGTAATTCTCGTAGCTTCGCAGACTCAAGATACTTTTGGTTTCTTTATTACCCCTAGCTCCACTTCATATAGCTATTTGTGCCGAAACTCGTTCGCACAAAGGGTATAGGGCTAGGAAAAAATGCATAGGCCTAGCGGTAAATCATTAGCCAAGGCAGTAGGGCCTTTTTAAATGGTGGGGCCTATTCATACGAAAATTTACGTGTGAATAAAGGGCACTGGAAGCACTATTCATACGAAAATTTTCGTATGAATAGTGCAGGGGTCGAAATAAGCCTTCAACCTTTGGGGGCCAGCCGGGCCCCTAGTCCATGGAATCTAGGGGCCAAATGAGAAATCAAGGGGCTCAAAACTAACAAAGTAAAAGGACTGTTAAAGTGTACGGGTGCTTTTTATGTGCTTGGAAACGTGTAGTATAGGTATATTTAAGCTAGGCTATAAGTACTGTATGTGCTGAAACTAGCCTGAAATATCAGTCCACACCCTCTTAGACCAGTACTTAACAACTATACATGTTGGCATGTAATGTACATTTTCAAAATTTTCTTGTAACTCCGGAATTTATTCCCCGGTAAAATGAAGGGCACTGTCCAATCCCCGCCAACCAGTCAGTCATGAGGTTTTGCAAATCCTGAGTCACTCATTCATCATTATTGTTTATTGTAATCTGATTGGAAAAACCCGACATCATGCATATGTGCAGTCAATGATCTAGGCCTACAGTATTACTCATGAATGACATCGGTGTGCGTCTGCGTGAGTGATCTTCCGTGCTGTGACAAGGCAGACTGTTAATGAGTGATGTGAACTGATTTCAGAAATGATGTGTGTTTTGCAGGTTTTGTGGTGACGAAATAGTTTTTAGTACGAAATACTGAACACAGGCCGTGCGAGATGTAAGATCGTTTACTTGTGAGTGGAGAGGTTCGTGTGCAGACTGTACAGTTACACTTGAAATATTTAGGAGCTAACCGGGCCCCTTTCCCTGTAGAAGCTATGGCCCCGAGCGAATTTCTAGGAGCATCGGGCCCACGGGCCCCCGTTATTTTGAGCCCTGTAGTGGGCAGTGGAAGCACTATTCATACGAAAATTTTTTACAGGAATATGAGTCGATGATCTAAAATTGACGTTTGGGTGGTTTTTTGAAAACCAGCTAGATCGGTTTCTGTTCTCTTGCTCATGTTACGGCGGAACGTCATCATTAGTAGCTTTTCAAACATTAGCTACGTTCGTCATACGATTTATAATGCAGCTATAAGCGCATGTAGGCCTAGTAAAGTATTGTCGTACTGTTTCCCCCGAGTCTGCAGTAAAATTTAATTGACATAAGTAGGCTAAACCTTTTAGATTTAATGTCCTCTCATAGGCAAAAAATGGTCGGGAAACAAATGGGATTGATGCGAATGCTCGCAAAACAACATCCCAGTGCTTTTCAAGTTTGCTTTTAAAAATGCCTTGTTCTTACTTAGGCCTTCAGTCTGAGTATGAGTACGATGGAGTGTGTGTTTCACATGCACATGCACCAATCATTTGTACCGTAACGTAATCATACTATCAGCGTTCACGTGCATGTGCGTTCTTACACAGACTACGTAAGCAGAGCCATTTATGTGGCTTTGTACATATGCCAGTCGGCTAAAGTTTTCTTCGTATGAATTGTGACTACAGATAGGCTTATTGATACGAAATTTTCGTGTCAATAGTCACAACGTTTTTAAATATATCATGATCGCCGGATTAGTGGGTTGAAGAAAAGGGATTTCTCCTTCTCCTCAGTCATTCTGACGTAAAAAAAAAGGGCATTTTCACCTATTTTAAACCATGAGCCACATAGCTTTTCTGTGATCTGTTGAGGAGTGGCATCGGGTTATTAGTTCACGGGAACAGGAACGGCTCCAGAATTTAACTGTAGTGGCGTAAAACAGAAGAGAAGCACCATGTCGAGGGCGTTCAGTGCCTGTAGGAGCAGTTGCGTAACCAGACTTTTTCATCTGTGGGCTGAGGGGGGAAAAGGTTGAAGTGGGGGAATTAAGCAGTAAAAACACTATCTAAGTGGAGTACCACCATCGGCTGGCGCGTAGCGTGCCGAGAAAATTTTTGGATAAAAATTCCTCTCGGATTGCAGGAAATGGCGCTTTCCAGTCCCTCTGGCCTTGTGAGTTTCAGCTATGCCGTATTCTTTACTTTTGTCGTATACAAATTTTGCCCAATACTTTGTTTACCTCTGAATTTCATTCGGGGTGCAAGTGGGGGCAACGCATTTGACTGGTGGGGCTCCTACCACCCTGTCCCTTTGGTTATGCCACTGTTTTAGAGAGAGGTTGTGGTAGGGGGTATCTCCTTCCTACATTGCTAAAGGGAAATCTTGAAAAATTACAGTGCAAACAAAGCAGTTCAAATTTTGAAGCAATTTTGGTATAGAAAAAAAAAATGACGGAGTAATTCAACAACTGATACAATTGACCATAGTTAATGCACATGTTGGACAGTGGTGGATCCATAATTTATTTAGCGGATGCGGAGAATCAGAAGAAAGCTCCCATATCAAGGGTGCATATTTTGGGGGGTTGGGATCGAAGGTTGGGGGCTGCTCTGATTGTTAAGGTATGCACTTTTGAAGCAGTCCCCCCCCCCACCGAAAAAAAATATGGCATACTGTTGGAAATTTGAACAAAAAAAAAACATTTTGTCGATGACGCTCACAGTTTGGACATGAACTTTTGAGCGGATTAGTCCTCGGCAGTTCAACTTGTGGGAAATTTGTAAGCATTCTGTTACATTGGTAATAAAGGATAGGGCTAGTGCTACCAACTTTATATCCGGGGGATAATCTCCAGGAGACGGCTTTGACAGGAGGTTTTTTGCGGGCTTTTTGGGAGGGGTGGTAATAATTATTCACCAAGGAACTGGAAACATTCTCAAAACCCCTGCCGAGAATACTGTTAAGTAGAATAAAAGAGCCTCGTAATGTAGAAATTTTGTGGTGAAAATACTTTTCAACATTCTAGTAGTAATATCTAGTAAGATTTGTCTTGTTCCTTACTACGTTCAGCTGTGTTTTCTTGTTGATTTTCATAGATGAGCAATCAACTTTTTGTACGTTAATGGAAAGTTTGCTGCTTTATAAGGCTTAAAATTTGTATTTTTGTTATTGTTTCTGTTGTAGTGTGTTGGTGTTGAATTGTGTTCTTTCAAACGCAGATTTGTATTGTAGCAATTGTGTTGAAAATTTCTAAGGGGAATTTAATCATGCTCAAGACCGTAATTGTAACAAGTCCTTTCTTATTAATTCCAGGTCCGTCTGAATCAGAAGGTCAACGTTAAAGTGTCGTCGCGTTCCTGGTAACCTTATTTGATAGCTATAACGTGAGGTGATTATACTTTCTATTATGTTATTATTAATTGGCCAAAATAACTGGTTTATTTCAATATGTTTTATGCAGTGATTTCACTGACTCGGGCACCAGGGTCAACGATGCACAACTTTTGATTTTGACGCACAGGCACAAAACCTCTGGGGTCAAACTGACCACAGCTTTTCACCCCAACAACATGTAATGATATAGAAAATAAAGATAAAACAGGAACAAAGTTTGTTGCATTAAACTCAAATTTATTTTGACCCCTTCTGTTAAAGTTTTGACTCTTGTAAATTTATTCTCAAGGGTCAGTGAGTCCTGTAAAAAATGAGTGAAAAACCCTGTTTATGTATCTAAATACTGTAGGCATGTAGTTTTTCTTGGCTGCACTGCAAGATTTGATTGACCAATGTATGATAAGAAATGTGTTTTACTAGCAGCCATGTCCTTCCTGAATTTAATGATGTATTGAAAAGGTGAAACTCGTACATTTTGTCGAAAAAAATACTTTTGGCACAATATGATTCAATTTCAACGTGAAGCCCCGAACACTCAGCTCATAATAATCAAAGAAGCAGAAGCCTTCAAGGCTTACAATAGCCCAGAAATGATTATTCACCCGGTGGTGACCTTGTGAATTAGCGACCAAAATTGCTTATCCACGCAGCGGTGCCGTATAAGTAGACGACTTAGGAAACTTCGATATAAAACGCATCCTGGGAAGGAAAGTGTAACACAACAGAGACAGATACCTTTTACAATCACGCACAGTTTTCGAGTTTTAAAACTATGGTTCTCTAGACATCGTTCGCGGGTAAAAGAGAATTTCTTCAGGTGGAAAAGTCCTTTTTGAAGTTTATCTCCCAAACTTGGACCGAAAAGGTTGGAGAGTATGACGGTAAATTTTGAAAGACAAACAAAAAGTCGCTCTAATATCACATCCCTGTGTGGTTCTACAATGGTACAGCAATTTCATAACTCGTCTATTAGCAAACAAAATTGCGTATTTAAAACCCTGTGGCAACTGACCAGTTATATTGCTTAGAGAGCCACACACAGAGCATAAACTCTGTGTCGTTAGGTGAACGTGCCAACTGTCACTATATTCAAACATGCACATCCGTCATGTGTGTTAAACATGTACATCCTGCTTTCTAGTGAGCTACATTTACATGCACAGCAGTGAAAGGATGAGCGCCGTGATGTGAGCATAATGCCCGGCAACCGACCGAACTAGGACAGAGCTACCGCTGATTTGGCCGGTTGCCCGGTGGTGGATAGCCTACACCAATACTATATGACAGTCACTGGCGTAGACAGGGGGGTATAAGGGTGTCATAACCTCTGTTCACCCCCCAAAATAAATAAATTACCATTAAAAATGTACGTACGTCCGCCTGGCTCGGCCATAGACACTTCGATGGTCATACTGTATGGATAATAAACATTTTCCAGGGTACGTTTCTGCATGCTTAGTGACGTCCAGCGGTGCACGCACGCAGCACGCATGCACCACATCAATATAGTTCTACAGCCAACCAATATCGATAGTTGATCGATCGCTCGCCGATATTCATCAATCAAATGTCATAGCACTGATGCATCGTTACTACTTACATGTAATGATCCAGCTGTGCATGTAGGAAAGGTTCACCGAGCTAAATCTTTTTCAAAAGTTGATCATAATCCCCACTGATTGTCCTAAATTAG
Organism: Holothuria leucospilota; assembly: GCA_029531755.1. NCBI lineage: Eukaryota > Metazoa > Echinodermata > Holothuroidea > Aspidochirotida > Holothuriidae > Holothuria > Holothuria leucospilota. The sequence goes on along the minus strand of CM055962.1, from coordinate 54,148,287 downwards.
TCAACATTTACCCACAAAGAAACCACCCTTATGCCTGGTGCACAGCAGAATACTTTTGAACAAGATGTAGGACCTAACTTTAAACACAATCGCGAACCTGTGAAAACTGAGAACAGGTTTCATACCCGAAAAGGATCACAAAAATTGTTCATTATGTAGTAGTGTGTTGATATCAAATTTACCCCCTTTTCACGCATTTCCTCTGACCACTAATTTTGCAAAAGGTGCAACACCGGACCCAAAACAACCTTTTTCTTGATTCATATATATATATATATATATATATATATATATATATATATATATATATATATATATATATATATATATATATATATATATATATATATATATATATATATATATATATATATATATATATATATATATATATATATATATATATATATGTGAATCAACGCTGTATTGAATAGTCGCATGAAGACCTTAGGCCAATATTCTTCTATCAAAGCACTTGCCTTATAGTGAAAGAGGATATTTATAAGTGAATGGAAAACTTAGCCTCAAGCAGGATTCAAACCAGCGATCCCGCATACAAGGGGATGCTCTGACCACTGAGCCATTGAGGCCTATGTAACAAAGCGCGGCCAACTAAGTTTAAATACTGATGAGTCAAGCTTTCCATTGTTACGACATGGAACATATATATGAATTTAAGCCCTTTTGACATTTTAAAGAGGCTGCGATTGCAGTGGCGCCGGCACGGAGGGGGCATGGGGTGTCCCCCCCCCCAATCGATTTCATTTTTTTTTTTAAGTTTCAAAATGATCTTAAAAGGCGTTTAAGCTGTAGATATCTGTAGGGGGTAGGGTGAGGTGTGTTTTCGACCGAGTGATGGATCTATTGTAACCACCTCCTATCACAAATGGTTTTCAGACTATCAGAATTTTCGAAAATCCTTCGCAAACTATCAAAATTTTCGCGCTCCCGCGCTCTTCAAACCTTAAATCAATATTGTTCTTATTATCAATAATTTCCGGTAGCAACTCCCGCTTAAGCACAGCAACATAAGTTGAAAGCTATAACTAAATCTCAGGTAAAAGACTGGCTTTGTGATTGGCAAATAGGTTTGTTGGGGAATTGAAAGTGGCTCGATGTAGGGCACGAATGCAGGTTTTGTCATCTTTATCTTTTTTAATGAAAAATTTCGGGGCCATTCGCGAGCATTCGTCACAGTTTTCACTCCACCTCATGACCATTATTAAGGTTATAGTACATGCAAATATTCTGATCACAACACTTTTCCGAAAAAACATAAGTGCATCTCCAAACTGTGTAGGGGCCTATGGGATCTGTTAATCTAATTTGCAGCATGATGTGGAAGGTTGAAAGTACGTACTTGCCGTTATACATTTTTCAAAAAATTTTACCCAGCGCTTCGTGCGCAGCAATTATCGGTATAGATGGTGGTTGTTAATACACTTACGACGAAAAAGCATTCTGAAACGCGCTTGTTAGTCCCCACTCCTTTTGCTATACCTGTTAAGGATCTCTTATATCACCCCTTCACCTACACTCGCCCTCCCATTCCTTATTGCTGGTAGCTGTTCGTTTGGGTTTTCCTTCAAACTTAGTAAAAATACGATAGTTGTAAAGCCCCCTGCATCATACTCTATAGTATCATTTGGATGTCAGGTAATAATCATCATATCAGTGCCCCGTTTGATATAATTAATCTACTCTCTAAATGTAAAAGAGTGAATTTCACTCTTCGACGATTGCCTACAGTGACCACTCTTTCTTCGAGTGAAAATTTCACTCTGCTGAGAGTGGTAATTCACTCCAAATGAGTGAATTACCACTGCGGGCAGAGTGGAATTCCACTCGAAACATAGAGTGGTCACTGTAGGCAATCGTCGAAGAGTGAAATTCACTCCTTTACATTTAGAGAGTAGAGCTTCCTGGACGCACTTCCTGGATGAAGCAAAGCAAAATTTTTGTAATAGTCCAAGAATGTTTATGTGGGCTCCACGCTTGTAATTTTACATCTAAAGTTTGCATCTAAACAACCTTAAATTAAAACTTTCTCAAAGGGGATGGGGGACCCTTTATGTAGTGACAAAGGAAGGATCCCACACTGCTGTATACAATCACAGGGACGCACACGCTCCTTCTTCACTAAACCAAAAAGTAGAATTCACGAAATAAGGATATTTTCCAGTCATGTATGATCAGTTCAAAAATACCCCAAAGATAACACTATTTTGCATAGCAACCTTAATTTAACAAACATTACTCAAAGGGGAGGCCTCCCTCCTCGTCCCTCCCCCAGGACGGCACCTTTATGTAGTAAAAAAAAAAAAGAATTCCACACTGCTGTATACAACTTTAGGGACCCACAAAAAGGTACAATTTACGCAAACTTGTGGGGGGGGGGGCCTGAGGTGGCATTACGACGTCATATGTTCTGCCCCCCGTCACCAAATCCCGGCGACGCCACTACGAGCATTGCGCGACTCATCGCGCAAAACACCCATTTTTATGACTTACTTTGGTCACGCGTGTACACAGCAACATATTTGATCCCCCTCCCCGGCTCGGCCCTCGGCCTCTACATGTTCCTTCGCTTAGTTGATCCTTTATGTTTGGCCCCCCCTGTTGAATGATCCTGGCTACGCCACTGATGACAGTTAATTGCTAGGTTAGCTGTGTATATAGTTGGTCAGTCGTTACCAGTAGACCTGTCAGCGCGCAGCTCGGGGAAAGGTTGAAGCCCAGTGTGTTAATGCCTGTCCTTCCAAATTAAGTTACTGTCTCCATACCCTAACCAGCAAAATACTCGCACAACTGGCCTAGTGTATGCTAGTAATTTTCTTAGTCAGGGTAACCCTGACGACAGGGAACGTGTTTACATTTGGTCTTTTCACTTATCCCCGACGTCAGGCAGCAAAACGTGAAGAAAGTCACTTCCCAACCAAAAAGTCATGGAGGGCCCATCAGGGATAAGAAAGCTCTTCTTATATGAATATCCGCATAGGTGCGAATTTGAAGCCAAAGGAAATCGTGGATGGAAAACAAGCTTCTCTTGTACAACAACAACGCATCTTTTTCGTCGAAAACAATCCTTACCGAGAAATCAAGCACATGAAAGGATGATAGCATTTGCTCCATACCTTTCTGAAAGCCTCAAACTTACAGCATCGTGGATAAACATTGAAAATGTTCTGGATTAATTTGTTAGGAAGACACTTGACGTCACTGTTCACTGCGTCTCAAACCTTGTACGATTTAGTGTAATTAGTTGAACGCTTCAAGTATATAATATTTATATTTAGACTCGAAGCTCCACCTTCACTGGAAGTGAAAATCAGTACAAAATTCTCCCTGACGTCGAGGTATAAGTGAAAAGATCTAATGCAAATACGTTACCTCGCGGCAGGGTTACCCTGAAGTACTTTCTAGGCCTACGTAGTAGGGCACTCCTTCTACTTGAAACTACTAGGACGGGTCGCCCTCTTCACACATTGCACAATAACACAGACCTTAGTTACAACAGGGGGTTGCTAGAGATCTCTAGCAACTCCCTGGTTACAACATGTTCAGACAAGATATGATGACACCACTGGCACCGGAAGCGCTTGTTTTTCAAGACGAAGGAGGCACAGGACTAAGAAAGAATTCAACTAGCGTACGTTCTAAATTTTGACTTGAAACTTTCCCTGGCAGTAACACACGTCGAAGCGTTGCACACGACAAGCAGAACCAAGTCTGAAACCAGTTCTGATTGAAGTTTACAGTTAACCAGCTGTACGCTTTGTACATTGTGATGCGGCTTCCTAATAGTGCAACTGCAAGCGCCTTTTCCAGGGAAAACAGGCGTTATTTTTTCACAGAATCTTCGTTTATGTTTTTTTGAATGATAAATTCTTTGTTGCATAATCTTACTGGAAGTTCCACAGCGAGACCATTGGTACACACATTTTTCTGTGGTCGAAATGACATTCTTCGTAATGGTGTAATAGTTAATCGCCGATTTTTTTTTCAGTCTTTTATTGTTTGATGACTAGACAGAGGCTTACTATCGTAATAAAATAAAGGCGGAAACTATACGTTTGCGGAAATTAAGACATCAGATTTGCCGGAGATAGTATAATTTGAAGACGTTCCATGTACAAATCAGAGGTCTGTTGTACCGAGAGGTTCGCTACACCGAGCAAATACCTCTCTGCTTGCCGCCCTTTATGTAAATCCGGATTACGAAAAAAAAGAATTTTAATATCGCTTACAAATATTGAAAGAAAACTGCTCAGAAGCACTGCAAGAGAAATGAGAACTTCCTTAAAGGAACTTAGCAGTCATCGATAAGGGGATAAGAAGATTGCAAAACTATTTGTGAAAAATAGGACTATTATTTGGAAAACTTTATACATTCTTAATTTTCTTTAAACGTTTCAGGGTGTTGTGCAACACCTTGAACAGTTTAAGGTATCACAAATTCGAATTAAGATTATTTAAGATAATTGTACCGGTAGCGGCATTGGGATTTTGAAAGGGGGAGAAAATTTGAAACATATCAAATTTTTGTGGGGCAACAGAAACGGAATGACCCAAAGGGGCCGCAAAGCACAAAGCTGTCCCTCTTATGGCGTGGGGTCCAGGAACCCTCCTAAGGACCCCTGGTGGGGTCCAGGAAAACGCCTTGATGGGGGACCTGGGGACGAAGCCATCGGGAGCTCTGGGATTTTCACACATTTTTGGGCATTAGAATGAAGTATTTATCTTTCTTCACATAGCATTGGATGAGTCTTGAAAGGAAATACTGCGTTTAAAGTTTAGTTTACATTGCATCAGCATGACACAATAGAAAATAACTTTTATTATTAGTAAATTATTCAGTCTCCTTAACGAACTCTTGCTGTAGCTCTACTCTCCAAAATTATTACACATAGGCTAAAATAGTTACAAATGTTGCACCATTTGGATATTGGAAAATTTGGGTAAACAATTACTCTTGAGTTACAGGGCAGTGAATTTCTCTCTGTGAGAACATTATAGGCCTACTGATCTTGAAAATAAAGATACCCAGCTACCTTATTTGGAATTGTTTATCATTCTGTAGATAATAATTTAAAAGATACGAGAATTTTCTATACCACAAGGGGCGGCGCCTCAGGGGGGCAGGGAGGGCGATAGCTCCCCCTATCGTTTGGGAGAAAAGGGGAAAAGAAGGAAAAGAGGGAAAAGAAGAAAAGAAGAAAAGGGGAAAACAAAAAGAAAAAAGGAGGAAGCGAAAGAGGAAGGAGACAAGAAGAGGATGGGTTGGTAGGCCTACATCTGATACATATGCTTAATCTAGAGCTTCCAGAAAGCCTTATTCCGGTGTCCGCCAGCCTTAGATACCCTTTTATAATGCACAAATGAAGCAAAGTACAATTTTGTAATAGTTCAAGAATGTTTCCGTGGACTCCACGCACGTATTTTTGCCTAAAAACTTTCCCAGAATAGAAGGCAGTAAAGTAGCCTAAGGGGGCGGGGGGCTGAAGGAAGCTTGTTGACAACACTCCTTTCTCTTACACAACATAGGCTACTCTCCTCTTTCGCCCAACCAAAAATAGAATTCAGTAAATTATGAACATTTTCCAGCCGTATATCAGATATGATAAGTTCCAAAAATGTCCCAAAGACAGCACAATTTTGCATCTAAGCAACCTTAAAATTAACAAAAATGTCTCAAAGGGGAGGGGAGAACCCTCTCCCAGGAGGACGATCACCCACCTCATGCTTTGCCCCCCCCCCCCATCAAAATACCCTGGCGCCGCACCTGTGTATCACAGTTAAAATACTTCCCTTCAAACACAACAAAATTACCATTTTCTCATAATAGCTGAACTCGCACTAATGCCGATCGCTTTGATTATGCAGGGGGGGGGGGGGACTTGTAGGTGAGAAGGGCGGAATGATAATATGGGTTCATGCATGAGACTTATGATCAGTGATTCCACGCAAGCTGTCATACAGGAAGTTTTTATGAAACAATCCTCTGCGAAAGGTGCGCGCGAAGCGAGCGGGATTAAAAAGATATTTCTAACACACTAAAGTAATGTTTTAGTTTAATTCAGATTGCAAAAGTTATCCATTATATTAAATTCTGCCCTGATTCCCTCGATATTTTGCCTTCATTTTTGTCGTTTTATATTGGGAACGAGTGAAAAGGGAAAAAAGGCGGGTAATGGGAGAAAGAGGTTTCATTTAAAAGGCATTGCCCCTCCCCTCACCTTGGAATCGCAACTGGTTGTCTCTCCAGTTAAACTAGTCTTAAAATTTGAAAAACTGGTTCTCGCTCAGATTGGATTATGCATAATGGAAGAATTTGACAACAAGACCAGTCCACTTTCTAATAGACAAGACCTTATCACAAGTAGAGTCAGCTACTCTAAATATGTTGTAAGCAGGATTGAGATTAACGCAAGTTACCTCTTCTGTTTACGTGGATGATATGCCACAGAAATTTACACATATTGAAGATGATGATGACGATCATGATGACCATGACGACTATGTTGATGACGGTTATGATAATGATGATGATCGTGATGATTATGATCATGATGATCATGATCATGGTGATAATGCGATGACGATGAAGATGACAATGACGATGACGACGACGACGACATCGATGACGACGGCGATGGCGATTGTGATAACAAACCGTTAACGATCATGCGGTTATATTTCTTTTTAACCACTTGTAAGCAGCACCGGTTCCCAAACTCATGTACATACCTTCTTCTGAAGTTTCATAGTCCGATGTATCAATACCTGTGATAAATTAACAAATAAAACAACTGATCTATCGACTTATAACCAGTACAATCAACCAAATTCAGTGCAGTTTGTCACGAAGGACATTCTAACCATCCGGTATGAGATTAAACTTATCAATAAAATGTTTTAGTGGATTGCATTCGAATAAATCTTTCATTCTTTCGTAAATCTGAGATCAATGTAGAGAATGGAACCTAGAAGACATTTTGAAATCACATTTCAATCTACACAGTATTGTCGGGATTATGTGTAGGGATAACTTTTGCAATCAATTTTTAATTCACTAGGGAAAACTGCCGATAGCACGGACAGGTTAATAATAATTATGCGAAAGCCTGACCGTAGAGGTATAAACATCAAACACCTCTTTTTAAATTCTTTTTTTATTCCAACGTGTTTAATTTTTCTTCCTTCGCAGACAATGTTCAAGCTACCAAAACTTCCAAGAAGTTCCTCAACCAAAGCTGCTAGTTCAGCCCAAACCTACAAAGGAATACCCTGCTTTAATTACGATGATGTCACATCGAATAAATTAATTGCGGCTGGTGGATATGGAGAAGTGTTCCTAGGAAGGTACAAAGGTGAAGATGTAGTGTTGAAAGTCTTGACTCTAGTCGACAAGAAGGACTTGGTAAAAGAAGCTAGATTTCTCCATTATCTGGATCATGAAAACTTGGTTAAATTCAAAGCAATGTGCTTGACAGAAAATACCTTAATGTTAGAATATGTGGCATTCAACTTCAATATGTTTGGGAAAGACAAGACCGTGTCCTCTCTTGATGGACTGCTGACCGAACTGAATAAAAATGAGCTTAATGGTTTTGAACATCTATTTCCATGCATTGCTGATCAGGTTGTGGATGGACTCATTTACTTGCACAGTCATGGGGTGGCGCATCGTGATTTGAAACCGGGGAATATACTTGTCAGTAACCAACATCTTCAGAATTCTTCATTAAATGATGACGAAAAGAGAAAGTTATGGACAACCGACCCATGCCATGTGAAGTTAACTGATTTTGGAGAGAGTTGGGGGAGCATATGTGAAACTTCCCAGGTACTGAAGACACATACAGCCAACATATACAAGGGCACACCAGCTTTTATGGCACCAGAGATTGTTAACTCTGCCAAACGACCCGACGTGTTATCAGAAGAACAATTGAAAATGGCTGACGTGTGGAGTTTAGGCATGTTGTTCTTTTGTCTCTTGAATCCAGACTGCCCAGTGCCTTACCTTAAAGAAGCTAGCAAGCAACAAAGAAGAGAATGGGTAGACTATATTGCACAGAAGACTGCAACCGGTTGTCTTCCTGAACAAAGTGTTAAATACGAACAATTGCGTGCGGCAAACGGGATTCATATCAACAGTGCCTTTCTTGCTTGTATTAAAGTGGATCCTCTAATGCGCCAAAACATACATGAAATTAAAACAACACTTAACCAGAAGGACAAGTCAGGCTCTACATTTCCTTTTAAGATTCATCAGGGCACGGCGCTGTTACAAGCACAAGAAGAACACACAGGCAGTGGACCCTTCATTCTTCCAAAAAATGATGGAACAAATGCATGCACGTTTCTGTCTCTAAAAAATGCTGAAATGTTATTGGAGGAGAAGGAAAGATCTTGGGAAGAAATAAAGGACAGGGCTGAAAGCCTTATACTAGAATTTCCAGAAAAAATCAACGAGTTGCGTGACGAGACAAGAGCCTACGAAGTCGACGAAGCTTACAACATATTGAGGTCGGGAAACTTGATAGAAGAACACGAACTATCTGATCGTTGCGAGGGTCACAGAGTGTTTTCCAACGAAGGTATGAAAGAACTCGCTGACTTACTATCTAGAAACTCTGGAGTTTTCATTGTCATCGTGCCACCTCTTTCGTTTGTTCTCGGGAGAATATACCAGAAATGGGTCGTTGTAGACACTCACGTAATTGGGGAGGTTCTTGGAGGAAATGGAAACGGGGTTCTGAAAATTTTTGGAGACAATAACTCAACAAAACGCTGGATTTGGAGACGTTTGGCACAAAGCAATGTTAGAGCATCAATGTTGGGCATTACAGAGATCAGCAGATGTCAAAAAAGCACAGGTTGTCTCTTTATCAGTAGCGGCCGTGGCAGTAATAAGGACAGTACAACAGACGATCTTATCTCCATAAGTGATGTTGGTGTATCTGTACAGCATCCCCACAGTGGTGCTCCATCACAAGGAATTCATCGCAAAAGTTGTGCCAAGGTTCATGATGGAAGAACGTCATCGGTCGAAGTCCTGGATGAACAACTAGAAGGCAGTTTACATAACGAAACTGACAAAAATGTGTCATTAACTAACAAAACATCAACAGTGACAAATGACAATCAGGTACCGGCCCACACATTTTGCGAACTGGATGAGCCATCGACATGGGAAGGCATGCAGTCAGTAAAGTGGGGTCCGAATCAGCTACCATATTTCAACGCCGTTGACAGAAAGCTGCAAATTAACGAAGCTTTTGCGTTAGCTAATTCAAAATGCACCAAGTCACGCAGGGTGCCCCAAGGCTGTCGTAATAACGCCATATTTATAATTGACAGCGATTGTGTAAGAGACCCAGATGACGTTAAAAGTGACTTAAATGGTGTGTTTAGCATTTGCCACGAAATAAAGTGCCTCACACTTACAGTAAAAATCGGCGATACAGCATCGATTAGAAGCAGAACCAATGCAGTCCGACTTAAGGTTCAATCAAGGCAGAGAATTGATGCTCAAGACGGCTGCCTTTATCTTAAAATACATAGACGGGAGAACCAGTTTGGGCTTGTGCGAAATATCATGTATTTCATGGATGTGAACGAAAAAATTGTCAACAAATCCATAATCCTACAATATTTTATAAACAAGAAGGTTTGTGGAAATGTTGACTTTATCTCTTACAGCGTGCCACCGCACGGAAACGCGAGCAAGAAAAGAAGATCGGGATTCCATCCTTTGAAGAAGAGTACGCTAAAACGGATGAGGGATGAAGTATCCCCAACTAGGAAATGTAACAGTGACCGTGTCTATGAACACATTATGGAAGGGATAAAAATGGGTGCAGACTTTGGTGATAAACCTCGATCAAAGAAACAAATTGCTGACCACGCAGTTCTAATTAAAGCAAGACACAAACCCATTAATGAAGTTGAGGAAATTCTAGCTTACAATGCTGAGCTAGGAAATGCTGGCATTATTCTTCACCATAGTGATCTACCGAGTGACCTTTGGGTTTTAGCAACCAAATCCATGTTGTCCAATTTCAAAAACGCGGAAGGTGGATACCCATTATCTATTGATCCGACGTTTAATCATGGAATGTACGAAGTAACTGCTTTCACCTATCGTCATCACTTAGTCGAATCTAAGTCAAGAAACATTCCAGACACGTGGAATAACGCCATAATGGTTGGCCCTACAATTATTCAACATGATAAGTCGGAAGCAACGTATGATAAGGCTATTAGGGAAATTGCTCGTTATAGCAGTCTCAGTGACAAATCCATTGGAATTGTTACCGATGGTGAAGTGGCTCTCATAAAGGCATGCGAAAGCAACTTCAGGAGAGCTACAAGTCTGAGGTGTACTCGTCATTTTCATGCAAATTGCAAAGACTTTCTGTCTTCTATAGGAATCAAAGGACTATCTGCCGATCCTTTTCTGGATATTGTCTTTGGCGATGATGGTATTGTCGATGCTGTTGACAAAGATGAACTGAAGACTAGACTTAAGACCGTAAAGCCTGTACTTAATGAAATGGAGGCGGAAATACTGAAACATGAAGGTGACTTCCAACCAAAATTTTATGACTTCTTAAAGGACCGAGAAAAGTCTGTTCTAAGAAGATTAATACAAGATGCAAGAAAGAAGGGTGGAATGCCACTAACTGAAACAGGAAAGCCAATTCGTGTTTACACAAATCAATCTGAAACAGTCAATTCCATGCTCAGTGCTCGCAAAACCTCCCTTGGATTCTCAAAAAAGGACGACTTAACCAAGACACAGTTTATTAAAGATGTGTGGGAATATGTTGTAAAGATGCAGGAAGAGGAAGTCGAGAAAGCGCTGTATGGCAGCAGTGCGCAGTTCCGATTGACGAAAGAAGCAAGATACTTGCAAGTCTCGATAGAAGAGTGGTATCAATGGACCGCCGTCCAGCAAAAGGAATATTTGTCTAAATTTAATAACTTGAGTGCAGCTGATGTCAAGAACAAGAAAGCCATACCGCTTCCGGAGGATGTTCAAAATCCACATTTGTCCAAAACACCTCTTTTTGCGTTGTCGGTAAAACTCAGTGATGCCTTACCATTCTTGTCCTTTGCCAATGTTATTGAAGAAAAGGCTTTAGAAATTCTAAATGCAACGAATGGTGTTGTTGTTGCACCTCATCTTGATTTCGTAGAGAACGAGAAACATTTTTTGGTTGCAGGGGGGTCCCCAGAGCCATATGCGGTTAAAATAAAGAAAAACAATAAGATCACGTGCAACTGCAAGGGATTTAAGTATTCCGGAATATGCAGGCACGCAGCAGCTGTGGCAGAGAAACAGAACCTATTGCAATCGTTAATATCAAATGTTAAAATTTCACAACGCGCTACTATTACTTATCCAGATGAAAAGAAAGGGGCTGGTCGAAAAGGGGGACAGCCACGCCGATCTAGAGTATATGACCGAGGGTCAGAACAAAATGAGTCCGAGGGTAATATGGGGCCTCCGTTCACAGAAATATGGCACAACAACGAGCCATTCATTGTGTGCCATGTTAATTCTATCCCAAAGGATAAAAACAAATGTGGGTTTTGTTCTAAGGAATTTCCCCAGGGTCTTCTGGCGATCATGCCGTTTGACATAGCACTGAAACACAAGGAGCGTTGGCTGTACCCTAATCGAGGGAGGAAGGAAAACGAACCAGCCTATCTGCCAAGTCCGGGAAACAAACTTACGACCCGGTATTACTGCATTAACACAGTTTGTATTTATCAAAGATTTCCATATTTTCGACAAGAATTGCTGGAAATCCCCCAAGAGCTACATTTAAAAGAAAGCCATAAAAAGCTCTTGCAGGCTCTTTAGGTACTCATTCTAGACCAAAAAGAGTTTCGCTTAATCTTAAGTTTGACTTATTTGTTATTCACGTGGTGAATCAAATTTAAGATTGAGAGTGACTCCTTGTAAAACGGGTCATAGACTGTAGTAGAATGGTTACTTTTTAGCCATTTGGTCGTTGTTTGGTTTAGATGTTACAGTTGAAAATATCGGTTATGTTATAATGTGGACAACATACTTAAACGGATGGTCTTACCTTAAAACGTGGGATGTACTGTTTAAAAAGGAAGTGCATTCAAGCAATCTGACGAAATTCACATGTAAATCCAATCCGTAGTTCTGGAGGTATAATCAATTTATTTACCCAAAATGAACTGATAGTGAGGAGGAGCGATGTCATCTCCTCTCATTGATAAGCAGTATTTTTTACTACTACGGTTCAATCCGTTGTTTTGACCTTTAATCTGATTGGGTTGTTGGGTCATCTCTGCAGGGTGTGCGATATTTGCAAAATTATAGTATGCATCATGCAATTACTTTATGATGGTATCAGATTATGAATGGTTTAGCTGAATTTAAACTCTATCAAATAACATAACACAATTTATGACTGTGAGAAGGTGACAGCACTCCTGTTTCCTTCAATTTCACTTCGAGTAGCGAATATGGAAACTTCAAACGCTTAATCTCAAGAACTACAATTTGGACTACCTCCCGATTTTTACCAGAGTGCTTAAAGTGAGTCCTGCACTATTTGGCAAAATTTGGAGGTTGGGGCATTCTTTTAATTAACAAAGTGTAACTTTCATGTTTGGGGGAAAAGCGCTATTCGGTAGTGACACTGGAGTTGTATTGGGGGTTGATGGGGATATCATTCCGGGAACTCACTCACCAATGGATCTGAAGTGTTGTGGACTAATGATAATTTGAAGAGGTTTTCACTTTTCGGTTGGACTTTTCAATTGACTTTTATCGAGTTTTAAGTCCATTTCATCTTTTTTCTCTCTCTTAAAGCTTATGGTTAGTTTTGGTGTATTATCACATTTTGTTATGATTGTGCTTTTCTGATTTTTAACTTCTTGCCAAAGGCAAAATGGTTATAAGATACGGTATGTATGTATGTATGTATGTATGTATGTATGTATGTATGTATGTATGTATGTATGTATGTATGTATGTATGTATGTATGTATGTATGTATGTATGTATGTATGTATGTATGTATGTATGTGTGTGTATGTAAGTATGTATGTATGTGTGTATGTGTGTGTATGTGTGTGTGGGAGGGTGTGTGTATGTGTGTATGTATGTATGTATGTATGTAAAAATTGGTTGTAAATACGGTATCTCATGATGGATAACAGTGAGTGAGATTATTTCTGGTATGCTACCATGCCTCATACAGAGAAGACGTCCTTACTGCTGTTGTGAGATCACCAGAGGTAAAACTATGGAATTCTTATGAACATAATGTCCTAAAAAATAAAATCGTAATGGATCTTTTACTTAGAATAGATATGCCCAATAATGCATGCAAAATATTCTACATGGTATCTGGTAGAGCTCAATAGTGATTTGAGGTCACCAGAGTTACGTGACACCGCAAAAACTGAATATCATGCAGAAAAGCGTCTCTCGATTTAAATTTAGCCACGTTGAGTCGCCGGAATCTCCCAAATCGCCGGAAGAGGCTCTTCTAAAGCCTGATCTAAACATACCATATTTTGAGATATCATGTAGGCCTATTAGAAATTTATGTTACAATTCCACGGAAAGGAATAATTAACAAAAAACTGTGCAATATGTGAGAAGGGGCTGGAAAACAATTGGAGGGAGTAAGGCCCACAAACAACGTAGAACGGCTCCAGACAATAAAATTTTTAACCATCCCGGTCAAAGTCCAGTAGGTGGGTGGGGGAGGGAGTTTTGGAGTAGGGAACACATATTCAAAAGAGAAGACTGAGAAGATCGAACGCCACCAACTTTCTCGTAACTCGTAAAGAGTTTAACATAACAATTTTCAACACAATTTAAGAACGGGGAGCCGAAGGGATGTGGCCCATGTTTTCTCGGTGTACTGGTGGGGAGAGTAGGGAAACGTCCGCCCACTTCGCCCACAACGCCCTTTACCGTAGGCGAACATTTGAATGTCTCCTCTCTCGTTAACTGGTTTTCTGTGAAGTACGTACACATATGTGTTCAGTCATTAAAAATTTTCTAAGTCCGAAAGTTTTCCGCGGTTTCCGCGTTTTCGATCTGGCAATAATAGCAAGGTCGAAAACGCGGAAACCGCGGAACATTGTGTATCGCGATGTTTTTTCCGCGGTTTCCGCGTTTTCGATCTGGCTATAATAGCAAGGTCGAAAACGCGGAAACCGCGGAAATTTTTTTAAGGAGGAGAAAAATGGAATTCAACTGAGCCTGTCATCTGTTACACCTCGCCGGGTATTTGGATGCCTGCAGGAACATATATTAGGCATTCTTGTTCCATCCCAGGACGTGGATATGGAGGGTGGGGGGGGGGGGTTTCAGGGAGGGGAACACACATTCAAAGAGAAGACTGAGAGGATGCAACGCCACGTACTTTTTCGTAACTCTTAAAGAGTTACACATTATAATTTTCAACACAATTTAACTACAGAGAGCCGAGGGGATGGAGCCCCGGGTTTAATCAGTGTACTCGTGGGGAGAGAAGGGAAACGTCCGCCCACTTCGCCCACAACGCCCTTTACCGTAGGCGAACTTTTGAATGTCTCCTCTCTCGTTAACAGGTTTTCTGTGAAGTACGTACACATATGTGTTCAGTCATTAAAAATTTTCTAAGTCCGAAAGTTTTCCGCGGTTTCCGCGTTTTCGATCTGGCAATAATAGCAAGGTCGAAAACGCGGAAACCGCGGAACATTGTGTATCGCGATGTTTTTTCCGCGGTTTCCGCGTTTTCGATCTGGCTATAATAGCAAGGTCGAAAACGCGGAAACCGCGGAAATTTTTTTAAGGAGGAGAAAAATGGAATTCAACTGAGCCTGTCATCTGTTACACCTCGCCGGGTATTTGGATGCCTGCAGGAACATATATTAGGCATTCTTGTTCCATCCCAGGACGTGGATATGGAGGGTGGGGGGGGGGTTTCAGGGAGGGGAACACACATTCAAAGAGAAGACTGAGAGGATGCAACGCCACGTACTTTTTCGTAACTCTTAAAGAGTTACACATTATAATTTTCAACACAATTTAACTACAGAGAGCCGAGGGGATGGAGCCCCGGGTTTAATCAGTGTACTCGTGGGGAGAGAAGGGAAACGTCCGCCCACTTCGCCCACAACGCCCTTTACCGTAGGCGAACTTTTGAATGTCTCCTCTCTCGTTAACAGGTTTTCTGTGAAGTACGTACACATATGTGTTCAGTCATTAAAAATTTTCTAAGTCCGAAAGTTTTCCGCGGTTTCCGCGTTTTCGATCTGGCAATAATAGCAAGGTCGAAAACGCGGAAACCGCGGAACATTGTGTATCGCGATGTTTTTTCCGCGGTTTCCGCGGTTTCCGCGTTTCCGCGTTTTCGACCTGGCCTTCACACGTTGCCCGCTCGGCGGACAATCTATATTGACTGCACTCGTAATACCACATGTAAACATTTCGAGATCGGAATATGCAGAGTGAGCATGGATGAACACCTGCGAGATTCGCCTTCCAACACAAACCTGGTGAACAATTGAACACCTCAACCAGCTGACCCGCCCAACCCTTTGAAAATCCCCTGTTTCATATCTTCATGGTCACAAAAAATAAAGCCCCGCCTCGGAATGCAACTCCAAACTTAAAACTGCATTACCATGATGATATTGCCCCTATGTTGAGTCACCTTTATCAACAATCCCTCTCAAGTGGGCGAATACCCATTGATTGGAAGAGGGCAAATGTTTGCCCTATTTACAAAAAGAATGACAGTTCCCTCCCTAGTAATTATCGGCCTGTCTCGCTCACCTGTATTTGTTGTAAATTGTTAGAACACATTATTAGCTCAAACTTAATGGACTTCTTTGAATCCAAGAATGTCCTTTCATCAAAGCAGCATGCCTTTAGAAAATCGCACAGCTGCGATACTCAGTTGGTGTCAGTCATTGAAGACTGGGCTTCATCCCTGGATTCAAACAAGCAAATTGATGTTTTCATTCTGGACTTTGAAAAGGCTTTCGACACGGTGCCTCATGAGCTCTTAAAAACCAAGCTTTTTAGTCTTGGTGTTTCAAGACAGATCCTCCAGTGGGTTGATGATTTCCTCTCTGATCGTAAACAGGCTGTCGTAGTAAATGGTACTAGGTCTTCTTTTGACGATGTTGTGTCTGGAGTCCCTCAGGGGTCCGTTTTTAGGACCAATTCTCTTTTTAGCGCACATCAACGATATCGTTAGTAGTGCCAGTTCTAATGTCAGGCTTTTTGCTGATGATTGTGTTTGCTACCGAGTTATTGATGATGCTAGTGACTGTCGTAAGCTTCAGGTTGACATTGATAATCTAGGTCTCTGGGCTAAGACATGGGGTATGAGATTCCAGCCTTCAAAGTGGCAATATCATCACCTTTTGCCAGAAAAAAGAAGCCTGTCTGTTTTCGATTATGTCTTAAACGGTGAAAAGTTACTTAAGGTTGATTCAATTAAGTACTTAGGGGTTTTTATTACTAGTGACCTTAGTTGGGATAAACATGTCCAATTTATTTGTAATAAAGGTATAGAATCTTAGGGGTACTTCAAAGAAATCTGTCTTTTTGCCCTAGCGATGTGAAGCTAACTGCTTATAAGGGCCTTCTCCGGCCTATTTTGGAATATGCCAGCAGCGTGTGGGATCCACACCAGATTTACTTACAGGATAAGCTGGAGAGTATTCAAAGGAGATCGGCTCGTTTTATCAGTTCTACCTTTTCACGTGAGCCTGGGTCTATGACTTCTGTACTGAAAGACCTCGATCTCCCTTCGTTATCGGAACGTCGTAGGCAAAATAGACTAATTCTTTTTACTAAGGGTGTTTTTGGTAAGGCTCAGATCCCTGTTGATAGACTTCGGCATCCCACTCGCAAAATTCGTGGCATGCATAACCTACACTTTTGCCATCTTTATACTAGGACTAACTGCTACAAGTATAGTTTTCTGCCTAACACAGTCAAGGATTGGAATAGTCTCCCTGCCTCTCTAGTCGAAAATTCTGTGCATCATAAAGACCCCGTTCAGTTTATTACAAATAGCATTAGGGCTTAGGTACCCCTCGACGCATGCGTGGTGAAGTAATGTCCCTCTGGATGTGTCACCGTATTCCGAAAGAAGAAGAAGACCAATCTCGTAACTCTCACTCAGCTGCACTGCCAACCTTGCACACTTATCACGTTGACTGTCGTGACATCGCTAAACCTTTGTACCAGGTATTGAATATGTACCCTCAAGTTTAAATTTACATGTCATTATTTGGTAATGATTACGTACATTCCAACGTGAGTAGTCAAGTAAACTATACCGTGAGACGCAACCACAGGTATTATAATTCTGTGGACGCAACTTGCAAAGCCTAAACCAAATGCCCCGTTTGGCAGGTTATAGGCGGGGCTTGTGTCTCAGAATTTTCAACCCAACGAATGAATGAAATATCAGCATTTGACCGACAATATTATTGATAACGTGTCATTTGTAAAAATACGTAACTTTGCATTATCAGGGCCGCCAAACAATCTACTCAACTTACGCATCTGGCTGGTTTCAAATCTTCACAATATGAACACATTTTTTGTGTCGAAACTGGGTAGAAAATTCGTACCAGAGTACCCAAAAGCATTACCCGTCGGGTAACCGACCGTAAACCTTGCAAAATCAAGCCTAAGTTTAGTGCATGGTATGCACATACAATTCAAGACTCCACCCATCGGCCCCTTATCTCTGGTCGGATCGATCTGTTGAAAACAATAGGTCACATTTTCTATATCTACAATGTGCCGTTGGTTCTTAACAATCGTGAGTTTAGAAATCAGACGGGAATTAATAATTTGACCATATTTTAGTGCAGTTAGTACAAATTTTAAACAAGTCCTATCACTACCTCCTGTGGCTTTGTGTTCAAGTGTGCCGTAACGTGTGCATCGGAACCAAAAAATAACATCCAGTTTGTCACTGCAACTTCTGTACTGTAATGTACCTCAACCATGTGATCAAATTTCTCGTAAACTGTTTTCTTGTTACTCTTATGAAAAATCCACCTTCGTGATAATGACAGTAAAAAACTTTCTAATGCATCTCCTAGCCGAGATTTCACCCGCACAGCACCGTTAAAAATGTACGGTAAGATACGGCAGACACCGTGTACGTACGAACGTACGTTCGTTCGTTCGCTGCCTGAGTGCTCTCTCTGCTGTAGTGAGCACATGACTTTGGCAAGTTCCATTTTTCGCACATGGGGGGTACGTAAAATACTGGGAAAATATTTTGCTCTTATTTTGCCACATATTTATGAAACTTTGGACGTAAAACTTTTGCAAGTAGTTTGAATAGCAATAAAAAATTACGAGCAATATTAAGATTGGAATCATTTTAGTATGTAAGGTAGTACCAGGATAGAAGTAACAGGAAAGAAGATTTTTTTTTTCGTGCAACCACATGCGCAAAATAACACCTTGAAAGACTTTGTACGATGTTAAATCTGATGGAGTGAATTGTTGCTTCAAGAAAAACAGTTTCTCCAACCAAAAATACGAAGTTTTGGCGACTGATTCGAGTTCCAAAAAGAATATTATTGGGGTTGTAATAAGTGTCCATACCTTCAGGGTTTTGTAGACATAGACTGTATCACGCAAAATTTACTTCTTGCAGCAATCAATCTTAAATCATGTCATGTTAAATGGTTAGTCATTAACTTTGACAAGTGATGAAATCCTAGCAACATCGAAAGGTCGAGACCACGTGCCGTGTTAGCCATTTTGGGTAATGTGGGTTTTATCCTGCAGAGATATTAGAAGAATTTCTTAGTCTGGTCTTTTCGCGCTACTTCTGGGCCTTAGGTTTTTGAACAACGTTGATCTCATCCACACGCACGTGCGTTGCAAAAATTTATGAGCTGTTCTTTCGACGTTCATTTCTAGAGATTAGGCCCTAGGCTATTATACGACGTATCCAGTAAGGCGCTATGTTGTTTTCGTTATCTAGTATAGCGGGGCGGCTTGATTGTTAGAAAAACACGGCAACCTGCGGGGGTTGTTTCTGGTTTGAAAAATGCAATGTAACAAAAGCATGGTATCGGAACAAGACAAAAGCAACTTCATTTTAACATAAATCGTGAATGAGATGGGGGTCAAATAACATTTTATGTGTTTACAGGTTGGCAATAACGCATGCGTATTGCTCAGCGAAGATTATCTCAAAAGGAAATCTGAAAAACTCTAAACCTGGGTAAAGTAGTAAAGTACTGCTGTGTTGCGCTCTGCACGTTACCTGAACTGGTGTGCTGTCAATTAGAAATTTGCGGTAACTACTAACGAATCAGTCCAATGATCGCTATCATTTGGAGAGGTTTAAAAGTATTACGAGTTTGTGAGGCACCAATGGTGAATATTTTGGCAGAAAACTTTATTAAAGAAATTCCTGTTGGAACTAATTCGCCTCAAAAGTGCCACGTATTTTGCGTTTAGTACACTTCTAAAATTCAAAAAAATTTCTGTGAGAAGGGGAGGGGGACACCCCCTCTCCATTATAACCCCAACCTCCCAGGCCGGGCGACTTCCACACCGTCGGACGCTGCAGAGCCGCGACGGCTGTTCAGTTCCCTCAAACCCCATGTGGATAAACCCTGGCTATATTACCATTACAGATGGTTAAAGTGACTAGCGCGAAGGGCGAAGCAAGGGCGTAGGCCCCCCCCCCCCTGCATTTCGGGCATGGGGAGCCGTGGCACATTGTTCATCTGGTGTAGTGTGGAACTCATAGGAAGAATTATCTAAGAGCGGAAGCGTGCCTAGCATGTGTCTTGGCGCGAAGCCATACAAGAAAAATTTTTCGGTTTTTAAATCCCCCAGTATGGCCGTAGTTAACAAGGCATTTCAGGTGAGAACTTAAGCCACATTGTACCCAGCCGTTAAAGAGAAGTTGATCCCCTGTCGTGCCGCCGTTTCTTGCAATTTACTTGAAATAGTAACTACGCAATTGTGTTAATGGCATGTCCTTTTTTATTCAAATTAAAATGTTCGCAATTATTCATATTCTAAATTTGATAGGTATTCCCTAAGGCTTTCCAGACTTTGACTCCTCGCGCTTGAACCTCAAATGACCTTGACACAGATTCAAGGAGCTCAGTTAATACTCTCATGTCCAAATAGTAACTCAATGACCTATTTTCCTCATTCTTCGATATCATCTCCTGAACCAGGGGCGTCGTGCAACAAACTATTTTTTTTATGGTAGGGGTGGCTATGAGCGGTGACATGAAGGGGGGCAGAAAGACTATCTAAGTCGGAGCGCCTACCAGATCAGTTGCGCGGGAGCGTAACAGAAGAAATTTTGAAGAATAGCGGACCCCTCAGAACCAGTCCGGAAATGGCATTTTCCAGGTTTGTTAGTAGAATCAAAGCTATGCCGTTATTATTTTGAATTTTCGTTTTGCAATAAAATTTTCACTTGATCAATAAAAAAATTATCAAATTGCAAAACGATCAGAAAACTTTTCCAGATAAAATGTAAAACTACCATTGCATGAAATGCAAGCCTAATAACTCTGGGAAACAGAGCTTCTATGCGAGGGAACGTATCATAAAGCAACACTAAGACGTAGTTCAGACCTTTCCTCTTCCTCGAAAAACTGTCGAAAATTGTAAGATCTGCGTTTTACGTGTCTCGGGTGGTCCTACAAATAATGCGGTTTCTAATCACTGTTGGGCGGGGGCTACAGTTTGCGTGCGCAGGTGTAAGGTGAGGGCAGACTGTGAAATCACCCGACTGAACATTGAGAAAAGTCAACCTGGTTAGAAAACAAAATGATGACACCGTCCTTCTGGAACAAGGGCGTAGGCATGGTATTTGCCAAGGAGGACCATAAGTCCCATAGACAGACTGTCAGTGCTTCGTCCGGCGCTCACCATGGGTTGGCGCGGAGCACGAAAATTTTGGCCGCGAAATGCCTCCAGGGATCGCTGGAAAATGACACTTGTCCCCAGGCCTATTTACCAGAGATAAATGGGGAAATACCTAGCATTATTGTAAAGAGAATTAAACTTCATAAAATACCAAAATATGCCGGGGGGGGGGGGTGGGGGGGGGGCGGGGGAAGTGGGTGACTGCCCTCTTCATTCTGCTCATCGGCTTCGCGCTTAAAGCACAATGACCAATATGAAGGTAAATACCTGTGATAAATATATGATTTACCGTTTTTCTCAGAAACTACTGTGTATTTGTTTACAGTGGTTAACCTTCAAAAAGAAAAACAAGTTTTCACTTGATGGCCGCAAGGTCTGATTTTTTCGCTTGTCGCTGGGGGAGGACCTAGAGGGGAAGTGAGTGTCCCAATCCCCTTTGGAAAAGATTTGCTTTTGGAAAGCAGGCTGTAGATGCAAAATGGTGCCACTATTTTTAAAACATCTTGAAGCATGTTAAAACACTGCATGACGGCCAATCGGGAGGAGCTGGAAAACAGGTGCAGACCTTTTTGCTCGGCCAAGACTCGGTCAGACTGCTTTGCCGACTTTCCCCTACTAGCTGATTGTCCACCGACTGACTTACACTAGTTCGGTTGTTGTGTGTTTTGAACGGACGCTCCTGAGTAACCTATAAGTAGCTATTGCTCACATAATTAAATTGGAACTGATGTCTGCTTTTTTAGTCCGAAATGGCTAATTTAGTCCACCAACTATCTCACCTTTTTGTCCATGTACGAACATTGCTCCCTTCATACGCAAAGATAATTTGCATGAAATGAAAGAACACACCCTTCCCCCAGCGAAACTGACCTAAACCATGGCACGGGTGTAACATAAACATCCATTGAGGTTTATATTTTCCGAAAACAGTTAATTTCCTCGTGAATAACTGGACATGGTGTAAGGATTTTTAAATGCATATCTTACACAAAACGTTTTAGGACACCTTTGGACAAAATTTGGGCCCCAATGGGCACGACACGCCACTGACCTCCTACGAGGTTTCAGGAGACTTTTTTTGTTCATTCAGATATTCCTTTTCTACAAATGGTTTTTTCAAGACTTGTGACCTCTGGCTGGTCACCCTAAAATAGACCTTGAGTTTTTTTCAAACGAAAACAATAGGTGTATTTCCTCAAGTTTCACATGTACAACAACATGTCCGTTCCAATTTTTATTACATTTACAAAATACTTAACATATCTTAACTGTGCTCAGTCTGAGAGATAGATATCATTGGGACTAAAAATAAGTTTTGGGTATGTGATGTAAAACCCGAGCTCCTCACACGCACACTAAGGCAACTTTGGATAAATGAGAGACTGTCTTTGGGTTCTCGGGACACATATAGAGATACCGTGGCTCTAGAGACCTTCATATATATCTAAGGCGCATCCTGTAATTCAATTAACCAAACTTACAGGATGTAGGTTTGGTGTGTGGACAAAAGTCTATGGTTCGTCCTTGTGTTTTCACAGCTGTTGAAAACAGAAGGAGTGCATCTTTTCTGGTTTCCTCCAGCCCAGAGCGGAACTCTCTCTGCCTCATCGGGTGGGTGCACGTGCACCCAATGCACCTCCCCACCCCAGCCTACGCCCTTGCGAAGTGAAACTTAATGACAGTAGGCCTACCTAGCACCATGATGAGACGAGATATTGATATTGATAGCATCCTCTGTCCCCTGATGTATGTCACTGGAGGACAATTGGAATAGTTTTTTCTTGGTCCTTTGGTAAACGACCAAAAAAATGAAAAACAAAAAATCTCTTCTAATATCATTCCGGTAGGCTACTTCCGAGCTTCTAAGTTTTGAGTGCCAGGGGATGGCGCCAGGATTTGCCCGACAGGTGGCCAGACGGGGAGGAGGCACAGCGACCTGAAGCCCCCGACAGCCGCGATGCTGTCAAGGAGGAAATTAGGGGGGGTTTTGAGGATGGATCTGAAGAAAATGTGATCAAGAACATAAAGAAGTACAAAAAAGAAAAACTGTAGGTGGTTCTAGAACCATATCGGGGATACCATACATAATTATCCTGAAACACGTGTGGAACTGACCCTAATGAACAAGCCCAACTTTAGGTCCGTGAGTCCGCTCACGAAACTGAACGTATACCCCTGCTGATACTGACACGACTCATGAGGAAACAGTAACTAGGACTTAAAGCGACATGCGATGAAAATTTTCAGCCATGTCCACATCAAGTGAACAGTGGTTCTCTGCCTACATGTTTTCGTGGTAAGCGTTGGGCCAGGACACTGTGCTTTCTCTAGCAATGTGGGAATGGAACTGCTGAAGATCCTGGAGTAACTATAGCAGCGCGCCGTAGCGCGCCGAAAAATTTGGGTTTCTTATTTGAGAACTGTCCTCTCTCAGTCGCCCGTCGGGGACTGTCCTGCATACTTTATCGTATGATTAAGACTCCGCCCGATGGGGCTTAACCCCGCCCCCACCTGGCGCCATACCTCCTGTTTGAGTGCTCAGCGTCTCTTCCTAATCTTTCTTTCTTTCATCTTCCTCCTAACCCTTAAATCCCCCGACTAAGAGATTTTTCCCACCGACTGGCTTCAGAGGGTGGGGGGCCCAGTGTCCCCCCCTGGCCCCCCCCCCTTTGAACACGGCGTACTGATCTCATCGAATGCAGGAAATTTATTGTGCGAGAGGAGTTCCCCTTCGCATCATCCGAAATCACCACAGGTCAACATATTTTAAAACACGTTAAGACGGGGTATATCATTTAAAAAGGGTGGCTTTCGTGCTGTGGTGTTAGGGAAGTGTCCTCATCCCTCATGGCCATTGGTAAGGTGCACTTGGCTAAAACTCCTTTCACATTACATGCGATGTGATACGACGCGACGTTATAAGAATGTCGCCATGACTTAATTAAAATGCGACTTTTCTTCATCTCTCGGCAATATTCCCAATTAGTCACGTGATCTAAAACAAGGACAATTCTGTCTTGTGACAGTTAGCCTACATAAAATGAACTCTGCGACAAGTGGGTGAAAGCTGATTTTTTCCAAACCGAATCTTATCGTGTTGATTGTGGAATTGCACCTGGTATGAAACAGTCTAAGTAATTACTTAAATTTGTTTTTACCTTTTTATCGTATCATATCACATGGCGTCGCCCTTAGTGAGAACAGGCCTCTTTGATGGGGACGTATGATGACGTCTAGGCCAGTGGCATATGGAACGGTTTTTGCACCACTGTCTGATAAGTCTTCCCGATAAGTTCAAGTGACTGTCTGTCCCTTGATTTACTAAATCTAATTCACTTACTAAGCCAGTAGCCATAAATTTATTTCTACGCCTCTAGACAAGATGGGGAGTACTTATTTTACGTGCAGTAACTAAAATCTTAAATTAAGTCAGCTTTTTGATAAACTGTAGTTAGAACTTCCTTGTTTCATCCATCATTTTTTTTATCAGCTTTAAGGGTTTGTCACTCCGTGCAAAGATTAAGTGCTTAACTATTCGGAGACCCATATTAAACATATGGTCTAATGTGAACTTCAAAGATTTATTGCAAAATTTTATCATTTTTGAGTTTAATAAAAAATGAAGGAAATAGCACTCATCTTTATGTTTTTTCTAAACATTTTCATACAATTTGGTAAAATAACACGAATTGCGTCTGTTATATGGCCTAAAAAGTTAGAAGGGAAGCACATGACATCATAATGTACTTGCGTTTTATATTTTTCATAAAAAATGCCAAAAATGCCAGAAACATTAGCATAAATTAATTCATTAAGCAGAAATTTTAGGAAGCCTTAGATTCTCGTTCTTGTTGAAATAGCGCTGTGGCCGATAGGTTTTAATGATGCATGGACTTGCGTGAAGCAGGGAAAACTAGATCGAAACGGCGATCATGACAGATGAACTCCCAAATGAATGGCTTACTAGTACTGAGGTGTGCTCAACAGCCCGACGTAGCCAGGAAAGGTGCTGAAGGGGTCCAAATAGCTAAGTTTTAGGATGAGGGAAGCGAAATGTTTGAGGGCGGGGCGAGATACTACTGAAATGCATTAAGGCAATGGCAGTTTTGAATTTTCCAGGGGACGTAAGTTTACCCGGGGAGGATTTTGCCCCCTCCCCCCCTCCCTTGGCCACGGGATTAGTGATCAAGCTAACCCAAGTCGTAACCCAAGTTGCTCTGTTCTATTGTATCACCTACCCCAGTCCTGGGCAAATATTTGGTCTCACGAACCTTCGTTCCATTGAGACCCCTACCTCCCTTGTCTAGTGGAC
This sequence comes from Holothuria leucospilota, assembly GCA_029531755.1. Classification (NCBI taxonomy): domain Eukaryota; kingdom Metazoa; phylum Echinodermata; class Holothuroidea; order Aspidochirotida; family Holothuriidae; genus Holothuria; species Holothuria leucospilota. Next base: position 54,123,028 of record CM055962.1, on the reverse strand, counting down.
CAAGGCCCTGGAGGGGAAAGTCTTCCAACTTCATATTGGAGCCTTAAAGGTACAGATAAAGTACCTATTACCCGACGACTTATCACCTCCAGTCGAACAGAACTAATTTGTATACGACTCACTTTTACTTGTTTTTATAAACAAAAAAAATCAGTATCTTGTTACACTTTGTAGTTAAGAAAAAAAAAAAGAATGGGTAACAACTGAATATTTTGGAAAAGATTTTCTTATGTTGGTGATGGCTTCTTACTACATTTTTGGTGTCACGTGATACACAATTATAATAAGCCACCAAGAGATATATAACGTAGGCATTCAGAAAATCCTCAGTGGACCTTTTGATGAGTATACTCTCAACATTGTTCCCATACAATGGGGCGCCACGGAGATGAGGTACAAGTCCCTCACGTTTCAGGGAAGGCAAAAAGCAAAATCGTCTAAAATTGCGTTTAGGCCCTAGTTCTCTGTGGGGTGGGAATAGGGTGAGATGAGGTGTCCATTTTGGGATATCAGGAAGTCATATTCCGTGTAATTACATCACATTCAATCCCCAAACATTTTTACACCACGAGCATCGTGCGCAATATTATTGTCCCCTTTCCATCGATGTCGGTTTCTTCATGTGAATCGATGTTCCTTCGTAGATGAAACCAAGGAGCAACCTGTTGATTTATTGTATTTATTTATTTCAACTTTATTTACTGAGGGTAACTCATTTAGCTAATCTTCCATAAGGCTCTAAAGAACTTCCAAAATACGACACACAAACGATCAAGTCAAAGGTGTAAAAACGAGCAATTCAAAAAAGTGATAAAACAAAATTATGGGTAAAAGAAGACATCAGCAAAACCTTGCAGAACACGGAAGTTACATTTAAAGCAGGGCCAGTACTTAAAAGTTAAAAAAAAAACACAGTAGAAAAGAAAAGACATTCAAGGAAAGGCTATTGTATAGACCAATAACAAATTTCTTCTCCACACTTTTTCATTCTTCTGATTACATTCACTTTTTCCGACATAAAGGACTTGGTGTGTATTTGACCGTTGGGTCACAAACTTCAAGCTTCCCTTGAAAGTACCTAGTTGCAGCTGTACTGTAGTGTAAATGTCCTAGCGCAGGCTTTCTCAACTAGTGGCGCGCCCACCATTTCAGATGGCGAGCGTCGGCTGGTTGCATGACAAATGGAACGAGCGGCGGAACGTACACTATTATTCACACAATCACACTCTCAACCTGGCAAATGGGCGCATTTACGAGTATCCCGGTAGCTACAGTTACTGTAGGCAACAGGTGGGGAAGCCCCTGTAATGCAAGCCTCACAGTTACAAGCTTTACTACAGCGACGGTACACGGAGATGTTACCATGCGAAACGCTACCATATACAATTTATTGTGAGCGTTGTGATCAGGCACGTAGCCACGGGGGGGGGGGGGGCACGTACCCCAAAAAATTTTTCAATAAAGGTCTTGCAATGAAGGAGGAAAAAGGTATTACGAGACCAGCCTTTTTGGAATACAAACGTAGGAAGAAAAATGGGAAAAGCGCACCATTTTGCATCTAGAGTCCTTAAAGGCAGTAGGCAGTCGCCCGAAAATTTGCTTTGAAAAATCAGCAAAATCTCTCAAATCTCCTCTTATTGCATTACAAGCACATCTGAAGACATTTTGAACATAACTGTTATAAACAATACGTAACGCAAGGAGAAATTCTCCTTGAATTTCACAATTCACTAACAGAAACATTGTCTTATGATCAAAATAGGTCATTCATGAACGAGAGTGACGGGGCATACTAACCCTGATTGCGGTGACTGCCTATTGCCTTTAAAATAGGCAAATATTTTCAAAGGGGAGGGACAACCCTCCCCATAGACCCCTCCTCAGGCTGGCGAAAGTCCAACATTGATGTGCCCCCTCCCAGATTGGTTATTCTGGCTACGGGCCTGGTTGTGATAAAGATCATTTCGATATAATTCCACAGGACGAACGGTCACCAGGTTGGATGATGGTACTCCTTGTGTTTTTATTCTATCAAGTGTCACTTCACTGAATATAATTGAGAATGCCTGTCCTAGCGTATAGGTACCCACGATTGTAGTTGGAACTTCTCTGTTATTCGTTCACTCTTTTCCAACCAACGGTAAATTAAGTTGCAAGTGTTACTTTCACCATCTTTGAAGAATCCAAGGCAATTTAACTCTGTATTAGACTACTTGCAATGTTGCCTACGTTTCAGGTTGTACCCCATATTTTAAAGAGGAGCTGAGCAAACACAGTCCACTCCGAGGGGTATTTGAGAGGGCGACATTGTTGAACTCAGGGAGCGACTTATAAAGCTTTCGTGGGGACCTTGTTTATGGGCGACCTCGTCACGTGCACAGGGCGAGTTTGTTTACACAGGGGAGACGTTGCTGAAAGCGGCCTTGCCACTAACTGGCAACTGAACGTCCAGCTGAAATAGAGGGCGTCATGAACAAAGAGACCGACAGCGCTGCTGTTAGCCGTGTTTGCTATACTGTACCACACACAAGTTGGCCATATCTACCACTGAGGTGGCGGGAGCACGGCGCGCTCCCTTTTGATGGGGTCTTGGGCCGGGACCAGCCTGAGAGGACTCCCGGCATTTTTGAAAATTATACAAAATTATATAGATTTGATTTAATCAAACATAGGTAAAAGGGAATGGGCAGTCGCCCCAGATTTATTGCAGAAACATCACATCTTACAAATTTCCTCTTATTTTCATTACAAATATCTTGATTATGATGTGTCCGAACAAAAATATTTCATATAAAAGATAAATAGTTACTCTGCATACAAACGTGTAGTCACATGATTAAACAGAGCCATTCATGAATTTAGGATATCCGGGTACTCTTATTCAAATTAGGGTAAATGCATTTTCTCTTTTATATCTTCAAATGAAATTCGATGAGGGGCATATCAACACAAAAAGTCTTACTCGGATTATGAACGACCAAGCAATGTGATGATGGGGGAGGGAAGGTGTGGCCGATAGGATGGATTAGGGGCGGATCTAGGGTCCTTCTGTGGGGTCCAACATGAAAAGGGCACATCTCCCATTTTTTGTCCCATATATACGACACACGTTTCTACAGGTCAGCATATATTGAAAGAAAGACGAATAAACCAAGAAACCTCTGAAAACAAGAGTAACATGCGCATAGCGCTCACATTCACTGCTATCCTGAAAAATCTGCAGCCGTGCATCTGACTTCAAAGCAATTCATACACTCGCCACGTATGCATAGGTTACCTTGTAATGGGATACAGCTATTTGCAACCTAGATATAACAGTATGCAAACCCAAATGAATTTCTACAGCTCGCGAAGCGCGACGAAAATTTTCGGCCTTATGTCGAACATATTCTGTACAACCTTGGAAAAGGATGAAGCGTCTGTACTGATCAGCTTCATATACAATCTTCTATCGGCCTAGAGAAGTACGCCGTTGCATACCTACGGGCGTACCACTGGTGGGAATTGGATAACATGGACCATTCCCAAGGGGGTCAAATTTTGCGGACTGGTCCCTTCATCCCCTAAGATTTTACGCCAATGCTATATTTGGACTCTGAATTGAATGCATGATTAGAAATTTTCTTTATATGGTGCTTTTCGGATTTGGTATGGTCCCATTTCAGGGCTGATACGGGGCTCGGCCCTTTTTATTTCGCTATTAACAGCGACACCATCAGTCGGCACGTAATATAGGCTTATATCTAGAAGATTTTTGTGCTAAAATACCTGCCTAATTAATTGGCGGAATTGATACTTCCTGGACCAGTAGTTCTCAGACGTTTTCAGGTTTAGGGCCAAAACGAGTGGCAGGGCTGAGGGAGGGGCGGCATTTGAGAAAACAAATAAATACACCAACGTTACATCAGGATTAAATGAAGCGGTTGTACTGGTGTATATAGTCAGGATTTTGTCTTGGAGGTGCAGGCGCCGGAGGGGCGAAGCGCTTCTCCAAAGGGCGCGTGCAGTGGTCCTGAGGCCTGGGTAAGGACACTTGTAGGGCACAGGGGACCACATGGACGAATCTGGAGCATTTGCAAATTAATTGTTGGCAAAAGAACGTGAGACGTAAACCACCTTCAAATGGCATAGTGAATGTGCTATAACCCCTCACCAAAAGAGATACACATGTATCATTTATATTATGTAACAGCCTAACTTGGACTAGCAGACTGGTTGCTTTGATGTTGCAAAGAATATGTTGGATGGTAGGATCGAGAAGGGCTTTAGAAAAATAAGTCAACTTTAACTGTCCAACGGGAACGTGCGGCTACTACCTTCGCGCGCCGGAAATATCATTTTAAAGTCATTCAGGCCTACTTATGTTTTCCTTAATTAACCAATTACAAAGTCTTCTTTACATAAAAGTCCCCTCCTTATTTCTCTTGTCACTCGTCAGTATTTCTTTTTCATAAGTGTATTTCGTTTCTCTTATGATTTTCAAGTCAAAAATGTTTTTCAATGTTAAGTCAATACGGGTCGCACTGAGCTGGGGGGGGGGGGGGGCTCCATGGCCGCATTTAAGGGCTGCGTCATTCTTTGCAAATGCCTGTAAGCTGGTAAGAAAAGGAGTAAATTTGAAAGATTTGTTAGGTTGAAGTCCTTTCTAGGTGAAAACAGGAATTAAAGTAAAGCGGCATTAGTTGTATCACTTAATCATAGGTTCTTTATAGTATGTGCATGCTGTGGCAAGGTTGAGGAACGTTGTTCTGAAGACTAGAGCTTTAGCTGACCGGCAAGTTTCGATGTGTTGTGTGTTTATGTAGTTCAGCCAACAATGATTCGTTTCCAGTCATGGAGTCATGATCCAGTATTTGGAGGAAGAGTAATGGATATTATTTTCAGGGGTTAAGCCAGAGAAAAACTTGTATTGCACAAGAATATTGCCTGATTTTTTTTTACTGAAAAATCTGCCCCACTCGGCAAAAAGGTTTTGCCTCAAAGTCAAAGGCGGTGCTAAAGCCTCCAGCCTCTGACTCGTACATCTCAGTGGGGCTTACTCGTCAAGGCGAGAAAGTCATGTAGGAGCACGTCCACCGTCCACTGCAGGGTCAGTGGGCTTCCCCTGGCATGTTTGGAAAAGGGATGCCGGACGATTTCATGAGATTTCACAGGTTCCGAGGGCCATAACTTAATCATAATAAGAACAACTAATGAAACTTAAAGCATTTTTAGTATCTATCTTTATGTTTGTTTTCCAAAAAGAGCAACTTCCATTTAGGGCTGTTTGCATCAGTGAATTTGCCCCTAAGCTGAATCGAAAGGAAGAGTGGGCCACTGGTAGACTTCTTATGAATAGAACTACTCAACCGTAGTTTATTCCAGTGGTCCTCTTTTACTCCTTTACTGTTCTGTTCCCAGTGACTGTCTACTGATTTGGTCACCCTTGACCAGGCTTTTGTCTACCAGCTTTCCTTTCTTTTCTTCAGTGCTGTTTTACTTACCTTCTGTTAGTGCAACATTGTATACAATTCTGTATCATTGTAGTCTTTAACTGAAGATGATCGAGGTTAGATCGAAAATTTAATTAAAGAGAGTACGATGAAATTGAGAGCGTTTTTCGTTGTTATTAGCGTGACGCTGGTAGCGTGACGCTGTTGTACTTTAGAGTCGGAATGGCTACTACTACCCATCCTTCTACAATTTCGACGATGACTCTATCACAGGTCAATAGAATTCTCTGGAATTCTAACCCCATTTAGGGTTGGAAATCTAAAGAGTATCGTTATTCACTGAAGAATTTATAGCCTTCTAATTCATCAGTTTATCATTTACAGTGTATGTAAGATATCTACGACTGTCATAATCATTGTGAATACGATGTGATATCTGCGTCATTTGTACTACTTTGAAAGTTCCAGAACACCACATGTGTTCACCAGTTCTCGTCAATAGCCTGCCACTCACATCGCATTTCTTGCAGCGGACTGATGTGACCAGGGGCGTAGCGAAGGTGTTATCTTTGGGGGGGGGGGGGGTTGGAGATTATCACGGTTTTGCCTACGGATCTGGTAATGCGTAGCGCGGAAACGAGCTTTAACCGGTGGGGTCCTGGGCCCCGCCTAAGGACCCCTGGCTGGGTCCAGGGGGCGCTGCCCCCGGAAGCTCTGAGTTTTAAGTATATCTCTGGGTAAAAAATTAAGTCTCAGGATGGATATATTTTGGTTCATAATGCATCATCAAATACAAACTAGATCCCACCAATTTTAATGTATTAGTCTACTCCTCTCGTCAGGCCGCTATATTTTTAAGCGGTTGGGATCCAGAGGTCCGCCAGTGCTTTAGCTAGGACAATTTCTCAATGCGACATCTACTGATCTGTGGCCTGGGGGAGGGGTCCCCCTCCCCTTTGGAAATTTTTGGAATTTGCAAGTTGCCTAGATCGCAAATGGTGCAATATTTGAGTGGATTTCTGCCCTAATGAGGAACCTCAAAATTTAAACCCGGGTAGAATAAGCATGTTAAATTTTTTTGTGCGACACATTTGTCGCCGTTTATGCGACATTGTCGCACAAATAGGGGCTGGCTAAAAACTGGGCTCGCCTAAGGAGGATTCCGGAGGGCAAAGCCTCCGGAAGCTCTGAGGTTTAAGTATATCTCTGGGTGGAAAATTAAGTCTCAGGATGGATATATTTTTGTTCATAATGCATCATCAAATGCAAACTAAGATTCCCACTATTTTTGATATATTAGGCTATATCCCATTCGTCAGGCCGCTATAGTTTTAGGGGGTTGGGATCAAGAGCCCCGCCAGTGTTTTAGCTTGGACGTCTTCTCAATGCGATATTTGCTGATCTGTGGCCTGGGGAAGGGGTCTAAGGGGAGGGGACACCCCCTCCCCTTTGGAAATTTTTGGAATTTGAAAGGTGACTAGATCGCAAATGGTGCAATATTTGAGTGGATCTCTGCCCTAATGAGGAACCTCAAAATTTACACCCGGCGGGTAGAAATTGCTTGTCATTTTTTTTGTGCGACATTTGTCGTCGTTTATGCGACAGTGTGCCACAAATAGGGGCTGGTTAAAACACTGGGCCGGCTCTAGGGCCCCTGGTGGGGGTCCGGGGGCTTCGCTCCCGGAAGCTCTGAGGTTTTAGCATAATCTCTCGGTAAAAAAATAAGTCTCGTGCAGGATTGGTATATTTTGGTTCATAATGCATTATTCAATGCAAAGATTCCGGTTAATTCTTATGTGTTAGGCTATTCCTCCCGTCATGCCACTGTACTTCAGGTGCTGAACCTGTCGTTCAGAATTGGAACACCAGGGGCCCTAGAGCCGGCCCAGTGTTTTAATTAGCATTTGAACACTAGACGCGTCGGGCGTTCAAATACGACAAGTTGATAGTCGTCCGGCGTTCAAAAAGGGAGAAAAAGTGTTCAGAATCTTAACACAAGCGTTCAAAATATGCTTTGAACGCCAGGATCTGAAGATGGGGTTCTGTATCTGTTTCATTTCGGTGTTTAAAAGTTATAAGCCTGAGATTGCAGTGAAGGGAAGACATGCGCGGCACGCATTATTTTTTTCCCAGGATGTTTGTGGGTAAAGAGGATCCTCAGAAGTTTGCAAATGTGTTTGAAGTCAAGGTTAGTGTTTAGAAGACGGGCTAAGGATACCCTCTCCATGGGTAATCGGGTGCTGCTCCCCATGAAGATGATTAAAGTGAGGAATAATCTGCAGGAAGTTGTTTTTCAAGAATGTCATATGACCCGAAATAGTGCACCTACACGGAAGCCGTTAATTTCCTTTCTTTTCCCGAGTTGCCGACGGACTCAGTCACTCGTCCACTTACACCGACGGCCGTTGATACGGCCGTATAAGGCCGTCACATGCATAATCAATTTGCCGACGGGCCTTCAATTTGAATGGACCAATTAGATGAACAGCCGAAAATCGAAATAGCCGATAACAGACTGGTCCGTTCTCTCTTTCTCTTTTTTCTTTTCATTCTCCGTCTTCCCTTTCCTTCCCTTCCTTTCCCTTTCTTTTCTCTTCTCTCTTCTCTTCCTCCTCTCCTCTTTTCCTCTTCTTTTCCTTTCCCTATCCTCTTTTTGCCGACAGATCGAAAATTTGCCGACGGGCGACCAAATATTGGGGGGGGGGTGACACCCCCCGCTCGCTGCGGCCCTGGATGTGACTTCAGATAACTTTAACGTGTGGCTTTGGTGTTTGAGGTAGATTGAAAATTCTTGGATGGGGTGAACGAAATCTCGAAATTCGGCAACTTTACATTTTCTCTCCTCGCAGTGACGCTGTCTCTTTTTTCTCTCTTTTTTGTGGGGAGAGAAAATGTTCAGGTTTGAAAAAGGACACAGGTTAGGTTAGGTTAGATGAGGTTTAACGTCCCAGTTTCCAACCAATTGGTTCAAGTCGAGACGACCACGGCCTTTTTTCCAGTTGTGGCTCACTGGCTTGTTTTCCCTACTCCATTGTTTATGCTGAGCACCAAGCACAAAGGCAATAGGTTCCATTTTGTGCTTGGTGCTCAGCATAAAGGACACAGATAGGCAAATTTGAAGGGGGGGGGGTCCGGACGTCGCCTCCCCCGTCTGGATCCGCCCACGTGGTGATGGTTGTCTGTAGCTCGGGGTTGAATATGAACGACAACTCCACTCGATAACTCACATGAAGCGTATAGTTCGTGCAGTTCGTGTATGTAATTTCCTCTTTGGATTCAATAAAGTTTACTCTACTCTGCAAAGGAGAACTAGTCTGCGATAGGTGAAAGGAAAGCGTCAGATGCCTCTTTACAGAACCTGATTTAGGTGCATGTTTCATTTTAAATTACAAAAGTGATCCACGTGAAACTATTCCTCATTCCTTCGTCTCTCCTTACATGCCCTCATGTTTACTGCAATTGATCATTTTCGATCCATGCTTAGAGAGTTACACATTCGATCCGTCCCCACCCATAAGCGGAGGAGTACCATATTTCCTGTTGGAGGAGGGGTTACAGCCTTTTGCAGGACCTATTAATGCAAGTTTGCACGAAAATAACATACTTAGCTAGAAAATAGAGAAATTTCTGTCCGAATAAAAAGTTCAAGTCCACCTCCCCAGCCATCATGCAAGCACGTCCCACACCCCGGCCGTATGCTACCTCCCCTTCACTGCTCCTGAGCCCCTCCCCTCCCACACACTCCTATGGCAGAGTAATGTGGAGTGAAGACGAGACGCACCCATTATTTCTTGTAAATCCAATTATTTTAATTCATTATTGTAAAAAAATGCAAAACAATTATTTTTGAGACTCCATTTCAGTATTGCAAAAGACGGCTGCCTAAAATTAAGTAACGACTCCTAACAAGTCTATGACCTCATCAATTTGTCAATGACATCATCATGTGATTTTCATACCAGTAGTTTTCATTCAGGTCACTTCCAGTATCAGTACGTTGGGAATATCGCAGTAGCATTTTTACCTCTCCGTTTTGAGTCTTTTCGCAAACGTACTGCACGATGCGACAGATCATTAAAATAGCGGTTCTGGTGTTCTGCTGGATTTCAACTATTTTGCAGTCCCATTGTAAAACTGAGGAAAATGTCCCTTTCATCGCTTGGTCAAATCAGAAGTGAGTATCCATTTGAGCAAGCCGAGGCCTAACGTTAGGCCTATGCTGATTTGCGTGTGTAAGCCTGGGCTAACATGTAACAAGATTATCGTTGCTCGGTAGGTCAAATGAAAGACCGATTAAATTTTAGCCATGTGGTAAAATACTTTCCAAAACCAATCACAAAATATTGTAATCGAATGTGAAACTATTCAGGGGGTGGGGCACTTCAAAGGAAAAATTTTCATGAAGTTAACATGTAACTTGCATGTTCACACATTTCACATACCAACGTCGCGGAACTGGCGTTCACAGTGGGCTATGCCTAGTATAAGTGTAAAGTTGGGCGTACTGAATGATGACTCCAAGCTGTAGCCTAGGACCTAGCTAAGGCAAGCCCCGTTTGTTCCAGTGTGCATTTAGTGCACTATACACCGAAGATCTTCGGCGTGGCCATACGATTTCGGTCGGCGTGGCGGCCTAGAAACTAGCCTTTGTCGGCGTGCAAAATGCAGTAAGTTGAGGATTGCCGGCGTAGTTGGCGTACTCCCCAGCGTAGCAGCGGGCAAACGGTACTCCCGGCAAACCGATTCAGTCAACTCCCGCTAGTATGTTCACGCACAGTACTGTGCTATATATACCTGTAGGCCTACTTGTATTGCCAATGAATGGTGTATGCATTACGTACATACATACTTACGTACAATCGCTTACGGATTGCCTCTGACTTAGCTATAATGTGTGTATACTGTATACCTGTACGTGCATTGCCAATGTATGGTGACTGTGTACGTATCACGTACATGTATACTGTACGTATGTACGCATGCCTATGGATTGCTATCTACATGCATTGTATGTGCACAGTACAGAAAATCCCGGCGTACATCCCGGCGTACGGTCACGAAAACCTCGGCGTACCTTCGGCGTAGGCTTTACATGGAATGCACCCTGGCGTTTGTTGAGTCGTGGGGCAACCCATGGCCTTAAATCTTAAAGCACGGGTAACCAGAGGGACTTTCACCTTAAGCTTAACATGAAATAGGCCTAGGCCTACCTCTGAATGTTTCAGAAACTGAATGAACTAATTGTTATGCCCCCTTTTGTTCTGGCAGTTTGGTGCTAGGCCTACATGTAAAGGCTTGAAAGAAACAAATGAAGTGGTTTTAAGCATTGGAGTGATCGTTCTGTATTAAGTTTTGGTATTGGCTGATATCCTTTATTTTTGTACTGTGTTGGTATTGGTAAAATTTGCCTTAGTTGCCGACACTACATAAAGAGACACTTTGAGTTGGTTCGTAACATTCCCTAAATTTTTCCAAACCTGCCAAGTTTTCTACATGTACTAATGGCAAATGGTCAAACTAAGACCATCCCCATACCCTACATACAAATAAACTTTTCATGAGTGATTAAGGATTCAGTTCGGTTTTCAAGAAATTGTGACCAGACACATTTTCACATTAGTCTTAATTGTACATATGATGACCATTACAAGCATAGGTAAAAAAATTCCATGTTTTTTAGTTTTTGCATAAGTGTTGGATGTTGAACTTGACTAATTATGCTAATTATAAGCATTGGCATGTGGTAGTGCCCTTCAAAATCCTCACAAAATTATCAATATCAACTCAATGTTAGGGCTGTGACCGTTTAGTGATTAATCGCTAAAGGATCGCATGTGAAATAAATGTTTAGTACAAAACTACCGGCGATTAATCGCAAAACCCAGTTTTCTGTACAAAATAAAAAACAATCCGCAGTCATTACAGAAAATTAGATGTTCACTTTAACTCTTTTTGAAAAAGTGAAATACATACAAATGGCACAAACGTAAACATACGACATCTAAGTTGAGCTCCTATGAGGATCCGTGTTTGAAGTTCATGGAAACTATGTTCCCCGGACGTCACTAACACATTTTACATATTCATCATGTTCAAGGGCACGTTCAAAGTCTCTGTGCTGATCATAGGTACTTGCGATTAATTGCTAAATGATCGCAATATTTTACGATTAAACGTTAAGTAATTTTGCTAAACGTTCACAGCCCTACTCAATGTGCCCCTTTATAGGGCCAATGATTTTCCGCTTCACAAATCACAAAATTCCGTTTTAACTTTTCAAATTCCGCGAAATTCCGTTTCAAGCATAACCCCCTTCCGTAATTTTCGGATTTTGGAGTAATTATGTTAAAAACAAGTCCTAAACTTCTCTGGTTATGATCCTGAAGGCAGCAAACACTCGAAACACACAAACGACCTAGCCTAACACACTGTAGCATAGGCAAACTGGAGCCTATACCGGCAAAATTTTGCCGATTTTCGTAAATGTCCTGCTTGTTTTCTGATCGTAACTTCAAGGAGTTTTGATGATTTTAAGGTAAATTTGCCACCATTTCAGATGGTAAAATGTCTCTATATGTGTTTGGTGTATGCAGGCATTCATTTGACATAGTTCTGAAGAAAAATAAGTCAGTTTTTTGTCAAATATTTACATGTATTTTGAGCTTGATAATTTTTGCCAAATTCCGTGAAATTCCATGCAGAATAGTAAATTCCGTTTTTTTCCGCGTTTTTCCGTGATCGCGGAAAATCATTGGCCCTACCTTTACCATCCCTCTCGTCCCTGACCCTCATAAAATTTGTTGTCATTTCAATGTGCTTTACTATATCTTTTAGGTTGTAACAGTTTACCTCATGAAAATGACAACTAGGGCTACAGTACTTAGCAGTTCAGGTAGTGCCCAATTTATGTTATGGTTAGTGTACTAGTGAGCTCATTGCTCAAATATTGGCATTGAATCAGCATAAGCCTACAGTATAGGCTTATTGAAAATTGAAAGATCGGTATCAGTAATATCACCTAGCCTACTTGAAATATCACTGCAACACATATGTTGGTAGTTGTACATGTCTAGAAGCTACAAAAAATCTTGGAAGCACAGCTATATTGACCAATCAGAGATTTTGACTGATCCCATGGCAACGTCGATGGACCATTGTTGTGAAATTGCATATGTGTGAGATACAACATGACATGGTGCAACCTAGTCAGCAGTCTGCCGACCTAGTATTTGGGTGGCTTTGTGGCTCCCATACTAGGTCAGCAATGTTGGCCATTTGCAAAACTGGACTACTGTACCTTCAAAAATTTTGACTTTTTTCAAAAAATCTCGATATTTCTCAAATTCACGTATACTCCTAGGTAATTGACCTCTACGGATCATTTATATGTGTGAGACCTAAGAATACTTGCACTTAGTATCCAAAAAGAGACCAAAAGTTTTATTCCACATATTAACACTCCCTGATTCCCCCTCAATCCCCCTGTGCATATGTTTGGAACATTACTGTACCTGTTTTGTGATGAGCAGGTTGACAAGTCAGCAATTCATATTTCTATAGCCACACAACTTGAAATCCGAGGTCATGTATCCCATACTTTCTTGAAAACATAATTTGAATCTGACTTTGAAATACTACCTGGGATTGAAGGTCAGTTTTATCAAGGGCTTCAGCTTCTTAATTGAGTAAACTGTATACTAGCTTCCTAAGATACAATTTGAATTCTGACTGCTGTAGAATTTTAAAGACAAGTTAGACTGCCTGGGCTGTATGAAAGAAATTTTGACTTAAAGGTCTGGTGACATGAAAGTTACATAGTTGTATATTTGATGTAAAAAGCATTAAAAATAAAGAAAATAGCTGCAATTCCCATTAAAATCCATCAAATGTTGACCATTTTATGGGAAAATTTCTATTTCACACTTGTATCATGAATAAACATGAGCCACAGTATGCAAATATGTGACATCGAAAGATGGACATACCATATATGGCTCATGTTAGCCTTTGTTTTTTCAACCTTAATTTAAAGGAGACTGGTAGTATTGTTATCCCCTGAGGGGTTAGTTTGAAAGTTAAAATTGTTTCCTTGAAAAATATTGATATCACTCACCCAACTGTAAACTATCTGATCAGAAATTAAAAGATAATTTATATAGGGTTAACAAAAGAAATCTTAACACTGTGCAACACTCCACATTATTTTTGCATAGGCAATGAGTTATTTCAGAAACCATCAAACTTTGAAGATGTATATTTTGAGAACGGTAAAAGATATTGAAATAATTTCCAATGGGTCTTCATTGGAAGACTTAATTCTTTAGCTGACAAGTGAAACAGTCCTTTTTGGTGGCATGTCACAAGACCTTTAATGCCCTGTAGCCTCTTGAAAATATTTCCAAGTGAGGGAAATAAACTTTTAACATCATATCCCTGTAGCTTTTTGAAAACATAAGTTTACAGTAGACTCTGTATTCCCCTAGCCTGAAAAAACTCTTTCCATCCTAGAAGCTAGCTCATAACCATTCGGATACCAGATGCATTGAAGTTGTGCTTTGGGTTAAGGGATACAGTATGTTAACAGTTACTGACACAGTCTAGGCCAGGGGGTCTCGAGTGTTTTCAGCTGTGGGCCACATTTCTGCCAGTTTATAAATGCGTTATCATTGTTGTACAGTAGTAGCCACTAGTAGGGGTGAATCCAGGGTTTGCAAAAAGTAGCCCATTCTTGAGGGCAAATCCTGCACAGCAGGTGGCGGTTTCTTAATTAGGACACCATACTGGATGAGAACCTACCTTAGCCCCACAAAGGTTGGGGATGAGGTGAGAAATTTTGACATTTTTAATGCACTAGATAGCAGGAAAATGCACTCTTCGTCGTGAATTTGCTACCATGGTTCCTCATCTCCCAGGCTTGTGCCACCAGTATTGGGAGAAAATTTGCATCCCAACTGCCCTAGACTGCAGGAAATTGCACTCTTTAAACAGAAATTTGTCATTACAACTCTGCATCTACCATATGTGAATCACCAGTCATGGCCAGTGGGGAAAATATGGCATCAGAATGCTGTGATTGCACTCAGAAAATAACATGTAAAAGTGTTCTTGCCCCTCAAAACTTGCATGGGCCTCATTTAAGGGGCAAATTGAGTTGATATTTGTTATTTTGTGACGAGTTTGATGGAAACAATTGTATGACAATGCTTCTAATTAGCCTCATTACTCACGTATCCGAAAATGGGAGAAATTGTAGGCCCCTAGTTTTTATGAGCTTAAGAGCTTGTACTGTAGTTCACAATGCTTGTCTGGCACCCCTTTTACATGTAAGGTGTGTAAAAATTGAATATTTTGGGGGGAATTGGGAGGGGTTTTTGAAAGCTTTACCTTGCCTTGGGCCACCAGATGTGGACTCCCCATTTTGAAATCCTAGCTGGTGGTCTGATATATATTTAGCTGTAATGTTTCTCTTACAGATACCTCCAGAGTCTACCTTCAGAACCAGCTGGTCATATAATGAATGAAGAAGTGTTGAAGTCCAATGTTATCCAAACAATTTTGCAAAATAGAGACAATGACATTGTTTGTGTCTTTAGATTTAATCAGGTAAAGTTCACTGTTCTGAATTTTTGTTTTCATCTGAAGAATCATCAGTGGGGTCATTGTAAGTGTGAGCATTCCACTGGTAAATATTGTTGTGATCTAGAGTACTATACATCTGTGGTCATAAGTGTACAACTTCTTGTTGGGGAGGCTGAAGCACTTTTGCCAACAATTTTAATGCATGATGGCCTGAAAGTGACATGTATTTTGCCAGAAAATAGCAATTTTCTGCCTGTGGACAGGTCAGCAGGTCAGAGTCAGAGGTCATAATGAGGGTGCTGTGCTGAAATGATCTCTCAATGCCTCACGTGGCTTGGGAAATAATGCAATTATGAGATGTAGCAAGGGATGTATAGGTGCTTGTCAATACCCACAACAGTTTGTTGTGGGGATATTCTGCCTGAATGGGGAGGGAGGTGTTTAAGTCACCAGCCCTTGCCTCATATGCCTATGTTAGTGTTTCACAGTGTGTTTTGGTATTATGGGAACATACTGTACTGTACAAATCCAATGCATCTATCCACTTGATGTGCTTGGTTTGCCATTTATATTCCAATATTGTTAAGATTACAGTAAAAAGTAGCGCATTGATATGTATCACACAGTCTGTTGGTGGCAAACACTATCACTGTGGTCTCTTCAGATATGGATTATCAGTTAAAAGTTTAAGTGTACAGGAATAAAAGGCAAAGTCCATTCCTCCATAATTTTTTTTTTAAAAACTGAAACTGCAGTGTTAGATGTGATTTCTATAAAGCTTATGTGTGCTGTTTAAAGAGCTCCAAAGTGTTTTTGTTCACAATTTAAAGTACAGTACGGTGTGCATCATGGTTAAACCCTGCAAATCTTTGCTTTAGATAATTATCTTGGCCATTAAAGTGAAAACCTAAATTTAATCACTTTGGAAAATTGAATTGCAAACTTCCAAAGGTGGCCACTTCAGGATCGACCATTCATCTTTTAAGTTTATTACATGATATTATTGGCTACACTTCATACAATGGGTAGACATATAGTTATGATTGTAGAGTGGACTAAAACACAAATTGTCAGCAGGAATTTTTGTAATGAGGGACCCATTGATAAAGGACTCCTCATTAAGCCTGACCAAGTCCACGCCCTTTCTAGATTTCTTGGTGTTCCCTCTGGGCTAGTTAGCTGCTGATCATGATAACATTTGCTCATAAAAGTGTTCATAACTCTTTTGTTTGATAATTGACATTTTACCATTGTCTTTGTTTCTACAGCTAAGTATTGATGATATCTCCAAGTATACCAATTCCTACTCACCTGATAGCAATGGAGGAAGACTTACCAACATGAAAGTGAGTGATGTACTGTATACTCCTCACATATTACTTCATATCATCTTTTATCAAACTGCTCTATCTGGCATCCCACTTGTCCATGGGCCAGACCAAATTTCTTCTTCCCCTTATCGCTACAAAAAACTTAAGGTCTGCAGTCCTTAGAGCCCACCCAATATTGTCCCGTGACCCTTTGCTGGGGTTATGCAGGGTTTTCACTCATCATTTTTTCAGGAGTCACAGACCCTTCAAAATAAATTTACAAGAGTCAAATTCAAAAGAGAAGGGGTCAAAATAAATTTGAGTTAAATACTACAAACTTTATTCCTGTGTTTTGTTTATTTTCTGTATTTGTGATGCTTTTTCACTATCATTTTCTTGTAAGACATGATATTCAATCTGTCGATAATCAATATGGGAATTGGAAAGTGCTACATTTTGTAAATTTATTTGCACAATGAATGCATTGGCAAAATTGCGTTATCATTACTGATTGTTGGGGTGAAAAAGCTGTGCGTCAGTTTGTCCCCAGAGGTTTTGTGTCTATGCGTCAAAATGAAAAGTTGTGTGTCGCTGACCTGGGTTCCTGAGTCAGTGAAATCACTGTTACAGGGTATGGTTCAATGTTAAGGGACAAGTGCTTGAAGCAGAAACGTCATACTGTGGCTGTGAATAACTTGCCATCTTTCTGTTTGTACTATGTGGCCGTAGTGTAGTTACAAACACTTGACGTTTTTGTGCAAACTTTGGTGTTTCATAAATGGTGCTCAAGTATGTGTACATTTATACTGAAGACTCCATATTTCTTCACCTGAGTAGTTGAAAAAGCAGATAAAATGGAAATTGTAAAGATTGAAATGTTCAGCAATCATCTCAAGAGAGGATATAGTCTAGTTCATATCACAATTTACAACCCAACCTACCGCTGTTGTTAGTCAATTTTAATTAAGCTTCACAAAAGTTGGGAATAAATATTCTCTTGTACTCTGCCTATGTGTGCATACATATATTTACCGGCCATTTTGAGATATGCTTTTCCAGATGGAGTAATTGCCAATCACATTTAATATTCAGTAACAATTGTTGCTAATCTGTTTTCCCACTCTTTCATCCCTCATGTTGAGACAGTTCAAGAGTTATATTTTCATTACCAAAATCATTTTGTTATTACAGCAAAGTATAGATGAATCTATATCCCATCTAACTCTACCCATGGTGGAACCTGTTCCGCTTAGAGATATTGAAGAGATAGCTGGTCACACACTGTTGACTTATGACAAGTCTAACCAGTGGATCAACAGCCTTACCAAAGATCAGGTTGATGTCATTGTTGTTCCACTACAGTTGTCATCTGACAGGTGTGTATTTCTTTAGAGATTTCTTGGTTTTCTGAGGTTTGTGAATGGAATTGTGTAAGAAGGTGGGCAAAAACTTGGTCACTCAGTTTCACACATGAGTGTTTGATATGACTGAAGGCACATCTGATCTGATGTTGATCTCAATTTCAAATCAGTTAATAGTTGGAAAAAGTGTTATTAGTTGCATCTCATGCAGGACACATGGCCAAGCAGACATGCACTTACGGCCATGATCATAACAATGGATTGTCAGTTCAACTGCATGTGTGTGATGTGAAATGAGACTGCACAAGTTACTGCATGTGTGACTGTCTGTTCAGATGTATGACAGCAAAATTTGAAAAGTAACAGTTCACTGTAGAAAAGGTAATTAAAAGTAAACAATTATACTTAAATAAGGCCAAAAAGAATTAAGTGACAATAATCAGCATCACTACTGTTATTTCTCATAGTACCACATAAACTACTCTTACAAATACAGATTTAATGTGAAAAAATATTAAGTAAAACAAAGTAAACACCAAGCTAGTACATCTTGTATTGGTATATTTATTTTTGACTTAGGTAACTCTAACATCATTGAATGGTAGCGTATGAGTGACTTTGAGGAAACTGACTCTGATTGGGGCCATGGCTCTTTGTTTCTCGTCAACAATGAAGGCTTTAACAACATTTTCTAATTCATTTCTAAAACTCTCCCTTGGTACAGAGTAGGCGACTCTAATTTGCAGTGCAAAACATAACATCAAATTTCAGTACTGCTTTGTTAACATTATCCTGGCTATGTGAACAATAAATGTAACAGTGCAGAAACCAAAGATCATGTTGTGAGCTTAACCCTCTCAGTAAAAGTAGACACACCCACCACTCGTTTACACTGCCTAGCAGTGTCTGAGGGAACCAGATAACCTTGTAATATTTGTCTCCAATCATGCAAAATATCCATTCATTGGATGGACAGGAAACCTGTAAAGATAGAAACAAAAACTTACATTTTACCATTTTTCTTGCCAGTTGAAGTCTAGACTTTTAAAAAGTCAAGATATTTAGTATCCATGTCTCCATGACTGAATGATGTTTTGCTTTCTCATTGTTTGCAATCTGATTCAACTTCACAACTATGTGGACAGATTTGTTCCTTAAACTCAATGAAACTGAAGGGAGTGCCCTCTTGAAATGAATAGTAGAATTTTGTACAAATAAAAGAGTTTTCAATGACATTTCTGTATTTGTAATATCAGATTGACGAAATATTAGTTCAAACTTTCAAAAAGGGCTCTGATATCTCTTTGCATTTGTCTGAAGATTTTTACTGCATAGTAAGGAGATAATATCCCACTATGCATTGCAATTCTGAACAGAGAATGTGAAAATGGTAATTATTACCCTGCAAAAGAAGGTTTTTAGGCTGAAATTGAGATTTGATACATTAAAGGGGACTAAACCTTAGCAGTCTAATGAAATTTGCATTGGAAATGTGGGGTTTTTGAGATATTAGCAGATCTATGTTGTTGCATTTTCCACACAAAGTGAACTTGAAGCAAGCACATGTGACATCATAACCTCACATTACTGAGCTCTCTTATATGTGTTTCTTTAAATTTTTGACAACAAACTTTTTTCCATAACATCACATTACCATGGTGTGAATGCACGAGGGGCATGAGAATTTTACGAACTTCAAATTTGCCATGAGAAACTCATATCCCTCTTAACTTCAAGTTTGAAATAACAGGCTGAAAACAAAGCATTGCTAATCAATGTAAAGAGATTTGAAATGTGAAGAGATAACATCACCTGCTTGTTTGAAGGTCATTTCAGGTTACAAAGTAGTAACTTCATTGGCTTATATCTTGAGAACTACACAAAGAAATGAAAATTGCACCAGAATGCTCATCTTTAGTTCCTCTTTCACATATCAAAAGCACTTTCGCTTAAACCCTTGCTTTAAATATTCACCATGTTTGTACAGTGATATGCCTTACTATTACTTGCCCTAACTAAAAAAAAACTTGCAAGTAGAAAGTAGTCAAACCAATTTCTCTCTAGAAAAACTGCATAAGAGATAACATCAGTGAGAAAATTTTTACTTTTTTTTCAGAGGTGCATCATTGTCGGAAGCTGATGATGTAATTGAAAAGGTGCTGAATGAAGTTACTCAGCTTGGTTTGAAGTACACAGTAATACTTACTGCAGGTGAACCACGCAAGGTAAGTAGGTAATCATACAGACTTGTATCGTGAGTACAGTCTTGTGAATCTGAGCACAACCCTATGGCTATGGTTTTTGTTTTGTGATATCATTATAAGCAAAGTTACACCAGACCATAGAAATTTAAATAAGGAGAATGCTGACACAGAGTATTGCTGTGTGTTTAAACAGTGAAGCAATAAAATAGTGAGGGCACTTGTTCTGTATGGCAAACAGCCAGGTAATTTGCTTATCTCTGTGTACAGTGTATATTCAACTTAGGAAGCTAAATGTCACTTTATCTGTTTTTTGAAAGATTAGGAGCTGTTTCACAACAAAGATCAATCATTGTGCCTGAAGTTTTCGTTTAACACACCTGAGTTTAAAAACTTGTAAGTTTTCCGCCAGTGACTAGGGCAAAAGCAATAACAAAATGTTTGCATAATGAGCTGTTGCTTTCTTGTCATACAGACAGCTTAAATGAGTTGCTTCAGTCAAGATCGCAGGACATCATTCTCCCTTACAGTACTTCAATTTCTATGTACCACACCTTAATAGTACAAACTTGTTTAAGTCTTGAGTACTCCTGTGTTTGTGGTATACTACTGCTAGTAGCATAATATTAAGCAGAGCCACTAGACTTGTAGTGCAATTTATACAGTCAGTGGTGAGGAGTTTTTGGAACCCACTTGCAAATTTTATTGTTCTAATGTAATAGAATTAAATGAATTTCCACTATGTGTATCATCATCAGTACCTAAAGTGATTTCCCATTTGGTGGTTCACCACATTATTTTCAAATAAAACACTAAATCTTGAGTGGTCTTCATGGATATCATTCTCTCTAGACCTTGACTATTTTAGCATGCCTATGCAATGTTATTTTACTTAAGTACTAACAATGATGGGCATTTGCTGTTATCCAATGCTGAGGCTCTTTGATACATGTAAGTGCCTATTGTTCAGAAGGTCTTCACAAACTCTAGAAAAACAAAAAATGTTTGTATGCAAAAAGGAAAGGAATTTGTAACAGCTCCCTCTATTCAGGGGAACTCTTTGGTTTCTCCCAAAATGGAGAATCTCACACACTTCTCAATTTAGTAACATCTAGATATTGTGTTTGGTATAGATCATAAAAGATATCCAAACCTCAGAAAGGGCCATCGCTACCAACATTCTGTGGTAGGGTGCTAGTCAAAAACCATGTAACCTTGTATGCCATGTGGAAAAGGACCAAAAACAGTGTGCAACATATCATGGAGAGTGAGTGTCACAGTGATCTGAGACATGTAGTTCTGTGATACTGATACATGTGTAGTTCTGTGATACTGATACATGTGTAGTTCTGTGATACTGATACATATGTAGTTCTGTGGTACTGATACATGTGTAGTTCTGTGATACTGGTACATGTGTAGTTCTGTGATACTGATACATGTGTAGTTCTGTGATACTGATACATGTGTAGTTCTGTGATACTGATACATATGTAGTTCTGTGGTACTGATACATGTGTAGTTCTGTGATACTGATACACGTAGTTCTGTGATACTACAACATATATGTAGTATTGTAATGTTGATACATGGGTTTCTTTGATACTGGTACATAGTACCACATTTATGTCATGGCAAAATTAATTTAAAGGATTGTCTTTTTCATAAGCTGTTCAAGGTGTGGTAGAAACCCCCTTGATTGAGAGAGGGACAACCTCTCCCCCAAGATGGTCCCGCAAATACACCCTGCAAAAACCTGAAGAAACTAATATGTAGTAACTATAGAACAGTTGGTGGATGCAGAATCAGAATCTTGCCACATGAACTTTACAAAAACGAGGTACTTTACAAGATGTGCTTAAACATCTTCTCTGCTAGTTACCATTGTAAGTAAAAGACCCCCTTCAGACAAGACCCCCTTCAGACCCCCACCCCCTTCATGGTTGGCTGCATGATACATCTTGTATCTCTGTTTTGAACAAAAGTCCTGTGGACCCTCTCCCACTGCAGGCGAAAACTGCAAACTACTCACAGATGAAGTTACAGCCCTGAAGGTATACAAGATTTAATGAGAAGCCCTCAGACAGCCTAGTACATGCAAGAACTATCTTGAACAGCTGGAACAAAGTGTCACTCTGAATTAGTGATGATAGTTGTAATCAATTAAATTGACAGTAGCTGCGATTTTTTTTGAAGGTCAGATTCATTGTGCTCAAAACGTATGTTGCAATTACTTGACTCCTAGCACTACACATAATCTCCTTAGGACCACTGATTTTCTGCAATCGTGGAAAATGGCGGAAAAAGCAGAATTTACTTTTCTGCTTGGAATTTAGCAGAATTTATCAGGCTCAAAATAAATGTAAATTTTTGACAAAAACTGAGTTACATTTCTTCAGAACCATGTCAAATGAATGACTGCATATACCAAAGACGTACACTAACATTTTACCATCCGGAGTGGTGACAAATTCACCTTAAAATCATCAACACCCCTTGAAGTAACGGTCAGAAAACGAGTAGGACATTTACAGAAATCCACTCCAGTTTGCCTATGCTATAGTGTGTTAGTCTAAGTGGCTTGTGCGTTACAAGTATTTGCTGCCTTCAGGATCATCGTCAGACAAGTTTAGGACTCGTTTTCAACATAACTACTCCAAAAGCCAAAACTCAGGAAAAGCGGTTATGCTTGAAATGGAATTTTACGGAATTTAGAAAGTTTAAAATGGCATTTTGTGATTTGTGAAGCGGAAAACCAGTGACCCTATCTGCTGCTTAAATAAAGCCCAACCTAGGAAAAATCTCATTAAAGCAGTTTTTCATTGAATATTGCATGAACACATGTGATGGTTTTCTCACAATGTTGCACTTCTCCACAAACATTATTTATCAATTGATCTTACGTCAAAACTTGGAAAATTTGTTTTGACTGTAGTTCGGCAATACTGTATGAAGAATGCCAGGAAAAACGTTGCAACCAATGGTTGTAACTGTAATGGATTAATCACTGTAAATGTGAGAAGAGCTGCTCGATTAATAATCAACTACAAAACAAAGGGTTGACTTTTAGCATTAAGGATGAAGTATTTTAAAGAACAAAGAGCCAAATTTGAAAAATAAAATTTTAAAATCTAGAAAGAACCTGAGGTGAGTTTGAATTTAAATGTCTAGTGACATGAATTCACGTAGCTTTCTGTTTTGTGGAAAGAGCATATATTAAAAATATAAAATGGTCACAATTTTCATCAAAAACCATGAAATATTGACCATTTTACAGGGAAATTTCTATTTTGCACCAGCAGTATGAATAAACGTAAGTTGATTATGCAAATGTGTATTGTGCAAGAAGGGACTCAGAATACATGTCTTATTTCGTCTTCTGTTTATCTTTCCAGATTGCTCCACCCACAGATAATGAGGTGGTGTTGCAGGTTGGGCGCCATCTCTTGCAAAGTACAAGTGACAACCAAAATTTTAGCGTTGCCAAGTTTGATGAGGGTGGTTGCAAATTATTACTCTTTGTTGAGAAAATCAGTGTTTCTGTTGGACAGACCAGCTCAGAGCTCCCTTATGCTGACGACTGGAACACAACTGCGTCAGAGTGTAACAATGCAAGTTCCAGGAGGTATGAAATCACTTTAGAGTTGTTCTTGATTTTTTTTACACTTTCATTTTCAGCCATACAAAGATTCTCAGAAGACAGCACAGCCTAGACCCAGGTCTAGTCATCATATATTATGGTATCCTACCAAAAGTCTATTGTACGTTCATTTTATAAAACTTACTATTAAGAGTAGTGTAATCATGACTGGAATATATAGATCTTCTTATAGGGTTTGTTGCATCACCCCAGATATATTTAGGAATCCTTGGGTATCTCTATTTACACTTGGTGACTGCACTTTGATTGAAGTAAATTCAAATGATGACTTTTCTCTGATTGGTCAGTGATGACTTGTGCAGATCAGGGAAATGTGATGTAGTTTAGTGCATTGTATTGATAAGTCAGATTGCAGTAGTATTAAAATCACAGTAGGCTATTGTACACTGCAGAATGTGACACTCAGTGAGCAAATAAACACAACTGAAGCTTTGTCTTGGAGGTGCACTAGGCAAAGCTTTTTGTTTTTTCAATTGGAGGGGCTAGAAGTAATTTTAGCTGGGAGAATTTCAACTGTCTGGGAAGCAATAGTTGGGTCTTTGTTTTAAGTACTGATCCACATATCCATCTTGACAATTCCTATCAGCCAAACCTACATAACTACTGACAAAACAGAGCAGTCACTCAGAACCAGCTTCCATCCCTGTAGATTGCTGTCTTGTTAAGGTTGAAATACATAAGTGATTGCACTCTTTCATTTTCAAATTGTTAAAGAACCCTACATAATCTTGAAAACATTTTACAACCCATATAGCTGTGTCGAGGAGCCTGTGTCACCGGTGGATTTTGTACTGGTACAGTGCCAGTACATGTACAATGCAGTGTTGTCATCGAGTACTCTAATTCAAGTACTTATCATTCTGAGTACAAAGCACCTGGGTCTAAGTACAGTGCTTTGGAACCTGAGTACCAAGGAGCAGGGTCTGAGTACAGCGTTGTTTAATTGGAGTACCGAGTACGAGAACTGTTTTACCAAAGTACACCTTTGAGTACCTTCAAGTCCTTTTTTATTTATTCAATTTACAGAACAAAACAATACAATATTCAATATACATGGCTTGCCCCCTTGTCATGCATGATTTAGTTAAGGTTCAATAGCCTACATCTGTAGCTTTCAGTCAGTTTCAGATCAAACTTTTTTATTGCCTAATCTCTGCTTGTCTCTTTACTCGATGAAAAAAAAGCCTTTGAGTAACAGGGAATATTGTTGATATAATAAAGAATACTTCCTCAAACAGTTTGGCATGTTTGAAAAGGTTTTAGCCTTATAAAATAACAAGAGCTGCATTTTCATGGCAAGATAGCACAATGAGCTGCGATTTCTTGTTCTAAGATCACAATCGCATTTATATTGAATGGGCAATGTAGCGATCAAGCAAACCTGCATATCATCAAATTGTGCACAAATGCCCGGTTCACATAAGTAAGCAAAGTTTGGAAATGCACCTGGTATTTTCACACTGCAAACAGATGTTCGAATATGTGAGATGGTGTTGTTCCCATTCTAAATTTTTGTAAATATGATGACAATCAAGAGGTCAATCAAGCACTTTTTAAACGTCCCGCTGGATATTTGTTGTATAAAACAAATTTAATGAAACTGCTAATGACATTTTTTGCTTAGATCATTCAAAATACTTAAACTAGAGTGGTTACAAGAAAGCAATAACCGAGTCAATGGTAGTTTTAACCCAGACCCAAAGAAAACAATTAAGTATACTTTATGTAAATGAAAGGAATGTCTTGCTTTCTTCTTTAACACACAGTTATGAACTTTGTTCAAGTTTTAAAGAAGTTAGGTTGCATTTTACACTAAATCACCAACTTACTGTACACAACTGGACCACAATACTTATTCCGATTCACACAGTGTTGCGCATAAGCAGCAAGATGACTCGTTCTCTTATATGTAATAGGATGTGCTACTAGAACTCCCTAGCAGTACACATTACTGCTACATAACCACTAGATCCAAGACTCATAACTGGTATCAATACTGTTTGAGTAATAATACCTTGAAATGAAAAATGGTAATGAAATTTATGCTGCTCAGTGTTGAGACTAAGTTAGTTTTAAATAATTCTATTTTACAAGAAGTTTTTTATTGGTACTTGTAAAGTACTCATCCTGATTTGAGAGCAGGTACTAAAAAATTGAGTACGAGTGCGCGTATTTTAATATTCAAGTATGAGCACCGAATGATGAGTATGAGTATGAAGACTTGAAAAATGTACAGAGTACAAAGTACTTTTAGAACACTACAACACTGGCACAATGTGATGGTTATGATATAATGGTTTGGCACAGAACCATTATATGTAGCAAAAGTGTCAAATTCTCTTGAAAATAGAATGAACATTCAAAATTTTTGGTTTTGA
Source organism: Holothuria leucospilota (assembly GCA_029531755.1). NCBI lineage: Eukaryota > Metazoa > Echinodermata > Holothuroidea > Aspidochirotida > Holothuriidae > Holothuria > Holothuria leucospilota. The sequence continues at coordinate 54,097,106 of CM055962.1, read as the reverse complement.
AGGTGTCCTAAGGTAATTGTTCCAGAATGACTTCCCTAAGTTTTTACCACTTCTCTGCATATTATTGTAACAGGTCTTTTGTGCAGGAGTAGGTATCGTCAGAAACAATGGGATGAGTATAATTACCAGTTAACTTTTGTGACTTTTTGAGCGGCTTAAACAACCTCTTTGAATTTTCATGAATGTCAGGGCCACTTATGAAAATCCTCCAAGAAGCTCAAAGTTTTTGATGTATATTGTATCATTTTGCAATTACATATGTCTGAATTTAAGGTTTGGCAAGAAAAAAATGCTGACTTTAATCATGAACTCTTTTGTATTCTGTTGTTGGTACTTTCTTCCCCACAGTCTTGTCATGTCAAAGAAGTTTGATGAAAGTACAGGGAATGTCACATACTTTGAAATGACGTAAGTGTCTCTTTTTAGCATGCTCTATACCTTGAATTTTTGTTGAGTTGTTCCTACACATATGTTCCTGGTACTTTGTCATTTAAGATCATAATCTGATAGATGTGAGTGCAACCCCAATCTTTAGCCACTCTTCTAAAGGCTGGGATGAGTGGAAAGTCTTCTTGCACTATTTGCTGACAGTGTTGCTGAATATAGACTGGAAGGGTTTGAAACCTTTATCAGAGAACACCTCAAACATGCAACCAAAATTCCTCAAATTCCTCAAAGAGAAGTATCACCACTTGTGAAACCCCTTTCAGCACAATGAAAAATTGCTGTGCTGAGCAAGCCATATATTTGTCTGAAAATTTCCAGATGGTTATACAGGAATTGGTGGGGAGACATGTGATATGCCAAGTGTATCCTCTAATAGACAGCAAACCCCTCCTTCTAGCGTTAATCTATATTTTTTTCATTTTCATTTCATTTATTTTTGATTTATCGCAACACAAATTCAACAAGCAAATAACAGGGCATATAAGTAGCACATTGTGTAAAAAGGAAGTACACTAGGGAACCCTGTAGGGCTTATCGAGAAGTGACACCCATTGAGAATAAGTGAAAATACACATAGAAAAAACAAAACTGCCTTCTGTTAGTACACATCCCACCATCCTACCCATCACGAACCCCACCTGCCCCCACCCTACCCCGTGCCAACCCTCACCCACTCTTGGACCCTAAGAGAAGTATTGATAGACAGGAAGAGTAAAAAAATACATGGGATTTAGTACAAGCATATAAAGTACCTTTGAAGATTTTTTTCTAAAAGAATCTAAAGAAATTAATTAAATTCTGAAACACAAATTGATCCCTTTAAGATAGAAAGCTAAAAGACCCATTTTTAGACCCTGGTTTTGGAGAACATGTGCATAGCTTTCATGTGTTGAGTTGATTACACTGTGCTCATGTACTTGTAGTAGTGTGTAGCATATACAAGGTATATTGTGTGTGCACCACTCCACTCCCTAACATCAAATGATAGGTCAGTATAACTATAAGTGCTTGTGTGCACCTGGTACCTGGGGTGTACATGAGGGTACTAGGTCTCAAAATTGACCCATGCATTCTCCACCTTGGCAGACCCATTAAAGTGTACCTAAAGTCTAAAATTTCAAAAATATGTAAAATGTTGAAGCTTATTCACTCAATTTAAAATGGAAGATTGCACAATAATTTGTGATGTCCTTTTTGAACTACTCAAAGTACCATCTTATATTTTGTTTTTTGGAAAGCCACTGCACCTTGTGCCAAAATGTGATCACTGACTTATTGTCATACGGTGACTTGGCTATATAAGCCCTCTTTGTACAACATGCTCTGCAAGGGAACTGTTTATTTGTCAAGGTCATATAAACATCTTAATTTCCAAAGAAAATAAAAGCTGGTAATGTGAGTTGTACAAGAAAGTTAGTTGTTTTCATGAAACTTTAGAAAGTTCTTACGCAGTTCTTAAGTATTTTCACTTATGAAAGAACTTATGCAAATGTTAGTGAATCCTGCCCCTGGTCAAATTTTCATTTAAGCCTGATGTTTGGTTCTCAAGATATCAGCAGGTGAAGTTACTAGGTATGTTATCAAAACTTAAAAGTGAACTCGAAGCAAGCAGAGGTGATGTCATTTCCTCACATTTATGAGCAATGCTTTGTTTTCAATGTACTGTATTGACTTTGAAATAGATAGGGACATGACTTTCCCCTTGGGGAATGTGAAGTTTGCAAAATACCCATGCTTATGCATTCACACAAGGCAAGCTTGAGTATGGAGGAGAATATTACTTGTGTAAAGTTAACATGTGAGGTTGTGATGTCATATCTGCTAGCTTCAAGTTCTCTTTAAATTGAAAACCACGCTTTCAGGTCTCTTTAGACTATGTACGTTTTATCTTTTACTTTTGACAGACTTAATTTTTCCCAAGTAAAAGGAGGATCTATGTGGAATTTTAATGACAGTACTGCTGTCATCGAGTGGACGGACAATAAAACTCTTAACTTTAAGATAGATGCCAGTGATACACCAGTGAGGTATTCTTACCACTGTGGTAGGCTGACTTTCACTGAGGGCTCAGGCACAGGTCAAATAACACTTACGCTATCCCACTTCCAGGTAAGGAAAGGACTGTGGTTTCTTTTAATTATTTCATCACTTATGAATTTTGCAAGAACAAAACAACAGCATTTGAAGTATTGACTCTCACTTAGTGAGAAATAACTTACTTTATTTATGACACAGTCAATTTGTGTTTCTTTCAAATGGGCATATACTGTGCTTCTATTGCACAACATGGCCTAGACAGAAAGTATCTTTTATTATTATATCATCTACTCTCCCTATCAAATTCTAGCATTGGCTTCATGTTCCCAAAAATATTACACATTACAAGATAAATACATAACATCATTTGAAAATTTGAAAATTGTGGGTGAACAAGTTATTCATGAACTTAAAAGCAGTGAATTTCTTTTTTGAGAACCTAACTCCATGAAAATAAAGATACCCAGCTAACTAACTTTGCAGTGTCTATTCTTCTTGACACTTAAAGCATGGTTTTTAATTTACGGTAATATTTCGTTCCCCCATGCTAATAATTTCCTTTAAATTAAATTTATCAATGGTTTACCACTTTTCTTGCCCAAAGTTTGTCAGTACTGTGGATGTTTCTTTGACCTCAAATTATACATTTGCTGTAGTAGTGAAATCTTTACAGAAGTTGTGGTGACTTTACAGTTTACACATCACGACACACAGTACTTGCATTTACAGTAGAACCCTGTTTATCTGAACCCCAATTTTCCGAAACCCTGTTTATTGGAACTAGCTGTCAGATTTAACGACAATAATATTTAACACAATTGCAGTGGTATGCACCAGTTTTCAGCGCTTTACAAGGCAGAATTCAATATAAATTTCTGCAGAAATACACTAATTTTTCCCAGGACTCTAAAATTCATGGTAAGATGTCATGATGGCTTAAAGAGCCAACATGTGGGCTTAGAAAACAATCTGGTATCTCATTGTCAAATTTGGAAGAAAAATCGTACGTATTTGTTTTGAAATTCTTGCTAGGGGCCATGAGATGGTATAGGCTCACTTAACCTGTACTAAAATACGTTAGCTTAGCGCAAGTCCTTGTTGCACTAAATCTGAAAGTTCATTTCGTAGTAAGCATCAAACCTAAAATAACAAGAGTAGACCTTACAAAAACATTGCAAATTACTGTTTGAGAGTCTCCTACACATGTCTTCCTAATATTTTTGGAAATTTATGTCAAATTTGTACTCTAGATACTTCCAGATTGTTATAGTTTTTCTTTGGCACATACCTCATTTAGTGTGTAGAAAGAATTGCATTGGTCATTCAGAAGAGTGAAGGCTCAAATTTTGGGAATAAAATCTCTGTATTTCAGAAGTCTATAAATTTATTTGTCATATCACCTGTATCACCAGTCACCAAAAAATAGTAACCAAATGTTTGGGGGGGGGGGAATTTGTCTGCAATTTTGCTAGTCTTTTTTGGAATTATTTCAGGAATATGTTAACACTCTTTTTTATGGACCCATGTGTACCGTAGTCGGCACAAAAACTTGAAATCCTGTTTATCCAAATTTTTTCATAATCCGAACTACCTTCGGTCCACTCCAGATGTGTTCGGATGAACAGGATTTTACTGTACTGTATAATGTATACTGCATAATTGAAAATGCTTCTGTGAAATGTATTAATTATTACTACAGAGCTTATTTGTGAAAGTCATCTTGCTCAGAGTTGTATTATGGAGGCACTTTTTACAAGGCATATCACCAGGGCCCCATCACACAAAGAGTAACACTCCATCTTAAATGGGAAATGTCCTCATTCCAGACAGTTCTAATTTTACAAACTAACTTTTAGCCCCTCCCAAAACTGTCTTAAAGGGATTTGCCAGTGACAAAAATAAATGACTTCAAAAAATGCAGAAAAATTATCTGTTGTAGCAGATAAAAACTGCACCTCAATAGCTTCTAGCATTTGGAAGATACTAATTTTCAAAGATATGCAATTTTTTCTAAGATAAAGTGCATTATGGGAAATCTGTGATGTCATCACAGCACATTAATTTGACTTAGCATTGAATTTCTTTATAATATCAACACCGCTGTAGGGAATATTTAGCAACTTTGTTTGCTATGCCGTACATATAGTGTAGATTTGTGTTAAATCTACATGGAAAGATATTCAAACATTCCAACAGTATCAAATTCCAAGCACAAACAGGACATTCAATTATATAAAAGAAAAGCAAAAGAAATCTGAGGCAATGTGCCCACTTTACATAATATTCTGTGACCTTGATGAGAACTGGAGGTATTTTTTGACAGAAATAAGTAGTCTTTTATGTTAGATATCTTGAGTTAGGTGAAAAGCATTGCTACAGGGTTTGGAGGGGTTGAACTGGATTTTTTTCTCTTTCACATGGGACCCTTGTGAAAAGCCACTGGAAAATGCCTTTATGCTCCTCCCTCCTTGTTCAGACAAAGACCTAGTTTACTGCTCAAAGCCATATCCTGGTGAGCATACAAGGCCCTAATGTGAAATCAGAATTCTCTCTCTGCATGCTGTGAAATGTGAGCTACTATGCATCTTTTGAATTTTCTGACCTATGTCAATCAAACAGCAGTCACCAATCCGAGAATTTTGGTCCCCCTAACCGCCCAAAAAAAGTACTTGGAGTGATGAGCGTGCTCCTGAAGTTTGATTTACAATTCAGTAGGCCTATGTGAATCAAACTAAAGATAGAGCATAACTCTTTTAGCAGTGGTGCCCATGTGTCTCTTAAAATGTTGTCCATTTTGAAAGAAGTTCTATCAGCGACACTTACCACCAGGGGTACTTTAAAATATTGATGGGCTCTTGTAAAATGCGTGCACTTTTTTCTACAAATAACTACCCAATGTTGGACAAAAGTTAAATCATGTATTAGATCAAGCTTCCTGAATTCAGTTTTGTTAAGTGCCCCATGATGAAAGTAATGGTGAGTCTTTTGCCACTGGCCAAGAGAGCAGAATACATATACGAAAGCGGTTGATGGTGGGCTTAAACAGCATGGGGTTTAGGGGTCACTCAAAAGCCTTTGGTGAAGTCCAGGGGCATAGTTACTGATGGAGTCTGGGAGGGGGGCAGCACTTCTGGAAGTTCCAGGGCCTTAGGCTTTCAAAGTGGCAAAAGATGGCCCCCTGGAATACAATTTCTCTTCAGATTTCAAGTTCTTAGATCTCCATATGCTTCAATTTCACAAATTTCTCTATGTTAGTATTATTTTCATGTAGACAAAAGTAGTTGAAGCAGAAATAATTTTTACTTTACCCTTACACTTAGGCTGTTGGCCTCTTGAACCCATACCAAATGCTATAAGTGGGGTTTTCACTGCTTTTTGAGGAACCTTGTATCGGAAACAAATGAGTCAATTACCCAGTGTCCAGCTTTACCAGTTCCTGGAATGGGGAAGGGAATGGGAAGGGTGCAGCGAGGGTGAGGGCTGAATGTTAGGATGACATGACTAGCAAAAGAGTTGGTATCAGGTATTGCCTCTTAACTTGTTATCATTCTTAGCCGCATATTTGGACTCTAGTGCACACTCTACATATATAGTGTATTGTCACTCAAAGTAGTATGTGTGAATTTTTGTTGGGAACTTCAGGACCAAAATACATCAAAACATTTAAAGACCTCATTTTGTTTCAATTTAATCATTGTGGAAAGGATAAGAACAAATGAAGTAAACTTATCTCATTGTTTGGCTATGTAAGCAGTTGTAAAGTATTTGTATTTACAAATGGAATTAGGTTAAACTGAAGGCTTTGTCTCCCTACAAGTTTTTCAGTTGTCTAAGAATTGTGTAGCCTAACTGAACCTGAACTGGTCACAACCAGTACTTACTCTTTGAATCTGTTTCCAGTACAGAGTTAGTTGCAAGATACAAATTTCAGTTCTGTTCAGAAAGTATCTTGTCAAATGAATGATGTAGAAGATTGCCCCATCTAAAAAGGTTTACAGGGGGAGGGGGAAGAGGTCCGAGGGAGAATGGGGACTAATTGGGTTCCAGTGGGCCTATTTTTATCCCAATGCATCCGTGCTAGCTGTTCTTATAAGCGATTACTTTGGAGGAGCAGCTTGGTTTTGTAAAAGTGTTTTCTATTCACCCTCCCCCTCCCCTCTCTTTTGGGGTAATGTTTGCTGCTGCAGGGGGGAATTGCCCATTGCCCTTGTGTACTCTGTATACTGCTTGGTTACACACTGAATGCAAATAGCTTCTTTTGTTCAAATTCAGGATGACTGCATTGGACCTTTAAATGGTCTACATCATAAACTTTTAGCTGTATTTTCATTTGTCTCATATTCTTTTTTCTTAGGTTCAACCATATAATTTAGCAAAATTCGAGTTTGCTCAAGCCAATGAATGTGTCGGATTTGTGACTCCAGGAATATGGATGGGCTTGGTAACTACTCTTATCTTGGTTCTCATTCTGTATTTTGGAGTCTCTATGTTGGCGAGTTTGACTGTCATGGACCAGTTTGATGACCCCAAGGGACAGACAATCACAGTCAATGTAAATGAGTGAGCCTTTAGGATAACACTTACTTCTTGTGGGTTAATTACGTCATGGGCATGTGTTCATATCATTGTTGTAGCTAGAAATGAAAGAGAACCGGGTAAAATATCATCCAATCAGAGTAAGGCAAGGTCCATGAAAGAGGTTGGCTAGTGGGGTGGGGTCAAGGGGCCTGCCATTGGTTGGCGCATAGTAAAAGTATTGGCTACAAAGTAATCACAATATTTCAACTAAATGAATATCATAGTACTTTTGCACTCTATTTCAGTGTGTTTAATCAGTTTTCATGCTGGTTGGTAGAACGATATTTTGCATGAAGAGCGAGGTAGCCACTTGAAGTGATTGCGCAGCAGGCTGGTATTGACATAGCTACAAGCTTGATTCATAGTTTCAGTGGGAAAACAAAAACAAAATTATTTCAAATAAAGTGTTTCATTCTAAACAAAAGGTTGTATTCAGAAAGTAAGTGACAACTCACAAGATGTGTGGTTCTTAACTTGGGTCCAAGTTGATCTGAAGAGGAGGGTTGATCTGAAGAGAGGGAAATTAGATCAGAGGGGTCAAAAAGCAGTGGTTATTGTAGAAGCTCAACAGTTATAGATTTCTTTCAGTTAGCCCACTTCAAGGCTTTATTGTTGCTGAAGTGAGGTTTTGGTATCAATCATCTGGGTTGAATTGGTGACAAGGTCCTAATGGTCACCATCATCAGGGAGTGATAGGAGTTTAAGAAGGTTGAGAACGGTTGCATTAGATATAAATTCTGCATTCCAAAATTCTTTCCAATTTCTTCAGTGCTGTGTAATTACTGAGGAGGTGTTTTCTTTTCTGTGATTAGTGAGCATGTTGGATGATTGGGTTAAGTTTGGACCTGTGATCAAGTGATTGCTGTTTCCATGGGCGGCGACCCCGGGGGACATGTCTCCCCAATATTTGAGAAAATGGCCATTTACTTTGATTTTTCACACAGTATATTATTTGAAAATGGAGTCATCCCCCCCCCCTCCAATATTGAGAACAAATCTCCGCCCTTGGCTGGTTCAGTTCCCACCTAATCCATTACATTGCATCCTTGGGGAAGATGTTTTACCTCAATTGCCCCTCTCCACCCAGGGATTAATTGAACGTTTACCTGTAAGGTAACATGTCTTTGGGTATAGTGCATAACCGCAGCTGCCTGGATGGATTGTCTCTGGGACAGATTATTTATCAGGGGTAATGCTTGTAAAGCTCTTTGTGACCTATGAATGTGGTATAGCACTACATAAAACCAAATAATAATATTATAAGATTAATAATAGATGTAATCTTCCAAACTTTATTTTGCTCTACAGTTCTGCAGATCTGTTTTTTTGTGGTACAATTACATGTCATTTGTTCAAAATCATGCAATATTAAAATCTTTATCGTGAATTTGTAAGTAGTTTGTTATCTTGAAACTTTCATTATATGTTATGTCTATTTTAAATGTATGTAAGGGACTGAGCTATTCAGTTTATGAAATTTCCTTTTTACGAATATAAAGCTGTGATTTCGGTTATGAAGGATTATGGGTATGCTGCTCTTTTGCATGGAAACGGAGTTATCTTCTGTGATTTTAGTGAGTATGTATTCTGGTAGGAATATAGTTTTCAGCCCTTTTGTTTCAGTGTTACATCCCATAAAGGGCCATTGTGGTCAGCCCAGCTTGAATGCACATTCCTGGGTAAATGAGATAGGCTTATTATAAAAATTGCATTTCAAATGGGGCAAGATATTTGTGAATTGTTTGAGCTTCAGTAAAATGATAAATATAGCTCATGGTGGTTGTATCATCAGGGCTCAAAAATGTGTATTTAATAGGAAGTTATTTTTCACAAGTTTAACATGTTTTCATGTACAGTAAAAGCCATATTTTCTTCTAATGGCTAAATAAATATGGAAATTTTCTGGCAAGGAGGTTCACTGATTCCTTGTGTATTTTTCATCCATGCATATTGGTGAACTAGTTAACAGTGGGAGTTACTTTTATATGTTTAGGTTTGTGAGTAGCAGAGAAAAAACGTCCATCAATGGTTCATTTTCGTTGACAGCACTTTTGTTCATACTACCATTTGTTTTGTTTAAAAAGGTGTTAGAATTCAAGAGAATAAAAAAAAAAAAATTCGGAAAGGAATTGCATCTAGTTGTGGATTGGTTGGGTCAACTGCTTTAACCCCAAGATTTCAAGTGATATTTAATTTGTCGGCCAGTAACGATTGTGTAGTTGGACGTGTGAACTATTGACTATTCCACAGTGAGATATAAAGCTCTCTTTTGTGTGCTTGCATGAAGCCTTTTTAATATTCCTGCATGATTTGGTTAAAAATGTAGAATTCAGATCAGTTTTGACATGCAAGCTCGTTGAAAGATTGCATAGAAATGGAACTAGTTGATATAATTTTAGTGGGAAACTTAATGCAAATGATGGTTGATAACCTCATTATACGACGGTACTGTAATGCTAAGTTTTGTTTTTTTCTTCTTCTCTTTTTGTGGGGTAAAGGGAGCATGGGTAAGGTTCTGTAAGACTGTAAAGATATAGTTTATTAATTTCTTTTCATTGCTTTCATCATGATAGCATTAATTCCATTCCAGTGAGGTGTGGTAGTACCTGCAGTATCTTGTATAGAGAAAGCAGGTTTAAATCTAAAGCCTTTGCGAGCTAGGGAGGTCCTAAATGATGTTATGCAAACCACAAATGTCCTAAAAAATGTTGCTAAGTGTCAAAGTACAGAAATTTATTCACGTCAAATGATCACTCTTAACAGTGTTGAATGGCTACCATGTACATTGCATAAAATGTCACATTAGCTATAGTTTGGAAAAGAATAGTTCTATAAGAAATTTGGTCCCACTAACTTATGAAAGCTTTGTTAATGTTAAGTTGATAGACTAATTTCCATTCCTTAACCGAAAAATCTATCAATAAGGCTGTAAAAATACTAGATAAAAAGTACCAAGGTTATTTCTTTCAAACCACAACCTTGTTGCCGTCATGGGAGCACCACCTGGCATATAATACAATCACACTCTGGTAGGCAGACATACAGCAAAGTAATATTTAAAGAGTTATACTCCTTATCCTACTGCAAGAAGTACTAGAGCTGATAAAGAGACTTGTATTCCAGTTGCGGCTCAAGTCCCCCCTCCTACACTACCTGACTTGAAAAATTCTGGGCAATTTTCGCCTATTTAAATAACACAGAGACTCGAGTCAACGACTTGACTCGAGTCCGTAAAATAGCTCCAGTTGACTTGCTGAGAAAAGAGTGACTTGGATACATCTCAGCTGTTAACTCAAATGCAAATAGGACTTACCATTGACATTTGTCTGTCTTAAGTCCAATACAATCTATGCGGTAGGTATTTACTAAGATGTATTCCCCTGTTTGAAAGAAAATGCCTTTTGAGCAAAGTTTCCTCTAAGCTGTCTGAAGTTCAGGCTGTGTACCCCCATATGTACCTCTAGGATAGGTCAGTTTGACTTGTGGCTCTTCTGCAACATTTACAGTTTTTTACTCAAAAATCAAGAAAATCGTCCATAGGACTTACCAAACTGTAGATAGTTAATGGTTTATCTTCAATGAGTTGTAGCATTTTAATAGAATGAGACTACTTAATATTAGAGAAGTGTCAAAGTGAGATGGAAATTGGAGAGTTACTATGGTGTCAGGTAATATGTATAGGGATAATATTTTCCCCTCCTCTTGTTCTGTATTCTCAGTTAAAATTAGCAGTAAGGGAAATTTAGGGCTGTGAATGAAATGCTAAATCCTTCAAATGTTGAATATTTAAAGCTTATTTTGGTTTTTTGTTACCTGGCTAACAAATCCATTTCCAGTACCCCACTACAGTACTCCATCCATTGATTTGAATGATTCTTGTCTTGTCTTTCTCTTATCTGTGTCTCAAGATCAGCATCGCTGGAGGCACATTTTAGGGCCTTCAGCAGCTCTAAAAAGGGACTTGGGGTGAGCTTGACATTCCCTATGGTATAATAATTCCTTGGCTAAGGGTCTTCATTGTTCAGTTTCTGAAATCCCAAAGCTGTAATCAGTTCCAATAAGGGCATATGGTTATCCTTGTCACAATAACGTCCAAATGGCATGGGCGATAGCCCTGTTTTTTCTGGCGCTGCTGCTTGAGGCAGGTATGAACGGCGTTTGTCTTGCCAGAGTTTTGAATGGTACCTTACGAGAATGAGTGCATGTTAAGAGAATGATTTCGTTGAAAAACTAGGTATGTGATGCATGTAAATGTTTATTGTAGAATGTTGAAAGGAATAAAATATAGTTGTATTATTATTGTTAAATTAAACACATACTGACTTTGGTGTTTCTTACTTTAAGGAATGATTTTAAAAATAAATCAACTAGAAGAAAACCTGATCAGATAGTGGCTAGGGGAGCAAGGGGGAAGGGACACTGGTTGCCTCCACCGTGAACCCTGATGTGGCATCTCTTTCCTCGATATGAGAACCAAAGGCATGGTTTTGTGTGCAGAACTATGATGACAGTCTTTAGAGTGCTATATCCAGAAATCTAGGGCATTTGGGATGCCGAATTTTGTAACCTGTGAGTGGGAGTGAGGTTGGTTTGAGTGGTGCTATACACCTTCCCCCTTTTGGAACGGCCCCAAGCCCCATGAAATACTCCTGGAGCCACCGCCAAGTTCAGGGGTATAAGTTGTTTTGGTTATAATGCTCCACTTCAAAGTAAGCTTATCCTCATAGGTAGATGGCGAGATATTTCATTATGGGCTGGAAGGTGTTTGTCCAGAATTCTTCAATCATTATATGAATATTGCCTTGAATGTACATTTTGCTTTGAATGTACATTTTGCCTTGAAAAAGGGACAATGTTTTTTGGGTGGGGAGGTTAGTGGGTTGCTTCATACACTTACGTTTCTCACGCCCTCTGTGACATCAAAAGCATGTTAAGGCTATGTTTAATAAGCTGGGCTAATTATTAGGACACTTGCCACCAAGTTTTCACTCCTTACACTTGATTTAGAAGCAGGGTTACCCCCACATTTCATATTTTCACCCAATCATTTTACGACCAAACTTTTGCAGGCCAGTCAATTAACTGTATTTTTGAGTTTTGATATTCACCAGACTTGCATGATTTGACATTCATTACATATGACTAAGCGACATTTATGTACGACGGAATACCGGACTACTAGCTCGTAGGCTGTGTTTAGAGGGGGGAGGGGATTGAATTGCAACAATGCGAGTTAGGGGGAGTCCTTTCCGTTCCCTCACTGTCACAAAACATTACTGGGATTGCAAGGCACTGGGAGTCCAAATCCCTCCTTTTACAGACATATTTTTAGGGAAAACTGGCATTTTCTTTTAGTACAGAACCTACATGCAATTTGTCTTATGGAAAATAATTTCAAGTGTTGCAGTTTCTGCAAAACTTTGCAAGCAACCGTTCACACAAGGTTGACGATTATTGGGACAGGAGTGCGAAACTACTTGAAAAAACACACACATTTGACCAGGCAAGTAGCAACGAGGTGGGCGCTACCCCAACAGGAGGGTGATATTACCTCACCTAATATCAGCTCCCTGCCCCAATAATCGGCCTCGCCCCCTCCCAGTAAAAACCTCCAATTGTGTGTAAACGATACAATTTTTTAAATTTTCCTGTAGGAGGATCCCATACCCCGTCCACAATTTCGCCTGCAAGGCACTTCAGATGCCAAAAATTGTTTTTTTTCCCGAAAAATTGTAGTCTGGCTACGTACCTGCCTTTGACCCCACCATATCCATCATCACCTTCTCGCATCGCTCAATTAAATAGGCAATGGGGATAATTTACCTGACCAAAGAGCTAAAATTTCAAGTTGTGGCCTACCTAAATCGTGTTTGAATGTCATTCCTGGGTCATTTACTAAAGTTTGTCCAAATGCGCGCCATTTATACGCTTTCGATGTAGGGGCCTATATTTTGGTAAATACTAATCCAGTAACAACAGAAGTCGCGTAAGAGGAGTGCTGCCATGAAGACTTCAAAAATGCCATGGCCAACCAAAATGTATAACAACAAATACATACTTCCATATCTTTGACATCACGCTACAAATGTTGCTGTAAAGGCTACTCGTGATATAGTTTTATATCGCTCTGTATTGCTCTATATCGCTGTATCTTGCTCTAGGATCGTCTCTTGATGCGAGGTCCCTACATAGGTTGCAAATGTACCTCTGTTTTCCGGAAGAGCAGATTGGTCCGAATATTATTACCCTATACGGTCATAAGATGCGGAGTGCGAGCCCTTTTCCATGACAAAAATCCCATGCAGACTATGCACCGAGAAACTCTCAGTTCCATAATAAATTTATCTGCCAATTAGACGGCCAGTAGTTTGCCTGGTAATTCGCAAAAGCTTTCAGTTTTCATGAAATATGTCTTCTCTTGTATTCCCGTTTCGCACTCTTGCAATGTTGTGCTCCTCTAAAATCACTCCTACGGACACGAACAATCGGTCTAAAGCCCTGACCGATGAACAGTGCGAATACGTCAGGAGAAGGTATTGAAAATAAGCCAGCGGTGAGGTGTTTCTGGGAGCGCGCGAAGCGCGCAAAAATTTTGATAGTTTGCGAAGGATTTATGAAAATTTTGAAAGTTTCAGAACGACTTGGGATAGAAATTGATTAGATCCATCACTCAGTCGAAAATACACCTCACCTCACCCCTTGCAGAAATCTATAGCTTAAACACCTTTTGAAAACATTTTAAAATATGATCGGAAATTTTCAGAAATTGATGGGGGACGTGCCCCAATGACCCCCCTGTGCCCTTGTGCCTTGTGCCTCACAGGCCGTGTATAGCCGAGGACGATTAATCTGGCCTGCGAGATAATTTACTATTGCAATTTCATATAAATACTGGCATAATAACTATGTTTATACCAACATGTAACAAGTGGTTGCACAGGAAGGAGACAGGGGCCATCTTGATGCCCCCGTCCGAGAATTTTCCATATTTTTTTGCGCAAGTCATGATAACCAAGATAGAGTGTACGTATACGTTATTAAAGTGTGTAACCTTTGACGGCGATCAGTCGCCTTGATGATTTACCTTTTGTTGTTCTCAAGGAGCGCAAATCCTTCAATAAGGACACAACATTTTGGCAAGTTTCGCGCCCTTTAGAGTTCTTTCCATCCATAATTTGCCTTCATTCAGTAAATATATAGGTACCCCCCCCCCCCCATTGCCTAGTAACCTACTTAGTTTTCCTAGGCTGTTCTGTAAAAGTTTGATAAGTTCATCCTCAATCGCATAGCTCAATCGCTTCAAGAGGCTACAGACTATACATTTTCAATTCACCCCGCACTTCAAAATAACTTCCTACACCTGTGAAAAATAGATTTCTGCAAAATAATCGGTGTGACGGGTCTGCCCTTTGTCGACCAACTCTAACCGTAATGCGATACTGGCGAGGGTGTTTCTGAGGGGAGGTGTCCACCTCCGTTTTATTTTTTTTTTCTCATGTAGGTGGATTAGATGCAAAGTGGCTTTAGTGAACGGTCTCAGTTGGAAGGGGTTTCGTCAAAGGGGCATTAATGGCATTCCCTTTCCCTTGAAAAAACTTTTATTATGTGCGTGAGGTGTCTTAGATGAAAACTGGTGCAATCTTTAGTGAACCTTAGAACTGATTATGTTTCGGGAGTCTCTTATCAAGTGATTTTTTTTTTTTTTTGCAAAGGCATGCCAACCCTTCAATGTGAGTAACCGAAGAGGACCTTCCCTTCGCCTTAAGTACGTCAGGGAGGAGGTCGGCGGGGAAGTTTCAGGTAAGCATATCCACTTTGTGACTGGGTGTTTTCTGCGCTACAAAAGCGCCTCCGGAGACGTGAATCACCTCTACGCTTTAACGCCCCTCCATTCGTGAAGCTTTTCTATACCATTGTATAACACAAGGGGAGATAACACTGTCAGTATGGAGAGCGGAAAAACAGAAGCGTAGACTGAAGCACCCATTTTTGAAATCTGATGTGGGTTTTTCGGTTTCGTTCGATCACTAACCCTTGCAGAACCACCGATCCCAACTTGAGGCAAACATTTAGTAAGATCGCCATTCCATACTGATTCCTGATTTTCAATATCCGCCCTCACAAACATAAAAATGCACAATTCAGAAGGCCTTGGAGATATTCTTTTTATCCATCTCATTTTATTGTCACTTTTGATATAATTATGATACAAACAGAAAAACATGCAAATGTAATTAGTCTACGCTGACAACAAAAGAATTATATCTGATCTGCTTACATCGAAACTTTAACATATTAAAATGAAGATGTTCTTTTAAGTAAATAAATCTCGTTCATTTCCAAAACTTTCCGTCAATTCATTGAAAGTAATAAAATGATTCCCTTTGTTCACAATTTCCTTTTCCACTTCAAATAAACTTGACATTACCAAAAATCCCATATTTTTGAGTGCTGTTTCTTTAATTTTGGAAGATAAATGAAATATTTGATATGGAAAATTAAAAAAATTACATGGATATTCCAGATAATTCTTATAACCAATGCAAAAATTTTCTTTTGATGAAACGGTTTTTTTACAAAAAATGTTGATTCTACGTCCAAATGAGAAATGGCACATTCCCAAAATAGATGTTCGATCGATTCTCAATGCATGTAAATTTACAGAAGGAACAACTTGGGCTATCGTCAATTCCTAAATCAAAAAAAAACATGATTAGTTCCAAGAATAAGATGCAAAATTTAAACTGAAAAAAAATGAGTTTTAACCTCTTGAACGGAGTATCTGGCACACTTGAAGACCCTTTAATTCCAGTCAAAGTTTAAAGGTGGGAGGTTCCTTTTTTCAATAATAATATATAATAATAATAATATAGTATAGCAGTTTTCGATACAATACTTTTTAAGCGCTGCACTTTCGAAATAAAAACAACAATACTTTCCTCGTTATTGGCCAAAACTTCGTGAGCTCGGGAAAGGGGATTAGAGGCTTTCCAGGAAACTGGAATCGTTGAATTTTTCCCAGAGTAAAGAGTATAGAGGGACACCAAAATACATAAATTTTTTGAATAAATTCATCTTTAGAAAGTGCAGTACCATCATCACGGAATAAATCACTGACAAATTTCACACCTTTGTTATGTAAAACATTACAATAAACAACCTTTTCATCAACATTTTATAAACGAGTTGTTTCAAAAATATCCTTTTCAAAGTTCTAAACTTGGGGATAAGAGTGTAACCAAGCCAAACCTTACATTATAAATAAAGAAGTTCTTAACATACGGTAGATCATTTGGATTGACTGAAGTTACACTAAAGAGAAGAGAAAAACCATGATTTCGGAGGTTATAATTGGAGAACATTTTCTAGTCACCATGTGTCTCATCAAAACATCTTTTGACCCATGGGCGGCTCTAAGAAATTTTGTTTGGGGGGCAAACTCAAGTCCGTATTTAAGGAGGTTCAGAAGACCCCCCCCCCCTCACGCAATATTAATGGTCAGCTCCGGATAGTACAATAGGAGTATGGTTATTATATGTATTACAGCGATACCCCATGTAGTTTTCAAAAGCTCTTCAAAAACCATTTCAGGCAGTCAGTCATGAGCTGACTACTTTAAAAATAAATACAACCATATCAACCGATTGTTACTCCATAGGGGTGGAGTAAGAGGCAGTGAAATGGGCAGAGCGGTTTGATCCATTTGTCACTATAAAATGAGCCCACCCTTTAAATATTTTGTTGTTTCTTTCATTGTGTCACAATATGTTTCAGCTTTGCCAAGAAGCCATAAAATGTTGGTTTTCTGGATTGTTTTCTTAATTAAACTAACGAAAAGTTCGAGTATGAAGACATTTGAAAACGATGAAATGATAGCACTATTCTGGATCTCAGTACCGGTCCGAAACGGAATCTTTTAAAGGGGGAGGGGAATTCCCCTAACTCAGAACGACGTCTTATCCTTTATACAAATAGCTAGGCCACTAGTCAAAAGTCTCATTACACTGAGCTTAGATTGACAGTTTGGTGTGTTTATTTTAAATCAATTGAAACGGTATACTTTAGCACAGAGGTGGAGAAACTTTTGCTTATAACAGGCCATTTGACAGTCATAAGACCGCTCGTGGGCCAACGGCGCTGTCAGTTTGGACAAGGGAAGGGAAACCTCTAATGCTATGGGAAACACAATACGTTTAGGCTACATGTCAGTTACTTTTTGTAAACAGATACCTATGCTAATCTGGCCTGGTGATACCCGGGCAAAACTGCTTTTAGTCGTGGATGATAATTAACACGATAATGGGTTGTGTATCTAATGACCCCGAAAGCTTTGAAGTGTCTGCAAAACTATGGGCATTTAACTCCAGCATTACCGTTACACTCTGGAAATGACATTATGATGCCAAAGCTAATCAGATTAAAAAAAATATCACAGCGTGATCATTTGTTTTGATTACCGCTAGCACTAATGGCATGTCCATTTGTGATGTCTGGAGTACATATAGTAGTAAACAAGCAACTAAGAAAACGCGCGCGAAGCGCGCCGAAAAAATGTCTTTTTGAAAGCACTTTATTAATGTGAACCTTCGCATTGCATTGGAAAGTTATTCACTTCTTTAATTTTAAACCCACTCAAGGAAAAGGGAAGACCTAACCCATCTCAAATTACATGTTTTATTTATTTATTATTACTATCTTTGTTTTTTTGGAAAATTGAAGACCATGCTTTGCAAACTTTTTTTTTTGGGGGGGGGCAAGTGCCCCCCGTGCCCCTGTGGCGAGCCGCTAATGTTTTGACCCAACTTGGTACTGGAAATGAAACTTTCAAGATGAATAACATTTAATCCCCCGTGTTCATGGTCGTTAATTACAGAAACTCGTCTAATTTTGTCATGAGTCCACCCCAAATAAATCTGAAAATAATAGAATGTACGTCTTTAAGGAAGGAATCAGGTCAATTTGGTAAAACCAAACACGACAATATAAGCTGAGAAAGTGAAAAAGATTTCACCAAGGTATTTCTTCTCACTGAGAGTTAGATTTCTTGAAGCCCATAGATTTAAGATTCTTTTAAGCTTCGACAATTTTGGAGGGAAGTTGAGTGTAAAGAGGTCCTCTCGATTGTTAGTGAAGTAAACTCCCAGCATTTTTACTGGACCAAGGGTTATATTTATAAAAAAAAAATCATTCAAGTTATTGCGTCTGTGATTTACAAATCTTTCCAAAGGAAAAAAGAGATTTATCAAAGTTTACTCTTAACCCTGATGCCAGTGTAAACTGCTCAAGTTATATAATTACGTTTTGTAAAGAGTTCCTGCCACCGTCGATGAAAAAGGTGGTATCATCTGCGTATTGTTATATTTTTATCTCTTCATCTATAACAAAAATACCTACAATACTGCAGTCATATATGCCTTTTAGAGCAAAAACATCAAGGCACAACATAAAAAGGCATGGACTCAGGGGTAGCCCTTTATTTAACTCCACCTACTGAGGGGAAAAGACTGAGAAAAATATCCATTATTGAATACGCACCTAAACACAATTTGAATAAAAAGTTCTAACCCAAGTAGCAAAATCAGGACCTAAGTTTAAAATCTCCAAAACTTTGTAAATAAAACTCCATTCAATCCAGTCAAAGGCTTTTTCAATGAAAGGAAGTCAAGATAAGGAATATTAGCCAATTTTTGTTGTTTTCCGCTCAGAACTAGATCAAATCTAACACGAACCTTATATTTCACCAAGATATCAGTTTCTCAAGAAGCCTGATTGAGTGGGTCTATTTATTAAGGGAAGCACGGTTTTCAAGCGGCTTGCAATACTTTTAGTAGCAATTTTGAAATCGGTATTCAGCAATGCAAAAGGTCTAACGTTTTTTAAGTAAGGAGTGGTCTTTACCTTCCATTAGAATCAGAACAATCACACCACTCCTCCGCTTATCTGCTGGTTTTACATGTGTAAAACCATAGTTCAGAGAAGCAACAACAAGGTCACCAATCAAATGCAAAAATACTTGTAGAAATTGACGGCCAAACCGTCACACATCAGGAGATTTGTTCAGAGGCATATTATCAAGAGCAGTGGTTCTCAAACTTTTTGAGGGTGAGGGCCAAATGGAAAGGATGGAAAGAAGTCGAGGGCCGCAGAGAGCATCTCAGGCTTTGAGAGAGAACAACAATTGGAAAGAGTGAAATCCATACTTAAAACGTCCCAAATCTAGCTGTGTCTACGGCAAACAAAGGCACAGTTACAAAGGTTTCACAGGGAGCGGTTCCTGAAGCTGTTAAGAGGACATGCAGTTTGCACTTTTACAGTGTCCAAAAGGAGTAAACCGACCTCAGTCCCACCATGGTTGGGGCTGAGGTCAGAAAACTTTGCTTTCCAGGCGCTCTAGATTGCAGGAAATCGCACTATTCACCACACATTTGCCTCTTCAAATAGGGGTGGCACCCGGGTGGAGGTCAAGCTTCCCGATGGAGCGGCCGAGTTTGGCGCGCGCCGAAAATTTTGGGGTTGCTATTGAAGAAAATATGAAATGGTAGTCTTTATTGGGCAATATGACCTACTCAGGGCAAAATCAAGAAGTTTGTTGCTGCGGCTGGTCGCCGTCCGGGGATTACATACTTTATCGTACCAATCAAGGCTCCCCGACGAAAATGGAGTTTCCCCGACAATAGGGTTCATGGCCTCCTGCACCTCCCCAATCTGACACCACCCGTCTACAATTCTGCGTCTGGCATGCGTGGGTCACCAGTATGGTCATTTTGATGTTTATTGTCAAGCGTCGGTTTGTGGTATAGGAGAAACATCTGGCATTCCAAATTAAGTAGAATGCCGACGAATCCGCCCTGAAACGGATGAACTCACAAAAGTTCTGCACTTATCCTTCGTTAGCGGCCTGTATATGTGAGGAAGCTCTTGATCAGTTATTCTAAAACGTGGTCAGATAGAGATGGGGGCGGCTAAGTTTGAGGGTCCCAAAAGTCAAAAAAGCTTTGATTTAATGATTATACTTTATCTTACAGAGCTATGCAAACAGCGAGATCATATATTATAAAGGTCTCAAAGACATTGTTAGTGACAAAAAATTGCAGAAATTTTAATTTCAGTCAACAATCAACAAACGCTCAACATGGCACGTTTCTCAATTGTACAGTCACCTCACGTCGCAATTAAATTTTAGGGATATACATTTGCTACAAGCTTTGTCACTACAAACAGGCCTAAAAACACTCCGCAATGCACCACTACATGAATACATGCCACCGTATACGTTCATTGTCAACAACGAGGGACACGAAATTAGTCTTGGCTGGATAGCCTGTGACTGAACTATGAATAGACCACAAAGTCTGATACGTAGGCAACCTAGCACTCCATCAGAAGAGCAAACTTGGAAGGAGTCAAGAAGTGACTTTATATTACACAATGTTACCTCCTACTTTGCTAGGTTTGTTCGTAGTGTCGAATATGAATTTTCCCAAAACCTAAAATCAATTCAGGGGCCGCACCGACAGGGTCCGGGGGCCGCATGCGGCCCTAAGGGCCCCGTTTGAGAATCACTGATCAAGAGTTCTCTTACACTCCTCGTTGGAACAGCATACCTTCAAAAGATAAGCAATTATCAAGAATCAAGTTATGTTGAAAATGAAAATCCTGAAAAAAAGTTGTAAGGGTCTTAATTGTCTGAAGTAAACACTTTCTCATAAAAAGGTTTCATTTCGTGATGAATAGCTTTATTTGTCTCGTTTCCGTCCTCACGCCGAATGGGACGCATTGTATTACGAGACTTGTTTCGTTTTTCAAGATTAAGGAAACAGCTAGTATTCTGTTCACCGACCTCAGCCGATCTAAACCTCGAACGAATTATAATCCCATTAACTTTGATTTCATACAAGTGGGAGAGCTTGCTGTGCCTCGTTCAATTTCATACAGGTAATTTGGGGGTCTGGCAAATTCCCCCATCCCTGTTCTCAGTACTCTAAATGTATTTCAAAGTGCAAGTCCCAGTTTCAAATATATGGTGTCATTCACTCGCTCGGTTCCCCCTAAAAGATGGAGCTCGATCTTTAGGACATTATCAGCCTGGGCATAGCCAGAGGGGCACGGAGGATTTGTTTGCCCTTTCAGAGGCCTTAAGTTCCCTTGTTCCCTTCTCCCATGTTGTAACAGATAGCACCGTAAATGTTCAAACATGCGGTATTCACTCCAGCAAAGTGAAGTAGCGTAGGCAAGAGTGGGGTTTTTGGAGGGGGGTTCAACGTTGTCCTCCCATGACTCACGTGCAAGAAATAATGCCCCAAAATTACCTTCCTGGTCTTTCTCCTGTAATCCACCGGAGAGCTCTCCCTGAAACCCACCTGACTGAGGCAGGCCCCTAGGCCTACCCCCATCAGGAGGGCTTTGTGGTTTGGTGGTAGCCTTGGTGTCACTGGGTTAGTGCGGTCTGAAACCCCCCTCCCTCCCTACAAAATCGTGGCTGCACACGTGGCAAAGTGCAACATACTGCTGTTTCCAAATATTCAGTGTCAGGCTACCGTTCGGCATTCCACGTTACATACCCAGTCTCAAATAATTACCACACTAGTTCAGCATCACGGGATATATTTACAGCTACATCATATACCATGGGCCGCACCTGGGGTTGGTATCTGATATCTGAGGTGCACCATCTTCCTGTCAGCTCAGCTGTCGATTCTCATTCACTCATTAATTTCATATTAAATTCAACATTAAGTGAAGCACCTGTCGAATTCAGCTCCAAGAACAAAAGTAGTTGGACTTTTTAATTCTTGCTATCAGCAGTCTTTTATCTTGGCTTCCAGTGCTTATTCGTAAACAACACTCGTAAGCGATGTTTGCTTTCTTGCTATCTTCCGAATGGGTGCAAAGTCGGTATTTTGGGTCGATCGATATAGTCTTAACATAAGAGAAGTGTTCACGAGGTTAAACAAAAACAATTGAAGTTTTTAAAAGACCGAAAGCGGATTACTCACAGATATGACAGCATAACGACAATGTGAGAGGATACATTATGTAGACGATGTTGAAAGAAAGGTTGAAAATCGTGTACCCGCTATCAGGGGTGGCGCCAGGATTTGCCCGACAGGGAGGCCAAGCTCCCCGACGGGGGGGGGGGTGGCCGGAGCAGCAGCCCGAAGACCAAAAGGCCAAAAGGACTAAAAACGCAAAATTTTTGGTTTTTTTTACAAAAAATTGAAAATTTGTTAGTTTTATTGAAGAAAATTTGAAAAATTTGGATTTTTATGAAAGAAAATTGAAAAATTTGGATTTTTTTGTAAGGAAAATTAGAAACTTTGGGGTCTTTATTGAAGAATCTGCCCTTCCTATGAGCAAAATCAAACAGATCGTCGGGGCGACTGAAGGTCGTTGGAACTTCATATTTTATCGTACGGATTAAGGCTCCCCGACGAAACTGGAAAATTTCCCCGACCGGGGGGCAGTTTTCCCCGACGGGAGCATACCCCCCCTGTGGCTCCCCCTGCCCGCTATCCCTCTCACAACTTTGCAATGAAGTAAACAACGAGGTTGCTAAAAATGGGAAAGCGTCAGAAAAAAGTATCAGATGTTTCTAAGTGCAACTTAGCTATCATGTTTTTACAGGGCAAAATTGCCCGCGGACAGTTGAGGTGCGAATTGGAGCCTACGCAGTGACTCTCTTTAGTAGCTTTTCTTACACATTGTTCTCTTTTCGTAACGATGAACTGAAAGGAAATGTCATCCGCTCTGCGGTCTGCGAGATAGCACAATGTCCTCCCCTCTAGCGACCCCTCCCCCCCCCCAACAGATTTCTAGAGAGAGAAAGATAAATTTTGGCTTCCCTGCTTAAAGTATAAGTTTTAATAAACTCCTTATTGATAACTTTTTGCCATACGAAATGAGAAAATCATTTAAATGTTTTAAAATATGCAATTTTTTAAACGCATTGGACGTAATTGTCTCATTGCAACACACACTGAAGAACGAATTGGGTGGAGTCATTGTAATAAAGCTTCATTCTCTCCACTCGGCAGAGCCCAGAATATCATCAAATGCACCACCCGTTAGCCTGAGCTATATTATTAGCCCTAAACAAAAACGTGTGAAAATTGTGACTTCTGATCAGTTTAGTGCCTACATACTGCAACTTGAAGATAGCTGAATGCTTCATTCTATTTTTACAAATTTCTTAAATACCCCAGAGCTTTCTACCAGGGCCCTAAGGCAGGCCCATTGCCCAATGGGGTCCACTAGAGCCTGTTGCATAACAGCATGACTACCGAATGACAAGATCCTGGCTACACACCTGTCACAGACCCCCACAAACACAAACACACACACACGAAAAGGTCCACAGACTCCTTCCCACACCAGACCCCCCCCCCATGAAAATACTCCACTTGAACAAATGCAGTTTCCCACTTGTATTAATGTGATAGATTCAAGGTGATATTTGCCTACATGACAAACTGTACGGCGTATTTCTTCCTCAGTCATGTTTGTTTGGGAAGCCCTAAAGAGGGGTGAGAAAAAAAAGAGTCTGTTCCCGGTCCGAGGGGTAAGGTGCTAGAGAGAGGTTTCTGAAGCTTCCCTGAAGCAATGTGTTAAGTGCTATAGCTGGACATCAAATAGGAAGGGAGTTACCATCCCATTGAATAACTCTTTTCTTTTCTCGTTCGGGCCTTGCATACCAGTAATCTTTCAGACACTGAAGTGTACTTGAAATCTCTTGACCTTGGTGATAAAGAATACAGAGACACAGCGATAGAACGTGTATATTGTTATGCAGCTATGGCGCAGTCTACGGGGAGGGGTGGGGGGGGGGGCTATAGCCTCAAAGTTTTTCAAAAGATAGCTTTGACCCCTTCTAAGGTAAATAATACCTAGATTACAACCTCGTAATTTCTTTTACAGTTCATCCCTGTTGGTATTACATTTAATTGCTTGCTTTTAAGATAGTTTACTTCCAAAATCATCTCAGAGCCCAAGTATTTAGACCAATTACACCACTATTACTGTATTATAAAGGGCGTTCCATGGGCGACGGACTTCTTGGAGAGCACCTTCCGCCTTAACCGTAACAAGGAGAGAAACAAGTACCCTCTTTGAAATCGGAAAATAGAATATTAACTACAAAATAACAGAACATGTGTGCGTTTTCATCAAAGATTATATCCATCATCCATGGCTATGGCACATCTCACTTTGGGCGCGTGGTAGCTGTATTGAATTTAAAGAATTTTGAAAGTTAATTATATCTTCAATTGTAAAGCCAAGTTTCGGCTCGTTTCTAAACCTTTGCACAAATAAACAAAGGCGTTATACCGAAAAAAAAAGACAAAAAACAAATAGAACAAAACAAAACAAAAACTGTGACAAAAATCATGGTCACATGATTGAAACGAACTCTCTAAGCGAAATGGAAAGGAGTGAAATTCCACCAAACATCGACCACAGTCGGTGACCACTTATCGAGTGAATCCATTCTGTGACGAGAAATATTTCACCCATTTAAGTTAACTATCACTCCGAGCAGAGTGTTTAGTCGATTCCCACTCTGTAAAGAAGTGATCACTGTAGACAATCGTCCAGGCGTTAATTTTACTCTTTTAAAGTTTAAGAGATGTATTGCATAGATGATTTGAATACCCGATACGAAATTTTGGTTTATACTGCATTTGACCTTAAATAGAAGAGTTGGGAAATTGGATTTTGTTGTACCATGTCGTATCACAGATCAAGTCCACGGATATTTCACTACGGATACGGAGGTTTCTTGTCTTCCACAATTTACCGTCATACTACCCCACCTTTTCGGTCCAAGTTAAGGAGAACAACTTCAAAAAGAACTATTTATTCCAAAGGAAATTCTCTTTGACCCGTGATTGATGTCTAGAGAACCATAATTTTAAACTCGAAAATTGTGTGATTATACAAAATATCCGTCTTGCACATGCATGTTTCTATTATGGTACACTTTCCTTCCTAGCATGCATTGTGTATCGAAGTTTACCATCTGGCTTATTGGTTTCAATTAAGTTTTAGAAATTGGAACGGTAGTAGACATTTGTTATAGTGTTTAAACGTGAAGAAAGTCATGGTTGTTTGGCCATATCCGTTTATAGAATACTATTCATATGGATTATTTCAGTGCAGGTTGATAGAGACGTCGGAAGTATTTAAGTGGGGGTGGGGGCGCTTAACTAAAGACAGGAGTTTGACATTATGCGGAAAACGGACAAAATGAAGTAAAAGTAAAATCCACATGAAAAACTGAAAAAATTCAAGCATATAGTATTTTCAGTAATTTCTCAGTCATCATTTTCAAACGAATATCGTGTCATTCAAGTCCAATCAATTTGTAATCCAAGACTCAATAAGCCCACCAAAATATAAACACTGCACGCGTTCTTCGAGTTCCATTGTTAATTATAATAATTAAAAATGCACATTAGTATTACTACTGTGGGAAATCTCAACAAAGCAAAAGTCTACTTCTACAAAACGCAAATCAACGCAAATTTAGAATATGGATTATAAAACGGAATCTAGCTTTTACAAAACGGTAAATTTCCTTCTTTATGCTTAACCATTCAATTAGAGAAGTTTATCATTTTGAAGGTAATTTGGAAGTCCTAAGACAAAAGATCTATACAAACTGGAAATTATTTGGTGTGGCAGTCCCCTGCTAAGAAAGAAGTAGCGAAGTAGGATAGAAAAAGGGAGGCTGAAAAATGATTAACTTAATACAACGCAATTCAGAGAAAACGTACAGAGTGGATTTATTCGCAGTTGTAAATTCCTGCATAAGATGAAAGACGACTGCTTAAATATGTGTGAGAACTATAAGAAAGCTTGGCAGACAGAAAACCATCTACAACAGGATGAGCTGAATCGGATGAAAAAATAAGGCGGTAGGTGCGGTATATCTACGGCTCTGGAAAAGCGGATGCAATGAGCGCCCTCTATTTCTTTGCAGTGTAAAACTGCAGTATGTTCAATTGTTCGCTACAATCGAGCTTGCAAACAAGGGGACATCTAGTATGAGAATGTGGGCGTGGGACTGAGTGGAGGTGGGGGAGAGGGGGATAAGTTCATGCTATGAGCGACCCTTTTCCATCAAAATGATTTCAACAAAATACACAGCTAGTAAACAAACTCTCCCTCAATGTTAATAATACTTCTCCTTAGTTGTCGTTTGGTCCCCCCCCAATTTATAATCCAACTATAACTAGGCCCTATTAAGTTTCATGGTACCCTTGTTCCTCTATCTAGTACGGCTAAAATTCTTGATATTTACATTGACAAGAACTTATCTTATGAGAAGCCACATCCAGTATGTTCGTAACAAGGTTCCGTGTGCCATTGGTATATTAAATCGTCTTCGTAGTCGGACTGAATATTCTTATTACACTTTATAATGTACTAATTTTCCCATATTTAAATTCAAGGGCGGCGATCCCGGGGGGGGACAGGGGGAATGTCCCCCCAATATTTGAGAAATCGCCCATTGACTTTGATTTTTCACACAGTAAATTATTGGAATATCTGGGCATGTCTGAGCATGTCTGAGCAAACGAGTGGCTTCAGTCCAGATCGCCTGGAGTCATTCTCCCTCACTTGAATTTCTATGGGCATGACTTATCTGAAAAACTTCGTAGCTCCAGTACGTAGCCTATTAGCATGGAGTCAGTTAGTCAGTCAGTTAGATAAGATTTAACGACACACCAACACGAATGTGTCACACAGTGTCAATAAGATAAATACGGTTCAAGTCCTCCCCTTTAGTCGCCTCTTACGACAGGCAGGGAATACCGTGGGCATATTCTACAACCCCCAGCCCACAGGGGGCCTATTAGCATGGAAGTCTACCTCCGAGGTGGTACTTCCATGGTATTAGTACCTTGCTTGAAAGAATCTCTAAAAACCACACAATGCAAATCTGAATGCGAATTAGGCGTAATTATGTTTTAATTTCCATTTAAGTGTCATTGTTTTGTTTAATGGTTATTTGATATCTTTTTCTTAATCTTCTAAGCTTTTCTTCTGAGTAATTGTGTACTTCTTTTGTCTCTTTTGTTAACATGGATGACTCATTCCCACAAGCAGCTGTTTGCTTTTTCTGAGTTGTCGCCAGTCTATTTTAGTTTTAAAGAAAATGTGAACCCTGATTAAGTGATTACAGGGACTAAAATAAATGTCAATAAATTGAAATTGAATTGAAAATTAAAATTGAAAACATTGTTTCGCCGGCTTTTAACTAAAATTCAGAAATTGAAGAAGGAGATATGATCAAAAAGGCCACACGTCTTAGGGGGGTCGGTCGGTCATCCGGGTCTTTCCCCGTTACCCTGGCGGCTTTGGAGTGAAAACAACAACTGACTACATTGTGACCATATGGGAACACTTTACGCGCAATAAAATGTTTTCACTCCAACACATTGTTGATCAGTTGATGTGCGGAAGTGACGTGTCACCGACCGACCCCATAAGCAATAGGCCTAGACGAAAAGATGAATCTAGGCAAGATGTCTGGCTCTTCCAATGGTGCGTATGCACGTAAAAGAGAGAGAAAACTCAATGAATAATGCAGTGCTTAGAGCATCATTTTGGAACATAGACTGCAACTGATCTTGCCCATTCCTGTCATTTTTCCCTCAACCTATCCATACTGGCTTTAGTTGTACGGAGCCGGGGACGGAGATGCAGCCCAAAAGCCTCTGGGCAAAACCTATTTCTCGAGATTTCAAGAAAAATTGGGCAATTTTCCAGGGCAATGCAGGCTGTTCTGGGGCAAAAACGTCTCAGCCCCCTAGAAAAATGCCTATGTGCTATGGATTAAAATGTTTTTCAATATATCCACATGCGAGTTTTTCCTGCACATATAACACGTAAATACTTTTAATTAATTTGTATAATTAAAAACTTCAATTTGGGGAGAGCTGGGGGGGGGGGGGGAGTTCCGTCCCCGATGTATGGTCTCCTCATTTTCCCTTTGTATAAGAAAGAAAGGCTAAGTATAACTGTCATCTGTTGATAAAAGCTATGATGAAAGAGTAAATCAGTTCATATTGTTTTAGAGAAATCCCTTTTCAGACATTATCCGACATGCTTATGATGTAATTTTTATTGGATGGTTTCTTGACACTTCAGTATCTTATCGCATGTGAATGATATTACAACTATTATGTTCATTAGGGCTGAATGGAGAACACCCGGCCGCTAGGCGGTATTAACAATTAATTTATGTAACATTTGTTGCATAAATTAAAGAGGTCAAACAATTGTAAGCTACACAACTATCAATTGCCAAATTGTTATAAGGAAATGTACAGTAACGTATCACTGTCACTGATAATGCACGGAACATGTGATAATGAACTGAAAAAAAACACATTAAACACAGGAAACAATTGTCTTTCCAAAATGAAGACGTTATTAAATTTGAATATGCAATCAAGAAGACCGCAACCCAGCCTCACGGGATTTTAGATGTAACCCTTTAAAAATATAGTGGCGCCGGCAGAGGTTGGTGATGGAGTGGGGGCACTAGAAGATGATGCCTTAAGCCCACCCAAGATTAACCCAGAAAGTCGGTGGAAATTGTGCATATTCGCATCGGTGGCAGTCTGAACCCAGAGCAAATCCTTCCTCTATCACCTTGTGCAGGTGATGTCCTGGGGAGAAGTCTAATTTTTGTTCATTTACGATGGCTTAGATGCAAAATGGTGCTCTCTTTGACAAATTTTCGAAGTGATTATATTGGAAAACTCACAATTTAGTAAATTCTTATTTTTGGTTGACTGTAAAGGAAAGGTGTCTGTTGTCTAGTTGTCTAGTAAGTGGAGGTAACTACTCCTCCCCTTGAAAAATTCGTGTGTTGGTAAGGTGGCTTAGATACAAAATGGTGCTAACTTTGAGAAATTTTTTGAAATGACATGGCAAAAATTTGAAAAAGAAATCGTGTCATCTAGAGAACCAGTTGTGCATGGCTCGTACCAAGTAAGACACCTCGCATGGTTTAAACAAAAGAAACCCAAAAGGAAAAAATTCAGTGGCCCTAAATTCCTGAACAACCCAACTACCAAAATATTCTTGTGACTGTCAAAACTGTGCCATGAAAAATGTCGGGATAATTTAGTGAATTCTAATTTTGGTTATATAGGTGAAATAGGACAGTATATTGTCTAGGAGAACGGTATGTTGTTAACAAACCTTCTCAAGTCCCCTTTTTGGCTTCTTAATGTCTTCTATCCGGGGTAATTTTGACGTAAAATACCTGCGCGGAGTCCAAGAAACATTCTTGGACTATAACAAAACTTTTCCTTTGATTAATGTACATTACAAAAGGGTATCCAAGGCTGGCGGAGACCGGTTGGTTTAGGGCCTCATGGAGGCTCTTGCTTGATTAATTATCCAAAAAGGGGCACGAATGTGATGCTTATTACCTGACATCCAAATGAAATTTTAGAGTATATGACGCCAAGCACTTTACAACGACCGATTTTTTTTTTCTAATTTTGAACCAAAATCCAGACTAACAGCTTCCAGCAATGAATGGGGGGGGGGGGGGGGTATAGGTACAGGGAGGTGAAATATATATATATATATATATATATATCTTATATCTTATATAATATCTTAATATATTCTTTATTTGTCTTAATAAACTACTTATCCTTTGTGCTAGAAAGTCTCTTGCTACATATCTGATTGACTAAGACCTGCCCTAAGCATAAATTTACAATTTTTATGTGAAAATTTTGGCCACGCCCACTTACTCTACACCATAAGTAATTTCAGTGAATAGAGAAGGAATATTTTCAGGAATTTTTGCTCAATTTAGAAGAATATTTTTGTGAGGGGACCTTTATATCATTGCAAAGATCAAAGATAGGGGATTTGAATGCACCTTTTAAATTTTTTGATTAATGAATATGCAAATTAGATGTTCTATAGAAACTGTATAGAAATTGTATGGAAACGTTATGAAAGTTCTATACAAATGTATCAATATGTTTCTATAGAATTTCTATAGAGAGTATCCTGTAGGATTGTTCTACTGAGATTGTTCTATGTAGAAACTGAGCTATATACCGGAAACGTCTATAAAAATTCCATAGAACTCTAAAAAGGACGTCAAATTTCTGTAGAGGACTCTTAACACTTCTATAGAAAATCGTTGATTCTATAGAGTTCTAAAGAGCTAAATAGGCATTTCTATAGAATTCTATAGAAAGTTTTGCATATGGGTAATGGTCATGAGATGGAGTGCAGACCGTGCAGACGAGTGCGCGCGAAGCCTTGTGAAATTTTGCATTAAGTAGGCCTATAATTTGTCTATGACTGCATTCAGGCTCTGCATCGAGACACTGTCAATTCCCCCAACAAACCCATCTGATCAGAAAGCGAGTCTTCTATACTTTGGAATTCGCAAAAAGCTTTCAACGTTTGCTGAAGTTGCTTCTCCTGGAGGTGTTATCGGAATTGGTATTAATAATACCGAATTGGTATACATAGCAAGCACAACACTGAGGTATTGTTGGAAGTTTGAAGCGCACGGAGCGAGCGAAAATTTTGATAGTTTGCGAACGATTTGCGAAAATTCTGATAATTTGAGAACCAAATGGTGATACAAAATGATAAAAACAGATCCATCAATCGGTCGAGTTAGTTAGTTAGTTAGATGAGGTTTAACGTCCCAGTTTCCAACCAACTGGTTCAAGTCGAGACGACCACGGCCTTTTTTCCAGTTGTGGCTCACTGGCTTGTTTTCCCTACTCCATCACTCGGTCGAAAACACACCTCACCCTACCCCTAGCTGCAGCATTCCATAGCTTAAACGCCTTTTGGGATCATTAAAAAAAATCCCCCCCAAAACATCAGAAATGGATTGTGGCACGCGCCCCAAAACCGCCGTGCCGGCGCCACTGGGAAGGACCGTCCCTCAGCCAGAAAAAAAAAAAAAAAAAAAACTAACACTAATGGGGAGTGAGATAGTTTTCGGTAGGGGATGCGAGATACTAAAATGCATTAATGCAATGATAATTTTAATTTTCTAGGGGACGAAAATTATTCTTGGTGAGCCTCCTGACCCTTGCATGGCTACAGGCGGCCGCAGCTGATTACATACTTTATCGTACCCATCATGACTAGTCCCCGGCGATACTGGAAATTTTCCCCCACCGGAGTCCAGCCTTCCCCGACGCGGTGAAAGAATGGTTCTCCACCCCTACCTAGACAATGCATGTAACAGTCATAGCCGTAACGCCTGTGGATGCAAACCTGCGAAGTGTACTGTTCTAGTTTTGTTGGGTGAGAGATGCCGAATAACAATAGTTCGGGCTAGCACCGTATGCACTTGCGCAATATGTAATCTGTTCATTTTGCTGTATTTATTTGTATGATTCGAAAAGATGTTTCCGTGCGGATGCACTTTCCACTTGGCTTTCTCCACAATGGCACGGTTTTTGACAAACGTCAAATGAAAATCACAGTCACTTTTGGCTGGATTGTCCGCATACTGTCAGAATCCGCGCTTCAGCAAAATAGAAGTACAAACTGTCCGGAGAATTCCAGGTTCGATGAAGTGGACATATTTGAAGTCCCAGCGCAATTTACATGTAGCAGTTCTCTTTGTCTGAATCTTTTCTATAACAATAAAGGCAATACAAAATGGGAATGGGACGTGCAGTTCACCTGACCTTCCCTGGGAATTGTTGTTTACCCATGATGCTTTCTTCACTGGGCGCATGCGCTGTTCCCCTTTGTTGCAATATATTAGCATTGACTGATGTAGTTACACAGAAAAGCACATGGCGTCTACGTGAAGCCATTCTCAGTCCCTTGTTTTTAAACAATTTCTGTATGATTCCTGGATATTTATACCCTTGTAGTATCATCGCCGTGTTCCTCATGTGTGTTTAAGTCTAGTGGTGCCACTGATTTTACATCTCATCATGGGAATTGCCGGATTTTTGGAATATATTCAGCGGTCATGCCCGCAAGCGTGTGTTGGGGTGGACTTGGGGCAGCTGGCGCGAAAGCGTTTGGAGAACACAGGTCGAGGCAGAGGCAAAGTTTTAGTTGGACAAGATCCTCTCGTTTTACTCGTCGATGCTAATAGCTGTTTACACCGTCTTTATGGAGGAAGCTTTACCGATTGGGTTTGCGGTGGGCAATGGAACAGTATGTTCCATTTCATTGATAATTTGGCCCGTTCAAGTCGGAGCAATAACATAAAATTAGTCGTGTTTTTCAACGGGAGCCTGGAAAAGAGTCGTACTCAACAATGGTTCCAACAACAAGAGATGGACAAAAACACTGCATACCAAGTGTTGAGTCATGTTTACCACAGATGTAGCTCTCCCGGGAAAGCTCTTTGGTATCCTCCAGTTGGGCTTGGTAAGCATGTTGCCACTTACTATTCACTTAATTTCTGCAGAAATCAGTGAAATGCTAACCTCAATCGTAATTTTACTTACTGCAAGGACAGATAGCCTATGCTAGGCCCCTTTACTGTAGCCAGAGTGTGATAATGATTGTCAGTGTAGACATGACAGCAGACTATAACACAGACAAGACCATCGATGGGTAGACGAAGTGCTAGCGGCCTGTGTTTTCTATACATGTGTAGTACAGTATATTGTGACAGTATACAATGTATGGCCAGTTGGCATCACACATCTCTACAGCTATAGGCCTAGGCTAGGCTACAGCATAATTTATGGCTAGGCTACACTTATTCTTTACTGTAATCAGCCGACAGTATTTAGTCCAGGTACCATATTTTATAAGTAGGCCTAAAGTGCTGGTATTTTCTAGTAATAGTGTCATAATATTCACAAAGCCTAACATTAGGCCTATAATTGTGACAGTCAGCTCACCTCAAGATTTTCAGTTTTCCCACTAAATTTCAACCAGGTTTCCACAGAGAAGTTCACTTCAATAGGCCTAGATCTAGCCTAGGATATTGTGAGTTGTCAATTTTTTTTTGGGGGGGGGGGGGTAAAGATCAGTGTAGGGCCAAGGCTAGGCCTACATGGAACTTGGAAGACATTTACATTTTTTTCATTTCATTTCATTTATTTGCTTCATCTCATTACATATTAAACGATGATGTGAAAGGAAGTCATCCAGAAAGCCATGACTGGCTCAATAAGGTGGATAACTCCCTCCAAGAAAAAAAGAGATTCAAAGGGAACAGATATTTGCAACATCTCAAAAAAAAAAAAACATAGGGCCTAAATATGACAGTATGAGTTGTCTCCTTATTATGCACTTAAATCTGGAAAATATCAGTAGTCACTGGACAAGATATGGAGGATTTTGTCAAGAAAACTTAATAATTATTAATGATGCCTTTCATAACTGTCTTCTTAAAAAAAAGTAGAGGGAAATTTTTTGCTGAGTCTATGAGGGTATTCCACATTTTGGTATGATGGGGTGACTCGACTGCGCGGGCCCGTCGACTGCGCATCTAGCATAACATATCATACAAAAAGCTTGCAATGGTAGGGTTCTTAAGTGCGCAGTCATCGGTCAACACACTATACTACAATTATGCAAGGTGAATAATCCAATATTTGTACGATAGAAAGGACGATGGGCAAAGTTGGAATGTCTAGTATCATGACGATGAACAAGAGTATTGGTAATTATAAAATTATGAATGTAACCTGTTCCAAGCCTTGTAAGTAAATACTGTAATGTTGAAATCAATAACAACAGTAAGCTTAAGTAATTTATTTCATCAACCACAAGAATACAGTACATCTATAGGCCAACAAGACTTGAAGACTGGAAAACTTGGTCTAGAACAGCCATTTCAAATAGGCAAGTACAGTATATATTTTTCCCCAATTTTTTTCTCATGAAATGCTGTCCAAGGGTATTTATATTCATTGTCTGCTGAAATTAGCAAAGATTTTCCTGGAGGTAAACAGTCCTGCAGTATATTTGAAACACATTGCATGCAGTATTAGGGTGATCTGATGAAAAACTTGCTTTCTCAAAGCAATTAAACTTTCCAATAAGTTCAACCTTGGTAGGATCTTGCTGGCCACTGAGATAATGGAGGTCGAAGGTCAAATTTTTCTATTTTGTTGCGTTTTCACACTCCGAAACCCTGTGCACCATTGTCACTAACGATATATCAGTGGCAACAAGTTACAGTTCTAGACAGTATACTGTAACTCTAATAAAAAATCCAAAAAGCAGCTTGGGATCTCTGGAAACAGTTTTGAAAATTTTATTTGAAAGGTCTCAAAGACGTATCAGCATTTCAAGCTTAATAGCCCAACACTGGAGCCTGGCTCATTGTGCCATCATAAACATCTGCCCCATCAAGATCCCATCAAACTTTGTTCCATTTGGTTGAATTTGCGTGGTAATCATATTTCACTTGATAAATTGTTGGGGAATTAATGGCACACAGACTTAATTAAGGTCAAAAGTCATACCTGACTACCAGTTTTAACAAACTTTATCCAGCCCTCAAAAATAGCCTTGGCATTCGGCAATGCCGAGGCAGAATTCCAAGACAAATTGACTTGACTTCGGCAAAAAGTTTGCGGAGGCGATAGATTGCAGGACACGTGTACGGGGACAGGTCTACCGGTTACGAAAACTGCACACTAGGCCTAAATGGCTTGAAATGAAGCTTCGAGTAGCAACTTGAAAAGCAATTGTTTTCTGATAAAATTTCCACCACAATCGAACTTGAGCAAATATATTCAGTATTATTGCTTTATATACAAAACGTAGTTGCAATTTTTCAATTTTTAACAGAAAATCTTGTTTTAAAAAGTTCGTTACAAGCGGTATTTAATCTACGTATGAATCTCACTGTCTGCATGCTGTGAAGAAAGTGATCACTGTACACACATGAATGTGACACGGCAGAGTGTGACCTTCAGATTTCAGAACCAGCCGTTTTATCTCTTTTAATGTGTAATAAAGTGGAAAAAATTCCCAAAGCGGCTGTATTGGTTTTATCAATGGAATTCCGGAGCTTAAACAAACAAATTACGTTAACCTACTGTAGAAGTTTGTAAACAAGTAGATAGGCCAAACTTTCGTTAACTTGCCATGCACATGGCTGTATGACTTTTGTTGCTGAGAAAGTGTATTTTTGCCAAAGTAAATCGTTTTTACTTCAGCAATTTTTTTTCTGTAGCCAGTATCTTATTTGGAAGGGCTCTTTATCCCATTTTGGGCAATTCGGCATAGCCTGAAGTGGAACAAGTACAGTATGCCAATTTTACCTGCAAGTAGTTCACGAAAAAAGCAATGCCCATACAGGCCTAAAGTAGTAGAGCCATGTAATGTTGCCTTCTGGCAGACGTGTATTTCCCCAGCACCCACACTGACTGCACTAGCAATAACACCGTCTGCGAACTTTCGCAAGTATACTTCGTCAAACTTTGTAAAAACTGTACGCTATTAACTATTCATATATATACGATCACAACAAACAATTATAAATATTCAGCGAAAAAATGACTAAAGCAAGTCTTGATTATCATGCTCTTTCGAACGACAAATGTCAGTGCGGTTTTAGTTTGTGATTTTGCCTGCTTTAGGCTCACACAATGAAGTCCCATTAACTTACTGTGTAAAAGTGAACGTTGCAGCTGAAGCCTCTTCGTGCAATGTGAATATTCATTGAAACCAATCAACAGTTGAGAGAGTAAAATCATATTGGGCACATGAATATAATGAAATTGGATGATACAGGCCTGCGGATTTCACGCGAACGATCGTTGGCGTTCGCGTGTTGGTTACGTGACCGCCAAACCACGTAACAGAAAAATTGGTTACCATGTCCCATTTGACACTCAAATTCAACTATTCTGTTACCTAAAATTTGACCTTTCAATAGGAGGCATTTTAAATTCGATTAGAAGATATTATCTGATAAAATACAGACTACCAATTCCGACATTTTTCTCACATTGCTCTTGCCTCTTATCACAAACCATAAAATAGATCGCATGCGGCACGCACCTTGCAGCACGTGCTATCGCATATTGCATGGGGTGCAGTTGCAGAGTCTACACTAGCTGACTGGTATCACTAACGGCGACTACCTGAGCAGCCACCATGCCGATACATTGCGGATACACAGGCTGTGATTAAGGCCCCACTGCATTGACTTTGCACACAGCCCGATATCATGAAAGTTGTTTAAAAAATTATGCCACAGTTAATACACAGTATGTCAGTGGGGACTCATTGAGTGTGCGGAGATTTCTTTGTAACGTTTCTGCATTGACAATGTCAAGGAAAATTCTCGCTTAAGCAGCTAACTGATACTGAAGATGATAAAATGGATGTGTCAGACTGATATTAGTTTTATCTATACTCAGTTCGATCATAAAATAAACGAGAAATCAGCGTGTCCTTCAACAGTAATTTTCTATGATTCTACGTGTATAGTAAAGCCCCGTTTTTCGGAACTAGCTATCAGATTAAACAACAATAATATTCATTACAATTACAGCAGAATCCACCAAGATTTCAGGGCTTTACTGTACAAGTCAAAATTTAACGTACAGTAAATTTCTGCAGAAATGCACTAACGTTAATTTCCTCAGGACTGTTAAAGTCACAGCAAGATGTCAGGAGGGCTAAAACAGCCAACATTGGGCATAGAAAACAATTTGTTATCTCTTTGTCAAATTTTGGAAGCAAAATCGTAGGTATTTGTTTTGAAATTCTTGCTAGGATATCCATGAGTCGGTACAGGCTCAATTTCTCCTTATACTAAAATACGTTAGGCTAGCGTAAGCCCTAGTTTCACTAAATCTTAATAGTTTTGTAGTAAGCTTCAAAATAATGGGAGTAGACCTTACAAAAACATTGCGAATTGCTGTTTGGGAATCTCCTACACATGTGTCTCTAATACTTTTGGAAATTTATGCCGAATTCGTATGCTAGATACCTCTCCAGATCGTTATAGCTTCTCTTCAGCACATGCTCTCATTTAGTGTGTAGAAAGCATTGGTCATTCAGAAGGATGTAGGCTCGAAATTGGGAATAAAATCCAGGTGTTTTAGAAGTCTAAAAATTTATTTCTCATATCATTGGCCACAAAAATTAGTAACCAAATATTCTGGGGGATTTTGTCTGCAAGTTTGCCAGCCTTCTGGGAATTATTTGGGGAATGTGTTCACACTCTTTCATATGGACCCTGTGTACGGCCGCACTTGAGGCAAAAAGTTGAAACCCAGTACATCCGAATTTTACCGATATCCGAATTTACATTCGGTCCCGATGTGTTTGGATGAATCCATGGGCTTTTACTGTTCTCCAAACCATATGCTATACCTCGATCAGGACATGGCGTCAACACATGGCACATTTACAGCATCATGTCATTTTGAAGTATTTTTTTCCCTTATAAGTTGAACACATGTTGTGCACTGTGGCATTGACATGACAGTGCAATTGATCGCTTGCACATGCACGCTATCCGAAATTCAGTGTGGTAAACTGTCACAGAGTCGTGTTTTTTTTATATTGGGAATACGAAAAATGATGGGTTTCTGAGACTCAACAAAATGGATTATGTTAGGTTACGTGGATCAAAAACCACGTAACCTAAAGAATGGTTACAATGAAATCAGAAATCCTCAGGCCTGGTGATCTCTGTCATTGTTTGCAGTCGTTATAGAGTATGTATGCCAAAGAGGAGTACATATTCGACACCTGCTATGAAGGTAACATGTACAGTAACGCTGCTTAAAGATGGCCTAGTTTTAGTTTTGTATCTAAAATACTGACCAATATTTTCAATATCAACTATTCCTCGGCATTATAGTCAACTTCTGTATTTAACCGTAGTCTGTGTTATGTGCTTATCAATTGAATGACACACATTGACCAATGACAGTGTGATGCACATGTCGGTCATTGAACCACTATTGTCAGCCACCAGCATGACTGAGGGACCGTGAGTCACATTACTTCAATTGTCAGTCAGTATTGTGACCAAGGGCTGGATCATTGTCAGTCAATTGTTACACTTCACAGGGATATCAATTGTCATTCTCTTTTTTACAGTCAATATTGGTGACCCACATGACAGTCAGAATTGTAAATTGTGCATCAATTTTGTAACCGAGATGTGAGTCATTTTACATTAACTTGTCAGTTGTCAGTCACAGAAGTGGCAGAAGCAGGGAATAATTTAGTATTCAAATTTTGCGTAGCAGTTATGAGAATGTTTCCTTCTGTAGTGTAGTCACTGAAAACCCTATGGTTATGCATACAGAAAAGTGCTACACATTTTTGCGTTTGTGTAGCAATTTGGTCAGCTTGTGTAGCAAATTGCGATGCTATACCGGATAAATTATTCTCTGTGAACGGTACGTCATTGTACGTTTTGTCAAAACTTGTGGACAATGACTGACCATGTCCTGGGGTAGTGGGGTGTGTCATTCAATTGATAAGTGCATTACTTAGCTAACCTTTACCCCACAAACTCCCACCTGTGCTTTGTAAGTTTCTATATTCCATAAATTTGCAAACACCATACTGCTGGTGGTCAAAATCAAGGCACAGTGCAGTGCTCAGCACTCGCATGTTTGTGGTCCCAGGGATGTCATAATTTTGAAGTCTAATTTATAACAAATTTTACGTAGCTATTTTTTCTCTTCCTGCAAAATTACACATTTTCCAGCCATGTTTGTTGGTCAGATTCTAGTTCCTGTACCAATTACCAGCATTCATGGAATATTGACAATGAATGCAATACTGTATTTGCATCAGATTTAATTAGTCATACTGTACTTCTCTTAGCAACGACAAAATAAAGGCATTCATACACTCAGTTACAAATCTTATATAAGTAGCTTGGTGTGCATTTTTGGTAAATATCTTGATGAATAGTGATTAACAGTATTTTAAATACCCTAGGGCTAAAGTGATTTCCAATTGTTACTCGAGTCAAAGGAGGAACTTGGTCATTACAATAGAGAGAGCAAACAGAAAAATGGGAACTTTTCACAGATTTATCCATGATGATTTATTCTGTAAATTGGTATAAGGACAGGAAGAATGGGGAGCATATTAATTTCCATTGCTGCACCAGGGAGCTGGCTGTGGATGGAAATTTATGTACAGTAGATCTTTTTATTTTTGCATCTCTGAAACAAAGCTATGTAATTACCCTGTTGCACTTGTTTCATGTGTTGTGTTATCTTGGAATTCTAAAAAAAAAAAGAAAATGATGGCGGTAAGACGTGTGATTGTGGGTTTCCACACCCAGGGATTCCGCCAGAAATGCAAAAAAGGGGGGGATTAATTGCTCCTAAACCCCTAGTCCAAATTGATGCTGTCCCTGGCTAAAGTTACAAGTGGGTTCAGTGGGACAAAAGCTTGCTTCAAGACCCCTATAAGGTGCATTTTGAAGGGTTTTAAAGGCCATTTACTTATGAAAGTCCAAACATTGCTGCAAAGGTGTCCTCTTCTTAAGTAAGAAACCAAGATATGGACAATTTTTTTAATTTTTATGGAAATGAAAAGGGGGGGATTTTACCCACCTTCTTATGGAAAGGGGGGGGACAAATCCCCCCCTTTCCCCCCTTTGGCAGAAACCCTGCACACCTGAGTTGGATTATCCTGCATGTAGCAAATCATTTTCTGTGGGAAAGTTTGGCACCTTTTTAGCTACTATCCCTAAATCAGCCAGTTACAGAATAGAAATTCCTGTAGTACTGTACAACACTGAGAAAGATCTTGCCCAAAAATATTTCAAGAGGGGGAGGGAAATAGGATCTTATTTCTTTTTCTATAATGCAAGCATTGATAAGACAAGGGAAAAAAGGAATTGCTTGGAGTAAATCTAGAAGTACACCCATGTTTAGTATGATATAGGGGGACAAGTTTTAAGTTCAATCTCGTACCACTGTTCATAGAAGTGATAGAATGTGTGAGCATTAATTTTTAAATTGTAGAGTTGCAACTATTTCATGCAAGGGGGCCTGACCGTTACCTAAACGAATGTTGCCTCAGTTGGCCCCTGTTAGTGTCTTTTCCAGAAAAATTTTGAAGTATAAAATGTAGTAAAATTATTGGTTGCCAAGAGCAGGGGCCCAGATTCCCCGCTCCCCAGCTGGGCCTGCAACCCCTTACAGTTTCTCCCACCATACACTTTTTAATTCAGTGGACTTTTTTTGTTGAGATACAGTAATACTGTAGGTTGCACTAAGGTAAGCCAAAGCCACAGAGTGGCTCATGGTACTAGATAGTTGGAAGACTCCTGGGCCCAAAGCCTCTACCTGCAGCACAGGAAAAGTTCATGGTACAACTTGTTGCTATGGAAAACTAACATCTGCATGGTACTGGAGTCACAAACATGTCCAGCTGACAGAAACTTCATTTCCATAATTACATGATGAGGATTGGTTGAATTAAAGCAATTAAATGTTCATTAGAGAGAAGCCTTACTACCATTGCATATTCTCTACTTTGTGAAGGATGTCAGCATAACTTGACATCTCCCTGGGACTCCAGACTGGTTCAGCACAGCCATGTTCATACATTGAATGAAAATTGAAACGCAGCTCTCATTAATGTTTAGCACAAACCTTTGGGATTCTCCGAAGGGAATTTTTGACTACTATCACACGCAGACTTGGAGTGGCATTGTCCCCATGTAGCCAAAGCCATAGAGAAGTACTACTGTACTGTATGCAATTTACTGCCCTTTTAAAAGAAATAGTTGTAGCACTTGGGCAATACCTTTGAAAATATAGGGCCAATGATTTTCCACTTCACAAATCACAAAATTCCGTTTTTAGCTTTCCAATTCCGTAAAATTCTGTTTCAAGCATAACTGCTTTCCATGATTTTTGGATTTTAGAGTAATTATGTTGAAACAAGTTCTTAACATTTCCGGTTACAATCCTGAAGGTAGCAAACACTTGTAACACAAAAGCCACCTAGCCTAACACACTATAGCATAGGCAAACTGGAGCCTATACCTGCAAAATTTTGCCGATTTTCTTAAATGTCCCACATTTTTTCTGATCATAACTTCAAGGGGTTTTGATTATTTTAAGGTGAATTTGCCACCATCTCAAATGGTAAAATGTCTGTGTATGTCTTGGGTATATGCAGGCATTCATTTGACATAGTTTTGAAAAAAATATTTCAGTTTCTTGTCAAAAATTTACGTATGTTTTGAGCCTGATACTTTTTGCTAAATTCCGTACAGAAAAGTAAATCCGTTTTTTTTTTCATTTTTCCTTGGCCCTAAAAATAGGCCTTATCAACCAGAGGAAAAGTTTTACAGGAAAACAACATTGTAGTGTGGCAATCATCCAAGTATGTACAACAAAGTACAGTAAATGTCCAAGTTACATTTTTGCTAGGCATGTATTCAGACTTTTGTCCAGCCTTCTTTGTTCTTCCATTTTAAATGTTGAAACATTATCAGTCCTCTTATACAAACTTAGTAGTCCTGTTTCAAGTATAATTAGAATGTGAATCATTATGCACTGTGAAACAAAGACCTGGCAAGAATTTCCCCATACCATATGTTAGGCTTGGCCTGTAGGCTTGGGCGACAAGTATTTTTGGTGTGGGGTACCAGTGGCCCTGTTTGGTGGGACTTTGAATGAGGTGTTGATGCCTACAATGGTATCATAGGTTCATAACTGGGCAGGCCTCAAAATTTTTGAAGCTTTCCTACTAGCCAGTGGGGCACTTGACCAGCTTATTCCCGTAGCCCAAAGGACATTTGTACTGTACTAGCCTCCAAAGGCTAGGCTTCATTACAAGTACACAGTAGGCTTAGTCGGGTTACCAGACTCTACTTCAGTCCAGACTCCTGCCCAGGAGTTGAGTAATGACTCCACTTTCCCTGGAAATGGACTGCTGGGAAATTTACGGTATTCCTAGAAGTATGACAAAAATCATAGCTGAGAGATTGCATACATGTCTAGCTCATGGGGCATGTCATACTTAGCTGTTGCTAGCCCAAACTTGTGTGGTTTGAGCTATCCCAGGTACAGTAGCAGACTTATTTGTCAAGCCCTGTAACTGAGGCAAAAACATACCTGTACTCGGCTGCTATGGAATCCGCGTACCCTTCAAAATATTTTCCGATTTGACCCTTAAAAATGGTACAAAATTGGACTCGCTTTGTACTAACTACAGTAACTAACCCAAGTCCAAGTCAGTGACCCTTGAATAATGTGGTTCCCTGTATGCACTTACAGTTGGCCTATATGCTTTAATTTTTAAAAAAGGAAAATTGAAGAAAGGATTTCTTTTTAGAGTAGTGTCTCAGTCAGTTGGATGGTTACCTGGCTAAAGCAGCCAGAGACACTTTTTTCAGTATTGATAACATTGATCTCTCACTACTGTACTTTGTCTGCCAAACAGCCTCAACCATTGGTGCTGTTATACTGTGCACCTCCTTCAAGAGTCACCTGCATACCTTCATACTCACAGAACTGAAATCAGGAGCTGTGTGGAGAAGGGAGTTGAGGATTTCCTGTCATTGGCAGTTCCTGTTATTGCAGCACTGTGTTTCATGTAAATTACAGGCCGCACTTGTTCATGTTGACCGAGTGGAATTAGTCGTTCACCCTGTCACTGAGGTAGAATAATGCATGGCAGGATGAACAATGTGAACCTGTATCCGCGTTGACGATCGGTGTAGGGTATTAAACAGGATTGATAATTTAAACAGAACAATTATTATTACAGCTTTCATAGGAACTAGGGTTCAATTTGTAGGTCACATACTGTCAACGTTTGGTGACACTCTGTCTCATTTAATCACTTTAAGGAGGGTTAGCTCTTCTGTGAATGAACAGGGTAACCTGTGTGCAGCAGTTGGCCGATTTAATACATTCGGTGTGCATCACTTGTATTATTACAGCTCACTTGGGAAACAGCAGTTATGCTGCCCTTTGATCAGTCACGAAAATCTCTGATCTTCTTTGTTAGGGTGGAAACAACCATTTCTCTTATATCAATTTTCCTTTCACTTAGCAATGTCCCCAAGTACCTGTGATGCTGAGTACAAAGTCCGCACACAGAGTACTTGTGGTAGGCTAGCCCCATTCACATCTTCTCAAAGCAAACAATTGTTACTATGTTAAGATTTCTGTGGAGGGAGTATAATTGAAAATTTCACTATTCAGTATTCAGTGATCAAATATTAGGCCTGTCTCTTGTCACATAGAAGTCAGGAAGTGACCTTTAACCTTTCCAGTTTCATGTCAGTCATTCATTCATTCAAAGACAACATGCCATGCTAATGAACAGAGCAATGATTGGCTGTCTTTTGTATGCAGAAAAATAACTGCAGGTGGTTTATCACTAGGACTTGCATGGAGTATTTGAAAATACAGATTGAAAGAAGCAGTGGAAACTTTTGATAATTTGGATTTTCAAATTATTTGACTCACAGATTACAGTTGTATAGGAGATTGTAGAATTTAATACACTGGGCACAGTCCAAAATTGCCCATCTTATATGAAAATTGTTCTCTAAAAGCGGCTCATTTCCTTTAAAGGTTTACAGGGGCTATTCTTGGGTAAGCAGGGGTTGTTTCCGTTTGTAGTTGTTAGTGTTTGCACCGGGTCCAATTCGGAACCGGGTACCCGAAGTCGATGATCGGGTACCCAGGTACCCGAAAATATAACTTCTGTTAGGCTACAAGTTTGGTGTAAAGTCATAATAAGAAATTTTGCTTTGCACGTTGATATTTATAACACCAACGTATCTTACGTATGGGCATGACAAGTGTTCTTAAGCATGTGCGTAATAAATTTTGCCACGAAAAAAGTAACATGTTAGGTGTTCTGTCACACGTGCAATCTATGTTAGTGAAACTTTGGATCCGGGTAGCAATTTCAGAACCGGGTCCTGACATCGTCAGTCGGGTACCCGGTGCAAACACTAGTAGTTGTGGCATTTATTTAGGAGGAGCAGAGGGTACTGTAATTTTCGCAGTATGGTATGGGGTAATAAAACCCCCCTTCAATGTCTGGATGGGGTGATTTCAGCTACTTTGGGAGAAAAATCGGTGGCTGTGCTGCATTTCGTTGGCTGTATGGGATTTCCTTACCTACGTACTGTAGCATATGCCTAGACCTATACACTGTATTATGTAATTTGGGTATCAGATATTTATTTTTCAAATTTTTGATTGTGGTAGAAAATGTAAACAACTTTAGAATTGTATGTACTGTAGAAATTGATTTTTTTACCTCTTTATCACTCTTTAAGTGGTAAATGCGGGGGTAATCGATGAACTACTCAGGAAAGTCGAATTGGTATCATAGTGTACATACATGGTCGATTTTCAAGTACAGTAAACAAGTGTGCACAATAGGTGTGCATGACAGAGTCAGTGCAGCTTACTGTATACCTGAGTAAGAAACAGAAATGGTCAATGGGCATTGATAGTTTACAACAGGTCAGTCAAACATTTTGGCCTGAATCTGAAATAGTAGGTGTAGTTTTAATAGTAAGAATTGACCTGCAGCTTGTCTGTACTCACAGTAACTGAAGGTGAGTGACCCCAGACAATTGAAATGAATAAAAGAACTGTTCATGTATAGTTTATTGAAATGTGTACTGTAGACTTATTAATAACTTTTATACAAATTGCAATAAAAGTGTATGTATATTTCATTATTATGTATGTAACAGTGCACTGTACTGTTCATCACGTTTTGCTATAGGCCTACTGAGCTTTACTGGAG
This sequence comes from Holothuria leucospilota, assembly GCA_029531755.1. NCBI lineage: Eukaryota > Metazoa > Echinodermata > Holothuroidea > Aspidochirotida > Holothuriidae > Holothuria > Holothuria leucospilota. The sequence goes on along the minus strand of CM055962.1, from coordinate 54,052,313 downwards.
ACACATATTGCTGTACAGTACATGTGTGTGTAATGCAATACTGTACCATCAGCATGCTAAGAATACCACTTTAAGGTGCACAGTTGAAATCCTTACAGCTACGGTATTGTTTTTCTGTTACACAGGTTCATTTGGTCAACTCTGCAGGGTAATTTCTAGGAAAAGTCACTTGAGGATAAACAAGTAGTCAGTTTTGCCCTAAGCTACATACCCACTAGGAGGATGTTTGTATGGCAACTTCTGTACATACAGTTCATTTCCACACCGTCCTTCTTAAACAGTTTCTTTTTAATAACATTGTGAGGGTTGATGGTTGAAGGTTGAAAAACAGTCCAGTAATTGGCATAAATATTGCAATGGATAAATTAAAATTAGGTGGGCAGCTTTGATTTTGCACTTTGAAGCTTTCATTGTTAATCCAGGCAGTGTGTTGAGATCATTACTATACAATTATGATTAATTTCGCAAAGGAAAACTAATTATCCATTGAAGAATTTTTGTTGTCAGTTTGTGATTCATATAGATCTAGAACTTGACAGTTTGTCCTGAAATTGTCAGATTTCAAACATACGGTACAGTGATCATTTGAAGGAGAAATTTTGATGGTATCTATAAAAATTCTTCAATTTATGGGGTATTTATGGAAACTAAATGTAATTGTAATGGATTAATGTCAGGGTTTCCCCTGGGTTTTTGAGTGTGAGGTGGTAACTTGCTGGAGAGGAAGTAACACGCCAAAGGCGCCGTGGGAGCGCCAAGCACTCCGACCATTGGCAAGGCCTGCGTTAGGTGGGGTCCAGGGGCAACGCCCTGGTGGGGGTCCAAGTGCAAAGCCCCCAGAAGTTCTGGGGTTTTAGAATTATAAACATTAGAATGAGGCCATTGAATAGAAATGTTGGGAAAAAGGTATTCAGACATACCTGTAAATAGGGTGATTGAAAGTTCACCCAAATCGTTTCTGAAGCCCCCTCCAACCTATCTGATTTTTTCTTTTCAAAATCTACCTATTAAGTCACTTTTTGAAGACAATACAAATTTATAGGGTCAACATTTTTATTGAGGTCTGATGGCTTCACTTACTCTCCCTGCTTCAGTTCAAAGCAATGGGCTACAGCCAGTCACAGTCATTCTTATGTGATTGAATCTATGTACTGGCAAATGAAAACGTAATTCATTCATATGGCCTGAAATTAAATGCTATTTTACCGATATTTCTTGTCAATTTTTTCAAGAGTCTGCCTCAAATTAATTTTTCTTCCGAGAGTTTTTTCCACATTTGGATTTTGGAGGGAAGTTTTGGACAATTTGGGTGCAAATCCAAGTTGTTTAAAGGCAATTGCAGAAGCAAGGGAAGTGTCTCAGGAGTTCTGTGTAGTTTAGTTGTCAACATGACAATGTTCTCTATAAAGGGAAAGATCGATTCTGTGTCTTTCAAGTAATTTTCATGGGAGAAAAAGTATCAGGCAGTAATTATGTCAATTTCTTGGCGAAGCGATCGCAAAAAGCAGCGAGGTGAATTGAGTGTCAGGGGAAACCCTGAATTCATGTAAAAAACCAACAATATACAGTACGGTCTGTACAGCTGCTTATGCAGTATAAAGCTACATGGCTGTGCAGTGTCAGCTTTGTGAAGCAAAGGCTTGTCAGGTAGAGGTCAAACCATTTGCTGTGAAGGGTACCAGGGTGTAGCATATTGAGGGTTGATATGGAATGCATTCAGGATGTGGTCTGCAGGGTGGAGTCCTTGTCAAAAAGGATGACTTATGCACAAACAGCCCGTACCTGTACATGAGGATAGATCTTGGAATTATTTTCATTGGTCTTAAGATGTATTTTGGAAATGACCAAAAATGGTCAATAAATTGTTAGATAAAAGACTCGAAACTTGGTAGGTGCATCACCATTAATAAGACAGTATGCTGCTGTACACATCTTGAATCATACACTAACTTCTGAATATTCACGACATGTATGCAAATTTTAAATGCTCCTCCCTCCTAAGTTTGTATATGTCAACAATTGTGTGTTTACCAGCAGTATGGATGTAACATGCTCCAAGCTGAAACTCCACGGAAACACTTTTGCTGTAAATTTGAATTCATAATATAATCGTTTGACGCCTTGTCACCCACGACACCAATGTGATCAAAAGTACACTGAATATTAGTTATTTCTGATTAATTTAAGATGGTGTGACTTGCTGAAGGTTAACAAAACTTTGACACACACAGAGCTGTCTAGCAGTTCCAGTGATGAGTGAGTTTGTTTGGGTTTATCACAGATCAAATAAACGTACTTGATAACAGTTGGTGAATTACCTTGTAGAAACGTGATAAAGCTTTCACCACCCAAAGAAAAACTAGACTATGTCATAAACTAATTTTAATGCATACCATAGACTGTACCTGTAGTATTCAACTATATTTATGTCTGTCACTAGACCCCAACAGAATGGCTGTTATTGGATGTCCATGTATTCTTTTAAAAGTGATTCTGTAGATACCAGTGTTCAAAACAGAGTGCATGGTTGGGGCCATGGGGGATTCCTTTCTGTGAGTAGGATAGTCTGTCAAAGAATTTAATCTGCAAAAAATTTACTAATGTGTAACTCACAAATAAATTTTTTTTACCTAAATTTTCAAGTCAGGCAACATTCATAACTGTTTACAGTGTGCAATGCTTTGGGGAAGAGAAGCTGTTGTCAGAATTTATTGGTAAGACAGATCGTGTTTGCTAATGATGAAAGTTACTGTATGTCTGTGCCATGATGATGCATGATGCAATTTGAACTCAGTATTTCCCGTTACAGGGAAATACTGTTTAAACACATATTTCCCTTATATTTTGTTTACAAATAAAAATAGAAAAAAGAAAATGAAAAATGTTGTGTTTACAATGCCCCAACTTAAAATACAATGAAAGTAGCTCTGTGATGATCATTATTTAATTATTCAGTCTAACCAATATGCTCAACAGTAGCTTTATCTCCTCAAAATAAATGCATCACAAAAGTTGTGGATATTGCATTACAGGGCTTGAAATAAGCTTGAAAAAGGGCATGGCCAAAATGAGCAAAATGGCCATCGGTCCATGTTATCTCAGGGGACAATACTGAGGGGCATCACGGCCATCAGAAAGGGCCTGACGGCCATGGCCATCAGTGCCGTTGATTATTTCAAGCCCTGGCATTATTTGAAATTTGAAAGTTTGGGCCAGCTACTGTGATTATTCATGAGCTATATTGAATTACTTTTAGAGAACCTTTATTCATGAATAAACTACCATGCTGCCTTTAATATGTTGAATAACCTATTTTTATACACTAAATCATGGTTTTAAAGATATAAAATTTTCTGTACTACATATGCAATATACAGTATATATTTATCGTTGAATAGGTCCAGTTTGTTAAATTCAGAGTACTGTTTTGAGGCCCAACCAGGAGAGGAATGAATCTTGGCTACTGCATAGGGCACTGATACAGGCTTCTGTGACCAATTCTGGTTCCAACCTTGCCAAGGATACTGTACACTAGCAACTGTGTACAACCCCTGGAAGTTTGTTTGGAATACTCTCTATTGAAGAGTTTAGAAACTTTGTTTTTGACAATTTGTACTTCAAATTTTGTGGCCTCTGAAATAATTAGAAGGCTATTGTCACTTACTAGTATCCTTGTTTACCCCTCAAACCATCTACAGATACTACAATAAGCAATCACACCAAGTGCACTGAACTGCACTAGTACTGTTTGTTGCTTTCCACAGTGTGAATTTGGTCTACTATAGTCAGTAAGTTTAAAACGGAATTCCACATACATTCTTCTGGCTATTACAGTACGGAACATGTTCAGCTTCTTTCACTTAGCTCGATCTACATGTTCAACCCGAACCTTTTTTCGAATATTGACATTTGTCGTGAGAATTGTCTACTGTTATAATATTGATTGGCTAAACAGTTAATCTACTATCTACAACTGTAAAATGAAGTAGTGACAAAATTTGATATCATAACAGCAGGGAAGTGATACTGTTTACTCTTTTCAAAGTAAGCAGAGATCAAAAGCTGGTGAACTCTTTTGTAGAACAGTGCCCTGCTAAAGTGACTCAAAATTAGTCAGGTATCTTAGCAATACATAATATGATGTCTGGCACCCAGCCAAGTTGTACAACCCCATGGAGAATACTGTGTGGAAAAATAAACGGAATCCAGCTCGAAGGAGCACACAGCAAAATGTGCGTTGGTGCAAATGGTCTGTTGGGTTGTACAGCGTTTGCATGCCCAAGGCATGTAATTGCAAGTCGGGGTGAAACAGTAGTATGGTACTGTAGATGATGCCAAAGGAGTATTGTTGACAATTAAAAGTGAGACAGGCATTCTTTCAACTTGTGATTTGTTCATGAAGAGAACTCAAGAATATGGGGTTATTAGTACATGTACATGTCGCATGGTCACACAGTGAGTGGATGGCAGGCCTGATTTTTAAGGAAATTTTCAGGTTGCCCATCGGACAACTTGAAGCTAAATTTAGGTTGTCCCAAATAGTTTTTGGTTGTCCGAATGAAAGTGACGAACAAGAGATGAACAATTCTATTTCCTGTCTCTGCCATAGAAAACAACATTTACTTTAAATTCTGCATTTTCCAATATTTATTGGCATGGTACAATGATGAATGGTAGTCAATACCATTGTCTCAATGCCACTTCTTAAGGGGATTTTTATGACATACTTTCCTGCTGATGTAGGGAACTATTCAGTTACAAATAAAATCTACTCGTCCATCGGACAAGTTCAAAGAGAGAAAGTGGTTGTCCGACACAAGTTTTACCCGTCACGGACGATCGGACGAGTGCTAAATTTCAGCCCTGGATGGGGCTGATCATTGATGGGAAAATATGGGAAAGAAGTAATGAATAAATCAGTTGACTGGTTTATTGTACAAAAATGATTGTGCTATAAAAGTATATAATTGTGTCATTCTGACACCTAGAATGGTATATTATATTTAATTACGAATTTTATGTATTGATAATTTTATTTTAAGATGTTTATTGGAAAGGAACATGGGAGGATCAATGATACAATTTGAATTGGAGTTTACAGTACTTACCCCACGCTTCATCTAATTTGCATTCAATTTGTGCTTTGCCATTTACCAGGAGTATTTTAGCACCGCGCCTGTCTGCCATCATGTTCTATAAACTAACAGCCTCACTTTCCTTCTGTGCAATTCTTGTGTCGCGGAGGTTTTTGGGTTCTCGAAGTGACTTCGTTTCCTCGAAATTCGTCAGGATTATGCTAAGTGTCTTACCTTCATTGTCTTAAAACATTGTTGTTCGTAAAACATACAGTACTTTATAATTGTCTCTCCTTGGTGAGTCCCTGGGGGTTGTTATAATACATTTTGATATGGAGTGTTTGCTTCTTGTAAGATTAACGTACTGTGCAACAGCTGTGCAGAACAGTAGTACATTCTGAATGTAGAATTCAGTGGCTTGAAATGAACAAAAGCCATGGATGCCATATTGTGAAACATAAATCTTCTGTTTGGCCTTGGTGCCCTTTGAGATGCATAAATGAGCCTTGAAAGTTAGTATGATAATAGCCTTACCCTCATGATGTCTTAGTGTTATTTTCAGCCCTTGAATTCATAATTTGATTAATCTAGACTCAGATTAAAGGGACGAAGCAGTTTAATTTCTTATTGACACAACAATTAGATCTTTCGAATCTCCTTCCATTTGCCTAACAATTTCTTTACTTTCCTTGATATTTTAGTAATGTCAAATGCTGTATATGAGGTAAACCAAGGTACTAAAAAGTTCCATACATGAATTAATGTTAGGATTATCAGGATACACATGTACTAAGTAAATGCATGTAGTTCAAATGGTGGTGACTGCATCCCTTTTAGAAAGGAGTTATGTTTTCCCTCAAACCATAAAATTTTAAGGTTTTGAAATAACAAACATTTGAATAAACCTTAGGTAGCAGTGATTAAACTTGTGCAACATTACGGTACAAAAGTTGGATTGGTTGGTTGATACCCATCGGTTGTGTTATCAGCTGTCATGTGTGTCAAGTACTAATCACAGCTGAGTGAATTACAAATAACAGGCCTTTGCAGGAGGCATTGCTAAAGTAGAAGGGGTGCATTGGTGTTAGTGTAGGGCCATGCAGGGTTGCTACAGTATGTATGTTTGCGTAGTAAAACAAACATGTATTACTGTGCTTTGTACACTTTTGTACACAATTTGTGTAATTTTCAGTGTACAGGAAGCACAAATAATATTGCCTCTGTTCCTCTGCATAGCTCTGTAGACCTAAATGCATTGATGTCTCGCCACGTCATTTTGGAGGGTTAGCAATGAAACATTGCACACATGACATAGACTTCCCACGCACAGTACTGTAGACTAGTGAATATCCAACTGATACGCAAATCAGCTGCCTGCATTTGTTTGTAAGTTACAAATGACATGTGCTTGCCTCCATTGGGGGCGCACTTTCTGACTTGTGACTGCATATGCATAAGGTCTGCAGTATATTCAGACCACTTTGAATACTGTGAAAGTGCTGGGCACATTAATTGATGGTTGTAAAATAAACAAAAATTTAAAAAGTAGGAGAGATTGCTCCGAAATTACCCAGTTTAAAAGCTGCTGCTACAGTAATTATACTTTAGGATCCTGGAGATACTTCGCCTTTTGGTGTTTCTATGTGCTGTAAGGCTGGTGTACTCAAGTTTTGTCATAATGTATGGTTATTTCATTCTGCGGGTTTACAGTACCTCAAATTTGCTGACATGTTTGTGTACTATTTGCAATTGTAATGAGCGAAATGCTTAGTGATTTCACTTTTTCACAGAAGGAAGAGAACAATGGTTTTACACTCTTGCCTACAAAACTATCTTTAATGGTCTTCAGTAAATTTTATAATGCAGCCTATCTTAGTCAAACAAAGAGAGAAATTAGCTGGTAGATGCAGTACTGTGCAGTATGGACTGACACACAAGTGTAGCTTTGTGTTAAGATTGATCCTGCTTGATTGACATCTTACTGTACTTAACCTTTAGTACTTCATGCACATTGTTTTGCTTTATTTTTGTTCTTAATCAGGGTTGTTGAACTATGAACACACTCACAGACAGGGCTGGAAAAAATGTTTATTTCCCAGGAAGGAAGTCAAATTTTCCACAATTCCTTCCATATCATCATGTGCATAGAGGGTGTAAATTTCCTTCCAATGACCAAAACTTCCCTCCAAATACCGAAATTTCCTGGGAAGGAGCCTCCCAGCTTCCCAACTTTTTCCACCCAGGCGCACAGATTTTGGGGTCTCAAGAATTTCATATCAGGGCAGTTTCAGACTCCCCCAAATCACAATTAATCAAAATCAAAGGATCAACAATGGAAAATCAACATAGAGTGTTGTGGAAATTTGAGTCTACAGCTGTAGATGGTTTCTTTCCTGAGCTATTTTAATACAAAACAAGTTTTTGCACCAACCATTACAGAGGCTGAGGTTTGCTGTAATTGTTTGCTTATGGACTCAAAAGTTTAGAACAACTCAATTTGACCCCTCTTTCTTGAAAAAAACAGTAATTATGTGAATTGTAGTGACATGGAAAACATAAGTGTACAGTACTTGTCATATTTTTTCTTGTTCATTAGTATTCATGATTATGTTTTTTTTTTTTTTGTTTTTTAAATTTTTGAAAGTTGATGGTATTTCTTTTGTAAGAATTTTGTGAAGAGGCTCATCAGTTTGTCAGGGACGGACATATTCAGTCTTTTGAAAAAGTAAAGGGCAACAAAAATTGTGATGATATTTGCATTTATGGATTTTATGTGTAAGGGTATCATCACCTCTACCAGTTTCTGATAAAAGTTGGTTGCGGTGATGTGTTACTAAAAATTGAATGAATAAAACATGTTTCAGGGACTGTGTCAGGCAGGCTTGGGACATTTTATTGAACAAGCAGATGACATCAATGACCTGGGGACACTTGCCTACAGGTAGTACTACAATAGCAAACTCAGAAAAGTTCTTTATAAACATGCCCTACTCCTTACGAAAGGAGTTGTGGTCAGACCAAAGTTTCTTTGGTATACCAGTAATCTCAGCTGCAAGGGTAAGAAACGGAAGGTGAAAGTTTTTTTCTGCAGAAGCCACTCAACCTCAGAACAGCATACACTTTTACCTGAAATTCATACAAGGATATGCTTACTTGGGCAAAAATAGTTATTTGAATAACTGCATATACAATCATACCCAATGCTTCAATACACCCTTCATTACCCATCTCCCATTCTACTATCTTACCAGCAGGTCTGTGGTGCATAGATTGGTAGGTAAATACTGTATAGTAGCACCATACTCACCCTGCAGTTTCCCCTTTGGTGCTTCCCCATTCCCTAGAAGCTGAAATTCCTCATTGGAATTTGCATCAGAGGACAGGGTGATGCCCCCTGGAAAATACAAGTTAGAAAATAAAATTTCAATGAAATTTCTATCAGACAAAGGCAAATTATTCAATACATCTCCTGAGATCCTGTAAACCCTTAGCCAGGATGGCAGCCAATGTCCTGGGCTGTCAGAAAAATCCCGAGCACATCAATGCATGTAACTTTTTGGCTGTGATTGGTTGCAGTTGTTTACATCGATCCTTTACCCAAAGCCACATGTTCTTGTACATGGTGTCAGAACATAGATTTGTTGGAACTAAGAGATGTGGGAGTATAAAGGTGTTTCCATCAATAAGAGCACTCACCTGATTGTACTGTTTGTTCTCGCATAACATATCATCTAAACACTAAGTTAAATGTGATAATGACAAAGACATTGTTTATTAACAGTACAGTAAAACCATGGAAAAATGGGACAGTTGTGCAAGTGTGGTACACTGCGTCATTGACAATGATATGACCTCTCAAGTAAATTTTACCTGTAAATTTATGAAAGTGAAAGCAATAGGATTTATTGTACATAGGAAAAGTGACTTTAATGGCATTGGAATTGTCTCTTCAGTCATTATTGCCCTTGTACAGAAGGTTGCATGTAGCTAAAACAAACAAGTTAACAGTGTGTTTCAGGGCTGAGGAGTACTTTTAAGTTTGAATCTTCCCTGGGAGTGAAACATTTAATATTCTCACCAGGGTTTGAAGATGTTTAAAAATGTGATAGGTTATTGAACTGCAGAGCATAAAATGTGCTTGCAGGAATTTACATTTTGAAACTGTTGTTTTCTGTATGTGTAACTCAAAACTGATAAAGGGCCTCATTTGATTCAAAGTACAGTAAGAATTTGTGTCACATGAGTTGACTGGAGACTTTACAGAAAGTGTACTTTGAGAAATGCACAAGCATTCAGTTGCTTTTCAATCTTCAGACTGTTTCTGCTGAAAACAAAACTGGAGAAAAACACTTGCACTAACAGTTTTCTCATGTCAAAAAGGGTCTGAAGCAAAACTAAGCCCAATTTAGGTATTTACGAGAGATATAAGAGACAAAATGGTCTGATTTGCATCATAATTTATGACCCATATTGTAGATGAAACTCCAACTTTTACTCATGCTCTGGCTATGTTTAAGCTGTTGATTTAAGTAGTTGTTAGTGAAGATGGAGTGATTTCTAATCAATTCAAACATTGAAAGCATTTATTGCTTATCAGCTCAGTTACTTGCTGTTTCGTCTCTTGTGGTATTGTGTTGCAAATGGAAGTACCCTTTGTCAGCATAGATTCTCTTCCGAAATACTGATTCTGGTGGCAGTGAGTAGTAGATTCCAAAAGCTCATGGCAGTCTCATTTACTGTATACTTGAATGATGAACCAATATGAAATGTTACTTAAATATGTTTTTTCTCTCTTCAGACTCATGCATTCGTTTAGCCCTAAGACAGTGCGGAATAACCTGCATTGGAACCACACATGACCACAGTCGGGAAATTATGGCATTCTTCTACCAAACAGGGGGGCACGGTGTAATGACCCAGAGTGCAGAGTTTGCTTTCTTCAACCCCCCTCAGCTGTTTTCATCTCACCGTTTCAAATTGTCCATGAGAGGAGAACTCTCCTCCCAACAGTTTCACCTTGAGGAGTTTGCCAAGATGTTGGACCTCCCACTTGATCGATTTGTAGTAATGGGGGCATTATTGGGTAAGTAACAACTAATTTATTGTACAAGGGGTGTTCTGTAAAGTGAACCTCCAACTTTTACAATGCTTTCCTATCAGACTGTGTATAGTATACAAATTATTTGTGGTCTGCTTTAATACAACGATACAAAATGCACTGTGGCGATGGGCGATACCCTCAGTGGAGCCACAACCACCCCAGAAAGATATTACAATCTGATAGAAAACTGTTGAAATTCACCCCCTCCGATGCTTACTGTTGTAGCTGATTCTTGTTTATACTGTATCATGTACTGTATGTATGGTATACTATGCATGAGTGTGTCATAACAAACTGTTGCGCACATTACCCAAGTTTCATGTTTTGCTCTGTTGTTAAGTTCTTGATCGAACGATCATAACGTTCTGACTGACAAGTTACACTTTCAATTGTGGAATAATTATTGGATTTAGTACCTGCATATCATTTGGATATAATTTTATACGGATCTTTTACTATGTAAGAAGAAGGGACCCACCCTCAAACAATCGTAAGTCAAGTTGTTTTGGGATTTTTTTTGTCCATTACGTGTATGTGTAGACGTTAGGCTGGTGAATGGATTTTAGTCTGGTTAGGCTGCACTGGCCTAACACACTAATCAATGCAAAACAGAAAGTCACGGATTTGGCAAATTGCTTCCACGGATTTTCACGGAATTTGAAATTGCTGTAACGGAAATTGACTCTTTTTTTCATGGAAAATCGGTGGCTCTAGATATTGAGGAGGCTGAAAAAAATGCAGAATGCCACAAGAACACCTCTCTCACCTCTTACCTGAACAAAAATAAAATACCAAATCCATATAGACCCAAAAGCAGCCTGTATCACATCTTTAGGGGGCAAGTTTTTCAAAAAAAAAATTAAACGGTCTCACCCCAATGCTATGGTACCCATGGGATATTTCTTGCTTAGGGTATTCTCTACCTCATTGGCCCCTCTTCCAGTCTACCCTCAATAAAATGGACTTTACATTGGGTATTTGCCATGGACACAGTCACAACACAAGAAACAAACTATACTTAGCATTAATGAATGCTGTCCCCCGATTGGAACTTACTGTATATATACTGTATCTTGTAATTTGGTTTTGCTGAATCATGAGTGGATATTTTTACTACCCTGACAAATTGTTGCTAAAGAAGTCTGTAAAACATTTGAGAATTTCTTAAAAAGTTTCTTCGTTTATAACAGAGGTACTGTACTGTACATTGTATGCAGTGATCAAATATATAAATGCAACATTTGATACAGTAGGTTCTGCTGATGCTTAAAAGTTTTAACTTTTGGGTGACTTAATTTTGCTTTTTTACCTGCTATTTATATCTGCATGCATTGTAATGTAAACAGTAACTTAAAATTCAGCATGTTTCTTTTTAATTTCTGTTTCTCATTTGTTAGTGGGGGGGGGGGTTGGGGGATTGGGGGTTGGGAACATAGGCAGTCCTGGGTAGGGGCTTAAGGATAAGTGAAATTGTAAAAATTCATGTTTACATAAAGTTGCATGTGTACAAGCTGGTGCAGCAGTATGTCTTTGGCATATCCACTCCAAAATTAAAACAAAATTCAAAATTAGACTATCCAGGTGAAAATCCTAAAAGTTTTTTTCAGGATAGGGGTGGTTAGAAACTCTTATTGGGGATACTGTAGCTACCCTGACTGGTCAGTGGAAAAATAGCCTGTTCATAATAAGGAATGAATCTTACAGTAGATTAAAATTTCAAATTTGCAAGTTTTTTATGCAGCATAGGTATAGTCATCCATGAATGCAAGAAATTGCAATACTGTAGGTTTTGAGTTTTGTTCTTGACTTGTGGGATGATTCAGAGCCCTTTGCATTCAAGTTAGCTTCCAAAACGTAATGTTTAAACATAGAGGGTCTTGATTAACTAGATTGGAATTAGACAGCTTCAGCGTAGTTGCCCGTTAGGGGAGTCTGCCATCTGTGTTGTAAAAGAGTGACTCAGGATGTGCATTAGTAGTTTCGCCCGCCTGAAATCAAAGTGGAATGCTGTTTGTATCTTAGCATCTTCTCGATGCTTGTCCCTGCATTGGAGACGGCGATGCTGCTGCCGCTGAGTTAGCTGTCAGACATGAAAGTGAGGCGATGAATCATCCATTAGTTCTAGTGATGGAGAATGGGTTGATCAGTACAAGATGTCCTTATCTGTGTGCAGATGATGCCCGAGAATGGCTGTTATAAGTGAATTAAAAAGGATGCTGTTCTAGAGCAACAGTGTGTGTTTTAGTTGTAGTGATGCACTGTACAGGTGTAGAGATGTTGCACTTTCTTAATTTGTTGGAGGCTTGTGTGTTCATGATCATTCATGGTTTTTATGTGTAGCAGATTTGCATGTGAGGGTGCTGCACTTTCATGTCTTAAGAGCTAAAAGAGCACTTGTGAATTTATCATTGTCAGTCAGGGAAAAGTGAGGGAATTTGATAAAATGCCTCAAATCATTGCAAAGTCATGGGATTGGATTGGCTCAAAGTGGAGATTGGTCATATTTATATAATTGTTGCTTGTCCAAACAGATTGAAGATTTGTCAAGTCAGAGTGAAAAGAAATTGTCCAGATATATCACCCTGAAATTTTGAATATTCACACTGGGAGACTTTGGGGGGTGGGAGGTGGGGTGGTGGATGGTTAGATGTGATTTTATGACACACCAACACGATTGTGTTATATAGTGTCACCTAGAAAAGAAAAAGGTGCAATGTTGGGATACAGTTAACTAAAAAGGTGTGGTCAAATTCCACTAAAAGGTCCAGGCAAATGCAGGAGTCATGTCAAAAATTTCTATACAGTTTACTGTCCTTGAGAAACCCTAAAGTAAGGGAGGGATCTGTCTGCTGAAAAAAAGTTTTCAGGTCTGGTACAGCATAGTACTTCTGGGGAATATGGGAGTATTCATAACAGTCAATGAGAATGTGACTGATGGTGACAGCACAGTCACAGAGTATACAATATGATCTCTCATCCCCGTGAAGTAAATAGGCATGGGTAAGGTAAGTGTGACCGATGAGAGCCCTAGTCAGAACTAAATCATCTGTTTACTGGGGGCTCCATGCCCCTAAATTTCTACCGTTGGTTTAGCTCGGTACAGTTTGTTTTCGGGAAAGGAATCCCACAGTTATTTCCGTTTTGATTTTACAAAGCCATTGATCTTAGGGTGGTAATCAGTGTGAGACAAGCAGAGGTTGGTGACATCCATCTGTAGGGCTGGGTAGAGTGGGAAAGTCATTGAATTTTGTATCCATAATATGGAAGAAGGCTTGACTTAAAGAATTTCTATTGCAATGGTGTGCAAAACCAGTGAAGTTCAACAGTAGTGGATTTGTTAACTGATCTGACAGAATAACCTTGCAATTTGCAGAATTCTTTTGAAAAGTATGATGGGATAGTGCTAGAAAATTGATAGAATTTCTGTTGAACTCTTTATATCCAGATCTCATAGAATGTTTACATGTGCAGACAATTGATATAATGATTAAAGAGCAAATTCACTACCTTCCTCACAGTGTTGGCAATTCATCTGAGATTTTTTTTTTGGGGGGGGGGGGGAGGATCACCCCTCGAAATGTTGGGGGGAAGGTTGGTTCAAAAGGGGGGATCTTGATAACTTCCAACATGAATAGTCAACTTTTTCCAGTAGGTGCATGAAATTTTAAAACATACCTGTATAGGATTGTTGAAAGTGCTGGAATCAGGATCATGCAGCCTAATGTGAATACTTCCCCCTCCCCACACACACAGGCACACAGTTAAATGGATAACTCAAATTTAGTGGTTCAAATTCTTTTTATACACCTAATGTAATTTAACTGTGCATGACTTTGTTTTGATATCAGTTAATCAGTTGAATGGACTGAAAGGTTGAGGTACTGTAGTTTGTTGGTCAGGAGCCTAACCAATTTTTGAGAATGTGCCCGTTAAGGTATAATTTGAACTTGCAGGTGGAACATATTGTAACTTCTGTAAGCATTGCATTACATAGTAGATTACATACTGTATTAGACCACTGCATGTGTACAGTCCATATCTTGAGAATAGGTGTTACTAACGTATACTGTATTTTATTTTTATTTTTGTTTGATTTTTTTTTCTTACAGGAAACCACATCTTGACAGATGATGATTTGTCTCAGTTTCATTGGTCGTTACTTGGATCTGATCATCCCTTGAATGAAATGAAGGTAACAAGTTGTTGACTGAAAAAACAAAAACACTTAACCTGTAGGTAGTAAAGAAAGTGGAAATAGGTAATAAATGTGGTACAATAAAAATAAGGTGGCACATAGATCTATGTGCAAAATATGCAGGATATTAATGGAAAAGTAAACTTGCTGGATTCTGAGTTGTGTGTGGAGCAGTGGAAGTAAAAATATTGAGCCATATGTTTCTCCAAGCATGTGTAATTTAACCACATTCAGAACTGTGGGTAGGGGGTAAGGGGGGGTAGTTGTTAACAGGGGATGGCTATTAATCCCAAGTAGGGCTTGATTTTAGCAGTTGCCTGGTTGACATCGAGAACTGAATACCACACAAGAAGAGAGCTTAGTGTGTCCATGACAACTTGAAAATTCCCTTCCAGACAGTTTAAGTTTCTTTTAGACAAGTAAAAAAGGCAGATAGGTTGTCCAGTAAACTATGAAAAGTTTCTCAAAATCAAGGCCTGCTTTAAGGGATTAGGGATGGAGGAAAAGTGAACCAAATTTTGCTAGTGGTTAAAAAATTTATAGAATATTCATCACTGGATGTCTGCTGGAGCTTGGGGAAAGGGTGGGAGAGGGGGTAGGACTTAAGGGTTGGGGGAGCTTAATGTAAATGGGGAAATTGCCTCCCCCTATTCTTTTTGACACACTCTCTGTATCATGCATTCCAAAGTAGGGCAAATTTTTTTTTTTTATATCACTCCTCTACCAGGACCGTGCTCCACATGGAGCGTTACCACCTATGGATGTTATCTTCAAAGCACTCGTAGATTACGTCCGGAACATCCCCAGCATTTACGACCTAGACGCCATCGCTGGCGACATCTTCAGAAACTCAAGCAGCCGGTTTGAGAACAAAGTCCACAGGTTCAAGGCATCTGTAGAATATTACTACTCCAGCACCAAGGATGCGTGGACCAGGCATAGAGGCAAAGGTGAATTATTTCTTGCGGTGATATACTTATACTCCTTTATTGCTCTATTTAGGAAGGATCAACCACAAAGAGCCTCGCCAGACTACGGAATCATGCAGACATGTGTGACATGGCTGTTATGTTCTTCTTGGCTTGGTTTCAGAATAGCAAAACCACAAATATTCCAAAGATCACTTGATGGATGTGAAAAGAGCAATTTGATCCAGTCATGAAGTCTGATGCATCCATGTCTCATTTATGAACATACAGTAATGTGAATTTGAATGTGACTTATTACACTTTCGCCAGTGTTGTAATCAACGTTTGTGCATGCTAGAGACATGTAGGTGAGAATGAATACCCGCCAAAGTTTAATATGTGTGGTGTGTTTCTTTCCCACGGGATATTTGGTTGATGACATTTTAAGGATTCATGTTTCCAAAAACCATTTCTAAAAACGAATGTAGAGTTGGATGTGGGAGATTTGGAAGGTTGTCATGAGGTGATCATTCTGCTAAGAAGAGGGTAAGGCGATAAATACTTTAGAAGGTGCTGTTGGAAAAGTCCCAGATAATACAAGAAAACAGGATCCCTGCACCCTCCATAAGTCAAATTTTCAACACCTCCCACATATCCATCTTCCAATCCTGTTCCTATTTGTCACATACCAGCCTTTGTAGTTTTTTCAAAGGTGTGCAATTATTTCAAAAGGAATTACTAATGCTAATTCCTCAAGTTAGAAATAGAAGTTCCTCAATAAGAAAGAAATAAAATAAAATAAAATAAAATAAAATAAAAAGTATCGTCTGGAATGCACAATCTCAGTTTGCCCTCCCCATTACAATATGTTATTCGTATTTGCGATGATGTGTGAGTTTTTCATGGTTTTCTGGTACTTGGAACCTTTCTTTCATCCAACCCCACCCCCACCACACCCCACCCCCATCCCATTGTCACAGATGTGCTTCAGTGTCCCTCTGCCTTTCATTGCCTGGTTTGCTGAGTTCAAACTTTGAATTTTCTACCATTTGAAATTGTATTTGTCTCCTTCCTGCAATAATTGCAGTGTTGCTGCAGCAGAATCTCAGATTGTGAACCATTTTCTTCTGTCGTCATCATCAGTAACTTGATGACACACAGTAACATGCCTTCATATTGCTTGCCCTAGCAATGAAAATTCCACAAAATGCTCGTTAAATTTTCTGCTAGAGTAATTTGTTTTGTGCCAACAAGATTGAAAGTAATTGCATAACGAATACTGCATACACAGTAGCCAGCCTTTGAGGGGAAGTGTTAAAACAGAAAGTTCAGTGTGTCACCAGTGGAAATGACCGTACAGTGTGTTGTTTGTATTCATGAGTGGCTCGTTGTAGAAACAGGTTTTAAGTATACATGAATTGGCTGCTGCCTAATTAAATCATTAACGAAGTCATCATGACATTACAAGTGACTTCCTATTTTCACTCTGGTACTTTGGAGCCTGTAAAGTGAGTGCAATTGAAATGGAGATGACATTGATGGATGGACAGTGTGGCTGGTACGACTATACTTCGAAAAGAACTCTAGTTTAAGCATCCTCTGTAAAGAGCTGCTCTGTTTGAAAGAGCATGATAACGTATGGTATGTGTTTTGAACTTTTGCTAGTGTTGAGAGTTGCCTGATGTTACAAGAAGGAAGGGATTTGATAGGAGTGTTCATGTCCTTGTCGGTAAGAAAACATTGAGAAGACGAAAAATTGTTAGTGTGTTCCATCTAGGGAGGAGTAAGTTTTTATTAGCAGTGAGATTTTGATTGTCACGATTGTTAGCATTAAGGCATGTTTATCTAGATGGTTTTAGCATTTATCAGTTTTGTCAGTTTCTAAGTGATGGATTTCAAGTTGAGAGTGCAAATACAGCGTATTTAGTGAATTGCATGTAAACTTTGAAAAGAGAGAGGCATATTCCTTTATTTTCTCTAAAGGCTACTGGTGTAGTACAGTATGTCAGCAAAAGTTTCAAGTTACTCCAGAAAAATTACTTCCAAGTTCCTTCAATTCCAGATGAAATCGTTACATTAAAGTTTTATGGTCTTAGTGCTGGATAGTACAGGACGGTTCCAGGGGCATGGCTTTTTGAGAGTCGGTCACTGATAGGAAGTCCCTCTTACCTGTCCAGCCTTGCCATTACATAGGCAGGTCTCTGTTTTCTAGAATAATAGTGGAAATGAAGGAAGAAAATGATGAGTAGTTTGACAAGATTAAATAGCAAATTGAGATGCAAAACAATAGATATGGCAAATTTGATGATGGAATGAAATCCATGGTGTGAATGTGAAGAGGTCCCTAACTAAATAAGAGCACCTTTAATCTAAGATCCAGGCAGTACCAAAGCTTCAGATTTTCTTTGATTAATGTCTTGATGCCTTCAGCATTTCCTAGAATACATTTGTTATCAACTTGGGTACATGCATAGTGTAGTACAAGAGACAGATCCTTGGAATCTGAGATGTAAACAAAGAATGCTGCCAACTGTTTTTGCAAGGAGATCCTTTGAGTTGATATAATCTGTGTGGAGGTGAACTTCATGGATGTTTGAAGTCAGGTTCATCAGTTCATGTATGAATTCATGGTCAAATTTGCCTTACACTGTACTGTTGGTTACTTAGTGAAAAGTTTGTCTTGTTATTTATGGAAAATTGATCACTTCACCTTATTAGGGTTAGAGTGAGTAAGATGAGGTTTTACGGCTCAGTTTCTAACCAATTAGTTTAAGTCAGGCAGGCCACGGCCTTTTTTCCAGTTGTGGCTCACTGGCTTGTTTGCCCTACTCCATTGCCTATGCTGAGCACCAAGCATAATGGCAGTAGGTTCCATTTTTAAAGTCTTCAGTATGACCTGACCAGGGGTCCAACCCTAGACCTTCTGGCTGCAAGTCAGATCTCTATCCACTTGACCATGCAGTCAGCTTATTAGGGCTACATTATGTGTGTCAGTAATTTGAATTACTTCCCTCTTGGTTTGTACCGATCTTTCCCAATCATTCAGTTGGATTTAATGATGACACGGAATTGTCGTGACCTGACAATGACCCCCTGGACAATTCCCTTGTTATCAGTCTTCCCCAGACAACCCACCGGGACAGTTTGCCCTCGGACAATTCCCATGCAAACAAATCCCCAATGCAGACAATTTGCTCTGGGGTAATTTCCGCCCAAGACAGTTACATCTCAGACAACTTTCCTCACCAAAAAATTGGAGTTGTTGTTGGGGGGGGGGGGGGTAATCATCTGTGTTGGGTATTGCCTGGGTGGGAATTGTCCGGGGGAGAGGGGGAAATCATCAGAGAATGGGACTTGTTAGTACTCTAGCAAATTTTGCATAGCAGTGCTGAGGACAGTCGATTTCCTTTTAATAAATATCAATTCTAGCTCATTGGTCATTGTCCCAGTATTAGCAGATCCCACACAGTAGGTAAGCACAACAGATGGAATTAGTAGCATTTTGTAGATTCACAAACCACAGGTAAGTTTTGGGGATTTTATGAAGAAAAAAAAAATCAACACATGCTTGCATTTGTGGTACCATATTAAAGCATGCAGTGTAGCTCAGTGCGATATAGTACCAGCAAAAGTCTGGTGTTGTCAGTCACATTTGTTTGTGTACAAAGAGTATAGAACTGTTAAAATTATTGTTTTATTATTTGAGAATTGAAATTTAGACTTGCATTTGTACATTACCAAACCAGAAGTACTATGCAGAGATGGGGAATTAATTTCAGCACATTTTGATTACTTTCGTTGTTAAGGCAGACACTATTATCATAGATATTACTGTCCATAAATGGTTATATGTCTGTAGAAGTTATAAAATTGTTAAGCTGTTTGAGATTCTTGTGTAGCCAAACCTTACACCACCAGAGATCTCATCCCACGGCCTTCAAAATGATTAATACCATTTCCTTACATTTTACTTTTGAGGAAGAGAATTTCACAACTAATGTGTCTGTCTCTCTCCCTACTCTGTGCAATCAGTTAGGCTGGCATTTTGAAACATGCTCTTAACAGTCTGTATCAGGCCAGTCTGTTAGTATTCAGTGTATCAGATTCAGTATTCTTAATACCCCTATTTTCCTTGAAGCATTTTATTCAGAATGCATCTTTGCCTAGGTAAGGACTTCTTGGCAAACTCATCTGCAGCCCTGGAAGTCACTCTTTGGAAAACTTTATAGGGGCTCAGAATAAGTCTGTTGAACACATTGTCTATTAAAAGACCATGTAGTCTTGAATTGCTCTTAAGAAAGGGACAGTTAAAAATTTATTCAATGCTAGAAAGAAAACTACTAGGTAAAAACTTGCTTGCAAGCATTTTGGGGGCCAGCCTTAAAGACCTTGGTTTGTGTAGTGGTCTAAATACAAACAAGTGTTATTTCTCATTGTTTATAATGAGAAGGGCTAGTTCAGATGTGGGGGTTATTTTCATGGTTTTAGAACCCATTTAATTTGTTCGTAACTAGGAGCGATGCTGAAAGTTTTGTAAGTGAATATGAGCTTTGAAGTCTTACTGTGAAAGGAACCTAATTTGTCTTCCTGATGCTGGTTTACACTCACAAGTGTTTGGTAATTCTTAAACCTTTTTTAAGGATATTGTGGTTTTAAAACAAATAATGTAGCTTTATATCATGTCATTATTTTTCATTTACAGGACCCAGGTATAACTTCAGCACAAACAAAAAACACACTACCAAAGGATCCAAACAGCATAAACAGGTTAGTTTCCCTGCAGTCAGAGTAATGACCCATATGCCCCCTTTCTTACCTGTCTCCATCACTGCCTCCCACTCCTCCCTTCTCCACACTGCTATAAAGAAATGGTACGCTTTTGTAGCATGGAGTTTTGAGTATAGATATTTGTGTAAATATTTGTGTTCATTTCAAGGGTATGCCGCATGGATGTTACAGAAATTGATGTAACTCATAGTAGGACCATAGTTAATAGACACATCCCTGGTTAGGAATCTTTATGTACGCCCTATACACACCACGTACAAGCCGAGTAGCTATGTTGAGACGTGCAGAAAAGTGCATCACGTGACATTCACTGTGCACACGATCCATCGAGTAGCGATATGGCTACATTGAGTGTTGTGTTGTTCAGTCATTCTTGGAAATAAATTCAAGTTGTTTCAAGGGTTGAAAGGGTTCAGGAAGCGTCCGAATCAGTATAAGTAATTGTGAACATTCAAATAAACGAAGAAAACCATGGCTCACAACCCCCACGTTTCTTGTTTAGAGTAGAATTAGACTACCGTACCCTGCAATTTAGCATTGATGTATAATTATAGCTAAATACTATCACGGGTGAAAGTAGAAGGGAGGCGGTTCACTATCTGACGTTACCAAGTCGGTTAACTGTTATATTTTTAGGGAAAATACCCAGTCATGATATACTCGATATAAGCACTGAATTCCACTCTTTAGGAAGAAAGTGAGCCGTTCTCAAATTGACACAAACCTGCCAACTTCTCCCCCGGTTTTACCCGGAGACTCCGGTAGTTCGCACGCCGACACTCACGGCAGTGAGATATGCATACAATACGGCGTACGGCGAGTAGCTGCAATGAACGTGGAAATACCAGGGAGCTTCAATTCATGCACAAGTTGTAGCGAATAACACGGCGTATACGACTGTACTATCGATTGAGTTGGCAATAAGCTTAGGCTACATCTAGATGAAAATCTACCAATCTCCCTAATTTTCCACTAATTGTGCTAGAAATTTAAATATCCCAATTTTGGTCTGTTGACAATTGCAGAGGTTTTATCGGTAAAGTTGGTAATGTAGTAGGCCTATGTAGGCTACTAACTATAGTGGTAACTCTAGCCGCAACTGCCGTTCGGCGTTTGGAAGTTTTAAGACTGAAAAGTGACAAAACCAAACTTTTACAAAAAATTTTCATAATTACCGTTTGATAAAGTTTCACAAGTAGTGCTACAGAAGTGCTACTTTGGAGTTAGGTAGGTAGCCTACTTCCATAGTGGTGTATGTCATGCCTTGTGCAACGAGTGCTAATCAACCAGCCTTGTGCACGGTTAGCGTCACGTGACTATTGAAAATCAGGATCTCAACATAGTGCAGTTCGCCGAGTTTCCCAACCAGGGATGTGTCTATTAACTATGGTTGGACATAGCAGGAATGACATATTCTCCATACCCCTGCCTTACCTATATGTGACACTACTGTACCCTTGTGTTACTGGCCCTCCCTTGTGCCAGAAATTTCACACTAGTAGCCAGATAGGTAAGTGTGATAAAACATCTGTCACATTTATACAGTGCATGTGACTTTACATCAGTGTTTGGCTTTTTAAGAGGTTACACTGGTAACTCTTTGATATGAGCCCAGAGACTGAAACATTTGAAGCCCAACTGCCCAGTACCCTGTAAAATAATGCTAGACTAGTAGATGTGAAGTTGAGAGTACCCTGGATAGCACTTAAAAGTGTACCTCATGTCAAGATTTACAAGAATAGATATTTTAGAGGTTGAAAAGTGAATCTCATTCATCCAACTACCATTGTCATAGCTTACACCATTGCTGAGATATAAAAAGTTGAAATTTATTCTTTTAATTTGAAGTGTGTGATTGTGCAATAATTTGTGATATCCTTCTTGTACAACTCACATTACCTGCTTTTTTTTCTTCTGAAATTAAAATGTTTATATGACCTTGAAAAATTAACTGTTTTCTTGAATAGCATGTTGTATGGAGAGGACTTGTATAGTCCAGGCACCCTGTAACAGTATGACAGTGATCACACTTCGGCACAAGGTGCAGTGGCTTTTGAAAACAAAGAAATACAAAGACAGTAATTTGAGTAGGACGAGAATGACATCACAAATTATTGCACAATCTACCGTTTTAAGTTGAGTGAATAACCATCATTTTATATCTCCATTCAGGAATGTCCTGTGAAGATGGGAGTTGGTCCATTGGATTCATATTTCAAGCATTGTAGAATATTTTTTTTTGGAAATTCTAGAATTCAGGTGCACTTTAATTTGTTTGAGACCCGATATTGGTGGAAATGTTTATTATTGCTCAGGGCTAGCCAAGGGTATCCGGGCCTAGTTTTTACATACACATCTTTCCGTGAACTGGCTATGAAGTACTGTTTTTGACCTCTCATTACTGTGGCAGTAACCATGCATAAATTATGTGTTGCTACAGTGATTGTTGCCATGTATGGGTATGTGTGTGTTTGTATTAACATTACCGTAGCATTTGCCAATGTCCAATTGAACAATGCTGCATTCTGCTTACCATACAAGGGTGTGGACATCCTAGCAACAAAGTTCAGTAGCTTGGTAGATCATTGAAAAAAAAAAATGGGATCACTTATACACATCATTATTTTTTGGACATTAAGGACACTGAATGTGAGTATTCTTAAAATAAATACTTCTTGAAGTTATAAAGGATCCATACGAATCAGTGGTTGAGAAGAATATGCGACTTCAAGAAAACTGAGACCAGTCAAACTTTTTGAAGAGAAGGTAGTCCAATTTAATAGTGGCAAATATTGCTGACATAGTATGGGAAGCCACAGAGTGACCCAAATACTTGGTCAGCAGACTGCAGATTAGCTCAGGACAAGGTCCTGTTTATTGAAGTATAGTCAGTAAGCAAGGCCACATTGTTACCAATCAGCATTAACATAGCATTGGTATGTTGTGTGTATTTATTACATTCAAATCAAGTTCATGCTAGTATGAGATAAATGTGAAATTTTCCATTCCTTTTCATATTTTGGCCCCTAGTTTTTATAATTTGGTCCCTAAACTCTTTGAGCAAAAGGCCTGCCTGGGTTCCAGACTTCTGAGTATTGTTTGGACCCCTTAATGATGGAATATTGGTAATAAGCAGTTTTTTTTACATCAAACCCCTCTATTATGCCAAGAAGATAGAATCAGATGGTAATCAAAAATTCAAAATGGAACTGTTGTATTTTTTTATGGTGGTTGAGCTTCAGCCCTTATGGATAGTTTCCATCATTGTCACTATGTTACATCTCCCTTTTTATTGGACAGTTTGAACCCAAGCTTTCATTGTATCTCATTTGTATCTATTAACTTGCTGTGTTCTTGTATTGTATGCTTGCTGTCTGCTCATGAATAGTTTCTGGCAGCGTGGCAATTGGACATGGTTAAACAGCTATTATCATTTTTTTTTTGTTAGTCCCTGGATGCTAATCAGTATGCAGTCTTTATTCTTATTGGTATGCAGATCTGAAGAGTGCATACAAGTATAATGGTAATGAGGTAGGATTACTAGTTTCATGAAAAAAATGGAGAAATGAAATGTCTAGAAAGTGGTTTCCATAGTAACATTTTATCTGTTTCTCCACAGAAACAAGCAGCTAATGATGTTCAGAACACAACAGGACCTGATGGTGATGTAAGTCTGAAAAACATTACGTAGGAGATTATTACCCCAAATTATTAAAGAAACGTAAGGAGAAATGGTTCTTTCTAGGCAGCTGGGGAAGGTGTGTGTATACTTGTATTGGAATTCTGTACCTGGCTGAGCACCCCTGTGACAAAATGGTCGAACCTCTTCGCAAAGTGCAGAGGGTGTACTAGTTTGAACCATTTCCCATTTGGTGGACATGTCATTTTACACTATTTGTTTGCAAAGGAGTTCTTTGGCAGTCTTCTGTACAGAGTTTCCTGTCGGGTGAGGCACAAGGGATCTAGAATGCAATAGGAAACTTCATTAAATAAGTCACTGTCTCTAATAGAGAGATGAATAGAATATTGGTGTAGGCTACTCATATATCTCCTTAATTGTAAAAAGAGGCAAACTCTTTAAAACTGTCAAAAATTTGAAGCATGTACCATGGAAAAAGCAAGAAGTTACTTAGTAATCCTTGTGGCAAGTGAATGCTTCCGATTTCCTATCATTTTAAATCAAATGTACGCTTTTGAGGTGCACTGTCTACCCTGTAACTCACGTCAAGCATCTCCTGGTAACTACACCACGTAACCTATTATCTTACTGTTGTGACATTATTATACACATATTGTGTCAGTATACCTAATTGTCACATTCAAGAGCCGGATTAGTAAGGAATAAGAAAGATTACTTACGCCAAATAATGTTTGAATTGTGTATGCACTTAAATTATAAACTGTGGCATATATATATGGCTGGCATACACATTGTAACTATAAAATTAAAATAAAGCAGACCGTCAGTGATGTTTGTGGTATTGGCAAGTTCTTCTATATCTTCAGCCAATCACATTGATTGTTATTGTGATGATTAATCTGCTGTTGGTCTATGATAATTACATGCAGGATTAGTGGCTTAGTCTTGCACCATACACATGTCATTTACTGTGCTGCAATGGTTTTTTGTTCTTTAAGTATGGCACAAATTTCCTACTTTGAATATATACTGACTAAGGCAAGATAAACAAGTCCTTCTTAAGCGACTTTTTGTGTGTAAGAACCCAAGCTCCCCAGTTGTAAAGATGAATTATTACATGGTTTCATGTTTTTTGCATGCATGTGTGAAGGGTTTTACCAAATTACTTCCAAAATTAGGTAGATTGGTTTCTGTTTTGCATCATTTTATCATTTTTTTCATCCTTTAGAGAGCTGTTGATGATATGTTGGACAAAGCTATGACAGGATTATCCTTGGATGAAAATCAAGCTGGAAGGTGAGATGTGAAATCCTTAAATACTGGGTATATTAGGTGTGGGATCTAGGTGGGGGGCATGTGTCCCCTTCCTCCTGAAAAAGGGGAACGTGTGTTTATATTGCATCAACATGTAGCAAACAGCAAATAACTGTGATCATTATTAAACTATTCAATCTTACCTGTAAAGTTTGGTGATAGCATTCTTTTCCCTGAATATTACACATTTCAAGTGGTACAAATGTTGCATCATTTGAAAATTTAAGAATGAACAAATTATTCACGAGCTACAAAGAAGTGAATTTCTTTGTGTGATAATCTTACTTTGTAAAAATGAAGTTAAGTTGCTATGTTTCTTTGAAATGACTGTTCATTCTTTAGGGCCTCGGGTGAGATTAGTATTCCGCTAATGGAGTTTGCCCTTCAGTGTTGAAATAAATAAATGAATAAATTGTGTATTTGTAGAGCCAGGTTTTCAAGGTATGTAAATGTTTTGTACCACAAATGCAGTGTTTCCCTTTAAAGTAGTAATGAAGTGCTCCTTTTTCTAGAAGCTCTCCTTGTTAAAAACTAGAAAAATACTCCCCCTACCCCTCTGCTGCGTGGGATCTCCCTGCTGTTTTGCAGGAGGTGTCATACTTGTGATTGGCAGGAATAAAAGATCATTATCTCAAAACAAGGAGACACTTACTGTTTTGGGTATTCCTTCAGTCACATGAAAATACACAGTTTTTGTCAAAATTTCTGGTTGGTATTGACACTGATCCAGAGAGCCATAGAGGGCAGGAAGCGGCTGCATGAGCTGCTCTGTGATCTGAGGATCAATCAGATGAGATTTTGGGGCTGTGTTATAAGGAAAGCTGAACTGGAAAATTTGGCACTGACAGGAAAGATAGATGGGAAGGGGTAGCAGAGGAAGGAGGAGGGTGCTTTAGATGTCCAGTTTGAAAGAGTGGTAAAGATAGACAGTAAGGATCAGGTGGTGCAACTGCGGAAAGAAGTTTAAAGTAAAGAACTGGGGCATGACATCATTGGCTGGGTCAAGCAATTATGATATATGGCACTTAGAGACTGATCATTGAGTTGGCCAGTTCAATATGCCCCTTTCATTCTTGGGGAATCCTACTAAAAAGTGACTGAAATGCTCCAAAAAAAGAGCAAAAAGGGAAACTTCTTATACTTGGAAAGTGCAAGAAGATTGTTAAAAATGAAAAGAGCAATTGGGTGGAGGCGTCATCTTGCTCCATTCAGGAGAATAGGATGATCAGTAGTGGTTATATGTGAGAGTGAATTTTATTATCACATTATGATCTTAAGTGCACAATTTCATACCACCTACCCCATTTAGTACCTTTGGCTGCTTGGCAGTTGTAACACCCTGATAATGCTTCTCATCATATCCTGTCTGCTTGTATGATAAACATTTCTCTGTGATTACTGCTAGCCATGAGGCAAACAGTTGCCTTACTCTGGAAAAAGTTTGCAGAGTACAGTTCCCATTCACCTGCAAATATGAAAATCTAAATTGAAAAAAAAAAGAAAAAAAAATGTACATTCTGATTTGCTCCTAGTACCATTCTGTCAGTTACAGGGGAAACCTCATTCTGGCTAGTGAGTGGGTGTTGTATATGGCTGTAGGATAGAATGAAGTGTAAGAGACAGCTGTTCAAGCAAATAATCTTCTGTTTGGCCATGGTTTACCTTTTACTAATCGGGGCCAGGTTTGGTAGAGTAACACTTCTCAATCTTAAATAGGTTTTGCAGGTCAGAAGAAAGGTTTTGGGCTAGTTTCATGATACTTGCAGCATGATCATGAGTTGTTGTGGAAATATGCAGATTTGAAGATTTTAAGAGAAAAAATGGTTGAGAAATTGGGTAGGGGTCAGGGGGAAGAGAGGAGTCGCACAGGATGAGTACACAGTCTTGAAAACCTCAGAAATGCTTGATCATGAATGATTGTAATCAAGGTCCTCAGTGTACTTAAGTTGTCACAACTTAAGTACACTGAGGACCTTGATTACTTGTGGTATTTTATAAAATGATTGTGACAAAGTGCATGCATTTTATTTGGAAGTAAATATTAAAAATGTAGAGATCTTTTCCTTCTTGTCTACTGAAAACAATAATTAATCAAGTGAATTTCAATGTATGATGTGCTTGGGGATAATGTATGATGTGCTTGGGGATAATTGTCCTTAAAAAGGACTAGACTTCTTCATTCAAGGTAGTGAAAGATCCTTGATTACATAGTGCTAAAAATCATTTAAAGATGACAATTGTAAGAAAGAATGAAAAAAAAAAGGTTTGAATTCACTACTCATTGTCAAAACCTAAGTGGTTTGTAAGATATTCTTGGTATAGAAAAGCTATTTTTGTTTTAAAATGACTTGTAATAGGTTGTTAGAGATGCAACTGTGCAATGATACATTGCCAGACATGTGCCTATAATGTTGCATATAGTTAACTTTTTCTGCGCATAAAATTCATCTTCCTCTCAAACGCATATGGTGTTTCTTCTGGTTATAATAGTCTCTTTTAAGTCTTCAGTTCTTCGAAGATTACATCTTGTAACGTTCTGCAAGTCTGTGGACTGTGCTATAAACTTCGGGCACGAAAATTACCTGACATGACAGATTGGATCTTCGTAACTAAACTGACAAATTTTAAGTTGCAGGTGTTGTGTTGCCAAGTCATTTGCTGTGTAACCTGATGTAATTAAAATGATTTACAAAAATTAGGTCATGCAGTAAATTTCTTCTCATAATCTATTTTGCAGCAGCGGAGATAACGATGGTCCATCTAATAGTGGGGTGAGTCATCTCACGTACTTGTGTTTCTTCAAGCATGTAAAGATGTTAGGGTTAGAAAAAAGCATGGATTTAAGAGATTTAGTAGTGCACCTGGGTGTCATAGGCTTCTACTGATCCAGTGAGATGCATGGATTAATTAATCTCTTTGTGAAGTTACGCTTTTCTTAACATAAAGTTAAAAAGTATTAGTATGACAAGAACTTTCTGATGTAATTCATAACTGTTGTTACAGTGTGTCAGTCAGGCAGTAAGTTTCGTGTGTTTGCAACGTGAAAACTGTGAACATGGTGAGAAAGGCATTGTTGAGGTGAAAATTGATGTGTGGATATTTGAAATTTCTTGCTTTAACAGTTTCTGCCATGAAGGTACTTGAATTGCCCACAAATTCACTCTCTTTGGCATCTTTTTTATTGCTTCATGCTTGTTTGAAGTTAATTTGTCTTCTTCATGGAGCATAATATGCAGTGGTCATAACCTAGCTATGAAATCTACCAAAGGGATTTTTTAGTTTCTATGATATAAATTTTTTTTCTTGATTTAGCCAACTTCGACCAACTCAGACCAAGCACAATCTGATCGCCAGTCGATTCCTTCACTTATGGAACAACCCACCCCACCTTGTCTTGTGGTCAAAGCACCCCCACTGCCCTTTATTCCCCGGGAAGTGATGCGGACAGCCCTTTATAGACATGAGAACGGATTGATGATGTCATATATTTATCAGATTTTAACACAGGTGAGCAGATGTATTTTTAATTGTGTATGTCCCTTCCGAGCTCACTACATGCCATGGATGAAGGTCAAGGAACCCTCACTGATGGCATTGCAAAGGGCTGGAAAAAGGCAGTGTGGCCAAGATACTACCTCCCTGCAAAAAAATTTGCCTGTGATAAAGTAAGGATGATCCTTATGTAAATATGTAAGGTGCTGCCACGTATCCTGTATAAGAATGTTGCCAGATGCTTGTCTTGCAGCACTGAGCCTCAAGGTAATTAATAAGTTGTCATAGATGAGTTAAAATAGGGACTAACAAATAGACCAACTAAGGTGAGGTCTGTTGAATATGACTTCCGTTGTATAATAGGATTGAGCTTGTAATTGATGATAGTTATGTGTATAACAATACTTACATTTAATGACCAACAAGAGGTAATTTGAAATATTTCCAAACAGCATTTGTATTTGATGTGACCAGGACTTGGATACATTGACAAATACCACAGCACTGCCAGTTGTTAACCTACTAAAAAGTGAAAAGTGAGAAAAAGCATGCTTTGCTGGTCAGTCAAAGTTGTACCTTCAATTTTTGTCAGCTGGGAATATTGTAAATTGTTATATTTGTGAAATCACAAAAGTTACCATTAAAAATTGAAAAGAAAAGAAACCTCTCTTATGGGTACCCAAAGACATGTTAAGATGGGTTATGGCAACGTAAAAAGATTTTTGAGGCCCGAAGTAAGAATTTGATGAACACAGCCAGATGGTTTTCAAAGGGCATGATTTTACTGGGACTTGGAAGGGTAAGCTTGAGGGAATCAATCCCACCTTTTCCTAAATCCATTTTGGGAGCCTCATATAATTAATAAGAGTGTATCAAGGCCAACATTATGAAAGTAAACTTTGAAAGGTATCACAGCAACAGAAGGTAGATGATTATTTAAAGCCTTGCATTTTTGTTCAAATTACCTGTCAGAAGGGGACTATCTTTGTCAAGTTCTTAGCAACATTAACAGATCCCTTCACTGTTCTTGTCATGTAGGGTGAAATCAAACTCAATGCTGGATTGGATGATGAAATGTCTGGAGAATTTCCGCCGTCAGCTTTCTTGTTCCGTCCCATCAGGAAGAAGGTCTATGGGATTCTCTTCAGCTGTCAGCATCTCCCACCCCCAAAACCAAAGAATAATGGCCAGGGTGATAGTAACCAAAGTAAGTGCTTCCCCCTTACCTATTGTTACCCCCTCCCCTCCCCCCCCCCCACCCCACTCCACCATCAACACCTCAGGAAGATACCGTAATATTGTAACAAAGTTTAAATCTGATGTGGGAGGTTCAGCTTTAAGATGATCAGTATTTCTGGAAATTGATGTGTTATGAATTGATTGGATTTACTGATTGGTAAAATCTGCATGGGTAAATAGGAGGTAAGTATCTGTGCTTGTAGATTCACAAACCAGGGAGTTTTGGGGATTTCACTGGTTTTAATTCCATTCATTCTCTGGATTTGATGGATTGGTTGATGTTTGCCATGAAAAGGATTATTTGTATGGCTTAGTATGTTTCTAAGACTTGTGTATAAATGCAAAATTGGAAGTGATAAACAGTACTTAAACATTTTGTAAACTTATCTCATGCAACTAAAGGTGGTCATTGACATAGGTTTGCAAGCACCTGGATGTTCCTCTGCTGTGAGATGCCATGCAGATTGTATGATTATGTCAACATACTTAGCAGTATTTGAATATATTGGTTTGTAGGGCTCTATCGCTCCTCAGTCCTGTGAAAGTTGGGAAGTCAGAATAAGCCCTTTGTCTATTATTTTTAAGACCATCCTTTTCCTGTAGATTAGACCCCCTCCCTCCCCAATCTGACACCTCCCATCTGACATCTGTTTTTGAGGGACCTTGTACTCGCTATTTAGTGGGGAATGCCTTTCTCATAGCCAGTTCATACTTCAGTATAGTGCTATAAAGCTATGAAAGTTGAACACATCAACACTGAGCTATGTCTGTGATTGGCTTGGAAGAGCAACAGATGACCATATATGGTTCTGATAGCTTTATAGCATGAGAAAATTTGGAAGTATGAACCACCCAGCCTTTACTCTTTATTACATTTTCTTGTAGATCTAGAACCACAAATAGTCATCAAAGAATGGTGGCTGAGACAAAACGGTGCCCCCCAGAAACCAGACCTTGTGGAGGCGGAGCCATTAGATTGGGTGGTGCCACCAATACAGAGGCTGTGGCTTGGCAGGGAGCCAGAGGACAAGACCACACGGTTACGGGCTTTCCTGTCGTGCTTAGGAAGCGATTCTCCCTCCATGCTGAAACCATCGTATGTGCCAAGACATGCGTTGGTAATGTGTTGTGTGCTAAGGTGAGTGTGAACTGATAATATAGGATGTCCTCAGTAAATTGTAGAGACAAGATCATCTGGAACCAGTTTCAAGCAAGATTTTTTTCTCTGTCAGGTTAAAATTTGGTAAAGGTTATGTGATTCAAAAGAAAATCAATGTTAGGAAAGTTTAATGGGATGTAAAGAAATTTTACCTGAAGCAAGCCAGGTTTATTCTTTTCACTTGTCAGGTTGTGTGGGTGCTTCGGCTGGCTTGAACCAACCCCATGTTTGCTCACTGGCTCTAGATGTAGCTAAGAGTATTTGAGATAGGAATGGAAATGGAATAGTTAACCAAACTGATGGAAAAGTACTGAACTGTTATTGTTAAAATATTTATTTTGCAGTGATTTTTTTTAATGAACACACCAATCATTGGATGTTCACCAACTCATATGAATCTTGTGGAAACACATCTTTTGATGCATACTGTATTTTCTTGCTACAACTTAAAACCATATGCATGTATTCCTATTGATAGGTACATGTACCAGCTACGCCCTCCAGTTTTATTTAAACATGAACTTGAAGCTTTCCTTGCCCAGAGTGTCTCCCAGATCCTCAACGACACTAGAGCCCTCCACGAGCTCCAGGTAATTATATTGCTGAGGTGACTCAGCTCTGTTTAAAGGGGATGTCAGAGAATACAGTTACCCCAGTCATGTGAATATTATCTTGAACTTGAAAATACCTGCAACATAACCCCTGGTTTGCTTTTCATGTGTAATATTAGTGTTGCACTGATATTACAAGTATCTGATGTAACAGATTCCGATATCTAAATTCTCAGTATTGGATATTATTGATACGATATGGATATTTGAGAAATGAGTGACTGTACACAAAGCTATAGGCTATTGGGCACTACCACTAAGTGGTGTGTCAATTTTCATAAGATAGAACATTGGCACTTGAAGACAAACATACTAGAATGATGTAAGATTTTTATGAAGTATAGAACAAAAAATGCAGGTTCGGTGGTACTTGCATTTTATGTAAATTGTCAGATACTGATACAGGAAGAAAATGGGAGGGTGGGGGGTGGGTGGGAATATCAGCCTATGCAGATGATATCAATATTGAATACTGATTGGTGGAACACTTTAGTATATTTAGGCTATGAAAAGTAAAAATCTGTGTGAGGGAAATAAAAGGAAGTTTGAAAGAATTAGCGCATGTATCAAATGCAAGGTGGGACTGCTCACACTCCTTTAAAGTATGAGGCTGCTGCAGGCGCTGGAAAATTATGCAGAGGGGAAATAAAGGATAAAAGATCGCTGCGTACTTAATTAAACAATGTGTGCTGTAGGGAAGTAACTATCTTCAACTCTGGGTTTCCCAGGGTTGCTATAATAATTAGAAGTAATGTTAGAACTGTGGAAATGAGTTGTACTCACAGCTGAATGGTGTATGTGGTAGATCATTGCAAAGCTTTGTAAGAGTGTAATTAAGACTTATGCATTGAGGGGAAAAATGGGGAATTTGGGAAGTTCCTTTCTTGGGGAACTTTTGTATCTGTACATGAAATGTGTAACTAACTGGGGGATATTTTGGCTTGTTCTGTGGAAAAGATGTGCTTTTTTCAGCCCTGATAGTGAATTGAAGACAGAATTGTAGCTCGTTAATTCACTGCGTATGTTTGATAGTTGTGTTATAGTTAGAGTAGTATAAGAGGGGTTGAGTGAGGAGTGAAGAGAAAATGTGGGGTGGGGTGGGGATGGAAGGGGGATTCCATATTCCTTTTTTGATTGTTTGGAAAAATTTAGGTGCAAGTGGCCATGTGCATTTGAGAAGCAAAAAGAAGGATCCCCCCCCCCCTGCACCCTTTC
The DNA here is from genome assembly GCA_029531755.1 of Holothuria leucospilota. Lineage (NCBI taxonomy): Eukaryota > Metazoa > Echinodermata > Holothuroidea > Aspidochirotida > Holothuriidae > Holothuria > Holothuria leucospilota. The sequence goes on along the minus strand of CM055962.1, from coordinate 54,019,576 downwards.
TCCTTCTCTCCACCTTTCCCAAGGAGGAAAACAGCCTGTAGTGTTTAAAGGTATAAATCACGTACAGAAATAGCTTTGATTTCTAGTAATGTGTAGGTATCAGCAGTTTTTACCTTGACTACTTTTGATTTGTCAAGTGATTATCCACTAAATTGTTTCTTTTTACGCAGGTGGCCAGTATTACAACACGTGGGGTCCAATTAGCAGCCCTCTTCATGAGAGGTGTGGAGATGGCACTGCTGGTGAACGATGCCACTGGTTCACCGATTCCTTGGGAACTTTGTTGTCCCTGGTTGTTCTTTGATGGTAAACTATTCCAACACAAACTTCAGAAAGCTTTGATGGGCAGCAGAATGAGGGAGCTTTGTGACAACAAGGTAGGTGAATTCTTTTAAGTAAATACTTAATGTTTGCCGGTATGTTTCTGTGGAACTTTGATAAAGCTGATACATTATTACTTGCTGTGTATGAAACTAAAGTAGCTTTGTGCTGTACAAGTGGTTCATACATTGTCTTACAATATTGCCCTTGGAGTGCATTTTTGTGATACTATACAAATTTCAATAATACAGATTTGCCTCTCTGTGTTTTTCTAGATGATATCAATAGGCACAACACTACCATATCAATTATGCGATAAGACCGGAGTCAGTAAATTGATTTATTGGTGAATGGTGTTAACATGGTCAGTTTTCATGAAATATCTTCCCATTTTCTTGCTTGAAGTGAAGATTGTATCTCTCAATTGGTAAGTTTTATTTTTTAATGTCCTTTTTTCCAGCCTGACCTCACAGGAAAAGCAGAAAGAATGTTGCAATGTATTACCGAAGGGGCCACCTTCAAGTTTGCTAGTCCCAACTTTGCCCATATGATGGGACCACCACTTTACCCACCTGGTGCTGACTTTTATTACAATGCCATCCCAGCTGGTGCCCCTATGCCTCCACCACCAGGTGTCAGGGATAGGAACATGTTTGGTAAGACATCCGTGTGCATTACAGGTGATATGTGTATGTCCGTTTAAATGTGTGTTTGTGAGTCTGTATGAAATGCAGAAATGTTTAAGATTTCATGTTAGGAATGAGGTGGTATTGATTGTCATGTTTTGATGGCTTTAGTCCACCCAAAGAGTCAGTTTATGCCATCCTACAAAGTAGGTGTAGTCAGTGGCATGTATAAGGTTCCCATAGGAGAAATGGGTAAAATATAGGAAAAAAGTAGAAATTTCGTATTGTCTCGGAAGTCCTTATATTTCGGGTCATTGGTTAGGAAAACATGCTGTACGGTCTCAAAAACTGTATACCTTACACTCTCTCTGCTTAAGATCATGTAGCTACATGTGATCCCATTTTAATGCTTCTTAATTCTTGAAAATATTGTTAAAAAGTCTTTGAATTTCATTATCCCAAAGTATGGGAACCATAATGGCGTATGTATGTAATTCTGTGGCGGGATATAGTGGTTACTTTGTTCTTTTTATTGTTACAGTGAAGAAACAAGTACAGGGTCCTGGTGGACAGTTGGAAGTAGCTGGTATGGTTGTCGGTGAATGGGCCGGCAGTGATGGTAGAAGACCCAAAAGGTATGCCAATATTAACAGCAAATTACATTTTTGGTGGCATTCTGTTTAGACTTTTTGATGGTAGAGCTGCAGGACTAGACAAGACAGCTTCTTGGCCTGGTGTGTAAGCCGTTTCGCTTCTGAAGATGACAGCCTGATAGAATGGCATCAAAATCGAGAATGAAAACTGATAAAACATAAATACCGTTTCGTTAGTCAAAGGGACAGAAAGTCAGTCATGACAGGCACTTGGATAAACATTAGCCAAGCAGCAGTTATGATGTTGGTAATGTCCACTTAGCTAGCAAATGACTTAAAGGGGAATATTGCTTATACATTGCACCAACATGGCATGCAAAGAAAGTAGCTATAATCATCATTGAACCATTCAGTTGCACTAGTAAATTCAGGTAATAGCTTTAACTCCACAAAATATAATGCATTACAAGAGTTACCTGGTATTGCATTTGAAAGTTTGGGGCAACAAATTGCTCTTCAGCTACTAATAATGGAATATGTTTCTATGAGAGCCTTATTTCTTGCTAGTAAAGATAATGTACTGCCTTATTTTGAATTACCTATTGTTCTGTATCTATAAGTTATGGTGTTGAAGAAGTGAAAATGTTCTGTATCATAAAAGCAATATTTTCCTTTAAAAGGGCAACAAATCTCACCTCAGATTGAAATGTCCTCTCTACTGAGTTTACCTGTAGCCCCCCTTCAATTAAAAAGAAAATCACCTGTCTGGTACTCCCCTTTGACAAAGATACAATGCCCTGTGCTGACTTGAAATTGCTCAAGGCCATACCCACAAACTACTGTGTTTGAACAGTCTGGGTACATTGATGGATCTGCACAAGTCATCAGTAACCAGTCAGATTGGTGTTAGTATTTGAATGTATGTCAATCAAAGTGTAGTCACCAATTATTGTGAGAAATATAGGGATATTCCTGATTGTGTTTGGGGTGATGAAACAGCCGTATTAACACACACATACCCTTCTAACTCGGCCAGATGTTAAATCAGTCCAAGTCCATCATGAAAATCAATACAATAGAGCAGTGTTTTCTCTCTGGCACGTGCACACAAAATCAAGAGCTAGTTGTTTTCATGATATGACTTTTAACCACTCCTTCTATGTGTTGTTAAAGTAATGGCGGCAAGTCCTACCACCCCCTCCCCTTGATTTGAATTAGTATACACTGGTATCCTTATTCATGAATAGCCCCTTGTCAGCCCTGAGACAACATTTTTGTCACTGAATTGCTAATACAGAATAACACCTTGGTTTGTGTTTAGTATGTAGTATTTATGTTTTAAAATATTATGGAAGATACATGTAATAAAAATAAGAGGGGATTTGTGAGATTTAGCTGATGTTTAAAAAGAAGATTGGGTGACTGCTTGCTCTCTTTAATATTTATATCATATTTATCTTATTTTCTTAATTTTACCTTATTTTTGACTGTTGACTACTACCTACACATTGTATGGGAGGAAATGGTGAAACTTGGGGTGATTTTGCTGATTCAACTTAAAAAAGTTATTTTTCAGTCCTTATAGATGTTTTCTAATATTTGCTTCTTTAATCCTGTTTCAGTGGATATTCGAACCAGCAGGGGGGTCTTCTGCCCCATGGTCGTCCAGATGGCATGGGGATAAGACCAGGAATGGGTAGAGGAGGGACCATGGCCTATGACCCTATGAGCTTTCAGTTCCCTGCACAATTCTACCAACAAGGCCCAGGGATGCCACCTATGTGGGGCTACCAGCCAGCTATGGTAAGATACTTAAGTTTTAAGTATTAAAAGGTGTGCGTAGACCGCTCAAAACCTGAACAAAAATGCCAAACCGGTATAGGTTATAGTATGTGTGTGTCAGAGTGAATGCTATTTGAAGTCCATGCATCTTCCCTGATTGTTTCTTAGTATATTTTTTACTTTATTAATTTGAATTTGCATACCATAGAGAAGATCTCATCAACTGTAGGCCCTAATTTGTTTCAAGAAAGCCTGCTTAGGTTTGCTGGGTTGGTCGCCGGTGGTCTGAGAGCTCTGTGGGTTTGGGTAGTTTGGGTATTCCCCAAATTGATGCCACCAAGTGGTCTCATTGCAATGCTTTGTCGGTTTCAGGTGGTCCTGGTTGTGTCCATACTGATGACTGGGCTGTTTGGGCATCAAAAACCAGACCGACGCACACCTTCAGTTTGTATTGGCTTCATGTGTTTTGGACATGCTTGTCTATTGATGTCATGTCTGTGTATTGGGGAAAAAAAAAGTAAAATGGAAAACTGCAATCATTGCCACAATTCCCATAATGTGTGTTAAATATGCAAATTTGTGTTGTGGAAGGAGACTTTGAAAAGACAGTTGTAACATTGATCTGAAGAAAGATGGAGAAGTAAAAATAGAAAGCCTTGAATGTGCTAGGATAGTTTTTGGCATGCTTAAAGGGAAAATGCAGCCATCCGAGTTTGAATTAGTTCCCCCTGGTATCCTTATTCATGAGTGGCTCTGTTTAAACACATGAAAAAATTTTTGTTACTTAAGTGTTCAATTCATGCAGAATAACTACTTAGTGTACCTTTAATTTGAAATATTTTTGCTTGGACACATCTTGAAAGATATTTGTGAGGGAAATGCGATGAAATTTTTAAGATGCTGATGATGTTTTCAACAAAATTTGGGTGACTGCCCATTCCTTTTAAACCAGATTGAGACTGTTGAGTGATGACATTCTTTGTTCATGTCATTTCTAGCCTCCCATGCTTGGACTATCCCATGCTCCCCAACAGAGGCGATACTTCAAGCAGAAGCAAAACAAGAAACGTAACAACAGCAACAACAAACCTGGGACCACCAATGCAGCAAACAAAACCAACTCTGTCCCAAAGGTTAAAGGTCGGGGCAGGGGTGTGACCATCCAAGCAGATTCCCCGGAGAAGAGGGTGGGTAAAGCAGCTGAAGAAGATGAGACGGAGGATTCCAATGAGAACATTTCTGGAAACAATGTCTACCAGATGAGTTCAGACAGTGATTCCAGCTCCGGCGATGATCAGATGACCCCCATGTACAGTGGTGGGGACAGTATGCCGGCCCCCATAGAGTCTAACTTCCCAGTGGGTGAATTCCGTGTCTCACCCAGTGACATGGACGATAGCACAGAGCCCCAGGAACCTTCCCCCTATCAAGGGGGCTATGACTTGCCAAGCTTCCAAGCAAATGCTCAGTTTAATGGTGACAATGCAAATTTCAGTCTTGAGTTAAATGCAAATGAACCTATGCCAGCGATGAATCTGGAGCAGCTGGAATAAGGAATGGAAAAGGCAGTGGCTATCTCTGACTAAGGCAGTATTTGATTGGTGTACATAAAGTTGCATAATAGACGATTTTGTACATGTTGTATTTTGTATAACAAGACAACCTTGAAAAGGTATTTTTTTTTCTTTTTTTTTTTGTAATGTCATTGTTTTTTCCATTCTTGAGAGCATGGCTTTTTGGAAAGGATGAAGAAAAATAAAAAACAGGAAAAAAAAAAAAAGGAAAAACTTGGCATTTGGAACATCCTGGGCACACATTGCCCCATGGTGAAATTCTCAGTCTCAGCAAACTTAACCGGCCTAAGGGTCGGTGAGTGTGAGGTTTCTTCTGGTATACATTTAACATGTTCCTATCTTCAACAAACATAGATGCAATTTTGACCTTTTGCCCGTTAGTTAAATAGTTGCCCTGTTTAGACAAGACGTGATAACAATTTTTGTCGAAGTAGTAGTGTAAACTTAAGAAAGTAATAGACATGTTATTGTCAAGAGATAACCATTTCTTGAGTTTTACTTGGTTTCTAGTCCATTAGAAATAGTCATTTTAAGGAAATTATAACAATTTTGAAATTGCATGGTGACAACTTTTGGATTCCTATAGTACCTTTTACAGACTTCCATTATAAGGAACCTACCACAGATTACAAAAACAAAAAAATTACTGAATGTTGTTGATTATTTTGTTTTCTCATTTACTAAACTGTTGTCGGTCACAAGCCATTTTCCCCCCAGTGGTGGTATAAAGCATGCTGGTTTTGTGTAACCTAGCAACTAACAGGTCTTTTGAAAACTCCTGTAGTCCTAATATTGACTTAAAAGACATATAGTCTGTGATTCTTCAACTTTTGAGTACAAGATGTTGAACAGTCTTTAAAATCAAATTTTTGTGTGTTTACAGTTAAAGTTGAAAAACGAATTTATTTTAGGTGTCATTTTTGTGCTAATTGTGCCACAAGGTTGTTTAATCCATTCAGCCTTTGAACAAGTTTGAGTGTAGTCAAGTAATTTACAACAGTAACAGAAGAGATTATAGAACCATGGTTTAATGTTAGGAGGTTAATCATGACCGCTTAAGTTTGTAACGTTGTAACAATACACTAGCATCGACGGTCTCATTTAACCATGAAAAGTATTTTTCAAATTTTGTCTGAACGGTAAAATATTACCACAAAACAATAGTGCATTCTTTAACAAATGACTTTCTTTTTCCTAGCGAATGGTGTGAACCATAAGCAAATCGAATCATAGAAAGGAAGGGTATGTTGCCTGGAGAGGCAGAATGCATTGTAGTCTATTAAACAGTAATGTATATCACTTATATTGCACGATTTATTAAAGGTGTTTACAATGGAGAGAATCTGATTCGTGTTGGTGTTGCTGTGGAGCTGGATTGCGAAATGTAGACAATCATAAACTCTTTTGGAAGTTAACGTCAGTCAGTATTATTACTGTGTATCTCGTATGGCCCTATAAAGATGACGCTTATTGTCGACACTTGATTACCGGAGATGGTAGGAGATTCCTCTGCTCGACGCAGAGCTTGATAGATGATACATTTCTTTGTCGGGTAACAGTGATAAACGGAGCTTCCCATGGACAGGTAGGCTAACAGAATATTATTGCACAGGAATTTTTGGAAACTAATGGCCAGTTCTGCCCAGAGGATGACCTCCTCTACTCTTTTCCGATGCGACTTTGGTGAGTAGTGGTACTGACTTAATGTGCATTTGATTCTTTTTCCATGTGGATCTCCACTATAAAAGGTGGCGGTATAGCGATTCTCTCTATAGTTACGTCGTGAAGTAAATTCGAGCTTGAAATGGAAATGCCTGGCTGTTACTAGTGGGATGCCCAACAGGAGACAAACGAACGTATATGACACTACTTGAAAATCAATAATTTTGTTGTCAAGTACTTTTATGGGAGAGCACTTTCCCCCTTGTTCTTTATTCGAAATTCTTGAACCGTGAAGGGTGAATACTTTTGTAATACTTTTGACAATGGTGATGTGCTCTGTGACCATCTGCTTGGAAATGGACAAGCTTTTATTCAAAGTGTTGGCAAACCATTTTCGTTGTCAACCTAATACAGAACCTTGATTGGAAAGCTGGATTAATTATATCCCTTCTACACTTTCATGAGATTTGTGTAAAGTGTTGGGTCAGCCTGTAAAAGAAAGGTTCAGTAATACAAAGCTTACAAGCTTTCTGAACAAAAAAGTAATAGTTAATGCTTTATCTTCTTGTATTAAACCCAGTATGACATAAGATCATTCTGTATGCATGCTTAAAGAGCAATAGACTTAATGGATTGGCTTCAACATTCATTGTTTGTGTACCCAACTTTTAAGAAAACAAAACAGTTTTTATTCTCCCTTTGTCCAAGGTAATTATATTTATTTTGTTTTTTACTGTTATATGAAAAAGAAGTGTGCATGGGGGTCAGGTGACTGTTAGACAGACGTATTTTGCCTTTCAATTGGGTTGTTTTCTTTGGACGTTCCCCTTGGTGTGTCGTAAAGATTCGCTTTCTAGTTCATTAGTGCAACAACCATTCTTGAGTTGAATTGTGCCAATCATTCTGCATTCAAGAAACTCAGGGCAATAGGTGATTGCTCTTGCAGCAGGCAAAATTGCTTTTAAGAAAGACTTTTTGGTTGGCCAAAAAATGCCAGATGTTGCAAATATTGCTGTCTTCTCTTAAATATATGCAAACAAAAAACAATTAAGATAGCCCCCGTGGACCCCAAAGTAGCCCTGTAAAGCTTTCAAAGGGATAATTTTTTCCAAAACATTTGTTAAGTTGTAAGGTGCAATTAATAGAGGTGACACTGCTTTAAAGGGTTGTAAATTATTGCTGCTTAGGACTGTAGGATTTTTTCATGTAAGTTGATCTCACAGTTTGGTGCAAGCCTGAATGATGAGGGCATAGTGTCAAGTTGATGTGGCTTACGTGAGCAATCCTGTTAGATGTTATGAAGCACTTGTGTGCTTCTCTTTCCTCAAAATGTTTCAGTTACAGGAACCTGTGGCATTTTCTCATGAGTAGTTGCAGTAGTTGTCATTCACTAGTCGTAGCTGCATTCTTTTCAGAATACTACAGCAGTGACACGATGGTGAGGGGTGGGGGGGCGTAAACCTGCAGTATTCCCACATTCCCTCCACCTATTGCAGAAATGCATCCCTGCTTGGTTTAATGTTCTTTTGACCTAGTTTGATGGGTGATATTGCTAGAAAGTCCTTGTCTGCTGCTAAGACTTAATAGGGGGATTTCTCCATCTGCTAGTTTGACACATGGGGAATCCCCATTATTGGCATGACAATACTAACATGCTAACAGTCAACTGAATTCTTTGTGCACATTTCTTTCTTACCATTTTCTTTGAGTCACTGGAAGGAGGTAAATAGCAAAGGGTTTTCTGCTTCAGAATTATAATTGGCATGAGTGGTAACATTGGTTTATAAATAGTGGTTTGCTACCTAATATACTTATAACTGCCATGTAACAGGGAAACCTGTGGTTAAATCCCTGAGGCTTGTGCTAAGCAGTGCTTACAAATGGAACGAGTGTTCTATAGAGGTTCTTCTTGTGATGTAAAGGTGTCTCAGATGCTGGTGCTGGCTGTCACATCTAATGCACAGGTGTGAAAATGGAGCATGCATGTGCAGCCGTATCCTAGATACAGTGAATGTCCAACGCAGGCAAATGCACCACACAGTTAAGTCTGTGAAAACATTATACAGTGGATGTCCAACGCAGGCAAATGCACCACACAGTTAAGTCTGTGAAAAACATTTGTGCAAAAGGGAAATTCCCTCTGTTTGTGAGGGTATTCCCCTGTGTATGAAATCCAGGCTGTAAGCCCTTGGTGTAGTATCTGAGTTCATAACAGGAAGTACATCTGTAAGTGACCTGAAGGTTCATTTGATAAGATATGACATGGAATTATAGTTTTGAAGGGTTTACTATGGGCAGCTGTCCACAACACTCATTGTAGGTTAGAAAATAGGGCTGTTATTCCCTTAAAGTCAATGTTCCATGCAGTTGACATCTTAGTAATTTTGGGTTCTTTCTTCCATTTAATGCACACTTACGTAGATTAGCCAGTATGCATGTCTTAAGAAAACTTTTTTTTCCTTCAATTGTGTTGTACTTGAATAGTGCCTATTACATTTATGTATTAAGGCTTTACAAAGTTGAGGTGTCCTATTAAAGGACACAAAATGTGTGAATTTGATGAATTTCTTTATTTTGGATTTAACAAAAAAAAAATGATCATTTATGTGAATAATGCTCGGAAACTTTTTGTGTGTATTAGCAAGCATAGGTGGTTTTAATCAAGCATAGCGAATAATGTAGTCCAATGCGATACTTCTTGTGGTAAAGCTTTTCAAATAAAAATTTATGATTAAAGCAGTTCTTTTTCTTCAGAGATATAACATCAGAAGGCATAGCATTTTCAGTAGTTTGGTGCATTTTTGGCAGACAAAAATGACAATAAACCTTATAATATTGTCTGAAATTTATAACTTTGGCTTCAGTGTGGGGATGCTGGAACAGTTTTACTCTTCAAAAGTAAATTTGGATTGTCATGTAAGTGGGACTTTTTCCTTTCTGGAATTTTACATAAAACGTACGAGGAACAGTAATGCAAAAGAAAATGTGTGCAGTTAAAGGAATTGTTGGGAGTGACTGTAATGACAGATTTAGACAACCTTCTACTGGGAAGCAGTTTTGAGTCATCCATGGACCCTTTGTAAGTTAGTATGGTGTTTGTTTTTGGATGGGAATCCATTTCAGTGAGAGGGGAAAAAAACATTTTAATGCTTCCATCGCCTTTTAATGGTCGTGGACGTTTGAAATCTTGTGTTCTCTTTTGTATTTCATAATGACAGTCAGTAGGCAGTAAGGTACCCTCCACCGTGTCTGTGAGTTGTAAGGATAACCCTGTCAGTCAGCTACCCCCCCCTCCCCTACCCACACATACACACACACACAACCTTTTCCCTTATCACATTTTCTGATGTTCACTGCCATTGAAGTAAATAAAGGGGTGTGGGATGGAATATGGGAAGTCTCAAAAGTTTGGACTGGATTTGTTTAGCTATGAATCAGGGAGCAAATGGTTAAAAGTTTTGTAAGGGGAAGAATTTTAACATGATGACTTGGTGTCATGTTTTGGAGAAGGAACAGTAGGCAGCTTGTTCTGTGTATTTGTAGGAAGCAGAGTCATCTTTCCCATAGATGGAGGCACATAGGTAATGACATGGTTGAAGCTTGCATCTTGTAATGAGGGTGGGATTGGGTAGTTGCCTTCATTGGAATGGGGTAAGCTGGTCCAGAGGTCTAGTCATGTGTCTACCATCATTTGAGTGAAGGTCTAGTCATGTGTCTACCATCATTTTATTGAAGAGTAGTAAAGTGACAGCCAACTCAGCTTGGTATTTTGGCATAATCTTAAGAGTACGTTGAATGTCCTAAGTTGCTGGTGAGTCAAGTTCTAAGAAATAGCAAAGTAAGCAAGAAGCTGATCCCCCATTTTAAGTTTTCCCCCTCTTTTTGAAGCTCTTTTGTTAAAAAGTGGCTTATTCTTTTCCCAAGCTCTCATGGAAATGGTTTCTTCAGATGTTGGTGGTTTTGTGGTTTATGGCTTCCTAATGAATGTAACTGTTACAATTCAAAATTCATTTGATTGAGCAACTGTTCTTGTTGGTATGAGAGCAAGTCAAGGTAATAGGTTTGAAGATATTTGCTGTGTGATGCTGTATTAAAAGAGGGGGGGGGGAGGGGGACACATACCCCCTTCCCCTCCTATCCCTAAATTTAACCTCATAGAAAGCTCAAAATGTGGATGATATTATGACATTGTAACAGGCACCTTCAGGTGCAAGGTATTTGTTTGAGTGTTTCTATACAGTTGGTGCTGAAGGAGAGGGTAAATACACATTTGGAATTTATCGTACAAGTGAAAAACTTTATTGCAACTCTTTAATAGACAAAGCTTTGGAATGGCTGGTGTAGAAGTCAAAGCAATATTATCATGACATCTACCCACTTCCAGTATAAAAGACAGTCAGTGATAATGGCACAGTTTGTGTGTACATGTTAGCAAGCAGTGATTAGATAAATTAACACCCTTGTCTTGGATTTTTTGCAAAAACTCATCTACGTCTTACCAGAGAAAAATAATGGTAGTCTACTGTTAGCTTAAGTGACATAGAGTTTGAAGTAAAGTTGTTAAAGTGTGGTGCAAGGACCTACAAGCAAAAAACCTAATCTTAGGTCAGTCTAGTTGGTTGCTATCATTGAAATAAAGTTATAAATGTTTGTGAGAATGACCTGTCATCATTTTCCCCTCTATTAACAATAGCCCCTTCTTTTATATTCCATCTTAATCTGATACATTTTTTAAGTGTTTCCATCTTTCTGAACATTCTGACTCAGTCCTTTGTTGCAATTTCTAATTTTCAAATTTCCTCCCCAGCTACCCTTATGTAAAGTTTACTACTCTTATCCACCCCCAAATTAAAAAGAGAAAAACAAGGAAAGATTGCCCAAATTCAACAAATCGGCCCGATGAAAATTTTCCTTACTAAATACGCAGACTTCATCTTTGTTTAAGTGGTGAAAATCGGAACAAAGTGGACAGTCCTTCAAAATGCTGGTGTACATTCGAAATGGAAGTATGACCCTTGACCCTCAGAGACAGACTTTGACCTTGTTTTATTCCAAAGAAGAGTGTGACAGTATGTCAAGATATCAAGGTAATTTCTTCTAAGTGTCTGGTTCTTCCACCAACTTCACACTTCTAATAAAACCTCATAGTGGCTCTACCAGATTATGTAACGAACGTAACGTTTCTACAATCATTTCACCCTGGAGTCACGGACCCCCAAAAATGTGGCATCAGGAACTTTGTCTCAGCTATGAAAACACAATTGCCTCCTCTGGAGGGCCCAATTCCTTTTTCCATCAGATTTTGGTTGAATACCATACCCTACTAAAGGAATCCCTTCTGTACTTGGAATACAATCATTTTCCTTAAATATTTTTTTTTTCTGTGCTCGAAATCTTGAAAAATGCCCATTTTTGCTTTGATATTTTGTTGTAAATGTAAGCAAACTTTGTACTGTTTCTTGTAACATCTTTCGGACTTGCTCAAAGTAAACAAACGTAGGCGTATTTGTAACAGGCTTGATGTTCTTCTGTCAATAAATGCCTTCAGAAGGAAATTGCCTTTGTCCTTTTTCTATCATTTGAGTGAAACTATATCATAAGGAGGTATTATGTAGTTTTGAACCGATAGTGCAAGTAGTGGATATTTCCAGTACTGATCTTCCAGTTGTCAATATGGGCTGATACCCATCCAATATTTGGGAAATAGCATTCTGCAACTAACCATAGCCTAAAGGGCACCACAATAAAGTGCTGTTTTGTCTTGATGATGTCAATATTGGACCTTGCATTGAAAAATAGTGTACATTTCCATGACATATGGGATGACAAATATCCATCATGTAGTATGGACAGGCATTTAAGGTAAATTTTTCCAATATGGATACAGGAAAAAAATGGGGAATATCGGCAGATACTGATGGTGAATACCGATAATTGTGCCAACACTTGTATTAAGTAGCACTTTTACCATCAGTGCATATAAAGCACTCTTGAAGGTCTTTTTCAGGTACATGACTCCCCTCTTCATTTGGAAGGTTAGGTTAAAATTGCCCCATTTTAATGGATAAAGATAAAACTTGAATAAATTGATCAAACCTCAACAGCATCTAGGCTGACATTAGGCAGCATAACACCTGACCCGCCATGTTGTATCACAAATTTAAATTTAAAGAAGCTATGGCATCCCCCAAATATAGTAGACATATCTCCATTTTTGGAAATCCAGTTGGTGACTGTACTTTGATTGGCATTCATTCAAACAATACAGCACCACTCTTGTTGGTATAGATGACTTGGACAGTTTGTTTTCACATTGCCTTGAGCAATTGAAACTACAGTGCAGGCTTCTGCAGTGGCTGTCTTGGAAGTGTTCTACTACTAGACGGTTGTCTGTGTCTAAATTGGAGTTGGGACTAGAAGTAAGTTGGGAGAATTGTTACTGTCTAAGGTGATTGCTTAGAGGGTCTGTGATTCCATTGAGTGTGACCAACCTTGGGGTTACTGGGAAGCAGGGAACTTGTAAAAGTTGATTTTTTTCATTTTCGAAGAACATGGATTTAGGGTAACTGGCCTGGAAAAACTGGCTCATTGTCTCAACAGTGAAAGCCCACTACAGCAGTACTACTTTAAAGGAATATTCCAGTGGCATTTCACTGGTGTCCCATGTGAAAAAGAAATATATTCCAGTAGATGTCCTCCAAACCATGTACCTCATGAGGCTAGAATTCAGTAGGAGTATTTAGCCATCAGGTGACATAAGATGTCTTTATTTTTCCCCCGGGAAAGTGGCTTTTCCCGGGGAACTTTGGCTAAACGAGCCTATTGCATTCTAGCGGCATGCTATCCTCCCATCATAACTCAAGGTATCTTGTTTTAAAGATTGGTTACTTTTTTTTCAAGAAATACATCCAGTTCCCACCACGATCCAAGACTGTAATGTTAAGTGGGAGCATTGTCCCAGATTCCTTTTGTTTCTCTTTTTTATTTAATGTCCTGTTTATCCTTGAAATCTGATACTGTTGGAATGGTTTGAATATCTTTCTGTAGATCTAGAATAAAACTACACCATATGTATGCTGCAGTAAACAAAGCTATTAAATATTCCAAACTGCAGTGTCAATATCATAATGAAAATACAATGCTATGTTTAATCAATGCGCTGGGATGACATCACAGATTTCCCATCATGCAATGCATCTCTGGAAAAACTACATTTCTAGTGGATGGCTTACAGTAATTGGTAGGGGGGTAGGACTGTGCATTTGCCTGAAGTTTTAAATTTGTCTTCCTATTAAATAATAGCATATATTTTGCCCCAGAATAGCAAAGTTTAGCAAATGGGAATTAGAGGGCTGCCTGAAATTTCAAAGCATATTTTATCTCAAAACAGCATACATATTTTGCCTGAGAATAGCAAATCTGCCTGACTGGAGGAGGTGGAGAGGAGAGGGGGAATGTGAGTCCACCCCAGCCTCAAGCCTATGCTTTATTATGTCTTGCAAATGGCCATTTTTGTCTTGGAAGTTCATTACATATACATGATATGAAATATTTGAAAACCCTGGTGCTGTTCACATGCAATTAACTTGCAGTTGCACTTGAAAGGTTAGTATCTCCTCATGTGCTAGCTATTTACCACTGACATGTGTACATGACCTTCAGGTTTGTGATTCCATAGATATTACTGTACAAGGCTGTCCTCTGTGTGCCATATGTATTGGTACCATGTTGCCACAGTACACTATTAGAAGACATGTAAAAAGACACATGAACAAGAAATTTACTATTCTGCTCTGTGGACCACAGCACAGATATGCGCTTATACTAACCTTTACAGCTGCTGTTAAATCACATGTGGAGCTGCTTTAACTTTCAAACAAGCAACATGTCGACAGGAGGTTTCAGCAAGACCGCATACAATCATTTATTTCACTCGTGGCAAGAATTCATTTCATTTTGAAAAAAGTGCACAAATACAGCTGCTTTCATAGCACATATAATGATATATACCTTTAAAAAATGTACACAATAAGTTTTGCATATAATGTGGCCCATTAGTTGGCCATGCAAGAGTATGAGACAATTTTAAGCTATTAAGATGTCATAAAAGTGTTAAGCTCAATCAAAAAACTCCATTTTAAGGTGTACAGAACTGCAGAATTATAAACATTTTCCAAGATAAACTATACATTATGACTTATAAAACATTAGACTGCCAGATGCACCAGGCAAAGTCATCACAAAAATTTATATCCTTGCTCTTTAGGCACTTGAATATATGGCATAACTTACATTTGTTCATTACAACACTCACACTGACCTGGTCAACACTAAAACTGTAAAGCAGTTTATAGAAGTTTAGCCAGGAGATTAATACTGGCCAATGCCAAGATTTACACATACAAGAAGACACAACCACATAAGTAATAGCAATAGAGTCCAGCTCACCCCACCCACTGAACCTACCCTTTTCATTCACCCTAACCAGCAGAATGAATTCTGAGGCATCGTGCCCACTGGGGCCTGGGGGGGGGGGGCAGTCCCCCAAATTTTGTCATGGGTGTCTTATGATTTTGTCTGAAAATGCCTTTGAAAACCCTTCACTTGCCAAGTGAATATGAGAAGTTAACTGTTTTTGAAAAATATAGCACTTTGCCTTAGGTTACGCTTCATTTCACCTCCCTCCAAAAACATTTCTTTGCAGGATGCCTCTTACACCTTCATCCAGTTATCACTTCTCATTGGTCCCCCAAAAAGTTGTTTGTGCATGATGCCTCTGACTGAGTTTGTGCCTGATTGGGCAACAGTAATGTTACTGGAACTTGCATCCTCAATGATGATCTGGAGAGTGACCAGATACTTAACATTAGTAAGAGAAAACAAGTTTGGCCAACAATCATTTCACATGTAATATTTGTTAGGGGTTTAATAGCTTTTCATATGAAGTGTGTAGGCTAAATCATCATTTCCAAAATGCTGATGTTTTCTATTTTTACATTCCACAACCTGGACCATACATACCCAAGACAACTGCAATAAATCTGAGTAAGAATGAGATAACCATTTTCTATATTTTACAAGGTAAATTAATTTTGTGTCTGTTTAAACTGTTTGATAACACTATGAGCACAAGCTTTGTAAAAATTCTTGAAAACTTCACAGCATCATTTCACTAGTTTAATGTATAAGAGCGATAGAATGGCCAATATGTGTCAATTTATGGATGGTTCAAGGAACATAGATTCACTACACTTGTTTAAGTGTGGCACACATACTAGAGCAAGCATTGCCATCCCACCAGAAGCTTGCCTACCAGGCAGACATGTAGCTCTGTTTACACAGCCACAAGGTGACTGGCTGGATTAGGGCAGTTAAATATCAATTATGTATTTTTCTTTCACTAAAATGTCCATTACTAATACGTTTCATGTCTGCATGCAGCTGCTACTCATCTGTCCTTAAGAGTTCCAATATATCTATTTAATCTCTTTGAAAAAAAGCCACCAAGGAAGTGCCTCACTTAAAGTTTCCCATTATTAAGAAACGAACTTTGCAAGTGGACCCAGGGGTAGGGCCAGGATTTGCCTGATGGGAGGGTCAGCAACCTGAACCCCGATAAGACCGACTGGTTGTGAAAAGGGTGTGGAAAGTAAAATTTTGGGTTTCTATTGCAGAAACTTCACAAATTCTGGGCTTTTATTGGAGAAAATATGATAAAATTTTGGTTTTTTGTAAGGATAATTGGAAATTTGGGGTTTGTAACTGAAGAATTCACCCTGATTAAGAGCAAAATCAAGTAAATCATCAACTGGCTGTCATTGGGGATGACATATTTTACGTACCCATTTGGCTCCCCAATAAAAGTGCAAAATTTCCCCATGGGGGCAGCCTTCCCCATGGGGGGACATGGCCTTCCCTGCCCCCCACGTGGTGCCACCACTGTCACTATCCCTTGAGATAAGACTTGCACCAAGCACACTGAACATTCACATAAAATTACATATAATACCATCATTAAGAGCAGTCGATCACATCCGGATCTGATCTGCCAATTGAGATCAACTTTGTAGTCACCCACCGGGCAGATCAGATCTTAAGTGGGGATCAAAAAACTGTGTGAAAGCTCGGTGAATTAAGGTTACCCGTGATCCAACATCCTTTTTATTCCCATGAAATTTACAAAGTACTAACAGTTTTTGTAACAAAGTTAAATATCCTGGCGAGATCGACATTTGCTGGGATTTTGTTCTCTACCTAGAGCAGTAGCGCTGCTGTAGGTTACACACATTTGTCATGTAATGTTGACAGTTGTTATCATATAAATACATTAACTGACCACTCATTAATATTCACTTATAAGCTGTGAGGAATAACAAGTTTCAAGACCAGTTCTTGCTGCATCACATATTGATGCAATAAAGTGTAAACGAACTATACATGGTACGAACACAGCCACATATGGACATATTTTATTACTTGTGGAGTATGAACTGGACTTGGTCTAACCAGTTAGGGCTAGAATCAAAATCAAATACTTTAGATGTGACTAAAAATCACTGGCAGTAATAACAAAAGCCCACTCCCTTAGTATCAATATCATGTGAAAAGATGATCTCCACAGCCAGATCTGTTTTAAATCTGAATCTTTCACCAAATTCAGTCACATGATTCCAGAAACGAGCATCACTGGGTATTGCCTAGGCCTACATACTAAATCTCAATTGGCAGTTGTTATCTTGCTGTGATTCTCACACAACCGTTTCCTATGCATTTGCACTGACCAGATGTAATTCAAAATCAATCAAGACTCATGAAGCTACTTTGAACTCAAACTGTTAGATGATGCAGACCTTTACTGTCTGGTCCAGTGACAACACCAAGTTTAAGAAATTAATTGTAGACCATGGAGATTCCCTAGCTTACTTGCTGTTCTGATTAGCCTACTTTTTCTGAAGAGACAGAGAGAGAATTTTATTCATGAATGAGCCAAGTGGAAAACAAAGTGGCTGCTTAAATGGACTATGATAATTAGTTATCTCCCTGAGCATGGTGAGTGTATACGATACACTCTGTCAACAAGCTGTGACCACTTTGAAATGAACAGAGGAGGGTTGTGTGGTGTGGGTAAGAAGTGACAATCCAGAACTAAGTATCAGTCCCCAAAATAGCATAAAAATGCCCTGTCATACAATTTTCACTCAAAATATCAAAAAAAAAAAAACTTCAATAAAATATCATTTTGGCAAAAAACACACTGACAAATATCTCTAAGATGAAACCCCGTATGCAGTTTCTAGAAGGTGACAACATTTACCTCATTCTATATCCTAACACTTGTACTTAGTGATCACTTCTCAGCTATTTGGCTAAAATTATGTGCAGTATCTGTTCTTTTCAGCCAATCTAGGACCGCACCACACATGACAGACCCATGATGTAGAGGTATGGAGGTTAAGAGGTTGGTCATGTTTAGTCTTGTCCCCTCGGGGACGTAGCTCCTTTGGGGAGCAGAACTCCTTCGGGATTAACGTCTGATTTTCGCCCTTTGCTTCTTCAAAAGAGAGTCAAGAGGACTTTGGAAAAAGTATACTGTTTGTGAGCTAACCAGAAGCACTACAGTAATGGACAAATTAGTTGCATGTGCCTACAAACATTACTCCTGATAAAGCAGGTACAGACCAATGAGTGGTAGCTAAAAAAGCTTATTAATATTACAAAGAGCATCTTTAGGGCTCTTGAATGGAATGTGTGACTACTGGTGGGCTTGTATTATCCTTTGTAAGCTAATCTGTACTACAGAGTACAGGAAGTGTAAGGCCAAATGTACACCTAGAGTTGGTATTTATAGTATAGCACCATTAGTATTAAAATGACAGCATATCTACTACTGCTGTAAGTTAAACACTATACATATATACAAGTTTCTTACATGTTAGAGGCCAACTACCCTCAGCCTAGACAACTTCACTATACTTCATATCACTATAATACGCAAATGACCAATGACCTACAAGGAGTCCATCTCTATAACTGTGTAGGGAGATGCATCCATCTGGCAAGGGGATAAAGTAAACAAACCTCAGAACTTCTGACTCAAAAAGGAGGGTGTAGGGAGAGGGAAACACGAACCTCAAACAGTAGGTCTCAATGGACAAAACTGGTCTAGCCCTCTTCCCTCTACCAGCCTTCCCCAACAATGATCCTGACTTCCCAGGGTCTTCCCTATTTTTAAAACTGTACCACTGGCTTTGAACTTGGAATGTTATAGTAATGTGTATATCATAACTCACAGCAAGGCCAAATGTGACATCATCTCACAGAATCATGGATCTGTCCATGTGCTATGAAAATAACCTGACCAGAATTGTTGGCACCTTGATGACCTCTAAGACAGACACAGGAATATGGTATAATTATGGCTACTTGAGATAATGGTCACTATGGTATCAGAATGGTATCAGATACTCTTCTCTTTCACTTTAGAGCCATACATCATGATGAGATGAGGAAAAGTCTCTCTAAAGCTTTTGGTCCAATCTTCGATCTGTATGGGACTGTGTGATTAAATAGAGCTCAGGCCATCTCTGTTATGTGATCAGTACTCTCTTTCTTCATCAAGCACAAACTGCTAGCTTAAAACTGACACAGATGACACTCGAATAGTATCATGGATAAGAACCAGAACTTGAGCTTCGAGGATGGGACTACATAATGCTTTTAGACTGACGCCTACCCCCATCCTCTTCAAGTCAGTATGCATATTCACACCAGGATCTCATACCTGTATCAGTGAATCCAGCACACACTGAGGACAGGCCACAGGTATAGCATTGCTCTCTGTTTCATACAGTGTTTTAATCATGTCAACACTCTTTGACACTTTTGATGGAAAGGATGCAAACGTTTTCTCAATCTTGCTCACCTCATCCTTCAAAAATGACGATTTGCTAAATAAATGTCCGCAAGTGAAAACAACCTTCTTTGATTCTACGTCTGCTGTCTCTGGTGATTCTTTCGTACCAGCTTCCTGAGCCAATGCTTCTGATGTTATTATCATCCCTTCCTTACTATACTGACTACTGTGCTGAAGAAATTCTGCTGTAAGAGTTTGTGGGGGTTCCATGGAGTTCATATGCCATGGACTAGTCATTTTACTAGAGGGTGACATCATGTGCAGTCCATCCAAGCGATTTTTGGTGTCATTCAAATTGCCACTCACAGAGAACTTTCCACTCTGAATGATTCTGACAGAAACAGAAGTAACTTCAAGGCAAAATGTGGTGGAGAAAGCTTCACGTACTTTATTCAAGGTCAATGTGTCTCTTGGTTCTGGGTCACTACCTCTGTTGGACTTTGGACTAACATGAAAAGATAAAAAAAAATGTGATGACTCTTGATTGAAAAGAGAAATTCTCATAACAAAACGAGCTATATTAAATCAGGGAATATTTCCCTTTTGTTGATGAAACTACATCACAATAGCACGTTAAGTTTGAAAGCGATTATGTTTAAATAAACATATTCATTCCACAGCACGATGGGAAATCTGTCATGTCATTGAAGCATGCTGATTTGCTTTTTATTTCAATACAATCTCCGTCACACCTTTTCCATGCTGAACAGTGAACACCAGAAAGCCAAAAGGCCTAGTGATTCCTTGCCATGTGGACATAATTTTAGTACTGTGGTTCCAAGTTAACACAGCTTCCATGTGAACATGTTGTGCTTAAATTTAGGTATTAAACACAAAAGTCCATGGGCAAAACTCAAACACTGACAGTGTTAAAATGGCCATCAATCAATTTCTTGCTTTACATTTGGGCAATACATGCCAGATATAAGGACTAAACATGTTTAATTCTTGACAAATGTTTAGTTTTTCACAGATTGACCTCTGACATCATCCAAGAACCTATGACCATAATATTGTGTTTACAAGTAACTTTCAAATTTTTTACTTTTTGACCTCTGCTGAACCCAAATGATCTTTGGTCTCAACCAAAAATAATAGAGATCATCTACTGAACATGGGCCACCCAAATGCCAAGTATGAGATCCTTTATAGTTACCCTTCTTGAGATATTGTTTTTATCAGGTTTGTACCTTTTGATCTCTTGTGACCCTAAATGACCTATGACCTCTACCAAAATAAAAGGGATCATCTAGCTTAATATGGGCGATCAACATGCTAAGTTTGAGATCCCTCAGTTACCTTACTGATATATCATGTTTACAAGCAAGTATCACAGACCTTTATACACTGTCATATTCTGTTATTATTTGTTCATGAGTTAGAGTTAGATGAGCTTTTACAGTCCAGTTTCTAACCATGAGAGTAAAAAATAAACATTGAACCTTGAACATACATTCATACATACACACACACCCCCTTGCACACACACCCACACTCCATACCATGACTTCTCTTTGCAGTGACTGAATTTTCGGGCAGCTACGCCAGTTTCGAGCCGCGCGTGAGCTAGGAAAGACGTGAGCAAGCGGAGCTCTCGCCAGCTGTGCCCACTAGGCCCTTGTTGGTGAGCACACACACACACACACAGCATCACCATCGTGTAGATTCCTTTTGCTTCCAGCAAGGAATCAATAAATTTCAAGAACTTTTCAGACCACAGGAACCCAGCCTCTTGGCCCATGACTGTTAAAAACCCAGCAGAGATGGTTTTATATCACATGGGCTTTGATGAATCAGAATCCAGTAACGAACCATTTACAGATGCCATACCACTCACAACCTACCTAAAGAGCAATACACTCAATGGGTATGCCAAGAAGCTCATGTGCATTTTAATCAATGCTTCTAGGTCTGGTATCTGTAAATCTTGTTCCAACCAGAAAGCAAATATCTATGAAAGTAAGACGAAAAGAAATAGATTTTGGTTTTCTAATTTCTAAGAAATTCTGAATAATTAATTGGTATGTGAGACAACCTACTTGCCATAAAGTGCAGATGAATAGAGAACTGCACTTATAGCAACATGCATTAAAATTTCATACACTGATCAAAATCAATCTTGAATTAAAGGCCAGATAGAACCAGAATGCAAAAATGCATTGAGGTTTCAATGATATATGTTCTATTCCAAATAATGCCATGATGTCCCATATCTTTCAGTCACTGGTCAAGTGCTATCTTAACATGTTGGAAAATAATTTAAGGTTCATATTTGATCTTGGGAATTCCTGGGAAATTTTGCATTTTGACCGCTGATGACTCACGATGATGATCTTGGGAATTCTTGGGAAAATTTGCTGTTTGACTTCTGGTGAACCCATGAGACGATCTTGGGAATTCTTGGGAAATTTTGCTTTTTGACCCCTGTGACCCCAGATGACCTTTAACCTCCACCAAAAGCAGAGGCATTCATCTTTTCGCCATAACACATCCACATACTGAGTATGAAATCTATCCAAGCTTCCTATCTGGAGATATCGTCTTAACAAGGTTTTCAGTGTTTGACCCCAATGACCTCAGATGACCTTTAACCTCCATAGATAGGAATCTTGACATTTTGGGGCAACAAACTATATGTGAGCTACAAAATAGTGAAATCTTTTCTGTGAAAACCTTATCTTATGAAAGTAAAGTTACCCAGCTGCCTTTATTTGAATTGTTTGTCATTCTGTACCTGTAAATCAGGACTTTGAAAGTATGAGTATTTCCTGTGCAACAAATATGTAAAGTACCGGTACTTAAGTGAAGTTAAAGTTAGAACTGGAAACATAACCTCTCAGAGGTTGAGACATCTAATTCATTTGTCCAAACATCATCTTCGTAGGTTATTTATGAAAATTATAGGGTTCACCTTCTCACCATAACACATCCACATACCAAGTATAAAATCTATCCAAGCTTCCTACCTGGAGATATCGAGTTAACGCAGTTTTCCGTGTTTGACCCCCGGTGACCCCAGATGCCATTTGACCTCCACCAAAAATGAAAGTATACATCTTTGCACCATAACACATCCACATACAAAGTATGAAATCTATTCATGCTTCCTACCTGGAGATATCGTGTTAACAAGGTTTTCAGTGTTTGACCCCTGGTGACCCCAAATGACCTTTGACTTCCACCAAAAATGACAGCATCCATCTACGCACCATAACGCATCCACATACGAAGTATGAAAGTTATTCAAGCTTCCTACCTGGAGATATCGTGTTAACAAGGTTTTAAGTGTTTGGCCCCCAGTGACGTCAGATGACCTTTGACCTCCACCAAAGGCATTAGGATTCTTCCTCTCACCACACTGCATCTACATACCAAGTATGAAATTTATCCAAGCTTCCTATCTTGAGATATCGTGTTAACAAGGTTTTTAGAGTTTGACCTCTGGTGACCCCAGATGACCTTTGACCCCCACCAAAAACAATAGGTTCTTCCTCTTACCATAATGCATCCATATACTATGTATGAAATTTATCCAACCTTCCTATCTTGAGATATCGTGTTAACAAGGTTTTCAGCATTTGACCCCCAGTGACCCAGATGACCTTTGACCTCCATCAAAAACAATAGGGTTCTTCCTCTCACCATAACGCATCTACATTCCAAGTGTGAAATTTATCCAAGCTTCCTATTTTGAGATATTGTGTTAACAAGGTTTTTAGGGTTTGACCTCTGGTGACCCCAGATGACCTTTGACCCCCACCAAAAACAACAGGGTTCTTCCTCTCAATATGGGGCATCTATGTACCAAGTTTGAGAACCGTCAGAGTTTCCCTTCTTGAGATATCGTGTTAACGAGCAGTGTCACAAACATATACACACACACATACTCACCCACACACACACACACACACCAATACGCGTTTTGGGCGCCTATCGGGGACGCAAGTCGGAGTAATGCAAACTGGGGACTTCGTTATTATGCAACTTTTAAAAGATTTTCCCCACGTTTAGTAACGTTTGGGGGATGAGAGTGCAAGGGATTATATACAGAAGTTAAAGGGACTTTGTTTTCTTTGTTGCAACCTGTGCATGCAGACTGGGGATAACTCCAGTTTGATGAGTTCGACATGAAAGCGGGGATATATTACAATATCCCCACTGTCACTGTGACTATTGACATGGGTGTAAATATCCCCAGTTTACCTAATGGTTTTAATGTGTGTGCCTTCAGAGTGCAAATAACACAATTTGTCGTATTTGACATGAAACTGGGGATGCGGTGCAATATCCCCAGTGTAACTGTCCTGATTGGCATGGGTTCGTCTATCCCCGGTTGACCTAATATTTTCAATGTATGTGACTTCAGGGTGTAAATATCCCCAGTTTACGTAATGTTTTTAATGTGTGTGCCTGAAGAGTGGAAATAACACAAATTTTCGTATTTGACATGAAACTGGGGATGCAGTGCAATAACCCCAGTTTAACTGTCCAGATTGGCATGGGTGTGTCTATCCCCAGTTGACCTAATATTTTCAACGTGTGTGACTTCAGAGTGGGAATAACACAATTTTGTTATATTTGACATGAGTCTGGGGATGCATTACAATACATCAGTGTCAATTTGAGGATTAGTAGGGGCTTAATTAAGTATACTAGATGAGGTAACTTTTTGAACGTTATGCCTTCAGAGTGCACGAGAATCATGCAATAATGTTGCATTTGAGATGGAACTTGGGGTACCTTGTCCCCAATGCCACCGTAAGAATTTTCATGTGTGTTAATGCTATCCCCACTTTGTTGGTAGCTTGAGAGTGGGAATAACACATTTTTTTTGTACTAGACATGAGTAAGGGATGCACTGGATAAATTTGGTTTTGTTATCGAATTAGCAGGTGTGTCACTACACACAGTTGACCTAATATTTTAAATCTTTGCATCATTATGCTGCAATAGGCTAATTGTTTTTCAAATTGATTTAGGTGAAATAAATTAGAATGCAGGGTCACTTGTAATTTTAACCACTGTCTGCACTGAAGCATTAAAAGTGGATAAGTAAAGACGTTTCACACAGTTACTTATTACAAAACATAATTTTTCGTACACTATGGAAAGATTAGCCTGGTACCTGTTCTGATAGGTACAACCAAGTTTTATTTCACCAATAAGAAAAACAAAATAACAGAAGCAAAATGGCACATGAAAGTAATCTTGAAATGTAACACATCACACAATTATTTTATAAATGATGATAGACAGATTGAAGGTGATATCAGGTTTAAGCAAATCAAGTCAAAAAAGTAACAATGATTTTTAACTGTCAGTCTTTAATGATTTGCGAACAAAATTCCTTTCCCTCCTGCAAAGCATTCTGTTCATCTTTATCATGTATATATTCAAAAAGAACATAAATGTGGAAGAAAATACCCTAATATGAAAACATTAACTTCACAAATAATACTCCTAAGAGCTACCTTAAAGCAATTTAATTGATGAAAACAATATTAGACCAACAAAAATTGTAGTTTTTATTTGAAGTCTTAAATGAATAAATATGAAAGGAAGCCCTCAATCTTCCTGCAAAACCTTTGATAAATTTTCGTTTAAGACCTTACAAGACACTAGAAATAGAATTTTATATTACTGAAATAAAAAAAAAGAAGAACTTAAAATGATTAAACCTGCTGTGTAAGCTAGACCCACTTATTGACACACTGTATGTAACAAAGAAACAAAGGTTAGTCAAACCAAATGAATGAATTTTTACTTTTAGTCAAACCAAATGAATGAATTGTTACTTTTTAAGTTTTAAACTTATAAAAACAGTTACCAAATTCCTTTTCTTCAAAACTGCCTGTCCCCTTATTATCAAGAAAAGTTTTGTAATAACCAGAATTAAGAAGAAGCAAAATTATCATCCACATAGGAAATGCTAAAAATGAGACTAGAATGCTTTTAGAGCATTTTAGAATAAGGTTGTCTGTCAAAAGTAAAAAAATCCATTACCTTTTTTATACAGTCAAAACAAATATGTTTTGCACAACTTCACTAATCTGCAAAGCACTGGTCTATTTCTAAATCATATTTTAATAACAAAAACCATGAAAGATTAAAATAGTCCCTTTACTATACAAAAAATATTTTCATGGGCAGAGACTGTTTTAGGCATTTACTGATGATCTACAAGGTGAAAGAGGTTTTTGCCTTATTTAATCTATCAAACTTCTTTATGTGTACAGTACCACCTGTATATATTTTGCCTTTCTGTAAACCTATTGTCTCTTTGTGGCAATTTAAAGGTCCTTAAAACAAAAAATTGAACAATATCGTACTGAAATTGCACAAGGCCAAATCTTTCAAATATCGTCTTTTATGGATACTTTATCTATTTTTAATAGTGAAACATTGAGTTGAAATCTTGCAAAACAAATGTGTTTTCATCCTAGCATTTTGAACCAATGAAGTATTATGTAAACACAAAGTGCTTGCTTACTGTAAAGGGATCTGTTCCTCATCAATACCAGGTACAGAACAATTTTCTGAATCATAACAGATGAAATAACCAACCAGAAAAATACCACATGGCAATGTCTGTTATTTAGGCCTTCTCAGGTTTTTTTTTTTACATATAAATCAAGGCAAACAACAGTGTTTAGTATCATCTTTTGTTCTAATGTCAAAAATGAAATAAAACTAAACACAAGTTCCTTACACTCATGCAATGCATTTTCCTCTTTCTGACAAAAGACTGTAAATTCCAAAACACTTGACTCAATAAAGGTTTACTTTATCTATCCTTGATATGAAAAAGTGGACGACAGCTGCTTCTTAAAGACTTAAACTTCATATTTGCTAATTTGTTCACACCAATTAAATGTTTAAGTCTTTCACAGCTAAGAGTCACAAATGACAAGCTCTGCATTATCCACGTTCTTTTCTGACACTAGACCAAATTTTATTCATACGTAATCTTTTAATATTATTCATGGCCGTATGAGCCAGGTGGTGGGGGCAGAAGCCCCAAATGTCAGAAATCCTACTGTGTCCAATTTTAGACGCAAACTTTATTACCATAATATGACTTATTCATGTACTCACTCACTATTCATGCTATTGTTTTTGAGTGAATGTGTGTACTCCTATGCCTGCTCCTGGGTTGTGTCACAGAGTTTTAATTTCGTCTTTGGTTTAAGGAGGCGTCAATATTTGGTTTGGGGTGATATAAACCATTCCATTACTTGCATCTCTGTTTCTGTGTAAAAATACATAAAATATGGCAGTGAGTTGTACAATGTATTTCTCTCAAGAGAAATTCTGTGTCCATATGTCCATGTTCTTCAAAGATCAAAGACCTACAGCTCCCCCTTCCCCAACTACTGCAAACAAATCTGCAAATATACTCTCAATAAGCTATTGAAAAAATGTTGTTTACTTCAGGGAAATGGGGATACACTTTCCAAACAATAATGAACACTATGCTCTAGACCTAGGTACACAATTGCTGCCAATAATTTTCAAACCTTTCTGAGACCATTCCTGACATTTCTCCTGTATATATGCTGTCCCTTTGAAAACCAAACAAAATTGTATTACACAGCCTGTAATGTCTGTTCCAGCAATTGAAAGATGTCTTTAGGTGGTTTACATACTCATGCACCCCTCTTCAACATCACTGAAAGGCAACTTTCAAAATATGAAAAAGAATGACGAAAACCGAAAAAATAACGAGGAACAATTTGCAATATTACAATGGGCTGTCTGTGCGAAAGATTGAAATAAAGTTGTATTGCTAACAAAAGCAAAGCAAATTGAGTACGCAATTTTAATGATGAGTTACAGTATGAGTTTTGCCTATGAAAATTGAAGACAAAACTTACTATTTGTGCATGGTGCATGTGTTCTTGCCCAAAGTTCTTAGCCATCAGTTTCACGAGAACCCAAGACAATGGGACTTTGCTTCTTCTTGAAGGTCATCCTCTTCACCTGTATTACATCTTCCAGCACTGTTGAAAGAATCCCCTTTTTCTGATGGGGGTATGTAAAAAGGATTCCTCTGTATGATAAAAATATTTGAATAAAATATAAATATGGAATAAGTAGTTAAGGTTAACTTGTATGCTGACAACTCAAATGTTATCAAATTCATTGAAAATTTCACCAGACAAACTTCATTGCAACTTTTTGCTATATAATGTATTTAAAGAGATTAAAATCATTACATTCCAGTGACATAAATGAGAACTGAGCAAAATTTCGAGCCTACATAAAGAGCCCATCTTCAATTTTCTTTGGTTGTGGAGATAATTATACTCATTTTAAGTAAGTAGCCAATCCAATGACTCTTCATACACTCTTAGGTCTGTTTTGTCTTTGCAGGCTCACCTTCTGTTCGAAATGACTTTTGTTTTACATTTTTCTTACAATAAAAGGACAGAATGAGCAAAACTGAAAACATTAAAGTACTCATTCTAGTTACAGTATGTCTGCAACCATTTTTTGAATGTTAAATGCACCTCCAAATAAACAGAAATAAAATTTAAAGCAAATTATGACATCTCATAAAAAAGTAAGTCCATGACATCATACTAGACTTGCTACAAGTAAAAAGCTACATCATCTTTGTGACTCATTAGATGACAATATCTCAGAATTCAAACAAAAAATATAAGATTTCTCCCATAGATTTTACAATCTCCTCTTTTTCCTTTATGGTAATGGAACTTTACATGAGATACTACAAGTCTTGAGCCTTTCCATCTCCCTAAATCTTAACTTTCCTCCTTCATTTGAGCAATCTAACTTTTGACCACTATAACCCTTGACCCATGTAGCTGAAAAAAATCACCTTTTTGTGTAATTGGTGTGACAAGAAAAACCGCTCATTTTGTTTTCCGGCTCATCATCTTGATTCAACTGCATTCTTTGAACCTGATTGTCTGTGTGTGTAAGCAGAAACAAAACACATGTACAATTCCCATACTACTAAAGCTTCAGGAATAAAGAGGGAAAAGAAAAACCTATATAGAAAGTTTCAAAAAAGCAAGATTAAACTGAAAAGGTTTAAGAATAATGATGAAAACACTTTCATGGTGAAAAATCATGAAAACCGAATAATTTTTTTGTGTACACAGACTAGTTTTACAAATAATTAAAACTACTCAGATTTTTCTGGAGTTGGGGGTTCGGTGCTCAGATCTGCAGGTTAGTACACATACATCACAATGGCTAGCCCTACTTTAATAACATATGAATGTCGATGATCCCCTTCAGCCCACCAATTCTAACCCCACCCTACAAATGGTTGTGGCATGCACTAAACATGATAACTCAATAAAATCAAGGCAATGTAAAGTATGGGAAGGCCCTGTATTGATCAATTTTGGGGCTACTGAATCAGTCAACTGAAAGTCACAATTAAGGCAAAATTTGACAGTAATGCATAAATGAAGATTTGATTTGAGGAATGCCGGTGTTTCAGCTAAATTCTGCTTTTTGTTCAAAAGAATTATGTGATATACGGTACCAGTCCCCAAATTTGATAGGGCAATTTTATTTTATGATACACATACATCAACGGTTGACATAACCACCATGTTACGTCGAGCTCATATTCTGCTATGTATGTCTTTTAATAGCGTATGCATGACAGTGGCAGGGGACAACACATCACTGACCAAACAGAGCAAGAGGCAACAAACAATTTGAGATGAACTATTTTAGTTCTTATGAACAAAGTGCAGTCACCATTCTGTGAATTTGAAGGACCACCTCTAAAGACACATATTTTTTTGGGGATAACTGATTATCTCTACTTGAGTTGCAACAGGAACTGTACCCTACTTTTAAAACCTGTTTTTGGTCACCATCTGGATGACAAAATGCAGTAAAATGGACTGTTCAAATCAGAAGGTGCCTACTACAAATGTATGAGTATTTAGGGTTATGATTGAATTAAGCAAAACAATTAATCTGATTTCCAAACAGATTTCCCCCCCAAACCCCCCATAACAAACAATTATGTTTAGCTCACTCAACTTTTTGTAAATAAATAGCATTGAATTAAAATTTTTCTCAGTACCAGAGGTCAGAGAGCAAAATTTCCCAAGTATTCCCAAGATCAACATCTGGGGTTACCAGAGGTCAAAAAGCA
The DNA here is from genome assembly GCA_029531755.1 of Holothuria leucospilota. Lineage (NCBI taxonomy): Eukaryota > Metazoa > Echinodermata > Holothuroidea > Aspidochirotida > Holothuriidae > Holothuria > Holothuria leucospilota. The sequence goes on along the minus strand of CM055962.1, from coordinate 53,989,958 downwards.
AAATTTGCCAAGTATTCCCAAGATCGTCGTCTGGGGTAACCAGAGGTCAAAAAGCAAAATTTGCCTAGAATTTACAAGATCCAAGATCCATTGGAGTTGAATCCCTTTCAAGACACTTCCTTCCTTCCTTTTTCCTTTTTTGTTATATTTGGTGGTGTTCAGAGGTTTTGTGAGGTCAGCAGAGGTCAAATTGTTAGAACATTATAAAATGATGTAGTCAAGAAAGATGAATTTGAGGGATGAGGCTCAGTGCAACAAATCATCCCCATTCGGCAAGGAATCACTAAGCCTTTGGGCTTTCCTGGTTTAATTTACATTTACATTACAGAAGATATCTAAAGAGCAGGGTAAGATCCAACCAGGGTCTTGTGTCAAAGCACCCTATATCCCCCATAGGGCCAAAAATGGTCAGACCCAACTGCAAGTAGGCCTACTGTAATCTTGTTAACCAAGAAAACTATGCAGCTCAACTTTATGGCAGGCATTACTCTTATTGCTCCTGAGACATTGTATTGAAACTCAGTCATGCATGACATGCTTAATAAGTATGCCAGGAGTTGTAACCTTTAACATGTGGATATGCTTAGCCTGAATGGCACATAGGTCTGGTAGGAACATGCGCAAAGAAGAAACCGCAAAAGCCAAGGTATCAGTCAGACATACTTCTCCTCACCTCCCAAGACTTGTCTGCAAGGATGATGAAGAGACTGTAACAAGAAATTAATGGCATACATTTTGTGAGAGATGTGGGTACAGTGTTAAAAATGTTAACATTTTGTGGGTTCTATATAGCTAGAGGACATGATAAAGTCAAGTTGCCTCTTCTGTGTGATCTTAGTTTCTTTGTTGAAAAGATAAACTTGGTAAGTGTCATGTAATGACACTGTGAGAAAAATGCATCATAGGCTAAAGAAAAGATAAGTAGTAGCAGAAAACTACTAGGTTCTGAACTTGGTCCTACAAGGCTATGCTGTTACTCTCCCTCGATATTTTCTAAAATTAACAGCATTGAAAAAAGAAATGGATCATTCAAAAACTTCAACTTAAATTTTTTTTGTTCTGTGTATGTTGCATTTTTGTGTCACTGCACCACGAGCATCTTTTCTTGACGGATACCGGCGCATTATAAATTTCCACTTATTATTATTATTCATATCCACAAAAGTCAGAAATTGTTGAGCAAAAAAAAAATCAAAATGAGAGACATTCCATTTTAGAATGTTTAGCACTCATGCTGCATATACTTTTTATTCCCCACCCCTTCCCATCATTGGACATACCATTTAATGGCACCTTTCCCCTCCCTGCATGAAAATGTTTCAAACAATGGCAAACATTTCCTTGAATACATGATAATATTTTCTCTTTTTCAGATTGTATGTGCCTGCACCCATAGTGTACTATTAACTGACTCGGGTCAGGTCTTTACGTGGGGCAGGAATGACTCGGACCAATTGGGAAACCCATCTATTCATAAGAAATTTATTCCTAAACCGTTACCAATCCTGGAGAAGCAGATTGTTGCAGACATCGGTGCTGGCCTAGACTTCACAGTGGCAGTAAATCATTATGGCGGAGTCTTGTCCTGGGGTGCAGCAGATTCAAACCAGGTACATTCTTTCTCTTTTTACTAGTTGATGTGTACTGAACCAATTTGTGGTGGTGATGGTGATGAGACCTCCATAAATGTGAATAATTTGCTTTAACTCACCCCAAATTAAAATGATGATCAAGTTTATCTTCATGTTAGCTATTGTTTGATATGCAGTGTAAGTTAGTAGAAAAGAAGAGCTGTGATGCTGGCAGTTGGTTGAAGAGGACAGTTAATGCCAAAGGAGTAGAGTGTCAAGCAGTCAAGGCTCTACATTATCACTTGCCTGGTTGTGTGGGACAAGTGGAAATTATGTTGAGCAAGCTGCACCATATCTCACCTTGCCAGATTGGGCAAGGGATGCAGTTCTGATGTAAAACTTATATGGAAAGAGAAACTGTGATATTACAGGGAGTGAGAGAGTTAAACTAGTTGCCTGTAAAAATTAAAAATGACTTTATCACTGTCTCTGAATTATATTGATCAGCACGTAGATGGAATCTTTGGTAGTTTCACACGTCAAAAGAATTTATATTTGCTGTGTTTGCCATCTTTTCAGGGCAAGTCCAAATTTTCAGGCCTGTTGCATTCTTGAATCTGGAATCTACTTCAGTTGCTTTAACAATCCATTTACAGCCTTGCAGACAGTTAATGTTTATCCACTAGCTAATAATGGTTTCCTTCGTTGAAAATGAAATAACATTAGAGACATTTATCTCTGCAAACATCTAGATTTATTTCCTGTTTCATAGTAGTTTCGTATAGTTGCGGTTAAATTTGTCAGCTTTAAGCCTTTCCCTTCATAAACTGATGCTTGTTGATCTGCAGCTGGGATATTCTGTGAACCAACATTTCCTCCTTTCACCAACCACTTCCTCTACATCAGTGGCAAGTCCAAAGAAGGTACCAAATATACCGTTAATCACTATTCCTGCTGAGATGTTGAGTCCATATAGAGGTAGAAGCATTTCTGATGAAATAGAGGCGGAGGGAAATGCTGCAAGGGGCAGATTTATTGTAAGTATGATGAATTTTTGCCTGCCATGCCCTCCCCTCCCCCTCCCCCTCCCCCACCTGGTAGGATGATTTGGCAATGAAAAGCAGTATAAGAGAGATATCAGTTTGTATTGATGGCATAGTCCTACTGAGGGTACCGATATGTGCTTTCATGTATCACTGAATGTCAGTATACTCTGAATACAGATGTCACATGTGTATGTGTTTCAGCACTATCACACTGTGCTCTAAATCTGGTAGGCCATTGCTCATAAATATATGCCACTGAATTATCTCAAATGTGTAGGATAAATATAACATGTGCTTAAAGAAGAAGAGATTGCCACTTAAGTTTTATGTACAACAGCTTTTGGTTCTATAAATACTTTGAAAAATACTGATATATTCTGTATTGTAGCACATTTAAGGATATTTGCTTTTCAATGTAAGCTGGATCCTACCTTGAAGTCTTATATCTGTGTTGTATACTTGTTCTACAGTCAAGTGCCTTGTCTCTTGATGATATTCAATGGCCCTCTTTCCTTTTCTGTGTCATCAATTGAAAATTTCAGAAGTAATTATTACTTCCCAAAATTGATCAAAACTGACACAGGGCATGCACCTTAGATTCACAAACTGTGCAATTAAATCCTCATGTGGCATAGGATGAAGATGATAACAAAATTGTTTGCTTGAAAGGTGACTGAAATTTTGTACCACTTTCTTAATGAAAACTGGAAAAATATGGTATTAATTGGGGTGAAGCTGGTCTGCCTTACAGTAGAAGTCAATCCTCCTTGGCCCATAAGCACAGGATCATGGTGTTTTCTGTCTTTTCCACTAAGAGGTACCTTATCTTCATTTAACACACTGATAACATTCTCACCAATTTTATCCAATTTAATTTAAATTTTTTTTTTTTGTCATATGGTTTTACATTTATAACAAGTTGAAAAAATGGTTTTGTGAGTAGCAATGTGTGTTTAAAGTAAAGGCCATATCTATAGAAACATCTTTCAGTGAATGATGTATCATAAATATGCAATCAAGTTAAAAAACAGCATTGAAAATTCATAAGATTGGATCACATGTGGGAAAAATATTAAGAGTGAAAGGACTTCATAACATCTGGGCCCCATTTCACAAAGCTATCTTAAATTTGATTTCAATATGACCATTGCATTGCAGATCATAACTCTTTATGAAACAAGGCCTAGGTCAATATAACTGTAACTTTTATTTTGTCAAAAAATTGTTTTTAAATAGACCCTTGAAGACCGGCGCAACAAACTGGTGGACCACGGCATGAGATGGCAGATTTTTTAAGTCATTGAACCACAAGGGATTAGATTTCCATACTTGGTTGGAGCTGCCCATCGTTCTGTAGCAGTTTTGATGCTAAAAATTTATCGATAATTCCACCAAACTTGAACTGATTTTTCTGTATCAAAATTTTCTTTAAATGTTAGTTTATCCATGGAGTTCAGTTTCAGCGAATAATTTCGTGTAACTGCACAAATTACTTCATAATGCTTTAAGCGACTTGATGTACACTTCAAGTGTGTTAACCACAAATATGTGACATCTGGAGAATATAATGCTTCAACCAGATGCAGGCAATTTTGTCCTTCCTTCAAGGGAACAAATTCTCTGATGATATAATGCAAAGTAGGGAAATGCAAACAATATCGATTGTGTGAATCATTACATGTATTGGGTTTTAGTGAGGGAACATAACCCAGTGATGTTTTGGAAAAAGCCTCACTCTGTTGTGTGCAAAATAATATGTAATCATGTGATGCCAACTTTAAGCCACATTATGTAAACATGTTGTGCTGATGGAGCCATGGTCCAGTTACCTTCGATTCCCTGCCCTTTTCACAGGCCTGGCCATGAAATCAATAAAAAAGTACTTACAACAAAAGCCTCTTCAAGGACAAATCAAAGTCACAAAGGTACAATGCCAACATAAAATGCATGACGTCATCAAGCTATAGTGTTAAGAGTATACCAACTCAAAAACATTGAGCCATGAAGTGCCGGGAGGATTGGGGGGGGGGGCATTGGGGAAGAGTTAGCCCTTCTTTCACACCCTTAGGTGGCTTATACTTTTTCAAAAGTCTTTCATATAATTAGGGAATAAGTTAGTGCTTAAATTTTGCATAGTAGTTTTTAGGGTCATGAGAGTTTTGTCTTCAAATTGTGGAAACTCCAAGGGGTAGGAGTCCAAAGAACTTACAGCTTTCTGCATTTAATAGTCTAACAATTTGCCTAGCTTGTGTAGCAAACTGTGATAGCAGATCGATAATTTCCTTCTTATGTGAAGTCAATATTTGCAAAAGTGTTGTTCTGATTCTTTGTTACTTCCAGACCTCCCCTAAAACGGTCATAGACAAACTCTTAGCAGACTTGCCAACCTCAAATCTGGCTTTACCGTCTTTGAATGACCCGGATCAAGCTCCGTATAGTCGTGTATCTCTGCTAGCTACACTGAACCATCTCAGGGACTACTACAGTGTGTCAGAGGTAGTCAACTTCTGCAAAGACCATCAATTGTGGTCATTGGCAGCTGAGGTCCACTTAATGGAGAAAGATTTTGAGAGTGCCTTGCTTTGTAATTTTGAATTATTGAAGAAGGAACAAAGCTCTGAAATCTTGGAGAAGACAATGAGTTGCCTGGATTCCTTCTTGGGGTAAGTTTGTTTCTTATGCTTTTGTGCTTTATTGCCAGCTGCAACCAGGAAAAGAGAAGAGTGTGTCACTTTGTCCCAAATTCACTCATAATCACATGTGCTTGCTACAGGTAATCACAAGTATTTTGGGGAGAATGTGTATTTTAGCTTGGCAATGATGATGGTTGGATAATGGATAGGTAGCACACGTTGTCATGGGGCCACCACAGGTTGTATACTGGAAAAATGGTAAAATGATAACACTGACTTCGTAGAAGTGTGTGACAGTACTTGTGGCATGAATGTGGTAAAACAAAAATGTTTGGTAAACTTGTGGTGATATTTGTTGGTGATACCAGGTGTGTAAAAACTTAATAAAATGAATAAAAATTATTAGAAATAAAAAATTAATAAATTTAGATATTTTCTTTTTCTTTTTTTTTGTTTGTTTTTTGTTTTTGTGGTTAACATGTACAGTTACATTGTTGGGTTCAGAGGATTTTCATACTCAACAGAACAATATTGTTGGGCAAGAATCACATGTGGCTCTTGTGACTAATGATTGAAAATATATCACTATGTTTGAGGTAATTGTCCCTCCTCAAAAGTACATTTCAGTGTACTTGTATATAGTAAAGTTTGAAATATATTTAACTTTAGTTTCCTTGTGACACTTTACGAATACACATAGTATGACCTTCTCACTTTCTTCTCACTTCACACTTTGATCTGTGATCTGTCAAAAATATTAATGTCAAAAGGGTGAATCATCCCTGCAAAGAATTTCCGTTCACAAATTTACAAATAAAACTGTACAACTCTTAAATGTCACATTATTCAAAAGAAATTGAATGGGGAAATAACTATTGGGATGAAGTTAGTTATTATATGTCCTCAATGCCTACAAAACATGTTTGGCTTTGTAACCTATCATTAGTGTTTTTAGCCTGAAATTAAAATTAATTGATTGTATTGATTATCTGTATGTTTGAGGAAGACTGTTAAATTTGCTACTGAGGGCAATTCTCATCATCCCAAGATACATTCACAGTAACATCCGTAAAATTTGTGATTGGTCACAGTACTTTGATTTACACCACAGATTTGCAGTATGTACTCATACTGACACTTGGACATGTTTATTTGTACCTTACTTCTGAGTAATGTTCTGTACTTACTTGAAATCTTAAAAGCAGACTCTCATCATCCCAAGATGCTTTCACTGTAACATCTCTTTAATAATGTATGATTGATCACTGTCCTTTGATTGACACAGAAACTGGGTAAATTTCTTCAATATATATATATTTCTCTAATTTGGGATTTAGGCGAAAAACCGTATGAAAAAACACGACTGTTGGGAGAACTCAACCCTTAGGCAAAAAAATCGTTTCGCCTTAACGTTTTACACACTGTTTTATATAGGAATGCGTAACTCTATATGCAAGTCCAATTTACCACATAATGTTTATGCAATTACTTAGCTGCACACCAACTTACGTGCATGTATCCGTTAACACGAAGGACTTATGGGCCATTGAAATAACTTGCATACATATCTCAAAACCAAAAGGGGAAATATAATCTTATGTATTTTATTGTTTTTTCCTTCGCCGGTTGTATTGGCGGTATACCTATATCGCCTAACAGGTCGATCTAGCGTTATATACATATATATATATATATTTCTCTAGATTCTAAACTTAGCTAGAGAGGATTCTGAAATTACAACAGAGTATACCCTAGGTTGTTTGAAAAAGGTTGTCTAGTTAGGGTAGTCTCCTGCTGTATATAATATTGGCCTTGGGAAAATCATACACATTATAGGAGGTGCTAAAGGTAGTTGATGAGATCAGAGCAGGAACTTATGTCAGAAGTAAAGGTTGCTGGGTGATTATTATCTGCCTTGATATTTGTATTTTAGTTCAGATCTGTCAGCCCTCTCTGATTAATTCTTTTACCTTAATACCCATTATATTTTGTTACCTTAACTTTGCTATATTGTATTTTTATCATAGCCTTCTTTCACAAAGACTTGAAGTTAAGAGAAATGACCTGCAACAGAGACCACTACAAGTGATACTAATGAAGGTGAAGTTTTACATCTCTTCTTAGGTTGTGCAACTTCAAAAGGTCTGGAGTTGAATACTCACAGCCCTGCGAGATTAAAATTTGATTGGAGCTGCCACTCCTAATGGTGTCATAACTTATGATACCATGTAAATAATGCACTAGTGGAACCATATTGCTTTTATGATGATAAAACTACCACTTTTACCATGGAGTAAATACCAGGCTTGGGCATGTGCAATATTTTTAGAGTCAGGTACCCATGGCTCTATCAGATGTGACTCTTAATGGAGTCATAACTCTCACAGTGTCATAAGGGAAGTCACACAAACTCGTTGCTGCGGAGCCGCGCGGAAGCTGATGTCATCAAGATTCTATGAATATGCCTATTGACGTCACACACCCATTTCCGAAGTTCACCGATATTTAATAAGCCTTCCGAGGCCTGCCCTTTTGTGCCCAGCTTACAGTCACACAATTGCAGGTCTAGCCCTGAATAGTTCTCCTACTAGACTGCTATTCAAAGAGGGTAACGTCCAGACAAAAGCTCACACACAATACGTCAATAAGTGATAGCCATTCAGCCTCACAAACCTTCGCTAATCCTATAAGCCGATTATTTCTGGACTTGGGGTTTTACCGATGACTTAAATATGCTGATAACTGTCCCAAAAACAAAACATGAGCTCCAGCACATGTTTACCGACCAGCCGACGGTAGCCTACAATACAGTGTAGCTCAAAATAAATCGGACATTAATTGCGTTATGCATTGGAGAATTTACTGCAAATAACGCCGGCAACGCAACTAACGTTAGTTTCGTTAATAAACTCTAAAGTTAACTTGCGCTAGAACCTAAACTGGAAATCTTTTAGCCAAGAAATGATTCCATCGTTAGTTGCGTTTAATTATGGTTTGAGAACAAATGCAGCATCGACACTGGCAACGATCTGTGCATTAGTTTTTTCGATATACTTTATCCCAACGTTCACTTAACCAGCATGCCGCATTTACGTTCATTTTCATGATAAGCGGGATACAAATAATGAAATCTAACTGGACCGCAATAATACGCCCCACTAGTGCGCCGAGACAACTCGTGCAAAGCTTGTGTCTTGCAAGTTGTACCAAAGGTACCGATACGGAAAAGCGCGAGAGATGTCGGCGCAGTTGAGCTTGACACAAACTGAGGATTATCGGAAAAAGAGAAATTATTGCATACGTCAAGAAAACATTTTTCGGATCATACCAATTAAAAATTATTTTGGACAATTGGGATTACGACTATTGATATGGCTTTTCCCAATGGCTCAGGCTCAGTAGGAAGTGAACTATAGTTAGGCCTACTAGGAGCAGCAGCTCTTGTCTAGTTGTGGGATCGTAGCGATAATCTGGGAGGGTGAGAGTTAAAACTTTGGACACATCACGGCCGTCATGGACTTTCACTGCTTTCAATATTGCGTTTTACTTTTGACAGTGAAGACGTGATTATGGGTCTAAGAATATCCACTGGAAACAACCCCTAGACTTTGTGCTTCGCGCACACCATATTTTTTGAATTATCGATGAAGGTTTAAAATTCAAGTAAACATTTCCACCCATCACCTACCCTGACTGGGAGGATCCCATATGCTCATGCGTTACATGATTGCTTCAGGCCACCAAGCCCGTAGCCAGAGGAAGGGCCGGGGCCGGAGCGCAGCGAAAGTTTCGTCCTGAGAAATTTTAAAGTAACCATTTCCTCAGTGCAGCTTAACGTATGTCACCCCCTCCCGCTGAAAAAAATATTTAGTCTGCCTGGAAGCTATCATACCCTTTCCCCTTCCCATCTTCAGTATCTTGTCTGGCAACCGATTCTCATAGCCTGTGCAGTAAAAACTAAGAATCGGGTGCGTCTGGCTATGTGCGTGAAAGCCACTTCCTAAGGCAGCAGTCGAGAAAAATGGTCCGACTAGTCCCCAAGCTTTTGAGGCCGCAAATAACTTTTCAAGGGTCTGCCATGGTATGGCCACCATCAAAATATTTCAGACTTTTCAGTATTACCCAACGCCAATAAGTGCAGTGAGAACCATGATGACACCAAGACTAAGACAAGACTCTTAAATTATTGATTATGTATAACAACATTCAAACATACCCCATGACACTCAGATGTAAAGACCATCAAGTCAACTCAGTCTCACCTTCATAACAAAAAAAAAAAAAAAGCTGCACGCCAATGGCCATGGGGAGGAAGAGCGATGTCACGAGAAAAGTTTTCGCACTCTAGACATTTTTAAGAAAGGGTCAAAATGATAACCCAAACATCAGCATTCCCATGAAAATACCATCACCCTCCAAAAATGCATTGCCCCCTTTTAAAATCTTTTCTAGCTTCAGGTCTGGGTTTCATTTCGTCCATTCGACAGTGCAACCAGCCTCGCCCCCAAAGGTCAGGTTGCCAGACTGCAGTATTAAGCATCACTTGGACCCTGTATCAGGCACATAACCACAGGGAACATGAGGGGGCATGTGACCTACCAGCCCCCTCAAAAAATATCGTTGACTAATTTTCAACAAACCAAAAAAAAAAAAAAAAAAAAAAAAAAAAACTCAGAGAAAGAGAATATCAACTTTGGGAGAGACAGAAAAGTTCCGAATTTGAAGTGAGGTGGGGAACTCCCTCTCACTGGACATCTCCCTCCCAAAGACAAAGATCCCTTTTTGATTCCTTGCCAAAGGCAGAAGGAATCTATGCGATGGTGATGTCGTGTATGTGTGTATGTATGTATGTATGTATGTGTGTGTGTGTGTGATGCTTTGCTTGTAAACACGATATCTCAAGAAGGGTAACTATGACTGAGCTCATACTGGGTGTGTGGGTTGGTCATATTGAGTAGATGATCCCTATTGTTTTTGATGGAGGTCAAAGGTCATTTGGGGTCACAGGAGGTCAAAAGGTCAAAAACTTGTAAACGCGATATCTCAAGATGGGTAAGTCCGAGGGATCTCATACATGGCAGGTAGGTTGCCCATATTAAGTAGATGATCCCTATTCTTTTTGGTGGAGGTCAAAGTTCATTTGGGGTCACCAGAGGTCAAATAGTAAATACCCTGGAAATTGCTTGTAAACACAGTATCTCCAGAAGGATAAAAGTGAGGGATGTCATACTTACCATGTTTATTGCCCATATTGAGTAGATGATCCCTATTGTTTTTGGTGGAGGTCAAAGGTCATTTGGGGTCACCAGTGGTCAAAAGGTCAAAACCTTGTAAACACTATATCTCAAGAAGGGTAACTTTGAGGGATTTCATACTTAGCATGTGGATTACCCATATTAAGTAAATGATTTCTATTATTTTTGGTGGAGGTCAAAGGTCATCTGGGGTCATCAGAGGTCAAAAGGTCAAAACCTTGTAAACATGATATCTCCAGAAGGGTAACAGTGAGGGATCTCATACTTAGCATGTGGATTGTCCATATTGTGTAGATGATCCCTATTGTTTTTGGTGGAGGTCAAAGGTCATTTGGGGTCATCAGAGGTCAAAAGATCAAAACCTTGTAAACATGATATCTCAAGAAGGGTAACTGTGAGGGATCTCATACTAAGCATGTGGATTGTCCACATTGAGTAGATGATCCCTATTATTTTTGGTGGAGGTCAAAGGTCATTTGGGGTCACCAGTGGTCAAAAGGTCAAAACATTGTAAAAACTATTTCTCAAGGAGGATAACTGTGAGGGATCTCATACTTAGCATTTGGATTGCCCATATTTAGAAGATAATTCCTATTATTTTTGGTGGGGGTCAAAGGTCATTTGGGGTCATCAGAGGTCAAAACATCAAAACCTTGTAAACACGATATCTCCAGAAAGATAAGTGTGAGGGATCTCATACTTACCATGTGGACTGTCTGTATTGATTAGATGATCCCTATTGTTTTTGGTGGAGGTCAAAGGTCATTTGGGATCCCTAGTGGTCAAAAGATCAAAACCTTGTAAACATGATATGTCAAGAAGGGTAACTGTGATGGATCTCATATTTAGCATGTGGATTGCCCATATTGAGTAGATAATCTCTGTTGTTTTTGGATGGAGGTCAAAGGTCATTTGGGGTCATCAGAGGTTAAAACATCAAAACCTTGCAAACATGATATCTCCAGAAGGATAAGTGTGAGGGATCTCATACTCACCATGTGGATTGTTCATATTGAGTAGATGATCCGCATTGTTTTTGGTGGCGGTCAAAGGTCATTTGGGGTCACTAGTGGTCAAAAGGTCAAAACCTTGTAAAAACTATATGTCAAGAAGGGTAACTGTAAGGGATCTCATAGTTAGCATGTGGATTGCCCATATTGAGTAGATGATCCCTATTATTTTTGGTGGAGGTCAAAGGTCATGTAGGGTCACCACAGGTCAAAAGGTCAAAACATTGTTAACATGATATCTCAAGAAGGGTAACTGTTAGGGATCTCATACTTAGCTTGTGTATTGCCCATATTGATTAGATCATCTCTATAATTTTTGGTGCAGGTCAAAGGTCATTTCGGGTCACCAGAGGCCAAAAGGTCAAAACCTTGTAAACACGATAACTCAAGAAGGATAACTGTGAGGGATCTCACACTTGATATGTGGATGATCCCTACTATTTTTCGTGCAGGTCGAAGGTTATTTAAGGTCACGAAAGGTCAAGAGCTAGTAAACATATTTCAAGGAGGATATCTATGAGGGATCACATACTTGGCCTGTGGATTGTTAATATTTAGCATGTAGGTCATTTTGGGTCGCAAGATTTCAAAAGCGTTTGACCGTAATAACATGATATCTCAAGTAGGATAACTGTGAGGGATCTCATGCTTGTCATGTGGGTGATTCATGTTTGTTACAATATATCAATATGGCAAGGAATCACTAAGCCTTTTGGCTTTCTGGTTTAATGTGCGCGCCTTCCCCCCTCCCCCCCCCCCCAACACACACACATACTCCGGCCAGCCCAGTATTTCCGTATTTACAAACTTATCCTACAGTCCAGGTTCAGTCCTTTGGAAGTCTGTCCATATTTCCGGTTTTTCATCTCCCCCATTCCACTCTTCCCCGTTCTCAGCCATCCCACCCTTGTAATGGAAACTTACAATTAACTGCATCGTTCGGGCCAGCGAACATGTAAACAGTTCGTGGCTTAATTCAAACTAGAGACATGGGTACCGTGTTTATGTTCTTTGGCCCTGCGGCTGCCGATTCACGGTCGTACTATCACTTCCGCGTATAGGCCTATTGTAAGTGTGGCTAACCTAACGAAGAAAACGTCATATCCAGTATATTGCGCAGTATCACTCGTGTTGGAGCCAGCTGCCACGGGCGAAATTTAATTTCGTGAAATATCGGCAAATTTAGCAATTACCATCCAGATTCATGCCGAGCCTTATTCGTGGTTTTAATTTAAGTCCACTACTGCTAAAGGTATTCGGAAACCATGTAGTACAGGGTGAAATATCGGAAAATTGCAAACTCCAAAATGGCGCCGACCTTCAACGATCGCAAAAAAATATTCCAGGTCCACATGAATGATGTCACTTGTGTCTGAAGAGCTCGAGAAGTGACGAAGCCACATGACTTCCAAAAAAGGCCACACAAAAATGGGCGCTGGCCGTTAATGAATGAATGAGTATTCAGTTCTGAGCTGCCGTTGGATACTGGAACTTACAAGCACCGTAGTCTTCTACAAATTGAAAGACTTACACATCTTCCAGCCGTATGGCATTCCCGTAAAATTCAGCACAGTAAGCCAGCTTAAATTTGACATTATTTTACTTCTCAGGAACTACTCTGGCTACCGACCTCCCATTTAAATAATTTTGTGTTTTCCCTATTTTCTCATCTGTCTGAAAATTTTTTGCCTAATATTTTTCGTTTCATGTTTTCTACGATTACAGCTGACGGCGGAGACGAAGGGGAGGGGTGAGGGAAGCTACGGGAGCCTTAGACCCCGCACTTTTCTGCCGTGGGCATTTTGGGCTGCCTTAAACTGGGCTGATACGCTTTTATTTTCTTGAACATATTGGGCCGCCTCGATGATTCAACCCCCTCCCCTGCCCCACTTCAAAACTGGACCCGTGGTCCCTGGTTACGCAGTTTATATCTTTCTAAGTTTTCAAAAAACTGTTGAAGTCTGTTGGCCTGTTAATGCAATTTTTATGGTGATGTCGCATAATAAAAACTGCTTGGATTATGATGGAAAGACACATCGTTAAGAAACTTACATCGTTTCGTTATTCCTTTATAAACTTCCGATTCCTTAAAGACATGACCATTGGTAATGGTATTTTTAATATAAATGCCCCCCCCCCCCAAAAAAAAAAGGAAAAAAAATACCTCCAGAGAATCTCATACTCATACTCATGGTTGTTTGGAACTTTCTTTAAAATCAATCGAGTAAGTTTTATGACAAACATTTGTTTTAAAATGCACCTTTACAAGTCACGGGGTCCCTTCCCGAAGTTTAATCTGAAGAAGCTAGTTCACCCGTTTATAAGGCGGCTCAAAAGGCCCACGGCAGAAAATGTGCTGGGGCTAATGCCCCCGTAGTCCCACCGTCTCCGCGGTCACTGTTCACAGGCATAAGATCTTCTCACATGGCTGCAGAAATATTGACAGCATTTCCCTTCCGTGCGACGGGCGTTTCCATTTTGAGAATATAGGATCGCAAACTCGGTTGCAAAATTAGCGTCGATATTTACAATATTCAGAACTTCGTGGACTATTTTAAGGATAAAACCCACAGAGCCTTAGCCAAACGGGATAAAGGTGCGTTCACACCAAAACCGAAATCTGCTGCGTTTTGCGGGCGAGGCTCAGAAATATTTGCCCAGGACAAATAGGGGCAATTTTATTTCCATGAAAACTTAAAAAATAGCCCCATCCGTTCTGAGATAACAAATTTCGCGTCCTACCCGCAAAACGCAGCAGACTTCGGTTTTGGTGTGAACGCTCATTAAGACTGACTGATATCCATTTTTTATATTTACAAACCTGCAGTTAGGGTCAAAAAGAAAAGAAAAGGAAACTGCAATCGACCTAACTTATAGGGCCTTGGCAAAATTGGAAGGTTTACTAAATATGCCGTCCTTATAGCAGTAATTGTTTGAATAATTATGAGCTTAACCTGTTTTTATTTCGTTCGGGAATTTCACTTCACATAGTGACAAATTCTTGGTTTGTAAACAAGACCAACCATGGTCACGGTCAAGTTTTCCTTTCAATGTATAGAAGCAGATAATTTAAAAAACAAAGCATCTAACACTGCAAAACATACTTTCATCTAAAAGAGAAAAAATTCTTAAAAGAAATCAAAGAAGGAAAGACACAAACACAAACGCAAGAATTTATTTTGGTTCAAACAACATGTGAATAGCTGGGAGTTTAACAAAAGAAAAGCAACTGGTCTTCACACTTGAGCGCTCGGTCACCGTAGCTTCGTGTAAACTGTGCTGAATGGGTTTATTTAGACATTTCGAACAAAAGCTGTGGCACTGGTCATGACGGAAATTGGGAAGCTGTTTACTCGGCCATTGTGCTCTGAAATCGGATTACTGCAAGCTAAGAGGAAGCTGTGCATAATTCGGAAAGTGCTCGGCAGTGCCGAGAAGGACAAGAAAGATAATGAGTCAAGCTCCAGTGAACACGCAAATCCGTCTCCGCGAGGCTCCGCAGGAACGAGTTTGTGTGGCTTCCCTAACTGATGCAGTAACATTTATCTCAGCAAAGATAATCTGCCAATTACTTGCCTGACAATGAGTATCAAATACACCAGTAGTCTTACACAACCAGCTTGATCCTCTATGGCTGAGGTGCCAAATTGTCAATGTCAGAGAATCTCAGTGACAAACAGAAGAGGAAACTTGTGAGAGAAGAAAAGAAAAAAAACCAGAAGAGCCAGTTATTTTGAAGTACTTCATCAAGCCTTTGAAATAACTGTGTACTCCAAAATATGATTTTGGGGCATATTAATGACAGAATTGTAAATCCCTCAGGAGTCACGATTCCAACAAATCTGGAGTCATTCAATACTCAACTCCCCACCAGGAGTCGCAATTATGAAGTAGAGTCGGGTAACCTGCCCAAGCCTAGAAAATACTCTCATTCTTGAACATATTACTCATAATTAGAATTTTTCCTTTGCTCTTTACTATGTTACTAAGTGTTGTAAAGTGATATCGATGGACAAGTGTGTAGGTATGTCAAAGTTAATTACCATATGTTAAAAAAGAATTAAATAGGACACCAACATTATCAAATGCTGAGTGTACTGTAGGGTTGCAACTACTGTACTGCCATAGTGGAGCCACTCAATTCTCTCTAGCAGTCTTTTATTGAGAGCTTTGCATTGGAATGCTTGTCTGATCACTTTCATGGCCCATCACAGGCGTGGGTCAAGAGGGAGAATTTTCCAGCTTCAGCACCTCCTCCCCCTTTTTCAGCATCACTTCCTTCTTTGAGCCAGTTCCAGAGCTGCACTGCAAAGTTTAGGTATACTAATTTTGATTACTAGATGCCAGAAAACACCATTAAACTAATTTAAATATTTCCCCAGAACCCCTCCCAGCCCCCATCGAGCCTCTGCACATTTGACACTCGTACCTTCGAACTTTACTCTCACCAAATTAGCCCCCACTGTTACGTACCATTTTGTAACAATTGACCAGAATGTAACAACTTGGTCCAAAATGTAACAATTTTCTGCCCAAAATGTAACAACTTTTCAGGTTGGTCCAAAATGGTACAATTTTCTGCCCAAAATGTAACAATTTTCAAACTTGGTCCAAAATGTAACAACTTTCTGCCCAAAATGTAACAACGCTCCGTGCATTTACGATCAAGATATTTGCTTAATTGACCAATCTTATAACTAGCAAACGAAGCAGCAGAAACGATATTGTTCACATATGATCTTTCATATGCAGAGTGCTATCCATGGTGACACCAAGCATAACTAGTAATATCAACAAAAATGTCATCAACTGAAACTCTCGGAAAAGACGGGCATTTCAGAAATTTAGAAGAAATGTGTAGGACTTCTGTCTGAGTGTCGTTAAACATTAACTTATTATATATACTCCATGATTTAATATCACGAATGAATGCAAAGCTCTAAACGGGAAAGTGCAACATGACGCTCAGACTGTTTCTAAGTGACATAAATTGGAGTGTCGTCTGCATAAGATATATAATTGATACCATGAGTAGTGACAATGTCACCTACTGGGGCTATATACGTAGAGAGAACGGACGGACCAAGTACAGAACCTTGTGGTACTCCTTCATCCAGACTACATGGGTCAGACAGAATTCCACCTATATTCACGGACTGAGTGCGTCCTTTGAAATAAGAATTGGACCACTTTAATGGTGTGCCAGCAATACCGTACTGAACGAGCTTGCAACCGTTCAAGAGCAATATCGTGATGTATAGTATGGGATATATTATAAATACCATCATATTGCATCATATATGTCTCACTTGGGTATGACCCTTATAGTTCCTCGAGAGAAATTGAAGAAAAAAGGACAATACCACGATTTTAAGTCTTTCCGAGCCTCAAATCGGCCTGAAAATAGCGTTTTGGAGCACTGTTTATTTGACATACGAAACAAACAGATCGGGGCTTGTCAAATCAAAGACTTGCGAATTTTATCACAGGGACCGCAGATTTGGACTTTAGGCCTACGGATCCAATTACCCTGTTTCCACCCAAAATTTTCGGTCCGTCATTTTATCCACCGTCTTGGATTTTTTATGCTCCACAGGAGACACCCAGAAATTGGTAGTCAGAGTAAAATAAGGCACGAGAATTCGACTTGTGCAACTCCCATGCCGATCTGACCTTCTTTGGCTGAGTTACAGCAGGTTAAGTTATTTTTTCGGCCGTTTTGGATTTTTATAACATCCCCCGAAGCACTCAAGTGGGCAGGAGATAGACTTTCTAGATCTTTTAGACCACACTGAGTTCATAGGAGCAAGTTTTAGCCCAAACTGACGTATGGCGGCCATTTTGATTTTCATTGCGACACAGAAGACACCCAAAAATATATTCCAGGAGTGGAGTATGTCATGAGAAATTGAATGATGCTTTTCACATTCCGATCCGACCTTGTTTGGTTAAGTTATGGCACTTTAAAAAAAAAATATGACAGTCATGTTGGAGATTTTTCAATACCGTCTGATGTGAACCTCCACGTTGTTACATTTTGGGCAGAAAATTGTTACATTTTGAACCAACCTGAAAAGTTGTTACATTTTGGGCAGAAAATTGTTACATTTTGGACCAAGTTGTTACATTTTGGTCAGTTGTTACAAAATGGGACGTAAACCCCCACCCCGTTTCTGAAAAATCCTGGATCCATCTGTGCATGAGTTTTCTGTAGTTTTGTAGCAGTGTAATGTTGGGGGTGGGTGGGTGGGGTGGTGGGGGGGGGGTGGGGTGGGTGGGGGGGGGGGTGGGGGGGGGGGGGGGGGGGGGGGGGGGGGGGTGGGGGGGGGGGGGGGTGGGGGGGGGGGGGGGTGGGGGGGGGGGGGGGTGGGGGGGGGGGGGGGTGGGGGGGGGGGGGGGTGGGGGGGGGGGGGGGTGGGGGGGGGGGGGGGTGGGGGGGGGGGGGGGTGGGGGGGGGGGGGGGTGGGGGGGGGGGGGGGTGGGGGGGGGGGGGGGTGGGGGGGGGGGGGGGTGGGGGGGGGGGGGGGTGGGGGGGGGGGGGGGTGGGGGGGGGGGGGGGTGGGGGGGGGGGGGGGTGGGGGGGGGGGGGGGTGGGGGGGGGGGGGGGTGGGGGGGGGGGGGGGTGGGGGGGGGGGGGGGTGGGGGGGGGGGGGGGTGGGGGGGGGGGGGGGTGGGGGGGGGGGGGGGTGGGGGGGGGGGGGGGTGGGGGGGGGGGGGGGTGGGGGGGGGGGGGATTTAACTTGGCAACACTATCTCCAAGCATGGTGGAACTGCCGTGGGTACTAAAAGGGCTCCAAGCTATGCTGTCATTTTTAATGACCAACCTTGGTACTTTGAGAATTCTTACCTTTTATCATATGTAACAACGCTCGTAGACAGCAGGCATTTTTGAAGCTTTTTCTTGCTTCAAGTCGTACGTTTGCCTCTTTAAAAGCAGTTTGTATGCTTGCTTTGTATCCAGTTTTTTGGCTATTACTATATTCATGCCTTTGGTGATATCTGTGAATCCTCTTTGTATCATACTTCCTATTTTGAGAAATATTGTTGGGTATACAGCTTTTTCACTCCATATATATATATATATATATATATATATATATATAAATGCAGGTCGAAAGTTGTATTAACTGTCCGATCATGAAATTGAAACCGATCATTGGCATAGCCCTAATGAACAAGGGAAAGAACAGAAGAAAATAAATTCAGAGAGAAAATTAAGTCACGAACCAGGACTACGAACCCGGGTATGTCGTATACAATGGGCGACCGGCCCCCCCCTAAACCATCTCGTCGGCCATTGTGACACTTGTGGTTCTAGACGTAGACCAATATCGGTACAAGTACCGGCCCACGCGCACTCAATTTCCTCTAGCTGTTACCATGCGTAAGTCCCCTGGCGGAGTGATAAATAATTCAATAGGTCGAAATATGGTAGATCGAACCAGGGAATAAATAGGTCGAAAGTAGTATTAAACTGTCGGCTGATCATAAAATTGATAAATTAATCAATATATATAATTCATATAATATATATATATCTCATACGATATATATATATATATATAAGGTCGAAATGGCTACGGCAGCACTATAGAAATGTATAGGTGGCGATAAAGGTGGTAAGAAGTGCTTTTAAATTTTGGGGGAAAATTCCAACACGTTCGGGTATAAACCCCTAATCAGGTGTACGTGGGTTTTGTGTACCCGAAACGTCGTGGATTTTCCGCAAACTTTTAAGCACTTCTGACTACCTTTATCGACAGGGTGAATATATATATATATATATATATATATATATATATATATATATATATATATGTATGTATTATATATATACGATTAGTTATTATATATATATGTATATATATATATATATATATATATATATATAGATATATATATATAGATTATATATATATATATATATATATATATATAATGTCGGGAAGGTGAAAATAGTATTAGATTCGATCTGAGTTGAAACCAATCCTAAGATAGAGCATAGCCCTTATCAAAGAAGGAAAGGTTTAGACAAAAAAAATACCACAGAGAAAATCTGAAACCGCCCCCCCACCGACAGCCGAGGGCTTTGAACCCTTCATCAGCTGCCTTTCCGCTGGGGCAGCGTCTGTAACAACAAAGCTAACACGGCTAGTGATTTCCAGACGAGACAACAGGCTACGAATACCCCGCGTGACTCAATTTTCTCTCTTTGTTACCATGGTAGTCCCGGAGCGGGAATGAATATTCAATTATTTTTCATTATTTTCATTATTTTTCCTTACAGCTATTTTCGTGTCCATTTCAGTGGCCTGCACCAAGCGGTACACATGGTCTGTTTCCACCAATCTGATTGTTTCCGGCAATGATATTGGATGTAGATACCTGTGATATGACTTGCGAATCTAATTATTATACAACTATACCCAAGCAAACAAGATGCCAGAACGTAGGTAGCCACCAAGGAAGTTGGACCATTGGTAATTTCATATGTCAAGGTAAGAACAAAATCTTTTAAATAAATGGTAGATTTATAATTGTTTCAAACTTTCTGTCAATCACTAGCTGTCTGTTCATACCTGTTCAAAAGTAAAAAAAAAATGTTCTCTTTACTAGATTGTGTTCCTATCTTTGGGTAAATAAATTAGAATACAAGTATACCCCCCCCCCCCCGTATCGGTACGCTCACTGAGCATTTAAGTGGGTTTGTTGATAGTATTCTGAACCCTCTTTTACATTTCCTCAGCAGTAACATCCAAAATACTACCCATTTTCTTAGAATTCTAAAGGACATTAAGTCTCTCCCTTCCAATTCACTTCTCGTCACTATGGATGTAAGTGCCCTGTACATTAATATACCACACGAAGAAGGTGTATTAGCAGTAAAAAAGATCTCCTCTTTGAAAGGCTTCCCTCAAACGCTTATTAGTGACTTCACTGCCATTATTGCATTTATTCTCTCACAAAATCATTTTGAATTTAACTGGCAACACTATCTCCAAGCATGTGGAACTGCCGTGGGTACTAAAAGGGCTCCAAGCTATGCTGTCATTTTTATGACCAACCTTGCTTTGAGATTCTTACCTTTTATCATTGTAACGCTCAGGCATTTTTAAAGCTTTTACTTGCTCAAGTCGAACGTTTGCCTCTTTTAACAGTTTGTATGCTTGCTTTGTATCAGTTTGGCTATACTATATTCATTCTTTGGTGATATCTGTGAATCCTCTTTGGATCCTACTTCCTATTTTGAGAAATATTGTTGGGTATACAGCTTTTTCACTCCATATATATATATATATATATATATATATATATATATATATATATATATATATATATATATATATATATATATATATATAAATGCAGGTCGAAAGTTGTATTAACTGTCCGATCATGAAATTGAAACCGATCATTGGCATAGCCCTAATGAACAAGGGAAAGAACAGAAGAAATAAATTCAGAGAGAAAATTAAGTCACGACCAGGACTCGAACCCGGGTATGTCGTATACAAGGCGACCGCCTAAACCACTCGGCCATTGTGACACTTGTGGTTCAAGACGTAGACCAAGGTACAAGTACCGCCGCACTCAATTTCCTCTACTGTTACCATGGTAAGTCCCCTGGCGGGGTGATGAATATTCAATAGGTCGAAATATGGTAGATCGAACCAGGAATAAATAGGTCGAAAGTTGTATTAACTGTCCGATCATAAAATTGAAATCAATATATATATATATATATATATATATATATATATATATATATATATATATTTCTCTAATTCGGCACTTAGGGGGAAAGTTGTTGTTGAAAAGTCGACCTTAAGGGGAAAAAAAGTTTTGGGTGAAATATAAGTTTCGCCTTAACGTTTCCACACACTTTTTCTATAGGAATACGTAAACTTACAAGGGCGCCCTCTTAATTTACAAACTAGATGCCATTACTTCAAAGTTGTCAAATTTACGGACACCTAGCTGTTAACACGAACGGATGGCTGGCCATTGAAATAACGTTAATCATATGTTTAGACGTTAGGGCGAATTTATTTCTTATGTATTTTATTATCTTTTTTTCGCCCTATGTACAAGTAGATATAACAATTTCCCCTTTAGGTGGGAATTAGCGTTATATATGTATATATATAGATATATATATATAAGGTCGAAATGCTACGGAGCACTATAGAAATGTGTAGGTCGATAAAGGTGGTAAGAAGTGCTTAAATTTTGGGGAAAATTCCAACACGTTTCGGGTATAAACCCCTAATCAGGTGTACGTGGGTTTATACCCGAAACGTCGTGGAATTTTCTGCAAACTTTTAAGCACTTCTTACTACCTTTATCGACATATATATATATATATATATATATATATATATATATATAAATATATATATATGTATATATATATATATATATAGATATATATATAAGGTCAAAGTACTGCGTAGCACTTATGAAGTAGGTAGGTAAAAATGAAGTAGTAAATAGTGCTAAAAGTTTGTGAAAAATTCCACGACGTTTAGGGTTTAAACCCTTCATCAGGTGGCAAAAATGCAACTGATCGTTGACACGGCCAAACGTACAATTTAAAAAATACACAATAAAATTGGGCACGGTAAACTTCGGCTAGGAAAACAGACAGTGTTAAGTGGTTACCACAAGTCAAAAAAATGCAGGAATTGCTGCGTTATAACAGTTCAAGTCTAACGTTCAGACCATGTGGGGACAGGGTTCCAAGTTTCATGATTAGGCGGTTTCGGCAGCTAGGCGGTCATGATCGGAACCTCGACACGAGATGGCCGCCGAAACCATCAAGTCACGGATCGAGCATGTTGACGGGGGATTGAAGTGGGTGGCTACCGGTAACCCTGGGAGGTTCTGTTTGATTGATCTCAGGTGCTCGGTGACTCGGTCAGCAAGACGACGTTTTGTTTCTCCCACGTACAGTATATTACAGCGTTTACATACGAGAACGTAAACAACATTGGCTGAAGTACAGGTAAAATGGTGATGAACGTTAAACCGGTTGTTGTTGGGACCTACAATGGAAAGGTTTTTGTCATAACTGACCACCGGGCAAGTATTGCATCTCCCACGGTTGCAAGGAAAAGTTCCTGGGGTGTCAGGCACTACTGCTTGAGGTTGAGAGGCACGGACCAAGTGCTTAGATATGTTCTTTTCAATTCTGAATGCCGTGATGGGGGGATCAGGGAAATGGTCACGGGTGGATGGGTCATGACGGAGGGTCTCCACAGTCCTGTAAATGGCACGTACAATGGGAGTTACAGATGGGTGAAAGGATAGGACCAACGGGATACGTCTGGTGGGTGTATGGTCAGTTTTGGGGGCAAGGGCAGAG
Organism: Holothuria leucospilota; assembly: GCA_029531755.1. NCBI lineage: Eukaryota > Metazoa > Echinodermata > Holothuroidea > Aspidochirotida > Holothuriidae > Holothuria > Holothuria leucospilota. The sequence continues at coordinate 53,967,078 of CM055962.1, read as the reverse complement.
GCTCTATCAATTCCTTGTATGCGTTTCAGGGCATTAGAGAGCACTCTGTGTGGATACTGGCGTTGTTCAAAGAAAGAAATAATCTGCTTGGAAACTTTAGCGAAATCCTGGTCGTCGGAACAAATCCGTCTGGCCCGTAAAAGTTGTGAGAAAGGAATCGAATTGGTACAAGATCTGGGGTGGTTGGAAGGGTACATGAGGTAGTTGTGAGAGTCAGTGGGCTTAAAGTGGAGATTGGACTTGATTTGACGGTCGGAGATGGATAGTTCCGTGTCTAAAACCACTACTGAGGAGTTGGAAATACAGTGAGTGAATTTCAAAAACGGGCAGAACGTTTCAGCAAAGTTAATGAACTTTTCCAAATCGTTTCGAGGACCCACTGCGACCCCAACAATATCGTCAATGTACCTTTTATAAAGTATGGGCTTGATCCCGGTGTATCGTGAGAACAACTGCTCCTCAAAGTGGCCCATGGTGAGGCAGGCCACAGAAGGTCCCAGTTTAGTGCCCATAGCTACTCCTTTAATTTGGCGGAAAAAAACGACCATCTACCTGAAAGCAATTTTGTGTGAGGACTAGTTCAGTCAAGCGAAGAAAGGTGGTGGTAGGGATGCTAGGGTCTGGCGTTGATCAAGGAATGGCGTATGTGCTAAAGCAGCGTGATGGGGGATTGAAGTATAGAGGCTGCTGACATATATATATATATATATATATGTATGTATACATATGTATATATATATATATATATATATATGTATATATATATGTATATGTATATGTATATATATATATATATATATATATATATATATATATATATATGGCAACGATATGTCGAAGGTGTAAATAGTATTAGATTCGATCTGAGTTGAATCCAATCCTAAGATAGAGCATAGCCCTTATCAAAGAAGGAAAGGTTTAGAAAAAAAAATACCACAGAGAAAATCTGAACCGCACCGACAACCGAGGGTTTGAACACGCCATCAGCTGCTTTCCGGGCAGCGTCTGTAACAACTAAGCTAACACGGCTAGTGATTTCCAGACGAGACAACAGGCTACGAATATCCCGCGTGACTCAATTTTCTCTCTTTGTTACCATGGTAGTCCGGGAGCTAGAATGAATATTCAATTATTTTTCATTATTTTCATTATTTTTCTTACAGCTATTTCGTGTCCATTCAGTGACCTGCCAAGCGTTACACATGGTCAGTTCCACCAATCTGATTGTTCCGGCAATGATATTGGTGATACCTGTGATATGACTTGCGAATCTAATTATTATACAACTATACCCAAGCAAACAAGATGCCAGAACGTAGGTAGCCACCAAGGAAGTTGGACCATTGGTAATTTCATATGTCAAGGTAAGAACAAAATCTTTTAAATAAATGGTAGATTTATAATTGTTTCAAACTTTCTGTCAATCACTAGCTGTCTGTTCATACCTGTTCAAAAGTAAAAAAAAATGTTCTCTTTACTAGATTGTGTTCCTATCTTTGGGTAAATAAATTAGAATACAAGTATACCCCCAACCCCGTATCGGTACGCTCACTGAGCATTTAAGTGGGTTTGTTGATAGTATTCTGAACCCTCTTTTACATTTCCTCAGCAGTAACATCCAAAATACTACCCATTTTCTTAGAATTCTAAAGGACATTAAGTCTCTCCCTTCCAATTCACTTCTCGTCACTATGGATGTAAGTGCCCTGTACATTAATATACCACACGAAGAAGGTGTATTAGCCTGTAAGAAAATTCTCTCTTTGAAAGGCTTCCCTTAAACGCTTATTAGTGACTTCACTGCCATTATTGCATTTATTCTCTCACAAAATCATTTTGAATTTAACTGGCAACACTATCTCCAAGCATGTGGAACTGCCGTGGGTACTAAAAGGGCTCCAAGCTATGCTGTCATTTTTATGACCAACCTTGCTTTGAGATTCTTACCTTTTATCATTGTAACGCTCAGGCATTTTTGAAGCTTTTACTTGCTCAAGTCGTACGTTTGCCTCTTTTAACAGTTTGTATGCTTGCTTTGTATCAGTTTGGCTATACTATATTCATTCTTTGGTGATATCTGTGAATCCTCTTTGGATCCTACTTCCTATTTTGAGAAATATTGTTGGGTATACAGCTTTTTCACTCCATATATATATATATATATATATATATATATATATATATATATTTATATATTATATATATATATATATATATATATATATATATATAAATGCAGGTCGAAAGTTGTATTAACTGTCCGATCATGAAATTGAAACCCGATCATGGCATAGCCTCCTGAACAAGGGAAAGAACAGAAGAAATAAATTCAGAGAGAAAATTAAGTCACGACCAGGACTCGAACCCGGGTATGTCGTATACAAGGCGACCGCCTAAACCACTCGGCCATTGTGACACTTGTGGTTCAAGACGTAGACCAAGGTACAAGTACCGCCGCACTCAATTTCCTCTACTGTTACCATGGTAAGTCCCCTGGCGGGGTGATGAATATTCAATAGGTCGATATATGGTAGATCGAACCAGGAATAAATAGGTCGAAAGTTGTATTAACTGTCCGATCATAAAATTGAAATCAATATATATATATATATATATATATATATATATATATATGCAGGTCGAAAGTTGTATTAACTGTCCGATCATGAAATTGAAACCGATCATTGGCATAGCCCTAATGAACAAGGGAAAGAACAGAAGAAATAAATTCAGAGAGAAAATTAAGTCACGACCAGGACTCGAACCCGGGTATGTCGTATACAAGGCGACCGCCTAAACCACTCGGCCATTGCGACACTTGTGGTTCAAGACGTAGACCAAGGTACAAGTACCACCGCACTCAATTTCCTCTACTGTTACCATGGTAAGTCCCCTGGCGGGGTGATGAATATTCAGTAGGTCGAAATATGGTAGATCGAACCATGAATAAATAGGTCGAAAGTTGTATTAACCGTCCGATCATAAAATTGAAATCAATATATATATATATATATATATATATATATATATATATATATATATATATATATATATATATATAGGTCGATAAAGGTTGTAAAAAGTGCTTAAAGTTTGCGGAAAATTCCACGACTTTTCGAGTATAGACTCTTCATCAGGTGGCAAAGAAATGCAACTGAATAACAAAGAAGTAGAAATAGAGAAGAAACACATTGAAGAAAGGCACGAACAAACCGGTCGCACAGAACGAACACGGTGTAAAAAAGCGAAAGAAGGCTGAAAAAAACTGGTAAAAAGTAATGAAAAGGGGAACAGGTTAAAAAAGGTCCATTCTAATGTTAAGACCGTGTGGGGAGAGGGTCCTGAGTTTCATGATAAGCCGGTTTTCGGCGGTCTGACGATCACGGTCAGAACCTCTGCACATTAAGGCTGCAGTAACGGCCAAGTCTTTAATTGAGCACGGTGATGGGGGAGTGAAATGAGTGGCGACCGGATAACCTGGAAGGTTTTGTTTGTGGGACCTGAGGTGTTCAGTGATTCGGTCAGCCAGGCGGCGTTTGGTTTCTCCCACATACAGGCAATTGCAACGTCCAAAAACTAAAATGTAAACCAAGTTTGTGGAAGTGCAGGTGAAGTGTTGGTTCACACTAAATCTGTTGCCGTTAGAACCCAAAATATTGAATAAGTGTGTTCTTGCCAAACCACTGGGCATGTGTTGCACCTACTACGACCACAGGGAAATGTACCTGGGGTGTTGTCAGTTGGTTGTTGTGGGTGGGAAGCCCGAACTAAGTGCTTGGAAATGTTCTTTTCAACTCTGAAGGCCGTAATGGGGGGTTCAGGGAAAAGGTCACGGGTTGAAGGTCTTTTCGAAGAGTCTCTATATTCCTGTAAATGGCACGAATGATGGGGCGTACCGATGGGTGATGGGAAATTACAAAGGAATTCGTAGATTAGTAGACGTGGTTAGACTTCTTACTCAAAGCCTCCGCTCTGTCGATTCCTTGGATTCTATGTAGAGCACCGGTAAGGACTTTGGTGGGATACTGACGCTTCTCAAAAGAATGATAGTATACTTTTTGAAGCGGCTGAAAAATCAGAATCTTCTGAGCAAATCCTTCTGGCCCTTAAAAGTTGTGAGTACGGGATGGATTTGGTACAGGATTTGGGTTGGTTGGATGGGTACAAAAGGTAGTTATGGGAATCGGTGGTTTAAAATGTAGGTTTGACTTGATTTTACGGTCGCAAATTGACAATGAAGGTCGAGGAAAACCACTGAAGTGTCAGAAATACAATGTGTGAATTTCAAAAATGGACAGAAAGATCCTACAAATTGAATGAAAGATTCCAGATCTTGACGGGTCCCTGTTGCCACTCCCACAATATCGTCAATATACCTTTTGTAAAGGAAAGGGTGAGAACCGGTGTACTGCGAAAAAAGTTGTTCTTCAAAGTGACCCATGGTTAGGCAAGCAACAGAAGGACCCATTTTGGTTCCCATGGCTACTCCTTTAACCTGACGGAAAAAGCGCCCATTAAACTGGAAACAGTTTTGGGTGAGAACAAGTTCCGTCAAGCGAAGGAAAGTAGTTGTAGGAATTTGGGGGTCTTGTCGTTGGTCCAGGTAATGGCGGATAGCCGACAAGGCAGCATGGTGGGGGATGGATGTGTAGAGACTAGATACGTCAATGGTGAATAGCAGACGTTCACCGCAATTTTCGGGAAACTCTCCCCACACGGTCTTAACATTAGAATGGACCTTTTTTAACCTGTTCCCCTTTTCATTACTTTTTACCAGTTTTTTTCAGCCTTCTTTCGCTTTTTTACACCGTGTTCGTTCTGTGCGACCGGTTTGTTCGTGCCTTTCTTCAATGTGTTTCTTCTCTATTTCTACTTCTTTGTTATTCAGTTGCATTTCTTTGCCACCTGATGAAGAGTCTATACTCGAAACGTCGTGGAATTTTCCGCAAACTTTAAGCACTTTTTACAACCTTTATCGACCTACATACTACCCTAGTGCTCCGCAGTATTTCGACCCTATATATATATATATATGTCTATATTTATATATATATAGATATATATATATATATATATATATATATATATATATATAAGGTCGAAATGCTACGGAGCACTATAGAAATGTATAGGTCGATAAAGGTGGTAAGAAGTGCTTAAATTTTGGGGAAAATTCCAACACGTTTCGGGTATAAACCCCTAATCAGGTGTACGTGGGTTTATACCCGAAACGTCGTGGAATTTTCCGCAAACTTTTAAGCACTTCTTACTACCTTTATCGACATATATATATATATATATGTATGTATATATATGTATATATATATATATATATATATATAGTATATTTATATATATATATATAATACGTATATATATGTATATATATATATATATATATATATATATGTATGTATATATATGTATATATATATATATATATATATATATGTCGAAGGTGTAAATAGTATTAGATTCGATCTGAGTTGAAACCAATCCTAAGATAGAGCATAGCCCTTATCAAAGAAGGAAAGGTTTAGAAAAAAAAATACCACAGAGAAAATCTGAACCGCACCGACAACCGAGGGTTTGAACCCTTCATCAGCTGCTTTCCGGGCAGCGTCTGTAACAACTAAGCTAACACGGCTAGTGATTTCCAGACGAGACAACAGGCTACGAATACCCCGCGTGACTCAATTTTCTCTCTTTGTTACCATGGTAGTCCCGGAGCGGGAATGAATATTCAATTATTTTTCATTATTTTCATTATTTTTCTTACAGCTATTTCGTGTCCATTCAGTGACCTGCCAAGCGTTACACATGGTCAGTTCCACCAATCTGATTGTTCCGGCAATGATATTGGTGATACCTGTGATATGACTTGCGAATCTAATTATTATACAACTATACCCAAGCAAACAAGATGCCAGAACGTAGGTAGCCACCAAGGAAGTTGGACCATTGGTAATTTCATATGTCAAGGTAAGAACAAAATCTTTTAAATAAATGGTAGATTTATAATTGTTTCAAACTTTCTGTCAATCACTAGCTGTCTGTTCATACCTGTTCAAAAGTAAAAAAAAATGTTCTCTTTACTAGATTGTGTTCCTATCTTTGGGTAAACCAATTAGAATACAAGTATACCCCCCCCCCCTCAAAAAAAAAAAAAGATGTCAGAACGTTGCCAACCATCAAGGAAGTTGGAGCATTGGTTAACTCATATATCGAGGTAGGAACAACTCCCCCCTCCCCCCCCCCCGAGATAAATAGTCGATTTCAAGTTTCCTTTCAATTATTACTTGCTATCTTTTATTTTGAAATTATTAACCGTTCACCTCGTTACTTGCTTTCGTACCATTTGGGCTTGTTTGGCACAAAGTCACGTGTCAGAATATGTAGACCTCTCTGACGAGTGTAATCTGTTATTGGTCGATCTGTTTGATTTTGGTTGGTCTCTGAATATCACATGTCTGTTAAAAGTCTAGTTGCAAGTCTCACAGAACCATGGGTCTTTGCCCGTTTGCGAAAGAGGTTTTGCGCAAAGTATTTTTGTTGTTGATGTTGTTGCTTATCGTGGTGAGAGGTATTTACGATTGCGAAATGCGAAAAAAATATTTTTTGCGAAACAAAGTATCATGCACAGGGTATATAAAAGTTGTAGTTTAATCCTATCGCGTTACAGACTCGTTCCGTCCATCCCCGTCATTTGGTACGAAACCAAAGGTAGCTTCCTTGCTAATTGATTTGTTTGCTTAGAGCTCGATTTTCATCTTGCGTAATGCCATTTACAAATTCTAGAACATTCAGACCTTGAAAAGCAGTTGTTTTAAGGCTCTAAGCGACCATGAATTTGGGAGAGGCCCATGGCTTATACACTACAACTTCACGTCGGGTTGGTGACCAACTCAACAATTAAGATAAAACTAAGTTTCTTTTGAAAAGAAAAACCGTAGATTACTCTTGGATGAAAAACCAACCTTTCTTTGACCCGGCCCGTGATCGAACCGCTAATCTCAGGTTGCTAAGCTTCTTTGCTTCAAATCACACCGCCTTTATCCGCCCTGCCACAACACTGGTAGTTTGCGTGTGTGTGTGCGTGCGTTTTCGGCGCCTACCGGGGATAATCGTTAGGATACACACCCGTCAACTGGGGATACCCCGCGAAATGGGGATATCCCCGATTTTAAAAGCACCAGTTTACTGCCAATCGGGATGCTAGCAATACCCCCTGAGGTTCTTAGGATGATTCAGGCACTATCCCCGTTCTGCAGGTTTTCTACAGATTGAGGTGTAAAAAGTGTGTAAGTATGCTTTGGAAGGTTTCAGACACACAAAGTGTAAGGTTGTCGGATAACATCAGAGTGAGGCGCCTCATTTGCCGAGCTTTCACATTCGGGAAATATGTCAAGTGTCAAATTGACAACAAAAAGCAAGGTATGCATGCTTTCACTTTAATTTTGTTCAGAACAAACATTTTTGTGTTAAATAAATAGACAAAGAAAATGATTATAGGATGTTGCAATCTGTAGTGGTTATGTGAAGAACAGCATATGTTATGTACGTTAGGTTAAAACACTAGGCTAATGAAACTGTGCATATGATCGAAGGGGCAGATTTTCAGATTAATTTCCAATAGTTATGGCTGAACATGATATCTCAAGGTAAGAATGACATTCAAGCTCTGATCACTGGTTGGTATCAACAATTTGACTTCCATGGCCTAGATATAGTACCTTGAAGTTGGCGTTAACCAGTAGTGTGTACTGACTGAAGATTTTCCCTATGGAACTCGGGATAGTGTTAGTTCCACCAACGCAAGTTTTCTATGGAACTGTGCATAGTTTACGTTACATAGGCTATCATTTTGTATACGTGTTATATAGGCCCTAGGCTAGTTAACAGTTGACTGCGGTGTGTATTACCTCATAGTATCTGGCCCTATATTGACTCTACTGGTGGGTTAGGTTGGTGATAAGGTTAGGCTCAAGGGTAATTAACTGGCTGTCTGCCAGTTGGCGTTAACCAGTAGTGTGTGTATTGACTAAAGATTTTTTTATGGAACTCGGAATAGTGTGAGTTACACCATCGCAAGTTTTTCTATGGAACTGTGGATAGTTTACGTTACATTTTGGCATTTAAGATTGTACTGTATTTGGTATAAGAATGAAGCATAGGCTATCATTTTGTATATGTTTATATAGTGCTATTAATTAGGCCTACGCTAGTAACAGATGACTGCCGTGTGTATATTACCTCATAGTATCTGGCCCTACAATGGCTCTGCTTGGTGGGTAAGGTTGGTGATAAGGTTAGGCTCAAGGGTAATTAACTGGCTGTCCACTCACCTGTAGTGGGAGTGGACATATTAACTTTGATTTGCAAGGGGTTTCAAAGCTGCATGCTGTGTTTACCCTCACATGCAGTAGCAATAATATTGTCCTAATGTTTTGATAAAATTTGCAGTGCATGTTAGTTTGATGGGTAGCCTTATATATAAAAATGGATTGTAGGCATGGGGGTCTAAGTCTTGCACAAGGCTATGTCCTGAGCTGTAAAAACACAGTAAACAACCTTGTGCAGCTATCAGTAATGTTCCATACAACAAGTGGCCAAGCAAAAAGAGAGTCCTCAGTCACTTTCTTAATTCATGGTCATATTTTCCATTGCACCCAAACCTGACTCTGTATTTAGGATTAGTAGCATTTGACATTTCAAACTAAAGGTAAAACAGTAAATTCAATGTTATTATTTACAAAAGTTGAGTGAGCTAAACATAATTGTTATGGGGTGGAATCTGTTTGGAAATCAGATAAATTGGTTGCTTATCAATCATAACCCAAATACTCATACATGGTAGTGGGCCACCTTCTGATTTGAACACACAATTTACTGCATTTGTCATCCAGATGGTTACCAAAAACAGGTTTTAAAAAGTAGGGGACAGTTCCTGTAGCAACTCAAGTAGAGATATCATATCCCCAAATATGTGTCTTAGAGGTGGTCTTCAAATTCACAAATGGTGACTGCACTTTGTTCAAAATTGCTAAGAACTCAAATAGTTCATCTCAAATGTTTGCCTCTTGCTCTGTTTTGGTCAGTGATTGTTGTCCCCTGCAACTGCATGCATAGCTATTAAAAAGACATCATAGCATAATATGAGCTCAACAGTAACATGGATTATTGTCAACCGGTGATGTAGGGGTATCATAAATAAAATTGCCCAATCAAATTGGGGACAGGTACCGTATATCACATAATGCTTTTGAACAAAAAGTCAGAATTTAGCTGAAACACCGGCATTCCTCAAATCAAATCTCATTTATGCATTACTGTCAAATTTTGCCCTTAATTGTGATTTCAGTTGACTGATTCAGTAGCCCCAAAATGATCAATACAGGGCTTCCCATACTTTACATTGCCTTGATTTTATGAGTTATCATGTTTAGTGCATGTCACAACCATTTGTAGGGTGGGGTTAGAATCGGTGGGCTGAAGGGGATCATCGACATTCATATGTTATTAAAGTAGGGCTAGCCATTGTAATGTATGTGTACTAACCTGCAGATCTGAGCACCGAACCCCCAACTCCAGAAAAATCTGAGTAGTTTTAATTATTTGTAAAACTAGTCTGTACAAAAAAATTATTCGGTTTCATGATTTTTCACCATTAAAGTGTTTTCATCATTATTCTTAAACCTTTTCAGTTTAATCTTGCTTTTTTGAAACTTTCTATATAGGTTTTTCTTTCCCTCTTTATTCCTGAAGCTTTAGTAGTATGGGAATTGTACATGGTTTGTTTCTGCTTACACACACAGACAAATCAGGTTCAAAGAATGCAGTTGAATCAAGATGATGAGCCGGAAAACAAAATGAGCGGTTTTTCTGTCACACAAATTACACAAAAAGGTGATTTTTTTTTCAGCTACATGGGTCAAGGGTTATAGTGGGTCAAAAGTTAGATTGCTCAAATGAAAGAGGAAAGTTAACATTTAAGGAGATGGAAAGGCTCAAAACTTGTAGTATCTCATGTAAAGTTCCATTACCATAAAGGAAAAAGAGGAGATTGTAAAATCTATGGGAGAAATCTTATATTTTTTGTTTGAATTCTGAGATATTGTCATCTAATGAGTCACAAAGATGATGTAACTTTTACTTGTAGCAAGTCTAGTATGATGTCATGGACTTACTTTTATATGAGATGTCATAATTTGCTTTAAATTTTATTTCTGATTATTTGGAGGTGCATTAAACATTCAAAAAAATGGTTGCAGACATACTGTAACTAGAATGAGTACTTTAATGTTTTCAGTTTTGCTCATTCTGTCCTTTTATTGTAAGAAAAATGTAAAAAAAAAGTCATTTCGAACAGAAGGTGAGCCTGCAAAGCCAAAACAGACCTAAGAGTGTATGAAGAGTCATTGGATTGGCTACTGACTTAAAATGAGTATAATATCTCCACAACCAAAGAAAATTGAAGATGGGCTCTTTATGTAGGCTCGAAATTTTGCTCAGTTCTCATTTATGTCACTGGAATGTAATGATTTTAATCTCTTTAAATACATTATATAGCAAAAAGTTTCAATGAAGTTTGTCTTGTGAAATTTTCAATGAATTTGATAACATTTGAGTTGTCAGCATACAAGTTAACCTTAACTACTTTATTCCATATTTATATTTTATTAAAATATTTTTATCATACAGAGGAATCCTTTTACATACCCCCATCAGAAAAAGGGGATTCTTCAACAGTGCTTGGAAGATGTAATACAGGTGAAGAGAATGACCTTCAAGAAGAAGCAAAGTCCCGTTGTCTTGGGTTCTCGTGAAACTGATGGCTAAGAACTTTGGGCAAGAACACATGCACCATGCACAAATAGTAAGTTTTGTCTTCAAATTTCATAGGCAAAACCTCATACCTGTAACGTGCGTGTGCAGTGTGTAAAATTGCGTATTACTCAATCTTGCTTTGCTTTTGTTAGCAATACTGACTTTATTGTCAAATCGTGTGCGTCGTCGACCGATAGCCCATTGTAATATTGCAAATTGTTTCTCGTTATTTTGTCGGTGTGTGTGTGTCGTCATTCTTTTTCATATTTTGAAAGTTTCCTTTCAGTGAGGTTAAAGAGGGGTGGCATGATGAGTATGTAAAGCCACACTAAAGAAATCTTTCAATTGCTGGAACAGACATTACAGGCTGGTGTAATAGCAATTTTGTTTGGTTTTCAAAGGGACAGCATATATACAGGAGAAATGTCAGGAATGGTCTCAGAGAAGGTTTGAAAATTATTGGCAGCAATTGTGGACCTCGGTCCTAGAGCATAGTGTTCATTATTGTTTTGGAAAGTGTATCCCCATTTCCCTGAAGTAAACATAACATTGTTTTTCAATAGCTTATTGAGAGTATATTCTTTTTCCCTTAAATGAAACATCAGATTTGTTTGCAGTAGTATGGGGAAATGGGGAAAGGCTGTAGGTCTTTGATCCCTTTGAAGAACATGGACATATGGACACAGAATTTCTCCTTGAGAGAAATACATTGCTAAGCAAAACTCACTGCCGATATTTTATGTATTTTTACACAAGAAACAGAGTATGCAAAGTAATGCAAATGAAGTTATAATCACACCCAAACCAAATTATTGACGCCTCCTTAAACCAAAGACGAAAGTGACGGAAGAGGGAGGTAACAACTTGTTGGACAGACTAAAACACAGGAGCAGGCATAGGAGTACACACACTCACTCAGACAAACAAACAGCATAAATAGGTGAGAGAGTACGTGAAATAAAGTCAGGTATCTATGGGTAAGATAAAGTTTTGCATCCTAAAAGTGGACACAGTCCTCTTCGCTTTGGCGGACGGTGGTTGGGAAGCGGAGGAGCGCTGAGCAAACATGAGTTCGCTGCAGGCTAGTAGGGATTTCGGACATTTGGGGCTTCTTCCCCCACAAACTGGCTCATACGGCCCATGAAATAAACTATTAAAGGATTACGTTATGAATAAAATTTGGTCTAGTGGTCAGAAAAGAAAACGTGGATTAATTGACAGAGCTTGTAATTTGTGACTCTATAGCTGTTGAAAGGACTTGAAACATTAATTGGTGTGAACAAATTAGCAAATATGAAGTTTAAGTCTTTAAGAAGCAAGCTGTAGGCCACTTTTTCATCATCAAGGAATAGATAAAGTAAACCTTTATTGAGTTCAAGTGGTTTTGGAATTTCAACAGTTCTTTTGGCAGAAGAGGAAAATGCATTGCTATGAGGGTAAGGGAACTTGTGTGTAGTTTTATTTCATTTTTTGACATTAGAACAAAAAGATGATACTAAACACTTGTTGTTGGCCTTGATTTATATTAAAAAAAACCTGAGAAGGCCTAAATAACAGACCATTAGCCATGTTGGTATTTGTTAATGGTTGGTTATTTCATCTGTTATCGATTCAGAAAAATTGTTCTGTACCTGGGATTGATGGAGGAACAGATCCCTTTACAGTAAGCAAGCCACTTGTGTTACATAATACTGTCATTGGTTTAACAATGCTAGGATGAAAAAACACAATTTTGTTTTGCAAGATTTACAAACTCAATGTTCCCCATATTAAAAATAGATAAAGTATCCATAAAAGACGATATTTGAAAGATTGGGCATGTGTGCAAGTCAGTACGATATGTTCAATACAAAATGATACCTATGTTTCATTCTTATACCAAATACAGTACAATCTTAAATGCACAAAATGTAACGTACAACTATCCACAGTTTCCATGGAAAAACTTGCGATGGTGTAACTCACACCATTCCGAGTTCCATAAAAATCTTTAGTCAATACACACACTACTAGTTAACGCCAACTGGCCGACTGCCTTAATTACCTCTTGACCTAACCTTATCACCATCCTACCCACTAGTAGAGTCAATAATAGGTCCAGATACTATGAGGTAATCACACCGAAGTCAACTGTTAACTAGCCAGGCCTATATAAACGTATACAAAAATGATAGCCTACTTAACGTAACTATCCACAGTTCCATCGAAAAACTTGCGTTGGTGTAACTACACTATCCCGAGTTCCATAGAAAATCTTCTCAATACACACTACTGGTTAACGCAACTTCAAGTGTACTGTAATCTAGCATGAAGTCAAATGTTGATACCAACCAGTGATCAGAGCTGACATGTCATTCTTACCTTGAGATATCATGTTTCAGCCTAACTATTGGAAATTAATCTGAAAATTCTGCCCTTCGATCATATGCACAGTTTCATAGTCCTGTGTTTTAACCTACGTACATGACATATGCTGTTTCTGCGACTAACCCTACCAGATATAGCAAATCCTATAATCATTTTCTTGTCTATTTATTTACAAAAAAATGTTTGTGTCTGAACAAAGTAAAGTGAAAGCACGGGTGAATGCATACATTGCGTTTTGTGTCATTGCACTTGACATATTTCCGGAAATGTGAAACTCGGCAAATGCGCACACACCCCCGCCTCACTCTGATTTTATCAGACAACTTACCCACTTGTTGTGTCTGAAAACCTTCCAAAAGCATACTACACACTTTTTACACTCAATCTGTAGAAAGAAAACCTGCAGGAACGGGGATAGTGCCTGAATATCCTAAGAACCTCAGGGGGTATTGCTAGCATTCCCGATGGCAGTAAATGGTGCTTTTAAAATCGGGGATCATCACCCATTCGCGGGGTATCCCAGTTGACGGTGTTCTCCTAACGATTATCCCGGTAGGCGCCGAAATAAGCACGCATAGACACACATACACACACACACCATCATGAATGCATGGTTTCTCTTTATCGAAACCAAAAAGGATAGTCTATAAATTATGAACATAGATGAAAGTATTACCAAATGAGTTCATAGTTGTTTATTAGTATGGAAATGCTTAAGATTGAGTTCAATTACGTTAAATGCATCAACTTATAAACACAAACCTTGAAAACACATCTGGCTTTAACCTTCATGAACATTAGGTTATCTTACAAGGACAATTCCTTTTATGAGAAGTGCAGCCAGCATTTTCCAAAATCAGGAAAAACCTTACACTGCTACAAAACTTAACAGAAAATTCATGCACAGATGGATCAAGGGATATTTCAAATAAGGGGGGGGGGGCCTAATTGGTGGGTTAAAGTTCGAAGGTACGAGTGTTCTAAATGTGCAGAGGGCGGAATGGGGCTGGGGTGCGGGTTCTGGGAGAACTATTTAAAGTAGTTTACTAGGTGTTTTCTGGCATCTCGCAATCAAAATAGCATACACAAATTTGCAGTGCAGCTTGGACTCGCTCAAAGAGGAAGTGATGCCGAAAAAGGGGGGAGGAGGTGCTTGAAGCCGGAAAAATCTCCCTCGGGATCAACGCCTGTGATGGGCCATGAAATGATCAGACAAGATCCATGTAAAGTCTCAATAAAAGCTGCTAGAGAGAACTGAGGGTCCACTATGACATTGTACAGTAGCTGCAACCCTACAGTACACTCAGCATTTGATAATGTTGGTGTCCATTTAATCTTCTTTAAATATGGTAATTCACTTTACATACCTACATGCTTGTCCATTGATAAATACCACTTACAACACTTAGTACAATAGTAAAGAGCAAGGAAAAATACTAATGATGATAACATGTTCAAGAATGAGAGTATTTTCTAGGCTTGGGCAGGTTACCCGAATTACTACATATGGCGACTACTGGTGGGGAGTTGAGTATTAAATGACTCCAAATTTGTTGGATAGGAATCCTGACTGGATTTTACAATCTGTCAGTATATGCCCCATAAATCATATTTGAGTACCACAAGTATTTCAAAAGCTTGATGAAGTATTTCAAACATAACTGCTCTTCTGGTTTTTTTCTTTTCTTCTCTCACAAGTCTCCTCTTCTGTTTGTCAATGAGAGTTCTCTGACATTGGACAGTTGGCACCTCAGCCATAGATGATCAAGCTGGTAGGTATGTGCAAGGGACTACTCGGTGTAATGATAATTCATTGTCAAGGAAGTAATTTGGCAGATTATCTTGCTGATGATAAATGTTACTGCATCAGTTTTATGACATCACTGTGAGGTAGACTACCATAAGAGCACAGCCAATAGGGCATGGGTACCTAACTCCAAAATATTGCACACGCCAAAGCCTGGATTTACTTTATGGTTAAAAGTGGTATTTTATCATCATTTAAAAGCAATATGGTTACCAACTAGTGCCATTATTTACATGTACTCATAAGTTAGACACCATTAGGAGTGGCTAGCTCAACAAATTTTAATATCGCAGGGCTGTGAGTAGTCAACTCCAGACCTTTTGAAGTTGCAACAACCTAAGAAGAAAATGTATATAAACTTTACACTTCATTAGTATCACTTGTAGGGTCGCTTGCTGCAGGATGCAGTTTCTCTTAACTGCAAGTTCTTGTGAAAGAAGGCTATGATAAAATTACAATATAGCAAAGTTAAGGTAAACAAAATAAATAATGGGGTATTAAGCGTTAAAAGAAAAATCAGAAGAGGGCTGACAGATCGGAACTAAATAAAATATCAAGGAAGATATAATCACCCAGCCCAACCTTTACTCCTGACATAAGTTCCTGCTCTGATCTCATCAACTACCTTAGCACCTCCTATAATGTGTATGATGTGCCAAGGCCAATATTATATACAGCAGAGACTGACCCTAACTATAGACAACCTTTTCAAAAAACCTCAGGGTATACTCTGTTGTAATTCAGATCCTCTCTAGCTAAGTTAAGATCTAGAGAAATATATAATATATATATGTATATTAACGCAAGACGACCTGTTAGGGTATAGGTATACGCCAATAAACCGGCGGAAGGATAAAAACAATTAAACTACATAAGAGTAATTTCCCCTTTTGGTTTTTGAGGAACGTATGCAAGTTATTTCAATGGCCCATAAGTCCTTCGTGTACCGGATACATGCACGTAAAGTTGGTGTGAGCTAAGTATATGCATAAACATTATGTGGTAAAATTGGACTTGCATATAGAGTACGCATTCCTATATAAAAACAGTGTGTTAAACCGTTAAGGCGAAACGAATTTTTTTTTTGCCGAAGGGTTGAGTTCTCCCAACGTCGGTTGTTTCATACGGTTTCGCCTAAATACCAAAATTGAGAAAAATATATCATATATTGACGGAAATTTACCCAGTTTCTGTGTCAATCAAAGGACAGTGATCAATCATCCATTATTCAAGAGATGTTACAGTGAAAGCATCTGGGATGATGAGAGTCGCTTTTAAGATTCAAGTAAGTACAGAAACGTACTCAGAAGTAAGGACAAATAACATGTCCAAGTGTCAGTATGAGTACATACTGGCAAATCTGTGGTGAAATCAAAGTACTGTGACCAACACAAATTTTACGGATGTTACTGTAAATGTATCTTGGGATGATGAGAATTGCCTAGTAGCAATAATTTAACCGGCTTCCGCAAACATACAGATAATCAATACAATCAATTAATTTTAATTCAGGCTAAAAAACACTAATGATAGGTTACAAGCCAAACCTGTTTTGTAGGCATTGAGGACATATACTAACTAACTTCATCCCAATAATTATTTCCCCATTCAATTTCTTTGAATAATGTTGACATTTAAGAGTCTGACAGTTTTATTTGTAAATTTGTGAACGGAAATTCTTTGCAGGATGATTCACCACTTTTGACATGAATATTTTTGACAGATAAAGATCAAAGTGTGAACGTGAGAAGGAAAGTGAGAAGTCATACTAGTGATATTGAATAAAGGTCACAAGGAAACTAAAGTAAAATATTCCAAACTTTAATATATATACAAGTACACTGAAATGTACTTTTGAGGAGGACAATTACCTCAAACAATAGGGAGATATTTTCAATCATTCGTCACAAGAGCCACATGTGATTCTTGGGCCCAACAATATTGGTCTGTTGAGTATGAAAATACTCTGAACACCCAACAATGTAACTGTCCATGTTAACCACAAAAAAACAAAAAACAAAACAAAAAAAAAGAAAAAGAAAAAGAAAAATATTAAATTATTAATTGTTTTATCTAATTAATTTTTATTCATTCTATTAAGTTTTTACACACCTGGGATCACCAACAAAGATCACCCACAAGTTTGACCAACATTTTTGTTTTTACCACATTCATGCCACAAGTACTGTCACACAATTCTAAAAAATCAGTGTTATTATATTACGATTTTTCCAGTACACAACCTGTGTGGCCCCATGGCAATGGTGGCCACCTATCCGTTATCCAACCATCATTCAATTGCCAAGCTAAATACAAATTTCTCACCAAAATACTTGTGCATTACCTGTAGCAAGAACATGTGATTATGACGTGAATTTGACAAAGTGACACACTCTTAATCTTTCCTGGTTGCAGCGGCAATAAAGCACAAAAGCATAAGAAACAAACTTACCCCAAGAAGGAAATCCAGACAACCTCATTGTTCTTCTCTCCAAGATTTTAGAGATTTGTTCCTTCTCTAATAATTCAAAATTACAAAAGCAAGGCGCACTCTCAAAATCTTTCTCCATTAGCGGACCTCAAGGCTGTCCAGATGACCACAATGATGGTCTTGCAGAAGTTAACTACTCGACACATTTAGTAGTCCCTGAGATGGTTTAGTGTAGCTAGCAGAGATACACGACTATACGGAGCTTGATCGGGTCGTTCACAAAGACGGTTAAAGCCAGATTTGATGTTGGCAAGGTCGCTAAGAATGTTTTTTGTCCATGACTGTTTTGGGGGAGGTCTGGACGTAACAAAATAATCAGAACAACACTACAACTTTTGACAATATTGACTCATATAAGAAGGAAAAACACGATATCCTAAACAATTTGCTACACAAGCTAGTCAAATGTTTAGACTAATGCAGAAAGCCTGTAACAATTCTTGGACAACCTACCCTTGGAGTTTCCACAATTTTAAACACATAACTCCTCACGACCCTAAAAACTACTATCAAAATTTTAAGCACTAACTTATCTCCCTTATACAAGAAAGACTTTGAAAATTACAGCCCATCAGGGTGTGAAAGAAGGGCTAACTCTTTCTCAATGCCTCATCCCCCTACACCCCATCCTCCCTGCACTGCTTATGGCTCAATGCTTCTGAATTTTTCAATGCAGTTTTTTAAACTTGACTGCATATTATGGTTCACATCACTGAAAGAAGTTTCTATAGAAGGCTCCTACTTTAAAACACATGCTACTCACAAAACCATTTTTTACACTTGTTATAAATGTAAAACACATATGACAAAAAAACATTAATTAAAATTGATAAAATGGGAAAATGTTATCAGTGTGTAAAAATTGAAGATAAGGTACCCCTTAGTGGAAAAGACAGAAAATAGCCATGGACCTTTGTCATGGGCAAGGAGGATTGACTCCTGCCGTAAGGCAGACTGGCTTCACCCCAATTAATACAATATTTTTCCAGTTTCCTGAAGAAAGTTGGAACAATAATTGCATTCACCTTTCAAGCAAACAATTTTTATTATCATATTCATCTATGCCACATGAGAATTAACTGCACAGTTTGGAATCCTAATGCGCTGCCCTGGTCAGTCTTTGATCAATTTTGGGAAGTAATAAATTACTTCCGAAATTTTCAACTGATGACACAGAAAGAGGAAAGATGGGCCATGAAGATCATAAGAGACAAGGCACTTGACTGTTAGAACAGTTATACAACACAGATATAAGACGTCAAGGTAGGATCCAGCTTAAATTGAAAAGCAAATATCCTTACATTGCTACAATACAGAATATATCAGTATTTTTCAGAGGATTTATAGAACCAAAAGCTGTTGTTCATAAAACTTAAGTTGGCAATTCTTCTTTAAGCACAGTTTATTTATCCCCATACATCGAGATAATTTCCGTGACATATATTTATGAGCAACTGGCCCCTACCAGATTTAGAGCACAGTGTGATAGTGCGAATACATACATGCTTGAACCTGGATTCAAATTACCCTGAATTCAGTTCACGATCTACAGGGAGGGGGAGGGAGAGCGGGAGAGGTGCATGGCAGGCAAATAATTCATCATACTTACAATAAAATCTGCCCCTTGCAGCCATTTTCCCTCCGCCTCTATTTCATAGAAATGACTTCTGCCTCTATATGGACTCAAACCATGCTCAGAGGAATAGTGATTAAGGGTATATTTGGTACCTCTTTGGACTTGCCAACTGAGTAAGCAGTGGCTTGGTGAAAGGAGGAAATTTTGGTTCACAGAATATCACAGCTGTAGATCAACAAGCGATTCAGTATATCAAGGAAAGTTAAAGCGACAAATTTAACCGCAAACTATACGAACTACTATGAAATCAGGAAATAAAGCTAGATGTTGACAGAGATAAAGCATCTAATGTTATTTCATTTCAATGAGGAAAAAATTATTAGCTAGAGTGGTAACATTAACTGTCTGCAAGGCTGTCAAATGGATGTTAAAGCAACTGAAGTAGATTCCACGATTCAAGAATGAAACAGGCCTGAAAATTTGGACTGCCCTGAAAGATGGCAAACACAGCAATATAAATTCTTTTGACGTGTGATTGAAACAAAAAGTTATCAAAAACTTACCAAAGATTCCATCTACGTTGTGCTGATCCAATATAATCAGAGACAGTGAAAAGTCATATTTTAATTTTTACAGGCAACTAGTTAACTCTCTCACTCCCTGTAATATCACAGTTTTCTCTTTTCCATATAAGTTTTACATCAGAACTGCATCCTTGCCCAATATGGCAAGGTGAGATATGGTGCAGCTGCCCAAACATAATTTTCCACTTGTACCCACACAACCAGGCAAGTGATAATGTAGAGCCCTGAATGCTTGACACTCTACTCCTTGGCATTACACGGTTCCCTTCAACCAAACTGCCCAGCATCACAGCTCTCTTTTTACTAACTACACTGCATATCAACAATAGTAACATGAAGATAACTTGATCACATTTGAATTTGGTGAGTGAGTTAAAGCAAATTTTTCACATTTTATGGAGGTCTCATTCACCAACACCACCACAAATTGGTTTCAGTACCACATCAACTAGTTAAAAGAGAAATAATGTACCTGGTTGATCTGCTGCACCCCCTCAGGAAAGACTCCGCCATAATGATTTACTGCCCACTGTGAGTCTAGGCCAGCACGATGGTCATGCACACAATCTGCTTCTCCAGGAGTGGTAAAGGTTTAGGAATTAAATTTCTATGAATAGAGGGGTTTCCCAATGGTCCGAGTCATTCCTGGCCCCACGTAAAGACCCTGACCCGAGTCACTAATTCGACACTATGGGTGCAGGCACATTACAATCTGAAAAAAGAGAAAAATTATCATGATTCTTAAGGAAGTTGCCCATTGTTTGAAACATGTTTCATGCAGGGAGGGGAAAGGTGCCATTAAATGGTTAACGTCTAATGATTGGGAAGGGGTGGGGAATAAAAAGTATAGCAGCATGAGTGTCTAAACATTCTAAAATGGAATGTCTCTCATGGTTTTTTTTTTTTGCTCAACAATTTCTGATTTGTGGATATGAATAACAACCAGAATGCCAAAATGCATGAGGTTTCGATGATATATGTTCTATTCCATATAAAGCCATAATGATGTCCCATATCTTTCAGTAAATGGTTCAAATGCTATTTAACATGTTGGAAAAATAAAGTTTGTATTCCTAGTGTTAGTCTGGGAATTCGTGAATTTTTGGCTTTTTTTTACTTCTGGTGCCCTAGATGACCTTTTGACCTCCACCAAACAACAAATAGGGACCATCCTTTTCACCATAACACATCCACCATACTAACTTACTAAGTATAAAATCTATGCCAAGCTTCTCCTGAGAAAACCTGTGTTAACAAGGGTTTTCAGTGTGTGACCTGGTGACCCAGATGACCTTTCAACTCCACCAAAAACAATGGGGTACATCTGCTCACTATAACACATCATTTACCACGTACGAAATCTATCAAGTTCCTACCTGGAGATATCGTATTGACAAGGTCTTCAGACATTGGACCTTGGTGACCCCAGATGACCTTTGACCTCACTAAAAACAAATAGGATTCATCTTCTCACTATATAATGCATCTACATACGTAGTATGAAAATCTATCTAGCTTTCATACCTCTGGAGATATCGGGGTTAACAAGTTTTCAAAGTTTACACCCCGGACCCCAAATGAACTTTCGACCCCACCAAAAATGATAGGATGTCCTTCCTCGACCCATATAAACACATCTACATACAAAGTATGCAACTTATCAAGCGTCCTACCTTGAGATATTGTGTTAACCAGTTTTCAGGGTTCATCCCCGGACTGACCCCAGAGGCCTTGAAACCCACACCAAAAATATAGGGTTCTTATCTACCTATAAGCATCTCAAAACAAAGTATGAAATTTATCTAAGATTCCTCCCGGAGATAGCAGGTTAACAGGTTATTTTCAGGGTTCGACCCCTTGGTGGGACCCAAATGACCTTTGGACCTCCACCAAAGAAATAGGGCTCTTCCTCGTACCATAACCCATTTAAAATACAAAAGTATAAAATTCCCCAAGCTTTGTAACTCAAGATATGTGTAACAAGGGATTCCAGGGTTTGATCCCCGGTGAACCCAGATGACCTTTCACCTCCACCAAAAAATAATAGGTTCTTCCTCTTACCATAAAGCATCCTACGCACAAAGTATGAAATCATCCAGGTTCCTACCTCGAGATATGTGTTAACAAGGTTTTCAAAAGTTGAACCCCTTGTGAACCCAGGTGACCTTTGACCCCCGGCCATCAAACAAAGGGTTCTTTCTCGTAAATAGGGCATCTATGTACAAGTTGAGCACTGTTCAGAGCTTCCCTCTGAAGAAATCGTGTTAACAAAAGTTTTTCAGAGATAACCACGTTAGGTGACCCCCGAGACTTCACCTCCACCAAAAAAATGATAGGGTTATCCTCATACCATAACGCATCTACATTATAGAGTATGAAATTCACCCAAGTTCCTACCTCAAGATATTGTTGTTAACAAGGTTTTTCAGAGTTTGACCTCCAGGACCCCAGGACGACCTTTGAACCTCCACCAAAAAACAATAGGGTTCTTCCTATCAATATGGTGCATTCTATGTACCAAGTTTGAGAGAACTGCAGAGCTTCCCCTTCTTGAGACATCGTGTTAAACAAACGTTTCAGAGTATGCCCCCGGTGACCCCAGATGACCTTTCACATTCCACCAAAATATGATAGGGTTCTTCATCATACATAACTGTCATCTACATACAAAGTATGAAATTCATCAAGCTTCACCTACTCTCAAAGAGATATTGCGTTAACAAGGTTTTCAGAGTTTGACCCCCGGTGTGACCCAGGTGACCTTTTGACCCCCACAAGAAACATATAGGTTACTCCTCTCAAGATGGGGCATCTAGTACCAAGTTGATGAGAACTGTCAGAGTTTCCCTTCTTGAGATATCGTCGTTAAGAAGTTTTCAAGGTTTGAACCCCCGGTGACCCCCAAGATGACCTTTCACCTCCACCAAAAATTGATAGGGTTCTTCCTCATACCATAACGCATCTACATACAAAGTATGAAATTCATCAAGCTTCACATACCTCAAGATATTGTGTTACAAGGGTTCAAAGTTTGACCCCCGGTCGACCCAGGTTGACCTTTGACCCCCACCAAAAAACAATAGGGTTCTTCTCTCAATATGGGGCAGTCTAGTACCAATGTTTGAGGAACTGTCAGAGTTCCCTTCGGAGGAATATGTGTTTTAACGAGCAAAGTGTCCAAACACCAACAACCCGATACACCATTCACAATACACACACACACGCATACACACGCACATACACACATACATACACCACACACGCCATTGAATGCATAAGCGTTTCTCTTATCATCGAAACCATACATATAGTGGAAATCTATAATGAGCCGGTATCCGTCAGATAAAGATTGCCGTGGGCAGTGACACAAAAATGCAAACATAAACAGAACAAAAAAATAAGTTGAAGTTTTTGAATGATCCATTCTTTTTTCAATGTGTAATTTTAGAAAAATGAGGGAGAAGTAACAGCTAGCCTTGTAGGACCAAGTTCAGAACCTAGTAGTTTCTGCTACTACTTTATCTTTTCTTAGCCTATGATGCGTTCTCACAGTGTCATTACATGACAATACCAAGTTCATCTTTGTCAACACCCCAGACACTAAGATCACACAGAAGAGGCAACTGACTTTATCATGTCCTCTAGCATATAGAACCCACAAAATGGTTAACTTTTAAACACTGTACCCACCAGCCTCACAAAAGTAGGCATTATTTCATTGTTAAGTATCTTCATCATCCTTGCAGACAACGTTTGGGAGGTGAGGATAAGATATGTATGACTGATAACTTGGCTTTGCGGTCTCTTCTTTGCGATGGTTCACCTACCAGACCTATGTGCCATTCAGGCTAAGCATATCCACATGTTAACGGTTTACAACTCCTGCATACTTATTAAGATGTCATGCAGACGGAGTTTCATACAATGTCTCAGGAGCAAATAAGAGTAATGCCTGACATAAAGTGAGCTGCCCATAGTTTTCATGGTTAACAAGATTACAGTAGGCTACTGAAGTGGGTGATGACCATTTTTGGCCTCATGGAGGGATATTAGGGTGCTTTTGACCACAAGACCCTGGTTCGGATCTTACCATGCTGCTTTTAGATTCGTTCTGTAATGTAAATGTAAAAAACAGAAAGCCCCAAAGGCTTAGTGATTCCTTGCCGAATGGGGATGCCTTTGTTGCACTGAGCCTTCTCCCTCAAAATTATCTTTCTTGACTACATCATTATTTTATGATGTTTTAAACAATCTGAACCTCTGCTGACCTCACCAAGACCTCTGAACACCACCAAATCTAACAAAAAAGGAAAAAAGGAAGAAGTGTCTTGAAATGGATGCAACTCCAAGGATCTTGGCTTTGTAAATTCTTGGCAAATTTTGTTTTTGACCTCTGTTATCCCCAGACGGACGATCGTGGGAAGTACTTGGGGAAATTTTTGCTTTTTTTTCTTGACCTCTGGTAACCCCAGATGGTTGATCTTGGAATTCGTTGGATGATTTTGCTCTCTGACCTTGTGGACCTCATCTAACAATCTTGGGAATTGTTGGAAAATTTTGCTTTTTGGACTTGGTAACCCCCAGATTACATGACCTCCATAAAAACAATAGGGTTTTACTTTACATCATGAAAAATCTATACAATAAATATCAAAAGGTCCTTCATCCTACTTGAGAATATTGTTATACACTGCTTTGCAGTCTTTTTAGCTCCGGACCCAAAATGACGTTTAATCTTCACCAACCAACCATAGGGTTCTTTCTATCAACCAGGGCAAAATCTATATGCCAAATATTGAAAAGTGTCTGTCATGATATTTGAGATATAGTCGATTACAAGCCATTTACATTATTTTCCAGTTTACCTCAAGGACCTCAAATGGACCTTCGACCTCTACTCCCAAAAACAATAGATTCTTCCTTCTCAACATGACAAACCATATCAGCCATTCCTACCTTTGGACATATCGCGATTTCAAGGTTTTGGGTCGTTTGGGACCTCTTCTTGGTGACCTCAAATGACCTTTGACCTCCCCCAAAAAACAATAGGGTACTTCTCTCAACATGACCAAAATCCTTTTATACCAAAATATGAAAAGTGTAGGGTTCATTCCTATCTTGAGGATATCGGTGTCTACGAGCTTTTCAGCTTTTTACCTCGAGTGACCTCAAATGGCCTTGTGACCTTCACCAAAAAACAATAAGGTTCTTCCTAGCAAACATGAAAAATATATAGTACCAATATGAAAAGTGTATGTCATTCCTATCTTGGATATAGTGATAAGCTGAGCTTTTCAGTCTTTTGACCTCCGGGGACCTCACAAATGACCTTGACCTTCACCAAAACAAATAGGGTTACTTCCTCCCAACATGAAGAGTCTAATACCAAACATGAAAAGTGCAGTCTTGCTATCTTGAGGATATCGTCGTTTACAAGTGTTTAGAGGTTTTGGCAGTTTTACCTCCAGTGACCTCGGATGACCCTTGACCTATACCAAAAACAAGGGGTTCTTCTCTGACATGACACAATCCTATTATACCAAATGAAAAGTGTCTGGTCTTTGCTTAACTGGACGATTAATCGTTTGTTTACAAAGTTATTTTGGTTTTGGACTCTGGTGGACCTCAAATGACCTTTGACCCACCAAAAACATTAGGGTTCATTCCTCTCAAACATGACAAATCTATATACCAAATATGGAAAAAAGGTCAGTCATTGCTATCTTGAGTATCGTGTTTAAAAGCTAGGCATCACATACACACACATACACAACCAACACCTACACACACCACGACATCACCAGAGCATGATTCCTTGCCTGCCCCTTCGGGCAAGGAAGCAAAAATGCAGATCATCTGATCCTTCCACTTTTGAGGTAGCAAGGAGGGAGAGAATCGCCACCAAGGAATAAGACTCAGTTGTTAGAGTGTAATGTTTCAGGATCAACAAAGCTTCTTGCGAACAAATGTCACCTGGTTTATTTCTACGGTCCTATCAGTGAAAAGATTTTTTACAGCAGTAGAAGGGTTAGACATACCTGGGAGCACCATCAGAATATAAGACAAAGGTACATCTACCGATCAATGAGCATAAGGAACTGACTAGTAGTGATATTCCTGACAAGGTCAGGGGTGTGTTCAGAACAAGGTCTAGTGTTAACACCATAAACCTCATTAAGATGAATGAAGGCCAGTCAATACTTTTTACTGGAGAGGTTCAAATGGTCCATATCACACAAGTATCTGGCTTCATGTAGTATCTATCAGAAGCGTTGTGACACCTCGTGACTGCTTTCGTTCGACTTCCGTGTTTGAAGATCTAAGTTTCCGAGCCAGTGACCTTGGTTAGGAAAGACATTCAACCATTCAGTCTTCTAGTCCATAAACTCAAGCACCAATGTTTGTAATTTTCAAAATCTGTAAGTTTGAGTACAAATTCATTCTCACAAGTACCAGTACATGTAAATATGGTAAAGTGTAAGTACAAGAACATACTACAACTTTGACTGCACTCACACTCACAACACTGCATAACACAACATATCCATTTCAAAAAATTACCAATTCTTTGAAACTTTTCAAATAACCACTTTATGAAATCTCACTATACCTGAAGAACCATCTGTGATTTCATTATGGACGTTTACACCCACACATACATGCTTCTCTGGCTCAGAATCTATCAACTGCAAACACTATGATAGTAGCCACAATCCAGGGGTCTTGATTGGCTGGTCAGCTAAAACTGGCACAAAAGTACTGGGAGTGAACTTCTTAGAGATTCATCGTCTGTCCCAAGCTGACCAAATGCCCCTGAACCAAAACATCCACACCTGTACAAAATATTTCGACACAAAAAAATGCAAAGTTAGTACGAAGGAATAGAATAGTATACAGTAAGTTCATAATATGTTTACAGGGACACTTCTTTTAGATTTCATGAAGGCAGAGTTATACCCAAGATTGGGAGCATACCCACATTTCTGTATCCCTGTTAAAGGGCTAAACAGGGACGGTAAATCAAGTCTCACTATAAACCTAAGATATTTCTAACTTTTGATTTTGTTTCATTAAAAATGTTTATTTCAACTCTTGTCACAGGAGTAAGTAGTCATTTATATTTTAATGTGCTGCCTTTTTTTCTTGACAAACAAAATGTCCCATGTTGGCCTACAACATTGATTTGATCTGCCCTAGACCCCTTGGTTTGGATATCTTGGCACAAAACTGGTTTAAACCAAAGGTAGGGTTGGTCGAGTGCCCTTCTCCTTCATTCCCCCTTTCTCACTTCAAATTGCCAAAGGACATTAAATTTTGCCCCCCCCCGATGACTTTCAAACCTCACACATAGAAAATTTTGCTTTGTACACAACAAATATCTTCAACTGAAACAACTCCCACTAATGCTCAGTTGCCAACAAATCATATTTCACTAGACTTGGATAGTGGTTGGCCAGCAAGTTTTCAATTTAGTGTGAACTAAGTAACTGTAAACACTAGTTAAATCCAGTCTGCTCAAATATGGAATTGGCGGCAGAATCTTGTTGTACATCAATAGCTGAACATAATGCAACCCAGAACAGAGCTGTGTAGCACAGTTCATTCCAGTTAAATTTTTTTGTCAATTGTGCCATACTGCTAATATTGAACATGCCACCATGCCCTTTAGGGTAAAGTTTTACTGTCTCAAACATGCCACTCACCTTTCCATCAGATGAGAGAACCCCACTGTGACAAGCACCTGCACCTACAGACACAATGTCCTTATCCAGAAGACTGGCAATGGGGGTGTTTTTGGGTATCAACTGGTCTTCTATGTCACCATGTCCAAGCTGCCCATGCACTCCCCAACCCCAACTCCACACTCTGGGAACAACAGTAAATACATAATAAGATAATCAGAGGTAATATGATTTCTGAGCCTGTCTTGAGATTAG
This sequence comes from Holothuria leucospilota, assembly GCA_029531755.1. Classification (NCBI taxonomy): domain Eukaryota; kingdom Metazoa; phylum Echinodermata; class Holothuroidea; order Aspidochirotida; family Holothuriidae; genus Holothuria; species Holothuria leucospilota. The sequence continues at coordinate 53,939,489 of CM055962.1, read as the reverse complement.
TACTCCTTAACTTAGTAGTGTATATTTCTGTGTAATCTGCTACATATTGCACAGGTCTTACTTCAAGCAAAGTACAGCATCGTGACCTTAAAAGTGGTGAAAGGTTTTTTGTGTAGAGTATTCGTAAACTATATGCACACAGTGCACAGGGAAACACTACCACCATGCATGTGAAAAATGTGGCAGAGAAATAAGCAAGTTTGATAATTTGACCGCACATGCACACATCTTCCAAACCATCGGGATATTAAAACATAACACACAGGTACCTACAACACAAGTTCCAAAATTTGAGTATACTTGAGAAATTTGTCAAATCATCCTTCTTTTAAAACCACTGCACATATAAGGAGGGTTCTTGCATGTGCTTTTGTGTACTGGACTGCATATATACTGCCTCTTTTGGAATAAAAACTTGTATTATTATCTGCCATACAGTAAGATGGAGATGCATATTTTCATGCAGTTAGGCTGGCCTCACATAGATGTAGGCTTAATGATACAGGTATGCACTACAGGAAAATTCCTGACGTGCAAAATAAAAAGGGAAAGGCACTGTACTGTGTGCTGAGATCACTTTGTTTATCCTGAGCATATCCCACAATTCCATTCAGCATATGAATTATTGAACTCACTTATCTGTGTTGCAAACATCAAAAGTTAGAGTTTCCAATTTATTAAACCCATTGGACACTGAGGTAAAATTTAAATGCTTAGTGTAATACTTCAGTTCTTGAAACATACAGTTCATACCAATACATCTCTTAATATTTCACTTGAATACACTCACCTAATGCTTCAACACAAACTAAGTATGAAATCTATCCAAGCATCCTAACTTGAGATATCATGTAAAACAAGGTTTCCAGAGTTTGACCCCCTGGTGACCCCAAATGACCTTTGACCTCCACCAAAATCAACCAGGGTTCTTCCTCTTAATATGGGGCATTCTACCTACCAACTTTGAGAACTGTCAGAGTTTCCCTTCCTTAGATATCGTGTAAACAAAAAAAGTGTCACAAACACACACACACGCACATTCATTGGCCTTACGGGGTATAAGGAAAGGACCCGGTAACGAAATTCACGGGATTTCCCCATCAGCTTGGCTGACCTCCAACGAACCCAGTAGAGGTATGTGTCTGGAGGGCGGGCTGCTTGCCAAGGCAGGCACGTGCAGCCGTGCGAGACTTCTCATTGCAGTGGCCGAATTTCGGGCAGCTACGCTAGTTACAAGCCCCGCGTGAGGCTAGGAAAGACGTGCGAGAGCGGAGGGTCTTGCCGACGGCGCCTATGTACCCGCTAAGGAGGTGTTTGTGAGTGCACACATATGCATACCCTGCCACACACAACAGCTTCGGCTCACACCTACGCACATTCATTGCCTTATGGGGTATTAGGAAAGGACCCGGTAACCAAAATTCACGGGATTTCCTCATCAGCTTGGCTGACCTCCAACGAACCCAGTAGACGTACGTGTCTGGAGGGCAGGCTGCTTGCCAAGGCAGGCACGTGCAGCCGCACGAGACTTCTCACTGCAGTGGCCGAATTTTGGGGCAGCTACGCTAGTTACGAGCCCCGCGTGAGCTAGGAAAGACGTGCGAGAGTGGAGGTCTCGCCGGCTGCCTATGTACCCGCTAAGGTGTTTGTGAGTGCATACATACACACACACGCCATCATGACTGCATAGGTTTCTCTTTCATCGAAACCAAAAATGAATGCAATGTTTATAAATCTTGACATGTGAATCTCAAATTAACTTCCTTTGTTTTGCTGAAAGCCACTGCATTTTTTTCTTTCGAAAATGTGATCAATGTCTTAATGTTACCAAGTATTACTGAACAGTTCTTCCAAAATGTCTTTTAAGATGTTTTTTACCTTTCACAGTCATTAAGCCTTTAATACAGGCAACAAATCATGTGGTACAAGAGTGACATTACAAATTACCATGTGATGGTTTCTGACGATATTAGTGTACTATATTCAACCTTTCACATTTCATAAATAACCTACGAAGATGATATTTGGACAAATGAATTAGATGTCTCAACCTCTGAGATGTTATGTTTCCAATTCTGACTTTAACTTAAGTTAGATGAGGTTTAACGTCCCAGTTTCCAACCAATTGGTTCAAGTCGAGATAACCACAGCCTTTTTTCCAGTTGTGGCTCACTGGCTTCACTAAAGTAAAGGTACTTTACATATTTTTTGTACAAGAAATGCTCATACTTTTAAAGTCCTTATTTTACAGGTACAGAATAACAGATAATTCAAATAAAGGCAGCTGGGTAACTTTACTTTCATAAGATAAGATTCTCCCAGAAAAGATTTCACTATTTTGTAGCTCACATATAAGTTGTTCCCCCAAAATGTCAAGATTCCAAATGATGGAATATTTACAACTCTTGTAATGCATACCATTTGGGGGAAGTACTGCTGACTAAATCTGAGAGTTAATCTATTATTGGTGAGACTGAATGGATAAAAAATGATAAAAGTTATTTTCTGTCTGATCATGTTCATGAAAGGCATAACATGCTCCTTTAAAACAAAAACAGTCTGCTTTACCTGTTACCCTGTGTCCGGGCAAGACAATGGTACTGTCCACATACAATCTCTACACAACCCCTCCCTTGCAGCTCTTCCACCAGGGTGGGATGTGTCCTGATCTTTCTGTCCCCTGTCCCCAACTGGCCATAAGCTGAGCTTCCCCATGCATACACCTTGTCGGTGGATGTCAGTGCCAAGGTGTGTTTATTCCCACATGAGATGGCTATGACTTGCTGGTGGTGCATGTGCAAAGTTTCCACTCGAAGAGGAGGAGATGAACCGTTGACAGGAATGATGGAACCATGACCAAGTCTGCACAGAAGGGTCAAGAAAATACAAATTAGTTCATTTCAAATGAAATGCAAAGCACATTTACTAAATAATTGAGGCTTTTATGGCAATTATTTTATGAAGCTATTGTTACCACAGATGTGACACAACCAGCAAATGATTTACACCTTACCATTAGATTGCTTTTGATTTGATATTCTAACTCAAATTTGGAATTACTTCAATTTACAAGGCGGGTTCAGATGGGAAAGCTGTAAATTCCTTTTAGAAGAACCAACCTTGCACTGACCTTCCCATGAATTGAACTCCCAACCTCCCAACTGCCAACTCTCACTGACCCAATGCTACCACCCTCTCTTCCCTCAGCTACACCACCAGTAAATACTGCACAAAATTTTTATCTGTATAGCTAAACATAGACATAATATTACCAGCAGCAAATTTGTAAACCAATAATTTCTTCGCTTTATGTTTTGCTACTAATTATCTACTGGCCTCATTGCTAAAGGGCCTTCATATTTTCTAAATCTTTCACCATTCCTACAAATTTCTGCTGCACTCGGAAAAATGTAACTGTTTTACTTTCCTTAATTTTATCCTCTATCTCAAAACTGAAAGATACGAAAATTTAATTTGCTTAATAACAAGATTCCTTCAAAAGTAGTATCCATGGCACTAAATAATTCTACTCCTGCAAAAGAAGTAAATTTTGAATCTCACCAAATCCTATCTTTCCAACTTACATTTTACAGAGATACATCCAGTCATACCAAACTTATACATTAAGGAATCTGGGAAAGTTATGAAATCCCAGACAGCTTTAGTACCAAATACATTTCACTAGACTTGAAGTAATTGTATTTTCCCTTTACAGTTTATGTTTTGCATGAAAGTTCTGATGTGACTTTTTGAGAAATGATTCTGTTACAGTATACTGATATTTAGAAAACAGAGAAATAGGACCACATACAGGAATTCTCTGTGCTCATATACTACCTACTTATCAATTTTGAAGGGTATAAGTACAGTATGATGAAATCTCACTCAAGTTTTCTGTCAAAGTATGTATCTCTACCACTGAACAAAAGTGATGGGTCATTTCCATGAAAAGATGTAAACCTATGCCCCCTCCCCCCCAAAAAAGAAAAAATCGAGCATGAGAGATTTTTAGTCAGCCTCCTAACCTTCCATGTGTGGCACTTCCCCATGTGTAGAGTTCACCAGAGGAGATAAGCCCTGTATGATGGCGACCACATGAAACCAGGTTACGTTGGAAACCTGAACTTTTGCTGACGTATGCCTGTTCCTCTCCAGAATTTCGGATTACTACATAATCTCTGTCAATGTCCGATAGCAATGGTTCTTGTGAAATATTGTAGCCATCTTGTATCCTCCTCCAGTACAGTTCAGTTAAAATCAAAATAAAAGATTTGACAAGAACATTGGCATCTGGCAAGAGAGCTTCCTCTGACCAAAAATCAAGACTTCCTGAACTATCCAGGGAAGTAATCGAACTTGAAGAAAGAGAGCGCCCTCTATGTGTTTCAAACAATGACCTCATCTTTGGTTTGGTTGGATCTAAGACGACAGCTAGCTGCAAGAGTTGGAGAACTGTTAATGATGGAAGGCTTTGTTCAATGAACGTGAGATGACGAAAAATGAGGTCAACTTTTGACATGAGTATGTCCATAGCATCTGTTGTAGAGAGCTTTTCCATAAAGGCACCATTTTTAGCAGACACAAAAGCATGGACGAAGGCTGGTGATTTCAGCTTTTTGAAAAGGGATGAGCTCATAGGAAGAGGGCATTTATCAAGTACTGTCTCCATAGCAACCATCACATGCCCTCTTGTTCGTGCCATTTCCAACATAGCGTCCCACAGAGAATGCTCACCAAGAAGACAAATCGCAGCAACTTCATCGTAGTCAAAATTGTCCGCAAGGAAAGTCTGAAGGTGGCGTATGTTCTCTTTCTTGTTTTTACTTTTATGTAACTGGCAAATTAGACATTTGATAGCGATATTGGCAAGTTTTCGGCAATCTGAGTGACTTACATCTCCCTGTTTACCTAAAGCATTCTCTATAACAGACAAGGCCTCTTGCAAAAAGTTGTGCTTTGTGAGTAGCAATGCTTGAACAGTTAGGGAACTTCTTGAAAGGCGAAACAGTTTTATAGCTTCCTGAACTTCTCTTTGTTGAAGCCTGTGCTCTGCTGCCCTCACAAATAGAGAAGACATATCAAGGTCAAGAGTCATACCAAGATTCTCTGCTTGCTTATTGGAACCCTCATCAATTAGTGACAGAAAAAACTCTTCAAAGTTCAGCCTGAAAGGAAAAAGTTCAAAAACCTGAGAGCAGTTGTTTGTGTGTGTTTCTTGCATTGTACTATGATAGCTTTGTCCATTACAAGAAACTACCTTAAACTTAACTTCTCATTTTTAAGTCTATGCAGAACATAAAACAACCAACATTTCAGGAAAAATCTTTCAAGGACAGTATTTCCTGGAGGCTTTGGTATATCAGAGGGGTAGACCTTTTAAAGTTAAATTACCCAAGCACTGTCCATTTCTTTGGTTCTGTTTAGACCACTAAGGGTTAGTATAGTGACCATGATATGGGAGAAACTGCAAGAACATATTGTATTGCCAACAACTGAGGCTGAGCCACTCCCAAAGCATTTTAGCTCTTATGTGGATTCTTAAAACTCTGAAGACCTGAATTTTGTTAGGAAAACCTTAGATTCCCCACATAGCTCTGGAGCAGGACTGTGTTTCAAGGCCTGAATTATTATAACTCACCTTGGTTTTATTTGGTAGACAGCCTTGTCAGTGAAGATGATACAACCATCAACAAAAGAACGAGATGAACATGACCCTTTCCTCTCCTCATCTTTAATATTTCTGTCTGCCTCTGATCTGCCTGAGTTGCCAATGTCAGTTCCATCATCACTTGAAGACACAGATGCTGTTTTTCCAGCCACTGTAGGGAACAACTGTTTATAGATTCCGATGATGCGTTCACCAGCTGGAAGGAGAAGTTTCTGCATTTTGGCATCCGAGCTATGATGGTGTTCATACCCAGATGTCTCAGACAGCTTACTGGAGAGCACTGTAATTGTAGTATGTTGCAATTTGTTGGCTCTTGTCAAAGCAAAGATGAAATGATCTGTGAGGAGGACCTTGTCGGAAGATATCGGGATACTATATACAAACAGTGTCAGCCAACTATCCAGACTGCTGTCATATACTTTGAGAATGTTTGAACAGAGACAGTGAGCAATGATGAGGCAGTTGCCTTTTACTATCTGGGTGGAAAGTTGAACAGTACGAAGAAACTGGTCAAACCTCAGTGGCCTGAACATGGGATCATTGACCTCTGACCCCAATATGCTACTGATTGCATCAGAAGACTTTACTAATGTGTATTCTAAGTCACTTGCTTCAACCTCCAAGGAGTTAGTTAAAGATCCAGCTGTACTGTTCTTCTGTTCCAGTAGCAAACCAAACTGGTTGTTGGACACAGTTGATATCTGAAAAAGGAACATAAGTGGTACAAAAATCAAGGTTTCCACACCTTAAAAAATTCAGATTTAATGACTTTTCGAAACCAAATTATGAAACATCCATGTTTATACTGTTTTTCTCTTTGGGGGTGGGGTGGGGGGAGGGGTAGGGGGTTGGTATGGGAATCTGTGGCAACAAAGACATTGTACTAGAGAGGTTGATATATAGTCTAGACAAAGTGTCATGAGTATTCCTCGTCTTCAGTCATTTTGACAACATTCCACAGGCTGGAGGGGTAAATGACACTGCTATAGCTATTTTCGTTATAGGTATGAAGGAAATAAGACTTTAAGATGATGTTATAATGTGCCTTTAATGGATGATATTATCCTATTGTGTTAGATCAATTTACTTTATTAAAGATTAAAAACTATGCATTAATTCAACAAAACACTTGTCCTGATTGTCTTAGTTTTGCTAGTACCAGATATAATTTAAGTGGCTGACATGGGAATGGAGGGTGGGGTGGGGATATTCAAACTGCAACTCTGAAGTTTGGCTTCTTTGACAAGGTGACTATATACATCAACACTTGAAATTAAGCAGCATTCATACAGTTTGATCAGTGAATGGTTAAGCAACAATTTAAACATATGCTTAAATCGTAGAGAATAATGGGAAAGTACCAAACTACCTACCAAAAGATATGTAACAGATTTCCCATAATGCACCAATTCTAATGACATCACTGCATCTCCTATTCTAACTCTCATCACTTCCTGTTTGGCTTTCAAATCCACAAACACAACTTCCCCTTCCTCTGTGCCCACTATGCAAACATCACTTTTAGTAAATTGGCTACTCCAACAAACCAACGAGGTTGGTTTGGTATGTTTCTGGTTTTTCAACAGGATGGTTGTGATATCCGTTGTAGAGTATTTTGGAGACGATGTGGTGGTGGAGAATGTCTCCTTCCATGATTGGTTGACGAGTGGTAACACAGGTAAAATATACAGAGATGCATCGGCAGTAACCAGCAGTGCCCATAAGCAAGAGCCGATCAAGCGGACAGCCTTCACTGTTTTACCAGAAGCCAAAAACCATTGGACACTTTTCTCCATGGGTGGTCTACCTGCCTCTTCAACCAGCAATGTGATGAAATGGTTGGAGCAAATGATGAGAGATACAGAAATGTCATCGACCTGGTCAAAGGCACACTTAGTGATAGAAGTATAGATGCCATGGTCAGCTGTCCCAGCTTTACCATCCGTTCCAGACTGGCGTTTATAGTGGTGGGTGTTTCCTATAAGTGTCTGGTCTTCATCTGAAACACTCAACAGGGTGCTAAGGTGGAATAGGTGGTAGGCCATTGTTACAACTGGCAGTGACTACTTGGATTGCGTTTACCCAACATTTTGAAGGTGGTACCTGATGAGTAGGTCCGTATCAGGTGTGGCAAATCAACTCATCCACCTGCAACAAATGTAAATAAACTTAAAACCTAAAATTTACAGGATTAGTTACAATGTAAAATATATTTATTAACTGAGACATACTGCAACTCCATGCTAAGGCTAGACTTCAGGATCATTCTGGGAGTTTTCTGTTGTAAGGAATTGTCAGACAGTCAAGAGGAACCAATCTGAATGACACAACCTAGCAGTAATTTTAAGAACTTGTCACCAGTGGTTGGTCATGGTCCCAGCACTCTATAATGGGGAGACAATCGAATGCACACTTAAGAAAGCTATCATTCCAAGATTAAGACATGGAATGTTAGGCAAGACGTGCGCTCGAAGGGCCCTACTATACTTGGTGGCACATTTTTTTGTGACAGTGACTGGTATTGACTCTTTATCATCTTTTCTTTATCTGCTGTTAACATTTTATTTCATTTCTCCTTTGTAAGGCATCAGGCATTTAAAAAGCTTTTGCTTATTCTGGTTCCTCCAATCATATGAGTACCTAAATCTACACTAACATCAAATTACTTGCTGCACTACATTAAGGGTCTGTGAACTTAAAATTTATAACAAATATATACATCCGAATGAAATGGAAAAAAGATTTTCTAAATTAATAGTTAATGGCAGAAATAAACCTGAAACATGAATTTTTCAAGGAGATTTAGAACAAATTTAGATGTACTGTAACATCTAAGCCGGTGGTTCATCCCAGTTCCCCCTTTCAAATTAGCAATCCTACTCATTTCTCTCTCTTAAAATAACAAAACAAGGGTCACAAATTTATGTTCACCGTACTGTTCAGTGTCACACCAGGTGCACATTTTAGTTTTGCAAAAGGTGGGACTCCCTTTCAGAGTGTGAACCTTCCAAAGCTGAATGCCTGTAGTTTTGATTGGGGTCTGCAAAGGACTCGAGGAGCTTCAAATATTTTGAATTTAAGCACTGTTTGGTATCTGGCAATCTAGGTAGGTACACACAGCACAAGACATTTTCTTTTATGGAATCCAGCATGTTATGTAGTGTGATGCCTTGTTAATTTTGGAACTATCAGACCTGACAACTGACTGAGCTCTGGAGACCCCACATAAACTTCAACCCACACCAAAAATATGACTCATCTACTGCACACAACAACAACCACATGTATACAAAACTACAAAAAAAGTATCCATATTTCCAACCTTGAAAAACCATATGTAAAGGTCTACAGCAGTGGTTCTCAGAGTGGTCCCTACCGCCCCCTGGGGGGCGTTGGGAAGTCTCAGGTGGGCGCTACAGAGTACACAGAGAATAGGGGGCGTTGGCACCAATTTGGGGGTCCCTGGCGATTACGACACATCACTGCAGCGATTTAGGGCACAATGAGGCATCCAGCAGGTCTGTTTCCCTCTGCTAGTTCTTCCCCTTTGCTTCTCATTAAAATGGAACCAGACATTTGAAATAATCTCACAGCGTTACGCCAAGCTCACCCTTCACACTGACTGAACTGAATCTGGGCTCTCTATATCAGTTTCACAGTATGCCTGCCTTCTGCGGGTTTTGCTGTTCTTGAGAATGAAAATATTGTTGAGCGTCCGACCATAGGCGTACGGGACTCTTCCAATTTGGGGGATGGCAGAAAAGTTGCCTGAATTTTGTCGCAGCTCAGGTGCATAAAATAGATTACCAAACCACTACGTACGCGCGAAGCGCGAGAAAATTTTTGCACATTTTTCGGGCATTCGATCAAAAATTTGGGAACTCAGTAGAAAATTCGGGCAATCTTTTCACTTTTACTTCATCTTTGCCGGAATTTCACCTAATATGTGTCCAAATTTTCGTTGTTTCCTGCCCGAATTTTCGTCCTCAGAAATATTGGGGGGGGGGGCAGTCTGTCCCCTGCCCCCATCTCAAACACCTATGCATTTGATTATGAACAGTGGGATGAGGGGAGGAGGTAGGGGAGGGGGGCATTGGGACAGTTGAAGATGGAAGGGGGAGGAAGTCTAAAAAAGTTTGAGAATCACTGGTCTACAGAGTTTGATGTTGGGTAACCCCACATGATCGACACATGACCTCCAACACAACAACAGAAGTCTCTCTTTTTATGAACTTCCATAGACAGTTAGTTAGTCAGATGAGGTTTAACGTCCCAGTTTCCAACCAATTGGTTCAAGTCGAGAGGACCACTGCCTTTTTTCCAGTTGTGGCTCACTGGCTTGTTTTCCCTACTCCATTGCTTATGTTGAGCACCAAGCACAAAGGCAGTAGGTTCCAATTTTTAAAGTCTTTGGTATGACCCGGCCAGGATTTGAACCCTAGACCTTCCGGCTGCAAGTCGGATACTCTAACCACTTGGCCAATACAGTCGGTTACACCACACAAACACCTGTCATAGACAGGTAGACAAACATTCCAACTCTTGAGCCCTTCAAACTGGTACAATTTCAAAACTTGAAACCTTCATTCTGGGACATGCACGTATCCCACAATCTACCAGTGCATCATAATTGACTAGGAAATATTTTACACAGACAAGAAAAGATCGTCGCAAACAACAAACAAGCATATTACTGTACATGTACTGCCCATTACATTGGCTTTTTACTAATTAAAGTACCCTTGTTCATAAATTACAGCTGGTGGCACCAAAACTTGCCTGATGGGAGAGAGGGTAAGCTTCCCAAATGGGGGCCAGCAATCCAAAGCCCTGGCAAAGGGTTGCTACTGTAATTCAAGCAAACTTTTTTGGCACACGGAGCATGCAAAAATTCGGATTTTAACTGGAACATTTGGGTTTTAACTACGAAAGTTCTGAAATTTCAGTGAGTTTCTACTGACAAGATCTGAATGAAAAGTTTAGTTTTTTACTGTAACAAATTGATAAGGGGGGTTTCTATTGGTAGATGATTTGATTTCCTTGAGACTATATTCAGGTAAATCATTGGAGAGGCTGTGTGAAATTAGGCATAACATGCTTGATTGTAGTACCCATTCATGTCCTCTGATAAAAGTGGAAGATTTCCCTAATGGGGAGGCCATGGCCCCCACTGCCCCCACCTGGTGCTACCCCTGATAATCGACTCATAACTCCAACCTATCCTATGCTACACTTCCATATGGGACAATGCAGAGTTCTTGCTTGACACTCAACTTAGAAAAATAGATCAATTTGGAACTATCAACACAATTATTTATTGGCATGCTGAAAGTAAGATCACCTGTATGAAACAGCGTCAGTACTGTCATAGTACACCAATGTCTCTCTTATAAACTTTGTGCAACAACTTTTTTTGTTTTTTCAAACTGGGACAATTATTAGGCAAACTGGGACTCTGGGTAGCCAGCCAAACCAGGACGGTTGGAATCTTTGCATACAGTAAGTTATATGGATCCATGGTTTCTACGGTCAGCATCTTTTGCAAAATTTTTAGTTCGACTTCTGAGTAAGCCCAGTTGACCGATGATCTTTACAACAAACAAAAGGTTCTGATCTTACACATCTACATAATGCATGAAAAGTAAGCAATCCATGCTTTGTACCCTGAAATATCTTGCTCACAACATTTTCACCGAGTTTAACCTCGGTGACCTTTGCAGATGCCCTCAACTTCTTCCTAAACAGAGTTCACCTTCTGAATTGGGCACATTCACATATTTGGCTTTAAGAGTGTTACCCTAGTTCTTAGCTGTCCCAGGGCATAAAATTCTGTTTGTGCCATGCAATTCAAATTCCAAAAGGTCCACAACACATGTTTACACCACGATGCATTCCATGTAAAGCCAACATCTAAGTTACACTGAGGTGTCCAGTGTCCACTTCATTATGCCGAGGTGTCAGAATTCAGACACCAACAAAACACAGGTGTTTTTCATAGCACAGTATAAAACTGCACCTACTGTACAATGGTACAATCCAAGAACCAAAGTGGAAATAAGTCTGCTTGTCAAACTTTTCTGTGTAATCCCTACACCTTGTGTCTTTTGTCTGTTTCACAGCATAAATAAATCATATCAAATCAAATGGTCACTCAGCAAAAACTTCACACGCATTGTATTATATGTTTGCAGGAAATAATCATATTTGTGTGAGACTGAATGTGTAAAGTGGAAACACATTACAACAGAAAAATTTCTAGCTGCCCTTTTGACTTAGGCCTAGTTTGCAACTGTACAAAAGATACTGTAATTTGTTGGGTTAGAACCAAGTCACCCACATGATACGTATCTGTTAAGTGAACATGCTTTGCCACTGACCACAACATGCAGCCCAATTTCATGCAGCCCAACATGCAGCCCAGTGTATCATGTGAAAGAGAGTTCCTGGACAAAGTTTGGTGAGAAAGTATTGTCATTTGAGTGCGTGAGAGGTCCCCAGACATTATGGCCGGGGATGTGAAAAATTTGTACACAGTGCACAAGGGCTGTGATGGAGGAGTGTAACGAAATGCACAGCACTGTTCAAGGGCTACGTTGAGTGGGTTTCTAGCCTAACATTCCACATCACAATCTTGGAACGACAGTGCACATTCGACGGTCACTCCACTATACATGCAAATCATAACCCAGAAAGTCATGTACACAATACTACACTACAGTATTGTAATGCGCCAACTGGCCATACACTCCGAGTCAGGTACATTGTCCTCTTTAGCATGCTGATATCTAGCCCTGTGCCTTGAGGCAAATTTACCAGTGACAGTGTTTGATGTAACAACAGCACTGAACAAATGCAATACTGAAAACACAAATGCCTAGGCTACACAATCAAGGAACAACTGCTGAATACCCCAGGAGACTGTGCTCTTTTTTCTCAGCAGGGACTATGGGGCTATGCCAGATTGGAAAGTTTGCCCTGCACAGGGGATTTATCCTGCACAAAAATATCAATTTTGAAGTCAGTCATGCAAATTTAACAAAGTTCTGACAACTGCAACTGTGTAAAATTGTTGGCAGCAACCACACAAGTTGCCTGGGAAAGGCAATTTCCTGCAGTCTAGGAGGTAGTTTTGGCCAAAATTTTCACAGTATGCTCCGTGCCAACTGATAGTGGCACTCCGCTTAAATAGTACCTGCTGCGCAATTCTCTTAGCCATTATTAAAATCGGCCCCTGCGCACCATTTACAAGCTTTCCAATCTGGGCCGGCTATGCAGTCTGTGTATCAACCCATTGCCTCTTCAACTCAGTTCAAGGCAGTTTGAATCCTGCCTATCATGGTAGCCTCAAAGACAATGTCAATTTTGACCGTATATCAATTCAGTTCAACTATAACTCTAATCTAAGCAGGCTTCAGAAACAGAAGGAACCCACATGGCAAATTGGTCTATGCTATAGAACGTAATGATCATGAAGCCTTATTAGGCTAGGCCTGGTATACACATATGACATTTTAGTATTGTAACTGTTGCAGAACTTCGCTGCGGCTTAACACTAAGTTACAGGAAAATTCTCCGTCAAATTCCCTTTACTCATATGTTGCTATACCATACTGCCATCAGTTAAGTCAGAGGCTCCATCCTTCCGTCCTTATTCTTGAGCATCAATTCTTGTCTTTCTTGTCTTCAATTCTTTCTTGTCTTCAATGTACTTGAAGTGGGAAAACAAATGAAATGAAATTCAATTCAAGGTTTTGGACAGCACTAGGCCATGGAATGGGTCACACCGTTCCGTTTGCTAGTGTAACTTATTCAGTAAATCAGATGATTCGTTTTATTTAGTTTTACCAGTCTGAAGCTAGCACAGGATTCAGCACAGGATTCGCCCAGGATTCATTATAACCAGTTATAAACTAAAGGCGCCCTCGCTCTGGCGGTATGATTCCTCTGTTGCACAGGGGAAGGGGTAATACTAAAGGGGGCGCTACTTTCTTTTAGGGTTCAAACTACCTTTTATCACCGTAAGTAATATCCATTAAAACGAGAGCGCCACCAATCTGCTAAATTAATGCGCAAAGTAGCCAAAAGACAAGGGTCACGCTTTCATAGACGCTGGTCATCAAACATACCCCACTGAGTCAAGTGCCTGAGTAAGCCAATGAGCGCAGGCTATTTAGTTCGCTTCTGCCCACATCTGAAAAGGACGTCCCCTGTAAATAGATGAACGATCCCTGTCGTCATCGTGAACGACCCCGGTCTTTAGCAAGCAGACAGGGAGGGAGGAAATGACACGGCCCCTAAACCATGAAGTGTCACACCACACACAGAGGCCTCGTGACGGCATATGCTATCTACCCACTACTAGAGATAAGAATTGGAATTGATTATATAGGGTCACTCACAGAACCATATTAATGTTATTACTGACTATTTTAATCAAAATCCTATGCATCATGAAGGGATTGGGGTGTCTGTGGCTATCATCTTTACTTGTAAATCAACTTTGTGACAATATCTTTGTGGCGATTCTCGCAAATGCAACCAAATAAATGATGTTTTATATAATTTTCTACATTTTCAGCACTTAATTTAGTTGATGGAAGAGTAAAGCCAAAACGTCATATCCTTTTCATCAAGTGCTAGCCAATCAGTGTGCTTTTCTGCTTGTTTGTAGTTACTTTGTTGGTGTACCATTGTTTACCAACATAAAGGTCTAGTTACGTCAGGGGCAACTTTTTGTATAAGTTTCCATTCAGTTGTGTCAGTACGAGTAATAATCCTTTGGGCCCTATTGTTGGTGTTACAATAGCCACATTTCCTTTCAATGCAGCTAGTTCATGCAAATTCAGAACATCGTTAAAGCTTTCTGGGGATTTTCATTAAGGGTCGTGTACCTTCGGGGTTGTTAGTCCGCGTTTAGGAGTGGTTTCAGATCTTAGCCTGTAATGAAGACTTTTCTTAAAAGTTGTAGAAGTACGTACTAGTCATCACCAATATAACGTTAGGCATTGGCTTTTGCTCTGTTGACAAAAGATGCATGCTCAGACTGTAGCCAAGGTGCCAGTGCAAGGTAGGGGGCGGGGGACTGGGATTCGAGCACCCTGCTGTGGCGCATAGTGATAAAGGGATAGAGCCTACAAATTACTACGACTCTTTTACTCTGTTCCCCACCTAGCCATTGTCCCTCCATCAAAACTACCAAGGTTACTGTGGAAGGTCCTTGGACCATACGCCAATTCAAAGAGCTTTTCAATCCATCTGTGTCACTTGAGTTAATGGGGTGGTGTGATATGAAAAACCCTCCACGGCAACATTTTGTCGGCACTCTTGTACAAGCTATCTAGGCTTCCAACTTGTACTAGCATTCTAGCACTGTGTATTTATATACAAAGTCGAACGTTGCTGTCGTATCTGTAGACAGCTCCCTGTTGCAATTCAGTGAGTTAAAAAGCTTCGCCAGTCTCGGTTGCTAGGCAACGAACTGTTTCTTCATCAGTTGTTGTTTGAGGACTTTGATGGAATGAAGAAAAGAAAGAGAAAGTTTAAAAGGTTCCCATTGAAAGGAGATCCACACATGATTGCGCATGAAAGACAACCCCTATTTAGCTATTTTTTGTCTGAGGTGTCGTGGTCCACTGTTGCAGAGTTCCTACCAGAGACCTGATTTAGTGTTTCGTAAGTCCCGAGCTCTGGGTTTAGCACTATTTTGGAAGACTACCAACTTCTTCGCCCCTTTCTTTCCAATTCTAGGCACAATACTTACCTTATTCATTTGGCAATCTGGTGTGTTAAAGGTTAGGTCACCCCACATGTATGCCAAACCCATAGATAAGGGCATTCAGGGGAAATGTTTTCCCCTAGAAAAGTAAAAAATATGAATTTTGTATATAGTGCCCCTCCCCTTAATCATGATTCCCACCTGTACCTGTCTGACTACAGGCCTGATGTGTGCAGTTTCCCCCCGTGTGCGCCCCAGGGGTGGTGCCAGCGGGGGAAATAGCATGCCCCCTCCCGTCGGGGGAATTTTCCACTTTCGTCGGCGAGCTTAATCCGTACACGATATAATATGTAATCCAATAACCTTCAGTCGCCCCGCTTGATTTTGCTCATGGAAAGTGAAGATTCTACAATGAAGACCCCAAATTTTCCACTTTTCCTTGGAAAAAAGCTTTTTCAAATTTGCTTCAATAACACCCCAAATTTTCAAATTTTGCAAGAAAAGTTGAAATTTTTCGGCGCGTTTGGCGCACCGACAATTTTACGTTTGTCATCCTTTTGGCAACTCATCACCTTTGTAGGGCTAATCCTTAATCCTAGCGCCACCCCTAGTGCACCATTCCCCCATCCCCCTACCACCACCCCGATGACCTTCTCATGAGGGATGATCTACATTGTTATAACTCCAGTTGAGTAGATTGTCCCCTCTATCCTAAGGAATAAATTACCTCCTAGACTTAAAATGCGATCCGGAGAAACTCATTCCTCCCATAATTTATGCCCAAGTGAAGACGTCACTTAACTGAAAGCCTTTACGTAAGATTTGGGACAACCATTAAATCGTCACATCCTTCATTTCATTTTACTGACATGTTATTTTTACTTGAAGACCTTCTTTGAATTCTACCTCTTTGTATACAGGCTAAAATAGTTGGCATAAAGAGCGGATCCCGTGTTAAATCTTTTCTCGCTTTCAAGTCGGAAGTAGCCCATAGTGCTCAGATTGAAAGGACACGAACTTATGTCTGAAAGGGCCCTTGAATGGGATGGACTAACAGCGTTGGTCGCTTAGATCACATATGTGACACTAAAATGTAGGGCTTCTTAAATATCGTGATTCTTTCGTGGCTGCGAGCTGTAGGTGTAGGATAATCTGTTGTCACTATTCGAATCTTTCAGTTGTAACTCTGTTGTATTTGTATAACGAAAGAAGTTTTAAAGGCATGGGACAGAAAAATATTTCGATATATTTCCGTTAAAGCGGTGCTTTTTAAGTGCATAGAAACGGACACTGTCAAACAGAAAGACCCGGCAAAACCGGACAGGCAAAAACACAACCATGAACTATTACAACTATTTACAAACTTATCTTACATTAAGCTAGCAAAACAAAATTACTGTTTCCGTTAAAGCTATGTTCTTAAACTCTGGGACTTGTTATTGTCCTTAACATTTTGCTTGTTCTGTACAGTACACTTAAAATGCTGAAGTCATCAAGATGAAGATTCACCTGGGGATGATTCACATTCTTTGAGAGGATGATCGGGGAACGTTCTTACAAGCAAAAAGATGATCTTAACTGCTAGACAACATCCTGAGCGTTTTTGTAACGACCGCACAATGCTTCCCACTTAAGATGGCCAATCAAAGTTGTACTAGTATTGTACGAAATTAACGTTCGTTCGACGTCAGGAACGCCGGTGTTATTGGTGTGCAATAAAGTTTGTTCAGGCGAAACCTGAAAATTTTTTATTCAAAACATATTAATTATATATTAATTATACAATAAAAATAAATACATGAATAAATATCAATTAAAGTGCAGTATTAGAGCTATTCCTAAATGAGCTTTTAGGTTTGGGCAGGGAGTTGCTGACAGCTCCCTGGTTTTAAAGGATGCCAAATCCCCTTTGAACTTGCTCCATTTTTAAAAATTTTCCCAAATAGGGCAGCAGAGTGTAAACAGAGGCGTCGCCAGAGCATTCTAAATGGGGGGGGGGGGGTGACAAATTTGGTCCACTAAAGGGAAGAAAATACCGACAGAAAAAATGACGCGGGTAGCGCAAAGCAAGCGTGTGCGGGGTCCAGGGGCCATCCTTAGGCCCCAGGATGAGCCCAGAGGCAAAGCCAAGACGGGGGCTAAGGGACAAGCCTCGGAAATTTTGAAATATGTTCAAGATTATGTATATAAAAATGAAGCATTTAACTATTTTCAAAGCGTTTAATGGACAATGAATAGACCACTGAAATTACGACCGGGACACTTTTTTATGATATTGTTACTCGACTAAAAGGCGGTCGAGTTGTTGATGTAGAGAATAGTGATTGTGGAGAATTGATAATTGAAGGGGTTGTATCTGGTATCTGGCTTTGAAACAGTGTTATCACTCACGTTGTCCTACAAGAAGTGGGCCTAAAAATAGGAAGTAGCGGTGATGGAAGAGCGCGAAGCCCGCCAAAAAAAAGTATTGTATTTTCAAGGGCAGTTCAAGGTACAGAGTCTAGTACGTTGCATAGCAAGCCTTTTTTTCACATACGGTTAGCCCATATTATGAAGTACCAGATTTAATTGAGGACAGTAGGAGAGGGGGCAATATACAGGGGAAATGCCACCGTATAAGCCACAACTGTTCTCAGACCACTTTGAAAGCAACTGGATGAAATCATATTGACACTATAGTGGTTTCAGGAATTTTCATTGGAAAGATACTCATGTTGTACATGCGGGACCAATGTCGACCTCAGCCTCACCACCGTTATATGGACTTGGGTTTTACGTCAGAAAACTTGTCACTATATTTATTAATCTCTCTCAGGTGCGGGGCGAGCATGGCAAAATTTGGCATCTAAAACACTCTCGGTTCACATTCAGAGAAAAATTCATCGGCTATCACGGTCGGTCAGGTGGTCCAAATTGGTCATAGCATACTTTGTGCCTCCTGCCTGACGATGGTACCTTCTTCCTGATGATGGTCAAAACCGCTGTCGAAGCTTATCCGGTGTACTCTGCGAACAACTACCGGTATATACACGGTTGGGGATTATGTTCCCGTTCTAAACTGTGTAAACCCTGGGTAATTAAATGGCGGCCAGGGGGCCACATCCGGCCCGCGAGGCGATCCTATCCGGCCCGCGAACAAATTAAGGTCTAAAACAAAATATGAGGTTCTTTCCGAGGTATTTTGATGTGGACAGAAAATCATATTACTTTAAATGAAGTAAAATATAACTAAAATGTGTTGAAAACGTTATTTTTCGGCGGGCTTCGCGCGCACCTAGGCCTGTCATTAGCAGTTACTTCACTATTACTTCATAAAGGACAGCTTCTGTGCAGTGATTGTTCTAAACCAGTAACGTGACCAGGGGGACCCACCCATCTTAGTAAAATTCACAATAATTAGAAAAAAGGAGCCCTACAGTGTGCCTGAATCGGTGAAGCTGTACTGCTTTCGAACAATTTCTGTACTTTCGGATAAAAATAAGTTGACGAATAGTCAAATTGGAAAATCAAAGTAGAGGGGAGAACTGTAGTGTTAAGGTGGCCCGCATGTGTTTCTATGTGTTTGTGTTTTTTATTTCTCCCAAAATCGTCCCAAACTAGCAAATGTTCACTCGCTTCGCACGCTTTTCCATTTAAGTTCAATCTAGAAGTAAAAATAATTCGACTAACTTATCCACACACCCACTGCATAAACAAAACGATGGGCGGTTTTTCCGACATGGGATGGCCAGATCAGTGATGGTTAAGTAAGGGGAAAGCCACTTAGACCAAGTTGTACGGGCTTACGAATTCTGAGGGAAATATACCTGTTGGTAGAAGAAAATATAGGCCTAATACGTTGCCTCTCATTTGCCTTCCTTGAAGTGTCTCTTTTTTAATCATGTGATCTCGAAATGAATGAATATTTACATCTTACAAAACTTGGAAGCTATTTTAGCACCTAAATTCTTGGCACGCTACGTACCAGCCGATGGTGACGCTCAGAGTGTCATGATTAAGCCCTCATCCCCACCCAAACAATCATTTCGATGTGAATGTTCACCACCGAATCTGGCATGTGAGTTTATTATCTGCTCTGCATAACATAGGATTTTCGATATCGCAGTAAATAATATTCAAATTGTGATACTTTTGATCATATGTTCATTGTGTCTCAAATTAAATTGACAGAAATGTACGTATATGTTTCAGTCATACAATGTTTTGCTCATATATTTGAGCTTCTGGGGTTCCACAGGAGCGTTGCCCTGGACCCTACTAGGGGCCCTTCGAAGTGGAGCTTCCAGACACCACTCTGTTTGGTGGGAGGCTTCGCCTTCCCGTTGCGCCATTTAGTCATTTGAAATGGGACTTCCCCCTCTCAGACAAACTTACTTGCCTGTTTGTGACCCGCGAAATTTTCATGATGAAAAATGTAGCCAGCCAACGAAAATAATTAAGATCACCTGATCCAGGGGAGATACTTCATGTAAGACTACCTCAAACTGAGGTGAATAGACAACTGAAGGGAGATGAATAGGCTGAATAGCATGAAGTGAATAGGATTAGTAGGTGTCTATTCACTTCAGTTTGAGGTTGGCTTACATGAAGCATATACCTGATCCAGGGTATAGGAGCTCTGCACTGCTTAGCCGTATGGAATTGTACTATAAAAGAAACTGAACTGCGAATCCCAAAAGGGCGCGTAGTCCACCAAAATTTTGTAAGGTCTTATAGAATAATCCACTAAATCCGATTAAAAAAGTTAAAGACGTCCGTTGGGTATGACATACTTTATCGCATTCCCTAAGTTTACTCGACAAAATCGGAAACTAGGCTTTCTTTACAGGAATTCGACATAGCCATCTGTCCAACGGTGCCACTAGGATCTCATAATTGGGTAGCACCACAGGAGATGATGTCATAATTCCATTCCAGTTGATTTCAGAAAGTCGGTGTTAAGTATGCATATTCGTATCTACGATGCTTTGCACCCTGGACTGGACTCTTCCTCTGTAACCTACGAGGAGCCGTCCTGGGGGTCTGAGGGGGTTTGAGGGGGAGAGGCTTCCCCCTCCCCTTTGATAAGCTTTGATCGTTTAAGCGGACTTACATGCAAAATGATGATACCTTTGGCAAAGTTTTGAACTGTTCATATCTTAAAATATATTGATTTTATTTTTGCAGATGGGTGTAAGGAAAGTGGTATGATGTCTAAGTGGAGGGGTTAAAACTCCTCCCAAAACTGGTCCGTTTTATTCCAAAGCTTTGAACTGATTTAATTTTAAGAAATTGTCACTACCTTGTGGCATTTTGGCTGTGGCATGGCACTGCCTCCGATCACGGTGGTACCGTGAGAACGGCACAGGGCCTCCTGGAAGCTCTGGGATAATTAAACTGGGGAAGTTCGTGTGATGATTTCAATTGACCTCCAAATGACACTTTAGGAGAGGATTGGAAAAGTTTTGAATATTTGAGGGCACTTGGATGCAATTTGGTGCAATTTCTCAGCAAATCTGAAGGAAAATAGGCGGCAAATTTAAGACATTTTTAAAGAGGAAAATGTGAGGGATTTCGTTCTTAAGTTGAGGTGGACGGAAGCATACTTTTGCCCACTACATTTTGACTGTGTGCCTTTCGAACTAACCCCCCCCCCCCTCACCACCACCACCACCAACCGATGACTACGCCATTGGGTAATATACTTCAAATAATAAACATCGTGCTAAAAATTTTGCCATAATACAAGATTACCATCGCGTCTTGAATAACCTGAGGTTGGGCTTAAAGTTCACAGAAAATAGTTCTCGCCCGAAACATCCCGTCCGTGCACTATCGTCCTACTAACGGTTTCTGGCATGTAGTGTACATACAACTGTGGCATTTGCGCGCGAAAAGAGCCAAAATTTTGCATAGGAGTTGTTACAAAACCCGTTAAAGTACCTTTGAACAAATACGTTCGGAATGGCATTAAAAAGTTATATCGCCCGGAGCGTAGGAAACTTTGATAGATTTGAAAGGATTTGCGATAGAAAATTATTAAGATAGATTCATCATTCACCCAGTCAGTCGGAAAAACACTTCATCCTACCCCCTACAGAAATGTACAGCTTAATCGCCTTTGTGTTTATTTAACAAAGTCGAAAATCGCTTGGGCCATACTCCCCCCATGCCCTCAAGCCGGCACCACTGTCCCTGTTCTTCACAAAGCGCTACCCCTAATTCCAAACGTTGTACATTTCATAAAGTTGCACTCTAAAACACAAATTGCTACTCAACATCTACCAGCACGCATGGGGAGGCCGTGGACTTTGTATAGCAAGTCATGACTCGAGTTGCTATCTCTTACAATCCAGTTGACTCGTGCAGACCTTTCGTGCATTCAATGACTTGACCAGAGCTCAAATGGGGTGTCCGAAGATTTTAGACGCCAGTATGGTAGAAAGGGTGCCTCAAATTCCATCGTCAAACCATGCTTGGCTACCACCCCTGTTCGCTTTGCTTTCCTTGTTTTCTTTGCTTTCCCTCCCTCCTTCCCCATCTTTCCTTCATTTTGCCGACTGATGTAAGATTTTTCGTCTCAGCCTGACACGATATCACACTGCCATGAACATTTGGCTTGCTGAGGAGCCTATAAGTTGTAGTGCAGTTCCGCAGAACGAATATGCTTACGTTTCATGTGTTTTTGACGGGATTTTTCAAATATTACGACATGAGTTGTCTACGGTCTACATCATGCATTCCAACTGCTCCTCCCGGAGCCCCTTACACACACTCCCGGGACGGCTTTTTCCTTCGTTTTTGCTGTTTTTCCCCCTCTTTTTCCCTCTCTCCGTCCTCTCACCTCTTTCTCTTCTTTTCTCTTTCCTTTCTTCCTCTTTCCCTCTTTTCCCTCTCCCCTTCCCTTCATTTTTCCGACTGGTGCAGGATTTTGCCCACTGGATCTGTCAATGGGGGGCGCCACACCCCCACTTCCCACGCCCCCTCTAGGGACGACTCTGACCCTCCCCATTTTGTCACAACATAAATAACAGTCAGAAGCTCAATGATGAAAATCCTGCCGCCTGCGACGGTCAGCTTACTTTGGAGGAGTGCAGGCTTGCTTGTGTAAGATTCAAGGCAGTGATGGATCTCAGTTGAATTTTATAAGCATTTTTGGCGCCTAGTGGTAGGTGATATAGTAACCAATTCTCTTGACGCTGCACATTTAAATGTAAAATTACCAGAGTAGCAAAGCGGGGGAGTCATCCCCATAATTCCTAAGCCTAATAAAGATCATACTCTTGTAAAGAAGTAAAGACCCACAATATTTCATTGTTAAATGTGGATTATAAAATGTGTTCAAAAGTACTCGCCACTAGAATCAAGAACGGCATTTCCACTATTGTTAATGACAATCAAACTGAATTTATTAAGAGTAGGTTTATTGGTGAAAATGGCCAGTATCCTATATTTTAGATACAATCGATTGTTGTAAAGAAAATGACGAACTCGGTTTTCGAGTCGCCTTTTAGTTGATTCTGAGAAAGCCTTCGACATGGTAGAATGGGGATTTATTCATAAGTGTTTACATTCCATCAATTTTAACAAGGACTTTCATTAATGGATTCCCACTCCGTAAGCTAATGTTACATCGTGTGTTTGTAATAATGGTTACTCTTCTTGCTTTTTTAAAGTTTCTAGAGGACTGAGGCAGTTCTGCCCCGTTAGTCCTTACCTTTTTATAATTTGCGCCGAACATCTTGTGTTACGCATTAACTCTTCACCTATAGTAAAAGCCTGGTTTATCAATTTTGAACTAGGAGATCAAAATTTTTCTATATGCCGACGACACCTGTATTTTCCTTGCTGGTTCTCACTCTTCTCTGAAGGGAGTTGTTGATTTTCTTCAGGTCTGCAGGTGTCGTCCAGCCTTCAAGTTAACTTTGATAAGTCCAATATTTTTCCACTATAGATCCTTTGATTCATCATAAGCCCCGCTTTTTAAGCGATGCCAAGTGAACGGCACGCCTCACTACTCCGGGAATCACTTTTGATCATAGGAAGGATAATGTTTTCCGCATCAATTACTCTCTGAAGCTTTCACATCTCCAAAGTATCCTTAATTTACTAGTCACAGCGTGACCTTACTTCTATTTGGAAAGTAACTCTTGATAAGTCTTTTGTTTTATCGCCGGCAGTTATGGTGTATCTTTTACAAATACTCCCAAAACCCACCCAAGAAATTTATCAAGAAGTTGGAAAATTATATAGTCAGCCTGGCAAACGGGACAAGGTTAAAGGAGCGCACAATGTCATTAATGTTCCAACTTTTCTTAAAAGCTTAACATGCTCGTGTGGAAAGAGCCTATTGTAGTGACTCGAAAGGATCGTGAAAAGACTGAGTGTTATGACTTGTATTGTGTTGTGTTGTGAATGGTAAGGGAAAAGTCTATTTATTCCAGTGTAAATTCTATGTCAAAGAGATATAAGAACCAATAACGTATTTGTTAACGAAGTATGTACTGCTTGGGAACAGTTTAAATTTTAAAGAACCTTTGGAGGACTATGGACACCAACTTTGGGACAATACCGTATACTGAGTAAGAATAAGACAATATTCTGTCGAAACAGTTTGATATGATCAAAATATTATTTTAAAGATATTCTTGATGGTAACAACCAAAATACTTCCTTAAAACAGTTTCGTAAGAAAATATGATACTGTTGCTTTCTCTCTTACCTAACATGCCTGCTGTATTACCCATGCTATATCTCTGTGGCAAAGTTTTGTTAATGAGGTATTTTGATCCTGGCCATCGTCAATGGATAACATGAGGTACTTTAAGTTTGCTGATGTTAGGCGATTTTCAGTGGTGAATCCTATGCTGATGCTTGAATTTTGGGCGGTTGACTGTTGAAACCTGTATTACGTCGTTTGAACAGGAGTCTTTTGCAACTCCCTGGTTTGAATGCTAGGCGAATCCGGTCGTGAATCCTGCCTAGGCGAATCCTGTGCTGAATCCTGGGCTGATTTCATGTGTTAGCTTCAGACTGGTGAAAGAAATAATATTCATGTAGCCTGAGTAGCGCCTCTGCGGCTGCCGCCCCTCAGATGGTTTTCACCGATCTACATGTAGATCAGTGATGGTTTTTCGCAACGATGGGCTGAACGAAAAACTTAGTTCGCTTCGCGAGGTAATATTCATATCGCAGTGCAGCCAAATTATTTCTGCGCAGTGCAACTGTTTTAGATGTGATATGTAGCCTGCGTAGTCTACTTTCGACAATACTAGGAGAGGACTTGGTCAAGTCGAACTTTCACGTGTAGCATGGCTTGCAACTTTGCACACCATTAGCTCGTTTCTACATATACTGTAAACGTCACATAAGATCATGTACACAGGCTGTTATGTTGCATATTACTGTACAGTGTATTACTGTCAATGTGATTATTTCGCTCGAGGACGTGCATGCTGTTGGTGGATGTCCCGAATTCTACAAGATAACTAGGCTAATTAGCACAGAAAGACCCGAATCTCCTTGGCCAAAATGGTGAAGAAGGGACGCCCACGTAAGTTTACACTAGCATATTTGTTATAAAATAAGATTGTCGAACCTTTGAAGAACGTGGCCTAGGCCTAAGCCTAATTTGTTCAAGTTGTTGTCATGCCGAATAGGTAACGACATAGTGTCTTGGTCTGTACGTATCACTGTACAGTAGGCTAGGCCCAGTCCATTCTATGATAACCAAGTTTGGCCTAAGCCACATAACGCACAAGGACTAGCCCATAGAAATAAAAGTAAGGGAGAACGCTAACACAATACATCCATGCATGTTTACCCGGTGAAGCCACGAAAATTGTGAGGGCGCTTTCGTTGTATGGCAAAAGACCGGTTGATTGATGTCTCTCCGTACGTACAGTGTGCATTCTGCTGCAGAAGTTATACTCCTAACTTAAAAACTTGTAGTTTCTTTGCCAATACTTGGGGCAAAAGCAATGACGTGATATTTGTATTACGTGCAGGTGCTCTGTTGCCGTACAGACTGGCGAAATCAATGGCTTCAGTCCAGATCGGCTGACGTCATTCTCCCTTACTTTTATTTCTATGGACTAGCCTACTTGCTATTATAATTCAACATGATCAAAATAGAGGGCAGTAAACAATTTGTAGTCGGATATTTGACGTCCAGTTGATCTAAATTAAATACTTTTATCTACTTTGATCACATGATCTCCAGTTAGAAATTGGTTAGATATAACAATAATGTGATGACTTCTAAGGCTTAACAATTGTTACCTTTTCAGGGTTTTTTCCACCAGAGTGGAATTTTCAGACAAAATCATACCGTACCTAATTAGACCTAGGCTACTTCTTTCGAATACGGTGAGACATCCAGTTAAGGACATTAGCCTAGTACTTCACATACGCTGGTCAGGCCCTCAGAGAATTGATGATAAACTCTATGGGCTTCGGGTGACTAACACTAACAGCCCCCTCGATAAGACAGCCAGGGAGATCATTCCAATCCCGAATTGTGTTTGGGATAAAACTGTTTAAAGCAATTAGGCCCTATAGTCCTAGTGGGGGGAGGGGGGGGGGCGGTAGTGCACAGCATGCACTTACGAGTAGGCCTAATACAAGTGGGTTTACAAAGGCCAGACAGAGGGATATTGGCTGGTGTAACTGTACATAGGGGTTACAATACAATTCAAGTCACAGGCATTCTCAGCGTGTCAGCATTATATACATACATACAGTGACCTTAGGCACAACTGCAGAATACCCTGCCCCAAAAACCTTCTCACCGAGACTCCTGGAGTGGCGGTCGCAGTCAGCACGATGATGATGTAACAAACTGCAGAGTCACGTCTTCTCTTCACTGAGGACCAGGACTGCGACTCCACTTCAGATTGGAGTCCCGGTCGCAGTTGAAGTGGAAACTGGAAATCATAAGAACACCGAGGACTGGGACTGCGACTCCACCCCAGAATGGAGTCCTGGTGGCTGTTGAATAAATGGCCACCAGGACCGCGACTATGACTCCACTTCAGATTGGAGTCCCGGTCGCAGTTGAAGTGGCAATCGTAAGAACACCGAGGACTAGGACTGCGACTCTGCCCCAGAATGGAGTCCCGGTGGCTATTACATAAACGGCCACTGGGACCACGACTGCGACCCCACTCCAAAATGGAGTCCCAGTGGACTTAATTCTACCGAGGACCGCGACTGCGACTCCACCCCAGAATGGAGTCCCGGTGGCTGTTGAATAAACGGCCACCGGGACTGCCACTATGACTCCACTCCAGAATGGAGGCGCAGTGGACTTAAAAATAATTTTTGCAAAAGTGTTCGTAGGATGTATGTTGATTCGTTCTCAGAATGGATCGAGGCACAGCTAGCGGACTTACAATAATTTTCGCAAAAGTATATGGAGGATGTACGTTGACTTGTTCTCATTAAGCCATCAAACGGCCACTACGACCGCGACTCTAGCAGTCTTGGTGAGAAGGGTTTTGGGGCAGGGTATTCTGCAGTTACTCCTGACTTTACATATATGCTAACGAGCAACCGCGTTCGTTGCTATTCAGAGCGATAATGTGTGTAATCTGTATTGGCCTAGGCTAGCCTAGGCCTAGGGCCTAACTTACAGTTACACCTAGCCTAGGCCTTAACTATGCCAGTGGATACCTTCTTTAGGCCTAGGCCTACGTGTTTTGTGAGAGAGATTGGTATGGAAAGCTATGTAGGTAATAGCGATAGACACGTTTGCTTGAAAAAAAGTGTCCTACCTTGCCAGTATGTAACGTTTGGGCTATGGTGTATGTATATATAATCCTGAGAATGCTTGTGAGTCAAATTTCTCCCTAACAAAGTCGCCACCTCAGTGAACATATTAAGTCACCCCCTTAAAAGGTCACCCCTTACAAAGTGGCCTCTGACCTTCTCTCCCAGTCTCAGACAGTTTCTCCCAAAAAGTTGCCTTCCACAAAGTCACTTCTTAATTCAACAAAGTTGCCTCTGGGAAAATTTCATCAATAAATGTTAAGACAGTAGGACTGTGATTTTAAAATAGGGCCTAGATAAAATGATAATCAGTCTTGTCCATCAGCTCCCATTTAGTGCATTAAGCTTTTCTCTTGCTGATTTGACATTATCACCTTTACAATGTTTGAAATTAACATCTTACAAAATTTTTGTTCATATATTTACAACATATGAAATCTTATTATGATTTCAGCAATGTCTTCCTTACTAACGAGCAACTAACTAAAGTTGTCTCATTATGTCATGGCGTTACCCTAAATATGACAATTTTTAATTTTGTGTAAGATACACAAATCGGAGTGGAATATTTTTTATAA
Organism: Holothuria leucospilota; assembly: GCA_029531755.1. NCBI lineage: Eukaryota > Metazoa > Echinodermata > Holothuroidea > Aspidochirotida > Holothuriidae > Holothuria > Holothuria leucospilota. The sequence goes on along the minus strand of CM055962.1, from coordinate 53,911,780 downwards.
TGCAAATCACAACCACCCAGGCCAACAACTTCCATGCACTAAATTTATAGTATCACTCATTGTTAATCAATTATACCAATTAGAAATATGTCACATAGTTACTTTTTTTGGTAACGCTGTGACAGTAACGCCGTGACCTGCATTTATTGACTGTATGGTGACTGACAGTTATAGTCACTGTGGTTGAGCACTGGTACTTAAGTAACAGCATCCTACTGTGTGATAATGATTTTATGTCAATTTCCTGGGCCCCCTTCTGTGATGGTACAAGTAGGAAATGCACCACTGGACCCTTTCTTTTGTTATGGTAATCCACCTATTATGCTCAGAAGCTATGATGGTCAGCTAGATTGTTTCAGTTAGCTCTGATCTGACTTGCAACAGTTTTTCCTGTTTATATAACATAAAGTGAATCCATGGTACACTGTTGAGCATGAGAAGCAAATTTATAAAGATTTGGATAAAAGAAAATCTGCAGCTAGCATAGCATCAGGACAATCAATCACACATACAATACAGTACTGTACAGTATACACCACCATTACAATCCAAAATGGTCAAGCAGTCTAATGCAGAGAAGCAGCATAAATACAGAGAAAGACTAAATTCGTATGCAAATATTTCATAAATATCTCAATTACTCATATCTAGATGAATTACAAACATTCTGACTATCAACATCACCATTTCCCATCAGCTTATTAACTTAAATTTTTTTTAACATGTGTTTCCCATATAGTAAGGCTTTGGTCATGGCATTACCAGATTTTTTTTTTGTATCTTATCATATCTACCATAATCATAATTTTTTATTTTATATTTCACCATACTGTTGTAGATAACAGTCTACAAATGCATTTAATGTGAAGAAACTGTAAAAAGTCCTTTAACTTCACAGGGTTTTAACAGTTTGTGAGTGGCCAGAAAATGCATGTCCTTTTCACCGTCATGGCGTTAGGTACCACAGTCATTAATATTCATATTTTCATACTTAGTGCACTTTTTGAAGAAAAATAATTTTCCAGATTAACTTTGTGATAGTAGTACAGTAGTAGAAATGTAATAGAAGTTTGTTTTCAACATTAAAGGTCTCCCTGTTATTTACACTTGAAATGTGAATTTTGCTTCCAAAGTGTCTTGGCGTTACCATGGAATTGCCCAAAATTTTTCAAAAGAAAATGATTTGCCATCATAGTCAGGCAAATGTTAATCTGTTTGTGATCGTACGAATTTAGAAGGAATTTCATTTCACTCATCTAGGCCTATAGGCCAATCCTGGGCAATCAGAGACTGTATATTACTTGAACTAGCAAATGTCGATCGGTTTCACATTAAATGCAAGAGTACTTTACGTAAAGCACCATAGGTACCGAGCAAAGCGTTATGCTACATGTACATATAAATGCACTTGTAAGATGCTCGTAATCATCATCTGGGAAGTTGCGTCATGGGTGTAATGTCGGCTAGATACTGTAATGTGCTGCAGAGGTGCATCAAAGTAAAGTTTTGGTGCATCAGAACATGACCACAGGGGTGCCTCAGTGTCTGTGGATTATTCCATAAATGACACTGCTCTATAGCCTTGCACAGTACACAACTGTTGTACAGTGTCCGACTCCTTGTGCACCTGTGCACAGGGAGGCACTGGCATGCACTGAAGGCTGTAACCAAATACCACAAAATAAGTTCTGATCCTTGCCGTACCATGATGCTAAACATCGAAAAAAGAAGAGACATGCTGCAGAGTATTTAAACCCCAGCTGTTTACAGTTGAGTTGATCCAAATACTGTGCACTGGGAATGACGACAGTTTGGATAAGGGCAAAATTGGTGCAAATGGGACACCATGTTTTGGCTTCAGTTACAACATAGGGTCCCAAATATCATACCAAAACATTTCCCAAATAATTTTCACATGGGTAGCAAAATTAAAGGTAATTTTAAATAAACAAGTCAAAGCATGTTAACTCATTATTTTTGGTAAACGATAAGGATGACAATAATTTTGTAGACTTCGAAAACCCAGAGATTTGATTCACAAAATCAAGGCTATGGTCGCAATGGCCAATGCTTTTTACACACTAATAGTGAGCATGAGTTGAAGGGAAGCTCTATAATGATCTTGAAAGGTACCCAGAATAAGTATTTGGCAAAACTTGCCAAATATATTGCAGGTCCATGTGTAGAACACTAGGGCTGTGACCGTGTAACGATTAATCGCTAAAAAATTGCATGTGGAATAAACGTTTAGTACAAGCTACTAAACGATTAATTGCAAAACCTGTTTTTTGTCCTTTTTTTATCCATCTGAATACTCTGTAAATGCAGAGTGCATAACATTGGCCTGTAAATAGTATGCAGTACACAATGTCACCATGGTGTGATTACTGTTTCGACTACGAACAATCCTTTACAGGAATTGTGTTTGGGGTTCACGGTTATTACCAATTCATTTTGAATACAGTACCGCCGCATAGTCTGTCACGTTTTCAATGCACCAACGTGCGTTGGACGTTAGTTGAGCAACGGTCGTTGATCAACTAGTTTTTCATTGTGAATTTTCAATAGAACCATAGCAACAAGTCAATCATGTCAGTCCAGGTTGCCCCTAATCCTCAACTAGTTGACCCATTCATCGTGTCCCTATCCCTTATTGTGTCTTCCAGAAGAACTTCTTTTGTATCGGTAAGCGGATTATTTCATCAATGGTCAAGTTTTTTTGAACAATGAAGAAAGGGATGAGTCAAGAAACTCTTGAGCTGTACAGTTTGTCGTATTAAAGATCGATGTTCAGCAGTTAAGTTTACCTGTTCTGATGCTATACACGGAACTGGATATATAACAACTCCCTGCAATGACAGTCAAAATTGTTTCAAGTAGTAAAGTTCGTGAGAACTTTAGTTGCATGTTGGGTGACCAAAGTTATCTAGTTTGTGATTTAACAGATTCAGTGATTTTTAGACTTGCCCCGTTTTCCGTATCGCAGTAAAACAGCCATGGATTTTTGTGAAAGTCTTTCAAGAAAAATGCTTTTTACATGCTACGGGATTGACACGGACCAATAGAAAGTCAGACCAAAGACAGGCGAAGTCACGACGGGAATCCGATAACGTACCGTATAACTTCATTTCAATGACGTTTCATCACTGAACATGAAAAAAATGAATATGCCAAACAATTATGCAACTTACAAAATAATGCTTTTAACAAAGCGTGCTGCATGTTTAATTGAAACGTTCATTTGGAATGAGGTGCGGAATACGGGTATCATCGGCGAAACACATTTCATGAAATTGTACTGTAGTGAGCGATAAATAGAGAGTACAGGACCTGGTCCTGTTTCAAAAGTTGATAAGCTCGATGATAAAATTTCAATCAAATTTAGGAGTGAGCACAACGGCGCTGGCCGGCGAGCTATAGCTGTAGCAGTAGGCACCAAAGACGTTCTATCTTTCAGAACGTCCCTGCAGTAAACATATGCACATAACTGACTTTTTCAAATTTACACCATCCCATAAATTTTAAAATACTATTTACAAAGCAGAGATGAAGTTTAACGTAAAATGTTCTTGGGACACTTGTGTGTAAATGTACGAAAGGATAAGGCACTGAAGGTTCGTTTATAAGATAATGTTTGTGGAATTGTACACGACTGCTCTGACAAGAACAGCTATGCCTGCACTGTATAGTGCAGCGCTCGTAGACTAAGGTATAACAGTTGCTTAAAATTTGCGTTCTGGTTTGTACATACACTTTTACCACTTTTTGTAAGGACCAGTTTTCATTGAAGTTTGGAAAATATTCGTAAATTTACTTTAATGTCAGCCCCTTGCCAAGTACGTATCACGAAAGTTTGTATCAAGTTAGACGGTTGCGTGCTGGGACTTTTCTGACTAACCGCGAAAAGGGAACGTTTTGGGCAAAGGGACGTTTTAACCAATTAGCCATCCTTTGAATGGTTTCTTACACTTTACCATTGGAAACGTATTGTGAATCTCATGACAGGCTCAGATTCAAGGTTCCCTGCAGTCCATCGATTTTTGGTTCTGTGCATTTTTTTTTTTTTTTTTTTGCTTTTGCGTTTGTTCTATTTGACAAGCCTTGGGTGTTGTCCAATAGAGAATATGTTACACTAGTTCACTAACATGGTAAACGTCAACCTAAGCCGCTATCAGAAAACTGAAGGGCGGCAATATAGCTTTACAAGGGGCGAAAGTTCCTTTGGAGTAGGGGGATACACGAAAATGACAAACCTTTCACCTTTCGGCACCCCCTGCATTCTCTCCCTTTGTGTCTATGCACTAAGATTGCTCACTAGAGTGAGATTTCAGACATGCCCCGTCCCATGTTTCATCTACCCACCCCGCTTGATCGTGCCTGAGGGAACAGTTCCTACTTAATGTCACCTGGGAAAGAATTACCATCATGGGGAGATACTAGATGTAAGGCTACCTCAAACTGAGGTGAATGGACAACTGAAGGGAGATGAATAGGCTGAATGACCTGAAGTGAACGGTGAATAGGATTAGTAGGTGTTTATTCACTTCAGTTTGAGGTTGGCTTACATGAAGTTACTACCGTTTCACAATCGCCCTCTCTCCAGTTACTGTGGACTAGCGACTTTTTTCCTTAACAGTGCTGGGCAGATTTTTCTTAGTTTTAAGTCCGCCAGTATTGTAAGAAGACATACCCAATTCCCCGATGGATGATAAAATCTATTTAAGTACAAATGGGGTACCGTAAAAAAATTTAATCTTACCCGTGGTATGAAACAGGATGTCCAGAGTCCAAAGGAAATAATAATCCAATTAAATTCCACATGGAGAGAGCAGAAACGGCACAAGGAGAAAGGAATGCGGTACGTGAACCTGTTTACGAACCAAATATTCGAGTTTTCCGATCCCAACAAAAAGAAATTTAAAACAATCCCTTTCCTTCCCTACATTTCACCACCCTCACTTTGTCTGCCCCTTGGTATCCCAGCCTGATACCCCCACCTGGTTTATAATCTAAACCTTCGTGGCAACGGCCGTCAGGAATTCATGGATTACCCTTTGCTAAAACTTTGGCCTAGCCTGTTTATAAAACAGTAAACATTTGCAAAGTATCCTAAACCCAATTTTTGCCGGTAATGTACGTTTTTGGAAAGTGCAAACTATCTTGCCTTGGCCTGGATAGCCAGCAATGATTAGAATTGAGACACGCCATTTATTGCAGCCGTAAAAAGCCCTATCTCAATTTTAGTCTACGAACTGCCACAATTTTCGACTATTTGAATCCACTCAATCATGACATCCGCACCCCGGTCATTTACGTACTCCCCAAAGTACATAAAGCCCCACCGGCTAACTCAAAATTTGCTGGTCGACCTATCATAAGTGGGAACGGATCCCCCACAGAAAAAATATCTGAGTTTGTGGATTATTTTCTGCTTCCGATCGTGGTAAAACAACACACGTACGTTAAGGATACAAGTCATATCCTTAATTTACTGGAAGCCACCCCTCTCCCCGAAAATGTCATTCTCGCTACTCTGGACGTTGTTTCTATGTACACAAATACCCCACAAGACGAAGCATTAGATCTTGTTCAAAAAGCCTATTCCGAAACCCCCCAAAGCTTCTACGAGATAAAGAAAATATCTCCTAGCTCTATGCGCAAGCTGGTCGAATTAATTCTAACGAGAAATTGTTTTGAATTTAACGGCCAATTCTACCTTCAAAAAATAGGTTGCGCCATGGGCAGTCAGGCCTCCCCCGAAATCTGTGATATTGTCATGCATCCCTTAGAGGAACGCATAATATCTACAGATCCGAACATTATTAAATGGCTTCGGTACAGGGATGACATTTTATTGTTGTACAAAGGAACCCGCACGGAACTATGTAACCTAGTGGAAAACCTCAACGCTTCTCATGAATTCTTTAAGTTCACCGCTGAAATCTCCTCAGAGGAAGTTACATATTTAGATCTCAAAATATTTAAAGGGGAACGTTTCCGCTCGTGTGGTATCCTGGACACAAAAGTCTTTACTAAACCCACGGAAACCTACCAGTATTTAGATCGAAATTCTGCACACCCCCTAGCCACATTTAAAGGCTTTATCAAAGGCGAAGTACTTAGATACGCCCACCTGTGCAGTAACATAAGCGATTTTCAAGAGGAAAAAGACTCTTTCATAGAGAAGTTATTAATGAGGAATTACTCTCGTGATGAAATAGAATCCGCAACCTCAGCTATAAAGCATACAGAGAGAAGCGCTCTATTAACCACGGAACCCAAATCAAAGGTACCACCACTAGTTTTCAAAGTGACCTACACCCCACATGTTCGGACAACGCATATAAAAAATGCTCTAACCAAACACTGGTATTTAATTTCCGAACATGAGCAATTAAAAAAGCTCTTTCCAAATAACCCGATAATTGCCTACAAAAGGGCAAAAAATCTTAAAGATCTCCTAGTGAGATCCCGGTTTGGGAACGACTCAAACCCTGAGGAAACAGCTTCTGATGATACTTTTCTCGACGCCCTTCTAGAGGCACTCGAGCAGGACAATGATATTTGAAAAATTATGAATATCCCAAACCTACAAAATTTGAAAGGTTGCTACTGATGAAGCTCCGCTGTATTAACGCATGAGAGCAGAAACCGGTCTAGCTTGATCATAAGAATCAAACTATTTTTCTTAACCCCGCTAATAAAGCGTTTGAAACTCCACCAGTCTTTTAGAACTAAAGTGGAGTTATTTTGTCTTAAAACCCCCGGCAAATTTCATAAAGCCTATATCTCTTTCGCATGGGCCACATAGATAGGCTCGGGTATTTTCCTAAAAAATGTGCGGTTCGACGGCTGTCACGTGACGTCAGATGGTGGTACCACCTACCCTTCCTTTCTCAATTATGAAATTGACACGACAACGGTCGGCTTGATTCTTGCGAAAACGGGAAGTTATAATGCATTTTCTTTTTAAATATCTCTAGGTTTGAGTTCAGTCTCATTCACTCGACCATACAATATTTACTTTCTTACATGGGTAGATCGTTCTTTAAAAACATCATTTCACAAATAAAATGACGGAAATGAATGAATTAAAGAAAAGCCCCAAGAAAATAATGAAATAAGGAGTGATGCAATCGAAAAAAATTTTCATTATCGTATTTATTGTTCCAACTTGCAATCGGCAGAAGGGAGTGTTTCCAAACGGAGTGGACGGGCTTGGGTTTAGCGCGTATTCAGGTAACGTCGCCCAGCACGCATTCGCAACTGGCCACGGCTGGTCGTTGTTGGGGCCGGTGGGATTTTCTGTAATTAAGGCTGTGACCTCTGGGAACCTGGATTTTGATATTTTTTGGAAACTTTTGACTTGAGCTATTTGAATGTACCTCTTTTTAAGTCTTAGCGAGTCGGAGTTGATCATAAGGTTATCATAAAACTGTAATTTGTCGGTAAATATTGTCTTCAATAACTTTTCATGCATGCGATTTAAAGTGTGGCGGAAAATCAATGTTAGGCCTATAATAAAGTTGCCGTCATCAACCTATAGTACCATCATGATTTTCAAAAGAAAAACAAAAAAAAGAAAAAACCCGAGTGCCAAAAAATGGGCGCCACTAGGTCTGCAGATCTTCTTGAAGAAGCTTTACAAATCAGTTGTAGGCCTAATGGCTTTTGGTCTAAAATTGCGGCAATTCAGAAGTGACGTTTGCCGTACGGTATGTTCCATTTCCAATATTATAAAAACGCATGACAACGAACGAACATCACCGGAGATGATATACCGCAAGGTGTCCTGCACATACAGTACCGGTAGTCTAAAGCCAACATTTTTCCACGTTATGGAAAATGCACAGAATTCGCGATTTTGACTGGCAGTGACAAAAAAAAACATTACAAATGTGAGCAGAAGTTGTAAACTTTCAGTTCTAAAACACTCTAAGTGGAGAACAATGGATACTTTTACTGTTTATCAGGGTCTACTTACTGTACTACTACTACTATACTACAGTTTAGTGGCGTGAAAAACGTACACACATACGCGAGACTACCAAGACCCGTGACCACTGTAAACCGTACAATTCATGGTGCAAATTCTTTAACTATTGAAAAACGGACGAAACACGCAAAACGACGAGAAAACGGAATGATCACGGAAAATGAAAAATTAACAAAACGGAATCCCAAATTTAGGAAAACGGAAACATGTTAGCGCTAACATACAGTTAGTCACTGTGTGCTGATTGTTGTCTAAGCATGCAGTAACACACATCCAGAAACTTCTTTCTGTGAAGGATATAATCCCTTGGATATCGATCGGCAAACCACCCCATTGATATTTCCCAGTCCTTTGTGCCCTCTTGTTGTGCGTGAAAAGGGAGCCACGTTGACTAACAAAGGGCGCAACTTCAAAGGAAAGCTCAGAGAGGAGGAGGGGCCGTTGACAACGAGTTGAAATTGAAAAGTTTCAACTAGTTGATCAACGAACGTTGAGTTGAAAGTCAAGGTGGAGTGTGACAGATTTTGCGGCGGTACTGTAGGCCTATTTATCATGTCAATCAACACACACCAAGTCTTCCTGTTGTGATAAGGTAGTCGCGATTAATCGCTAAACGATTGCAAAATTTTGCGGTTAAACGTTTAATTATATTGCTACACGTTCACAGCCCCATAGAACACTCGCATAGAGCCATTTGCATTATTTTTGTAAGCTCTGAGCACCGTCATTCTTTCTTGGCATGAAACCTACTGCCATGCTCAGTTATGTTATTGAAACCAGGTCTTACGCTATCCTAACATTTATTACTTATGGAGTGTCAAACCTAGCCGAAGTTGCAGAACTTGTGATGTGTCCTACAGGTAGCAAGAATTTTGAAATAAGCCCATAGAATGTTTCTTTCAAACTTGAAAAAGACTTGAAATCATTCCTTCTGTCCAGAAGCATGACTGTGGCAAAAAATACAGGGCCTACAGTAGATACTAGTGTATTTCTGCTGAAATTTCCGTTGAGTTTTTGCCTTATATAATGTAGGCTACAGAGAGCTTGCCTGTTGGATACTAATTAGTTATGTTGACTACTGGTCTGGGGAAATCTTGAGGCCAGTCAGGATAAATGGGGCATTCAATCTCTTCACCATCTTGCTTTTTGGGTTCCAAAATCAGTGACATGGTTAGGAGGATCCAAGTTTAAATCCAATCATGTACATGTCATAAAACAGTTTAGGCACATATCGTGCCAGTGTACGTACCATAGGGGACTATGGCTGACTAAATAGAAAGGCTCTGCAGTAGCATTTGATTATTGAATTATTTGCAGCTAGAGGAAGGCACTCAATTGTTCCGCACATACCTTGCCTTTTGAGAAGGTGTAGGATTAGCCTGGACCCTATGATAATTGCAAGCTCATGCTAAATTGGACCATGCAGGGCACTACATTTACTTTCAAACTCATTTGCCAAGTCAAGCATGCAGTCACTGAAATTCACTTGTCCAGGCATGGTTTTTTACTTGCCCTTCTTTTGTTTGGGCCTACCCATTGCGTGTGCAAAAGCTTTCATTTCCCACTATACTGTACATTTACCATTGAAAGAATATTTGTAGCCATTTTTGCATGATGTTGTGCAGGGGCAGCTTTGTCAGGGGGAGCTTGTAAGAGGGACTTTGCTAGGGAGGGACTGTTCACCTAGGGGGTGACTTTTGGGGGGTGACTTTGGAAGACCCAATACCAGATTGATCTTGGATGAACAATGGCAGCTTCACCTCTTTGCAATTGTGCTCAAAGGATAACAAGACAGGGGTGTACAAATCACTCACAATCCTGCTCCTGGGACCATCATTTGATGGTCCCATCTGATGGACATGAATGTAGCCTCAGTCTTTATCCACTTTCCCAAAGGCTGGGAGGGGTGGAGAATACTTGCGCTACACCACATTGGACAGTGTTTGACACTGTTCAACAGTGGTGCAGAATTTCCCGAATGGGACAACTGGGTACCCCAATTTTAATTTACCAATTTAAAGCCCCTCAGCATCACTGTGAACAGCTATGCCGAACAAGTAATTTTTGTCCCCAGAAAATTTCCAATTTCTTCCATCTGGATTTGATCCGGGGACCTCTAGTATGTAAGTTGAGTATACGTACTCAAACCACCAAGCTAGCTTCACCATGCTTTGTATATGGGTGGTTCCAACAACACAGAGGCCAGCTGATATGCTATGAATATTTTGGTTGACCTGTACCTTGTTCATGCATACTAACTTCCATAAATTTTCTGTTAGAATACTTTGATAGAGAACATACAACAGAAGTACAGTAAAATTTTTTGGTTGATTAAATTTCCATTGGTAAAACTCTAATATTTTTGACAAAAATGATTGAATTTCTCACATTTTTTAGGAAAGTGAGTGTGACGTAAAATACAAGCATTATTCAGGATTTAGTAAAATTTGTTTTTGAAATAGGTATGATTTCATTTTACTTTTAAAACATAGGCAATTGAACATCCTACTAATAAATATATCTTATATAGGTAGTGACTAGGCATGTGTGTTTTTTGGCTGATGAGCATCGATATGGAATCACAGTGTAACATTTGGTTTCTGAAGTGTTACATGTGAAATCCTTCAAGAATAAGTATCAAACCTCAACAATATGGAGCTTTATGAGGGCAAACTGTGCTTCATTTTAGAGATACTTGTAGCCCAGAACCATATCAGAAAAAATCTCAAGTAACATCTGAAGTTTGATGAAATTTTCACAAATGAATTTCTCACTGGGAGTTTGGTTTCTCACAAAAGTGTTAGAATGTGATTTTTGTTTGCTCAATAAAATTAGTTATCTGACAAATAGTGAAACAAAACTGGTGTATTTGGTGTATCTGGTGATAAGCAGCATGACCTAACTTCTGCTACTAATACCCCAAAAGGAAAATATTCAGGAAAAATGTTTGGTTGTCCCTCTGTTATGCATGAAATGAATAAAACCTACTTTGCCATATTTTGAATGCAAAACCAAATACGAAAGTGTGTTTCACTAGTTGTAGAATGAACAAAATGGAGTGCTGAGGCAATATTAGGAAAGCAGATGGATAACACGTGCAAGCGCTGTGTTAGGATCACAGAATTAGTCATTTCATGTGTAACTGAGAAACCAAATTTGGTTTCTCCATTACATGTGAAATGTATTTATGTGAAAATGTGTATGTATCTAGCTTTTATTTGATGGGATTAAAGGAACTACATACCCAGTTGACTTTAAACTGTGGAGAATATCTGTATTTATTGTTATGTATTACGTATGTCGTGCATAACGAAGAAACCAAATTTGGTTTCTCTGTTACACGTGAAATGACTAATGCAGTGGTGTAATTCTAATGTCAAGGTGTAACAGAGTTGAAGTATGTATTCTTTTTGCCTGATAAGTTGTGAGACAAAAGTGATGACATTAGAATAGTTTAGAGTTCACACAATATAATAAATAACATCTAACATGCCATTTTCACAATTTACTAAAAATTGTATTGACCTGCTACATCATTTTCCAAAATGGGTAAAATGGGAAACTCCTCATATGTTGCTACCTTGTCTAACACCGTTGCAAACCCCCGGTGGGCTGGGGGTTGTAGAATATGCCCACGGATTTTCCAAAGCTTCCCCGCCTGTCGTAAGAGGCGACTAAAAGGGAGGACTTGAAACGAATTTATCTAGTTGACACTATATAACACATTCGTGTTGGTGTGTCGTTAAATATTATCTAACTAACTAACTACACCATTGCAAACACAACAAATAATGATTGCCCAGTGCTTGATGAAGCAATGTGTTTGGTTTCTCTGTTACTTGTGAAATACTGTTCTCATTTTTGTTATCCCCTGGCATGAGTAGACAGAACAACTGAATGCAAAAAGATTTTGGACTTTTACTGTAGAGATTAACAGGTACAGTACTCAAAATGTAACTTGAAAGACAATCAGGCAATCTCTAAGTTTTTACTCTCATGTCACACATTGGCCTCCTTTTGTATGGAAACACCCATACTTGTGAAGATGAAGAATAAAATGGATGTTTCCTTACATTAGGCAGATGAAAAGAGGTAAGAAAATATTAAGTTATGAAACTACACAGCTCTCTTTACAGACCACCTGCAACCAGAGCAGTAATGGCATACTTACAGTATGTACTACAGTATTTTTGTATATAACATATTTTGGAAGTTTAGCGTAGTTTGTTAATTCCTTGTCATGATGAGGGACTACATGAGGTCTTGTGATATTAAAATGAAGTGCCATTAGTGTGTTATGTATCGTGTATAGCTCACAGTCATTGCTGAAAGTGTTACGTACATGAAGGCTTCACCACTCGGTCCTCTTGCACAGTGTTTAGAACTGCTAGTGCCAAAACAGAAATCCTTGGTCTGTGATGGACTGTCATATTTTTCCCTAGGCCAGTACATTCTGGTTAGGATGCTAGAAGAGTGTGAACAAAACAGACCAGTGTGAATAAAATATTTTCTTTCTTGTTTCAGGTAAAATGAAGAGCAAGAGGCTCACCTTAAGCAAGAAGTATAAAATCCAGAAAAAGGTGAAACATTCTTTTTACTGGCACTGCCCAGTCCAGACTGGCCTATGACAGCAGTGTAACTTTTTTTTTTATGGTGTTTGTATGTAGGATACTAAATCCTCATGAGACAGTGGTGCACAGCACATATTGTGATTGTTGTCACTTGTGTCCAAGTCATGCTTATGAGAAATAACAATGAGAGACAGGAAATAATGAAAATCTTTCATATTGTTACATTCATGTCATAGATGTTGAACTGGCAAACTTAAAGAGGGATTTGCATCACCCCAAGTATGACATTTACTTGGTGGTAAGCCCCGCTCATAATTGTCTTTTCTGCTTCTCCTTGTGCCGACACAAACAGTTCACTGCTCAAGGACACATCCTGGTGAGCATAAAAGATACCATGTGTAATTAAAACCTTCTCTGTGCATGCTGTGTAAATATGAGCTGCTCTGCATCTTTTGAATTTTGTAACTCTGATGTCAATCAAAGAGTAGTCACCATTTGAGACTTTTGGTAACCCCCAACTAAAAGTCATACTTTGGGTGATGCAAATCTGTCTTTAAAGTCCTCCAGTGTAAACAAAAAATGCCTGTCTAGTATGACTCCCAGATCAAGCTACAGTAGCCTGCACTGAGTTTAAATTAATTACTGGGGGACATATCCACACACTGCTGTGTGTGAGCTTAATGGGGAACACAACTGATTGCGCAAGTAATCATTGACCAACCAGAATGAAGCAATTGTTTTAATTAATGTCGATCAAAGTGCAGTCAACAAATGTATCGAGATATAGGGATGTCGTATTACTGAATATGTTTGGGGCAATGAAACAGGCCTTGAAGAAATACAAAAGTTTGTAGTGAATACAGGAAGGTGTTATTGGTTACATTTTTACTTTCTTGAACATTTCTATGTGACTATGAAGTAACTTTACATATCCATATGTGCATCATATGAAAAGGTATTATTTCAGATGACTTTACTGTACCACATTCGGTAGTGATTTACTATTTCCTTTCTCAGTAGAGGTCTGCATGTGATGATTGTGCTGTAGGTTTGTTTAGTTTTCATTTTGCCAGATCTATGTAAAACTACAGCATCATGTTGCCCAAAAGACGTTCACCATTTCCATAAGTATGTAAAGTTAAACTCATGTTTTAGTGAATTTTATACAGTACGTTTTAAGCAGAAACAGTCATTCTGCTATGCAGAATGACTGTTATCTTTCTGCTATCTTTCTGCTATCTTTCTTGAGAAAATTGGGGAAGCTGAGGCTCCTTCCAGGAAAATTTTGGCAGTGGGAGGAAAAAGTTTGCTTTTTTGTTAATTTGAAAATGTGTGAAAGCAGGCTTATGGAATATGTGACTTTCTTCTTAGGTAATGGACATTTTTTCCCAACCCTGATATTTATGCCTTGTCTACTTTCGGTTACATTTTCTCTTAAGTCTGTTTGTTATAACAAACAGACTTAAGAGAAAATGCTCAATTATTGTCAGTCATTATTATTTCTATTACTGTACTTTTATTCATAATATCACATTATTATTATATTTTATATTATCACTAATTTGATATTGTTATTATCATTATCGTTATCTTTATTGATATCGATATTGCTACTGTTACTATTAATACTAATTATACCTCAAGTATACTTTTCCCACATGATTTGTCCTGTTAGGTCAAGGAACATAAACGTAAGACAAGGAAAGAAGCAAAGAAGAATCCTTTGAGGAAAGGAAAGAAAGATCCAGGAATTCCAAATATTGCTCCTTTTAAAGAGGCCATTTTGAGAGAGGCAGAGGAGAGGAAAATGAAGGTACAGTACTTGAACTCACTGTCTGTCAACTGTAGCATGATTTATTATATCCTGAAAGAAAGTTGGCACTATTTGTTAGATTTTGTGTCATCTGAAACAGAGTTTTCTGCATATTGGTAATTTTGGTTTGTGAAACACTTTTACTTTTTGTGCTTTGCATCTTCCAATGGAGCAATGTACAATTGCCAAAGTAAATTAGGGGAGCCCACCAATAATTAGGAGCAGGGTGTAGGGGAGGCATGGTTTGGTGAACTTTATGGGTAGGGTACAGTAGGGAGCAAAATCAAGGATACGGTATATAGGTGGAACTCATGATGTATATATACATGGAAACATCACCGCGGTATTATTTTGTGTATGCTTTGTACTCCATCAAATTGCCCCTGCATTGGGACCTCTGCTGACTGACCTCATGTTGGAGAATGCACATTCTGGAAAAATTACAGGAGCCACAAGTGATTTCGATGTGCACACTTTGTGGTCTCATTTCACTTTAACTTTGACTTAAAGGAAAAATGCAGCTACCCCAATTTGATTAGTATACCCAGTATCCTAATTTAGGAATGGCTCCTTTCAATCATGTGACACTACTTTTGTCACTTATTGGTTAAGATCAAGCAGAATACTGTACAGTATCTCCTTGGTCTACCTTTAGTATTCATTATTTTTACTCAGAAACAAAGTGGAAGACTACTCATTAGGGAAATAAGAGAAGATTTGTAAGATTTAGCTGATGTTTGAAAATAAACTTGGGGTGATTGCTTATTTCATTTAAGTTTTTGTGTCAGTCATTGAGAATGTTACTATAGCTTCATATCTTTTGAGGAGAGGTTGCAGTAGTAGAAGTTGCCTGACCATGATGATAAAGATTTTCCAAAGCTTGTCCCTGGTATAAGACCTAAGGTCATAGAAAAAATGTGTTGAACAGTGTGATGAATTTAGTCAAAACATTGTAAGTGATGTGATAGGAAATGCCCAATTTTACAAACTAAACCCCAGTACATAGATATATTCTAACAGTTTGTGACAGTGTTTGCTCAAATCGAAGGTCAGATGTGTCATGTCCAGATGGATCACAATGTATTGCTAGCAGTTAATTTCACTCTCGACTGCATAGTCAAGTGGTTAGAGCATCCGACTTGTAGCTGGAAGGTCTGGGGTTTGACTCCTGGCCTGGTCATACCAAAGACTTTAAAAATGGAACCTACTGTACTGCCATTGTACTTGGTGCTCAGCATAAGCAATGGAGTAGGGAAAACAAGCCAGTGAGCCACAACCGGAAAAAAGGCTGTGGCAGGCTCGACTTAAACTAATTGTTTAGAAACTGAGCAGTAAAACCTCATCTAATCTAACTCTTCTCTCTCGAAATTTGATGGCATTAAGTGTGTTTTATTTAAGGTTCTGTATACAGTATTTGATGACACTTTTAGACTATCTAGAGTAAAAGTAAAAAAATTAAAAAAAAAAAATAAATAAAGAAACACATACACATACAAACTCACACCAAGTTTAAGCTTTTTCAGATGGACTTGTTTGGGTTCATTGGTACCCTTTTGTTAAGCCCATCAAGTTTGTTTCATTTCTTATATTTTGTTCAGTTGGCTGAAGAGAAACAAAACCAAAAGGCAAACAAAAAGAAGATGTCACCATTAGAAAGGATGAGGCGGAATGCAGAGAAAAAACAGCAAATGTTTCAGTCAAAGGTGCTGTACATGGTGAAAATAATAAGTCCATGATACTTTTTTATTTACATTATATTCTGAATTAAGTATTTTCAATATCTAGTACCTAAGTTTCAAGTTGCAGCCTGTAGGCTGTTTGGGCTAAAGATGATTAAATGAGCCAGAAATTAATTCAAAGAAGTGGAGGGAAGAGTGGCCTTCAAACCCAAACCTTCAGATCTAGGCAAACCCTTATCAAAGGTGCTGAATATGTTACCCCTTTTGAACAGTAACCTGTTCTAGACTGGATGCTATTCAGTAGTTGATAAAAGTGCATTGTTGACTAAGTTTCCCCACAGGTCCCTTTGTAACACAGGGGCAGGAAGAGACAATTAACAGTGAGCATCTTGACCAAGGGTGTGAGGTAATATGCACTGATCAGAATTCAAACTCAGAATCCTTGGACCATAGGTCCACTGAATAAGGGACTTGTCCACTATGCTTTCTAAATGTAGTTGAGTTGAAAACTAGTTAAGGTACCTGCATAGAAATCTTTTAGGAAAATAATCTCAGATAATTATCTTACCAACAGATTGATAACCACAGACTTTATCTGACTAGATAATACGTAGTATCTGACAAATTCTGGTTAATACTGCCAGATATAAAATTTGGATAGGGTGCAGCCCTAATGGTGGAATTTTTAAGCTTTGAACAATTCTGCAAAGAGTTTGTTTTGATACGTAGTGCAGAAGTGACCATGGAGAGGTTGTGTGGTGTCGATTATTACAATCTTTCAAGTGTATCAAGTTTCAACACAATGGGTCTCTTTAAAGCAGGGCTGCTGTGTGGTTGTTTTTACATCCACATATTACAAATTGGTCATTTCGAAAGTTTAGAAAATGGCCATTTAAGTAGGTAAAGTGATCAGTTAGCCATGTAAAACCCTTTGCTGTAATGATGTATGGTAGATATAGTAGATCTTGAATTTGGTCATATTTTTGAAAAGTTTGACTGTAAAGTGTGAAGTTTATCTTGTAACCGTGCTTAAAGCAAAGTTGTGTGCATATTACCAAGTTTAACTGAGTCGGAAAAAAACTCAGTGTATGGAATCTACTGTAATGAAAAAATGGGATAATTCATCTTCCAAAAACTAACATCAAAGTTTTGCAAAACATTTCTTCAGAAAGGGAAAAGTGGTGTTGATGCTTCAGCAGGAAGTAAGGACCTGATTTCATCCAGGAAGGCTTATTTCAAAGAAGTAAAGAAAGTCGTAGATGCTGCAGATGTCTTGATTGAGGTGTTGGATGCCAGGGACCCTCTTGGAACCCGCTGCATTGAATTAGAGAAGGAAATTATGTCATCAGGGGGTCAGAAAAAACTGGTCCTGCTCTTAAATAAAATAGGTATGTACATTGATTTTATTTCATTATGTTGTGGATTTTGGCTTAATTGTTAAATATAGTGAAAGTTAAGAGACAGATGTTTATGTATTGAGATAAACTCAGCTTGTAACAGAATGAAGTAGAAACAGGTAAAATATTTGTAACATGAGTAATGTGATGGCTTACTTAGAGTAGGGGATGAAATGGTCAGCCTGGTAAAGCAGTTGGGGCCATAAAGGTTGGGCCATTGGCCTGCAAGTGGATTATGACTATCAAAACAGAGGAAAAAGGTTCCCACCCCTGATATAGAGTAACTCTGTGATTAACCTTGAATGTGTAATATTTATGTTTTGGAATGTGATGAAGTATACTTGTGATTGAAATAAGAGATAAGGTCACTTCAACTGGTGTTACAAAATAGGGTTGAGGGGATGGTTTATTCCTTTTATTAAAAGTGGAAACATTGGCACTCAAACTGTCTAAGTTTTCATTCAGTTGTTAATCAAAAAGACATTATTGTTGTTGTTTAAAATTAAAATAGTCCTACCAAATAATAGCTTGACCCATCAGTTCCTCTGCATCTTGTTGTTATGTAGTTCATATTACTCTTTGACTCACTCTGTTACTTCGGCAGATCTTGTACCAAGGCCAGTTGTTGAAAAATGGCTGAAATATTTGAGGAATGAGCTTCCAACGATAGCATTTAAAGCTTCAACTCAGACACAGAGTAAGAATTTGGTAAGTGGAAAATACAAAGGGGGAAGAAACTCCCAGAATGTATTATACTCTTGTCCTATATGCAAGATAGAAATTAAAAATCTGTTCAAGGCTTAAAACAACATTTGAAGCTCTCAAATGATATGCAGATCTATGAAGGAAATTTCCACACATACACATGGCCAATAAACATGGCCAAAACAGCTCTGCATCTTTGCTAATCAAATTTTCAATTCTGATTTGGCCCTTGCTTCATGACATCTGGTAGTCTTGTGTAATGGTCTGCCATTATGATTTTTACATGCTTCATTTGCAGTAGAATCTTGTACTCTTTGTGAAGTTTTGAAGGTGCATAGCATAAACCTGTCTACAATTCTTTGCAATGCTGTGAAAAAGTTTGGTGGTGGGGTCTGCTAGTTTTGTTGACCTAGGCCCCTTTCCACAGCCCCTCTTGGAGCTAGGTTACTACATAGGTGAAATCATGTCGGTAATCCTTATACCAGTATTAAGATTTCTTGTTACAAGTTTTTACAATGTAATTGCAAAGAAAGGAATTTGTACAAGTTTTGTCCTTGCATCAAAATTTCTCATGTCATGGTTGACACTGATACTTGTTTGGATAATTCTGATGTTCTTCTTTTGTAACCTCACAACAGAGGTTTTTGAAATGAACTGTTTAAGTGTATGGCACTACTTTTCATTTTCCAGTCCCAGTTCAAGTATAGTTTGGAAGCAACTCCAGATCACGTATTGTACACCAGGCAATGTCTGGGAGCAACTGCTCTTGTCAAACTTTTAAACAACTATTGCAGGAGTGCAGATATCAAGACATCTATATCTGTAGGTGTTGTAGGTGAGTAAAAATGATCCCATGAATAATTTCTCAAGCTCTTTCGATTTCCAAAGTTTAGGCACCATGTCGAAACCTCTACAAAACTGCAGCAGCTATCTCACCCAAGCTGCAGGGGCTGCAGTTATGCTGTTTCTTAACACATTGCAGTAGTTGGGTTAAGTGAATGGAGAGAAAGCTAACCTTTCTATTTCTGGGAATCAGCATGTCAAAATTTCAGCCAAGCTGGTGCTGCCCCAGCGAAGCTGCAGGGGCTGCAGGTATGCTTTGTTTCTTTACACATTGCAGACGCAGGGTTAAGGGAATGGAGAGAAAGCTAAACTGCTGGTTTCTGGGAATCAATATATCCAAACTTCAGCCAAGCTGCTGCTGCCCCAGCAAAGCTGCAGGGGCTGTGGGTATACTTTGTTGCTTTACTCATTACAGTAACAGGATTAGTTGAATCAAGAGAAAGCAAAGGGTCTTCTTTATGGGAAACAAAAGCAAACCTGCATTAGGGCTTTAGCCATTTGGTGACTTAGGATAGGGGCCTAAGGGGAGAGAGTTACCCTTCTTTGATATGGGCAATTATGAAGTAAACCAACACGGTAGCATTACATAAGGGTTAAGTACCATTCTATGTTAGTTTCATGTTTTATTATGTTCAGGGCTAATCCTTAGATGTACAGAGATAGCCTAAAAATTTTGATCTTGCTAACTCAATTTTGGAAAAATATTTCTATGTAGGTCCTATGGAAAATATAACGAGCAAACATTGACATACTTCAAGAAAAATAACAGGTGTAACACATTGGCATACAAAATAGAAATGACTATTTTTCAGAAAGTTTATCATGTACATTCTTTTTGCCATTTTCTGAGGACGATATGTAGCAATACTTAATAACTAACCCATTGGGGGCACTTTTTGATCAATATTAAGCTCAGGAAACCGTACATTGTAAGTGTATGTCAATGTTACACCCGTGTGTTCATAGTTATAAAAATGCTGAAACTCAAAAAGTTTGCCATATATATGGACCTTGCCAATAACTTAGGTTGCTATGTTGTGATGGTTTATAATAAACAAGGTAACATCAAAATATGGTGTACATAGAACCCAAGAACATTTGAAGCACATTTGAAATTATTTGACATACATTTATGTGATACATATATGTCAAACAATTGTAAATTACCCTGTGAACATCATTAATGGATGTTACTATGTTTACTATCAATTATCACAGTCACATTAACCTCTAGGTATAAAGCAAGGACCATATATGGTAAACTTTTTTAATTTCAGCATTTTATCAGCTTTTTTTTTATAATGGGCGAACACAATTTCATAACGGGTGTAAAATTGACATACATTTACGATTTATGGTCTCCTGAGCTTAATATTGATCAAAAAGTGCCCCCAATGGGTTAGTTATTAAGTATTGCTACATATCATCCTCAGAAAATGGCAAAAAGTATGTACATGATAAACTTTCTGAAAAATAGCCATTTCTGTTTTGTATGTCAATGTGTTACACCCGTTATTTTTCTTAATGTTTGTCAATGTTTGCCCGTTATATTTTCCATAGGACCTAAATAGAAATATTTTTTCAAAATTGAGGTAGCAAGATGAAAATTTTTATGCTATCTCTGCACATCTAAGAATTAGCCCTGAACATAATAAAACATATATGAAACTAATTAACAAAACAATATATGCATGTATAATAATTCTGTGTTGGTTTACTCTGTAATCGCCCACATGTAAGGGTGAAGGCTTAATATTGTAGTAGATATGCTGTCCTTTTTTTTGTAATAAAAATTGGGGTAAGTGTTTGTTTGTGTGTGTATGTGTGTGTGTGTGGGGAGGGGGTGATGGGCGTCTAAATGACAACAGGATGATTTCCTGAATAAAAAACCTTGATTGGCATTCAGTCTGCATTTGTTATTTGGGACTTTTGTAAAAAGGTTACTAGAAATTAATAACTGACATTGCATACTTGCTTCAATTCAGCTACTGTCATTTTTACAGATATTTTTTGTGAAATTTAATAAACATTTGGTATTACGCCTTTCCAGTTGAATATTACTAGTAAACCGTCTTTTTTATGCTATTTGCAGGATTTCCAAATGTTGGTAAAAGCAGTGTAATCAACAGTTTGAAAAGAAAAAAGGCTTGTTCAGTTGGAGATACACCAGGGGTAACAAAGTATGTATGAATACCATCCTATTATATAGAGTGTGTATGTTCCAGAAAGTTTATCATCTCTCTACAAATGTTTGATAATTATTTATCAACTAAATTCATCATGAAAAACTGTAAGCTCTTGTTAACAATGTAATTTATTCTATTTCTGGGCAATGTAGTGGCCGAATTGAGATAAGATTTCATGGTTAGAGGTTGCATTGTGTAAAGTGTGTAAACGTTGCATAAGTGACAGTATTTTGACATCAGTGTCACCTTGTCACATTGAAGTGAAAATGTTGAAATTTCAGTGTAAAATGCTCTGTAATACACAATTAATGCTCAGTGGCATCGTCAGGGGTACGGTATATGGCTTTACAGTACATACTGCTTGAAGGTCCTTGCTGAGTGTGTACATGGTACATGGCTTCATGGCTTTATGTCAAAACTCACATAGTTTAAGCTGTAGCATATCACAAAAAAGGCAACAATATAATCTGTGGCTAGTAAAATATCTTTGATATGTCATAGACCATACCCATACTAGTTTTGAATTCCTCATGGTAAGTATGTCAGAAGGAAGTTAAATTGAGATTGGCTGGAGGGAAGGTGAAGAAGGGATTCATCCACCCTTCTCTAAAGTAAAGAGATATTATGTCCAATCTTAAATGTAGCTGTTAGTACAGTACCATGCTTTGTTAATAAAGACACCTGGAAAGTGGAGAGTTTCAAGGGGCTGTCCTCAAGATGCCACTGTATAGGGATTTACTGTAAGTACACCAAAATGTATAAATGAAGTTTCTCTTTGAAATATCAAAAATAAATTTGTATCAGAATACATCTTTGACAGTACATGCTAGTCGTGTTGTTGTTTGTTATACCAAAGTTTTTTATGTCCGACTTTTTGATCACTCCAGGTTATTTACATGTTAAAAACTAGATGTCAGTTAATTATTGTTTGCAATTCTTTTTCTCTGAAATGTCTCCCTCCAGATCAATGCAGGAAGTTGTGATGGCTAAGAACATCAAACTGTTGGATTGTCCTGGTGTCGTACTTGCCAAGACAAATAATGAAGTTACCATGGTACTCAGGAATTGTGTGAAGGTAGGACAAGGCATTATTTGTAAATAGAGAAATTAATCAGGCTTAGCACCATGAAAGCAAATGATTTAATAGTTACAAATTAAAAATGTTAACAACAGTGTTTGTAGTACGTATCAAGTAGATTGTACTGTATGTTTGTTTTGTTTGTTTATTGTCATTCTCCATGTCACCTCCGAGGAGGTTAAAGAGACTCAAAAATACATAAATTATACATAAACATAAATTGTCTTAGGAAATCGGATATACAAACATAGAAATGAATCAAGATAATGAGATACTCACTGCATAACAGAGGACAGTGTTGTATATTGATTAAACTGGTTATCAATGTTCTTATTTATATGTCATATTCCCTGTCATAAACTGTATGCTTGGCATTGATAAATCAGTGTATGTAAGCAGTGCATTTTAGTAAGATTGATAAAAACCTTGAAAAACATGAATATTGCTTTTTGCATAAGATGGTCATGAAAGGGTGCACAAGTTTCGTTGGTGGAATGCGATTAAGAAACACCGGGGAGTGCTTTTGTTATCATCTTGTTAAGTTTTGTCAATTACTAAAATATTGTTCAAAATACTGTCAATGTGTGATGGCCTTCAGAAACTTTTTTGGTCCTTGCCAAGGCTTGAAATGTGTTTTGGTTTTGTCCTTAGGAAAGGTCACAAATCCTTTCATATAGGATAGGTGTTTTCCTTAATTAATGTGTGATTTGTTTGTAGCTATTGGACCAATTATGAGCATTCACCATCGGTATTGGCTGATATTCCCCATTTTTGTCCTGTATTGGTATTGATCAGTAAAATTGACCTTTAATGCCTAATTAGCTAACCAATATTTATCATCCTATTTGCGATAAAAATTTCCAATATTTTACCTTATCAAGATAAAGTGGCACTTAGCTGTGGTGCCTGGTAGCATATACTTAGTATGCAGAATGCTGATTTCCCAGATATCGGTTTTGGATCGGTATCGACTGATATTGAGCACTGAAATATCGGTATTGGTAATATTGGCTACTTGCAATATCGGTATTGGTAATATTGGCTACTTGCAATATCGGTATTGGTAATATTGGCTACTTGCAATATCGGTACAACACTGTTTGTAACATAATGTTATCACTTAATTGCTTGCATCTTGCGATTACTTCTGAGACTAAATTTTTACAGTACTTATGCAATGAATCAGTAAAGACTTTCTAACTTCCAGTACCCTTTTGCTTTTCATACAACACAGATGGATACCATAAGTGACCCTGTAGCACCTATCGATGCCATCTTAAAAAAATGCAATAGAGAACAGCTGATGTTGTTGTACAAGCTACCACAGTTTTCCACTACTGAAGAATTTCTTGGACTTATGGCACAGAAGAAAGGGCAGTTCAAAAAGAAGGGCTTACCAAATATAACACACACTGCAAAATTAGTTCTTCAAGATTGGAACAGGTTTGTTGAGTAACATCTCAACCATTTAGTGGTAGGGCTTAAGAATGAACAATTGCATGAGTCCCTCATCATGTACCGAAAATTCCAGGAAGAAGATATTTTTAGCAGGATGTTTCTGTGTCCTTTCAGCCTGCAGTGTAAACCAGCCAGTTCTTTAGTAGGAACCAAACAGACTTAAAAAATGTTACTCATATTTATTATTTAGCAATTACCTTCCAATATCTTCCAGAATAGCCCTCTTCCTCACCCCCTTCCCCTACCTTTGACATATTTACCATGCCCACTGTTCATGCCACATACAAAATTTTCTCAGGGAACCTTGCATTTAGAGATGATAATGGAAAATTTGTTGAGTCATAGCACTTGCGATCCACAAATTGCAAGTTGCATTCGTGGACGGTGAGTGTAGTACATTGCTTCCTTGGACAAGATGCTTCATCTCAAAATGGTCTCTCTACCCAGGTGTTTAATGGCAGTTTGTAAGTTACCTTTATGGCTGTCGCTACCTGGAAAGATTGTTTCCACATTAGGTTTGCCTCGATAAAGAGTACCATGTGGTATATTTGCTATACGCTATACTTGACTAGGCTTGCCTAGGTATCAGCACATTCACACAATGCCAAGTATTCCAAATATCTAGGAGAAATACAGTACAACCACTGATATCTCATATTCTTTTATACCTTGTTTTCTTTCCAGTGGCAAGATTCCTTACTTCACATCACCCCCTGAGGAACACTCAATGCCTGCTCACATAAGTGCTGAAATTGTCCCTAAGTTTTCAAGTGGTTTCAAGTTGAGCACTGTAGTTAAACAAGATGAGACAATATTGAAAGGTTTGGATTTAATTGCATGTTATTATTTTCTTTTAAGTGGAAAGGAAAGGGGGGCATTTGATTAATAAGAGAAAGTTCAGTAGTAAAAATGTGTGGGTGTGTGTTTGTGTGCTTGTATTTCATTCAGATCAGTGAATTTATTTAAAGATTGACCTGAAGTTCCTCAATGTTAATGATGAGTGGAGAGATGAATTGGTGGTAAGAATGTGCACATTGCATTTATGAAGTTATATATTAAGTCGTGGTAGAGTGGGGTATCACTCAGCTGCACATCCCGGCTAATATCTATGCACAGTCCCCTCATTGTTTGAAAGTATGTGTCCCCCTGCAATTTTCACATCCCGTTCTTTGCAATACACGTGCTTCCTAAAAGTACTGTCAGGGTCCGGGATAGTGGGGACTTCATAAATCGCACATTCCTGACAAAAGTGTTGCAATAGCAACAGTTATTGAATCTACCACCAAGATCTGTCATCTTAAGTATGAGTGATGCTCAATAGTATGACTTCTTTTGTATGCTTCAAGATGTGTCACTGACTGGTCCTGGGGTTGCTGTCGAGATGAATTCTACTGACAGAATACGAGGGGTTGGTACAGAGGAAGAACTGGATATGAAGGTGTCAGAGGATGAAGAAAAGGTCTTGGAGACAGAAGAAGGAGAAGAGGATGATGAAATGGAGGATGAGGAAGAAGATGATGAAGATGAAGATGATGAGGAAGAGGAAATGGAAGGTGATGAAAATGAGGAGAGGCAAGATGAAGAGGTTAGTAACACTAAGATGAACTAAGCAGTTGCCCCATCTTAAATTTCAGACCAAGTGAAATGAAATGCAATTCAATTCACAGCTAGGTCAAAATCAAATCATATCAAATGAAATCAAATTAGAAAGATCAGCCAACCCTTTGTGATATTCTTTTGTTTATTGCTTTTACAGTTATCTTCCATGATGTCTCAGAACATAAATATAGTATATTACAGGTATAGCAAGGATGTATGCTGCATGATTGTAGCAATTTGGCAATAAGAGTATCATGTTATTTCAAAGAACTGTACTTGGATTAACATTGTGGTAGGGGTGGGGGGGTGGGGGTGGGAAGGTATTATGCTCATTCAAATTTGGGTGACTGCATTTGGCCTTCAATTTGATCCATTTTGTGACAGCATTCAGCATTCATTGGAGGGCATGAATTTAGGGTAACAGTTGACAGTTGCAAAGTTTGATAGACCTATAAAATAATTAAATTACTTGTATTAGGGGTAGAAAGGGGGAGATAGGAGAAGGGGCCTGTTACATTCAGGGGAGGATAATGGGCGGGGGAATAATGAACATCATAAGTTATTTTATTTGTTAAGCTGTTTCAGTAAATTTATCCCCTTACATCTGGCAGCTATCTCATAAGTTTTACCGACTTTTTAGAGAATTGCAATAAGAGTCAAAAATTACTGTCTTTTCCTTGTAGCGTTAAGTAGTAAATTGGTCGCAGTGTTTCCTCTACATCTACTGTAACTTTGTGTTCTCTTTTGCAGACCTGAAGGTTTGGCATGCTTTCCACATAGGTCAGTTGCTTTGAGTTTGGGTGGAAGTTTGTATATTTTACAAGTAATTTTGCCTTTCTCCTTTGCAAGGGTCAGGAACTAGAAAAGTTGATGGTAGACCTACCAACATCAGAACAATCCCCAGCAGAGGAAGCCAAAGCTAGAGGCAGAGTCTTGAAGCAGTTGGTAGAAGCCAAAGCCAATCAGAAGGCCACACGGGTCCCAGTGGGAAACCAGCAGCTAGGCAAAGCTCAGAAGCAAGCCTTTAAGAAAGTCCTGAAGAAGAGGAGACGTGCAGGTATGGCAAAACTTCTTTTAATTAAAGTATACGTGGGAAAGGTCATACCTTCAGACTGCGTTAGCCCACCATCCCCCAAGATACGTCTGGCTGGGACATTTTCTTCTACATTTGTAGCCAGCATGCCTCTGCTTGAAACAAATGTTGGAAATGCCCGTTTTGGAAAGCTAACAAACAGTAAATTTCATTTATACTATACAGCTTGCCATATGTCTCTAAAAGGCGTTACATTAACAAATAACATACTTCAGGTTTGCAGCCTTCTAAGTAATCTAAAACATGTTATGCTTATAGATCATTTGGTGTCCCCATTGAGTTCTACTCCAGGAGCTTCAGATATAAAAGTAAACATTTGTTACAGTAATAAAAGAGGATGAAGAATTTAGAAGGAAGTATGGTGAGGTCATCAGATGGTAAGAGAGGTTAAAGACCTACACACCACCCCAAATCACATTTTCTCGTAACTGAAAATGTGATGAGTTAGTTAGTTAGATGAGGTTTAACGTCCCAGTTCCCAACCAACTGGTTCAAGTCGAGACGACCACGGCCTTTTTTCCAGTTGTGGCTCACTGGCTTGTTTTTCCTACTCCATTGCTTATGCTGAGCACCAAGCACAAAGGCAGTAGGTTCCATTTTTAAAGTCTTTGGTATGACCCGGCCAGGATTTGAACCCTAGACCTTCCGGCTGCAAGTCGGATGCTTTAACCACTTGGCCACTGCAGACAATGTGATGAGACACAATTTTGTTGGACTACTCAGGGCATGTAAAATACCTTGGTGAATTGTTCTTTTATGTGCCATAGATCTTTAAAAGATGACTCCACTTTCACCATATGTGTAAATAGGTAGAATGGTATTATTGCCCTTTCAGGTTTAAAAGGATGTGCACATGTGCAGTCCAGTCTTCAAATATGCTCTTGTTATATCAAAACTTGAAGGTAATGGATTCATATTAGTGCTGTCCTAAGCATTGGTTGCACTATGCTTAAGAGAATAGTCTAGACCTTTAAAATGTTACAAAAAATTGAATGTAAGAATTCTTGTGAAACTTTTGTTCAGTTTGTTTGGTTCTTGAGATATTAGCAATTGAAGTTGCCTCACTTTCTAGCAAAAGTGAGCTTGTAGAAAGCAGTAGTAATGCAATGGCTTCTTGTTTACAATCAATGCTTTGTTTTCTCTTAAAAATTTCATTCAGTGTTACACTACAAAAGAACATTGCTTTGATTCTCTGACTGCATCCTGAAATTTTGTAAACTTTAATATTCACTTATTGCAAACTAGTAACCTATACCAGTCCAAGGTCAGAACAATGGATAACAAATTAAGGAAAGACATAAAATTGGTTGTTGATGTGAAGCCATGGCATAACCTCTGCTTGCTTCAAGTTCACCTTTGAATGAAAACATGATAACAGCTTTCAATATTTCAAGAACTAAAGACAGGAGCTAAATGGAAGTTTGACCAGAATGCTGAGATGCAGATACTCTTTAACATATCAAAATAAAATAGACTATTCTTTGAAATATCCTACTTTAACAATTTCCAAAACAAAATCCCTTACATTCAATTTTACACTACAAAAGAATAGTGTTGTGGTTCTCAGACTACATCATGGGCATTGACGTTTTGTGAACTTTACAAGTATTGACTTATTGCAAACTAGTAACTTAATCCAAGGTCAGAACAATAAATGAAAAATTAAGAAACAACATGAAATCTGTTATGGATGTGAAAACATGCCATAACCTTTGCTTGCTTCAAATTCACCTTCAAATTAAAACATGATAATTTCAGCTTTCAACTGAAAAGAACTGAACACAGGAACCAAATGGAAGTTTGACCAGAATGCTAGATGTAGAAACTCTTTAACACTTCAAAAATAAATGAGACTATTCTTTGATATATATATTGTTCAATAATTCCTAAAAAAATTCCTCCATTAGCAAAATATTTGAAGCCATTGCATTTGACCCAGATTTGCTGAAGGTCATTGAGGTACTCGAGCCTTTCAATTGATCATTAACTTTCAACTTTTGTTGCTAAGGAAAATGAAACAGTAACTGTGACTTCTCAATTTCATTCTGTTTTACCAGATAAATTGGCTACCAACTTATCAGAAGACCTGACCAAGGCTATGAGTGCACTAGGAAAGTCTGGTGATGACTCTTACAGCTTTGATACCATATTTCAATGAGAATTTTGTGACAGTAAAAGGGAGATTTTATGGTGTCTCGAAAGTATTAAGGTCAGATGTCAGAATGAGATGTGACACTAGCAGTGGACTTTACTGGAAAGTAACCTTTTGACCTGGTGATGTTTGTTAGGTTATCCTCATGATGAATGTAAATGTTTGCCAGTTTGAAGGGAGAAGTGGCAAATTGATCGGAGTGAATTGTTAATGACATGTGCAGGTATCAGATCGTACTCTAAAGTAAAGTGGGTCTTTTGACATTAAAGGCCGGTGCACACTACAGTATAGCACTATAAAACTATGAAGTTGAACACTGTTTAAGTTTGAGCTGTGTCTGTGATTGGCATGGAAAAGCAAGGGAAGAGCAAATATGGTTCTTATAGCTTTATAGCAGGTGAAAATTTTGAAGTATAAACCAGCCTTTAGTAATTTCCTATGTGTTAACACATCCAACTACTTTAAACTTCAATTTAGTCCTTTCAGCACTGTTAATGTGCTGTCCCATGTATGAACAAATGCAACTTACTTTGAAACACAAACCAGTGTCCTCTTGACAATATGATGCAAGTCCAGTTGGGCTCTGAAATATATTGGTTTATTGTATACACCATAGCTTTGCACTAGCTGAATAGGGTGTGAGTTTAATCATGTGCTAATGCTGACCTGTTAGACTTTGATTCAGTTTAATGATGTTTCTATCTCTGATGCCTTTGTCCCAATATTCTGTGTGGTTTTTTACCAAAAGGCTTGTGTTGTTTATTTGTTGCTAAGCACATCCTCTACTGCAGTTAAAGGGATATGACAGTGACAAAATATGAAAGTTCATAAACTCAGGGAAGCCTTTTTCTCTTATTACTAGTGTAAACCATCTCAATAGCATGTTGCATTTGGAAGTTATGAACTGTCAAGGAAACATACATTTTACAGCAGTGCATTGCATTATGGGAAAATCTGTGCTATCATACAGGCACAACATCTCTAGTATATGTTTACAATCCTAGCTGATATAAATGAAAGATGTAAATATTTTTAGAGTTGTTAGCTTTATTTATGTAAAGAATTAAGTCCAGTCTATGATGACTGCTACTCAGTGCTTCAATGGTGTCAAGTTTCAAGTTCAAATAGGCCCATAGGAATATCTTAAGTTATGAACATAATATTGGTGTGGGGTTGGAAAGACATTTGATAAAAAAGATTCTTTCATTTAAGATCCTCTTAAATTGTTACTGGAATATTTTACAGGAGAGAGTACAAGGGTGATACTGGTTTGTTTCCACGCCAAATGGGATTTCTTTACATGTGAATACATCACACTTAACAGTGTCAAGTAAAATAATCTTGCTTTCTCTGTTAAAGGCATCAGTCGTGCTGTTTCATGTAATACAGATAATGTTTAAGACTAACACGTGATGTATGTGTTGCTTAGCTAACAAATGCAAAGACAGGCAAATTTCTTCAGGGGATGAAGAAAATAAACTGATATAATGGAAGTGGATTTATTAAATCTCCATGGCTCTGTAAGACTTGAGTGTTTCAAGGTGTTGATAATAATGTCAGTGCATCCCAGTTGGTGTGGTGCTGTAAAAGTGGTGATGATATGCATGCACAGCAATACTTAGGAAATCGTAGTAATACAGTGAATGCTAAATGGGGGAATGTTGAACCATCAAAAGGGTTGCACAACTGGGTTCCGGGACAACCTCCCCTTGGGCAATTCTCCCCATACAATTTTCCTTGGACAAGTGACCTCTTGGAAAATTCCAAATTTTCTGGTGGAGGATGTTGTCTGTGGTGGGGGGTAATTGTCATATTTTGGAATTGTCCAGGGTCCCAGATGGGAATGTCTGAGAGAAATTTTTTGCGGGGCATGTCATCTGGGGGAGTTGAGCGAGGGGGAGTATCAGTGTGGGCAGTTGTCTGGTCACTTCAGAGTGACATTTGCGAAACATTGCTATAGCATGACCTTTGTCATTGTGACAAATGTTACTGATACTGGCATTTAAGACTCTGCGATCATGTTCTGTAGTGTTGATCAAAATACTTAAATTTAGAGAAACTGGTAAGACATTTTCAAATAAGTGGAAACACTGTGGGATACTCGTTACGGATAATGGCAATATGTAACTGCAATCTTCTAGATTCAGTTTTTCAAATAATGGAGGCACCTTATTACCCCACATTCAAATTTTGTGAGCCTTTTACATACATACATTATGAATGCTAGGCGTCTGATCATTTCTGCCAACAGGGACATGTAGTTAATAGTCACAACTGATATAGGCAAGCCCAGTATATTAATTAATCCATATGCATATCAATAATGTTTAAGTTTTGAACTAAGGTGCACTTGTTAAAGTTATGCCAAAACATGGAGAACATTGTCTTCTTGTATCCTTCAAGAAAGCTAATTTGCAATAAATTATACTGAAGATGTTATTAGGCTGAAAACTTGTTATGTGTCAGTTATTTCTCTGTTTGTATGCTTTCATTCTTAGGTTGGTCTTATTAGGCGAAGGGAGTTGTTAAGCGCAGGTCACACTACAGTGATTTCGGATCAGATTAAGTTTGGATTTTTTTGAATTTTAGTTAGAATCTTCTCAATCTCTGGTCGGAGGGAACCAAAAATTTGCCAACCTATGTAAATATTTGATTTGTATCACATGACTATGAAAAAGAAATGTATACTAATTATTTCGTGACGTTGCATCGACAGACAGCTTTTATCGGACTACGCGTAGTCCGATAAAAGCTGTCTGTTGATGTGACGTCACAAAATAATTAGGTTACATTTCATTTACATAGTCCTCTGATACAAATCAAATATTTACACAGGTTGGCCAATTTTTGGTTCCCTCCGACCAGAGATTGAGAAGATTCTAACTAAAATTAAAAAAAATCAGACCGTAATTTGATCCGAAATCACTGTAGTGTGACCCGTGCTTTAGGCTGGAGCCATATCTGTCAAACAATACAGGCTTGAAAATAATTTCATGCCTGTAAGGTATCAAAATTTTATATGCAGGTTTTTGTGTTCACATTGTTGAACATCCATTGCTCAGTAATACTTAAGGTACTGATGTTATGACAAAGTTTGAAGTGAGCTGCATCACTAACAAGGGTGAACCCTTTATCACTTTTCTTGTTTAAATCCATTGTACATTTACTTTTAAAGGGAAATATTGGGTTCAAAATGCACCAGCCTGGTATGCAAAGAAAACAGCTTTAATCACTTTTAAACCATTCCTTCTTACCAATTAACTCCAGCAAGAGCTTTATCTCCTTAAAGTATTAGGCATTACAAGAGTTGTGGAAGTTGCATCATTTGAATTTTTAAAGTTTGGGCAAACAACTTATTCTTGAGCAACAATTAAGTGAAGTTCTTTCTGTGAGAACCTTATTTCTTGCAGAGAAAGCTACTGTACTCCCTTATTTTGAATTATTGGTCATTCTGTATCTATAAATACTGATTTTAAAAATATGAAAATTTTCTGTAAAACAAACGCAATATTTCCCTTTAAGTAATCTAATCCCATCATATTCTAATCATAATCTTCAATAAGTAAGGACTATCTCCTTTGGGAAAAGGTGTTGGAGTCTACCTTTTGTTCATAAAATTAGGAAGATTCTGTATAATTCCTGAAATAGTTAAACAAGTATCGATGTTAAATAATTTCGATGAAGTTACTCTGAGCCTTTAAAAACGGTGGCGCATGGTGTGAAGAAAAATAATTTTTTTTTGTCCTAAAATCTGGGAAGGGCAACGGGGTGAATTTATATCGAGGAGGTTGAAGATGTAGCAGAAGATGAGAACCATTGTCTTCACTAATGTCAATATTTCTTTTAGTCTACAAATTTCGAGAGCCAGACAGAAATAAGGGTATATGCCCCTACCCCACTTTTTGATGGTTTGAGGACAAAGCTTACCAATGTTCCATCGACTCTATATTGTCAGCTTTACAGTTGAGATTGATGATACTAGTCAGAATATGTGAACAATATGGTCACAAAAATGTGAGCACTGAATGTGAACTCTGTAAGCACAGAGTATGGACACAGTGTGAGACACAGTGTGAAAAGTTGTGAATATTATAAAATATTTTAACATAACGTGAACTAAAAAAGTGAGTGCTGTATTTGTACTTAAACATTTAATTAAAGCAGAGGTTGGAACCTCCAGCCTGCGGGCTATATATATAAGGCCTGTGAGAACATCTGATTCGGCCCGGGAGACATTTTCAAGTGTAATTTTTAAAATCATGAAATAATTATTTGCAATCCACCATTAACCAGCTTTGCATTTGCAGAATATTTTACATATGTAATCAGAGCCGGATTTTCCTTCAGGGGGCCCATAACCTATCATTTGAGGGGGCCCCTTACGGGTCACTAGTTGTGGGGCGGGACTGTAATGTTAAACTTTCTACAAAACTGAGCACCAAAGCTTTTAAAGGATTTTGGCTAGAATGTCCCAATGGAATGCCTAAAATGTATGGTTCTTCCCAGGTCATGTAAGTTGCATTCAGGCATTTCTCTTTAAGATTTTTTATCACGAATAAACATTCTCTTTTGTAAAACTATTATGGAGAGAAGGAGTAGAACTTAACATTGCAAGATCTGCTTGGTGTACTTTAACCGTTGTTTCTATGTATGAAACGAAAAATATAGTTATCATATATAAATGGCACGGGTAGACATCCGTTGGTTTGGAATGACCCAATTTTATTTGTAGCCGAAGTATATATGCTTCAGCAACTCCATACTGGGATAGTCACCCTGCCAAGCAAAAACGAGCAAAAAAAGGCCATTGCCTGATCATATTCACACAACAATTTCGGATTTTTTTATTCTGTTTTAAAAAACTACTTCAATCCATCATGTTGCTTTAAGTTACCTGTTAAAGTTGTATGTTTCTTGATTTATTTCTTGCAAATTCATCAACAATAGATTCAAATGAAAGTGATCTAGATAATTCACATTCAATTGACAGAATAAAGCATTCAGTCTTTCTTGATTTAATGTTGAACGGTAACAATTCTTTGTCCGCGCTAGTTTTGAAAATGAACGTTCGGCTTCACAGACTGTCATTGGTAAAGTGAGAATTAAGCAATTGCCACATTTGGGAACAAACTTAGTGTAAGCGAATGTTTGTTTTAAATAAGCAAGCATTTCTCTGAGGGACTTTTTACATACGTCTTTGCCGTGCTAGAACAGTATTCTTTGCTGTATTGTTGGCAATGATTTGTACATTCATTTTCACAAGCGATTTTCGAAATGAAAGCTGAATATTCTTTAACCTCATTGACACAATGCTCATCCAAGTCATCTTTATACTTCTTGATCAATTTATTTGCTTCTGAAAGAATCTTTTCATCATCTTTTATTCCTGCGGGATGCAGCAAAAAGGAAAAGTCTGAACAGATTTGCTTATAAGCAAAGCTTCTTTGGACAAGAGAAGGCTGAATTTGATCAGCAATAGGAAGAAAGGCCTCAACTTTCATCTTTTCATCTTTTGCGATCCAGTAAGTGGGACATTTTGACTAGATGACTCGTCAAAGAATGTTTTCCTTTTCTTAGATCTGTGATTATCTAAGTAATATGTTTGCGAAACATGTGTCATCTTATTCTTGGCACCCTCTCGACATCTTCAAAATGGTCGCGCAAGTTCCCAACGAAATCTTGCAAAGCTTCAAAAGATGCACATGCTGCATGCCAGTCAAGTTCTGGTCTTTGAAGAAATTCGCTGGTTCTTTGGAATCTAGTTAAAATCCTTTCCCACAATTCACACAGAAAGGCAACTTCTAATGTGGCAAACTTATCACTTAGCGACTGGGCCGTGGTCCTTGTTTCGGCTGTTTCAGTTTTGTTATTAGCAAGAGCTCTCAAATGATCAAAATACTACTTGTAGTTTCTTGAGAGTCCCTTCAATGATTTTGAATGACAATGCCATCTGGTTGCAGAGTTGTAATCGAGTCACTATATTCGTGACACGAGTCACCATTTGCCAAACTTTTAAGTGACTCGAGTCGAGTCATTGACTGGAGTCACTGTACTATTTCAATGGGGAAATCACTCCCGAATTCTCGCGAGTCACTATCATTTCGAGAAGAAGTGACTATCATTTCGAGAAGGAAAACTTGATATATTACCTTGTTTCAGCTCGAAACTGTGACTTGGCCGTCAGTACTTGTGTCCACAATGTAGGCTATGGTACGTTCCTCTCGTAGGCTATGCGTACCATTAGTACATGTAGAGCTCTTTCATCTACGTATGATCACACATACCAGATCGTCAATCACCATAGTAGCGTATACTTTAAGTTAATACACGGGATCACGCAGAACTATGCACCCACGTGACATTTTTCAATAACAGCTCCCCAGTGTTGCACCTATTACAAGCGTCTGCCTGACCCCGGTTATTTCAAACTACAAGAAATTTTCTGTCATGTAACAATAGGCCTACCTTACAGAATCTATGCATGGGAGCTATGTTTGGTTAGGAAGAAAAAAGGGCATAATTTGTACTCTTACGTAATCAGGAACAAATATGAGAGCTAGCCAAAAATTACGAGCGTGCATGGAAATTTTCGGGGGCCCCCTAAAAGTAAAAATATCGGGGGCCCTTAACTTGTAGGTTACCTCGATTACTGGGTAAATCCGGCTATGTAAGCATTACATAATGTAATGCTTTTACAAGTATAGGAGCCAAATGGATCACACACGAAGCGCATGGTAGCATGCACCGGGAGCTGACCGGTATGTGAGAACTTTGTTTGGCCCGCGAATGATTTTGTCAATATGATTATGACACTTGAGAGGAAAAAGGTTCCCCACCGCTGTACTCTCAACTTTAATCGACTTTTATCTTCTCCGCAGGGCCGGATTTACCTTGTGGGGGCCAGAACAGTTTGGGGGGCCCTTTCAGGATTAGGCCCACTATCCAAGCGGAGCGCCACCATAGTTGGCGCGTAGCGTGCAAGAAAATTTTGGCAGAAAGTGCTTCCCAGATTATTGGAAGTAGCAATTCCCAGACTTGCAAGTTACATCTAAACATTTTTAATTTTGAAATCTCATGTTCTGGAAATTGACTATTGTCACAGTTAATATGTAATTTCTTTTTGTTTGTGTTTTTACGATGTTTTATCTAATGCCCCTCCAGGAATCAATAATCCGTTTTCCGTGTGAGAAATGTCTTCCCGATTTGCACAATGTGCACAGGTCATATCATTTTAATTCCTTTTATTGAATGGTGACTTCAAATTTTAACTACATGAAAATTCAAATGGGCGATTCATATTTACCGATGGTTCGATGATTATGGAAACAGGGTTCATGGGCTGAAGACTCCATCGGTTGGCCACAGTGAAGTGGACGTGAATCACATGATCGGTCTGTGGTGATAGCTAGAACGTCATCCAAATATTTATAGGGATGCCAATTTGTTTTGAGCAAAACCGACAATGAAAAAAAAAACCACTGAATTGTTATTTGTGGTGTTACGTGTGAGAAAAGTTACGCAAATGCCATAGAATAAAGATCATGCATCCTTATAGGCCCCATGTTTGTACGAAAAGACAACTTTTATCCGGTGTGGATTTCTGAACAGAGGTAATTTACATGTTGACCATCGACGGACGGACGGTAAGGCATTTTATGTCTCCATTTTCGACACCCAAATGTGGGGGCCCCTGAATGTGGGGAACCTGAGCCCCGGTGGGCCCCGTCGTAAATCGACACTGCTTCTCCGTTGTAATAAATTTATGGAATATCCCCCCCCCCCCCCCCGAGAACAGAAACATGTAATGTATCTATCCGGCAGATTTTGCGATTTACCGTAAAAGCAAGTTGAAACAAGAGGTTAAGCAGAATACGTCACAAATAGGATATTTGTTGTATTTTTCAGACATCAGCTTCTTTTGAAATTTGACATTTTACAGCTCTTGATGAATAATTGAAAAGTACGATCTGCTGTGTTAGACATATAGATCCCAAGATTGAAAGCTCTGCAGTATTGCTGGGAGGCTGCATAAGTGGGTGTTGCTCACGGATAACATGAAATATAATTGTCTCTTTTATTTCTCTTGAAAGCCATATCTGTATGTTTGACATTTTAATACTAATCTTACAAAAAGGTTTTATTGTCTCTGCCTTCTTTGTTAGCCTCACGTCACGTACACGAAGATGTAAGATTTTTTTAGATGCTAGAGATTTTTGAAAGGTCTTTTAAGATGCTAGAGAATTTTGAGAGGTTTTTATGTAGATGCTATTTAGGTTTTTAAAGGACAAAGAAATAGGTCATGTGCGTTATTTGTCAAGCTAGTGGATGGCAGGAGTCTGGGTGTGTGTTATATCTTTGTTTTGTTAGCCACTCACATCGCGGTGACAATATGGTATGTTAAATGGGTAATATGATGTCACTGCAGCAACAAGGCAAGACACAAAGAAATGGACAGTGGGGTGCAGCTACATTTGGAGGAGGTGGAGATGGGGGTTCTTTCTAGTCGTCACTTAGGCCGTTGAATATACTACATGCGGTGGACTATGAAATATATACAAGAGCATAGCGCTCAATGGGTGTAGTATTGTAGCGTAGGTTAAGTGGTAGTACTAGGCTCTCCATAAGACCAAAAACAAGTTGCTGCGCCCTCCAGACCTGCCCAAAAGGGCCGTCAGGCGGGCGGTTTTTTTTTTTTTGCTCCCAAGAGAGCACAAGGCAATGAAACTTATGGACATATGTTTATAGGATGAACTATTAGTGGTTCATTGTTAACATAATAGCATGACAATGAGATGTCAAGTGTTTTTATATCCCTTCCAATCCCACACTCCACAGAAGGCCGAGAAGACAGCGCTCGTGTCGTTCCTCACTCTCCCTGACCAGGCCGGGGTCGTGATGTGATATGCTGCTTCCCGGAAGTCAATCATGTCGCACAGACAGGAAGCACAGTCTTGAACTTCGCAAGCAGTTGTTGTGGCTTAGAAGCCCCACTACCAGGCGCGGATCCAGGATTTTGAGAAAGGGGGTGCACACAGCGTCGGCTGAAGGCTCGAAGCCACGGTGGGGGGTTTCGGGGTCCTCCCCCAAGAAAATTTGAATTCTAGATGCGCTTAGATGCGATTTCCCAGCATCTGGAAAGCATATTTTCCATATCTATTTGCTCATATTTTCGAAGTATTTAAATCGTTGGTCAAAAAATCGTTGGTCAAAAAATCGTTGGTCATCGTAAAAGCGGGGAGGCGTGCGATGGGTGAAATGGGCATGAAGATGAGAGCATGTTATGGTATAGTATCAGAGATATTACTGCTTAAAAGTGCCCTTTTACTCATATTTTTTACTAAAAATGAATACATTTCAATATTTAAGTTTCCTTTATTCAATATTCCGTTTTCATCTACCAGTGTCATTTTTTTGTGTACTATTGAGGCACTTGAGTACCAATTTTGTGAAGATGGAAGATCTTGTGTGGCTCTGAAAAGAGATCATTATTGCTCAAACTTGTCTTGTAGTGCCAAAACTTGTATTTTGTAGTAATAAAAATGAAATTATTGATGTTTTAGCTGTTTAGGGTCTGTATCAATGGAAAACTTGTCTGCTTTTAAAATTTTCAAAATTGGTGTGTGTGTCATAACAATCCACTTTTCTTTCAATAGCAGAGAGATCAGTAGATCTATTTATTCAGTTGAAGGTGAATATTGGGCATTGAAAATGATCCTAGAGGCCAAAATTTCCCGAAGAAAAACAAAGAAATTGGGAATTTACAGTACCACTCATTTCATGTAGGTTTGAATCTGGGAGTCCAAATTTTCCCCACGTACTACCTGGTTGGCGCAACAGAGCCTATCTTGAGCCAAATCAGCCAAAATGATCAAAATGGCGGCCATTTTGAATTGGCTGGCTACCCCCTTGCACATGAAAGAAAAAAAGTGGAGCGCATACTTTTCTGATTTTCTGATGTCTACTCTACATCTTATCAAAGTTTTACCAAATATAGCAGAAAAAAATGCAACAAACCAAAACGTCCCTGACTATATATGGGCCATTCAGTGCAAGGTATTGCAGTATATACCGTATTAGGAACAAAACGTACACATTATCCTAAAAATTTAGGCTTAACCAGAGACACTGCCACACTAGCCTGCGTATAGCGCCTCTGTGGCTGCCGCCTACTTAGGCTGCCGCCCTCCTTGGTTTTTTCACAGCGATGAGCTGAACGAGAAAACTTCGTGCGCTCCGCGGGGTACTGCCACACCTGCCCCAAACTGACCTTATATGGCATTCAAATTTACAGCAGTATGAAATGTGTGGGTTCAATCTGTGAACAATTGCCGGTTTGCATAAGACGTTGTTATGCCTACGATCTGATAAATGTAGCTATCTAGCTAGTGTACTAACAGACTAAGTTTTGTATTTCCCTAGCTTTTTAAGCAAAGTAGGGCTTGAATCACTTCCCATTATCTCAAATTTGTAAGCAGTTTATTGAGTATCAGTCTTTGATTAGACATCATGGGTTGCGCACCGTCATGAAGTGTTACGTAATTGTCTTATCAGAACTCTACGACTTATTTAAAGTATCACTTTTAGCAATCTAAGAGGCTTTAACTTCATACCTAGATGATGAGTTCTTTACTAGCCGATCCGTGGTCACAGTTTGCTAAGATATGGTCACTAGGTCTGGAAAGCCTTCGTAAGAGGGTTGGAGCCAGGGGGCATGACCATCGTCGGGGAAGACTTCCCCTCCTGTCGATGATTTTTTAGTTTCGTCGGAGAGCCTTAGTAGTTACGATAAAGTATGATACTCCTCGATGATGAGTATCTCGAAGAGGGCAAATTCTTTATAACAAAACCAAAATTTTCGGCTATACACTTTCAATGTTTTTTTTTTTTTTTCATAATTTCTTCCCATAAAGCTAAATTGTAAATTGTACATGCCCGTCTCTCATATAACCAAGTAGCCTACAAGTGTACTACACAGTTTTCTGTTAAGTTCGCGGCAAATTTCATAATCAATTGCATTGGCCTGGTTTTTGTCTTGTATGTGGCACACCGGTAAACCTTTCGCGGGATTTGTCGGGATTAACTATTCACCGCATGTTATCTCCGTATGTGCCTTGTCAGACGGCCCGGCCAACAGTTCCTGAGGCTAATAAATATCTCATTGTTCCTGTAAAGCAGTTTGAATGAACTTACCCTTAGAAGGCCCATGCAACCCGTAAAATCTTCTCTCGTTCCCACCTATAACCAATTTGCACCCTTGAATCCTTTTGCGCGGATCCAGTACCATTTGAAGATTTTAAAATCCTTTATTGTATAATGTCCACAATTTTGTGAGAACCCAAGGGCATCCGGAGTCCCTCCTGGTTCCCACCGGGGCGCAGGGGTAGCGCCAGAATTTGTCCATCAAAAGGCCAAGCTCCCCTACGGGTTTCTGAGAGCGAAAATTCGAAAATTTTGGGTTTCTACGGAAGGATTTACCCTAATTTAAAGCAAAATCAAGTAAATTGCCGGGGGGGGGGGGAGGGGACTGCGTCAGACTATATATTTTATCGTACCCATTGAGACTCCCAGGAGAAATTGGAAGATTTCCTCTACGGCCCTTCCCCAACGAAGGGGCATAGCCCCATGTCGCCGCCTGGTGCATACACGGTCAGGATGTTGTGGCTGGATCCCACCAAGGGCCATAGTTCGGGTTTCTAAGTT
The DNA here is from genome assembly GCA_029531755.1 of Holothuria leucospilota. Lineage (NCBI taxonomy): Eukaryota > Metazoa > Echinodermata > Holothuroidea > Aspidochirotida > Holothuriidae > Holothuria > Holothuria leucospilota. The sequence continues at coordinate 53,871,510 of CM055962.1, read as the reverse complement.
TGTGCCCCAAGTGCTCTTCTAGTTCGAAAAGTCTTGAACACCACTGTCGTCACTGGGTTAGTGTGGTCTGCACGCCCCCTAAGACGCCTGTCGAATTCACAAGGATATTGCATTGTTCTTGCATACGTTTTTCATTTTTCAGTAAAAGATGGCTTTGAAGGCCCAAGACCGCTTTTTTCTCTCTGCAACAAAGGAGGTTGAAGGTTAATAATAGTTAAGGCCAATGATGTCCTTGTTACACAAAGGTGGGATGACCCCCACCCACTGTTTTACTCAGATGGGATGATTTTATGCTATTAATTAGTCGGTCGGCTGTACAGTCCTACCACACTCCAAGGTTTCCAAATTGTTCTGTCCACACCCGTGACCAGGTTGTCCCACGGGGAGTGTCACATCTTTGATTCGAAGGGAACGTGGGGTAGATTTCGTACCATTTGAAAAAATTATGAATTTTCAGGGGGTACGGGTCCCGATCCAGGGGTAGGTTACAGTGAGAATTTGGGGGTAACAAAAGGTGACTTAGATATAACTGTTGCAGTATTTTGCAAATTTTGAAGTAAATATATGTCTAAGAGTTGACTTGAGCGGAACTATATGCGGGACGGGGTTGGTTAGTACACCCTCTTGACCCCCCTCTGGTTCTGGACCTGTTGGCGTCACTGCCCCTGCTAGTAGCCTACGAGAGCCTCACTAACGTTCTGAAAAGACTCCTACACTCCTTTTTACATTATTAGATTTATTGCATCCTGTGTCTTTCACTATCGAGTCTAGCAAACTTCTTTTAACAGGTGATGACAATTGTATAATACGGTTTGAAGGAAGTGTACAGACAGCTGATTCTGTACTCAGAGGCTTTGCCTTCAATTAGTTAAACACTTTCTTGATTTCCAGTTTCACTTGATATTTATCTCCTCTGACACTTTCCCTTCTCCAAAGCCATTGATGGTGTTGCCCGATTGAATACACGTTGCTGGAACGTACATGGCTCACCTTACTGTCTTAGCATATTTGCTCTCTGTACCGCAAGTGTGAGAGAGTTGTGAAGCCAGGAACTGTGTATTAATGGGTACTCATGACTTCGTTAGTGCTCTAATCTACGAGAAGACCAAAGCAAAGAATACGACAAAAGAAATTAAAAAGGATAAAAAGACAGGTTCACTTTAACGAGAAATTAGGAAATGTTGGTAAAACTTGCTTAGCTATTTATTCTCATGATCGTTTTCTCTAAATGTAATATAGAAATTCTACTAAAAGATCGACTACACAGTTACAGAATGACATTCCACTCTTCAAGTCTTTAAGTCACATTTTTCACCCAATTAGAGTTAATTACTACGCAGGGCTGAGCAGAATTTCAGTTGATTTCTATACTCAGAAGAAGATTGATCATTTAGTCAGGAGTCATTGTCACTCTACATAATTACGAGAGTCCATAACTTTCTTGTCACCAAGCAAAATTATATTAATCCGTTAGTAAAGTAAAATACATTCTTTGCAAATACATAACATATCTTTGATGTTTCTTACTATGCAAGTCTTCCATCTTTTGACTTTTTAAGAGGTTTTTTTTTCTTTTTCAAAGTTACTGCTATTAATTTAATAGTTTATGAAAAGAAAGATGCAATTGAATTTCGTTATTTTAGGACAGTAGATCCCATCCCAATAATTGTTGCTACGTAGTTTCAATGGTTTCTTCAAAACCAGGGTTGTAAAATGCATATAAAGTGAATGCCTTTTGCGGTTGTTATGTAAAAATCAAAGGTCTTGCTCTAAACGCCCTTCATTGCCATGATGTTTACTAGGACGCACTTCTGCGGTAGTTCACAACGAGATCACGCTCTTCCGAATGCGTGCAAAACTAATTACTTACAGAATTCTCATCATAAGAATGGTCTGATAAACACTCTTTTGAGCAAATGCGAAGGGAGTGTAATGTAGTTTTGTAAACTGTTTGTAATCCGAACATTCATTGTAATTTTTTTCATTTGTAAGTTGTTTGTACGAATTATCATCATAGCTGAATATAAAGTAGCTTACACTTGATTGCTATTTAAAAAAAAAAATGACAAATATAACGTAATGACAAATGGAAAAGGGGTTAGCTCCGCCGGTGCAGGATTAATGGGGGAAGTGGTGCATACACATAGGGTTTCCCCCAAGGTAAAGTATTAAAAGTATACTCAAAATACGTTTAAGCTATAGTTTCTCATCAGAAACAGGAGATCAGTGTGTGATTCCAAGTTAGTAACAAGACACGAAAAGTGCGATTTTTGGGGATCTAGAAGGTAGTTAGGTAAACAGGTAAACTTTTGTTAGTAGACTGCGGTCCAACTGATAGTAGGTGCTTTGCCAAAGTGTCACGAAGTTTGCCCTTCCGAGTCCACCCCCGCGCCACTGGGGTCCAAGGCAGCCGCGCCATGAAGCCTGATTGGCACCCTTTCCAACATATCGGCCTCACGTATGGTATATAGACGTAGAACTGCGGTCGATAATCTGCGTGTCAGGTTACGAAATTTGTCTTGGCTGAAGCCAATTCTCTCTAGTATCCCCCGCCGGCAATGGAATATTCCTGAATCACCGCCACTGAGCTATATGTAGATCAGTGAGTGATCAGCGCCTTACCTGCGCCTGGTTTTAGAATGAAAACAAAAGACAAATAGCCTGTCTGTTGAATTTGTTTCCCTCATGGCATGTGGGCAGGGGCTGTTATACGGGTATTTTCCTCAGTGAGATGGCTTCTCCATCACTTGCTCTCCGGCCATATCGCCAATGTGATTTCTTAAGGTTTCCGTAAGGCCCCAAATTTCTTCTATGCCCACTTTCAAAATTCCACTGGTCAGTCGAACTAACAGTTCGAAAATTATAAATAGAATAATAAAGCCTATATACCTTATGCATTGATTTCATGCGAAGTCTTCTTGTAGGGTAAACAATGAAGCACATTGTATGCACGACGTAGATTTCGTAGGCGCACGTAGTGGACTTACTCACGTATCCGACAGGTACACAAATCAGCTGTCTCAATTTTGTTTGTGAAGTTGCAATGATTCGCACCTATCTCCGCGGAGGGCGCACTTCCTGTTCTGTGACGTCATATGCATAATGTCTATTGCGATAAATTTGGAAAGGTTATCTAAGCCGACTGAGAATGAAAAAAAAATAAATAAATAAACAGTAGACAAAATATCCCTCCGTTGGACCAGATGTAGATTCTGCCGGGTTGTAAAAGCAAGGTTTCCGGACACTACCCAATTTCCACCCAGATGATGTCCCAACCCCTTTTACAGTTTTATCTCTGATGAATAGACTCGGTCAATTACAATCCAGACAATTGCCACCCGGGACAATTTGCCGGTCAGTTGTCTAGGGGAAATTGTCATGTTTGGAAATTGTCCGGGGAAGTTGTCAAGTCAAGGTTTTTAAAGGCGCAAACCGTCTTTTCATGATTACATTGCACTTAGTTAATTAAAATAAGTTTTCCGTAAATATATCTTCGGAACCGGTGAAGAAAATTATCGAGCAAGGCCAAAGCGAAGAAGTGAAGTGCCTGAAACAGGCCCATTGTCAAGGGGGGGGGGTTCTCCCCGTCCTATAAATCACACCCTAGAAAACTTTTAGTAACACATTAACTGTTGATTCAACATATTCTTAACATAAATTTGGCTTTAAAATATCCTTCCCGAGCTATTTCTACCTCTTAAACACCAGGCTTGTCTGATCACTATCCTGGTCTGACATTACATCCAGTAATAGGCCTACATTCATATCAAAACTCCCAAATGGCAAGGGTGGAGGTCGAAAGCAAATCTCCAAAGAGTAGACCCAGAAATACTTTTTCCTCTTAACAGTTTCAACAGCAGATGCAATGGTCTGGTCGGGCGAGGGGGAGTTCAGACCACCCCTAGGGTGGCCACCCTTCTCCGACTGAGGGAATGTCCCCTGCTCACGCGTGGCTCAATACTGAATTATTTTTATTATTATATATGTTGTTTTTGTATAAGAAGTCTATTAAAACTTCGGAGAAATGTAAAGCTATTATCAGTAAAGTTTGCAAAGATTTCACAAAGTCCAATAGGTGTATTGAGATGGGGTCTGGGACGGCAAGACATGTCGGCTCTAGGGTACTGACACTTCATTTTCAGGGACAAATTCATGATGTGATCGTTTGCCTCCCAGGGAAAATTTTCTTGGTACCTAATTCCACCTTGTAAAATGTCTTTCCATATCCTTTACCCAGCTTAGATTTAAAAAGCGGTAGGAAAACGTTCCCGAAAAACGATAGGCCTATTAGCAGTGACTATTTTCCAAGGTATCTTACCCAAGGTTGAATGGTGAGGCAAAAAATTGACGGTACTACATTGGCTACTTTCAGTTAAAAGTGGTACGTCCCTATTGCGTAAAGATAGTCTATGATTCAATGAAGTTTTGATTGATGCAACCAGGGAGCAACCGGGCTCCCTGATGCAACAAAATGTCAAGCATGACAGTGAATAGCGTTACGTGACGTTTGCAGTGGCGTAGGAACCGGGGGGCCAAGGGGGCCGTGGCCCCCCAATATGATTTGTGGGGGGCCAGATGTCATCCCCCCTATTGCGACAGTTTCTACCCCAAGAGGACAATTTCTCTAATAAGAACGTAAAATTTTCCGCGCGCTACGCGCGCAGAAGAGCTACTCTACTTTCTTCGATAGTTGCATTCTACATCGCTAGATAGCGCAAGTACTTTCCACCTTACCAAGTAGGCTAACATGTAGGAAAAGTACACAGTTTACGTGGAGGTCGCAAATTTCATCCCATATTGCAAAGCCTATAGTAACTGTTCTCTTGTGTGTGTATCAAGCGGTACTGTCAGTTGGTGAGGGACTCACGGAGCAATATTTGGCTATTTCATCGCATAGGTAAGGTAGTTTCGATACATTGCATATTATCTCTTATACGGTCTAGAACCCCTACAGATTTTCTTTCTATTTTTGTTCTTAATGTTTACATATGTTTTTTGTGAAAACCTACCAAAAATTTTCGCGCTTCGCGCGCTTTGCAATTTTTACAGCTTATACATTCCGGGGAAAAACATTTAATCAATGCGGAACTATGCTTCTCTATTATATACAAATTTTATGCAATATATGCCCCGAATGAAATGGTCTAGTACACAGGTTTTCTTCAAATCCCACTTATAACCGACGGCATTGGGGCTGTTGGAGATTCGGGTCGGTGGCACCCGTCGGGCAAATCTTGGCGCCACCAACTTAATAATAGTAGACTCTGACTGTGGGAAATCTCCATTCAAATCAATCCACCAAAATCCATGGGGCTTACTCCACTCTGAATGATTTTGAATAAAGTCGGATAGATTGTGACAAACTTAATGTGTTTTAGAAAAAATTCAAATCAACCTTTAAAAAATTTTCACAACAATTGCACATCTTGATGGCTGGTATCAAGCATTGCAAGTGCCATTTCCGGGGATCTGGAATGTTTAAAATCTCACATTTTCTCGGTTTGCTCTGTGCAAACCTATGGTGGCGCTCCGCTTAGATAATAAATGGACCGGGATTCAAACTTGCAATCCTCGGACCCCAAGTCCGGCCAGCTCAGCTAATCCGTACTCACAGAAATATGTTTTAAAATAAAATCAAATCAAGCTTTACATTTTCTCACAAAAATTGCACATCTTGATGGCTGCTATCAAGCCTGACAAGTGCCATTTCCGGCGATCTGGTATATATTCAATCTCAAATTTTCTTGGTACGCTCCGCGCCAACCTATAGTGGCGCTCCGCTTAGATAGTAAACGGGAGTCCCCCTCCCCCCCCCCTAAAAAAATAACTCCTCCAGAGCCTCCCAAACAAAAAATCTTAGCTACACCACAGCTGCATGGTCTGATGTTGTGGTTGTTTCCTTTTTCTTTGAATATTTTTATTTTGCTTAAATTAAGATCGGAAAAATTATAATGAGCGAGAAATCGAATCTGGTCTGTCCCCCCCCCCCAATGTCAGACATCTTCCTACGCCGCTGGTTTGTCGTTGAGACCTTCAAGCTCGAGAGCTTTTGATTATGTAGTTCCTGTACGCACGTTCGCTGACAATGTTTTCTACGTTTTGCAAAAAGCAAAAGGAATTAAAAGGGATGACCATAAAGGGTCTCCCTTGCTGGAAACTAAAAAGACGTACGCACTGCGGAGCTAAACTTAACATTTGAAGTGAATTTAATTATTGTGATAGCTTTTATAGGGAAATATTGCTTTAAAGTGCACTTACATGGCATAAATAGAAAATAGCTATTATCATTATCAAAGTATTCTGTTTCACCAATAAACTAAAGCAATAGCTTTATTCTCAGCATAATATAACGCATTATGAAAGTTGAGGATGTTGCATCATTTGAAATTTGGAAAGTTTGGGCCAACAAACTTTATTTGAGCAACAAATAACTAAATATCTCTGTGTGAGAAATTTTTCTCCAAAACAAAGCTATCGTGCTGCCTTTGTTTGAATTATCTATCTTCCTATATCTATAAATATTGGTTTTAAAAAATGACAATTTTCTGCACAACAAAAGCAATATTTCCCTTTAAAGTCCTACAGGTTATCTGTCCCTGAAAGCAAAAATCCGAAAATACAACTCTTAAGGAGTTGCGACTGAAAATTGGATACGATTCATGACGCTTCTGCGGGAGGGTGGGCAAAACTTTTTTCTTTTTCTGAACGGCTTCAGCAAAGAAAAATTCAGAAATGGCGCAAGGAAGAGTTGAATCACTCTGTAATGACTGCGCTAAAAATTGTTTCTTTACACCCCAACATTCTGTTGTCTAAGTTGATTATGTCATGTTACCATACCCGTAACCTGCGTCCGCAAAAAAATGTAAGGAGCTCTGAAAAGCAGTTTTGGGGAAGATTTCCTTCGCCGTAACTGTAACCTATTCACAAACTATGAGAGTTACAGTTGGTCTTTTTAGAGCGACTGATTTAAATATGTCATGAATAGCTTAAACAAAGAAAACCTTGTCGCGGAAACTACGATGTGAAATGTGACCTAAATAGGAGGCCAACATTAAAAAAAAAAAAAACTTTGATACAGTCAACCAATCCAATGTTAGATGTTTACTTTCGCAACTATTTCCGAGGCGGAAGCTGGATTCTATACAAACGTCAGAGAATTTGGTCAAAGAGTATGGAATTTGTTAAATTGCTGTTGAGAGGACATCGCTAGTTGCATCAAACTCGCGACCAATTCTGATTGGCGGTTGAATTGACCAATTATATCTTTACTTTGACATGTGCAACGAAAGTCATCTTTGTTCCTGTAAATCTCAGTTTAAAATAACGCTAACCAAAGATTTAAACCTTTAAGATGAGTAATTTTACTTGAATTTCACTTCAAGTTTTAACTCTGAAGTATCGGCTGCTCAGATGTGGATAGTTTTCTTTTTGTGTTTCGAACAGACTTGTTTTATCACCGTACGGTTTTATTTCAAAGGAACAATTAAGCTTGCTATTATACGCAAATGTTCAGTAAATAATCTTTCTTTGCTGTTTGAAGTTTTGGATCCCTTTGACAAATTACATTTTACAGATGAGCAGAAATGTCAGTTCAACAAATACGAAAGACAAAAACTACAACGAACTACATAAAACAACAACGAAGTACAATGGATGTTCAGTTAAAATCAAGAGACTACGCATGGAAACAGAAAATGTCAATTGACACTGTCTGGTCTGATGAGTTGCTTCTTCAGGTATGATTTTTTCCTAATATGTTCTGCATGCTTTATGGACCGCACGCAGCCAAAGTTTTGTTAATGTGAAGTTTCTACTTTTGAAAATTTTCCTTGAAAAATCGCTCATACATTTTGGATGACAATGTGGATTGTACCTCTGCTGTCTTAATTAGCTAAATTTCTCTTCGCAAAATTAAAAAACCAACATTGCCAACAGCTTCCATGTCATAACCAGGTACAGTCAATGAACAGAGATTTGATTGGATCCTAACTGACTTTACGATCGGAGTTTGCAATGGTTTTTATTTACAAAAGGATGTACATGGTATTTTAAGGGAAAAGTGACTCTTTGATCATACACGAGACTGCAGTGTTCAAGTGGTTGGAGCATCCGACTTGCAGCCGGAAGGTCTAGGGTTCAAATCCTGGCCGGGTCATACCAAAGACTTTAAAAATGGAACCTACTGCCTTTGTGCTTGGTGCTCAGCATAAAAACAATGGAGTAGGGAAAACAAGCCAGTGAGCCACAACTGGAAAAAAGGCCGTGGTCGTCTCGACTTGAACCAGTTGGTTGGAAACTGGGACGTTAATTCTCATCTAACCTAACCATACACGAGACGTGACAAAAACACTATTGGACATCTTTTGTAAAGATCAGATTGTTTTCTTTTTAAATTGATATAGTCTGCTGCTTGAAATCGCTGTAATGGATTGGTCGGAGTGTAGTGATGAAAATTTTACAGTTGTTCCGAGTCTTCCATTGTCAGTAGGTGTATCCATTGCCGTCATAAATGGTTTTGCCATCATCGTCGGCGTGTTTGGAAACGCTGTCGTTATCATTACAATCACGACAAACAAATCATTCCATACTGTATACTACGGCCTTGTTGCACATCTGGCTGCCGCCGACCTGCTCATATGCTTGGTTGACTTGCCTTTAATTTCCGGTATTTTCGTCGCGCAATGGGCCATTTTAACCACACCATTTCTCTGTTACCTTGGAAGTTTTTGTCAGAATGTCTTTTACCCAGGTTCCGTCATGACACTGACCGCCATAGCTCTAGGTCGTTACGTTCGCATTACCAAGTCACGTCCCATCTACGACAGGATCTTCAGCGCTAGCAAGGTGGGTGTTACTTTAGCAGTAATGTGGAGTATGATTATTTCCTGTTGTGTTCTGATCTTCTTATTCTTCATGGAGAATATCCCTTTCATGTGCGATACAACGCTTTGCTATGTGAACGTCCACAAGCCTGTTAACCGGGCGGTTTTCTCTTTTATAAATAGCACAAGCTTGTTTGTATGCTTGGTGACCACGCCAGTTTGCTACATTCTTGTCTTTAGAGCCGTTAGGAAAAGTAAAAGAAAGGTGAACGCCGACGAGCCGCCGAACCAGCCTGGTACAAACCCCGTAACAATCTCGAGGCCGGCAACGGTTATCCGCAGGCGGGCGAATAGAAGAATGCCCCTATCGCCTGTAGAAATCAGACTAACCAAGATGTCCGCGGCAATTTTCTTTTTAAATTTGGTGATGAACACGCCATATCTGATTATAAACACATTTGTTGATATTGGCAACAATTTCAATGCCTACATGGTTGCATTTTGGTTCTTTGCAATGAGTTCAGTGGTAAATCCAATCGTCTACGGCGTGCTTAACAAAAACCTGCGAAAAGAGATGAAAAAACTGCTCTTCAGATAAAGCCAGGAGGATCCCCTTTTATCTTGAGCCTCCGGCTTTAGTTATGTTCGCTTTTTAGTTTTCGTCGGGGGCGTAGCTAGGACGATTTTTTTAGGGAGGCCTAGGTAACAAATGAGGGGGGCCGGCACCGCCGAGGGTCAGACTTGTCAAGACTATCTAAGCGGAGCGCCACCATCAGTTGACGCGGAGCGTGCAAGAAAATTTTTGGCTTTACAAACCCTCCAGATGGCCGGAAACGGCACTTCTCACGTGTTTTAAACTGCGTATGTACCCAGCCTTAAAATTCGAATCTCATGTCTGTCATTTCTCAAATAATGGGAATAAATCAATCCATGAAAAATTGTAATACACAAGGCCGCACATATACTTTTTTGCTAGGGGGCAAAAAGTGGACGTTACTGATCTGTGGCCTGGGGGAGGGGACTAAAGGAAATGGGAGTGTCCCTCCCCCTTGGCGAAAATTTGTAATTTCAGGAGTATGTATAGATAGCAAATGGTGCAATGTTTGAGAGATTTCAGCTTTAAAAGGAAAACGAAAAGTAGTTGTGACTTAGTGCGACAAAAGTCATTTTTTAGAGCGAGGTAGGTGTTAGTGGATACAAAACGTTTTTTTGACTAAACTCACATGGTTTAAAAACGTTTTAAGCCATTGATGATTGAGGCTACCTATAGCAACAACAGCAACATTGTAGCTATGCATAATCGCGCGTAGCGCAAGTATTTTAGAAAAGTAGGCTAGAAATATATGCTAATAGAGCTGTAAATGATTGGTGATGTGTACAAATATAGACATGAAAATATTAATCTGCCTATTTGAAATTGTTTAAGTTCTATCATTACGATCACAGCTATTTCTTAGATTTTTACTGCGTTTTCTCTGTATATTCTCAAAGTTGGAAACTGTGCACTTTGAAAATTTCTAGGGGTAACTGCCCGTCCCCCGCTGTGTACGGCCGTGGCTATCATATGAGGTGAGATAATACAAGAATGATACTGAATTATGCATCCATTTTCATTTATTCTGCCTGAAATTCTCCCATATTCACCTTCTTGTATATCTCTGTTACATTTGTCCATCACCCTGTCCATAGGCTGTATGACCACTACTCAATTACATATCCCCTAGATCATACCATTTGTCTCCAACCTAGGGTTACCATATTTATTTTCTAGCAAGGAGGACATAGATCACTGTCCTGATGTTGGGGTCTAAGGGTTCCCCTTCCCTTTGGAAATTTTTCCAGTTTTCAATGGTGTCTAGATGCAAAATGGTGCTGTATTTGTTCACGGACTCAAGTCATCGGTATATTACTTGGTCAGACCTATAAAACCAACAGTAAACCTTTTAAACTATTTAACCCGCAAAGCAGAAGTAGGGATCATGTGGGAAACACATGAAATCCGGACCTTGTTGGCAATTTTACAAATCCGCCCCGACGCCAAACTAGTAAAAGGAGTACTTGTCGAAAACAATCGTTCTACAGTGCACTCGTCATAGGCAAGGAGAGCGACACGACATACTTGTTAAGTGAGAATTATTCGAACGCAGTACCTTACCGTACGGCATATTTTGTGTATGATACCGTATAGGAATGGTCGTGTAAGAATGGTCTTCAGTGCATGGTTGCTATGTTTTCAGTAAATCAACCAGCCATCATCCGAAAGGCAGAAATGGTCTAAAGCTGACAATGTCACATCCAAATTTGTCGTCGGGACGTTCGTTTCGTCGTCCAAATGAATTATATGCGAATTAAACGACAGTGCAGATTATATACCTAATTTAGTGAAAGTAGGCATTGATTTCATACGTGCGCAAAATGTGTTTTTCACACATTTACTTTTTCTTAATTCTTCCCCTTTTTATTTATTTTTTCAAGGAAATACTTCAAAGTTTTTTTCGTTCAAACATTTATTTCTTCTTAATTCTTACACATTTTATTAGGACACAAAAAACAAAAAATCGGGGGGGGGGGGGTGGAGCTGGCGAATTTGTGGAGGGGGAGCCTAAGCCCCCAGGCCCCCAGGCCCCCCTAGCTACGCCAATTTTTTTCGTATGGGCTGTGGTAACAATTTGTGTCATTTCTTTACTTTGACTACCCTTTTCTCTAAAATAATTGATCTCACTATTACTGTTACTTACTACTATCATCACGACTACCATTGTATACCACTACCACGTACTACCGTTACTCTTACTATTTCTACCGCACTATAACCATTATTCTTACTATTACTTTTTAATACCATTAACACAACCATTGTATACCACAACCATTACCATTATTATTATTATTATTATTATTATTATTATTATTATTATTATTATTATTATTATTATTATTATTATTATTATTATTATTATTATTATTATTATTATTATTATTATTATTATTATTATTATTATTATTATTATTATTATTATTATTATTATTATTATTATTATTATTATTATTATTATTATACTTATTATTATTATTATTATTATTATTATTATTATTATTATTATTATTATTATTATTATTATTATTATTATTATTATTATTATTATTATTATTATTATTATTATTATTATTATTATTATTATTATTATTATTATTATTATTATTATTATTATTATTATTATTATTATTATTATTATTATTATTATTATTATTATTATTATTATTATTATTATTATTATTATTATTATATTATTATTATTATTATATTATTATTATTATTATTATTATCCGCATGGATTCTACCTTAAGGCGACAGTTCATGCTAATTCAACAACATTAAGGCGACACTTGGAATTAAGGCGACAGTTTATGTGTCGCCTTATTTCTCAGGTACTAGATAGAAAAATAATTTTATTGTCGGAAATAGGCTTAAATTGTTCGTCCTCCTCTAGAATGTATCTCTACAAATTTGGTTAGGGTAGGGTTAGGGTAGGGTTAGGGTAGGGTTAGAAAAATTCAAATTTTTGTACACAAGTCAATGTAACTGTCGCCCTAAGTAGGTATCCACGCTTATTATTATTATTATTATTATTATTATTATTATTATTATTATTATTATTATTATTATTATTATTATTATTATTATTATTATTATTATTATTATTATTATTATTATTATTATTATTATTATTATTATTATTATTATTATTATTATTATTATTATTATTATTATTATTATTATTATTATTATTATTATTATTATTATTATTATTATTATTATTATTATTATTATTATTATTATTATTATTATTATTATTATTATATTATTATTATTATTATTATTATTATTATTATTATTATTATTATTATTATTATTATTATTATTATTATTATTATTATTATTATTATTATTATTATTATTATTATTATTATTATTATTATTATTATTATTATTATTATTATTATTATTATTACTACCTCTGTATAACACTGTCATTACCACTGCACTACCATTATCATTACCATTACTGTCACTATGACTCTAACCATTATTCGTACTATTGCGTTCCACCCAGATTTTGTTATTTTTGACTATTCTACTTGCAGTTTCTGCCAATAAGTACAACTAAATATAACAAACAGGTTTACGTTTACTTCCACACACTTTTATTTAGGTTATGACTTACCGTAAAGCATAGCCAACGAAGTAGCATCACTCTCTCTCCACCCCCCTCTTTCTCTAGAAAAGAATGTGTTAAAGTTTTCAAAGTTAATAGTCTGAAGTGGCCAAAATATCATCTAGCAAATACGCTAGCTAACCACTACAGTATTATTATTTGGCACTTCTTGATGATCCTCGTGATTTCGGAAAGGAGATTACTGCAACTTTTGATTAGAAAATGTTCTACTAATGTTACTAGTAGTCATCTAAACGCAATTTTTTTTTCAGACCAGATTGTTAAAGATAGCATGGAACTCTCCAAGAAAAAAGGTCCTTTATCACAATTATAAAGTTACCAATGACAATAAAAGAAACCACCACCGGCAACTGTACATCTTATTCCCGGAACACATAATATTCTAACCTTGATTTACATTGTACCTAAAATTCATTAAGAGCCATCGGCTCACCCAACGTTTGTGCTGGATAGCATTTAGTACCAGTACATATTGTTTCTAAAACAGATCACAGATTCCTCGAGCAATTCAATCAACTGCCAGTACGCTACGCAGTCTTGTTTGTCACAAATCAATTCTTATGCGTCGTGCAGCTGGAAGTCAATTTCCTGTCACTTGTTTGGTGTTCGTGTGAGCTGTCACGTCTTACACCACGCCGAAGGCCACTCCCAGCTCAACTTCGTGGGCGCGGTCAATTTCGCTTTCTGGCAGAGTCCTGTTTGTTCGAATAATATCACCTTATCAATAAACTTTTATATCCCTTAGCGCATATCAACTGTTGAACAATCAGGAGACTGCATTAACTTCGGCAGAATTGCCATAGAGCCACAAGGAACACGAGTCTTGCAACGCCCAAGCTACAAGCCTTCACTTACGATTGCAGAACTCCTTGAAGAAACGTGTAGTCACTCCTATAATTTAATTTGAGTTTAATTCATCTTTTATGACAGGCCTTTAAATCAACAATAAATTAATCTTTTGGAACGGAGATCAATTAATTATATTCAACTAAAATCAATTTGAACTGTCTTTATTTTTTCTGTGTCCCTTTGGAGCTACACCCCAAGATCCCCAAGCCTTCACAATGTGATTGGCCCTTTCACAACATTTGATAGCAGATGAGTAAGTATTGTGGTGTGTCATGTATTAACACTCATCCTTATATTTCAGAAAAATCTTCTAACCTTAACGCAAGTTTCCATGGATGTTATTGGTTCTCTCCTATTATCGACTAGTTCTTTCTTTACTTTGTTTAGTTTCTATCTTATTGCAGTTTTAAGGGAGAGGACATAGTGAGTACATCGTCTTTACCAATTTACGGCCCACGACAGACCTGGGATATATATTGGACAAGTCGGGTTGCGACTGTCTTGAATTCCTGACCGAAATAGTTCAAATTAGCAATTTAACGCATGAGCCGGCCGAATGCATGGCAGGTAGGCCTAATAGTGTATCTTTGTGCGTAGCCTTTGTTTGCCGCTACATAACAGTCTCGTCTTATTAAACTTAGCTAATTCGCTAAAGTGGGAAGTAGTGGCATCCGTTCGAATAAGACAATGGGGATACCTCAAAAAACCAACCAAAACACAAAGATCCAATTTTCGCATGGGGTTTAATATTTTCCTCCCTTTTGCTATATTAAAATCTTCACCTGCGTCCCGAACGTTTTTCTACGTTCAGTAAGTTCACTTCTCTTTTTCTGAAATGGTTTTAATCTGGAGACAGTTCACTTGGTTCTGTCAGCAGTATCTTTAAGAAAACACTTAGCTTAAAGACAGATACTCATCATCCTAGAGAGTTCCAATTCTCCCAACTAGGTCACTTTTTGCCCCTCCCACAACTGTCTTGAGCTTCTCCCTCTGCAGACACAAACCTAGTTTGTTGCTTAAAGTGCATGATATCCTGGTGAGCACACAAGGCCCTAAAGTCTGCCGCACACGAGGGGAAATTAGCTCAGCAAAATGCCTCGCGTGCCACTTTCCTCAGCTAATTTCTCACGTGTGCGCGCGAGTTTTGGTGAGATTTCCGCCTCTCGAGGCAGATGACACAAATATCAAATGTGTTTGATTCTTTTTGACACGAGTACCACTTTTCTCAGTGTGCGCCTGACCTGAGCATTTGGCTCACGACTTTAACCCACTGCACAAGCGTATTCTGAATGAGTAGACCTAACTTTCGGCCTACCCTGGCTGTGTAGTATGAGCAGGGAGTTCCTAATAACTCCCTGGTGTGAGCTACTCTGCATCTTTTGTATTATGTAACTCTGATTTCACTGTCTTTAAAGTAGGCCTAAACAAATACATGGCTTTTAGTGAGAAGAAGCACCGTAGCGTGACTGACCGAAGTAAAGGAAGACTGGTTCAGGAAAAATACCCTACTTAAATTCTTTTATAACCCAGATTTATGCCACAATAGTCACAGTTTCGATTTCAAACTCTCATGAAGGTACCACGCTACTTTCCCCTCATACATGTAAGCTTTGCCCCCTCCAGCTGCCCAGATCTGGGCAGCTATCTGCCGTCCCCCATATGGACGAACCACGGACTTCTTATAACATATGGACAGAGGATCACGTCACCGTTTGAACAAATTTAGGCTTACCAAGATGGCCACCGGGCTACTGTCATTTGCGTAATTTGACCACGAATTTGCAACATTGTAAACAAAATACAAACATGAATGGAAGAAAAGTATCACCTTTCTACATTCTGTTTGCTGAATTTGGCTAGTTTCTCGCACAAACTGTCGATACTGAACCACTTGAGCAAGTCCAAACTTTTATCCACGAGACATATGAGGCAGCCATATTGTAAGGTGACCAGATGTCCCCGATTTTCGGGACAGTCTCCGAATCCAATGTTCTGTCCCCGATGAACAAGTCTCCCCGAAAATGTCCCCGATTTGAACAAATGTCCTTGAAATTGAAATTTCCTAAGATATTAATTATGTTGTAAAAATAAAATTTTGTCGATTGTGTAGTCTTGTGTGTACCATTCGGGGACTGCAGATAAACGGCTGGCCAGCATGTATTATTGGCCTAGTCTTACATCAACGATCGCTGAGATATATATCGTAGCGTCCAAGTACACCGTACGTAGGCTAACAAATAACAGGTATCTGCAATCACAGAGATCGAAAGTCAAGAGTAGGCCTATCTTTGATTTGCTAATACTGCTGTGATCAAACCCACACTTTCACTGTAGCCAATTGCACACGTGCTGACATTTTCCTTGATACACCTGTACACGGTGCCTGGTCTAGAAGCGTCCCTGATCTTAACCCCCAAAATATGGTCACCTTACCATATTGGTAAGCCTAGCCATAATGGTACAAACGTGAACATACGGTGACGACCATCTACGCATAGAACGTTTGTGCGGTAGCCTATGGTCTTTCCACATATATAAGAAGTCCGTGGGATGAACACATGAGGTTATCCATATGTCTACACACCCATGTCATCTACATTACATTCCCCTTTGCAAGTAGCGAAAAATTAATTCAAAATTTTGTTACGCTGAAAAATATCGACTGACAAATTTTAATCCCTTCAAAATTAGGGGATCTTGCTTCTGACTGTGTTACTTACAAAATACACTTGATTTTTTATGTGGTTGTTGTAGGAAATGAGTTGAAATACTGACTGCAGAATTCAAGGTAATTTGACCAGTTTTAGTGCCATTTTTGGATTGTTTTACTCCGGCTGTGACCGTCGTCTTTGAGTAGTGATCAGGGCTGGGAACATGCACCCATATTCAAGCCTTTCAAGCTGAAAACTCAAAAGGTCATGGTATAGAAATTTGAAATAAGCAGCCCACATTGTGAGCTTTAATTAACCAGAGGGGTGGCATGTCCAGGTTGAGAACTTTTACAAGGATCTATGGGGAGGAAAACTAAAGGCTGATTTAGTGTGTAAGTCAATGGGCAATAATTAGTGGTGCTCTACCTTGAACGAAAAAACGGCCAATGAAGATCAGCCACGTAAACAGATCATCAACGATAAACGTTTCCCTATTATATTTGGAAAGGTCTTAAAGTATTTGCATAAATTAAACTTTTCTTCTTTTCATCTTCCAAGTTATTACCTCCCTTCATAAACCATGTAGCCACGCCATGCTAACACCGGCGAATCTTGATTATAGTAGAAAGGTAGTCATGTATACATTACATTTATATTCGAAGCAAACTCCCTCTAGCGGTGTGGTATATCTGTTTAATGGTCTGATGGGCGGACCTTTTCTATACCTGACAAGCTTACCCCTACTCTTAAAACATTATACAAGTGTGTCACACAAAAATTAGGAAAAAATTAACGTCATCATAGTGTTACATATTAAATGTGAACAAATCATAGGCGTAGGGAGCTTTTTTCGAGACTGGGGGGCTGAACCTTGTTTCGGATCGCCGTCCTGGGGGAGGGGTTTAAGGGGAGGGGACTTTGGAAAATTTTTGGGTATTTGAGGGCCCTCAGATGCAATTTGGTGCAACATTTTGGACAAACTTTAAGGAAAATTACTGCAAATTTTTGACATTTCTTACAGAAGAGACAAATAAGGGGTTTTTGCCATTGAATCTTGGGGGGGGCGGAAGCATACTTCAGCCCCCACATTTTTCACTGGGGGGATAAAGCCCCCCATCCCCCAGCTTCCTACGCCTATGGAACAAATATTACTGTAATTAAGAGGTCTTCACTGATTATTCTTTCGCTGGCTGTTCAGATTAGAGGGAAATGAATTTCTCTTTCGAACAATAAATGTGTTCTTCTTCCTTTTACATTAGAGCAAAAAAGGTTCCAGCTCGAATGCGATAAAATATCAAACAGTTTGTACGAGACAACTGCGTGCTACTTACTTCAGAGGACCGATTTACATTTCAATATTTTGGTGTCCTTTTGTGGGAAAAATTTCAAATGCGAGTAAAATAACTTTTCCCTCCATATAACCTTAAAACTAGATTTTTTGTCTCCTAAGTGCGTAGAGATATAGGAAAAATTGATTCCTCTTTGTTAGTTTACTACTTCTATTTAGAAAATGTTAGAAAGTTCCTCAGCATACTGTCATAAACTCCTGATTTTCTTACCAATTTATTGTTTGTGTTTCGGAAGACCTGCATGGTATAGGCACTTCAATAAGCTTCTTGTTTTTAAACTACTCTTGAACCTCGGGGAGACATGGGACTGCTTTTCAGTGATTTGAAGTTAGAACATTTGCTAACAAACAAACGTACGAACATTTTAAGTCTATGTTGCGTAAGGTACATAGTTCAAGACTTACAGAAAGTCTTGCACTGTCGAAGTATAGCCAGTAGCGTGTTCAAAGGGGGGGGGGGCGGGGGCACTGCCCCCCCCCCACCTCTGAAGCCAGTCGGGGGAAAATCTCTTAGTCGGGGGATTTAAGGGTTAGGGGAAGAGAAAAAGATTGAAGAGACACTGAGCACTCAACAGGGATGACGCCAGGTGGGGGCGGGGAGCCCCATCGGGGAATCTTAATCGATACGATAGAGTATGCAGGCAGTCCCCGACGGCGCCTGAGAGAGGACAATTTCTCTAATAAGAACCCAAATTTTTCGGCGCGCTACGCGCGCTGTATAGTTACTCCAGGATCTTCAGCAGTTCCATTCCACATTGCTAGAAAGCAAATGTCCTGCCAACCTTACCACGAAACATGTAGGCAGAGAACACTGTTCATGTGGAGGTCGAAAATTTCATCGCATGTCGCTAATTAAGCCTAGTTATACTGTTCTCTAATGTGAGTCATGCGGTACGGTCAGATTATGAGCGACTCACGGACCAAAGTTTGGCTGTTTCATAGGGTAGTCCAAGTGTTTCGATAATATGTACCGTATGTTATCCCCGATATGGTCTAGAACCCCAACAGATTTTCTTTTTTGTTTTCTTTTTGTTCTTGATCACATATCTGTTTTGTGTAAGCCTACCAAAGATTTTCGCGCGTTTTGCAAATTCAAGTTTCAGATTCGAAAGAACACTATATAAAGTGCGCAACTCGGCTCATGAAGTATTAAGCGATATCATGTAAAATATGCCCTGAAATGGCATGGGATGATAAGTCATATCCCCTTGTCACCACCTCTTCGACAGAGGGGCTGTCGAAGCTTGGGGTGGCTGGCATGGCCCAGCCCTCTGAAAATTCTGTCGCCACCCACGATCTGTTTACTAATTTCGGCTTTCAAAGGGTCATTTTTACAATGAAACCCAAGATTTCCGGTACGCTTTGCCCACTCGTCCACAGTTCTGTTACTTGTAGCTAAATATAATACAAACCATTTCCACCTTTTCAAGTAACTGAAGAAGTAGAATTCATGAATTTTGTAAAAGTTGGTAATTTCACCTCATTTCACGTTATTCAGTCAATGTTCTCTTGGGTATGTTGTGCGGTACGGCTATAGTGACAAGAGGAGAGAAGTACAATGTAAGTTATGCCCGATAGGGACCAACTGCCCGGACAATTGACCTTTATTAGCTTTTAATAATTATACCGGTTCTTTTTAGTGAAGGATAACCCAAAAAACTTTCGCTCGCTTTGCAATTTCACACTTTAGATTCTGGGGAAAACATTAACTCAGCTCCGAAACTACGTTCCTCTAGTATATACACCCATTTTATGAAATATATGTCCCGCAATGGCATGGTTTAGCACACAAATTTTCTTCAGATCCCTCCTCACCATCCCCTTGACGGCATCGGGGCTGTCGGAGCTTCAGGTCGCTGCCTCCGCCCGTCTGGCCACCTGTCGGGCAAATCCTGGCGCCATCCCTGGCACTCAAAACTTAGAAGTAGCCTACAGAATGATATTAGAAGAGAATTTGTTTTTCATTTTTTGGTCGTTTACCAAAGGATAGAGCTCTTCTAATTGTCCTCCAGTGAATAATCAGACACGATGCTATCAATATCAATATCTGTCTCATATGGTGCAGGTAGGCCTACTATCATTAAGTTCCCTTCGCCCTTCGCTCTAGTCACTTTAACCATCTGTAATGGTAAACTATATAGGTTTAAGGATGAAACAGTGCTGTTAACTTTTGCGATCATCTCAAGCAGCCTTCTTGACTGGCCTCGTGATCTTTAACGTAGTCCTGTCAATGTATGTGACACATACTGTAGCACACTACAGCTTTCAACGCATAGAGGATAACCTGAGCTCTCCGTCACTGACATCGAATTTTACAAAATCTGAAACAAACGAAACCTGATCAATAAGGCCTGTAGAACCAATTTAGAGTGGTCGTATTACCTTATGTTGCAGGAGCTTCCGGGGGCTTCGACCCCTGGACCCCCACCGGGGCTCTGCCCCTGGACCCCGCCAGGGGCCCTGGCGCGGACCCCTGGACCCCACGCGTGCAAACTCGCACTTCGCGCTCGTGGTACACCTTCGGTGCACTTGTCACACCCCTCCATGTCAGTCGGGGGTATCACAGGTTGTGCCCCCCACCTTCGAAATCCTGCACACGCCACTGAGTATAGCTACCTTGTCACAGATTTGCTTCTTCATTACATCGTGTTCTGAACATGTACACAAATGGGATAGGCTTTTCGTTTAATAGTTTCTTCCCATCTACGTGAAAAGAAGGGTCTAAGCTCAAATCAAGATTTGGTATATTAGAGGGTACTTATTCTAAGAAATCTGAAATTTTCATTGAAATCCGATGAGTGGTTCTCAAGATATGAGCAGATAAAGTTGTCACATTTTCAACACAAAGTGAACTTGAAGCAAGCACATATGATGTCATACCCTCACATTAATGAGCAGTCTTTTGCTTTTCTTTAAATTTTATCACCAATTTTCTCTTCAATAATGGAATGTTATCGGAATGTGATTGCATGAGAGGCAGGAGAAAATTCAGTTTCACGTCTCTATTTCACATGTAATCTATGGTCAATCGGACTTCACTATTTCGTTTATAGCCCTAATTGTTTTCCAGACAGTTTCGTGTAGTCGAGCGTTTTACATGTTCCCTGTGAGTGTTCGAAAAAGCTACTAGAGTAGCGTGCCTTCCAATTTGGACTTCACTTTTTAATTATTTTGTACCTATTCCTTTCGTGAGATTTTTTGACATCTCTATTTACATACATACATTCATACATAATATTTATCATGCCCTTATACACAGATCTAAGTGCAACACAAGCACAAAAAATAAATAAATAAATAAAAAAATAAGAGCTAAGAGAGAGACAAAGCAACATTAAGCAAAGAGATAAGTTATTTATGGACAATTCAACTACAATTGGTCGTGGACAAATCAGGGAGCTGGTACAATTATAGCAGCTCCCTGCTTGGACACGGTTAAGTTTGAAGTCACGTTGGCCGGCCCAGTTCACATATTCCATATACAAAGTTCAAACTATAGTGCAAAATGCCCCTGTGTTACATCGTTCATCACTTTGTGTGTGCATGTGTTGCTGTCATGCATTTGGTAAAGCATAAAAAGAAAGTTCTCCGAAAATAAGCCCTCCTTTAATCATGAAGAAATGTTAGACCAAAGTTTGTCATATCGAAGTGGTTATGGAGGAGGGGCAGTGAGACGAAAGATATTTCGCCCCCTTCATATTTATTATCAAGGAACCATGTCCTTTGTCCTACCTCTTCCTGATCTCCCTATAAGAAGAAATCAAATTTAGCTTAATTCTCCCGAATTTTCGTTGAATCTTATCGAACAGATGTGAGCTGTATATTTTCAAGTTAGTACTAGTCGAGATAAACATAGCTCCAACTGTGTATTCTTTGCACAATTCAGTAGAGTGTTAACCAAGTGAGCCCCCCCCCCCCATTTACTTGCCCACACTTTATGCATCTTGTGACGTGAAACTTCCCTCTTGTAGCACGCCCCTTGAAGGACTGGTATCAATGCGCTCAATTCGTTCCGCTTTAATTAAAGCGCAAAAATGAGACATTAGTCGGGACAGCTGTCTCAATGCCGATATATTACCAAATGATATGGGGGTCTTTTGTAGCTTAGACACAAAAGTGGACTGGATCATTGGCGTCTGCACGTGCCCTCCAATAAATTTTCGGAAATTTGCTATTTATTTTAAAGGAACCCCAAAGGCGTTTAAGCTTTAGCTTTCTGTAGGGGGTAGGGTAAGGAGGTAGGGTAAGGAGGTAGGGTGAGGTGTGTACTTGACTGAGTGATGGATCTACTTTAATCTTCTATCATAAAGCGTTCGCAAACTATCAAAACTATTATAATCTTTCAAAATTTCAGCGCGCTCTCGTCTCAACATTTAGTTCTGTTTTTCTCTTAATACCATCCCACACGTATTTGTTGAAAGGTACTGGTACGGGTTTTTATAACAATTCTTATCAGCGGTTTGCCACGGCTTACACTCCATGCTTGATGACCATTATTAGGAACATAATGCACGGCATTATTCTGGAGGGAACTATATACCAAACATGGGCGGATCCGGAATTTTTCAAAAGGTGTGGGGGGGGGGGTCCACGTAATTATTGAATCCTCGACACAATCTAAGTGAAGGGCCATCACTAGTTGGCGTGTAGCTTACCAAGAATTTTTTGTCTTAAAATACCTCCTAGATCTCCGGAAATGACACTTCTCAGGCCTTCACTTTCCAGGCAAGCAGGGCCGTAGCTAGGAATTCTGATAAGGGGGGGGGCACTGGCACCGCACAGGGGGGCACCGAAGAAGGGTTATGTTTGTAGTCAGTAGTCATAAACGTACGGGACTCTTCCAATTTTGGGGGCAGAAAATTTTTTGCCCGAATCTCAAAAAGTTGCCCGAATTCAAGGGCGTGGATTCATCTCCGAAGACGGGGTGGGGATTTTTCACCATTTGCGAATCGCCGTCCTGGGGGTGGGGTCTAAGGGGAGGGGTGTCCCCCTACCCCTTGGGAAAATTTTTGCTCACGTAAGGTGGGCTAGATGCAAAATGGTGCTACATTTAGTGCTAAATTTGAGTTGGATATATTTCCAAGAATTTCTACTATTTTGGGAAGTCTTTTCGTCTTGCTTGTTTAAGTGAATTTTTTACTCAGTTCTTGGTGTAAATCAGAACCACACTGCGTGAAGTGAACAGTAAATTGTTAGACTACATATACCATTAGCACGTTTACTTATATCTTATGAAATCTGGATATGGAAGTGATTAGGAATGTGCATGTCAGAGCCTTTTTTCGAATTTTGTTGCAGTTCAGGTGCATAAAATAGAACACCAAACAACTACATGCGCGCGAAGGGCGTGAAAATTTTTCCACATTTTTCAGGAATTCGATCAAAAATTCGGGAACTCAGTAGAAAATTTGGGCAATCTTTTCACTTTTTCTTCATCTCTGCCGGAATTTCACCTACTCTGTGACCGAATTTTTGTCATTTTTTTTTGCCCCGAATTTTCGACCTCAGAAATTTTTGGGGGGCAGTCTTCCCCCTGCCCCCGCCTCGTACGCCTATGTCAGTAGTGCTGTCATATGATAACCAGTTTGCGGGGACCACATGGGATGATATCTCAAGCCTAAAACAGATAGCTTAACGATGTCGGCTGTACGTGTGCACATGCGCGCGAAAATTTCGCCCTTCTCGTGAGAATTTCCCCCTCCTTTCGCAATACAGAGACATGGAAAGTCTCGAAAAGTGAAGGGAACAAGGCTATATGATCACGATGATGCTTTTTCAGCTCCGCAAGCGGAGGCATACAGGTCAGGAGTTGAGAACTTTGCAAACAGCGAGGGGACTAGGGACTGCCATAAAGCAGACTTGGTGTGGTCAAGTTTGATTTTGATAGTATCCAGAGGGAAATTCCCCGAATGTCTGAGAAATTAACCAAATGGGAACACTAGCATGGAACTTTGAGTAGGACTTTGAATGACAACCAGAACATACCAAGCTCTTTGCAGTTCACAATTCAGATAGTAATTATCGTATTTTTACTTTGAACGAAATATTTCATGAAGGGAAGAGGTAAAGTTTTCGGAAAAATTGTGGTACGAGTAAAGTTAGCTTCGAATGTATGAAGTCATCAGGTTACGGATGTTACTCAAGGTATTAGATTGCTAAAATGAAACCCTCTTGATGATGCACGATAACTTTGAGCCGTCCCCTAGCTTTGGCTAGAATAGTTCACGGGTAATAATGTTCATCGGTGGTGCAACTTTGATTGTGAGAATTGCACGCGAAGCGGGCCGACATTTTGCAGGAAATTTATTTGCCACTGGTGAAAACTGCTTAAAGACTTAGCAAGGAGTGGTGAAAGGATATGCCCGACGGAGGGGACTAAGCTCTCGTTAGGGATCCAGCAAACCCCGAACCCCCGCCAGAAGCGACGGTTTGCCGAAAGGATGCCGAACGCATAAGTTTGGGCGCGCGAAGCGCGCAAAAAAATTTAGGGCTCTGTTGAAGAAAAATTGAAAATATTTCATTCCTCTTAAGGAAAGATAGGAAACTTGGGTTTCGGTGGAAGACTGTTCCCCCTCCTCATCCCAGACAAGTTCCAATTTTCTCAACTGATATAATCCTAGCCAATCCCAAAATTGTCTTGAAAGCCTCCTTGTGTAGACTAAATATCCTGGAAGACATACAATGCCATAATATGTAATCAAAATACTCTGTTCATGTTGTGTAATGTGAGACCAGCCTTGCACCTTTTGACTTTGATGCTAATTAAAGAACCAAAAATGTACTTGGGATGATGAGTGCCTGTCTTTAAGAGCAAAACCAAGACGCCGGGCTACTGGTCGCGGGGGAATAGACCTCGTCCACCACCCCGGACCCAGCACTGAGACACTTCCACATTTCTTGAAAAATATGATGTTGCGTCTAAATTTAGAATCTTCCAAAAAATAACACAAAGAGAGCAAAACTTCTTATCGATTCAATTTTGTGTTTCTTTAGAATCACGCCCACACGGAAGAAAATGAAATGATTGTGGAACCTTTACTTATAATTAAAGCCAACATATCTGAAACGGGTGTTTGACAGTTGAAGAAAAATGTAACTGAAGATGGAAGCGCGGGTAGCGCGCGAAAAATGTTGTAATTTTGAAAACAATGTTACAGAAAACAAAATACGTTTTTTATTAAACGCCTCGTGGAATTATATTTGGTCAAAAGTCACCAGGAGTCATACCGGGGTCACCGTTAACAGGAAGTAAATGGAGAGGCGACAGATTAAGCAAAAACTTGCCGAAGTTTTCGTATAAGTTTCTGATCATTACGCCATTTCAGCAGGTTACTTCTGGTGAATACGGAAGAGCAACTACGACTGTCGTAGTTTCTCTCTGGAAAATATTTTTTACTCCTGAAAAGGGGGGGGGGGTCCGGACCCCTTTGCACGTCTTATTTCGGAAAGGGGGGGTCCGGACTACTTGGACCCCTCCCCTGTATCCGCCCTTGCCAAAAACAAGAGGTATGTCCAACCTCAGGCTTGCATCAAGAGGCGAATATGTTGCATACTTACTTTTATGGGTAACATTGGTAGCGTGATGTTTAGGATTTGAAGAATATAACTTATTACACAAGCTTATTCAAAGGTCATTAAAGTGAATTTACAGAGAATAGGCATTATGAAGCAAACTTAATCTTCTACCCCTTTTGCTATACCTCTATTCCCCTCTCGGCCATATCCTCTTTGGAAGCTATTCATTTAAATTATAGTTAAAGAGTAGTACAAGAACTATTTTGTGAAGTACTTGGTGGGCTCTCCTGTAGTGTCATTTGGATGTTAATTGAAAGCAGCATACTAACGTCCCCTTTTGTAATTACCTCAGAGCTTCCAGGAGGCCCTATATGCCCGTCTCATGGTACCAGCATTGGGAGGGCCACAGCTAAAATATTACTAAATAATAATGGTAATTCCTTAACATGAATCACTTCAAAGATTTGACAAAGATAGCACCATTTTTCATCTAAGCCACCATACATAAAAGAA
This sequence comes from Holothuria leucospilota, assembly GCA_029531755.1. Lineage (NCBI taxonomy): Eukaryota > Metazoa > Echinodermata > Holothuroidea > Aspidochirotida > Holothuriidae > Holothuria > Holothuria leucospilota. Next base: position 53,845,574 of record CM055962.1, on the reverse strand, counting down.
AAGTTTCTGGGGGAGGGGGAGGAAACACCCCTCCACCTAGACATCACACATATTCGCAAAAGTATGAGAATTTTTCAACAAATGATCAGTTCGAAACTTTGCCTAATATAGCATCATTCAGCACCTTAAACGAATAAAAATTTCCCAAGGGAAGACCCATCCCCTTACACCCTCCCCAGGACGACACCTCCGCCAAAAGTGACAAACAGACAAAGAGTGGGTACATCCCGAGTTCAAATTATCATAGATACGCATATGCACAATTTACGCCCACTTTCTATTTATCTGGGGTGGGATTATGACAACATCTTCTGTTGTGCCTCCCAATCATCAGATTCTGGCGGCGCCACTGGACTGGATCAAGTGCCATTGTCATTTGTACAGTTTTCGTCAAATGAAACAATAGTGGGTGAATCAAGGGCACATGCATGCGATTAACTGAAGCGGTAAAGGTTGATATCTGCGCATGCTTGTCTAAGAATTAGCCGAGGAGGAAAGCTTGAGCTTGAGTAGGTGATGAGGTCTTGGTGAATGAGAAAAGTTTGAACTCTTCAAGCTAAAAGTCTGCAAGGTCATTGTTTAGTAATTCGAAATGTAATATGCAGTATCGTTCGTTTTCTGCCACAACGTACCCAGGAGAAAATTCCAGCCAAGAACAGGTATTGGGGATAGGGTTTTAACAGGTACCTGACAAAACCAGTTAAAAACAGGAAAATTCCATTCAAGAAACAAGTGTTTGGTGTCGGGCCAGTACCTGAAAAAACCAGTTAAAACCAGTGGAAGCAAGTTAAAACCCAACAAAACCTGACAAATCAATTACCAGTTGACTGGAATTTTCCTCTGGGTAGGGTGTAACGAAAACCTAAATAGCGTCACGGTAACCGTTTGCTTCAACCGTTAACCATTAACCTAACACAGTAAGTCAATAGAAGTCGATGGGAGATGCTGATCAAAGACGTTTTCGTTCGTTTTATGGTTAACCGTCGCGACTTTGTAATTTCCTGGCACATTTTTCTCACTACTTGTCACGAAAGATCCCGAATAAGCGTCTCAGCATTATTTCGCCTTTAACGCCTTCATTAGATAACGCACTGAAAACTTATGGAAGAAAATGTGTTGATTAACCATGGGTGGTTCTCTGTCCGTCTGAGAGTAGGACGGGATCTTGGCTGTAATAGTGATTAGCGCCATCTAATTCACGACACCACAGCTAATCTGTGTCATTTGATCTGTGTTATTACGAGTGCGGCCAATGTACAGTGCAGGTCCGCGGGGCGGGCAAAATACATTTAAGATTGACTACACCTACCCAAGTAAGTAACCATCGTTGGTCCTGTTATTATGAATTTTCATCAGTAATAAATTTTTCATCATTGGCATGTGAACCTTTGTCACGTGATACATCACTACATTATTTCTTTCAATCCGGGAAGTAGAAGGTGATTTGATGATCATTGTTAGAGAAGACAAGTATGATATACTTAAAGCTAAGGTGCTGTAAAAAACTTCTGCAACAGTTAACTTCTGGAAAAGTTGAAAAGTCGATATCAATGTAGAGTAAGCCATCAGTTGTTAAATCCCAAGCCTGTATGCCTGACACTCACACCCTCCGGAGATCGTACGCGTGGAGTATTTTTCCGGACTAGCCTGTGTAAATTTGTAGGCGGTGATTGCTCGCAAAATCTAGACAATAACGTAAAGTTCCATACATTAGGAGAAAATCTGTCTTGCAGCATAGAAAAATGCATTTCCAGCCTCTTACTTTAGGAAAAACATTACAAAGTTAACAGAAAGGTAAATGGCAGAACGAAACCTATCATCGTTATGAAGAGCCACTGAAACAAAATGGCCGCCATTTTCAATCTTCATCATTGGTGAAAGGAAGCAGTCTTGATTTTGGATATATATATATATATATATACATATAAATATAAAAGAAAGAAAACGTACAAAAATATCTGAAAATAGTTTCTATTTCACGTTCTCTACGGTCCTTTGCTGTTTTGAAGTTACCAAAAAGAATAAAGACTCTCAGATTGGGAAAGCTGTGATCTGCAAGATTAGTGTTCAGCCACTGGAAAGCCAGGGCTGTTCTTTCTCATGCTGCTATCCTCAGACTAAATACTCACCAGAATGGACTTAACAGGGATTAAGAATTTTTGAGCGGCTATGTGAAAGACTAAGGGGTATTTGTACAGTCCCTTGCACAGTATACTTTTTTTCACAACTGAAGAAGAGCTTTGAATATGTTCAAAATATTTTGGTCTGTGTTTAGCTATAGAGTTCTCCATTTAAGTTGGCATGAGATATCCATGTTTGTACGTTTTTTTCTTGTGTTATACATTTTGCCAACACACGCCCATCACTATATCGAATATATATATATATATATATATATATATATATATATATATATATATATATATATATATATATATATTCGGTTACCCTAGTAGTACGTGAAAAAATAAGTAAAGCTGATGGCTATTCTAGAGCTCACATTTTAAAGAAGGCGTCTATTAAGAAGTCGAATCATACTAAACTTAAGGCTCCACTAGTAGTTACCAGAAACCCTCGTCACCCGCCTTTTAGGGATATTCTTCAAAAACATTTTCATATCTTGCAGCTTTCAACAATCATGCGCAAGGAAATCAAGGCTCCCCCCAAAGTAGTTTTTCGCCAACCGCCTAATTTACGTAAACTTCTGGTGCATTCGACTCTTAAAGCCGATGTAGAGCCGCAAACGCACAAGGGTTGCTTTAAGTCACACGAACGCAATTGTGTCACTTGTAATGTTCTTAAAGAAACCAAAGTTTTTAGAAGTCAAACTACAGGTGTTACCTATAAAATCTTTAACTCAGTTACTTGTACTTCTAACTCGGTTATCTACTTAATTAATTGCTTAGATTGTAAGAAACAATATGTAGGTGAAACAGGGGGTGAACTTAGACAAAGACACAGAGGTCACAGACAGGAGTTCAAAAAAGGTCATACTCCTCTGGGCAAACATTTTAAAGGGCCTTGTAATAACTTTGAACTTATTGGCATTTCGACATTACCTAATCTAGACAAACCACAACGTGAACAAAAAGAGTTGTTTTGGATTCACCAATTGCAGTCTCTGCATCCTAGTGGCATCAATGTTAAAAAGGTACCGAAGCAAAACTAATCTTTTTGCTTCTCTTACTTGGTTTCAAGTTATCTTTTGTTAGCTTTTTTTGTTACGCTGTCACGCTTTTTTAGCTTTGTTAAGGTTACGTACACTTCAGAGTCTTCTTACTCAGCTTTTCTCTAATCTAATTCTGTTGGTCTTCTGGTATTATTCTATATATCTAACAGGTTTTTACTGTTCTCAGTACAATCCATTATTACACTGCCTCTTGAGAAAGGAAGGACGACCCTTCCGAAACGTCGAGTTTTGAATACACGGTTTTAGCCAATTTTAGTTCTTGCTTTTAGTGTATTCTTTTAGACCGATATATATATATATATATATATATATATATATATATATATATATATATATATAATATATATATATATATATATATATATATAGTAGGTAGAGTGAAGTAGCGACTTTATATGAATGAGTCAATCCACGCTATATTAAATAGTCGCACAGAGACCTTAGGCCATATTTCCTAAGGCCTAAGGCCTAAGGTCTCTGTGCGACTATTTAATATAGCGTGGATTGACTCATATATATATATATATAATATATATATATATATATATATATATATATAAGCTGTAATTACATCGTGTGTAGTACTAGTTCTACTTCGGTATTGAGCATGTTGTAGTCAGTAGTGACCAACCTTGTGTCATATATATATATATATATATATATATATATATATATATATATATATATATATATATATATATATATATATATATATATATATAGTAGGTAGAGTGACGTAGCGACTTTATATGAATGAGTCAATCCACGCTATATTAAATAGTCGCACAGAGACCTTAGACCATATTTCCTAAGGCCTAAGGCCTAAGGTCTCTGTGCGACTATTTAATATAGCGTGGATTGACTCATATATATATATATATATATATATATATATATATATTATATATATATATATATATATATATATATATATATATATATATATATATATATATATATATATATATATAAGCTGTAATTACATCGTGTGTAGTACTAGTTCTACTTCGGTATTGAGCATGTTGTAGTCAGTAGTGACCAACCTTGTGTCATATATATATATATATATATATATATGTATATGAATAATAATAATGGATGGAGTGGTTTAGAGGCAAGGCAGACAGACTGCTTCGTACACGGCGGGTGCACTCATCACCCAAAGTAAAACTGCGTATACCGACTTCATGTTCTAAGTGACTGCACTCAATAAATGATTGTTTTGGTGCCTGCATTTTGTCATTATCTCGTTTTTTGTTCAGGGTGTACAACTGATAATGTAGTAACTGGCCAATAATGTATCACTGACCGATAATGTAGTAAAAATTGACAGATAATGTAGTAATTTTTTAACCGATAATGTATTACCATTGAAGCGATACTGCAGTAAAAAAATTTAACCGATAATGTATTACCATCTGACCAATAATGTAGTAAAATTTTGTTAACGATAATGTATCATAACATTAACTGATAATGTAGTAATGTTGCTGTATTGTATGTCTCTATTCTCTGGAGTATCAAATTTGGTCATGTCTGCTGCTTAAAGGCAATAGGCAGTCGCCCCAAAATTTTCTTTGAAAAATCAGCAAACTCTTGCAAATCTCCTCTTATTGCATTACAAGCACCTCTGAAGATGTTTTGAACATAACTATTACAAACAATAGGCGAAATTCTCCTTGAATTCCACAATTCACTAACAAAAATATTGTCACATGATCAAAATAGTCCATTCATGAACTAGAGTGACAGGATACACTCACTCTGTTTGGGGTGACTGCCTACTGCCTTTAAGCCCCTTTCACAATCGGCACACCACTACCTGCAACAATGTGGTCGTGCGACAGGGCAAAACAATCTTCTATCGCACGTGACCGTAGAGAGCGTTCACAAATGCAACAGCGGTCGTAAAACAGAAGCGTCTAGAAACGACCGTTGCACGATCCCGGCGCATATGTTCGTGCGAGTGACGTACGTTTTTATGCGAGTTTTGCACGAGTGATTACGTTTGGGTGACGACACCCCATAATACAATGTGATTGGTCGCATGGCAGTGCGAGCTGATGCGCGATTGAGTGAGAGCGGTGGTGCGATCATGCGATCGCTCGTACGGGCGTTCATGCGAACATTCACCAGTATAAATACCACCCCAAACTTGGATCCTCATCAGAAAGCCGCTAGATGCCAAACAGAGAAGATGGCAGCAGCAGCAGCCATCTTTCTCCTTTGAATACTGAAGACATAATGAACCTGACGGCCTTGTCTACCTATGTATACCAATAGGAATATTCGCATATTTTCTAGCACAACGTTGCAAGATGGGATGCATTTGTCGAGCAACAGTCCCATGGACGACTCATCGCTTGGTCTCAAACACACACCGTGCGAGTGCTGAACTACCAAACTACCAATTACAGATCAAACGAGATATTGGGTTCGTAACACCTCGTGCGTTGCGTCGAGCGACACCTGGCAACGTTGCACAACATTCGTACTACCTTCAATGCGACCTAATACGACTGGATCGATTGCAATTCAGACGGTCGCGTCTGAATTTTGAACATGTTCGAAATTCAGAAACCACCTGGTGCGACCGCCTGCCCACTGCAACGAGTGTGACTCCTCGCAAGACACCTTGCGAATGATCGTGCAACAGTGAAAATATTTTTCGTTGCAATCTCTCGTAAACAGGTCCTAATCTGATAAATATCTTGTGGAGTTAAATAACTTGTGGAGTCTAGAGTCTAACAGAAATTGCGTCATGATCAGCTACAGCTGCATGCAAAATATCGGGTCTATTATAAAGTCTCATAATCGCAAAATTATTGAAAAATCTACCGAACCTACCAAAGATTGCAACTGCAGAAAGCCTGAGGAATGCCCCATGAATGGGAAATGCTTGTCCTCTCAAGTTGTTTACAACGCCACGGTGACTTCAGGGAACACGTCGACTTCACATGTCGGTTTAGCGGGCGGCACGTTTAAGTAAAGGTTTAACAATCATAAGAAATCATCAGGGCCGTAGCGAGCGGGGGGTGTGGGGGTGTCACACCCCCCAATATTTGGTCGTCCGTCGGCAAATTTTCGGCCTGTCGGCAAAAAGAGGAGAGGGAAAGGAAAAGAAGAGGAAAAGAGGAGAGGAAGAAAAGAAGAGAGAAGAAGGGAAAAGAAAGGGAAAGGAAGGGGGGGGGGGAGGGAAGACGGAGAATGAAAAGAAAAAAAGAGGAAGAGAGAACGGGTCAGTCTGTTATCGGCCATTTCGATTTTCGGATCTTCATCTAATTGGCCCTTTCAAGTTGAAGGCCCGTCGGCAAATTGATTATGCATGTGACGGCCTTATACGGCCGTATCAACGGCCGTTCGTGTAATTGGACGGGTGACTGAGTCCGTCGGGAACTCGGGAAAAGGAAGGGAATTAACGGCTTCCGTATAGGTGCACTATTTCGGGTCATGTGACATTCTTGAAAAACCACTTTCTGCACATTATTCCTCACTTTTATCATCACCATGGGGAGCACCACCCGATAACCCATGGAGAGGGTATCCTTAGCCCGTCTTCTAAGCCCTAACCTTGACTTCAAACACATTTTGCAAACTTCTGAGGATCCGGTTCCCCCAAACATCCTGGGAAAAATTAATGCGTGCCGCGTGTGTCTTCCCTTCACTACAATCTCATGTTTTTAACTTTAAAACACCGAAATGAAACAGATACAGAACCCATATTTAGATCCTGGCGTTCAAAGCATATTTTGAACGCTTGTGTTAAGATTCTGAACACTTTTTCTCCCTTCTTGAACGATGAACGCCTATCCACTTATCGTATTTGAACGCCTGACGCGTCTATGGTGTTCAAATACTGAACACATAGTGTTCCAATTCTGAACGACAGGTTCAGCTTCTGAAGTATAGTGGCATGACGGGAGGAATAGCCTAACACATTAGAATTAAACGGAATCTTTGCATTGGAATAAGCATTATGAACCAAAATATACCAATCCTGCATGAGACTTAACTTTTTACCGAGAGATTAAACTAGAACCACAGAGCGAAGCCCCCGGAACCCACCAGGGGTCCTAAGGCCGGTCCAGTGTTTTACCCAGCCCCTAATTGTGGGACAATGTCGGATAAACGGCGGCAAATGTCGCGCAAAAAAAAAAAAAAAATCTGACACGCAAATTCTACCCGGGTGTAAATTTTGAGGTTCCTCATTAGGGCAGAAATCCCCTCAAATATTTCACCATTTGCGATCTAGGCACCTTACAAATTCAAAAAAAAGAAACTGATGCCTAAATAAGAAGGGGGAGGGGGGGGGGTCTGAAGTCGGCAAATCCACAGTCTGGATCCTCGCCTGCTGATGGCCAGGGTACGAATCCTATTCAAGGTACTAACTCTTTTTTTAAGTTTTAACTTCTGTTACTCACCATTTTTGCTATAGACTATAGATTTTTCATATTAATAGGAAAGTTCATATTGTTTTGGTGGAGGTCAAAGGTCATTTGAAGTCACCAGAGGTCAAAAGCCGAAAAACTTTGTAAACACGATATTTCGAGATAGGAATGATTGACAATGCTCACTGCCTGGTACAGTCCCGCCCTACCCAACACCACCTGCACCACCTTACACCGTCAGTACCACAGAATGAAAAAAAAACTTCAAAAGGACTACCTTTTTGGCAAGGAAGTACAAACGACGTTCTGTTTTTCTTTGATTCCTTGCAGAAAGCAAAGGGAACCTATGCAAGCACGCTCGTGAGTGCATTGTTTTGTGTGGGTGTGTGAATTTGTGACCTTTAAATTGCTAAAACCGTACCTCAAGATAGCAATGATGGGTCCCTACTTTTCATACTTGGCGGATAGATTTGTCATATTAAGAGGTGGGTTTCTCTTATTTTTGGTCGAGCTCAAATGTCATTTGAGGTAACAGGGAGTGAAATTCCAAAACCTTGTAAACTGCTAGTAAGCACGATATCACGACATAGCAATGACGGGTACTTTTCCTACTTAGTACATACTTGTCAGGATAAGACAAAGGGCCCTATTGACTTTTTGGAGTGCAAAGATTATTTGAGGTCACCAGAGGTAAAACAAAAACTGGAAACTTTGTAAGCATGATATTTCAAGATAGGAATGACGGAAGCTTGTAATACTTAGGACATAGATTTGTCATATTAAGAAAAGGAACCGTATATTTGAATGGAAGCTGAAGTTCATTTAAGTTCACCAGGGGTGAAACTACGAAAACCTTGCAAACAGCTTGTAAACACGATATCTCAAGAAGAATAATTTTAAGGGATTTCATGCTTAGCATATGGGCGCCATATAGTGAGTATAAGAACCCTACAGTTTTTGGTAGCAGTAAGAGAGGTTAAACAGTGAGAATCTCGTAAACACGATATCTCAAGTCTCTTGATGGACCTCACAGTTAGCATGTGGATACTACCTATACACTTCCAGTAGCCTCTTGTTTTTAATAGAGGTTAAAGGTCATTTGAGTTCACGGAAGTCAAATTGTGAAAAGTTAGTAAACACGATATTTCAAGGAGGGTAACTGACATCGACGGATCTCTTACTAAGCATGCAGATGCTTACATTTAATTAGATATAATTATCGTTATTGATGGTGTAAAAGGTCATTTGATGCCATGGGAACCCATCTTTGAAAAACTCGTGTACATGGTATTTCAAGAAGTGAAACTTTGAGATCTCTCTCTCTCTCTTAGTAGGCCTACGTAGAAACCCCACATTGAATTCAAGAAGCGTGGTCATTTTACGGGAGGTCAAAGTCATGTTAGGTCACGGCAGAGTTTAAATTAAGAAAACCTCGTAGACATGATAACTCAAGAAGAACAAGTATGAGGGATCCCATACATCGCATGTAGATGCTCCACAGTAAGTAATAGAATCCCACAGCGTTTGGTGGAAGTCAAAATGCATGTGAGCTAACAAAAGGTCAAACTCTTAAATGTTGTAAGTATAATATGGTAATGCTGCATGCCCATGTCTTTCATTCTTCCGCCCGGATTCGCCAAAGCTGAAACAGTTTGATATTTACTACTGCATTTTGTTTCGACAAGGAATCATATGATGTACGTTCTGGTTTAGCCAAAGATTTGTTATTAGATATGATACTAATCATGAAGCCACTCTTTTATTTTTATAAAAAATAGAGACAGTAATCTTGTGGTGCCATCCCAATTTCTATAGAACTAAGATCTAAACATCGCTCATCAGCAGGATATTGTCTGCAGTCTTATGGGATATTTAAAATACATACTATATTTGAATTGCTGGTCTTACGAAAGCAGAATATTTCCTATTTAATTAAGCCTTGTTGCTAGCTTATATGCTTGATTTAGACACTTCAAGTTATATTGTCTTTTGATTTTCACCGCCAGAAATGTGAATATGGAGGAAACTTGGGAAACGCATCGAAATTTACAACATTTTTTTTATCTGAGACTGTCTGTAGTTTGATTCCCTCAGGTCGGTCGAAACAGGGGTGAGGGACGGGGTGAGGTGGGGGGGGGACCTGTAGTAGTCCTCAACTATTTGAAGTTTTTCTCCAAAACCTGGTTTGCTACGTGTCTCCTAGAATAGAAAAAACTTAGGAAAGAAACTCCAAAATTCCAAAATCCATAAGATCAAAGATTCAGAACCCCAATCTTAGAAACCTTTCGACTGGCCTCGCATTTGCAAACAACAAAAATCACGGTCAGAGATTTGGGGCATTCAATTAATCTATGTAATAAGGCGTGTTTCTTTACCAGCAGCAGGCTTACTGGGCTGGCGTCATAATTAGATTGACTTAATCAAAAGGTAACTCTAAACAAGTGTTTGAAGGAAAGTGGGGAACAGAGTGATCTTTAGGCTAGCTGAGGGTAGACGGGACAATGCTAGACAAAATGGCTCTTGCAACTCTTCCAAAACTGATCAGTGATCCATCATTTCTTGCATACTTACTCTTTCAAGTAGATTAGATGCAGTTATATTTAAAGAAAGCAGGAGTTGCATTTTTGTCAAATAACATCAAATAACACATTCCCGATTGAACCATATTTAGTCCATGAAGTGATGTGTAGTCCTTCAGTGGGGAAATGAGAAAGTACCTATCGTTCCTTAAAGACAGACACTCATCACCCATATTCATTTTTGGTTTGGGTATATAAAAATTCTCAGTTGGTGACTGCTCTTTGATTGACATTAAAGTTTGAAAATTCAAAAGATGTAGAGTAGCTCACATTTCACACGTAATGCAGAGAGAGTGTCCTGACTACACATTAGGGTCTTGTGTGCTCACCAGTACATGGCCTTAAGAAATAAACTAGGTTTGTGTCTTCACAAAGATGGACTTAAAACATAACTGTTTTGGGAAGGGCTAGAAGTAGTGTATTTGGAAGAATTTAAACTGTCTTGGATGACGAAATTTGTCCTGTAAGGGCATTTCTTATAGGCATCATGTAGGGATCCTATAAGGAACAACTATTTTTTTTTTACTAAAGGTATGTGAAAATGGCAAAGCATTACCTGACAAGTTCACGTAACAAATTTAAACTGTTAAAAGCAGCCGTTTTTTACCATTGAAGCCCATCACAGTGTGAATATTTTACAAGGCTGCTACTGTTTTCACCTACGTCATGAACGCACATGAGCAACATACGTATATTAATGACGCAGAACAATAGAATGAGGGAATCACAAGATACGCCTTGTGTTATCTTTTATTCATAAATACTTTTTGAGAATGCTGGCTTGTGATTGGTCAGTTACCCATGTTCTAATCCAGTGTAGAGACATAGGGTGTATGGAGAGCAACTTTTTGATCAACATGATTGTAAACACAGCTCTAAAACTACAGTAAACAGTTTGTTTGTATAGGCTAGGTAGGCCTAGGCCTTCAACTGTAATTTTTTTTCAGTAACTGTCCAAATTATAAATAATATATTTTGGTTGACTGCTAGCAATGTTGCACATTTAAAATAAATAATCAGCTTCTAGGCTACAAACGATATTTCAGGCCTTTTCAGAGAAATTTAAGTGATTTCACGCTGAGTAATTAAAGGTGTTTTACAGGCCTAGGCTCTAACGTTAGCTTTAAAAGCGTGTCAAACTATCGTGCGTCAGCTTCATTTTGGTACATCGCCGATAAGAAGAAATTATATAGCATTTCTTACCTCAGTAATAGACCTTTATCTGGGATGGGTAATAATATAAATACAGTTGTAAAATGAGTGATGAGCACTCCCTAACCTTAAAACTCATCTTTCATATTCCAGAAAGATAGCGTTGGCCCCACGTATTCTGTGCATAATATTTCAAAGAAACATAGCTCCAAAATCATCAAGGGGATTTTCAATCGAAGAATAGAATATATGCTATGATATCGATGGCCAGGGGCTACTGTCCAATATGCCCAGGCCTAATGACAAACCTTATCCAAATTGCGGTATATCCTACATTCTTTTTGTAAGAAAAGCTCAACGTCAGTAAAGAAATCTGTCTGGTTTAATTAAGTTCCACTCGTAGAGAACAAGCTCTCTGCGATGACATTTCCAACCACTAACGTTAAGTGTAACGTTAACTTACAGCACAAGTCAAGCAACTAACGTGAGGCCCTAGCACATGATAACTGTTCTGGCTAAGCACACTGGTTTTACTTTGATCCGAAACAGTATCAATATTGTCAGTGGACAGCTAGATGTAAACAGTTTTAGATCACATTTGAAAAGTCTCCTTTGTATCACAAAATCGCAAGATGGAAATTGCTTGCAAATGACACTCGGGTAAGGAGACTTCGTCTAGTACGAGTATTATTCGAACTGACTGTTCGACAACAGCGTAACGATAAGTTAGTAGCCTAGGTTAAGTCTAGGACAAACGTTGGACTATCGTTATTTGTTTTCAACAACGTAGCAGCACGTTAGTGTGTTGAACGTCACGGTGAGTAATATCGCAAAAACCACATATCCTCACGCTAGTAAGTCCTCCAAATGTAGTTTTAATGGAACTGTCAAGGCGGAGTACATTTCGAATTCAAACAGAGAAATCGTTTTAAATATGACCTCGCTCAAAATATTCCAAAAAATCCACATTTGAAAAGAGACGTCACAAAGTATATATGGCCATGTGTTTACAAACGACAAAGCTATGCGTGCAGCTAGTTATGTAGCCTACATATTACATAGCTCGTAATTTAGCAGGCAGCCTATACGCAGTACTCTTATGTGCACTCTGCGATGATTTAGTCAGTTTGGGAGAATAATTCATGATCAATGGAAAATCGTAAAAAAGCAAGCTTTTCCACTTTTAAACGTCTCGAAATTAAAGTATTTATGAATGGGAATAAAGTCATGGTGCCCATGTCTCTACATCAGATTCGAACAGGCTATGACGTCACGCATATAGGCAGAGACCCTCGGCTTCGCCTCGGGTCTATCAGCCCATATGCGTGACGTCATAGCCTGTTCGAATCTGATGTAGAGACATGGGCACCATTGACTTTATTCCCTAATTTATCCTTCATTCCACGGGAAGTTGTAATGTGGGTATGAGTTTAGAGGTTTATTTTAGAAGCAGCTGTTAGCTGCGTGGAAAATTTCCACTCTATACACCAGACATCAAACTACTTGAGGAGCAATTTACAGATAATTTCTGTGGGATTAATTACAGACCTCGTGCAACATTCCCTATCGCAATTTTTGCATAGCTAATGAGAAATCTTAAAAGTGTTCACACATTGAAGTGGTACTATATCTGAAGAGTAGCAAAAAATATTTCAATAATTCTTACACAACTCAAGATATCCCTCTTTTGGGTTATAATTTATCTTCGTCATGAAGTCCCTCCAGTTTTTCTCAAGGTCACACAACAGGCCCGTAGCCGGCCCATGTGGAGGGGTGGGTCTTTTTTCCAAGATGTGGACCTTTTTCCAAATACGGAGGCGGCCGGCGCGTGCCGTAGGCATGCAATTGCTAGGGGTCCGGGGTATACTCCCCTGAAAATTTTGAAATCTGCAGATCTCCTGCAATCTGGAGCATTTCAGAGGACTTTTGAACACAACAGGAGTCCTTTCCCCCAGAAATTCCATACAGTACACCACGCTGTGGATGTCTTATATTATATCTAGTTCAATGATGTCCACGGCCACAGTGACATAACCATACCTGCGCGTTTTTGTGCTTATTATCTCATCACCCCACATAGTATATGTGGTGATGAGATATTATGGTCAGTTTGGGCATGTATACATTCTATGACATAAGTGGAAAGGTTTTATCTTCCTGACACAAGTGAACGGAAATTCGGCCTCAATATGTCAAGATAAAAAATATTTCATAGATGACACTTCAAACACAGGGCTGGAAAAGTGGACCTCCCTCAAGTTGGGGTGGGTCGTTCGAACGCTCCGACCCCCCTGGCTACGGACCTGCACAATGTGATGGAAAGAGTGTAAATGTGGAGGTGTTTTCCAAGGGCGTGGATCCATATCCAAAAGTGGCGGGTGGGGGGGGGGGACTTTTCACCATTTCGAATCGCCGTCCTGGGGGAGGAGTCTAAAGGGTTCCCCCTCCCCTTTGAAAAAAATAAAATTAGAAGATACCTATATGGCAAATGGTGCCTTATTTAGCTTTTAAAATGTAGTGTCAATTCGTAATCTATGTTATATTATTGAAAAAGTTGGAGGGGGGACTTTTTGCAGATGTCCCCCTTCCAAAAGTAAGGGGGGCGCGTCCCCCGTCCCCAATGATCCACGCCCATGGTGTTTTCTTCCTTCTAGATTTAGTAAAATACTATGTCACATATATGATTGTAGCCCACATAATAATTAACTTCTCATACGGTGCGGTCATCACTATAAAGAAATTATTAAAAGCTATATATCTCAAAAATTTATCAAGAAAACATTACAGGCTCCCTTACATGCATTGAATTACTAAAAAAAATAATTTTTCTCCAAAATTAGGCTTTTCCAAACACATCATGGTGCTAAGATGCTGTTTCGTTCCCTAGTACAGCATTAATCGCAAGTTTTGAAAGCATCAAATTAAATCGCAAGAGTCACTCTTCGAAATGTTAGTTTGCTTTTCGGAAAACAGCAGGTTTAATTTCATTATCGACTCTCTTCCAGGATCATGTGAAACCTAAGGAATGTTTTACACTTCGACCTTGTTTTGTTGGTTGTATTATTTACTTCTGTAAATGCAGCCCGCTCGTAGAAGCATTTCTCTTTCTTAGACCTCCTTCGATTTACAATCTGTAATGAAATTTGTTTGCACATATAGGTCCACCGGGATAAAAACCATGTGGAAAAAATAAAGATTTGGATTAGAAATTCAAGTTTGCATTTTTCACATTAAACAACATTCACAGCGACAACCGTGACTTCTTAAAGTTCATGTAAATTATCAAGTAATAGACTTGTGCTAAAGATAGACTACATCCATTTTATTGAGCGGAGAAAATGAAAAGTATGTCAATACTCCTGCTCGAAGGCGATCAGTCAGCTGAATTCTATTCGAATGTCTTAACCTACAAAGATACATTTTTAGCATGAAAGTTCAGTTTGTGTGATTATATCCATTACCACTCTTTCCCATAAATAAGTTCATGAACATAAGCCCATGGGTTCATTTCAAAATCAATTTTGTCATCTCTTTCCGAAGATTTCTATTAAGAACACCATAAATAATTGGGTTTACCATTGAACTAATTCCATAGAGCCAAACGGTAATGGTATACAAACCATAGTTGCTAGCGATATCAAGTGCCGTGCTTACGATCAGAAATGGCGTATTCAAGAACAAATTTGAAACAAATACCACTGCGGACAGTTTGGTGAGCCTTATTTCCTGAATTGACAAAAGGAGACGCTTCTTTCTGCGACGCTCGCGCAAGGCTGTTTCCAGCGTTTGGGAACTGTTCTGCTGTGTGCCCAGACGCGAAACAACCAAGGAGACACTGGGGAAGGTGTCACCGTCACCACTAACCCCAGATTCTTGCGACGCTTCCGGGTTTACTCTTTTGCTACTTCGTCTAACGGCTCTGAAGGTAAAGACGTAGCATACGGGAATGGTTACCAAGCAAATGAACAAACTTGTATTATTCACAAAGCTGTATATAACCCGGGTGAATGGATCTTGGACATCTACATAACAAATCGTTCTCCCGCAAGTGTAAGGGGCGCTTTGCACTACAAACATTAGAAAGAAAACCGCTAGTAAGATGTTAGTGGTCCACATAAGTGATATGATTAAGATCAAATTCCGTACACTGAAGATTCTCTTGTAAACAGAGCGCGGCTTAGCAATGAGAATAAACCGACTCAAGGCGATAGCAATCATTGTCATGACGGACAGAGGGCAGAATATGTTCACGGCACTATTGGTGGTGTAACATAGAAATGGTGTCGTGATGATGATCGAAGGGTTGATGAAAATTGTTGAGAGGGCGGGCAAACAAGTAAGACATACAAATAGGTCGCTTACTGCCAGGTTAACTACCAGTGCATGATACGCGTTATGAAATGCTCTTTTTGTCGCTATCGTAACAATGACAAGTGCATTTCCCAGAACACCGACAATAGTGGCTAAACCATTAATGGTTACGATAGGTAAAGCTACTGAAAAAGGAACTCCCGTCACCAAAGTTCTGTTATCACTTTCACATTCCATTCTGAGGTATCCACGCGTTCAAAATTATACACAGGTAATACAGATTTTCAAAGTATGGAACTATGTTTCCAATATAATATGGGGAGGGGGGATGTATGGATTTACTTGACCAAAATCTGACAGTAAATTTCTGCAAACGTATAGGTCGTGACTTGTTCAACCAAGATCAAGATAAATCTGCTGTGGAGTTATGAAAAGCTGGAGGCACATCAACTAATTTTGGTTTCATGCTTTCAGATGTAGACCTAGCCTAAGTTTTGTTGTTAAATATACAAGCAGGATTAGAAAGTACTTTATACAAAAGATAACATTCAGCATTTCATAGTTCTGCACAAAATGAAGGCGGCAAGCTTCTCTGGAGTTCTCGCGATGATTGGGTATCACAGCATAAAATAAGACTCTGTCAACTGATGGTAACAAATGAGCCTACTTCTCTTTCCAGCTCAGCGGAAATACTGCATCTTGATTTGCCAAGTTTATTCCAGATTGTATAGAACGGTTACACTAGAATAAATTTTCTTTTACAAAAGAAATGATTTACATAGGCGTTTTCCTCCATTAGAAGTAACGTGTCTGTGGCTCGTCAAAATTTCTCAGCAAATAAATTAAGTAAACACGTATTAATATGTTGATTTATTTGCAACTTCTGCACCGCATGTGGGTCCAGGTAACCTGCAATTTTCTTAGCAAAGTTCCCGGATGATTAGTCACGTACATTACGACACAATGGAACTTTAAATGTGTATGACCAAAAGTTAACAATGCATAATCTGAGAAATGTCTGTTCAACATGTAATGGAAAAAGAAAAAAAAACATAGACACATGCCTAATGTTTCAGGTGGCGCTTCATAACGATGATCGGTTTGGTTCTGCCATTTACCTGTCTGTTAATGTAATGTACTGTTTTTCCTAAAATAACAGACTGGAAATGCATATTTTATGCTGAAAGAGAAATTTTCCTTCCAATGCATGGTACTTTGCCCAATTTTTGCGAGCAATCACTTCTTACCAATTGACGTAGGCTATAGTCCGAAAACAAAAATATTCCACGGTCTCTGGAGGATGTGAGTGTCAGGCATACACTGCAATCTTCAGATGTTCTTTTCAGCCAGGCTAGTCAGGAACGGGACCACGCATGGCGGTCTCATGATGTAGAGGTGTAAAGGTCAAGAGGTTGGTGAGTTAAGTTTGTTGCCCCCTCGGGGACGTAGCTCCTTCGGGGGAGCATAACTCCTTCGAGAATAACGTTTGCTTTCGCCCCTTAGCTTTTTACCAGAGAGTCGATAGGATTTTGAAAATAGTATCTTCGGGTCAACTAACAAATGACTTTAACTCTACATTTGTTCCCTTTTTCAGCTACTTTAGAAGTTAACTATTGCAGAAGTTTTCATCGCACCTGTATGTACTCATTCCTTTGCCTTCTCTAACAAAGTGATCATCAACTCACCACTCTTTCCCAGATTGAAAAAGTTAATAATGTTTTGATATATCACGTGACATTGGTTGACATGTCCATGATGAAAAATTTATAACTGATGAAAATTCATAAAAGGGAATAGTACCAACGATGTTAATCCGGGAAGGTGTAGTCAATTTTCTTATTTATATTTCACTGTTTTATTTTCAGGTATAATTTCCATAAACCGAAAAAGTGATACTACTGACAGATCTACATAGACAAGTATCAAGCATTAATTTATAAATGAAAATGTCAGGTTAATGTGTAAAGTGATGCAAATACATATAGTCTCCAAGGATTATATATCTCATGCCAGGATTATCTCCGATAAACTGGGAATGTTTTCGTCAGTTATAATCAGCTGATCTGAAGTTCGCTGTACTTTCTCAATTTCACATACCTCTAGAGGAACATATGCACACAAAAATTCTCTGTTTCAAAGTTCAGGATGTTTTCTTTAGCGAAAAACATAAAAAACTCTTGTTGTTTCCTCCTTACTAAAGCCTGTGTTACAAACGCATGGATCAATTTTAACCTTTTCATTGAAATTCCGTTATGAGTGATACACGTGGGGCACACTGGATGAACGAAAGTAGTAACATTTTGCAGTGATGACTTGCTCCATAAGATAGTGCAAAATATAGTTGTTCAAAGTGCTGAAGACTGCTTACGATCTGTCGTGCATTAAATCAGCTTCGCGACTGACAAAAAGAAGAAAAACCCTTGCCACCATAGTCAACCTTAACACATACCTGACAAGTTGCTTGTATGTGGTTGACCTTCAGATTAAGTTTTTCTGCTCTAATTAAGAAGACCATAGCGGTTTTCGGAAAATTCTTGAAAGTTGGTTTTGATTCAATAATCGTTTGTCACTTAGAATGGGAATACCTGTTAGGGAGAAGTAGGTTACCCAGTCGTGAGTTAAATGGAGCAGAATCGATTGTTTTTAAGCGTGTTTTCCGTTTACCAGTTATCTTTATGCTTGTAAAGATGAAGAACCTAAATTTGATTGCGCATCAACCAACCAGAACTCGAAATGGTAATGACGTCAGGATGTGATACTCCGAACGTACAATCGACCAAACTCATCTATTAAATTAAAAGAAACGTAAACATAAACCTATAGAAGAATGGAAGATAGGATAATTACGTTCTGGGTATGGACAAATAGGCAAGGTAAACGTTAACACCTGCTTAATATTTTCTGACCCCAATAGACGAGTTGGGAAAATGTTGTTTTTACGCAATACATCAGGGGATGGGTCAAAGGTCAAGTGAACCACTTACCTTGACGAACAGTTGTCATGATACAGCTGACCTGTGATCCCACCGGAAGTACAAAATTACCCAACTCGTCTATTGTCTTGAGTAGCATTTCTTAAAACCGGTGTCTTTGGTTTCTGCGTAAGTTGTTTTTAAATGAGTTTCACTCAACCTTTTTTACAATTTCAAAACAAAAGGTCGTTTCCTTGGGATGTTACCATAATGTTACCTACTTTTATGTAGTTGTGTTCATGAAATTTTCAATGCCATCAGCGACGGTTGTCATATAAAGTGGTCATTGCTTTTTAAACATCATCGCAAATTAACTGTGAGTGAAGCGGGGAGGTGATATTATTAGAACCACCTCCCTGAGTGAAGAGATGTAAGGTTACTCCATTGCAATTTGTTAGTTACCAACCGGATGTTATAAGCAACTTGGTGGTAGAGCCCGAGAAGCGGACGAAAGTGCTTGTTCAGCTCACCGTCCCGAAAAACAGACTCTCTAAGACGTTAAGAAAAGATACGCTAGAAAAAATAAGAAAAGATTTGGGTCACAAAATTCGCAACAGAAAGCTGACGAAAACTTCATTTGCATAGCCATTGGGCGATAAGCCCGATAAAGGCAATAAAACATTTATTATACAGAGAAGCACTAACTCCAATCACACTCAGTGAACCGTGTTACACCAATTGGCGACAGTTGAAATGAACGTCATGAGAATGAAGGGCAACATGTTTGGGTCCCGATCAGTAATGGGAAACTCTATCGACTGCAGGCTCGCAAGGGCGGTAGCCTCGTGTGGCCTAACCCAAAGAGAAAACCCACTTGGAAAATGGAAGAAAGAGTTCATCCTGCTTGTGATGGCACTCTTCGAATAGATTCTTTATTGAGAGTGATGCAGCCTTTGAATAGATTATACTGTGAAAATTACTTAAATTGGCCAAAGAGTAAGTATGAGAAAACGATAAGACATTACTTATGATTTTAATGTGAGAGAGGTTTACATCAAGCCAGTGATAGACTACATGCATTGACAATGCTCGTGACACGTTTCCTAATTCATTCTACTAAATTACCTTGGATCGCCGAGCAAAAGATGATCTTCATTTGCAGATAAGAGAATCCTTGCCTTAGCTTTAATCTTTCGACTTAAAATTTGAGTTTTTACCAAAACGTCTCATTTATACATACACTGTCAATATACACACGTATACAAAATGCGAAATGTAGTGGAAAACATGTGAAATAAGCTGTTACCGACCAATTCACGTGATGTCATGTTTTGCTTAAACGACCATATTGAAGCTTTTGTGGAGGGCTTTTATGTACTTTGCACGCAAAGCATATGCACTTGTAATAGAGAATGCCTGCAGTATCAGGGGCGGATCCAGGATTTCTGAAAAGGGGGGGGGGCGAAGTTGTTCAACCTGTGATTGAGGGCACTATACCATCTAAGCGGAGCGCCACCATCAGTTGGCGCGGAGCGTACAAGAAAATTTTTGACAAAATAGACCTCCCAGATCGCCGGAAATAGCACTTGTCAGGCTTGATAGCAGCCATCAAGAAGATCAATTTTTGTGAACAAAATGTAAAGTTTGATTTTATTTTATCACACATTTCTGTGAGGACGGATTACCTCAGCTGGTGTGACTTGAGTCCAAGGGTTGCACGTTCGAATCCCGTTTTACTCAGGGAGGGGGTGTCCCCCTCCCCTTTGAAAATTTTTGAAAAAATAGGTGTCTTTACATGCAATCTGGTGCCACATATGCTACCTTTTGAAGTAAAATTTGTGTTAAAAAATTTACGTTTTTTAGGAACTAAAAAAAAATTTACGTTTTTTAGGAACTAAAAAAAAATCGGCATTAGTGGGGAGTGCATGGTCCAATGGCCTCCCCCCAGTGTACGCCACTGCGTTTACTATCTAAGCGGAGCGCCACAATAGGTTGGCGCGGAGCGTTCCAAGAAAATTCGAAATTTTAATACATCCCAGATGGCCGGAAATGGCATTTGCCAGGCTTGATAGCAGCCCATCCCAACTGATGTGCACTGTCTCGTAAGGTATTTTTCGATTGGCTGATGGTATTGTATCGGTATTGTATCGTATTGATTGTATCAAATCATGTGTAGTAAGATAGCATGCGTGTGAACGTCTTAATCGACGTTCAAACTGATCTACTGTGCGCTGTGACTCCCATGCTTTGAGGTTGCTAATTGCAGCTTCATCATCTATCACTCCACTCTCTGTCCTTCTCTCTAGCTCTTCTCCTTTCCGTTTTTCTCTTTTTTCTCTTTTATTTATTTATTTTCTTTTTTTTTTTGCATTTTCAAAAAGGGGAGCCGGGGCCGGGGCCGGGTCGGCCCCTCCCTAGATCCGCCCCTGAGTATGTTGTGCACGCACCGGTATTAGTCTTTCTGTATTGGTCACTTCGTGCATGCTTGTATATCTGAGCCTGGCTTACTCCTGCAACATGGCTAGGTTTTTTTTTTTTTTTGCGTTGCCATTACAAACGTGACACAAGTGAAATGTATCCAAATAGATGAATCCGAAAAAATGTAATATGTTGAGCTCTAGATCGTCTGGTTTGACATTTTCTATAGATCGACATGACATCTAAAATCAAACATGTAGGCTAGTTTGAAAGACTTCCCGAAAGCTAGCTTTGGTTTTAAACTTGTTACCAGACATGTAGGGGGTTAGGTATACTCTTTCGTACATGCTGCTTTCTAGGCGTATGTCTGTACTCATACCCACGGTAATGGATTTTTACTCGTAGTTTGTCCTCACAGATTTCGAGGTTAAGGCAGAAGCATCGTTGCAAAAAATTTGCACTCGATCTAATGAAAATGCTGTGTATTCTCACTCGTACCCAAACCAGAGACACTTCACTTGCATTTGCCGGCATGATATTTTACTCATGCTACAAGTCTGGTGTAGCAATTGCATAGTAGTAATTTTTTGGACTATGGTGACATTGATATTATTCCTCCATAGTACAACGATATCTGCTCATTGTGTAATGATCGTTCATAATTAAATCAACCCTTTCTACATGTAACAAGAGACCAGAGTTATGATGAAAGATCTGCTTCGAATGAGTTTCATGTTGTATTGACTACGCTTAAAAGCTGTTTCCAAAGTCTGTCATTTTACTGCGTAAGGAGGGGGGTACATCATATGTTACCAGCCCCATAGCCTATGGTCGTTGCAAATGCAAGTAGCTCTCAATAGACCTTATGTATGACGTCACGCGACGTCAGTGTTGAGGAAACCAATGAACGTGCACGAAAGGCGTAGATTTCCCACGGGCTTGTAGTAGACTTACGCGCGTATACGATTGGTTGACAAACCTGCGGTCTGCATCTGTTGGTGTAACTTCCAATGAAACACACCTTTCCTGCAATCGAGGGAGCACTTAAATTTCTGCATGTGACATCATATGCATAAGATTTATACATGTCTATTGAAGATGTTTGTGTTAACAACAATTGTTTCTTCAAGATGATGGCTTCACCTGAACTGTACACCTATAGGTAAAAGTAGGAAAGTTACAGATGTTTATTTAAGGGAGGCCAATAAGAACATGGTCTTCGGCATCGACTACGGGAATCCATGTCCCCGGACAATGAAGATTTTACCCACCATATTCTTCATTGATGCTTCAAGCTGCTGGTGGTGCCCTAGTTGAGATAAAGTCATTTGCCGATTGGCTCCATAGGTTTACCGACAGGATAATTTATGGAGTTTTCACGTATATGAAAACTCTAGTTTCTTGCGTTGAGGTATACTTTCTTTTGAATCGATGTAATTGATCTTGTCTAATCATAAGTTTCATACGAACCATGAAACTATGTAGCCGGATATATCCACTTTTTCGAAGTCTTTAAGTTCATATTATACAGATACACTATACTTCTCGTTATATTTGCTTAACGACCTACAGCCCTAAGTTTCATTAATAGGCTTACATCACGTGTTAAATTGCATAGGATAAAAGTGGTAAAATTAGGGCATTTTGAAACGGTCATGGTATTTACATATGTACACATATGGGGCTATATCAACTCGAGGCAACTGTGATGAGAGCTTATAATACCGGCGCTTTTATACAGTACCAATTCAAAGTTGAACAAATTTACATGCCATCATATTCACGTCTAACTTGTTTATCTCACCTGTAGGCTACCTCGGATAAAGGCTTAATGGCTGTTCAAACTAAGGAGAATATTCTTGTCTGTTATCATTTGTACTAAACGAAATAACGTTCAAAAATTGTACTTTTTTAAAATGAAAGCCCTTTTAACTTTACAGGGAGCTAGTCACTGAAAAGAAATTTTTATGTTATTTTTTATTTATGTAACCTTGCTGCAAAGACAGTTGCAACATGGATATGCCCCTAGCGGTTAATTTTTGGAAGAAGCACTTATCTGCTCTGGAAAAAAATCTGCATCACATTCCATAATGCTAACTTGCTGGTCAATTTTCAGCAGATGATCTATAGGTGTAGGAAAAGAACTATTGGCACTGTGCAGCGTTTATCTTGCATTGTTATTATTTCAGGATGGACAGGTATTGATCAAGTTAAATTTTTAAGAAAGGTAAAAGATAGAAGCAACTTCAAGAAATCATTTCATAGAGGAAACACACGGATTCTATGGAAGAGATAAAAGTATTACATAAAATTTAATAAGAGGTTTTTGAAGGTTCTAAAAGTCTCATTCCTTTAGAATTGCATTAGAAACTATTTACAAAGAACATATCTTTTGGTACAATTTCTATAAACTCCAGCAAATTCAGGCAAATTTCGTAGAACTTTTTTACAGAATTTTTATAGAATTGCATTTTTAAAAGGGGTGCCTTGGATTTCTAAGGCAATGCAAAAGGCAGCGGGTCATGGAAATTAAATATATAATTTCTGAATAATCTGGGATAGCATATCCTGCGAAACGGACTTTGTTTGCTCAGCCTCTTTAAGGTTCCCAAACTCAGTCCGCCCAAGCGAAGAGGACTGCCTCCAGTTTCGGACGTAAACTCATTACCATAATATGACTTATTCATGTACTCTCTCATTATTGCTATTGTTTTTGAGTGAGTGTGTGTTCTCCGGTAGTCGTAAAACTGAAAGCCTAGACTGAAATTTGAGAAGTTCAATTATTACTTTGTTGCATAATCACCTGTGCAGTGGGCACTACCAGGGAATGGTACCAACTCTGTGGGTGGCATAGGCTAAATGGGACTATTTACTAAAATTACTAATTTAAATTACTAACTACTAATGCAAACGGGAATATTCACTAACAATCAAGCAGTCTTGGGGCATCATGTTTCTATGATTATCCAAAAGAATTTGTTCGGTGTTCACTTGCGCAGGCGTTAGGGATATGACTGAACAAGGAATACGGAGTACAGCCTGTTACATAGGTAAGGATACGTATAGATTTGATAAAAATGCCAGTCTTTTTCTATTCCGTGCCCTGCTTGTAATTATTAGGCACCTAAAACCCTAGAAATTGCACAGGATTTGTTTTACCAGACCCTACAAAAATCTTTTGCCCCCAGAAGCCCTCCCAACTGTATGGTTCAAGAGTGAAAAAGATAAAGATTCCATATTTGAACGCTTGAGCCCCATGAGCCCTCACTCCCAAATGTCTCTGGTTACGCTACTATTCTACATTTTTTCGGAACGGAAGCTTTTGACAGTGACCATTACTCCAAAGACGGTTCTCAATGAACTCCTCTTCCATTATCAAAGGCAGTCTGAATCTTTGTCAAAGAAAGCTCATTGATAAGCAGCCTTTCTATTTTATTTGGTTGCTAACTTTTATTTTCTTTACTGAAACAAGACCCAGTTTGGCACAGTTTGGATGCTCCTGAATCTTAAAGTTTCGTGGAAGACATTGAAGAAACAGTTGTTGATCCTTCCTGGTCCGTAAATCGGATTGTAACACAAAAGACCATGGATGCAACTGTTACAGAAATAATTAAATCTCGATCACACACATGTTCAGTTGTGTAGGAAATTACTTATAATAAACTTCCTCCGTCCATTTGTGAATTGTGAGATGTACAGTTACCATAATATGCAATGAACTTTTCTGAGATCATTTTTGATTTCTTGCCGAAGGCAAAAGGAGTCTATGCAACCACACAGGCGAGTGTATGTGTGTGTCTATGTGTGTGTATTTATATACGTGTGTTTGTGACGTTAAGCATGTAAACACCATATCTTAAAATACAAATGATGGATACTCTACATACTTAATGTATGTAAACTTCATATTACGAGGAAAAACCCTATTGCTTTTAGTTAAGGTCAGGTGTCATTTCAGGTCACCAGAGGTCAAAAACCGACAATCTTGTAAACATAATCTCTCAAAGTAGGAAGCACCGATACTTTTCAAATTTAGAATATTTATACGTTATGGTCAGTAGATGAACCCTATTCTTTTTGGCAGGGGGTAATGGTTATCTGAGGTCACCGGATGTGAAAACACAGAAACCTTATTTATTGCTTGTAAACACGTTTTCTCAAGATAGCAATGATGGATACTTTTCACACTTGGAATACAGATCTGTCATATTAGGATTAAGAACTCGATCTCTATTAGTGGAGGCAAGAGGTCATTTGTAGTCACCAGAGGTAAAACAAACCCCGAAAAACTTGTAAACACGATATTTCAAGATAGAAATGATGGATACTTTCCATGTTTGCTATACAGATTTGCCATATTAGGAGCAAGAAGCATATCTGAAACATCATGGGATTGACATCATGTTTCAACAGTTGAAGACAAAATAGGTATGACACTACATGAATGATACTTTAAGATCATGGGAATATCTGAATTTCACGGAGAAAATGTGTAAGTGGCTTCTCATTTCATTGTAGCTTTTAGAAAGAGGATATCCTGAATGAACCAAACACCTTTGTAAAACAAATAGGCTATATGAAAAATGTTTTGCTTGCATTCACCATTTACCGGACTGCAGTTTTATCAGCATTACTTTTACTACTTTTTGAGAAAGTTAAGTATAAGTTTGTAAAAGAAGGATTCACATTAATTTATTAAACTTATATGCAAGTGCTAAGTTGGTAAGACCATTGTGTTTCACGAAAGAAAGGTACGAGTTTGTAATGGAGGTTACAGGTCGTGTGACATGCCACCAAAAAGACCTGTTTCACTTGTCAGTTAAAGAATTAAGTCCTCCAATCAAAGATCTGTTGGAATTATTTCAAAATCTTTTATCGTTCTCAAGATATACGTCTTCAAATTTTGATGGTTTCTGAAGAAACTAATTGCCTATTCAAAAATAATGATGTGGAGTGTTGCACAGTGTTATGATTTCTTTTGTTAACCCTATATAAATTATCTCTTAATTACTGACCATACAGATTAAAGTTTGGTGAGTGATATCAATATTTTTCAAGGAAAAAATTAAACCTTTATAATAAAGATGACATGTTTACGAAGCTCTCAAATTTTGTACAAGTGGTGAAGCAAATAAAAGAGGGCAAATGCATGCTAATAATATTACATGGAAATGAGAGTCGAACAAAAGAATCCCCGTAAAAGTTGCTATTTGTTAGTCTATAACTTATCACATTTTTGCTATATGCAGCTGGCATATTCATGGTAAGAGCTTCTTAACGCATAAAAATGCGAAAATTGCTTTGTGACAAAAGCCACAAGCATTCTTTAAGGAATAAGATGAACATGAACTTTTTAGCAAATAACATGAACTTTTGTGTAAGTACCCTTTAAAGCATATAAAATCTTATATAGAAGCTTACAAACAGAAGCAACCTGTAAACCACTAGTTAAGTACGAAGAAAGTGTTGCAGATGTACGTTCTTCATGACAGTTCAGTTGACATCATATCAAGGAAGGCAAATTGAAATACATCGACTAAATAGATTTCTTTCCGAAGTCTCACCATCCGAGGTCGAAGGACGAAACCCAAAGGAAAATACGCCATGACTTAGTTACCATCCCAGAGGGAACACCAAAATGAACATGACTAACCACTCTCACTTTAGCAGACCATGGGTCTGTGAAATTTACTAGTTGTACCACTTTCTATTACCACCACGACTAAATTTCCACGGCTGGATAGTTATGAACTTAGTAATATCATACAATACAGCTTAAGTGTTAAGAGACAATTGAATGAACATAAATGTCTTTGAAAAAATGTATATAGCACTCTGCATTTGGAATTGCACACGGGCACACAACAGGATGCTTTAAATTCATCATGCACTTACATGTTACCTTTCATTAGGGTGCAGGTTTACTGTTGCGTTATTATTTGCAACCGGAGGGGAAAGGAATCCTTCCATGGCTATAAATAATAGTTTAAGGCGATGGAATATCTAACTTGATTATACCTCAGTAGAAGGAAAGAAAGGTGGGTTTGTAAAACAGGTTCTTTAGAGCATGGAAGCACTTCCGAGGTAGTATTTCCATGTTTAGCGGAACCAATTCAGCACGTGAAGAGAACTAATAGTGCATATAATACTGAAGTGACCAAAACAGACACTTAGCACAGTACAGACTTTATTCTTATTTAATAGATATGTTTGAGACAAAAATGTGGGTTAGCTTGTGCTGCAAGTGAAAACCTGAGACAACTCTCAGAATTGAGATATGACTCCGAAGTCACATTGACTTAATATCTCTGGAAAGACCATCCCTCCGACAACTACCTGATTGTACAAGCCGTACCTGTCTCCCATGGCTGCAGTAAGTGATGAAGTACATCTCCTTTTACACAAAATCTAATGAACAAAGACAAAGGCAAGAAAAAAAAACAGTCGAAAATTCAGCTCTTTATATTCTACAGAATTTGAGGCACACCCTAATAGTTGCAAACTATTGTACTTTTTATTTTTTCCGGCAATTAGTCTCTAAAGAAGCTTCCTTATGCTTCCCACTTAGGCATCTGCTTTTATTTGAAACGTTCGTACATAGATAGAGTGTTAGTGATTCAGCCTTAAAATTACCATCTGATCATATGTGCGATGCCAGATTTTTTTCCAGAGCCTGTGGGTGAATCGTTTAAGGTAAATTTTATAGTAATTGTGGTACTACAAGATGTCTTTAGCCATAGCTTTAGGCGGTTTAGATTTAGCCTGAGCTTTGCATGCAGGCCAAAAATACTGTATACTGGAATTCAGCTCACCTACACACTGTTACACAAAGACACACTATATACACCATACCATGATAATTTAACTTTCAACGCCTGTTTTAAGAGTGCCTCAATCATACTGACCATCATCCTTATCGTTATGTCATTGACAAGAAAAATTGTAAAATAAAACAAATGGAACCGACACATTGAAAACACTCTACGCAATCCAGGGTGAAATTCCATTTGACAGAAACCATTTGAACCCATTCAGGTTCCAAATGGTTTAGAATGTGTTTTGGTCCATTTACCATTCAAAACCATTTAATACTATTTGAAACCAGTTATAAAACCAGTTGAGAAAACCATTTGCATGTTTAAGACCCGTTGGCACCATTCATAACCATTTAAAAACCACTTGAAACCATTCAAGACCCTTTGAGTAGAATGTGTTTTGGGCAAATGGTCCAAATGGAACTTAACCCTTGTTGACCGCAACTTCAACATTAAAAGATCAAACTTTAATCATTAAAGTATCAATAAAGGATGAAAAAAGTATTATAGGCCTGCATGCAAAATTCTAAACCTAGTTCATGCGAGCCACTCTTGGAACCACAATTGGAGTTTCAAATTAAGGTAGTACATCAACCTAGTTCAAATTTGCAATACTCAGATTATACAGTGCCTTACATACCCAGACGGCGTACATGTTGCTTCAAATAGGCATGAACTCTGTACACGACTAACGATTCTTTGTGAAGTAGCATACTTATGGTTTAAAACAGCGTTGTAAAAGTGCACGCTACACGGTACACCAAACACTAAAACACTAAATTCGAGGGTCATGAGGTAAGTTTAAGAAATGTTTCAGTGAAATGACTTCCAAATTGAATTAATTCTACTCTATAAGAGTAAAAACAAAGATTCAAAATTTCAGTAAGTTTCCCTGTTTCCCAAGTGTTTTTGAATGTACATAATACAGTGTTTGATTTGAATTTCAGACTTAATTGAGGATAATTGGCTTTTCAGTATGCGTTTTCGTAAAGTACCGTAGGTAGTGAAGGCCTATTTACAATCAATGCTAAAGTTAAAAGTGCTCAATTCGCTCATGACATTGAGACTGTAAGAAACCTACACTAAATTTCCATTAGGTCGATTTGTTGTCTTCACCGAGAGAGCTTATAGCCTATTATGTCAAGTTTGCCTTCTACTGGAATAATCTGAAAGAGTTAGATAGAAGTGGATTTTTGTCACTTAAAGTTTGACGTGGAGAAAACCTTTTACAAGTAAAAGAGCAAATTGGATACCAGTAACAATTGTTGTTGTGAAGACGTGAAATTTCAAAGGAAAAACACGTAACTTTGTATATTGCTCTCTCTAACAGCGTCTGGATACTGGATCATGAATGTCATTCGGAACGCAATGTTCACACATGTTGAAATACCTATCATGTTTTACATTAACAAACATCACTGTGTCACAGCACAGATCTTACCCTACATGTCATTCAAATTAATCAACCAATTTACCTGTAACTTTGAAATCAACATTATCCAATTTGGAGCGAAGTTGTGTATAGAGCTATCCCATCATACTGAAAAAAATCTGAGTGCTAAGTAGCTAGATGAACAAGATGTGTGAAAACACCACGGTTGCAACTGGTGACGATTTCTCCATTGATTTGCCTAATGTCGCTGTTCACGGCTTAGCCACTTTCATAGGTGTGTTTGGTAACACACTTGTGGTAGTGACTATATCTGCCAAACAGAAAATTTAATAATTCGTATTATGCGCTTGTTGTGACCGATTTCCTGGTTTGTTATGTAAAACCCCCTTCCCACATTCACAATTTTGTTACCGTAGAGTACGATTTTTTTCAATTATTCACAATCGCAATGACGTCTTACACATGCTCGTGGCCAATCGTGGTTCACCGTAGCACACCGTCGTGACTTGTGCCGCCACCGTGGAGCAACACCATTTATTTTGGAATGTTCAAAAAGATCTTACTCTGTGGTAGCTATGGAAAAAATTGTGTTCCACCGTAGCAGCACCGTACTACAGTCGTAAAATCCTCGTTACGTTGTCGTGGTGTGTCTCGACGGCGTCTTATTTATTCGTACTTATTCGTAATGGCCGGAATACCTACGTACGGCAAACCAAGACTTCGCTATGGTGATGATACGATGCCACTACGATGGCGCTGCGGTTTAGCACGGCTTGAACAAGACAAATCTTGACAATGCCGTAACTCTAACGTCATAATTCGTAACACTGTCGTGACGTTTTCGCACTACTGCCACACTGCATCATGACGGCGTCTTGATATTGTCTTGACAAGACGTAAAAATTCGATTGACCTTGAATTTCTGAGTACGAATTGCTACGGTACATCAAGATTTTTCCACTCTGAAAAATCGTGCCCTACTGTAGCAAAAATCGTGAATTTGGGACGGGACTTAACTTTGCTCATACTTTCAGGGATGAATATAAGGCATATGGTCATTCTGACAATGCCCTTTACGTGTTATGTTGCTACTGTATCCTTTTACTTGCTGAACCTGTCTTCGGTAATGACCTTAATTGCTATTGCTCTGAGTCCATATGTTCTCGTTTCCAAACCTCGGAGTGTATAGGATAATATTTTTGGTTTGTGCAAAGCGATTTTACTGATTGGACTGATATGGTTCTTCAACATGGTCATCTGCATCCTTATGATTGTTTCTGATCGAGAGTCCGCTTTATAGGTGTGGTAAGACAATCTGTTGCATTGACATACTGAATTCGTACTATTTATGAGTGCTATTTATGCCTTGGGAAATTGCACTACTTTGTTCCTATGCATGATCAACATACCAATGTCTTACACATAGGCGGAGGAAGCTGTTCGATACTGGGGTGGGGGCTGAAAGTTGTTTCGGAACGCCATCCTGGAGGGGTCTGAGGGGAGGGATGTTTGGCGTTTGGACATTATTCAGTCACAAGTTGGCTTTGGGGGTTGAGTTCTAAGTTGTAGCCATTATTTACGGCATTCTTACTCAAAAACCATATGTAAAAGTATGGAAAGCTTGTTTTAAAACAACCAGAAAGCCCAAAGGCTTAGTGATTCCTTGCCGAATGGGGATTCTTTGTTGCACTGAGGTTTATCCCTGACCTCAGACGCCCTTTGAACCCCACCAAATATAACAAAAAAGAAAATCTGAAGTGTCTTGAAAGGGATTCAACTCCAATGGATCCTGGATCTTGAAAATTCTTGGAAAATTTTGCTTTTTGACCTCTGGTGACCCTAGATGATGATCGTTGGAATACTTGGAATGTTTTGCTGTTTGACCTCTGGTGACTCCTGATGACTATCTTGGGAATTCTTGGGAAATTTCACTTTTTGACCTCTGGTGACCCCATATCATGATCTTGGGAATTCTTGGGATATTTTGCTTTTCGACCTCTGTTGACCCCATATAACAATCTTGGGAATTCTTGGGAATCTTTTTTGGCTTTTTGGCCTCTGATAACTCCAGATGATGATCTTGGGAATTCTTGGGAAATGTTGCTTTTTGACCCCAGTGATGCCAGATTACAATCTTGGGAATTCTTGGGAAAATTTGCCTTTTGACCTTTGGTGACCCGAGATGACCTTTGACCTCCATCAAAAACAATAGGGTTCTTCCTTACATCATGAAAAATCTATATACCAATATGAAAAGTGTCGGTCATTCCTATCTTGAGATATCGCGATTACGAGCTTTACGGCTTTTTACCTCCGGTGACCTCAAATGACCTTTGACCTTCACCAAAAACAAGAGGGTTCTTCCTCTCAACATGACAAATCTATATACCAAATATGAAAAGTGTCGGTCACCGCTATCTCGAGATAGCGCGATTACAAGCCATTTATTTGGTTTTCGCAGTTTAACCTATGGTGACCTCAGATGACCTTTGACCTCTACCGAAAACAATAGGATTCTTCCTCTCAACATGACAAATCTATATAGGCCATTCCCATCTTGACATATGGCGATTTCAAGGTTTTTGGTCATTGACCTATAGTGACCTCAAATGACCTTTGACCTCCACCAAAAACAATAGGATTCTTTCTCTCAACATGACAAGTCTAAATACCAAATATGAAAAGTGTCTGTCATTCCTATCTTGAGATATCGTGATTAACAAGCTTTTCGGCTTTTTAACTCCGGTGACCCCAAGTGACCTTTGACTTTCACCAAAAACGATAGGCCTCTTCCTCTCAACATGACAAATCTACATACCAAATATGAAAAGTGTCGGTCATCCCTATCTGGAGATATAGCGATTACAAGGTTTTTTGGTTTTTGACCTCTGGTGACCTCAGATGACCTTTGACCTCTACCAAAAACAATGGGGTTGTTCCTCTCAACATGAAAAATCCATACAGGCCACTCCTATCTTGAGATACCGTGATTTCAAGGTTTTCGGTGTTTGACCTCTGGTGACCTCAAATGACCTTTGACCTCCACCAAAAACAATAGGATTCTTTCTCTCAAGATGAAAAACCTATATATCAAATATGAAAAGTGCCCGTTATTCCTATCTTGAGATATCGCGATTACGAGCTTTACGGCTTTTTACCTCCGGTGACCTCAAATGACCTTTGACCTTCACCAAAAACAAGAGGGTTCTTTCTCTCAACATGACAAATCTATATACCAAATATGAAAAGTGTCGGTCATCGCTATCTCGAGATACGCGATTACAAGTCATTTATTTGGTTTTCGCAGTTTAACCTATGGTGACCTCAGATGACCTTCGACCTCCACCAAAAGCAATAGGGTACTTCCTCTCAACATGACAAATCTATATACCAAATATGAAAAGTGTCAGTCATCCCTATCTTGAGATAACGCGAGTACAAGGTTTTCAGTTTTTGACCTCTGGTGACCTCCGATGACCTTCGACTTCCTCCAAAAACAATAGGTTCTTCCTCTCAACATGACAAATCTATATACCAAATATGAAAATTGTCGGTCAATCCTATCTTGAGATATCGCGATTACAAGCAGCGTCACAAACACACATACACACACACATACACGCACCCACACTCACCCTCGCTTCCTTAGCGGTACGCGGGAAATGTACCGGTAAGGAATTCGCGGGATTTCCCCATTAGCCTGGCTGACCTCCAATTAACCCAGCAGACGTACGTGGCTGGAGGGCGGGCTGCTTGCCAAGGCAGGCACGTGCAGCCGCGCGAGACTTCTCATTGCAGCGACGGAATTTTCGGGCAGCTACGCCAGTTTCGAGCTCCGCGTGAGCTAGGAAAGACGTGCGAGAGCGGAGCTCTCGCCGGCTGTACCGTGTCCCGTTAAGGACATGTTGCTGAGTGCAACCATAGCCACAGGATCGCTCACACACCGCGGATGCAACCATAGCCACAGGATCGCTCACACACCGCGGGTGCACACACACACCCATACATACACACCCACACACATACACACACACGACATCACCATCGCATAGATTCCTTGCCTGCCTACGGCAAGGAATCAAAAACAGAAGTCCATAGGAGGAGGTGGACTGGATGGGTGTTTGGTATAAAGCACCTAGTCAAATTGTAGGGAGCTAGAGCACCACCTTTCGGAGTTTATCAACTCTTTCGATAAAATGTCAAACTTTTTCAACCATTGCACTTAAATGAAGCAAGTATGGCGGTCTAAGCGTTCAGCCTCCTCAGCAGAGAACAGCCGCCTGTGTCTATGGTATATCTTTGTTAGTAAAAAGTGCATCTTAAGGTTGTTAAGTCATCATTATCAATCTTCGCAGAAACACATGTAATCGATATAACAAATTTTTCCATTCTTTTATTCAGCTATTCAACTATCACAGATCAGGGAGCTGTAACAGACTCCCTGTACAGATTTCGTCAAAGTTCCCAGTTCTCCCCATGGATAAACAATTATGAGCCTTGCTATGTAATGCAGTACAACTAAAGGTACCAGACCCTCTTTCCAGGTGGTTGCATAATAAAATAAAATAATAAAAGCATGAATATCTTATATGATTATGACCAAGAATTTTCCTTACCCTTTTTCTCGATGAGAAACTTAAAAGTTCATGGCCTCCATTTTATTTTTTTTTTGCACAATATATAAGGTATAAATATGTACTTATGAATAGAAAAAGGAACAGCATAATCCAAATATTATATTTTCTGAAGCAGAGGAATGCAGCTCTGAATCTAAATTTGTTCGCATTTACATTCCTTCATGACCACTGGAGATAGAAAATATATTCTTGAAAAAGGAAAATGCTACAAAATATTGCATTTTGGAACGAACCTCCCGAAAATTCCTACGAAAAGCAGGATACTCGGCGTTCGTAGTACAAATGTTACCAAACATGTAAAAGTGTAGTCATAAATGAAAGATCCAATTTTGTCATACATGTGCAATTGCTCTGCTTATATGAAAGCTCTGTACCATGAAAGTAATTACGTATTTTTAATGGATTGACGAAGCCAATGAATGAAGCGACATACAATAGGAATAGGGAGCTGTTATCCGAATGGAGGTAGCTCGACAAACTTCCTTTCAAGTGAGAATTGCGTACTCAAGGTCACCTAATAATCATTCAGTTATTTTCATAAGGTAAAATTTTCTGAATAGAGAGACTGTCTAAGCTCTTATCTGATGCTGCTTTCTTACTTAAACATAGCCCAGGCTAAATCTGTTATAAGACACCATAGATGCTGTTGTGACTAATGGAGCAGAAAACGATAGACCGTTAACTTTATTGACATTCTCTATACAGCACAATAGACCTTTTGAGATGGTCAGCACAGTCTGGTCATTACAGGGTATAAGAAGGAGATAAACCAAGTATGCATGAAATGGAAATATCCACAGACTACTGAGCCAAATAATCCATTTATTCAGTACACTGAATAGAACCCGCCTGGTCAGTAATATGCGGGTGGAAATTTAGACCAATATTTTATTCGGAGATTTTCACGTTATGCTGCTCTTTAGATTTCTTTAAGAACTAAGCTGGATTAAAAAGTAAACACAAAGAGATTTCTCGTCTGTTACATCATGAGTTGAACTACGGCAATTTTATCCATTGCCATGGCATTACCAGTCGCGGCATGAAAACTAGGTATAGTTTCCCTCTGGTGTCGCTTGGTGTCACGAATGAGACCACATCGGTTTGATTTTATGTGAAATTGTGAATGTTATCTCCATCAGATAACAACTGCCTGCTCTAACAAATTCTGAATACTGGATCGTGAATGTCATTCGGATTAGGGAGTTGTTAAAATGACAGGGTGTTTTAAAATCAAAACGACTGTTTAAAAGAACTCGATCAATACAAATGCCCCTACCTCGTCTAAAGAGACCATGTGTAAATGAGCTAAAAAGACAGAAGCCTATTTTTCTTACTGCATTCTGAAAAGTTTCCTCAAGTTTCCTGAATCAACCGAACGTAAATATATTTTCACATTTTCACATAAAATGAAGCCGATGTGGTCTCATTCGTGACACCAAGCGACACCAGAGAGAGAATATATGTAGTTTTCAGGCGACTGGCAATGCCATGGCAATAGATATAAAATCACCATAGTTCTACTCATGATGTAACAGACGACAAATCTGTTTGTGTTTACTTTCTAATCCAGCTTAGTTATTATAGAAATCTAAAGAGCAAAGTAACTGAATGATTATTAGGTGATCTTAAATACGCAAACCTCATTTCAAATGAAGTTTTGGCAAGCTATCCCCATTCGAATAACAACTCTCTGATAGGAGAAAACAAAAACGCTTAGTGCAAATAAGAAAAAGAGGAATTAGCCCAAAGTGTTCTCTTAGCTAATTCATAAACTTCCATATTGTTGGACAAGTTGTATCTATGCTCAGCATTTCACATGGAATCAAACTAAACTGTTGCTACAAGCAGTAAAATTCATTGACACCCCCTAATTACTTTGCCACAAAAGGGACTGCCATTATTAAGTAAATTGAGGAAAATTCGCAATGTGTTTTCGAAATGCACCGACGTGTGAAGCCTTTGCATTTAATATCTCAAACCCTTCAAGACTATTGAATCTTCAAAAGCAGAAAAACGAACAAAAAAGAAGAGAGAAGAAAAGATTATTGTTGGTAATTATGGATAAGTTAAAAGAGAGAGTTCCAGTTGCATTTTCACCAAAGGCGTTCTTGAAGAGAGTTCACAAAAGGAGTAAGTTATATGATCTCAATATTTTCTTAAGTTTTCTAAGTGGAAAAAAAATCATGACATAAAATTTTGCTCTAAACAACCACATTTCCTGGACTGAAATCGACATATTTTTGTTCAGAGGTCTACCACTCATTGCTCCCCTCCTCACTTGCCTTTGTGTCTTCCCAAACAACCCTTTTTGGAATTGATTTGGCAGAAATGTTTTTAATTTGAATCATGAACGACATGTCACGCTTCTGGATTCCTCAGTACCTTGATAATTTCACTCATAGGTCTGGTAACGTTCTGTAAAAATAATTTCTTTGAAAGGTTTTATAAAGTCAGAATCGCAAACTAATCATTTAAAGCGTTATACAGTGCAGGTTTGATTGACTAGGTTGAAAATAACACATGATAATTCAAATGATCAGCAAAGATGTCACACATGCCATTTTATCAACATCTCAATAACATCACATGTAATACTGATCACATTCTAAAAATAAAGTCTCTATGACAAGACTTCAGAACAACGTTCCAATCAATTAATATCATCTCACCAGAGCCATCTCCTGCATATACCGTTACCAACTATGATATTTTGCAATCGATCACAGTAGCCCTCGTTTGCGAATGACGTTTTCGATGATGATCACTAGTTTACAACTTTATTAATGTTTTAAGCTGTAGCAAGTTTGGTCTGAACGGATACTTATCTTACCGCTGCAGTTAATCTCATGTGGCTTATACTAAGTATAGTCTGCGAACCATCTTCTTCTCAGCTGAAATTAATGTCAAGATCTGTTGTACTGCACTGAACTGGACCAGTGGAACTGGACGATTTCAACTAGATTGTTCTGGAAACTGAGAATGTTCAGGTGAAACCAGTTCAACTGGACTTGTTAAACTGGACTAGTTCAACTGGGCTTTTCTGGAAATTGAGCATGTCCGGTTAAAATTGGGCATATCCAGTTGGGAAATCGAAAGGTCTTCTCCAATAAATCTCTTGGATCATGAGCTAACCCCCCCCCCCCCGATACTTTCCGTTTTCCAAAGTCGCCTCGACTCTTTCTCAAAGAGCCGAATGGCGAAAAACAAACGTTACTCCCAAAGGAGTTCTGCTCTCTATAGGAGCTACGTCCCCTGACGGGACACTAAGACTTAACATAACCAACCTCTTGACCATCAGACATCTTCATCATGTGTCTGTCATGCATAGCTCCATTCTATGCTGGCTGAAAAAAGAACAGATTTTACACTTGACGCAAGTTTTACTTAGCCGTAAACACACCATACACTTTTTTAAAGTCCTCCTGACTATCTGGCGAAGAGCCGAAGGGTGAAGTCTAACTTACCCCCGAAGGAGTCTTAGTGGCTGCGTGTCTGCATGTTTGTGTGAGAGCAAAAGAGTGTGTAGTAAGATCTTCCTAAACCGTACATCCGATCAAGTTCATACTTGGCTGGTAGGTTTCTAGCCATAAATACTTGTGTATGCATAATTGACGGCGTCATAGGTCATAGTTCAGAGGTCATATGTCAAATTATCTAAAGCGTGGTTTTTACATTGTTTCCCTATCAGTATATGAAAAACACTTCTCAAACCACATAATACGTTAACAACAATAAGAAAAAATTTAAATGGTGCTTTTAGGTTGCTAAATGTGGGGTCAAAGGTCGAAATGGTGGTCAAAGGTTAAATTTGCCTTAATTTTGAGAAAAGAAGGAATCATGAACTCCTACTTCATACGTTGGATAAAGTTC
Source organism: Holothuria leucospilota (assembly GCA_029531755.1). Classification (NCBI taxonomy): domain Eukaryota; kingdom Metazoa; phylum Echinodermata; class Holothuroidea; order Aspidochirotida; family Holothuriidae; genus Holothuria; species Holothuria leucospilota. Next base: position 53,807,909 of record CM055962.1, on the reverse strand, counting down.
AAACTTGTTGGTGAGGAACCTGATCATATCAAACGTGTGTTTGCCTAATTGATGACGTCATAAGTCTAAGGTCAGAGTTCAAAGATGAAGTTAGCTAAAAAGTATTTTCCCCCATTATTTGGAAATCAGTAAGAAAGAAAAAATCACTAACACACTTGATATGTTAAGATTGATGAAACAATTTAAATATAGTCCTTTTTGTTTGTTGGCAAAGATGAGAGGTCACAGGTCAGTTTTGCCAAAAGTTTGTAAAAGTGTGTCATCCACTCCTCCTTAGCCAATTTCAAAGTTGGTGGGTAGCTTCTTGGTTTATGAAAACACTGATTTTCAATCGATAATGCCATTGCTTAATAATCAAGAAATCAAAGTTCAAATGAACTGAAATTGGTTCTTTCCCATTATTTGCATATCAGTATGTTAGAAAAGGTTATAAAACCACATGATATAAAGAGAGTGGCGACACGCATTTTTGAATGGTACATTCTAGCCAGGCGCGGTTCTAGATCGAGACTTTTTTTTTGGGGGGGGGGGCTTGAAACGGAAGAATCATAAAATTTTCTCTCAAATATGTAAATCGGCCACGCGCACGCTGAAACCAATGATAATAAAAACAGTACTATAACCATGGACGGCGCAAGGTTATTTTGATAGGGGACATGGTTGAGTGATCGCCGTCGTGGGGGAGGGATCTAAGGGGAGGGGTGTCCCCATCCTCTGAGAAATTTTTGCTAATTTAAGGTTGCTAAGATGCAAAATGGTGCGTTCTTTGGGTAATTTTTTGACTGTATCACTAGAAAACGTTCATAACTTTGCGTGCGTGGAGTCCACAGAAATATTCTCGAACTATTAAGAAAATTTGCCTTGCTTCATTTGTGCATTATAAAATCGTATCTAAAGGCTGGTAGAAACCGGAATATGGCCTCTTGGAAGCTCTGGATTAACTATATGGATCAGATATAGGCCTACCCCGCCCTCCTCTTTTCTTCTTCTTTACGTCTTCTTTTCCTACTCTTTTTCTCTTTTCCTGCAAATTACAGGGGGATAGGCCTCCCTTCCCCCTGAGTGGCACCGCCTCTGACCATGACATAGATGTAACGTATATACAGGCATATATTTTTTTTATTTGAAAGAATGTAGCAAACGTTACTGAGAGATAAGAGCATCTGGACCTGTTCACATTAATGGGACTAACGATTCGGCCTGTAGATTTGACTTAAAAGGACTGCTAGTATAGCTTGACGAGATCAGCGACGAAATGACTCGTTTTGAACTTCCAACAGATGATTAATCCGTTAACTTGATTTACATGTACGTACATACTATCATAGATGTTACGTATGTTACTTATCTGACCCAACTTCCATTGTATGAAATCGTGAACCTAATATAAGATTTCGAGACACAGATGACAGTTTCCCCTGACAAACTAAATCCACTGGACCAAGATGTGCACAAGTGTATTGGGCAATTTTGTTTTTCTCAGTACACGCAAATATAGCATAACACAACCTCTGAAAATTTTGGGGGGCTTGAACGAATGTTTGGGGGGCTTGAGCCCCCAAAGCCCCCCCCCCGTAAAACCGCGCCTGATTCTAGCTGCTAAAGGTGGATGTCCAGGACCTAAAAGTGGTTTTTTTTACCATAACTTGCTTATCAGTATGTAGGAAAATTTCATTTCCACAACATATGTAGAGAATATGGGGGCGGGGTTAGATTTTGCACCTCCATGGATTACCTTCTGTTTTCTTTACATTGCAACTGAAAAAAATTCAAAGGTGTCTTTGGCTGAATGTCGAAAAGAGAAAACTAAAACGTTACAACTGAAGGGGTTCGATCTTCCTGAGGGAGCCACGTCCCCAGAAGGGACACTGAGACTGAACTGTAAAATCTTTTGGGAAAAGTCCACCCCATGCAGGGTATGTTGTTTTATTATAACAACATACAGTAAAACACTATGTGAAGATGTATGTATGTGTCCATGTGGAGATTTGCACAGAGGTAATGAAACAAAAAAGTTGAAAGTTCAACAAAGAGAAAATATTGTTATAAACTGTTTGAGTGTGTAAATTACATTGTTTAGGAATGTTTAGGAATAAATCTAGATTTTATAAAACACATTTTATCGAGTTTGTTCAAATTAGTAGGTATAATAAGTTCAACTAAATAAGACATTTCTGGACGGGTTCAACTAGACTCTATTAGACGAGTTGAATTAGACTGTACTGGACCAGTTCAAATGGGCTTCCTGGACAACTTCAAGAGAAATTTATTGTGACTCCTTCAATTTGACATTACTAGACCAGTTCCATTGGAGATCCTGGACCAGGTTCAAATGAAATTTATTGGACCAGTTCAACAGGACTTAAGTGTGACTATTCATTCTGAGTGTACTGAACCAGTATTTGGGCTTTGTTGGACCGGTTCAATTGGACTTATTGGACCAGCTCATTTGCACTTTGCTGGACAAGTTTTAGTAGACTCTCATGGACCAATATAGTTGGATTCGCTCTTGTAGCTCGTTTAAACCTTTACTGGACCAGTTCAATGGGACTATAATGAACCAGCTCAATAAGAATAACAGGATCAGAACAATGGGATATAAACCGACCAGTTCAATTGGGCTTTGTATTTATCTAGCCCAATAAGGCCTCACTGTAACAGGACTTACTATGATTCGTTCATATTAATTTACAGGGTCACTTGTTGAAACTATATGTACTTATTCACTAGTTCAGTATAACTTTGTGGACCAATTAAGTCCATAAAACTTTACTTGGTGAGTTCCACAGGTCTCTATCATGGTACAGAACTCGAAATTTAAACTCTTTCTACCCCAGTAAAACATACGTTGTGAAATATAGTAAGTCCTATCGATAGATATTCCATTTCGAAGTAAGAAAGTCCAGTAAGAAGGGTTAAATGCAACTGGACTATTTCAAGACTCTTATTACACGAACCAGTCGAGTTGGGTCCAGTTAAAGTCCAGTTCAGTCTACTTGGCAATCTCACCATGAAAGCGTAATTATAGAAAAGAACTCAAATTAAAATTAACTGACTCCCTTAAGTTCAGTTGAAGTATCTTCAGTGTTGTTGGGTCCAGTTTAAATTTGAGCAAGTCCAATTCAAGTCCAGTTCAAATTTGAAGTGGAAAAAACTGGAATTTTGAGCCAGGTTAGTGCTGCCATTGTGGTTTTTATGGGCTACCATACACTTTGTTGTGTATACTGTTAGGTCATTTCCATAAACCGGCCCTCGGAAATGGCTATAAGCTTCGACCAGTTTAACCTGCTTTTAAAAGTCCAAACAACCTGAGCCGAAGTGTGAAACTGAACAACACAAAATCCAGGGAGCAGCTAGGCCATGTCCTCTTATAAGATGTCAGACTTTAAGTGACCATCCTCCCACCTTTCAGACAGCTAAATCATGTGCCTGTCCAAAGAGGTAATAGCGTAGCCGGGATTTTTAATTGGGGGAGCAGAATGTGCAAACAATAAATGTTAGTACATATTTTGATAGTTAACTGTCGAGAGCAGTGCAAGTCAGTATACCTGCATGTTGGTTTCTTTTTACCACCTTTTTGTCGTTTAATTTGATTAGTTATAAACGTCCAAATTTTTGAATTTTTGCTTTTGATTCTCTTTGTCACTTCATGAAGGTGGCGATCCTGCCTACCCTCTGGATACGTTTGTGCAGGGAGGTGACACCCCCTTGATCTGACGTGGGTGTGGTCCCGTTCTAGACTGAAAAGAGTATACCACACGGGATCTCGACCGATTTCTCTAAACGTTTTTAACGAAAAAGTTTGTGACTGTGATTTCCACATGTCAATATAAAACCATTATTCTACAAAGCAGAGTTGATTTTGTTCCTGCCAATGGAAGTCTACCAAAGCCTGCATATCTAATTAGGTGTCCGACAACAATAAAATGCTCAATACTGTTACTCTTACTAGCCAGCACGGTACTCTACAAAGCCTTAAATTCATGACCACCTCAGGACGAATTGGTTTCCCTTAACTGATCAGCTGCTTTTCCCAGTCACGGACTAATACCTTTCAGAGCTCCTTGCATCTTCAACTGCTTTAAGGCAAATGGTTTGGTGACATGATACACCCCACTTAGACCATAGAATAGTTAGGTGTGAAAAAACACCCGGCCTTTTTTAGCTCGCTCAATACAGCATATGTTTATCTCGTATACGGTATTTAAATTCTTTTAAAAGTTTTCAGTGAATCTTTCAGTTGCATTGTTTTAAAACAACTATATTCTGGTTCTAAACAGCGTCTTTCATTACAAACTTTTGTAATTTTTTCTTTTTTTTTTTTTTGCTTTCATTCCTACTTAATGCTTGAAAAATCCGTTCACCCACAAACGACCCTAACGCAAATCTCGATCCATGTACTATACATTACGAATTTCCAGTAGCCCCTTCCATTTGTCTGTTTCAATCGAATGTAACGTCATCTTTATTGTTATCTAATTGACTAACAAACAATTGAAAACTTTCACCGGCTTCTAAGACTAACATTTAATGAGTATTTTCAGCCAACGGGTGAAGGGGGGGGGGGGGAGATAGACGAGATCATGATCCAACGAAAAAAAACATGTTACAAAATTTTATTGGAAGCTGGTGGGAATGACACACTTCACATACTATAACAGGCCTTTTATGCTTTAAATATCAGTGGTAAAATCCGACTCAAAAGTAGGCTATATTTTCGCAGGCAGATTAGTTAAAAGCATACAAGCTATACCAAAAGGAGCAATTCCTTAAAAAGTGACATAATTATGGCAAAATAAGCGCTACGCTGTAGACGATATTTACACGAGATAAGGCTTTATTTGAATTGTAGATTATATTTTGCTCAGCCTTCGAGTGACAGACTTGTTAAGTTCACTCGATGAAGAGAGGTTTCGTAAGATGCGTTTAAGAAGCATGAGGAGTACTGTGTTTTGAGATGAACGCTTGCTTTCATCTTGTCATCACGTTGGGAATTAATGAAAACTGCCCGAAACTTTCATTCGGTCGAGAATACGTATAATTTACAGAGAAACTTGTTTTATGTTTTCCATTCGATGGTTTTGAAGAACTTTATATAAATGTAATATTTATGAAGTTTAAAATTGGAAGAGAGGATTGTGGATGAGTGGCATTTTTCCCTGGAGACTGTTTTGGAACCATCACAAGGATGGAAAAACTATGAATACCGGTAGAAACGTACTATCTTGATAACGCGAAATTTCAAAAAAGAAAGGCATGACTTTGTAAATTGTCTTTTCAGCACCAGTAAACCGTTACGATTTTGGACTAAAGCTTACTTTTATCACACACGTGGAGAAACTTACCGGTGACTTGTTTTTGAGTAACAAACATTTACTCATGCAATCTTATCACTCAAGTCTTTCTCTAAAATTTCTTTCCTCACTTCGAAATAAGCGAAAGCCTGCATGTGCCGAGATCTTGTACAGAGCCGTTGGTAATTCACTTTAGAGAAACCTTAAACGGTGTTGCATGTGCCTTAGGTACTTTTGTACGAATTCACGATATTTTGTGGACAAAATGTGCGAGAACACGACCGTTGTAACTGGTGTAAATTTCTTCATTGCTGTGCCTGTTTTGGCCATTAACGGCATAGCCACTGTCATTGGTGTGTTAGGCAACACACTCATCGTAGTGACTGTGATGTCAAACAGAAATTTTTACAATTCATACTATGCACTTATTGCAAACTTAGCTGTGAGCGATTTCCTGGTTTGTTGTGTAACTTTACCCATATTATCAGGGATGATTATAAACCACGTGGTCATTTTGACAATGCCCTTTACGTGCTATGTCGCTACTGTTTCCTTTAACTTGCTGAACCTGTCTTCGGTAATGACCTTAATTGCTATTGCTCTGAGTCGATATGTTCTCGTTTCCAAACCTCGCACTGTATACGATAAGATTTTTGGTTTCCGTAAGGTGATTTTACTAATAGGACTAATATGGTTCTTCAACATATTCATCTGTGTCCTTATCATTACGTTTCTGGTCGAAAATGCACCTTATACGTGTGGAAAGACAATCTGTTATATCGATATACGGAATCCGTCTACCCGTACTACTTTTGTTTTTGGAAATAGCACTTCTTTGTTCTTATGCATGATCACAATTCCCTTGTGTTACATTCTCACTTTCCGTGCAGTTAGGAAGAGTAAATCACGAGTTCGTTCAGAGCAACCGCCAATTTCAGCTGCTAATAACTCATCAACACCAAGTGCATTACCATTTTCTGCACAATCGCGTCCAGTGAGTGTTAGCTCGGTCATGACAACTAGATTTTTCACACGAATAAGAAGAAATCGCAAGCCCTTAGCCCTATCCGCAGAAGAAATTCGACTAACAAAACTTTCGGCTGTAATTTTCCTCTCAAATTTGATCCTCAATACGCCATTTTTAGTTGTTAATACAATAGCAGACATCCCAGGCCTGTATGGATTTTATTTAGTCACATTCTGGTTAGTTGGGATCAGTTCTACAGTGAACCCAATCATTTACGGCCTTCTCAACAAAACCTTGCGTGAAAGAATGAAAAATGTCCTTTTTAAGCAAAGATAGAGGTCCGCAACTCCTCTTGGGTTACAAAGTCCCATAACTAAGCCTAATCGTGCCCTTGGTTTAAAATTATCATTGTTCATGCTCGCATAAAAGTAGAAACTGCTTTAAAACCATTGCATTCTTTATCTTCATCGGCGTCTTCTTTGTCTACAATTCAAAAGTTCAAATGATGTAGTGCCTTTCTCTCAAGCATCTTCACTGAAGGTCGCTTAAACAAAGAAGAGAAGACACCATATGCAATATGATTTCAAAATTAGCACAATTACCGGTACCATCCACAGTTGTGCAAGTCTGTATACGTTTTCGAATAATATAGGCCTTTAGTAGAAAAGTTTGTCTCTTTGATAGAATAGTGTCTGTGGTATCACAGATATCTTTCAATTATATGCTTAAAATAATGAGAATCCGTGGACTGTGAAATACATAAAACGAATTATGTCAAATTCGTCTTGGTATACCAATATAGCCATGGTTTTGTTGACAGTTCTACAGGGTGCAATGTTTTTGTCACACTATTGCTCATTTTGAATTTACATTTCAAATTCCGAGTTCATGCAAGTTTTTTACTCCCTCTGATTGTTTCTCTCATTGCTTTCAAAATGCGTGATCAATCAGTGTTGATCAAAATCAGCAAGAAAGGAATATTAACGTTTGCTTTTGTAAAAGCGTTGCAATTTTACGCTTTTTCCAGGAATGAAAGTAGGTGTTGATTGTTTGGAATCTCCTATTGACAAATATCATGTGTAAAGTACGTATGCTGTGTAAAATAAATCTTTTACTTATAAATATATATATATATATATATATATATACCGTAATGTTGGTGTGACGTTCCAACGCCATACCCACATTACCGTAGATCGTAACGTCATAATGGATAAGGGAGGCTGTGCCGTTCGGTATTTGAAATGAGGTGACCAGCTCTCACAGGCAGGGTTCTGATAGCTCAGTTGGACTGGACGACGGGTGGCAGGCCCGATCGGAATTCAGTTTTCCATTATATAGAGCCGTCTTTCATATTAAAGCAAAGGTTGCCAATGTAAAGGTGTTAATTCTACAGGTTAAAAAAAATATGTGACTGTATCCGCTACTTACCATTCTCACATTCTCATGTATATATATATATATATATATATATATATATATATATATTCATGAGAATGTGAGAATGGTAAGTAGCGGATACAGTCGCATATTTTTTTTAATATTTTTTATATTATTATATTTTTTTATTATTATATATTTATTATAATATATTATTATTATATATATTATATTTATATATATATATATTATATTTATATATATATATTATATTTATATATATATATTATATTTATATATATATATATATATTATATTTATATATATATTATATTTATATAATATATTATTTTAAATATATTTTTTCCTATTTTTTAAATATATATATATATATATATATATATATATATATATATATATATATATATATATATATATATATATATATATATATATATATATAACGCTAATTCCCACCTTAAGGGGAAATTGTTATATCTGCTTGTACATAGGGCGAAAAAAAGATAATAAAATACATAAGAAATAAATTCGCCTTAACGTCTAAACATATAATTAACGTTATTTCAATGGCCAGCCATCCGTTCGTGTTAACAGCTAGGTGTCCGTAAATTTGACAAATTTGAAGTAATGGCATCTAGTTTGTAAATGCAAGAGGGCGCCCTTGTAAGTTACGTATTCCTATAGAAAGAGTGTGTGGAAACGTTAAGGCGAAACTTATATTTCACCCGAAAATTTTTTTCCCCTTAAGGTCGACTTTTCAACAACAACTTTCCCCCTAAGTGCCGAATTAGAGAAATATATATATATATATATATATATATATATATATATATATATTTATATATATATATATATATATATATATATATATATATATATATATATATATATATATATATATATATAGGTCGAACGTGGTAAGATCGACTGTAAATGTAGGTCGAAGAGTAAGTAACTGATTCGATCTGAATTAAATTCAACCCAAGTACTGGCATAGCCTTTTGAACAAGGGAAGAATGAAAGAAGAAACCAGAAGGAAAATTGAGCCACGCGGGTTTGAACCCGGGACGGTCGCTGTCCGGGCGACTGCCTTAACCACTGCACCACCGTGACTAACGTGATTCTCGGCTTGAACCAAGGTACAAATACCGCACGCTACAATTTTCCCTCCTTGTTACCACACAAAGTGTGTAAATCCCGAAACGGGTAAATTAGATAGGTCGAACGTGGTAAGATCGACTGTAAATGTAGGTCGAAGAGTAAGTTACTGATTCGATCTGAATTAAATTCAACCCAAGTACTGGCATAGCCTTTTGAACAAGGGAAGAATGAAAGAAGAAACCAGAAGGAAAATTGAGCCACGCGGGTTTGAACCCGGGACGGTCGCTGTCCGGGCGACTGCCTTAACCACTGCACCACCGTGACTAACGTGATTCTCGGCTTGAACCAAGGTACAAATACCGCACGCTACAATTCCCCCCCCCCCCCAAAAAAACCCGCGTGGCTCAATTTTCCTTCTGGTTTCTTCTTTCATTCTTCCCTTGTTCAAAAGGCTATGCCAGTACTTGGGTTGAATTTAATTCAGATCGAATCAGTTACTTACTCTTCGACCTACATTTACAGTCGATCTTACCACGTTCGACCTATCTAATTTACCCGTTTCGGGATTTACACACTTTGTGTGGTAACAAGGAGGGAAAATTGTAGCGTGCGGTATTTGTACCTTGGTTCAAGCCGAGAATCACGTTAGTCACGGTGGTGCAGTGGTTAAGGCAGTCGCCCGGACAGCGACCGTCCCGGGTTCAAACCCGCGTGGCTCAATTTTCCTTCTGGTTTCTTCTTTCATTCTTCCCTTGTTCAAAAGGCTATGCCAGTACTTGGGTTGAATTTAATTCAGATCGAATCAGTTACTTACTCTTCGACCTATATATATATATATATATATATATATATATATATATATATATATATATATATATATATATATATATATATATATATATATATATATACATACATATATAATCACGGACAGAAGGTCAGACCGTCTAGGCTAGAGTGCTCGATGTAAGAAACAGAGCGAAATAACTAGAAAGACGAACTTGGCTAGTTCATAACACTATATTACTACACTACAGATCTGGCACTGTTTTCCTCACGGTGAACTAAGCCACACATGCCAGAGGAGCCAAGGAAAGCTGACGGTTATTATGCGGGGACTGGCTATCTGTTACACAATAGAAACTTTTTTCTGTGCCTACAGGTGGACATTAACTCACTTCTGTTATTAAGCAAGCATAACCCTGGCTGACAAATGATAACAAACTTTTCAGGTGCAACTGAGAGGAGACAAAGTCCTTTCCTTTCCCGAAAAGTAACGCATGGAATAAGTACCCAACGACCTTTGCCAAAAGTTAATTTAATAGACAGTAACTTGAAGTGCCGTTAGTGACTGTGCAAGCAGTAAACTATGCATCGTACAGGAAAATTACCGTCAAGTAAATTAGGAGGTGGCAAGAAAGGTGGAAACTCCAGAAGTTTGGTCTCTTCCTAAGCTACAATCATTGAAAGGGGAACATGTCCCCTCAATGTTTATTAGTGGGGGACATAATATCAAATGTCCCCCTAATGTTTAGAGGCATGCAGAAAACATAAATGTTGTTAAACACATTTTCGACATGAAAAATTGTGATATTAACCTGTTAATGGCAGCTTGGGAGAACTTTAGATCAGAAAATTAATATGCGATCTGTGTCCTCTAGAATGCACCAAATCGCTTGGCTTCCAGGGGCCTCTCCCCTGGACCACGTATGGAGGTCCCTTGTACCCCTGGCCAGAGGCGCAATGTGTTCAAGCAGGTGTCTCCCCAATAATTTAACGGATCGCCGCCCCTGGCTACAATAGACCCATTTACTTGAGGGTTTACGCTGCCATGTTGAAATAACGAGAGCTTGTGATGCACTATGTACGCTAAACTCGAAGAAGTGCGTACTCACGGTGCGTTAGTCAGCGCAACAATGACGTTGCTTTAATTGATTGGTTACTTATATATGCTTGTTTGTACAACTTCGTCTTGTAAATTATTCCGATATCACATTTTTGCTTCATAATTTTAGAAAAGTGACTTAGGAAGATTTCGTTTATCGTAGTACAATTTACAAGCGTCTACGAACCATTCACGAACTCTTCAATTTTCGAAGTGATTGTAGGTACGTAATGCCGTGTCTATAAGCTACGAGAAAATCTTGGTGACGCGGATATGACCGAACATTCAGAGACATCGACGGATTCCACCGTCAACGAACTGTATCCGTAAAAACTGAATGCATGAGCTGAGACATGTGACGGCATGTCGCGATCGACCATGGCTGTTGCTGAAGATGGAGAAAATCGACTTTCATTGTTTCCCCGAATCAAAAAATTTGTTTGTCAATATTCTACAGAAAGGCGTTCGATGTACACTAGAAGAGATTCAAGAATAATTGACTTCGCAACACTGCAAAATGATATATTAGTTTTTTTTCCAGAAGTATCACCGACTTTTCATACACATTACGAGGGCAATGGTAACAAGTTTAAAAACGAAATAAGGTTTACTTTGGGCAAACTTTCCTAACTACGATGTGACTTGGTAGCTAGTGTAAAGTTATGAAATGTGACCAGTCCAGAATATCACCTATGCGAATTTCGTCATCTCTAGTTGTTCATATACTGCTAACACTCTAATTTTAAGAAGTTACCCTTATCACAGATTTGTCTTAACACCTTGATGTACATACTGTGCAGTTTTATTGTCCAATGCCAATCTCCCACTCAGAATTGTACGAGCCGAGGGTATGGCGGCTGCAGCCACACCGCAGCCACACCCCCGGAGTTTGAGGAAAACCTATTTCTCGGGCAGATTTTAAACAAAAATGGGCAGTTTCTCGGATAATAAAGATTTCCTTCTGTGCAAAACCGCTCCAGCCCCCCTAATAAAAATGTACCCGTATGCTCATGGTTTCACTGCTGAAGATGCAACAGTACTTTTGCGACCCATTCCAATCAGTCATAAGCGTGGTTCGACTTGAGAATCTGAGCTTTGTAGCCTATTGTGTCACTGTGCAATCTTCATTTACAATCTTCATCTTACTAATCTGAGCAGTGTCAGGCACTGATCAAAGAATAGTAGAGTAGGCCTAGGAGCAGGGCCGTCGCGACCGGGGGTGTGGGGGTGTCTCACCCCCCAAAGTTCGTCAGAGCGAAGATAGTCGGAAAATCTGAAATGCCAGTTGGAATTTCTGATAACTCAGTCTAGCACATTTTTCCGACTGAGCCTATGTCAACTATGTATATATTTTCCAACTAGACCAAGTGAGACTAACACCAAACGTTATTTTCCTCACGTAAAATCAAATCAAAGCTGTCCTTTTTTTCCCAAATTCTTCTCAAACTCTCAAAATTTTCGCGCGCTGCGCGCGCTTTAAACCTTACCTCAGTGCTGTTTTATTATCAATATCTTTCGATGGCAACTTTCGGAGAAGCACAACAGCAAAAGTTGAAAGCTGTTGACAAATTACCAGGTAAAAGACTGGCTTTTTGAGTGGCATGTTGGTTTGTTGGGCAATTGAAAGTATCTCGATGCAGATTCTGAATGCAGGTTTTATTATGGAAATCTTATTTAATGAAAATTTGGGCGCGTTTCGCGCGCATGCGTCACGATTTACAATCAATCTCATGAACATTATTAAGGTAATTATACCATACACAGTTCTACGGGAGCTAGGGCGCTTAAGTCCCCCCCCCCCCCCAAATTTTTCCGAGCCCCACAATATTGCGCAAATTTTATATAGACTAATATTGGTGAAGACATAGATATACTCAGAAAATATTCCAAACGTTTATTAATCAGGCCCGTAGCTAGTAAGTTCTGTAACGATTCTTTCTATAACTTCACAAAAATTTCTCGCTTTCATCTATAGTTCTATCTAGTGGTAACGTCCCCGTTTCAAACATATTGGATTTCAACGTTTCCACAAATGTTGTTCTTCCGTGTAGGCGTGATTCTAGAGAAACACGACAATGCATCGTTGCGAAGTTCTTTCCTCTTTTTCCTAACTTTTGGAAGATTCTTTCTTCAGCCTCGCCATCGTGGCAAACATATTTTGTAAGAAAAAGATCTTTCAGTTTCGTAAGATGAAGAATGTTATCCCCGACGACGACCATGCAGTCACCCGAAAAAATTTCTTGGTTTTGTCCAGATTCTTCAATAAAAACCCAAACTTTTACAACTTTCCTTAATGAAAACTCAATATAACCCCAAATTTTTCGGCGCGCTTCGCGCGCCTTATATTTTGAGTTCGGCAACCCGGCCACTGCATCTGTCGGGTCTTAGAGTAGATGGCCCCTAGTCAGGGTGCTTCCCCCATGTCGGCAAATCAAGGCACCACCCCTGACTGAGTTTGCGTGCAGGTTTTTCATTTTGGCATTGAAGTATACCCCCAAATTTCGGCGCGCTTCGCGCGCAGTCCTCACAATCCACGTGGTATCACTTATGAACATTGTAAGCACAACGTACCAGTGAACTTTTATAGCATAAACTATGTGTACATTCAGAAAACGCACTTGTTAGTCCTAAACCCCTTTTGCTTTACCTGTCTGGGAGGTTTAGTATCATTTTTCTGCACCTATACTCTCCCTCCCGCCCATTTCCCATTGCTGGAAGCTGTTCGTCTGGATTTTCGTTCAAAAGTTGTAAAAATACGATAGATGTAAAGTGCTTGGCGTCATACTCTATATTATTATTTAGATGCCAGGTAATAAGCATTACTCATTGCCCCATTTTATATAATTGATCCAGAGCTTCCAGGAGGCCTATACAGGTATATGCTAGCTTTAGATGCCAGAATAGAAGGCATTAAAGTAGTCAAAAGGGGGGGGGGGGCTACACGAGGTTTGTTGAAGACGTATTCTTCTCTTAAACAACATACTTTCTACTTTCACCTAACCAAATCTTAGTATTCACTAAATTATGGACATTTTCCAGTCATATATGATCAGTTCCAAAAGTATCCGAAGATAGCACCATTTTGCATCTAAGCAACCTTACCTTAACAAAAATTTCTCAAAGGGGGATACCCCCTCCCCTTAGGCCCCTCCCCCAGGACGGCACCTTTATGAAGTGACCAAGGAAGGATCCCCACTGCTGTATCATACAAAAGTAACACCCATAAAAACGAAAATGCAATTTACGAGCCGCCACTTATTTGGAAAAGAATAACACCAGTCGAAAAAATTAGAATTCATTTAATTATGGACATTTTCTAGCCGTATATGATCAGCTCCAAAATATCCCAAAGATAGCTCCATTTTGCATCTAAGCAACCTTAAATAAACAAAAATTTCTCAAAGGGGAAGGGTCAACCCCTTCCCTTAGACCCCTCCCCCACGACGGCACCTTTATGCAGTGACAAAGGGAGGATCCCCACTGCTGTATGTAAACGCAGGGGGCATAAAAAATGGTGCAATTTACGCGCCACCATTCAGTTGGAAAAAATACCCATCCAGTCGGAATTTGGGACCTTCACACCCCCAAACATATGACCCTAGCTACGGCCCTGCCTAGGAGGCCACGAATGGGGTATCTTAAGAGCAAAGAAACTATACCACGAGCACTAAGCGAGTTTGAAACCCCAGAGGCTTTGTCAACTCAAAAATCCCCATCTTAGAGGGCATGCTGTGCCCACTGCGTGTACAAGAAAGTGTTTACATGTGTGTCGTCTGAGCCGGCGGTTTTTATGGCCGTGCGACGTTACGTGAATAATGTTTAGATCAGGGCGTAGATTTCTTTTCAACTTTGGGGGGATGGGGTGAATTATCGCAAATCCAGAAAATGTGCACGCGAAGCGTGCACGGCGAGCGCGAAGCACGAAGCCCATGACGGGTGGGGTCCAGGGGCCCGCCTTAGGGTCCCTGGTGGGGTCCAGGGGCAAAGTCCCGGTGGGGGTCCAGGGGGCTAAACTCCTGGGTTTCAATGTCTCAGAAGTGCCAGGAAGACTGTTTTAAGAAGACTGTTTTAAGAAGACTGTTTTAAGAAGACTGTTTTAAGAAGACTGTTTTAAGAAGACTGTTTTAAGAAGACTGTTTTAAGAAGACTGTTTTAAGAAGACTGTTTTAAGGGGTAAATATCAGAGGTAATGTTCTTGGGTGTTGGTACAGTATTTAGCAAAATGCTATTTTGAGCACAAAACTCATTGATAAGCTGCACTGGATCGAAATTGCACAAGAGCAACAATGTTCTGTTAAGCTTACAGAGGCAGGGATCAACTTATATGGTCATCCCAGACAACTGGATTTTGAATTCGGAGATCATTACAAGACCTGCAAGTTGGCTTGAGATCAGTGCCCCCGGCAGGTTTTCTGTGATTAGAGGGCACCATAGATGATGGCGTAATAATACCTCAGTTCCTCCAAGTCTGCGTTTACTAATTGCACCTTTATTTTTGATGTGTCCCTGCATTTGTATACAGCAGTTTTGATCTTTCGTTTGTCACTACATAAAGGTGCCGGCCTGGAGAAGGGGTACCTCCTCCCCTTTAAAAATATTTGGTAATTTAAGGTCTTTCAGACGCAAAATGGTGCTATATTTGGGATGTTTTTGAAACTGATCATAAATGGCTGGAAAATGTCAATAATTTAGTGAATGCTAATTTTTTGGTAAGGTAAAGGAGGAGAATATGTTGTCTATTAAGAAAAAGATACGTTGTCAACAAACCTCCTGAAGCCTCCTTCCTTTGTATGTTTTCTATTTGGGGAAAGTTTTTACATAAAAATACGAGCGTGGAGTCCACAGAAAGATTCTTGGACTATTACGAAATATTTCCTTTCCCCCACTGTGCATTGAAAGGGCATCTAAGGCTAGCAGTTACCCCTCCTGGAAGCTCTGCATTAATCATATTTAATGGGGGTAATGACAATGGGTACTACCTGACATCCAAATGATAATATAGAGTACGACGCCGAACACTTTACAACTATCTTATTCTTACTAATTTTGAACGAAAATCCAGACGAGCACCTTCCAGCAATGGGAATGAGAGGGAGGAAGAGTGTAGGTGCAGGGAGGTGATATTAGACCTCCCTGATAGGTGTGTAGCAAAACGTGAAGGACTAGAATGCTGTTTTCGTCGTAAGTGTTAATAATCACCATGTATACCGATAATGGCTGCGCGCGAAGCCCTCGGTAAAATATTTAACGGCACATACGTACTTTCAACCTTCCAAATCATGCTAAATATTAGATTGAAAGATCCCATATTGATGCGATGTCCCCACAGATGTTTGGAGATGCATCTCTGTTCTTCGGAAAGTGTTGTGATCAGAACAGTTTCATGTATTATTACCTTAATCATGGAAGTATTACCCGAAAAATCAAAATGGTCATTACAAATGCCGGAATGCACTTTGTAAGAGGGAAAGTAGTGATGAACAGCTGAATTTTTTCATTATAAAAGTTGCGAATCCCATATCAGATGTGAGAGTAATAAAATACAATACTCCACCTTCAAAATGGTCCCCAAAAATCTTGTCCTAAATGGGTCAAAGCCGTAAACAATTAACAAATTCTTTGCTTTTCATAAAAAAGAAGCATTTTGAGTATCCTGTCAATTGAAACTGCCTTCATTAATCTGCACATGAAAAATCAAAACACCAAACCCTCTTGCAGCCAGTTTCATCCAGGCCCTTAGCCAGACAACGTGCTGAAGAGGGCGAGAAAGTTCCCAGACTGTAAGAGGGAAAAGCATTTTCAAGGCACGAAATGTGTCAACATAAAAGGCAAAGGTAATTTTTGTTCCTACATTTTCTCCCAGGCGTTAATGTTTGTGGGTCCGTCCACCGCTCTTAAGTTATGGACCTGTATTTTCGAACAGAGTACCCATTCTCCCGATTTATCAACTGGTCAACACATGGTTGCACTCAGGCTATATCTGAATCTGGTTAACCCGTGATTTAACCAACCAATTTATGTGCTTGTTGCCAGGCTAAAAGAATAATTGGTGGCAAAAACCCTCGAGTTTGCTGAATGCTTCTTACCTCCAATCATTTGTCGACAAAAAACGTATATTGTGCTAGACAAAAAGCATAATATCAGTCCTTAGAAAAGAACCTGTTTTCTAAATATCAGCCTCACGATGCTAGATATGGCTGGAATTAAACACGTAATCCTAATTGTGATTACTAAACACTGTCTTTATAACTTTACCAAAATGAAAGCTAGATCATATATGAATTTGTACCGTATTAACAGCCCCTCTACAAGCTTCATTGAATTCATCTCAACATAATCATTTGTTGAGAACTGCGAATTATTTTATTTAAAGGATTTTCTTATTGCGAGTAAAATCAAGTCTTGTTATGGATAGTGCCATTTCCATGTCCAGACTTGAAAATAACATAGATCGGTGCAAGAATCATTCAATGGCTTTCCAATACAGGGAAACAACTTTTAATTGTATTGCTCTGTAACCACAAATTATTAAAGGTTTATATACCAGTAAACAAAATGAATTAAATTCATGTAACAATTACGATGGGTGTAAGGGACACTTTCTCGGGGGAGAAGGAGGCTAAGCCGTTTGCCCGACAAACTGTAATAATCCGACTAATGGCCGGATTTTCACAAAATGTGCCAGAGAAATAGGATTTTTTTTTCCAAACTCCGGCTAACCAAGTTCCATTGCGACTAAGTTCCAACTCCCTCTTATGAAAAGATAGCAGAACAATGTGTGTTGAAACAAAGCAAAAGCGTACTTTGTCAGTTTGTAGCGGTAAAATGTATTAGTTGTATGCCATCCCGAGCAAAGACGCTTTCTGCCTTATTAAAATTTACCATCACGTCTGAAAATATTTAAACAAATATCTACTTTTTTGCATGGGATATTGCTACAACATACCCCTTTTCGCTGATCTGGTTCATGTTAGCAAATAGGTATTGCAATGACAGAAACACTGTAATGTATTTAATAAATAATTAAGTCAATTAATTTAATTAGACTATGTGATTTCGCACATTTAATCTAATCAATGCAATGGTTCCACACATCCTAACAAGCCAAACAAAAATTCAAATTTCTCTGATACAGCTACGAAAATAGCCTACATTTCATGGTAGGCCTATAAATATTTTCATTATATCCCACTTAATTTTAAGGATTGCAAGTTCTCGACATTGGTAAAGGCGGAAGCCATAGTCCAAAACCAGGACAAAAGCGACTGATTACTGCATGGAAGGATGGTGAATAAACATTTCGGTGCTATTGGGGCGGGGCAAATTTGGGGCTTTTAGTTAACTAAACAAACATTCAAAGGTTGTATTTTAAACATCACTTGTCCACAGTTTTCAGAACGCGTGGGATAGTATCTGGACCAGGGATGGCGCCAAGATTTGCCCGACTTGGACCAAGCTCCCCGACGAGGGGTCAGCAACCCGAAGCCTCGATGAGGGAGATATAGTGCCGAAACGATGTTTGAAGTAAAATTTTGGCGCGCGAAGAGCGCCGAAAATTTCGGACTCTTAATGGAAAAAATTGAAAAAGTTGGGCTTTTACCACTGAAAATTTGAAAAAAAATTGGGTTTTTACGAAGAAAATTGGAAAATCTGGGGGTTTTATTGAAGAATTTGCCCAAATTTAGACCAAAATTAAGTAAATCGTTGGGGCGACTGCCCGTTGTCAGGGACTACATATTTTATCGTATACACAGTAGCTCCCCGAAACCGGAAAATTTCCCCGACGGGGGGCAGCCTTCCCCGACGGAGGGCCATGGCCCCCTGCCCCCCACCTGGCGCCACCACTGTTCTGGACGTTTTTCTTCTTACTCTTCACCAATGGTCCAGAATTGAAATTGAAAGGTGTTGAAAACAGACTGTTCAAAGTGTCTAAGTCCGTTATTCAAATTTCTTTGTTAAGGCTACGAAAACACCCTATAGACAGTTTATAATTCTTTTATTTTCTTTACTTTTTGAGCACTTTAGGACTGAATAAATTGTTCATTTTGTCTCACAGCATTTTATAAGTCTCGTCATATTAAAGTGTGTCAAAAATACTAAAATTTTGAAAAATTGACCTTTTTGACCTTTGACCTTAAAAATTTGCATGTTCGGGAACTTTTAAAAAGTGACAACCAACCTAAAATTTAAAGTTACATTATAAACAATAGTTTTTGCATGGTCGCTATATTTTACAAATCGGTACCGGGTAAGTCAATTTTTAGAGCTCTTTTTCAAATTCGCCGCTAGACTATTAAGTGTACCACGCTTACAGTGTCCCAGCGCGGGTGTGGCATGCTGAGCACGCAGAGCTAAATACGTTACCGTTGTCATGGTACACTTGACCTTGTGACCTGACCGGAAGTACCGAATTTCCCAACTCGTCTATTGATTGCACAAGCACAGACCATTGTAATGTTGAGGGTGATGGCAGCGTCAGGGTTCAAAGGTGGAGGGAGATGCTGGGCAAGCGCAGTAAATCGTTCCACAAATGAAAAAAGGTTATCCAGTGTAGTACCGAGGTGTATAGTTTGCGTACATTCTGAGCAGGGCCCACTTTGAAACATCATGGTAAAATTTTCAGTACTACAGTTCTGCGCATTGTCATGGAAGGGGCCCTATGCATGGCCGTTGAACGAAAAATCAATATCTACAGTTAACACAGTTAACTGCTACTTGGGAAAGTATTCCGACGTGTTTCCCTTTGAATATATGGATAACTTTTGAATTGTAAAACTGAATCATTACAAAAGTGTAGTTATTTTACGGCTCCTTTCGCTTGGCCTCATGACAAAAAGTTATTGTATTCTCTCATTGTTTATGAAAATGTAACTCACGGAGAGATGCATGCTATATACGGACAAAGTAATCAACACCAATGTGGATATAAAAATATATAACCTACAGAGGTTAATGCTCTAAAGTAATCTACATTATCAGTGGCGACACCAAAGGAGGGGGCATGGAAGCATTTCCCCCCTAGTCAGAACCTTTGTAAACATTAACACATATTGCAGGTTTTGTCAAAATACTTCAGTTACTCTATCCTCCCTAAACAAATAATGGAGCGGGCTATGTGTCAAATAAGCAGTTGTAGCAGATATCACTGTAGTTGCCTAAGTCTGCGAGATTAGAAGTATTCTGAAAGTATTCAGTTCCTAACCAAATTAAAGAGGGTAAGCGCAAGAAGCACGAGGAAAAAATAATTTCCGTGACCTTTAAAGTCATCGAACAGTGTAATATTGACACAAATATCAGCAAATATAACGGTTTTTGCTAAAATATCAAAGATATTCCGCCTTCTAAAACTTAATTTGAAGGGGCACGTTCTTCGGTGGTTAACCAATTATTGGGAGGAAGAAAGTTCGTTCTTCCACCAGACCAAATTAGTGGGGACCATGTCCCCCACCCCCCCCCCTAGCGATCGCTGTCATTGTGTACCTTCTCTTATAATGGCGTCGGTTCATTCCATCCTAATTGATTGCTCAAGTACTTGTCTGTAAAGAATTAGGCGTAAGTAGTTATCCCTCAATTAAGCTTCCATGTGGGAGAAAAGGGGGTCAATGTAATGATGTTTTTGCGTTAAATTTGGTGATTTGGGGCAGGAAATAGTGATAGTCTTTAAAAGTTATTGCGAAAATAGATGAAGGCGCTACAAAAGTCATCATCAATAAATCATGGTTCAATAGGCTAAACATACTTCGAAAAATGGCCCTAATGATAGCATCCATCAATACTCGGTAGTCGTTAGTAATGGCAGGGACCCACTTTCGTCCACATAATTACTGTTTCTATATGACCAGTTAACTACACGTATGAAGGTTATTCTTATTTAAAACAAACGTAGTGCCCTGCAGAAGGGGTTATGTCATGAAGAAAGTTAATCCTTTAAGAACCGAATATTTTTGGGTAGATGATGGTGATTAATTTATTGTTGAAGGACAACTATGACGGTAACATTCCATAAATAACCTAGATAATAGTAGCCGTATAAGTCTCGACCTTGATTGACTTTGGAAGGCCAAATGGCTCAAGTTCACCTATATCCCTAAACTGGGCGTAATGATAACATTCATCAGTTCTTGGCTGTTGGTAATAACGGAATTGACCTACTTTTGATTGATCCAAAACAATTTTTACACCATAAATCAATCTAGTTACTAGGGGAGCAAACCTGAATCTAGTAAAATATTTGACTAGGTTTTGTCACAAATTAACTACGTTTGGTTAAAAGATTAACCAACCGGTTTATTTTTGAGCCAGATTTGGTCAAATATTTCACATAATTCCACTGCTTGTGCCTTGAATGATTAGATACTTCTTGAACTTGGATGGGATGCTTTTAGAGTGTGTTGCTATATCACTAGCTAACTGTACTATTACAGTTTATTATTATTATATTTATTATTTTATAAAAAAAAAAACTAACTACAGTAGAACTTTGCGTTGCCCCTTACCTTTAACATTAGCGTTCATCCTTTAATAACCTAATTCTGTCGATTAATGGTAATTCCTACTTCTACTTTCAATAAAAAGTCCTTTTATGTAAATTGAAGGAATCGATTTTTAAAGTGCTTTTATGCTTTTTGAACTTGCAATATTAACAATTCGTTGCCATACTTGTATATGGTTCTTCCAATATTACAATAAAAACTAAAAAGCCCCAGCTTTTCCTAAAATGCATGGCTTACAAAATTCCTTCAAAGCAAGAGATCTTCATAGATTGATATTAATGTATCTAAGAATAATGTATGAAGGTATGTTAAAAGCTTCTGCTTTAAATTACACGGAAAAGGTTTTCGACTGATACTAAACGATTATCCTGTTTGCTACATGTAATGAATTTCTGGAAAATAATTTCTGGCACTACCCGTGACCTACTGACGCTTTGAGTAAAATGTCAGCTGATGCCATTAAATATGCATGTTTTTTCATGGTTACTAGTTGTATTTGCAGTATCCATAACATATATGGCTGTCATATACAGTGATGTCTTTAAAAGCTGTCTTTGACATTGTACTGAGGAAAGGACTTAATATTAAACTATACTGAGCAGAATTTATCAAGTTATTTGAATACGCAAAGATGAATATATCACACTGCTGACTAATAACAGAAACCCAATGTTAAAGTCTTTGTCACTGGTTATACGCTAACAAGTTTCTGCTGCTTTAATCATTTTACCCAGAAGTGTAGCAACATGTCAAAAAGCGAGGGGGCCAAAAATTCTGAACCGCTCATGCACGCTTCCACACATTCGTGAAAAATATAAAAATTGCACCAACGGAACCGTCGTGCAACAAAAATGATCCCTGGAATTGTTGTGTATGATATCCTGCTCATGCATGGGCGCCAGTCTTTACTCGTATATGGGGGGTGTGTGGGGGGGCATGGCCACTTCTGTCAAAAATTTACTGTGTAAAAATCTTAAGTTATGGGTGTATTTCCAAAATGTGTGTGTGTGGAGGGACGTGTCCTCCTGTCCCCCAGGATTGACGCCCATGTACTCATGCAATCTGAAAAAACACTTGCCCTCAATAAGAAAACTATTGTGAAAAAATTACTGACTGCACTTTGCTTCGGATCAGATACTAAGCTAAGGGTTTCAAAATATCTGATCAAAGAGAGCTATCAGGGCACTTTTTATCTTCGAATAGGCAGTTTTTACCATTTTAAGAAAATTGATGGACACCCTCCCTGACGATCCGAGGTGCCACTTGGTTCCTGTACCACTATCCTGTACAGTATTGTTTTTCCTTCAACCCTGTCAGTTCCTTCTCTAGTCGGAGACCTCAACAACCTCTCAAAATTGGAAGGGGGCATGACCTTTACCAAAACTAACTCAAGTACAATTCGCTAAGCCCTAGAAAGAAGGATTTTGGGGCCCACTTAAGGGTCCGGAAAAATTTGAATTCCATGTGATCTGTGCTGCATAATGAGGCATTTCGTATGAATTTCGTCCATTAAATAGCTGTTCGAACCATTTTCAAATTTGATTTCTTTGAATCATTCACATTGTAAGCTATGATATCAAAAATGTGTCTACTTTTTACAAGGGTTATGGCAAAAAGTGTGGAGAAGGTGGAAACAAATAATATATCCACATGCCCCCTGTCCTCCACCTGTCCACACCTGTCCACACCTGCTGACTTCCATGTTTCTAGTCGATGACGGTTGGAATTCCAATGGCTATTTTCATAGACACATGAAATATTGTTCCAGGGAGCCGAGTAGTTTTTAGCCTACAAATATTGATCTACCCGAGGAAATTGGTTTATATTTTTCAAGAAAAAACAAACAAACAAACCAAAAAAAAGGGAGAAGCTTGCTGTCCTACAGTCAGAGAAAAGCCTGATGCAAGGACCATGCTTCTTCTCGGGGACAAAGTCAAAGACTAATCGTTTTGTTCTGCAGCCTGCATAACAGAGGTGGAGCAAGGAATACCAGACGGGGAGAACTTCACCCACGAGGGGAGGTGGGCTGCATAGTTTCATGATAGTGCGTGGTCAACACAACATCGGACCAACCAAGACCCAATATCAACTGACGTCATCTACTACTCGCACTTTCATGAAAATTCTTATAGAAGACGCTCATGGAGACTTTTCTGAAGTTCATGAATATGCAATCATCTTCAATGGATCGAACCCATCCAGCCACAAAGAGGCCATTTTAGTAAATTTTCCTAATTTTACAGTAAATGTCCTATGCAAGGTTGTGTGGAGAGGAGGATGTTTTCACGTGCGCACGCTTAGGAGCGCTAAGGAATTGATATGCCAGTCGGGGAGTCTGCCATTGGCCCCCTTCGGGGAAATCCTGGCGCCACCCCTCTAAAACCCCTGTGGAGAACACTAGGATCTAGTATAAAAAGAAGCACCATTTTGTATTTAACCTCCACGAGAAAGCAAAAAATTTCCCCTCCCCCAGGACTACGGTCAAGAATGGGGACGACGAGTCGACTTTCCCCCCTCACACCAAAAACCTGGCTACGCCCCTGCATGTAGGTATCAAATGGGGGGGGGGTCACGGCATTGATTAGGACACAATTTGGGGGCTAACGCTCCCGTGGCGCCTTTTAACTTGTCGCCATTTGCTTGTTCCATCCCCCATGTTTCAAAAGAAATCTCCGCCAACATATACACATGATTTTTTTAGCCAAAAAGACCCAGAAACAATCCTGAGTCTGTTTAGTTATGGTCTAGCTGTACCTTGTCGTACGATAAATACAATATAAAGTGCATCCCACTCGAAAAAGAACAATAATCGCAATATCCCAGAGAATTGCTCTCTACTTACTGTCATCAGCATGATATGACTCGTAGTCTGTCGTCATGCACTGTACTTTACCCTAACCACCCTTCTAATATTTCAGTACGTTCTCGACATCGAAAGGGGTGTCGGCCGACTGACCCAAATGAAAAAGATCCATTGACTTGTGTATCGGTGCAGTCAGCGTTTGTAAGATCGTTTTTGAGAATTTGTATCATAAGGTGACAAATTTTTGTTTCGTTGTGTTTTGGCAAATCATATGGTATTCTTTCAATATAGAAACCTTTCAAGATGGTGTTATGACTTTCTACGACTGAAAAGCCAACAAAACCTTAATTGTTGGTAGCCGTTATGCGAAAATATGGTAATAGCCTACGGTTACGAATGAAGAACGAGAATGCAACCAAGGGGTGGGCTTCTAGATTCGAGTAAGCTGTTTCATTGTGACATGTTAGAGGCAATCAGCTTGAGCTGTAAAATTTTGACATTCGTTGTCATGAAAATGCATTACAAAATGCTGTCATTAGGTATAGGGGCCTGGGGTCCGTTAGTTTCCGCCCTCGGTAGTTTCCGCCCGTTACTTTCCGCCCCTAAAAATTAAGGGCGGAAAGTAACGTTTAAAGGGCGGAAACATAAAGTGTAAAATTAACATGAACTTACAAGTGTTTCTATTTCTTTTTCGGGAATCTCGTTAGGAAGAGTGGATTGTGTACAGTATTGCTCTGGAGTGGATAAAAGAACTGTAACGAGTATGCTACTCGGGCAAACGCTAGCTCTGCATGGCAGTACGTACCGTACGTACAGACCAGTTATTGGGTGTATACACATAAAATGTATGATATAAACCAGGAGGCGTTCATTGATCCATAAAGAGAACAATTAGGGTTGTATGAAATAGGTACTGACTGTGTTAAAAAAGAGGTAGGATAAAAAAGATGGGGATTAATGCCGATAGAAAGGATAGATGGAAATGGGTTTTTTTTGTTTTTTCACAGATCATATTGTATATCCAATCATCTATATATTTTATGCAACATAACACAGTTTCACTTGTTCAAGGTAATAGTTCTTCAATAGCGCCCTTACATCGATGTTTTCACATTTTAAAGCTTGTCGTGAATGCTTTGCTGAACAACAGTACAACAACTTTTACCATCAATATCACAACCGTTACTTCATTATTTGGACCATATTCGACCTAAATTGTGTTTATTTGGTCTCCAATTCCCACAGGTATTCTCACTTCATTTCGTTACTTTCCGCCCCTAAAACCGGTATTTTCCGCCCTCAAAAATCAAGGGCGGAAAACAACATTTTATAGGGGCGGAAACTACCGAGGGCGGAAACTAACTGAATTCGACGGGCCTAGGCCTAGGCCTATAGGCTAACTGGTATCCGGTCGTTTCGCCCCCTTGCCAGTTCGCCCCTAACCAGTTCGCCCCGGTCGTTTCGCCCCCTTGCCAGTTCGCCCCAAAGTGGAAGTCGTTTCGCCCCAAATTACCTACCAGTTCGCCCCCCTCGATTTCACTGAGACTAAGTTGTAAAAAAATTCAATTTTCATGTATTCATATGCAGTTGATATTGTTTTTCGGTTATATTTTTTACTACAGCAGCAACAAAATGGCATGAGTTGTGGAAAAGAAATTGATTAGAGGACTCACTTGAACTGAAAATGAAATAGGCCCTTCCGCCACTTACACATGATCTCTGTGCTAGTTGAAGTTTTGTGTCATGAATAGTAATTTCTTGCTTTTTACATCAAGTAAAAAAAATTCAAGGCAAACGAATAGAAAATGGTATTTCAAAAAAGAAAAAAAGAAAAGAAAAGGATGCCGATAATAAAAGAGAAGAGGGATGTGATTCCAAAAAAGAGATCGGTGCACTGCACAAAAATAAAACGTTCTTATAAAGAAAATAGGGCCTATGAACGCAAAATTAAAAAAAAAAATTGGTATTTTTACACCAAAAATAAATGTATATGAGCCGTTGCTACTTCTATACATAGTGCAAAGAACGCAACAAAAAGGAAGAAAAGGCACAAAAATGCCGAAAATTTTGGTATATTGCCAATAAGTTGGGGGCGAACTGGTCAGCACTTGGGGGCGAACTGGTAGGTCTTTGGGGGCGAACTGGTCATCGCTTGGGGGCGAACTGGTTTTGTGGGGGCGAACTGGTTGGGGGCGAACTGGCAAGGGGGCGAAACAACCGTAAACCGGCTAACTTACATCATAGGCCTAGGCTAGTGCCCCCTTCCATTGGTACGATGCGCACGGTGTGCACCACTTCACAACTTGTGAAAAGCGTTTCATTCGGTCTTACAGGTAAGTGGTGAAACGGATAGTTATACACTATTCAACAATAACATCGTTACGTAGCCTGTACGTTTGACGCACAGGCATTCGAAACATTTACGTGTATATACTACACACTACTGTATATATATATAATAAGACAAGGTAAGACATTTCAATAGGAGAAGACTTCGGCCCAGTGACTGCACTGTCACCCAGTGCTTCCACACTCTAAATCATTTTTCCTGAAATGGAATCTAAAATTACCTGAAATCGGCCATTTCAGGAAAAATGATTTTAAAAGTGTGGAAGCACTGGCTGTGCGACTGGGCCGATGCTCATACTTAGTTTTTATTCTTATTTTTATTTTATTTTGTCACCTTTTTTTACTGTTTAGAATTTATCTTATGCACAAAGTTGCATCTGAAGAGGTGTTGGATATTCTGCTGGAACAGATGACGTGATCGATCAAGTCTTTTGAGGTTCACAGTAAGAGTAGAGTGTAAAAATTGGCCAACATTCTTGCTTCGTCCTGAGAAATGTCCTACCTTGTCTTATTATATATATATAGTGTGTGTAGTACACTGTATGTACGTAATGTTTCGAACGCCTGTGGTTTGACGTAGCCTAGGCCTACAAGCATGGGCGTCAATCTTTACTCGAACGTGGGGGGGACATGGCCACTTCTGTCAAAAATTTACTATGTAAAAATCTTAAGTCAATGGGCATTTTTCCAAAATGTGGGGGGGACATGACCCCCTGTCCCCCCCAGGATTGACGCCCATGCCTACAAGTAAATGACAGATGTTTGACGAACAGTCAAATGGCGTTAGGATCGATCATCAAAACAAAGACAAAACGGTCGCAGTGAGTAATAATCATCAGTCCTGAGCACTCATATATGATTTGCGTCTTCAGATTTACAACGTAGAAAAGCTGTGTATCAATTTTACTGGCTGAAAGATAAAATAGGAAGGTAACTTCATTCTTTATCTGCCTTCTCTACGTCCGCCATTTTGTCCCGAGTGGGCAACTCGAGTTGCTTTGAAAATTCCCAGCACACCGTACGAGATCACGAGTTGTAAGGGCAATGAAACGCTTTTCACGCGTAAATGACGGAGCTCACCATACCAATGGAACGCCCTATAGGCCTGAGCTACTTTAACTAGGACCATAGGGTTTAATTATTAAAAGGAATGTATACTCCTGCCCCAGGAGTATTAAAGCCAGTGCCTGCCTTACACTCATTAGGCCTTTATTGGAGTGTTCTTCATTCGTCTGAGATCCTTACACTGTCTCCTTAACTAATAAAATCGAACAAATTCAATGTCGGGCTGCTAGGTTTGTTTGTACCAACTACTCCTCCCACACATGAGAAGTTGAAGCACAAGCACGAGTTGCTCACAATTGCACTTGAAAGTGATGACTCACCACATCTGCAGCTGCAGAACAATAGAAACTGGCTGTTCTCTTACACATCCTGTACTCCCCTACATTGTGGAGAGAATGCTTTGTTAACATGTTGCATGTGTACAGTAGGACTCTGCCCTTACTATTATACATTAGCACAGTAGTGATTGTATACTGTGGCCATTTGACATGCATAACTGCAGGGAGGAGGTTATAGGCAAACAGCCCATTTCTTGTGTGACTGTGCAAGGCCTCTTTGTTCACTCAAAGCCATCCTGCGGTCAGTTTTGTTTGCTTTAGTCCGAGAATGTAGCACTGTCCGAGAATGTAATGTTCAAGTCAAAATGCAAGCTCGTTTTGGCATGAGTAGTGTAACTGAACTATTGACAGATCTAGGGTGGGATAGTCTTAAAGACAGAAGGCCTGTTAACAGGCTTGTTGCTCTCCATAAAGCTGTACAGTGGATTGGGACTCCTTGCCTTGCCAACTGTCAACCTCCTACAACTGGACCAGCGGCCTTCTAGGCATCAACATTCAAACAGTTTCTCTATTACAGTATCCAAACCAACAAGGACTGCTACAAAAACAGCTTCTTTTCTTGTACTGTCAGAGACTGGAACCTTCTCCCGCAGAATAAAACAGATCTTGAGAACCCCAAGCAATTCAAGGACTCACCTTGAGGTTCCTCAGAGGTAAGAACTATCAGTAACTCTTCTTATGCACACCAAACCCTGCACGCTTGACTCCACCTAGGAGTGTTGTGCAGTATTCTTCCAGATCCAGATCCAGACAAGTCAACCTTCTCTTTCTTGACTTGAGCCACAAAATGAAGTATAATTGACAGTACTATGGTTAACATGAACTAGGCCTAATATGGAATACTTGCCTGGGAAACTAACCAATTTTTCTTAATCCTTTTTGAAATAGTTTGGTTAAGTTGGGAAAGAATAATACTTGGCACCAGTGTTCGCGCTAAGGCACGGGATTGCGTGAATCCCGCTTTTTTCTTTCGAATCCCGCACAAAAATGAATCTTATGCGGGAAAATCCCGCACACTTTTCTGCAGCTGAGATCTTAACTACAATTATAATACACACATTAAATTGCAATAGTATCTTCACCAAGTGATAACCCCCTCCTTGATTTTGAAAATCCCTCCCAAAAAAATTTCTAGAGAGGGAATTCCCTCCCAGGTTCAATTCCTTAGTGCGAACACTGCTTGGCACAGTGTTGTGAACAGGTCCAAGATAACTATGCATAATATACAATGCCTGCTGAAATGATGGCTTGATACTTGAGTCAATCAAGTACAGTACATACTTAATTGGCTCAATCAACCTAATGTTAGTGACCATTATTGACAGAATTCAAATGTTATTCTACTAGAAACAAAGAAAATAACATTTCTTTTTTCAAAATTTTGAATGAAATTTCCTTGCGAAACATTTCGTTTTTACATTTCCATAACATTGTTTTGCCCCGAAAGTTGTGAAACTGGTTCTAAATCATGCTTCTTTGTCAAGTTTTTGTAAGTAGAAGATGAAATCTACATTGTCCCACCTCCTATTTACATATGTAATCCCCACTTACCCTCAGTAAGACCCTGGCAAACCAATAGCACAGAAGATCAGTTTAATTTTTGTCTAGTCCTTTAAGCATGACCTATAGTACACTATGCTCCATTAGCATTACTGTATGCTTCATGTACAGTACTGACAAAATCCAGATTTACACATAGCCAGGACAGGGGTGTCCTGGGGGACTTTCAAGTCTCTTTTAACCACAATTGTGCTCGGTTTCTCACCAAACTTGCCCTGATGTAAATTAAGCTGGATAAAAAACTCCTAAACCAAGTTCTATATTTCATGAAAAATATTGTCCCAACACTATCTGTAGGTACAGTACAGTAGTGATTCAAATAGAAAGGACCAAGATAAAATTTGCCAGATCACAACAGACAACTTAAGAAAAGTGCACTTAGACTACTCATAAATAATTATCTAGCCATTAAAGTTATAGAAGTCAGACAAGTTCTAGAAATTTAGAATTAGCGCCAGTAGGACTGTGGCATCCTGGGAGACTCAAGTCTGTTTTGGCCACAATTCTGCTTTGTTACTCACTAAAATGTGCCCTGATGTAAATTAAGCAGGGTGAAAACCTCCTAAACGAAGTTTTCACTATATTAATACTATATTTCATGAACAAATCTAGTTTCAACGCTACCTGTAGGTACTGTAGTACTGATTCAAATAGAAAGCACCTGGAAGACAAAATTTGCTAGACCACAATAGATAAGAAAAGTGCTTTTACGGACCTACTCATAAATAACATAACATAACATAACAGGTTAAAGGGCAAAGGAGGGCTAAGGCCCCATAAGATGCCCTGAAGTCCATACAACCCTAACTGAAAACAAAGAGCCAACCAACACCAAATAATTCATTCTAGCCATAAAAGTAATAGAAATTAGATAAATAGGGTTTATAATCATTTAAGATTACACATAGTTATGTTTGAAATGTTTATGCAATGTAATGTATAATATGCTTTTGGAATTATAATTATTCAATACTGAATGCAGGCCTGCTTCAGGTATGACATGTCTGTGATATACAGTGCCAGACTGATTTAGTGTTGGCTGTATTCAAGATTACAGTAGAAAAGATTATCAAAATATGCAGACAGAAGCATAGGCTAACATGAAGTTTTGCTTAGAAATGTGTAGGATGCGACTGGTGCTCTGAAGAAGTGATACTGTACAAGTTTGTCAAGAAAATCAGCAAAAACAAATAGGGAGGTTAAAATAGTTGCAGAAAATTTTGTTATATATGCCAGTAATTTTTAGGTAATTTTTTTAAGGATTCATTCCATTGTTGATGAAAAAAACGTTCCTATCATAACTCTTTTAAAGTGTCTGTGCATGATGGGCACAAGGGCCTTGTATATGGAACAAAGTCTACAGCATGTACTGTATAGAAGTATGCAGGTCTGTATTTACCTGTACCCTCAACATCTCAAGGATTGGTAGTGGAGGATGACTGAGCAGGGAGCCTGTTCTCTGGCTCATATAAGCTCCCACAGTTTGATTCAAATATTTGTCTATGTGGCCCTTAAATTCATTGATAGTGCTTGCTAACACAGCTGAGGCTGAAAGACTTCCAAATATACACAACTCGTTGTGAAAAGATATTTTTCCTCAAATTCAGTCTACAGAACTCTTTTTAGATCTTAGAAGGGTGACTTCAGTTATGACTGCCATTATTTGAAAAACAAATTATTAGGCTCAATATCCTCAAGTCCATGAAAGATTTTGAACACCGCAATCATATCTCTACGGATGTGTCTTGTTTCTAGAGTTGTAAGGTTAAGCCTCTGAAGTCTTGTCTCATATGGAAGATTGTGTAACTCAGGGATCATCTTTGTAAATCTTCTCTGAACATTTTCCAGTAATATAATATCCTTCAGTAAATAAGGCCTCCTTGTTGAATTACATATAAGTGAGAACAAACAAATGATTTGTACAGCCTAAGAAGAATATCCTTTTCTTTGTAGCAAACAGCTTGCATAATCCTCCAAAGAACTTGATTTGCAGTTTTAGCAGCTTTTGCACTCTGCTTGCTGAAACTAAATACTATTGTTGATCAATACACCAAAATCTTTCTCTCTAGTTACAGATTCAGTAGAAGTATCAGCCATATGATAATTGTGATACATATTCCTGTGGCCAGCATGCATGGACACACACACATTTCTTAGGATTACTGTAAACAGCATCTGCCACTCCTTAGCCCAATCAACCAGCTTTTTAAGATCGTCCTGTAAGATTCTTGCATCCACTGTTGAAGCAAATCTTAGCATCATCAGCAAATTTCAAATGTTACTGTCTATATTGTCATCTAAGTCATATAACTATAAATAAGAAACAAAGTTGGCCCTAAGACAGAGCTCTGGGGGACTCCACTTAATACAGGTTTCCAAAAAGACTCAAATCCATCAACAAAAACTCTTTGATAATGATCTGTCAGCCACTCCTTTATCCACCCAGAGACTTGGCCAGTTACAGAATACTGTGACTTTCAAGTTTCTTGATGAGTTGAGCATGAGGCACCTGATTAAATGGTTTATTTAAATCAAGTACTTGCTGGTCACACTTTCAAGGAAGGCCAATAAATTGGTAAGACAGGACCGACCACTTCTCAAGCTGTGCTGAGTAGACCCAATAAAATTAAATTTCTGAAAGTGATTACTTATACCATACTGTAGCATCATTTAAAATTGACTCACACACTTTACTGCTCTCGCTGGTCAAACCAGGGAACTGTGAGAGATGGAGAAACAATACTTGTTCCTCCTTTGGAACTAGGTGTTTTGCCGACACTTAAGATTAGCATTGTCTCGTTCCTGAAATTCCTCTAAAACTTAGAGGATTAGGCAGTGAAGACAATTGTTCTTGTCGTCTGCTATATCTGGGAGAGTTCATGGGATGATTTCACCCATAGGTATCACATTGCCAGCCGTCAAAGAGAGTAAAATTTATTTCATCTTGTGCCGCCAGGTGCCACACTTTAAAAGGGTGCAGTTTACATGTTAATAACTTTTTGAAGATACATTTTTTGCTATTTCAGGAACAATCCAGAATTCTCTGAAATGTCATCCTCAAAATTTAGACTCTCATTGGTTTTCATAAAGGTATATTCCTTACTTAATGAAGAAATTAGAGTGATAATGAATTGTGCAACTTAAGAGTGGGTGAACAGTCGTTTTGATTAATATCAGTGAAAATGTTCCACATTTATCGGCTGAGCAGTTATCTTCAAAGCAAAATCTTGACAATGGTCTTTATGTCAGGATTACAACGCTTTGAAAGAAGGAGATCATCATTAAGAAGGAAAGTCAACAAACATTAAACAGTAAGATCAAAGAGACCTATCAATCAAATTTTTGTACCTGAAAAGGATTTAATTATTCTCAAGTACATATTGTCTGACAGATTTGGTCGATGTTTCTCCATCTCTCACAGCTCCTTGGTCAAACTGACTGAGAGATAATTGCTTGGTTTGCTTCTTGATCCCTTCTTGAACAATGGTGTAACATTAGCCCTCTTCCAGTAATCAGGAATTTGTTGCTGTGATAATGTTTCAGTAAAAATAATACTCAGTGGTAAGCTAATTTCCTCTGCAACTTCTCTTAATAATGTGGAGCACAGCTTGTCAACACCAGGAGCTTTATCTGCTTTTGAGCTACATAATTTGTCGTGTAACAGTGACTTAATACTCTACCTCAACAACCTTCATAAACTTCTCCCCAGGTTCTGGAATATCATCTGTAGATTCCTTTGTTAAGACCGAGACAAAATAATTGTTACGTACATTTGCTGTACAAGTAAATTTACCCAAGGCCCTGATTGAGGGCGTGTTTCTTTCATATCACTGATGGACATCTTTTGTTGGAAAATTAATGCATTTCATTTGATGTTTAAATTGTAATCACAGTGGGCTTATGTATGCTAATGTTCAATAAACTGCTACAGTACAGAAGCTGACCAAATGAAGGTACTGATGACTCATGGTGACCCTACTGTACAGTCTTTATCAATATGAGACACCAATAAGTCTACTGTTTGTCCTGTTCTCTGTGTGACACCAACTTCATTTATACACTGTAGCCCTGTAGATGATGAGACTCAGAGATACAGCAGGCCTACTGTATACATTACTGCTATGCATGTACTGTACAGATCTGGCATGGAGCAGTAAGATATTGGAATAGGTATGGTACTGTACTGTACTGTAGTACTGTACTGTACTGTACAGTACTGTACTGTACTGTACTGTACGTACTGTACTGTACGTACTGTATGGAACTCTGCTGGCCTTGCATCATTCGGAAAATAGTTGTATGTACATTGTACTGTACTGTACTGATAAGGTCTTTCTCAGGCCAAGAATATACCAGCACAGTCATGATTTGAACTATAAAATTTCCTTCCAAACTCAGTGACTACTGTACTGCAACTATAATTCACTCACCTCACACACTATTCCTATGACTGTTTAACAGAGCTGAAATGATACAGTAGTTTGCCCGTTGTGTGTTCTCCGTTAAGTAGCTCCTGGATAATTAGACAGTACCGCACTGTATGTATCCACTCAGATAAAGAAGGGCTACTGCACATAGCCAAAACTCTTTAGGCAAAAAAAAAAAAAGTGTGTATTGATGGATCAGCTCCGGCTTGTGTTAGGGATTGGTGGGATAGTGCACCATATGAAACCTGACCAGCTAAAGGCATGCTTTATGAGATCTTTAGAAGAAAAAAGTGGGCAGGGTGTGGGGATGGAAGTGGGGAGGGGGGGGGGAGGAGGAGAAGGGCTGAGAGCTGCACAGTATTTTGGATGAATGAACTGCTGTGGATTTGTACAAGGGTCTGGAAAGATCCAGAATATGCACTCTGCAGGTACTGTACTGTATATACTCCAAGTTAAATGCTAGAGATCAAACTTTTGGAATAGCAAAGATCAATTGTACTGTAAGCATGTTGTAGATTGTTATTCCAAGTGTCCTACTTATATTGTTCTGTCATGATGGACTATAAACATCCCTGTAGCAAATAACCCACCACAAAATGCTGACTGAAAGCTTCCTAATGAAAAGTACTAATTTGCAAGTGACCATCTTACATGGTTTGAGATTACCATGTAGCTACTGTATTGTAGGCATGTGCCACTGCACAACAAATACACACACTCCAGTCAACTTAAAGAACTCAAACCGTAGCCTTGTACTGCTATCACTGTACTACATTGCTTTCAGAGTTCCATATTTATGGTAGTCCTTTTGTCCAAGATGACTAAAAATTCTCAGCAGGACTACAAAATATTGCCAAAATCTTGTGCCAGGTTATCCATTGAACAATATTTTGAGAGCCTTATGAGATAGTACTGTATTTCATAAAGAAGTTTACACTGTATTATCACAGTAAGGTACGTACATCTTGCCAGTTAGGATGCCAGAAAGAATAATTTCACACACTAAACAACTCAGATATTACCACATTGGTAATGATGTATTTTTGTCTTGCCCATACAGCGAAATACACAAGCAGTGATTATATCTACAGTTGTACCGTAGCTGCAGTACTGTATATGCACAGTAGGTCCCTTTTATGATCATATTCACATGAACTGAGGTTTTTAAATTTTTACAAAACATGTGCTGCTTCTTCCATAATGTCATATTCTAGTTGCAAAGATACCTTAGTTTTGTCAAGCAGTGGAAAGCTACTGTAGGTATGGTAGACCCAGTGGTATAGAGGCACTGTAACTTTACGGTTCATATAATTTTTAATGGGACTACGGTACCTTATTTTGGGACTAGGAGGACCATATTTTACAAAATGGTATTCCTTTGGACACCATTGGGTATGGTATTCCTTTAAAGCTGACACTGGCATTACTTTCTAATGTTGTGCCTTTGGGTTTGACCTCTTGCCAACTCAATTGAGAGAGAAAACAATTTTGTCTTGGAAGTGTATGTTACTTCAAGTTCATGAAAACTGTTCAGTCCAGTTTGGTCAAGCTCTGTGATAATGCTTTACTTTTCATGTCTGAATTCATTATTTAAAACAAATTCTTTGCAGGAAATCACATGACAATCAATAAGTCATGACTAGTCTCTTAGGGAGGGCAGAGGATGCATCTGTTCAAGAGGGCTTTCTGTGTCCAGTCTGTCTCCAGAATTGTGATTCAATCTTGCAACTTCAGTGGCATGTTGAAAGCACACACAACACTGGGATTTTGAAATCCCACGTGAAGGATTTCTTTGGTAAGGCTAAAAGATTTATCAGAAGTGGTGTTGACACTGATCGACTTGATGGAAGTTTAAGTCATAGCCAAGAGCATCTGGATCGTGGTATCAGTGATGATGGAGATTCTTACATAGGTTCCGATCCATTCCAATGGGAAAATGACTTGGGTAAGTTTTTATTGGATGGCTAAAGATAGAAAATTTATCACAAAATATCGTTTGAAAATACTGCCGTATTATGATGTACACTTATGCTATATTCAGTCATGAGTGTATATAAAGTAGACAGTACAGTAGTCAAGTTACATTATTTTCCACTAACAGAGAACTGAAGGCTTCCTACATTACAGGTTGTGTAATACTACTGTACAAGTTCTTTCTTTTCTGTTGTTTTTTGGAAGACTGTAAAAGGTGTGCTTGACCATTTGGTGATCCTGTTCTATGCCTTTGAAAATGTCCATAGCAAATTCTACAAAAAGTGCGAGAGTTGACTGTATTTCAAAATTTTTCCTTTTCTTATACAGAGCAATGTTTGGTGGTTTCTTTAAGGGCAGATGTAATCACTTCTAAGTGTTTAATGTTTTAATTTGAACAAGACTTTACAAGTACCAGCTGTAGAAAAATATTTGTCCATGTGTTCATGAACTTTGGACATTAAAGGTGTGGACAGACCACAGTAAAACAAACTGAGACTGCAGGAAACAGAAGTAAGGTTTGGGTGGTCTTGGTGGTCTCTGACTGACAGCTATGTGGTCTCAGGTGGTCAGTCCATTATAAAAAAAATGCTGAGAGAAACTGAAAAGACCAATGTTTTAGTTTGTGTCATTTCAATGGTGTGTCTATTTAAGATGAATGCTGAGACCTTTTTCTGTGGGTATGGTATAACTTGAATCTTCCTGTTGCATGTTGGACTGTATGTGTAGAAGGTTCATGCATGTAGTGGCAGAAGGGTTTTATTAGACCCAATTGACATGGCAATTCAGCTAAGGTTGACTGCATCATGCCCTTTCAAGTGACTTTAAACAGTTTCCAAACCCCAATTTGAAACATCTGCTGGTTTCATTCTTAAATACAAGCATACATTTCCAAAGTACATATTGCATTTATTGATTGTATAAATTTAACAATTCAGACACAGAAATGTTACATGATAGGAGAGCGTTACTTGTGAATAGGAAAAGGGGTTATGATAAATAAAGTTGAGGTGACTCCTCCCTGTGTCTGGAGGTTTATCCAGATTTCTTCATTGTCCCTGGCATCCATAGATGGAGAGTTGGTGTCATATACAATGCTTGATGATATTTTGAGCTTTACTGTACCATACTGTACATCTCAATTGAATAGATTGCCACTGCACATGTTTGTAACTTCCTCTATTTGGGAACTTTTTTACAGGTCATGAAAGGAGCCATTGGGAATACTTCTTGACACGACGCAGCCAGACAATTGATAAAGTTGTCGTAGAAAGCAACAAACTATTATTGCGGCTTGATAAGTTGGTAAAACAAGGGCCACCTTGGTCAGACCAGAATAAGCGAAAAGGTAATTCAGTGGATTTAACTGGATACAAGGTGATTAAGTGATTAGTGTACAGTATCCAGCTCTTCATTGCATCAGTTTCATATCCAATTGATCAATCATCTTGTATGTTAACTTTGGCACATTCCCATGCTCATGACACTTAAAATTCTTCAAAAACTGTAAACCTGGTGAGTTTTACTGACAAAGGGAAAGTGAAACTAGGCATTTAGGTACATCTGCTGAAAGGAAAGAATTGAAATAATTGCAGTTGTGGTAATTTTTATGTTCATATCTTAAAGTTTGCATGCTAAGGTTAAGTTTATGAACATTGCATTAGTAAAATGGTTTGCGTTTTTTTTTATTACGACTGTCAATTTGTTGAAATATTGAAGTGGTTCACGCTCAGTGTTGTTCTTGAAAAATCACTTGAATTAATTGCTTTGGAGTTGTAACAACTGCTTAAACTTTTTATTTTCCTACACTTTAAACATTTTTGTGCAGCCTTTGAGAAGAAAATTGTACCATGGGTGGAGGATAGCTCATCAAAATTTTGTCGTTTCTGCCAAGAAAAGTTCACTCTCACTAATAGGAAACATCACTGCAGACTGTGTGGAAAACTTCTCTGCAACAAATGTTCTTTCTACATGACTTACAGCTATTGTGGTGAGTTTCAAAAATATCAATAATACCCAGCGAGCTGTTGTTTAAATTAGGAGACGGAGTTGTTGATGGGAAACAGATAATTTGCAAATTCAGTTTCAGGAAAAAGTAATCTGCCTACAGTATTTTAAGAGTGAGATGATTACAATAATTGGCCCTGGATATTACAAGAACTGTAAATTATATTGGCACTGAGGCTAAAACACTTGAGAACCCCTGACATATATGAAAAATAATCATTCATGTGTTAAGGCTACATTGATATTGTTTCCCACTTTCAAAAGTCAGGTACAGGGAATAATTTATCCGGTATTGCATCGCATTTTGCTACACAAAATGGAAAAATTGCTACATGAATGCAAAATTGTGTAGCAGATTTTGTACATACAACATTAGGGATTTTAATGATTTTGTGATAGAGAAGCGCAGAAACCTCAAAATTGCCATGCAAATTTTGAACACCAAATTATTCCCTGCGGTATACTGTTTAAAATACTAATGAATGGACATGGTCTGTAGGCTGTGCCTCCTCTTACACATAGATGCATGCTGCATTTTTGATCTGTTTTGTTTGAATATGCTGCAGTATAATGGTTCTCAACTAGTACAGTAGATTACCATTGACTGGTTGATGGTAGTTATATGTAGTTTATCACCAGAAGCCTAATGAAAGTACATTACTATGAAGGTGTACTGTACCTGTAGGCTAGCAGTGTTTGGTTCCCCTTTCGAACTGTCACTGCAGATCTTGGCACACTGACAACTGTAAAACACGCTGCACACTGTGGGACTCAACTCTTCAAGTTCTTGACCATCCCCTGGGTCAGAATTGTGAAGTGTGTTTGGGTTAATGACAGGACTGATGGGTTTTTAGGCCAATTTAAAGTTTTGTCACCTAGGGTTTAGAAAACTGGATGTTTTTGGTTTCCCTGACGGGAGTCCTCTGGTCAAAAACAGTTCAACTAATCAGCTACTAGAGATACTTCATAAAGCCATAGAAGGGTCTCAGATACCATAGTGCAACCTCGTCAACATGGGCTAATCAAAGCTTATCAGTTGTATAGTGTGCTGAGATCTGTCCTACAACTTAGAATCACAACAACAGTTCCAAATTAGGTCACACTGCTCAGTGTAGTTAAGTTGTAACATGCAACAAAGTGGTGCACTGTACAGCAGGTTCAAAAGTTCAGCAGAACTTAGTTCAAAAAAATTTGGGAAACCTTTTTGCATTGGAATATTGCCCATTGAAAAAAAAAAACAATTTATGGGTCATGAACCCCAGTTATAAATGGCACTGATCACAATTAAAAGTCACTTAGTAGAATGAGTGTCAACTTCTAGCCCTAGATCATATGACCTTCATCTTTCAGTTTTTAAGGAATGGTGACATTGTGCAACGAGCTTACAGTACTTGTCTAAGTGTCTTAAACTCTTAATGATAGAGTTTAATTAAGGATGAACTGTACTGAATATGTATACATACTGTAAAATAAAGTGAGAAAGATATGTACTTAATTTTGTTCCTGTAGGATGCAACAATTGGTATTTTGGCATCACTTTTTTTATATTTTTGTGTTAATGCGTAGTCCTTTTGTTTGGACTTCAGGACGTTATTAGTAATTTTGAAGATGTGGGTGTGTTTAGGGATTTAAGAGTAGAAGTAGAGGTCCCTTTTTAGAGAAACACTAAAACATTTGGAGATGATCACATAATTTGATATTGGATAATAGCATACTATCATAAGGAGTCATGATTCTTAGGGGCTCTGATTCTAATAAAGCAAGTGCTTTCCAAGAAGGTTAAATCCTTTAGACCAATGGGAGCTTTGTAATGAGCACATAAACCTTTTCTGAGCTTTAGGAGGCAGCAGACCTAAGTTGTATTATTTGCCATTACTTTGTAGTAATTTGTGTGGAGCATTTATGAAACTATGGGACATAAGAGATATTGTATCATTTGTGTAAAATTTGATACTGTTTAAAATAGTGCAAAAACGGGGATTTCGAAAACTCTCCTTCCTGTTGCAGCCAAGCTGGCAGTACAAATATTGGTTAATATTTCTGAAAGGGGCCCAGGCAAAAGGGCATGGAGCTACATTTTGCACACCTACAGGATGCTGTACACCAGGCAGGGCTTCTTAATTATATTTGTTGGGAAACATATTTTTGATTCAGAAAATCTTGGTGGCAGCATACTGTACAGAAGTGTAGCCAGGATTTTGTTGTGGGTGTGTGAACTGGCATACCTGCACCTCCCTTCCACCCACCCTCAGATCTGGCTTGCCTACTGTAAATCTGCCTTTTAATATCTAGTCAATTTTATATTGCAGTAAGCTTGTGGGTGGGGAGGATGCATGATGTTAGGGGTTGCATGGGACTGAAACTACAGTATAATAGTACTACAGGAAATAATGGGGAGTATATTTACAGTGGGTGTGGGCAAAGCATGCTGAAAAAAAGTAGCATTGCAACTGAAAAGAGATTCTAGATACTTTTTACTTCATGTTTAAATTACAAAAGTTGTCCACTAGCCAAAAGCTAAATGCTTCAGAATAAGTTTGGTAACAGTTGGTGGAAAATTCATTTTAACTATTGATTTT
Organism: Holothuria leucospilota; assembly: GCA_029531755.1. Taxonomy (NCBI): domain Eukaryota; kingdom Metazoa; phylum Echinodermata; class Holothuroidea; order Aspidochirotida; family Holothuriidae; genus Holothuria; species Holothuria leucospilota. The sequence goes on along the minus strand of CM055962.1, from coordinate 53,767,669 downwards.
GTTATCTCAATTACTGCACCATCCCAAGCCAGATTGGGCCATCATAGTAAAAGGGCAGATTCATTACCCAGACAGATCGAATTCTCCCAACTAAGTTACTTCTTTAGTTCCTCCGAACTGTCTTAAGCTCCTTCTTGTTTAGAAACAAACCTTGTTTATTGCTAAAGACCATGTCCTGATCAGCATACAAGGCCATTATGTGTAATCAGAGCACTGTCTCTCCATTTTGTACCATGTGAACTACCCTGCAGCTTTCAAATTTTCAAACTTTGATGTCAGTCAAAAAGCAGTCACCAATTGAGACTTTTGATATCCTCTAACCAAAAATGTACTTGGGATGATGAGTGTCTGTCTTTAAGAACCCAGGCTGTAGTGATAGCCTGTAGCCACAGGAAAACTTGACCAGAACTGAAAACTCAAATGTCAAAACCTAATATTTTGGATCATTCTAGAAGGCAAAGGTGGATGTTCGTGGCAGAAATTCTTCCAATCAACAAGTATCTCATCTAAGGACACGAAATTGGTCAATTCATCTACATACTTTAAAGTGGCACATTGAGTTGGTACATGAAATTCACCAAATTTTGCCAAACCTGTTAAGTTTTCTTCACATACTAATGACAAATGGTCAAACTTAAACAATCCCCACATCTTGCATACAAATAAATGTTTCATTAGTGAGTAACAAACAATTCAATTCAGTTTTCAAAAGTTCGTGACCAGACACTTTTTCAAATTATGCACACAACCATTAGAAGCCAGGATACCAAAAAATTCAAAATTTTAGCTTTATGCGTAACTATTGGATGTGAAGCTTGACTACTGTAATTATGCTAATAATCATCATTGTCATGTGGTAGAACCCTTCAACAACCTCGTTTAAAAGTTATCAGTATCAATTCGATATGCCCCTTTAACAAAATTGCAGCATTTACGTGACATAGCCACCCATCTTCATTCGTAGGATTAGCATTTTATCTTGTCTATAAACCCATATCTATCCACAGAATGTGTACTAAACCCAACACCATCCAACATTGAAGCATCAAAGAAGGAACCTACTGATGAGGAGATAGCTCACGCCTTAAGAGTTTGCAAAGATTGTTATGATTTGATGGAGAATCATAAATCTAGGGTGCAGGAAGAAACTTCTAAGCCAATGGTGGTACAGTTGTATGAGGTACTTAATATGAATCTGTTGCTGTTTGTAGCTAAGTTAAGATCAGTACTCATGGCCATAAATAAATTTAAACTGACAGTTTCATGAAGTCAAAAGGTTATATTTGCCAGATTTATCAGTGGTGGTACAAGGATTTGCAAAACAGAGGGGAGGGAGTAGTTGGCAGTTTTTTGTATTTAACCAGCTTCCCTTACAAACTTCAATAGTGTTCTCCAAAAGGGAGGGTTATTACTACCTCCCCATGCCACTAGAATGCACCAAAATCTGTGGTGGTCCAGCTGAGTGGGGTATTTAAAATCTTCCTGTGCTGTGTTTAGTAGAAAGTTTAGATCAGCACTCAGGGTTAGAAATTTAAACTGATATTTCATTGGAGGAAAAGTCTTAGCAGTTGATATTGTGTGAGGTCTAAAACAGAAACTCCTGTGATGATTTATATTAAATTCAATTTAAATCTAAATCTCTAGTGTTTGTTTGAACCTTAGTCCAGATATCTGTTCAATATATTCAAAATCTGAAATTTTATGTGTAGGATACAAATTGAGAGCAGCACTCAAAACTTTTTGGTTAACAAACTTAGACTGTGAGTGTTGTGGAGTGTAACTACAGTAACATGCAAAGGCTGTTATAGAAATTTAGCACATGACTTCATACAGTGCTATAAAACTGTTGTGAATTGTTTGAGAGGCAGGCTATCTACAAATTTCTAGTGCATTAAAGACTGGGGGTTAGCCTTTATATGGATAATTGAAATCCCTGATGACCTCTTGTACCATACAGTAGTAGCAAGGTTGAGATCACTTTTCATAAAATGGGTGCAAATTTATATTAAGACTGGTCATATAAAAAGTTCACCTACAATTGTACTATTAAGTCTATAGTTCAACTCTGTGAAATTATTTGAATAAATGTTCATCATATTTCCTCTTATATCTCAGTGCATGAAAGTCTGTGTGTGGGAATTAATGTGTTTCATTCTAAAATCACCTGTCACTTTGAAATAAAAGATTGGTTGACATTTATGTTTAAAGGGGTATTGAACAAACTTGATATAGCAGGTTCATTGTTTGCAAAGAAACTGCAGACATCAAGTAGTCATTGTGCTAATTGTGCTAATTTCACAATCCCACAGTTAATGGGGGAGGGGGGGGGGGGGAGCAGGGGAAAGTCATTCAGAGAAGTTGAGAGGTTTGTGTGAGGGAAAGATTTTGGTTTAGGGAAATTCCACATGCCACTGGGATGTGAACTGTTAAATGTATGTGGCGGCTATTGAGAGCTACTTTAGCAGAGTGATGGGACTGGGACTATTTAAATGATACTTAATAAAATTTCTAAGACTTAGACTCATGTTGCATTTTGTTTTACAGAAAATCAGTGAAGTCATGGAAATGGTACAGAAAATCATCCCAGATTACAATGATGTTGTAGAATGTTTGCAGTGAGTAAATATGGCCCTTAAAAGTTCATTTTGATTGGATTTCATTTGTTGCAACTTATTGTCTGGAGTCTTCTCACTAAACCTTTTAAGGCACACAAGGTCGCAGAACATCTTAGGGACACTTTTCTTTCCTACAATGGACAGGGGAAGGCATGACAAACAGGCAGGGCCACTTTGAGAAAAAACAGGGCCCTAGTATTATGCATGCCTGTCTGTTCAAGAGGCAAGGGAAAGACTCTACCTATCAGAGTACAAGTCTAAGTTAAAACATTACCATTTAGAGTCTCTAAACTTTCTTGAATGAAAATTGAACATTTCCCTACTGCTGATGATATACAGAAGACATTACAGACAGGCAGGGCCATTTTGATGAATTACAGGGCCCTAAGTAGAGTAATGTGCAGACCTGCCAACCGTCCCGATTTTGGCGGGACAATCCCGATTTCCGATCTCAAAAACGTATGAAAGGCGGGATGTCCCGATTTTTCCAGTTTTCATGCTGACAGCATAATACTCCAAAAGAAATAAAAAAAGAGAGGCCAAGTGGGCCTAATATTCGAAAAAACTTCAAAAGGGAACACAAATATAGCTTGCGACAGTTTTCCTGACTTCCATTATAATGATAATTAGCCAATGCCGCTAGTACTTTCGCAATTGCCTTACTTCGTACAAAACGGCAGATCAGAAGTGAATGCCCGCTTTGTGCACGTACGCTTAGCAGTACATGAAATGCTTGCAGGGCTGGACTTTATCGCCGTGGTCACTGCGAAAAAGTTGCAACTCACGAAAGTCAGGAGTGGTTGAGATTGGTCAATCTAAAATGTGCCCGGATGTACATGTTTTCAGTTCATTGCAATATTGCTGCAAAAAGTACCAACCATGTGTGGCGATAGCCACCATGCGTGCCACCATACGGGGCTTTTGCTTCACTCAGCAGAGATATTTTTCAACATGATGCAAGATCAGCTTCTTCGTTAGTCGTAAAAACTTTCATATTATCTCCGGCATGATTTTCCTAAGCCTACAAGACTTTCGCGCAGCCATATTCCATTCGAGTATCACTGCCTGAAATGGTGTCAAAGAGTCAATCTATGGCTCTATATATCTACAGCTTGCATGCGTACATTTACGTACTGTACATTGAACACTTTCGGTGGCTAAGTGAAGCTGTTCGAATCTTGATCCAGACATAATTCATATCAATTAGTGGCCGGCTTGATAATTTTTGTAGAAAGCCATGAAATACTAGCAGGGAGATCTTTTGCAACCTGTGAATACATACGCAAGATATCGACTTCCATCGGGATGAGACTTCAGTCCCGAAATCTTGGTAAGCTAGCACAGGCAAGCTACTGGCTACAGCTCTCACCATAGGCTATAGTGTGTGCTATACACATTGTTTCAATCAAACAAGATCATCGCCAAAAGTATCTAGGATGAACCAGCTATTGGCCAAAAAACCTGTAAACATGAAACTGGCATGTGCAAAAAGCCTTCAGACAACTATTCAAAACATATTCGCAAGCTTCACTTGAAATACTTTTTCTTACGAGGCAACTTCCTTTACGGAGGCTTGACACTTATGCCTTTGCCTAACGTGTAATGTATGTGCACCAAGAACCTAACCTACACATGTCTCTGCAGTTAATCTGCTACAGAGGTGAAGGCTTGATCTATAGCCACGGGGCTATAAACATTTTTCAATAGCCCTTGTTGCAAAGTGTTTAGAAAGTTTTATTAGTTCTCTAACATTGAGTTATGCATGAAAAGACATATTTATTGATAAGATGGCATCATTAATTACCATATTTTCCTGCATTATTTTAAAAGTTTAGGATATGTTGCCCATATATAACACTGTTACGAGAAAGTGCTCAAAACTTTCGACAATCCCCATGAACACATGCTTGGGCAAATTCTGATGAAACTTACACACATTGATGACTAGATCATTGGTTATCAGTGATGGTCAGGGATTTGGAGTCAAAGGTCATCTAGGGTCATCTGGGGTTTATTTTATGGAAAAGCAAAAGAGGTCTTATACCTCCTTATGATGTAGGGATATCTTTGGGTGTTTATTGATGTGATATAACTTTGGTAGTATCCTCAAAAAGGGTGTTCATAAATTTTGGGTCAATGGTCATCTAGTGGTGATATTATAGAAAAAGGGAAAAAATGCATTGGCTTCTACAAATGTAGTAACAGTTTGGGGTATTTCTTGTGGTATTTTTTGGTAATAGCCCCATAAAGGTTGTTCAAGAAAGTTTAGATCATTGGTCATCTAGTGGGTCATGTTGGCATCATTTCATGGAAAAACAAAAAAATTGCATTGTCTTCTACAGATGTTGGGAAAGTTTTGTGTGTTTATTGTTGTGATATAACTTTTGTGAAAGCCAATATAAAGGCCAGGTGTTCAGGAATTTCTCACATTTTGCAGTAATTGTTTTTGTTCTCATAATAAAACAAATGGGATTGAGATTTTCTTGGGGCTCTTGAAAAAAATTAAGGCCAGCAGTTCTTGGTCTCTTGAATTTCCAACCCTAATGAAAACCCTTGTGCTTGCTTCGGGAATACAAACTCAATGTTATTGTAAGCATTAAAACATAAATTTAGCATTCAAAAAGTCTTCCTAACATATCTGAAACTACTAAAACCCAGGAGCTTCCAGGGACTTCTCCCCCGGACCCCTGGCCTCTGGACACCACCCATTTTTGTCTTGCGCTTTGCTCGATGTGCATGCTTTGCACGCACTTCTATTACATCGCGACAGTTTGTCCCACTTTTGGAAATTGAAAGGGTTGGCAGGTATGAATGTGGTGCACCTACATATATTTGAAAGGTAAGGCTGGACTCACCAGGAATATAATTTGTGACAATTGGTTTGGAGTTACCAAACTTTCTCAAATGAAAAGTTGCAAATGGCTACCTTTCAAAGTTATTCATAGTGTCAAATGTGTTCCACTTTAATGTGTCAAATGTGTTCCACTTTAATGTAGACTTACAGAACAAGGGGACCCCCACAAATTTACGTATTACCCAATGGATAAGATGGCCCTGCAGGTTGTTTTGTCACCACCATAATTCAAGCTTTGCCTCAACATGTCCAGATGGGCTGACTTTTCCAAGCGAAGTCAGAAGAACTACTTTACCTAACTTGTAATGCTGTCCTGTCTTTGCCATTGACAATACTGGTAAATTTATTTTTGAACATTGACAAAAGCACTTGACTGTAGTGAACATTTATCAAACACGTTTCAAATTTGTTTGAAAATGGATTGGAAAGTGTATTGTACAGATTTACAGTTGAGGCCTATTTGATTAGTTTATCAGACTTGTAACCATGTTGCTAAAAGGGGAAAGAGGGTTGGTTTTTCCATATAAAAGGAGCTCTGGTAAAATTTGTGGAACGAATAAATGTGTGAATGCTGCCATGGGGTGTTGCTTTAGAGCAGATTACACTAGGAAGCTTTGAATAATCAATCTGTTTCAGATGCTCCCTGAGGAAGCATTACACAAAATTTTCAGTAAATTTATGTACAAGAATTGACCTAAGTGGCACTCTCTGTGAGTAGAAGGGAAGGGGGGGGGGTAGCTCGGGTCTACCCCATCTAGATATGCTCCTGTTATTCTTTGAAGTATAACATAAAATTGGCTGAGCAGGCTCTTCAGTGGATGTAAACTTGGCACTGATGCAGAATCTCATAAGTAGTCTGCTTTAAGTTTTATACTATAGTTAATTCATGATAAGGACACTCATTGTATGCCCATCAATGACATTGTCAAATAGAGGAGTGCCCACTAAAGAGAAGGTTGAGTAAGTGGAAGATCCTCTAAACCAAAGGCTGGTTAAACTTGGGGTGCCCTGGTCGTGTTTATAGTAATCCATATCCTAACCTAGCCCAAATCATCCTATAAATTAATGCACCTAGTCCTACCTTCAGTGCTAATCCTGCACTCCTAATCTCAAAATCCTTATTAGGTTTTTGGTCTAGCCAGCCTTTTGGTACAGTGAACCTTTGGCTTAGTAGGATTCCCCCTCAAGAGGATCATGAATGAACACTGTCCAAATTCCCATCTCTTTCAGCCTAGTGTTTAGAGCATAGCTTTCTGATGTGGTATCATTTTCATCCAGGTACTCACAGATTTTGAAAGTTGAAGGAAGTAAGCAGTCACCCCATATTTTGACACATTAGCAAAATCTTACAAATCTCATAATTCCCCCATAGTTCCCTCATAACCACATAAGTTTTGTTGTTTTCAGACACATATATTGCATATTACAGGTAACAATTCTGTGATAAAACTAAACATGTGCAAACAATTCTGTTACATAAGTAGTGTACTGTGTAACATGATTTGCAAGGGCTATTCATGAATGAGGATAACAGGATATGTTAATTGAATTTGGGGTGACTGAAGTTTCCCTTTAAATCATTGGTCTGAAATAAAGTGAACATTGTGAACTCATTGGCATAACAATAGTCTTGTACTCACATCCATACCAAAAGAATATACATGCTCTTCTACCCACAGCCATGTACTTAGGTTACAAATCTGTGTCGCAGTGATTTTCTAGTTGTACAGAGGGTTGCCATGGCAACAGAATCTCCAAGGGTAGACTGGAAATTTTAGGGTTTAATGGAAAGTGACATTTCTGCATCCATAATTATCTCTAGTAGATCCTTCTTAAGTGATGACTTTGATTCTTCCTTTGATCGTCCTGTACATAATATTGTCACCAATGTTTCTATTAAAATATTAATTTTTTCACAGGAATGCTGGTGAAAATTACACTCTGGAGGATGCAAACACAAGGAGGAGCAAAATATTAAAAATGTTTGATATGATTGACTCCCTAAGGTTGGTAACAAAAGAATGTGAAGTCTGGTCTTAGAAAGAGATCTGGTGGACCTTTGATGAGATGCATACTTACACTGCAAAATAGACACCAGATATCTCTGAAAGCATTCTCTCATAATATTGACAGACTTGAGACAAACTGTAAATAAAACAAACTGTAAATATTATGTTCATGAATGTGACATCTGGAGGTATATGGCATATTTTCAAGGGGTCTGATTGAGCCATCCTTGCCTGACGAAAATTTCAAGCAACCCCCCCCCCAAAAAAGGGGGCCAAAGATTTTCAAGTAATCTCCGTAACTGGTTTTGCCCCATGTCCAAGAGGGGTTGCAGCCTCCCAAACTCTCATGGCTCCTATACTTCTGCAGATAGCACCTATAGTGCAGCAAAAGGCAAATGCATAAGGTTCACCCAAAATTGTATTAAAAAGATTAGCCATAAGACAAAGCTCAGTTTTCCTAACCTCTGGCCCTCAAGTGGCAGAGCGTTCTACTCTTGTTGTGCACCAGTGTGTTTCCCACGTACTTAGATTTGAAGCCTGCTGATGGTAGGTATATTTTTCTCAGCACATTCCAACTTTATTCCCAGTTGGACTAGGCTGGCCATTAGACCCAGCTGTCAAATTCCTTTCGTTGCCAGACTGAAGCTCCTTCAAATTGATTGGTTAAGTAGCCAACATTTTTGACTAAAACACTTAGAAGAAATTGTGTGTTTATGAATTCATGAAGGTTCATATTAGATAACTTCCTTGTCTGTCACCATGGTATAATTTTAATTATCTGGGACATCCAGGGTGGACCTTGCTGTCAAAACTAAATGGTTTTGTTGAGCCCTAGGGCATAGTTTCACAATTGGTAGCTCAAGGACCATTGAAAACCAGGAATGTGCACGTTATGACTACAGATGGTCCTTAAAGCTTGGATTTTAGTAAAAAGACAAACTATTTAGGTTTTGGCTACTAATGCATAGCCTCAAAAGTATTCCTAAGAACAAAACACATTAGAACTAGCATGCAAATGCAAGGGGGCCACAGGCAGTACACCAAATTCACTGCAGTCAAAGTCACCCCCAGGAAGATGTTGGGGGTGGGGGTGAAAAAGTAGCAAATGTTACAAAAATCGTCCTTCTTCCTCCAAATAACTGCCAGCAGTCCAAAAATTAACCCTTGTGGACCCCAAAATAACCCCAACTTAGCATCTGTGCCTTGGAGATACTTCAAAACAAGCACAGGCAACTGCCAATGCCCTTTAAGTACATCTTAAACTTAAGTGTATAGTAGACGTTTTCTATAAATTTGCCTCACATTTATTTAAATAGTGCAACAGCTCTGCAGTTTTCAGAGAAAAGGTGACAGAAGGTATTTTGAAACTTTGCATAAGATATTTTTACCGCTTGGAGGAACAAGCTGTTTCATGTTTTAACCTCACAGATTCCAGAATACCCTGAATTCTCAGGTCATTAAGTACATTTTTTATTTCTCTTAATTGCTTTGACATACCTTGTGAGTGTCAAATTTTTATGTATGAGACTTTGATTTTTATTTTCAGTGTTTCCTAGGAGTTGATTTCACATATTCCACAGTGCTCTATTTTGCTAAGTTGTTAAGTGCTTTGACATACCTTTTAAAAAGTGATCAAGAGGAGATGGCACTTCTTGCATGTGAGTGTTTTTCCTTGTTATTTCCAAATCTTAATCAGAATTCATGTCCTAAAAACTTCTGTTTTCTTGTAGTAAAAAGATTCTGACACTTCAACCTAAAGATAAAGCAACAAATAGTGCCACTACTGTAGCTTTATACCGACGAATCAGAGCCAATGTAGTGAGATTTCTGCAGGAAACGTCCTTAGAACTGAAACCCCTTCCTTCAGAGGAAGATTTGAAAAGGTGGAAAGATGAAAGGCGGACACGTCGTCTTGAAGAGGAAAGGAAAGCAAGGGCTCAGGAAGAGTCAAAACAGAAACCAAAAAGCAGTCCTGTGAGGACGTTGACCCAGGAAGCACTTAAAATGGTGCCCAAAACACATGGGGATGAAAAAGTTGGCAAGGGGTGGACCCCTTCATCAATTGATCAAGCCTCAGTGGCAGCCATGACTGATGATCCCCTTCTTCAGCAGATGAATATTATCAGCGGGTATTTGAACCAAGCCCTACAGGATGGGAAGTGGGATGAGGCAAACGTTTTGGAAGAAAACCTTAAACTGTTGCAACGTGAATACAGGGAACAAGAAAAGAGGAAAAATGCAGCAGTGGCTGGATTTTATGAATAGAGGACGCTGTCCCAAGTAATGCCTTGGTTTTAAGTTTTGATGAATTAGCCTGATCACATCAGTGCAGGGGTCAGAAGAAGCTTCAGTAAGCTGGTAACCAACAGGTGCTCTTAGCTGATTGGATCTATGGTCCAATTGAAAAACCTAAAGACGAAGCCAAGCAAAATAACAATTACTACTGAAAATTTTGCTTCTACTTTGCTTTGGGTTATCTGATAAGATAACATCCAACTGATTTCAGTTAACTTTAACATAACTGCCAATAAGAAAATATGGATTCATGTATTGACTTTTTAGAGACAACTTTTACTGCTGAATAGGCCTGAAAATTTTCATAAAAGTGTATGTCCAATATATGAGAAGCTAGGAGGGTTCTAACCCTCAGAGCGGATGAATTTCAGGTTAGCACTTAAAAAACGGAGCGGTGGCATCCACAGAACAGCGACGCTGACTAATAGGCTCCTTCTGTCATAGAACTTGCTCAAAAAAAAAAAAGAAATAAAAAAAGAGATTCGAGCTCCTGACATTTTAGCACTTGATGGAATTGGTTTTCTGATGCTGAAGTGGTCTTGCTGCAGGTGGGGTGCTCCACAGTTGAAGTATTACTTTTACTTTTAATTCTGTTGGCTGCTCATAAATGTTATTAGCTCAACAAGTTGAGCTATTGTCATGGCAATGCGTCTGTCTGTCTGTCTGTCTGTCTGTCTGTCTGTCTGTCTGTCTGTCTGTTTGTCTGTCTGTCTGTCTGTCTGTCTGTCTGTCTATCTGTCAACATTGGAAAAAAGGCTGCTGCAGGTGGTTTGACCGTTCCTTGTCAAAGTTGGTGTGGCTATAACACATATCAAGGGCTTGATAATTATGGTAACAGGAAGTAAATCAAAGGTCATTGGGGGTCGTGAGAGGTCAAAGAGTGAAATCACGCAAAAGCCTTCAACTCCTTGTGGTTTTGTTGGAATCTTTTCAAATTTGACAGGAATATTCAGTAAATGATTGGTCATCAAAGTTGTTCTTTTGAAGTAGATCAAAGGTCATTTGGGGTCAAAGAGAGGTCAAGCAAAAGGAGGTCAAACAATGTAATCATGCAAAAGCCTTCAACTCCTATGGGTTATGTCTGAATTTTATCAAATTTGGCAAGAGTGTTAAGAAGATAATGGGTCATCAATGTTGTGCTTTTGAAGTAGGTCAAAGGTCATTTGGGGCCATGCAGGGGTTAAACAGTGAAACCACTCAAAAGCCTTCAACTCCTTGGGGTTATATCCAGATGTTATCATAATTGGTCAGGGTGTTTAGTAGATAACAGGTCATCAAAGTTGTACTTTTAAAGTTGGTCAAAGGTCATCTGGGGTCAAGCAGGGGTCAAACAGTGAAATCAATCAAAAGCCTTCACCTCCTAAGGGTTATATCCAAATCTTATTAAAGTTAGCCAGAGCGTTCAGTAGATGACAAGCTGTCAAAGTTGTACTTTTGAAGTAGGTCAAAGGTCATTTGGGGTCAAAGAAAGGTCAAACAGTGAAATGTTGTAAATGTCTTCAATTCTTAAGGGTTGTATCCAAATCTTATCAAAGTTAGCCAGAGGGTTCAATTGATGATAGGTCATCAGAGTCGTACTTATGAAGTAGGTCAAAGGTCATCTGGGGTCAGAGAGGTCAAACAGTGAAATCACTCAAAACCCTTCAACCACTAGGGGTTATATCCAAATCTTATCAAAGTTGGCCAGAGTGTGCAGTAGATGACAGGTCTTCAAAGTTGTACTTTTGAAGTAGGTCAAAGGTCATTTGGGGTCAAGGAGAGGTCAAACACTGGAATTGTGCAAATGCCTTCAGCTCCTAGGGGTTGTGTCTGACTTTTATCAAAGTTGACAAGAGTGTGCAGTAGATGAATTGATGGGTCATCAGAGTTTTACTTTTGAAGAAGTTTAAAGTTGTTTGGGGTCAAAGAGCTAGGGCAAACAGTAGAATCAAGCAAAAGCCTTGAAATACTCATGGTTGTGTCGGAATCTTATCAAAGTTGGCCAGAGTGTTCAGTGGATGATGCATAGGTGTACTTTGTGTTGATGTTAATTGCCATTTGGAGTCACAAAACATCAAATGGTGAAATCCATGCTAGTGCTTCTCCATAAGGGTTTATGACCTTACAAATTGGGGTATAAGTGGCTTAATGTTTGTCAGCAGAATTACCTACAATATTGTGCCCACAAACACTTAACAAAATGTCGCAAGCCGGACAACTCCAGCAGATATAGCACTGCTGTGACCATTTACATCTATAGCACTGAAGTTCCTAGATCATGACAGTCTGCGACTCCTTGATTTGGATCCCTAGTGAAACTATATAACATTAACTGTGTGAGAGAAATTGTAGTTGAGCTACAGCATCATTGATGCCCTTGTTTACATGGTAGCTATTAACATTCCTTATATTTCATTTATTTTATTCTTTGAATAGTTGGTCCAAAATTTGCACTTTTGTGGAAGTAATGTATAATCATGCGCACAATCTCTCGAATCATGCATGGGCTCAAGAATGCTACCGTGTTAATGGAAATGAAGTATCACAAGTATTAAGTAACAGGTATGGACTAGTGTAAATGAGTGACTGTCATATTTTGTAATTTATAGGTTCGATTTGCATCATATGAGGCAGAAAAATGTAATGAGTGCATATAAATAGCACCAGCTGATTGAAGTTTTTTGCTGTCCTTCAAGGAGTTGAGCTGGATATTGCACTGTTACTTGTAGATATTTCTGATGGAATGAGCCAGTTCAGTGTTGTTACTGCGCATGTGCAGTCTCATCAGGTCGTAGGCCACATGGGTGTAGAAAGCAATCATAAGTCAAGCGCTGTGCAAAGGTTTGTACATTGTGCGCCATGCGTTGCTATACTAGACATACACTGGAAGACTGGATATTCGTATAACCCTTGACCTTTGGGATGCAACCGTAACTCTGAACTAGCTTATAAGAAGTTTTGCTGTATATCTTTGTGCCAATGAATGAACTGTGCGAGGAAGGCATAGGTATAGTAGCACCACCAACCTTGTTGTGAGAAATCAGCTGAGTATTTCACATTTTCTTGTACTTATCTGATAAGGATATTTCATCAGAACATAAATATTGAAGTAAACAATACAGTGCAATTTGCAGACTTGTAGTGAGTACGTACTCATACTCACAGTTTGTACAATTGCTTGTACTCATACTCGTGAGAATGGATTTGTACTCACAGATTTTAGAAGTTCTGCCCTGAGGCTAATTCAAAATAGTATTGCACTCGTACTCACAACCAGAGACACTCTGTTTGTACTCATACTCATGACAATGTAACAATTTACAGACACTACTTGTAATCACAGAAATGTGTGTCAACCTGTGCCTGTAACCATGCAGGATCATGCGTGAAAAACAGACACACACGAAATCACAGGTGTCCTTGGGTGGCAAATCTTGGTTTTTGGATGTCTTTTGTGCCCTCTGGCACAGGTTTGACACAGGTTTACACACTTTTTCGTACCTTCAATTTCAATCCACAAATTTTGTTTCAGAATTTTTTGTTGAAATTGATTTCTTAACTGCCACATGTTTTGCATGTAAAACCTGTGATGACCTGCAGCAAACATGTGGCAAAGTGGTAAATGGCCAACCTGTGTCAATACCCAAGGAAAACACAGATGTCACGCAAAATACCTGTGATTAAACATGGCAGACACACGTGAAAACCTGAGGATATGGAACTAGTTGACCAAAGCTTTTTTGTAAGAGTGTGCAGTATCATAATAAATTTCACAAGATTAAAACTTTGGACTTTACATGTTTAGGCATTGTGCATTTTCCGTGAAATGGTAAAAATTTGAAAATGGCAGTACTTTTCAAATTGGGGAGGGACGTCACTTAAGTATTGGAAAAATGAAAATACGACAGTGGTATCCTTACAGATACGTCATTCAAATAATTGTAATATTACCATGGTAACTTGTCGCATTTTCGAGGCAGTTTGCTCGTGTGGAGATGTCACGATAATTGTAAGAAGCTATGTCTATCCTAAGCAGCTGCACTTCGTGAGTTTTGAAATTTTTTTCACCATGTTTTAAACATTTTTTTACCAAAATTAGATAAATTATTCCTCATAGAGTGGCTGACTATAAAATGCATAAGATTAAATAAGGATGAAAGGTCTTGACATTTGATTAGATGAGAGGTAAAGATCTGTGACGGCTTGTCAGTTCATGTTCGAGGAATTGAAGGCATTTAGTGTGTTTATATTTCATCAACAAGGCGGAGACAAACAATATCTTTTATCATTACTAAACTATTTACTCTAGCGTACGTTAAAACAAACATTGTACTGAGTTGCATGAATTGATCTTTTTTTAGACTTTCAGCAACGTTACAAACAGGGTCTAATTTATGGGACTTTTATCCGGTTTTTAACACGAAAGTGACGGAGTCGAACGTACATGTTGTGCACTAGACCAGTCCGAAATATTAAGGTTCTGCGCAAGGACACTTCCTTTTATTATTGTACTTCGTGCAGTTCTCAGTATATTAGAGTGTGCGAAGTTGATCTGCCTCTCGCAAAAAATTTCCTCGGTCGATTTTGAAAAAGAAGCATAACTGCCATTTCATTTTTTTTTAAGTTAGCAATCAACTTTTGTGACCTGGATTTTTCTGCCGTGTAAATTTCAACAAGCTGTAGTATAGATTGTTTACAAACGAACTTGAAATGCTTCTAACAATCATCCTCAAAGTTTTGTGAACAGAGTGGACTTCTCTTACCGTTTAATGCTCATCCACACTGTCGTTTGATGAATACATTTTACACGAAGCCTGGTAAAATGTATCTGCGTTAGCCATGTAATGTATTCAAAGCCTGACAATGAGCATGACTGTGGGAATGATGAGGAATAGTTACTTGAAAACTGGGTCGTTTTGTCGTGAATAAGAAAAGGTTCTTCAAAAGTGGAAATGTTAGGAGCCAGATGTGAACGTTCATGCAGAGTGAAGGTGGTTTAGTATGAAATCACTGAAAACTGCCTTTAAATAAAAATATACTGCTTTTTAAAATTTTGAGAATTGTAGGCCATCTTTATGGGAGTGCATTGCCTTAAAAACTTCTTAATTTAAAGGAAGAAAGGAAGTGTGCCCTCGATGTAGTGAAATATTCTAATATTGAGGTTACTGATAAGATGTATTAATATTTAGTTCATTTATTTTATAACTTTTTCATATTGGCTTGCTATATATCTTGCCAGGGCAGTGCCCTAATTGCACTATTTTGGAAACTATTCAGTACAAATGATTGCCCAATAAAAGGTAAAAGTGACTTATACTATTAAAAGAGTGGTGGAAATACAAAGATGAACAAAAGGATGGCAGGACGAGGTGGGAGGGGCAAGGGGGAGGGGGATTGTGTAATCATGTGTATGTGTAGATTGTCTAGCTTGGGTCAGTTCTCTATCAGACTTAAGCGACAATGTTCAAGGTATATTTGTTTCTTTGATTACCCGCTTCTCGCATTTTTTAGTTTTGATAACAAATTTTTTTGAGGTAGGCTGTGGACGGGAAAGCAGCTATCTATTCAGGCTTCCAAAGGCGGAGCCCTGTTAGGAACACTTGCCCATCGTTAGAGTCTGTAGACGAAAGTGGTGGGAAAATATTGGCAGGTGCATAGTGGAAGTGGGCATTGTCCCTAAGGCTGAGTGGGCTCCTCTAGTTCTGGTGGCTAAATAATTTTCATCACCTTAGTTGCTTGATATTTAGAAACAAATCATTCACGTTAAGTTCGTCTGAAATTTATCTACTGTAAACAAGAACGATATTGTACTGATTGTATGAAATGACTTGAATTGTTTTAGCACAAAACTCGATGATATGGAATTCTGTGTGTTTTAACTTATTTATGTCAGTATATGTTTACAAAAAGATTGAGCTGTCACCAAGCCCAGAGTTAGTGTTTCGGAGGCCCCCTGCGAAGACCTGAAAATGAAATTTCTTCGACACCATGCATGTATGCGTATTATTTCGCTGCCCACCTTGCTGGAACAATTTTTGTGGGAAGCTTGTGCCGCTGACTCCTTCAAGACCATGAATCCGATCAATTAAAATTTAGTGGGAGGTTTCTAGCCACATACAGATATATCACACGCCTACATTCTTGATGACGTCATAGGCCAAAGTTCTACTACTCCCAGATCTGTTTTAGCAACTCTATCTGCTTTACAAGATGGTTTGAAATGTTAGTTAACCACTTGTTATGTAGACAAAGAGGAGACGAATCTTAAAAAACCACCCCTATCAAGGTGTGGGTGGGGTTGAGGTCAAAGTTCAATTGAAGGAGTGTCGTAGCCATAGAAATTAAGGGGAATGACGTCTGGCGATCTTAGTTGAAGCCATTGATTTGGCTCTCAGTACAGCAAGAATTCATCGTAATACAAACATCACATCCATTGCTCCCCCCCCCCCCCATACCCCGTTATTAGCATCAACCTGAAGCCCCGACAATGTCGGGTTTACGGAAAGACGGCTAAGACCAAATTTTCTGTTTCCATTTGGAAAGAATTTCAAATTTGGGGGTTTTGATTGAAGCAGATTTGAGAATTTTAGGTTTTTATCGATGAAAGGTTGGCAATTTGGGATTTAAATGAAAATTCGAAAATGTCTTGGATGTTGAATAATTTGCCCTTCTTGAAAGTAAAAACTAATAAACTGTGGGGGCGACTGGTCGCTGTCGAGGATTACGTACTTAATCACACCAACTAAGTCTCCCTGTCGAAACTGGACAATTTTTGTGCACGGGATGGAGGGGGGGGGGGGCGGTCGTGGCCCACCTGTTAACCAACTTATATTGCAACCTGCATTTGGGTGTTTGCAAAGTAGAGTTTAATGTAACCTTAGGTATGGTACCAGCTAGCACTGTTGAAATAATTTTTAGTCTGGCATAACAGCCTTCGGCGACGCGGTGTGTAATATGACATACCCGACTAGTTGCACTATAGAATGGCGGGTTTTAGCAGGGTACCAGTCAATATAACATGTATGCTTGGCTTTTATCACACAAATGTCAACCCGCATACACGTTATATTCTGCAATTGCTACAAATGTGGGAAACAAGAAGGGCAGGCCAAGTCCTTGATTACCACGTTGGGTTCCGATTCATCACGCAATTCTCCACAGTAACTTCCGTGCCTTACGTGTATTAAGTATAATGTAGGCCTAGACCCAATTTCACTATGGGACGTCATTTCACATCAATATTTTAGTACTAGAGGAGGATAAACCTTATGCGGATGAATGAATGAAGGGGCTCTACATGATGGTGTGAATTTTGATCGAAAAAGTAATTATATTTGTGACAGTGATGGATCCTTTAAAAATTTATCTGGTGACTGAACACTTTTGGAGTATACCACACAACTGCTATGACGTGAGTTTCAGAACTGTAAGGTAATTCCACCCAGTGTTCAACGACTGGGCAGGACAAATATCCAAATGTGAATCGTAGTAAAACTGCATGAAGGAAATACCAAGCGTAGATGGCCCGTTCTTCGAAAACCAATGTATCTGACTGTAGGCCTTTATGAAGGAAGTAACACCCAGTAAGCTACTTTTTTTCACGCAGTTCTTGTAGTCGAAGGAAGTGCATTAGAAAAAAAATAATCAGATTCAGGAGTTCTCTAACATGTACCCGCCATAAAACATTGTATGAATCATAAACCCCAGCTAACAGAAAGCCAACCATTAGCAGAAAAAAACACCTTCAGAAAATTATGTGGGCGTTTACACGCAGTCAGACATGCTAGCTAGCTCCAATATATACGCACAGTCCGGATTAAGTTTAGCGGGCTGGTAGCAATCAAAAGACATTTTCGGGCAAGAATAAATTTTTGGTTTCGATGAAAAGAGAAACCTATGCAGTCATGATGGCGTGTGTGTGTATGTATGTGTGTGCGTGCTTGTGTGTGTATGTGTGTATGTGCGTATGTGTGTGTGTGTGTGTTTGTGACACTTTGCTTGTTAACACGATATCTCAAGAAGGGAAACTGACAGTTCTCAAACTTGGTACATAGATGCCCCATATTGAAAGGAAGAACCCTATTGTTTTTGGTGGGGGTCAAAGGTCACCTGGGGTCACCGGGGGTCAAACTCTGAAAACCTTGTTAACACAATATCTTGAGGTAGGAAGCTTGGATGAGTTTCATACTTTGTATGTAGATGCGTTATGGTATGAGTAAGAGCCCTATCATTTTTGGTGGAGGTGAAAGGTCATCTGGGGTCACCGGGGGTCAAACCCTGAAAACTTCGTTAACACGATATCTCAAGAAGGGAAACTCTGACAGTTCTCAAACTTGGTACATAGATGCCCCATATTGAGAGGAAGAACCCTATTGTTTTTGGTGGGGTCAAAGGTCACCTGGGGTCACCAGGGGTCAAACTCTGAAAACAGTGTTAACACAATATCTTGAGGTAGGAAGCTTGAATGAATTTCATACTTTGTATGTAGATGCGTTATGGTATGAGGAAGAACCCTATCATTTTTGGTGGAGGTGAAAGGTCATCTGGGGTCACCGGGGGTCAAACCCTGAAAACTTCGTTAACACGATATCTCAAGAAGGGAAACTCTGACAGTTCTCAAACTTGGTACATAGATGCCCCATATTGAGAGGAAGAACCCTATTGTTTTTGGTGGGGGTCAAAGGTCACCTGAGGTCACCGGAGTCAAACTCTGAAAACGGTGTTAACACAATATCCTGAGGTAGGAAGCTTGGATGAATTTCATACTTTGTATGTAGATGCGTTATGGTATGAGGAAGAACCCTATCATTTTTGGTGGAGGTGAAAGGTCATCTGGGGTCACCGGGGGTCAAACCCTGAAACTGTTAACACGATATCTCAAGAAGGGAAACTCTGACAGTTCTCAAACTTGGTACATAGATGCCCCATATTGAGAGGAAGAACCCTGTTGTTTTTGGTGCGGGTCGAAGGTCACCGGGGGTCAAACTTTTAAAATCTTGTTAACACAATATCTCGAGGTAGGAAGCCTGGATGAATTTCATACTTTGTATGTAGATGCATTATGGTAAGAGGAAGAACCCTATCATTTTTGGTGGAGGTGAAAGGTTATCAGGGGTCACCGGGGGTCAAACCCTGAAAATCTTGTTAACACAATAACTTCAGTTACAAAGCTTGGATGAATTTTTTACTTTGTATGTAAATGTATGTTTAAGTATGTAGATGTGTTATGGTAAGAGGAAGAACCCTATCTTTTTTGGTGGAGGTCAAAGGTCATTTGGGGTCACCAGGGGTCAGACCCTAAAAACCTTGTTAACCTGATATCTTCAGGTAGGAAGCTTGGATAAATTTCATACTTTGTATGTAGATGCCTTATAGGTAGAGAAAGAACTCTATTATTTTTGGTGGGGTTCAAAGGCCATCTGGGGTCACCGGGGGTGAAATCCTGAAAACCTGGTAAACACGATATCTCAAGGTAGGAAGCTTGAATAAGTTTCATACTTCGTATGTAGATGCGTTATAGTAAGAGGAAGAATCCTATCATTTTTGGTGGAGGTCAAAGTTCATTTGGGGTCACTGGGGGTTAAACTCTGAAAATCTTGTTAACACGATATCTCCACGTGGGAAGCATACGTAGTATGTAGATGCGTTATAGTGAGAAGATGAATCCTATTATTTTGGTGGAGGTCAAAGGTCATCTGGGGTCACCAGAGGTCAATGTCTGAAAACCTTGTCGAGAGGATATCTCCAGGTAGGAAGCTTGAATAGATTTCATACTTGGTAAATTGATGTGTTATAGTGAGAAGATGTACCCCATTGTTTTTGGTGGAGTTGAAAGGTCATCTAGGGTCACCAGGGGTCAAACACTGAAAACCTTGTTAACACAATTTCTCAAGGGAGAAAGCTTGGATAGATTTTATGCTTAGCATGTGGATGTGTTATGGTGAAAAGATGGACCGTATTGTTTTTGGTGGAGGTCAAAGGTCATCTGGGGTCACCAGAGGTCAAAATGCAAATTTCCCAAGAATTCCCAAGACCAAATAGGAATACAAAACTGTATTTATCCAACATGTTAAGATAGCATTTGACCATTGACTGAAAGAGATGGGACATCATGGCTTTATTTGGAATAGAATATATTTCATCGAAACCTCAATGCATTTTTGCATTCTGGTTTTATGAGTTTTGGTGTATTTCATATTTTTTTAAAACTAGGCAAGTATGAATTTTAGTTGATTTTGAACCCATTGTTGGTCAGTTTTGGAAAAATGCAATTACCAAAAATAAACTGCATACAGATATTCTACAGTAAAACATGCCCGAAAAACAATAATGTACAATAATGTACAGTATTTTCCACGTGAGAAGTATTTTTATAAAATATATAAGAACATTGTAATTGACTCACAAATTCTTACAGCATATTGCATTATGACAAAGTGAACATTTTTTTTTTACTTTAAAAGGTATCACTCGGTTATTAATTACATCAAAATACAAAATGGATGATGTTTCTCAGAAAAGACCTTTAATTTGAAAATTGGTGTATGTATATCTCATAAGTAAATAGAAATAGGTATGACTGAATTTGAAATGATTTGATTGGACTTCGAGTTATTGTTAAGAGATCAAAATAAGAAATATAATCGTTTTTTGCTTATTGCTGATCATTTTTGTTCAAAATACGACTTTTGAGATTTTAGTGTATGACATATTTGCAAAAAGAAAAAAAAATCAGTATGGAGAAATTGTAATTTTACTTTATTGAGATTTAAGTTTGGCAGTTAAAAAGCGAAAAACATAAAGACAGTCTATAGTAAAAGATACTCAATATATCAAAAAGAGGTAGAATAATGTAGGTTACTTTCAAAGTGTCAAATTCTTGAAAGAAGTAAAAGTTAGGAATAAAATTGACAAAAACATTACACACATCATATCATTATACTGTTAACAGTATTAATAGAGTGAATATCTGGAGAATTTTTAGGTGCATATCACATTGTTATAATTGGAACTCATGTAAACCCTGCGTACCTGTTGATACCTGTTACTAATTACCTGTTCCATCAGTACCTTTGCAAGTCTATTGAAACCTTTTAAACAGTTTTCCCTTAGTAACCGGTCTGCCAAGGTGGTTTAATTCACGTTGCTGCTCGAGTTATGACTCTTTTTGCAAGAATGGTCGTTCATGTATGATACTGACCGAGACGTTCTCAATAACATATTAACTCCACATACACTCAGTGGCGTTTCCGGGGGCCCAGCGGGCCCTGGCCCCCCATTGAAAAATGAGAAAAAATATAAAAAATGCGAAAAAAGGGGAGAAAAAATGTTATAAATCGAAATATATATATATATATATATATAGGTTAGGGTTAGGGGTTAGAGGTTAGGGGTTAGGGGTTAGGGGTTATATATATATATATATATATATATATATATATATATATATATATATATATATATATATATATATTTGATCGAAATGAGTTTTTAAATTCAGACTTATATCCTACACCTTTTTCGCTCATTTGCGTAGAGCGGGAGTGTTCTGCTGCACGTACCTGATTGTTAGATCACAATAAACAGTCGTTTTGTATTCAAGTACATTTATTTGCTCCTGTCTGTGGGCAACTAGACATGAAAACTTTGTTGCCTGTCAAGTCCCTTTCTTGGAATGAATTTGGCAAGGCTGAGGTACCATAGGTACCACACAAAGATGTAAATAACGTTAAATACAATGGTCCCTGATTATGGGGTATTCCCCACGCGCACAAGTTGATCAAAGTCTTTCCGATGTATTTCCAGCTAACACAAACTCTGTGATCTCATCAGGGACTTTGTGTCAGATAGCAACTTTCTGATTTAAGCTAGCCCGGTTATCTTTTACTGTTTTTTTCACCAGAGGCGCCGGCACGGGGAGAATGGGGGACGTGCACCCCTAATTGGTTTCCGAAAATTTTCCCGAAAATTTTAAAGTGTGCCACAAAGGCGTTTAAGTTATAGATTTCTATAGGGGTATGGTGAGGCCCCTGTTTCTTACTCACTGATGAATCTATTTTAATCATTTGTTATCTACAAGCCTTTCTCAAACTATCACAATTCTCGCAAGTCCTTCTCAAAGTGCCACAATTTTCTCGTGCTCCGCGCATTTACAGCCTCATCACGTGGCTGTGTTACCATCAATACCGTTTCAAACATATTCGTATTACTCAATGTTGGGGTCCTACAATTGCATAGTGTTCTTGTGCATAGAAGTCATTATGGAGGAACAAAGCATTGCAAGAATGCAAAGTAGTACAATTCAGGGGAAGACATATTTTATGAAATTGAAAGCTTATAGGAATTACTAGACGGAAGACTCACGCCCTCTAGCTGACGGATGCATTTTGCTAGGAATTTAAAGCGTCTCAGTGCAAATTCTGCACGCAATATTTGTTATGGAAGTATGATTTCTAACTGAATGCAAAACTCCGGCCCGCTTCGCGTGCAAGTCACGGCACACACTTCATATCTTGAACCATTACTGGGGCAATAATATATTACTTTGACCAAAACACTTGTTCGAAAAAGTACATCTCCGACCTCTGAGGGATCCTGCATCAATAGAGTATCTTAGAGTAATCCAATATCATGAGTAGCATATACGGTTGCACTCGTAGCAATGTAGGCCTATTTGTCCTTGCACTTTTCTTATAACGAGTGCAATGCCAAAGCCAAAATGCCACTAAAGAATGAGAAATTATCATTACTAATGTCTAAGCATGTAATTAATTGAAAGATTTTCCAACGATACCACCATTTGCATCTAAGCTACCTTATCTAAACAAGAATTTTTCAAGGGGAGGAGTTGTTAGCCCTTTACTAAGACAATACACCTTTCCTTTACAGTCAATCAAAAATAAGAATTTACTAAACTGTGAGTTTTCTAATCCATAGTCAATTAAATATTTGTCAAAAATAGCATTATTTTGCATCTAAGCTATCGTAAATGAACAGAAATTTCGCAAAGGGGAAGGGCATCCCCTCCTCTTAGACTTCGGCCAGGACATCACCTGCACAAGGTGACAAAGGAAGGATTTGCCCCGAATGCAAACTGCCACCGATGCGAATATGCACAATTTACAGGCGCGGATCCAGAAATTTCGAGGGGGGGGGCCCAAGATGGAAAACCTCGTGTGCACCGAAGGTGCACCACGAGCGCGAAGCGCGAGTCCCTACGCGTGGGGTCCAGGGGCCCGCGTTAGGGCCCCTGGCGGGGTCCAGGGGCGGAGCCCCGGTGGGGGTCCAGGGGGCGAAGCCCCCGGAAGCTCTCGCAATATTGCATTTTAAGAGCACAGAAATCGGCTCCAGTTCTTATGTCAGTGAGATTTTATACCTTTTCATGTTGCATGGAATATGATGTGTATGGCTCAGTATAAGTTACTATATGTACCTGCAGAAGTTCCGGAGAATCTAAGTTATCTTAAAACTTACACGCCAACATTATGAGCCCGTGTAGGTAACTTGAAATGATTTTTGCCATACTGAGTGTTTTATTTTCGTTATACAGTATTCGGGTATAGGACGTCAGATGAAACAATTGCGCGCCAAGCGCGCCAAAATTTGAGTTTACATTCAAAACCACTGCTATGACTAACGGTGTCAATTCCCTTTATGTGTGTCTATCAATTAGAAGGTGGGCTCTATACTAAGTTTTCAGTCCTCATAAGAAGAGAGGAGGGTGAAAAAATGAATATCAGTTGTTTTAAATCCTTACAATGCTGACTCTGAAATCACGTTTACGCACACGAATAACTGGCTTATGGTAGAACCCCACCGATGAGTAATGCGAATACGTTTGGAAACTTATTGATAGTAAAAGGAGCAATTCAAGGCTAACAGTGCGCAGATCAAGCAAAAATCAAGAAATATTGAGAAGACTTTGCAAAAATCGTGAAAGATTTCAAATGATTTTTGGTAAAAAGTGATAAAAATAAATCCATCACTCAATAAAAACGTACCTCTCTCCGTGAGCGTAAACAATTGCGCGCGAAGCGCGCCGAATATTTTCGGTGTAGAGCCTGCCGGGAGCTCTTCATTAATTGTACACTGAAAAGGGGGACCAACAGGACTCTCACAACCTGACATCCATATGGGAGGAGAGATGATATATCACCTTCTTTATGGACTTCTGAAGGGTATACCCTTCAGAAATCTTTGACCGATGGTGTCGGCGGGAGTTGGTGATTGGGGGAACCGCAGATAACTGCTAAACCGTGCCTTTTTAGGCAGTGGGATTTTGTATACGCTATATACAAGAGTGGGAGAGCTTTTTCTTATTAGTACATGAGAGTGCAATCCCAGGAAGGGGTTTACCCTCCCCTTTGAGAAATTTTTGTTAATTTTAGGGGGCCTATATGCAAAATGGTGGTATCTTTGGGTCATTCTAAAGTGATTGTATGTTTAGAAAATGTCCACAATTTAGTGAATTCCAACTTTTGTTCGGGTGAAAAAGGGGAGTAAGAGACGGTTAACACATTGTCTTCAAACCTCATTAAGTCCCAGGAAAAATCATGGCGTGGATCCATCTCCAAAAGTGTGTGTGTGTGTGGGGGGGGGGGGGACTTTTTCACATTTGTGAATCGCCGTCCTGGTGGCGCGGAAGAAGCAGTTGGTGGTAGTCACGGGGAGGCAATTAGTTTTGTGATCTTCGGCATGGGGGAGGGGTCTAAGGGAAATTTTTCTAGAACTGAATGCCCTCAGATGCGATTTGGTGCAACAAAAGTGTACGATTTTTAGGTTATTTTTCTTCTAAAAATTTCGTTTTCCTAGGCATAATTGCAGTCTGTTCCATCATTTTTGAAAAAGTGAGGGGGATTTTTGACGATGTCCCCTTTTCCAAAAAGTGAGGGGGACGCGCCCCCCGTCCCCCATGATCCACACCCATGGGAAAATTGCACACGCAATTATACCTGCGTGGAGTCCACGGAAACATTCTTGGACTATAATAAAATTTTTCCTTTACATTTTAAAAGGATATCCAAGGTTGACAGAGAACAGTATAGAACCTCCCGGGAGCTCTAAATTAGTTACAGTGTACAAAAGAGGGACCAACGGGATACTCACTACCCGACATCCATATGGGAGGAGGTATGATATATCACCTTCTTTTTAGGTATAGCAAGAGGGATGGTGGACAGGCAAAATTCGTTTCAGAAAAGATTTTCGTCATTATTGAACGTCGCAGTAAGATGATTGGAAAATAAGCAACGGCAATTACGTACTTTCAATCTTTCAAATCATGTGCTAGACTAGATTAGTCAAAGATCCCATAATGATGAGAGCCCTACTGAGAAGGAGATGTACTTTTTGATTCCTTGCCAAAGGCAAAAGGAATCTATGCGATGGTGATGTCGTGTGTGTGTGTATGTGTGTGTATGTATGTATGTATGTATGTGTGTGTGTGTGACGCTTTGCTTGTAAACACGATATCTCAAGAAGGGTAACTATGACTGAGCTCATACTTGGTGTGTTGGTTGGTCATATTGAGTAGATGATCCCTATTGTTTTTGATGGAGGTTAAAGGTCATTTAGGGTCACAGGAGGTCAAAAGGTCAAAACCTTGTAAACGCGATATCTCAAGATGGGTAACTCCGAGGGATTTCATACTTGGCAGGTAGGTTGCCCATATTAAGTAGATGATCCCTATTTTTTTTGGTGGAGGTCAAAGGTCATTTGGGGTCACCAAAGGTCAAATAGTAAATACCCTGGAAATTGCTTGTAAACACGGTATCTCCAGAAGGATAAATGTGAGGGATCTCATACTTACCATGTTTATTGCCCATATTAAGTAGATGATCCCTATTGTTTTTGGTGGAGGTCAAAGGTCATTTGGGGTCACCAGTGGTCAAAAGGTCAAACCCTTGTAAACACTATATCTCAAGAAGAGTAACTTTGAGGGATCTCATACTTAGCATGTGGATTACCAATATTAAGAAAATGATTTATATTATTTTTGGTGGAGGTCAAAGGTCATCTGGGGGTCATCAGAGGGCAAAAGGTCAAAAACCTTGTAAACATGATTTCTCAAGAAGGGTAACTGTGAGGGATCTCATACTTAGCATGTGGATTGTCCATATTGAGTAGATGATCCCTATTGTTTTTGGTAGAGGTCAAAGGTCATTTGGGGTCATCAGAGGTCAAAAGGTCAAAACCTTGTAAACATGATATCTCAAGAAGGGTAAGTGTGAGGGATCTCATACTTAGCATGTGGATTGTCCATATTGAGTAGATGATCCCTATTATTTTTGGTGGAGGTCGAAGGTCATTTGGGATCACCAGTGGTTTAAAGGTCAAAACATTGTAAACACTATTTCTCAAGGAGGATAACTGTGAGGGATCTCATACGTAGCATTTGGATTGCCCATATTGAGAAGATAATTCCTATTATTTTTGGTGGAGGTCAAAGGTCATTTGGGGTCATCAGAGGTCAAAACGTCAAAACCTTGTAAACACGATATCTCCAGAAGGATACGTGTGAGGGATCTCATACTTACCATGTGGACTGTCTGTATTGAGTAGATGATCCCTATTGTTTTTGGTGGAGGTCAAAGGTCATTTGGGATCCCTAGTGGTCAAAAGATCAAAACCTTGTAAAAATGATATCTCAAGAAGGGTAACTGTGATGGATCACATATTTAGCATGTGGATTGCCCATATTGAGTAGATAATCTCTATTGTTTTTGGATGGAGATCAAAGGTCACTTGGGGTCATCAGAGGTTAAAATGTTGTAAACACTATCTCATGAAGAGTAACTGTGAGGGATCTCATACTTACCATGTGGATTGACCATATTTAGTAGATGATCCTTATTATTTTTGGTGGAGGTCAAAGGTCATGTGGGGTCACCAGAGGTCAAAAAGGTAAAAACCTTGTAAATACGATATCTCAAGAAGGATAACTGTGAGGGATCTCACACTTGACATGTGGATTTTTTGAATTGAATAGATGATCCCTACTGTTTTTCATGCAGTTCAAAGGTCATTTGAGGTCACAAAAGGTCAAAACCTAGTAAACATATTTTAAGGAGGATAACTCTGAGGGATCTCATACTTGTTCTGTGGATTGTTCATATTTAGCATGTAGGTCATTTTGGGTCACAAGATTTCAAAAGCTTTTGACCTTATTAACATGATATCTCAAGTAGGATACCTGTGAGGGATCTCATGCTTGTCATGTGGGTGATTCATGTTTGTTGCAGTATATCCATATGGCAAGGAATCACTAAGCCTTTTGGCTTTCTGGTTAGAAAAATGTTGCCTTGGAATAATTTCTTTCGTCATAGTATTGTCAATGGTATATAAAATCGGGTGTAAACCCTGTCGTATGCGCGCGAAGCGCGCCGAAATTTTGGATAAAATATTAGTCCATGATAAAACCTGCATTTCAGAACCCTGCATCGGACACTGTCACTTTTCCACCAACCTATGCTATTCAGAAACGAATCTTCTGACTGAGAATTCTTAAAAAGCACTTTTGCTCCTTTGTTCCCCCGTGAGTAGTTACCGAAAGCTATTGATAATAAGGACAACTCTGACACAAGGCTTGACGCTAGCGGAGCGTGCGAAAATTTGGAATTTGTCAAGAATTTCCAAAACTTATGATAGTTTGAGAACACTTTGTGAAAGAAAATGGTTAGAACAAATAAACCAGTCATCAAAAATACATCTCACCCTACACCCTCCACAGAAATCTGTAGCTTAAACGACTTTTGGGACCATTTTAAAATTTTCAAGAATCGATGGGGGAGGGGGACACACGTCACTCATTGCCCACTGTGCCGACACCACTGTCTGTAGCTTAAAAGCCTTTTGAGTTCATTTTAAAACTTTTCAGACAGTTTCGAAATCGAATAGGGTATGCACGCCGCTACTTTGCCTGCAACAGCTGGTGCCAATGTGCACAATAGCACGTCACCTGACAGCTTGTCTTCTGTATTCATTCTGCAAGGTCTGTATGGCGAAAACTTTGCCTCTCAATCCCTCTAGATTACAAAAAATTTCACTCTTTAACACAAAATTGTTACTAAATTTCAGTGCAGCTAGCCAAGCCCATACTACATATGTCACGATGTTTACTTATTTAGATCTTAAGTCAAGGACCATTGCTCGGCTATTCACCTGTTTTCGAGCATTGTAGCTCTCCTTTCGTCGCCAACCACTTTGAAAGATATGTAAAGAGATAATCCAGCGATAGCTCCACCCAACCCCTACAGAAATATATACTTTGAATACGTTCTTAGACACTTTTATTCATTTTTTGCTCTTAATTTTTCTTTCTCCTTTTCTTTTTTTTTTCTTTTTCTTCTTTTTTCTCCTTTCGTTTTTTTTTTCGTGGCGAGGGGGGGGGGGCCCGGGCCCCCCAGGCCCCCCCTGGATCCGCGCCTGCAATTTACACCGACTTTCTGATTTTATCTGGAGTGGGCTTAAGGCATCATCTTCTGTAGTACCTCCATCACCAACCTCTGCCGGCACCACTGTTTTTTACGGTATAATATCGGCAATCTCGCGAGGCTAGGTTGTATCTTCTTGCTTACATGTTCAAGTGTAATAAAGTCTTTATTTTGGAAACACAACTGTTTCCTTGTTTAATGTGTTTTTTTTTTCAGTCCATTATCATATGTTCTAAGCATTGTTAGTGGCAACGATACATTACTGTACATTTCCTTTTAAACAACTGGAAATTGATAGTTGTATAGCTTACCAGTGTTTGACTTCTTTAACCTATGAGACAACTGCGTAACTATTCATTCATTAATTTGTGCATTCTCTTCAAATTGTTTAAACTGAAGAAACTAAAAAGAAAAAAAGTTAGTCAACTTGTTTGCCTACATATAAAGCAGGAGGAATCATCGCAAAAATGAAAGGAACAAAAATAGATCCTTAAAAGTTGCAAAATATTACCCCAAATTGTGTTTAAGGACCCTCAAATATTCAAAAATTTTCCAAAGGGGGAGGGGGGACCCCTCCCCCAGGTCGGCGGTCCGAAACAACATTCAACCCAACCCCAGTCGAGAAAAAAAGCTTTCTACGCCTTTGAAACAAATACAAAAGAGAGCTCATAAAAAGTAATTTGAAATCCAAATTATTCTCTCAAAAATGTAATTTATATATAGAATTTTCTCATTTGTAAATTTCTAAAACATGGGAAAATAAAATTTGGAATGTTTAAATGCAACTTAAAATACCCAGAAAGTGCCATTTCCTGCAATCTGGGAGGCATTTTTTGTCAAAATTTTCTCGGTACGCTCCGCGCCAACTTATGGTGGTGCTCCGCTTAGATAGTGTCGGGGCATATTTTGGCCCCCCATATATATACAATCCTGGACACACCCTTGCATACACTTAGCCTTTATGTATACTTACAGATATGATTGATGTTTATTCAGTCAATCGTTAAATACAATGGAAACGAGTTGAAAACAAGAGCTCTTAAAACAAATACAATCAAACATTAGCTAAGAACTAATATGCATAAAAGTGAGGAAATGAACACTTCACAAGGGCGGCCTGAGGATTTACCCGACGGGGCAGACTCCCCGACGGGAGGGGGCAGCGATCCGTAGCCCCGACAGCCTCGATGCCCTCGAAGGGTTGGTGAGGGGGGATTTGAAGAAACCCTGTGTACTATACCATGCTATTGCCGGGCATATATTGCATAAAATTTGTATATACTAGAGGAACAAAGTTCCACGCTGATTTAATGTTTTTACCGGAGTCTAAACTGTGAAACTGCAAAGCGGGCGAAGGCGGGCGAAATTTTTTTTGGGTGAGCCTACAGTAAAATGAATCTGTACTTGATTAAAGCTTATATAGGTCAATTGTCCGGGCAGTTGGGCCCTATCGGGCATAACTTAGATTGCACTTCCCTCCTCGAGTCACTAGCCGTACCGCACGACAGACTCAAGAGAACATTATCTAGGTTTAGTGAAATGAGATGAAGTTCCCGACATTACATAAATCCATGTATTCTACTTATGAAGTTACTTGAAAAGGTGGAAAGAGTTTGCACTATATTTAACTATAAGTAACGGAACTGAGGAAGAGTGAGCAAAGCGTACCGAAAATTTTGGGTTTTATCGCAGAAATGACCCTTTGAAAGCCAAAATGAGTAAACCGATCATGGGTGGGGACAGGATTTTCCTGACAGGGGGCTGGGCCATGCCAGAGACCCCAAGTTCCGACAAACGCTATGTCAAGGGGATGGTGAGAAGGGGATATGAAGGAGACTAAGTATCCCATGCCATTGCAGGACATATTTTCTATAATATCACTAAATACTTCAAGAGTCTAGTTGTGCACTGACAGTCTTCTCTTGAATATGAATCGTGAAATTTCAGAGCGCGCGAATCGCGCGAAAATTGTTGGTAGGCTTTCACATAAAGCTTATGTAATCAAAAAAGAATTTAAAAAAAAAAGAAAAACTGCAGAAGTTGTAGACCGTATCGGGGATAACATACATTGTATAGGAACCACCTGGACTAGTCACCCGATGAAATAGCCAAACTTTGCTCCCTGAGTCGCTCACCAACTGACCGTACCGCATGACACGCACAAGAGAACAGCAACCAGGTTTGCGATATGGGATGAAATTCATAAACTGTGTAGTCTACCTACATGTTACTTGGTATAGGTGGACAGGAATTCCGCAATCTAGCTATGTAGGATGAAACTATAAAAGAAACTGGAGTAACTCAAAAGCGCGCGTAGC
The DNA here is from genome assembly GCA_029531755.1 of Holothuria leucospilota. Classification (NCBI taxonomy): domain Eukaryota; kingdom Metazoa; phylum Echinodermata; class Holothuroidea; order Aspidochirotida; family Holothuriidae; genus Holothuria; species Holothuria leucospilota. The sequence continues at coordinate 53,737,168 of CM055962.1, read as the reverse complement.
TCGCCGAAAATTTTGGGTTCCTATTACAGAAATTGTCCTCTTGAGAGCAAAAAACAGGTAAACCGTCGGGGTGTCTAGTCGCCGTCGGGGACTGCATACTTTATCTTATCGACTAAAACTCCCTCACGAAACTAAAAATTCCCCGACGGGGGTCAGCCTTCCCCGACGGACCTGGCGCCACCACTGACACTTCAATAAGAAGTAAAAATACAAGAGTAGGAATAAAAGGTTTAGACATAATACGTAAAAAAGTAAATGAATAGGAACATGAAAATAGCGTAGATCTACATTTTATTTAAAGGACGGATATGAATAACCACATGTATATACGCATACCTTTGCGTATACCTATTCGTATGCGTATTCATATGCATATATTTACATACCAGTAAGCACTGGAAACAACGCTTCCATGTTCAGGTGATGGCAAAGTCTTTCATAGCCTATCAGCAAATTTCGTCGTCTGTTGAACAGATAAATATATAAGTATCCAGTCCATTAAAATTACTTTTTGGATCTTTTCGGTGAGAAAGTCTGAAGTTGTTTTCGATATCTAATGTAGTGTTGAATAATGTAAAGCCAATCGCTTCTACGAAGGCTTGGGGGTGAACTCCATGAAAATAACCAAATAAAGATGAAGATTTCTAATTTGCTGATTTATTCTGGTGATTATTATTCTTCGAATTAAACATATACAAGTGATTGGTGGAGATTAATTATTACAATCATGCTAAAATAATGGATGGCCTTAAAAATGATTTAGGAGCTAAATGCTCCAAAATTAACACAAGTGACGTCATGCTTCTTCTGAGAGGTCTGCGGCAAGAGTGCCAAATTTGCTTGCCGCTTGGGGCTTCCATGTCTTGTGGCTTCACGGCAGTGGTTCCCAACCTTTTAGGCTCACCGCTCCCTTTCACCGAATGGCGTTGGGCAATCCCCCCCCCCCCCCCGTCTATAGCATACTGTTGGGATGAATGAAACGACAATTATAGTAAAAAAAACATAGTGAAATAAAGGGGATGCATACACCTACATTGTTTTTTCATACGGGTCCGACACAGGGAAGCAAAACAACAGTGCGGGATTCAAAAAGCTGACTCTCTTTTGTGATGGTGAGTCACAAACTAGGGCTTAGGGACGGAGAAAATTTTTTGAATTTTACTGATGCCAAAGGCCCACCGAAGTGCGGACAGTTTCCACAAGGGATCTTAATGGGGCTCAGGGGCAAGGTCTCAATGGGGGAAGGGGGCGAAGCTCCCGGAAGCTCTGGGGTATTACCGAAATTGTCGACACAAGAATGAGGCACTGTAAGTCAATTTGGACTGTCTTCCGATTACCTAATATTTAATAACCTTAAATGTTCACTGGAGATTACAGAAATCACCCATAGAGCTACTAACGAAGGTTCCCTTTGATGCCGCAAGGAGCTTTTCCTGTGGGTAGGAGGAAGATGGATGGTAGGGGTCGCATGGGGATTCAAAAGAATATGCCACTCAAGATGTCCTACAGGCAAAAACAGTGAGAAAGCCGAAATTGGCAAACGGTAAGATACGTTTTACTTATGTTACAGTTATCTGCAATTTTCACTTCTGTCAGTATGTCATGTTGGTGGACAGCACGGAGAAACCTCCATTCAAGGTTTAAGTGGCGGGACAATTTTTAGCTATGGCTCTTCGCTCACCAGGATGCCACTAATGGGAATATGAGGGTCCTTGCAGAAAAATTTTGATATTAGTCACTGTCAGATGCGATTTCGTGAAATCTAGCAATAAAGATAATTCACAAACTTTTTAGTGCACCTGAGGAGTGAATGTTAGACCTATTTGACATGTTGACGTCATTAATCTCCTTTTTAAGGGAACGAATTTGAGAGCTCAGCTAAGGGAAACCTTTTGGAATCTTGTAAGGTCCGGTTAAAACTTAGTGTCTCATTTTTTTCAAAACGCCCCCTGCCGCCCCCTTATAGCTCATCGCCCCCATGAGTTGCGAAAATGCCCACAGGAGCGATAACGGGGGGGGGGGGGTTGGGTTGGGAACCACTGCTCTACGGTAAATTATAAAGAATAAAATGCAGTCCCTCGATTGGTCCATAGTTGTCAGGCACCCTTAAAAATGAATATTAATTAATGAGGTGATATCAGTTGACCAATCAAGAGGCTCTAAACGGGTGGAATTCACTGCGCCCATAAAGTAAAAATGGGATGGGGTGAGACGTGGAAGTTGTGACATGGAAGTTCTCGTACACCAAGCGCGTGACAGGAAACCGGAAAGACTACCAGCTGCAAGATACAAATTATAAACAAGACTGCGTGGTGCACCTGGCAGTTGAATGACCTGCTCAATAAATTGATAACCTGCTTTTAGAAATACATAATACGTACTAAATACTATCCAACAATAGATCGCTCAAAAGATTGTCTGATCTTGGATAGCCCTGCTCTGGTCATGCTGTTGGATGAGTGTCGCATGTTATCCATCGTCATCATACAACCTTTATATAATATCATGAGCGGATTAATAGTGTGAATTGGTGGCTCGGCATGCAGGTATGGTACCACTCGTCAAAAGTTCACTTTTTATCAGTTCACCATACAAAACGCCCTTCTTATTTACGGAGGTGGCTCCAGCTGATCCCGGGGTATGCCACCCCATCGGGGAAGTTTGACCAGAGGCAAAAATAGAAAAGGACGAGGCTTTAGCTAAATACCCTTCGGTGTGGGTGAGCCCGCCCTCACCACCTCACCACGTTGGACAAATCCTGACGCATGCACTGTTTATTTCTCATGTGAAAGTGAATGTAAAAAACGTGTTGCTATTTTGCAACATAAACGAACACGAAAACAGAAAGATTAATTAGATACCATACCCCCGTAAACATTGGTGATGAGAAGCAAGTAGAATCTAACCTAGAGAAGTTTCAGGGGAAGTGGTAACAATCTGTCAAAACTTCGCATAAAGATTTCAAATTTAAAAGCACGTTTTCATGTGAAAGTGGACATCATGTTCTTCGTGAATTTCAGAGCTTGGGACTGCCAAAGTTTCTGCTGCTGAAATGGAAAATGGTTTCCAGAATATCGGGAAATACAAACAATAGACAAACTTACTGTTAACGACTTGTAGAATTCATGTTGTATTAATGAAATCTATTTGTTTCGATTTAGTTTCTCTTTAAGATGGTTAGACTGTCTTTTGTTATGCATGATACTGTGTTTCAGGCATCTCAAAAGTTGTTCCAGGCATCTCAAGAGTGTGTTACACACATTGACCTTTTTTGATAAGTGAAGTAAGCAATGCCAGTAACTTGTCTTTGCACTTATTCAGGTGTTCCGACCATTCGGAACCTGTCAGCGAGTACACTGGTCAGTGCCATATTTATTGTTGTGGTGGTGATAAATCTGTTGCTTTACGATGTTTCACACGATAAGCAACTCTCTAGTCAGAGTGTGCTGGTACATTCAAGCACAATCAAGTAAAGATATTACCTTGGGCATTTCATGTTATGCAGGGCTACACCGTGAGGGGCGGTTAAAGCATTTTCGTTTTCATAAGGCAGGGATTATCACCGTGGATGTGTAACTGAATATTGCAAGCCGACTTTCTGTAAAATGCTCTCTTTCTTCGAGACCAAGTCCTTCCTCCACAGATAAGGCTTGGATGGTAAGTTTGTAAAAATTTCGAATTTCGTTGCAGTGTAGTATCTTTAGTCCAGAGCCTACATTATTTTCAGGGAAGCCAGCAGGATTTCAAAAGTTGGGGGGGGGGGAGCAAGTGGGGCTGGGGAATGCAATATCTTTGGGGGATGGTGTGTGAGCATTGCTCCTGTTGACTGCATACCTTTATATATGAGTGGTCGGACTAGGGGGAGGGCAAGTGGGAGGATAAGGTCTTCTCCTCCACACCCCCTCTTGGTGGCGCCTCTGATTATCTTGCGGCATGCAGAAATGTATAAAGGAATGAGATGTGAAACTGAATGTAAACCGGGGGGTACTTCATATACATTTACCTCCGAACTGAGGTGAACAGACACCTGAAGGGAAATTACAGGCTGAATAACCTGTAGGATGGAATTTGTAGGAGTCTTTACTCACTTCAGTTGGGGGTTGGCTTACATGAAGTATATATAGCCTAATTGGCCCGTGGTGACATAACCGTATCCCCAACACCTTACGCTTTATGATTCCAAGTCTGAAAGCAAGCTAATTTTCGCTCTGGTGTATCCCTCAACGATAAATATCATTTATCTGTTTATGTTTCTAACTTTCAAACTCTATAAACTTCACACCATGGTATAATTTTTTGAGAATTGTGCAGCAATTATCATAAAACCAGATGCCAAGCTTGCTAAATAACACAATGTTCCTCACGCATGAAAGCCATGTTTAAAACAAACGTTTTTCAAAGTGCGACACAATTTGTGGCCAAAACACAAAAATTAAAATAAAGTTGATGATATCCAAAACACATCAAAATACTTTGAAATATAGACCCTTTTACAAATAGCAATTACAAAAGATTGTGAGATCGTTTTTGTACGCGTCGTTTTGGCCACAGTTAAATGCCATTGACAAAAACGACGCGTAACAAAACTCTGTCTCACAATCCTTTGTAATTGCTATTTGGAAAAAGGTCTATTAGATATATTACACCGTATTTAATGAGAAGTGAAACAAAGACGCCCTAAGTAAAAGGTTGTAACCCTGACAGAAATTTATCCAGACCTGTTCTGCTTTGTCATCTGGTACTTTAATGAAGTCGAGACAGCCACGCTCAGTTGCATAAACGTACCAGTCTCTGAGACTGGGTGATGGGGAAGAACGCATTTGCCTGGAATTTTTAGCACGTATACCTCAGACAATTTCCACAACGGAAAACTCTGAATTGTCGCTGGTGGCAGTAGTCCCGGGTTCATGTCCGGGTGGGAATTGTCCGAAGGTAGACGTCGGGGGTAGTTGTACGGCGGAATCGTCCGGGTGGGATTAGCCCAGGGGGTTGTTCCGAAAGGAACGTATCCATGAAAGTGCCACTCCAAGCATTAGTCATGCCTTTCCGAATCTACTGGCTACTAGAGATACTAGTAATTGAAGCAATGATTTCAGTCCCGTTTATTATCAAGTTTGTTTTGTTTTCAGATATTTACAATGCTTAACCAAGTGGATTGGCGTAACCTCAGCGTTCGAAACGGAACACAAGACATCCTTTGGTCGACGACCTTCTTCGTGGATGGCTTTGATAGTACAATTCACCTGATTTTCGTAACATCATGTCTACTCCTATTGCTAAGCTGTCGTTATTCGAGGGAACAGAAATCGAATTTGATGGCAAATATTCCACGGCACACCAGTGAGGATATCAGATGGTTGATTGGTATCGCTGTCATCATTTCAGGGATCTCTGCCGTCTTTGAGGGAATTTTAAGCGGTTTGTATATATGCCAGCATAACCCTGCAGGTAGAAATTTACTAGTGGCCTAGACTTTTTTCTAGAAATCGAACCAAAGTCAAGCATATCGGCACTACGATGTGCTGTGACTAATAACAACGTGCTAGCTGTAAGCTCTACATTTAATGACGATCCTCTCTTTGAAACAGGTATAATTTATCCAAAAGTTAAACGTGCTTCTTTAACTGGAAATGTTTAGCTAAAGCAAGAACTTATCTGGACATATCAAGCCATATGTAACACCAGATATGGGCAGGGTGATTTATCCCGTCATATTTTATCTTGTCATATTAAGTCAGATGGCGCATAATAAAAAGCTATGCAATACCTACGAAATAAATGTCATAATTTTGGTGACAAGGTTGAAATTTCTGGATAAAAACTATTACAGAGAACAAAATCCAAGTGTTGCATTTATTTGTCATATCCAAATGATAAAATTCAGAGCCATCGTGATACGTAAATGTGTAAGTCAAGGTTCTCTTGCCTCATTAAGCCATATAAAATCAACAAAGGTGTCTCATAAAGTTCTTGAAATTACTTAAAATGTTTTAAAATTTTTAAAATTACTCGAAACTTGTAAGTGCTTTAAAGGACATACTATGTTTCACGTCAAGGCCTCCAATGAATACAGCAGCACTCATTTTCACATTGCATTGTTTACCCGATTACACCCGGTTACACGTAATTAAACCCACAAAATGTTACTGCATCACATCGTACTTAAATTCTTTCAAAAAGAGTCCTTTCGTAAAACCCCAATTACGGTACTAACGCAACATATCGCAACCTGTGTAATATTTAAACCTCCTAAGCATGCACTTGAAACTGTTGCGGATATATCAGGTTTGCTAGTAGTTGTGATTAAAATATTTTCTTTCCTCAGCTGGAACAACAGAACATTATCTGGCTTATCTACATCTGTATCTTCCGTACTTTTTGTCAGTGTTGGGAGTTTCACTGGCTCTGCGAGTTTCAGTCAAAGTGCTACAAACTAACCAAGTTCCTGGTTTGTTATTTCTCCTTATCTATTGGACAACAGCGAGCTGTGGGCAGCTGTTTCGAGTAGTAAATCTACACTACTTGTACGAGGCAAACTTTTCAACTGCCCGTCTTGATCTTTCAGCGACATTATTGAGTTTTTATTTGCTTCTAGCCTTTCTGGAAACATCACTCCTCAGTGGGAACTTAAGCAAAGTGAGTTGAACTATACGCTGCAATCCTTTTCTCATATATGCACTATTGCAATCACTTGGTTAGAAGCATAAGCACTCCAGGCTACCTCTAAAAATCCCCCCGAAAAATTTTCAACTACACAAATTACCATTCTTTTAACGTATCTGAGCATATCTAACCCCTGGAAAATATTTTACCCTCACGAAAGCTATCTCACTCGCTTAACAGTTGTTGGCCCTGAAAGAAAGGTTCCAAAGAATTCAGCGTTACAAAATTATCCCACTGGGGTATGCCTGCCAGTTTATTTTGCCTTTTCCCTTCCTGAGACCATTTGTGTCGAGGAATGCAATTTATCGTTAACTTTCCAGGTTTAATAGCCCTACCTTACCATCATTCTGGATTACATTTATCATTTGAGGACTCCTTGTAGAAAAGGTTGTTTTATCCTTAAATGAGCTGAATGCACCTTAATATCATACGCTCTTTGCGAGAAGTTGTACCCACTGTTGCGATAATTGATGCTTAAATATGATGGCTAACGACCGCCATAGCAGGTAGTAGTAGATATGTAATGCCAATAAAATGAAGCAAAATGAACTATCATGTAAACACATAGAATATATATCACACGAATATAATGCAAAATTTCAAATTTTGCACTTAAATCCTGACGATGTAGATCTTCATTTAAAAATCCTTTTTGAGAAATAAACATATATGTCAAAATTTGCTCAAAAATTAAAAAAAGTGCCTTTCAGGTAAAACTATAGTCCAAAATAAATGAATAATTTTGAGTAAGGCATATGGAATACCCTTCAGCAGTTTAGTGAAAAGGTCAGACAGCACTAAAGATAGTTTGTTGTATTGATTTTAAAGTAAATATTGTAAGCAATAAATCAAAGGGAAGTGTTTGGACTCAACAAGTAGGAGTGATTGACCGGAGCGGAATCTCACATGTCTCATCAAATTTCTTTGAATATTTTTGTTAGCGATGTCACGAGGAGCACTACCTATTTGTGGATTATGAGTGCAACCAAACTCTTGTAAGGAAATATTAATAAGGATTCTTAAAATGTAAGCTAAAAACGGTTGACAGTCTCTGAAAGGGGAGTGAACTTACAATTTACAAAGCTCTTAATAATTTTTTGAGCCATTCACTCCACATTACATCCCTCAAGGACCATTCTTTATGACTAACTGGCGCAAAAGGGACATGCAACAAACTTGCTTTTTGTATTTACTCTTTGCAAAATAAGTAAGGTTGTAAATAACTGTATTTTGTACTATTTATAAGAAAATTAGAAATCTGTGTCATAAGTATTCGCAGCACATAATCTTCAGGTTCTCTTTTCCTCTCCCGAAAGTTAAATTTTGTTGATCATTTTTAAAACTGGTAAATAGAAACCGTGGGTCTATTTATGTTTATCAGTAGCTTCTACAAGGCTTGTGAAATACACAAACGAAAGACGAAACTTTGAAAAATCTGTACGCCTCGTGCTATAACGCTTTTATTTTATCTATGATTTAGATTCAACGGCAGAATGTTGACGGAGAATATACGGAACATAGCAAGTTTCGAGATAAAACCTTAACTTTGATGTCCAGGCTGACATATAACTGGTTAGAGCATGCTTTTGCTTTTTACAAAGACCAAGAGGTAAACGATATTATAGATGAACTGGGACCGATGCCGTCAGAGTTTCAAATAAGTCACATCAAGAGAAAGTGGAAGCAGACATGGATGGCGGAGTTGGTAGGTAAACTTGTAGATGTTGTAGCTGTGTAGAGGTTTTTCATGTAACGTCAAAACGTTTTTGATCGCTATGTCGATGGTCACAGCTCATATATGTAGGTTTGTCAAAGGTATACGCTCGCACAACAGTATAGTCATTGTGTTCATTGTTCAATCGTCCTTGCAAGGATAGTTGTGATACTGGTCTGCCAATTATCCAGAGGGATTCGCAAAATGTCAGTATGACATCCTCATACCGTGTAAGAAGAAATGATAACACTTTGCAAAATTCAGCAGCATTAGTTCTGAATAGCTTATGGATTTTCCAACAAATGATCAAATTTTGAAAGATACACCTTAAAAACCGCACAAAATATCGAAATATTGGTGACACATTTTCCAAAGAAGCCTCAAGCTACCTCGTTTGTTACTTATTTGAAAAACCCACACTTTTCTGCATGCCATTTCATATCGATGTACATCAATACCCACTTCACATCATGAAATTTTCCACACCTGCTTATTACCTATTGCAAACCACCGCACGACAAATGATGGCGCATGTGTCAGTAAAAATGAACCTGCGTCTTAAAGGCCGTAAAACATGGCCTGACAAATGTTGGCATAAGCAGTTCGGGAGATCCCCTTGCATGACATGCTGTACTCTTCCCCCTATCGGGAGAAAATTGGTCACTAGCGCCGCCATTTTGTCTATTTTACCCACAGTTCCACGTGTTTATTGTGTACATTGCCAGTGGCGAATGAGTTTTTGGAACCCCTTGCAAAATTTGTCGGTCTAATGTAATGAAATTAAATGTACATTCACTTATTCAGTAGGTGCGTTGTCACAGCTACAGAAAAGCCACGTCCTTTTTGGTGGTTCACCACTCCGCCTTTGAGGTAAACGCAAGTTTGTGAGTGGTCTTCGTTCTACCTAAACCTTGTCTTTGTTAGGACGGCAGCCTATACAACGTGTTGCATACGTTTTCCCCTATTTGGGAGAGACTGGTTTTCCCAAGAACGGCAGATAATGTTCATCAGTGTAGGCATATTGGAACTTGCAAGCACTTATATCACAATTTTCCTGCTAGTAATTACAAATTGCTTACATTTTACCTTGTTTTGGAGCAAGTTATAGCAACAACCAGCAACGCATGCTAGCCTTGCTAGGCATTGTAGTGAGAATTAGAATAGACCTATTTTTAGACAGGTCTTAAAAGTCATCCAGAATTGTTTTTAGGAACTCCTTTCGTTTTCAGTAAAATATAGTAAGATAGCTTGTTATTGCGCGGTATAATATAAATGGGATTTAACCCGTGGAACAAAAGATGAGACTTTCATAATTCTTCTTTTCTCATCTTAAAGGTTACAAAGTACATTGTTACAATTTCTCATGATTAAACCAAAAAATTAAATAAAATAAAAATGATTTACAGAATTCGTGATTAAATTACTATTACAAAGTTCACTCTCAGTGCAAATCTCCCCTCAGACTTGCTTGTTTACTAAATCATATTCTAAGCTAGTACTTAAGTCACTAACGTTATTCGAATGAATGTGTGTAGAAATGCAACGTATTAAATGATGCACACTTATTGATGTAATTTATCGAGAAAATGCAACGTTTTAAATGATATACACCTCCTAACGTAATTTCTTGAGGAGGATGTTTATTTGCATCATGTCTGGAAAACGTATCATTTAATTACGTTAACTGTAAATGAAGTGCCTTTTATTGTGTCTTTACTGTAACTTTGATAGCTTGACGCCAGCGAAGGAAACCGTTCCCCTTCATTATGGCGAATTGTGGTTAAAAATACAGGTACTCACCAACTGCTAGCTGCTTCTTTGAAACTGGTGGCTGATTTGCTAAGCTATGTTGGTCCCGTCGCCGTAAGCACAATCATCCATTACGTCATGGACGTCACATGTAAAAAAGACTCGTGCAACGACATGGTAAATTTTCCACCATTTATTTAATGGTCGTGTGACATGAAAATAACATAGTTGGATATTTGGTGTAGAAAGCATTAAATTCCAGAAAATAGCATCAATTCTCATTAAAATCCATCAAATATTGACCATTTTACAGGGTCATTTCTATTTCACACTTGTATCATGAACAAACATGAGCTAAATATGCAAATATATGACATCGAAAGTTGGACATACCATAAATGGCTCATGATAGTCTTTGTTTTTTCAACCTTAATTTCAAGGACACTGGTAGCGTTGCTATCCCCTGAGGGGTTTATTATGAAAGTTAAAATTCTTTCCTTTGGAAACACTGATATCAGTCAACAAACTGTAATCTATCTTATCAGTAATTAAGAGATAATTTCGTTCATATAGGGTTAACAAAATAAATTTTAACACTGTGCAACACGCCACATCATTATTTTTGAATAGGCGGTGAGTTTGTTGAGTAACCATCAAACTTTGAAGACATATATTTTGAGGACGGTATAAAAGATATTGAAATAGTTCCAACGGATCTTTGATTGGAGGACTTAATTCGTTAACTGATAAGTGAAACAGCTCTTTTGGTGCCATGTCACACGACCTTTAAACTGTATTATCATATTCACATATCATATTTTAGCTTCTTATTTACTAGCATCGGCTCAATAACTATAATAGGCAGCAGAGATGACTTGCAAGTAATAGTTTTTTCAAGAAATCATTCAAAGGTTTTGTTGAAAAACGTCAACAGAATCATCCTAACGTTAATCACTGAGTGTTTTTATTCAGTTTGGTCAGTTTCTAATACACTTTTTGGGATGTTGCGTTTGGTAACGAAATTACTGGAAATTATTGAATCAATCATAAATTACGTACAATTTAAAATATGTTTCAACTAGTTTCATTTACACTCTCCATTTTTGTTACTAATAGACTTTACCCTGCCACAGGTATGACAAATTATTCCATACAGGTGCTTAGTTGGTTGGACTTGACAGTTTTGTACCTTTTCTTCCATAAACATCATAATAACTCCTGGTAAAATAAACTCTTTGTTTCTTTCAGGGCACAGATCCTCATTTTATCTCCGTCTCTGAATTTTTCAGTAATGGTTACGTGATGATGTTTGTGTTGTTCATTACACAATTGATCACTTTTACTTTACTTGAAAGTCATCTGTTCTTAACTTCTACGGAAGGTCTCAAGACCCAGCTAGGTCTCCAGGTAATGTTCTTTTGTTTTCATGAAAGCTGAGGTTCAGGTAGTTACCAACATATGAACAGTAAAGTTTATGTACATCTCTACTGGTTAACGTAAGGTTAACAAATTTCACCCCAAACGGTAAAAATTCTCCCAACTAAGTTTACTTCTAGCCCCTCTTCCAATTTTAAAGAGAACTCCTGTTTAGTGCACGTCGCAAAAAATTCAACAAATGCCGGTGCTGTGGTTAAATTTTCAAGGTCATATCCACACACGTTGTGTGTGAGCAGATCTGCATAAGTCATCAGTGACATACCAATCAGAGTGATGCTGTTGCCTGAATATATGTCGATCAGAGTGCAGTCACCAGTTCTATTTAGAATATAGGGTAATATAGGGTTATTACTAATATGTTTTGGGATACCACAGACCATTTAAGTGCCTTAAACTTCACTAATCTACTTTACGTCAGGCTACCCCCAGTCCATTCTATTTTGTTTGACGCCAACAGGGTTGGTATCGATGGAAATTAATGTAGATCGGCAACAAATTTTGTCTAACATTTTACTAAAAATGAAAAAAGTACGAGAAGGATTACATCTGAATTCTGAATTCATTGACTGCCTTCAAATGAACGTTATTAGTCATTTGAAGACAACGGCCAACTTGTTAAAAGAAACTCGTGGTAGACAGTTTTAACTGGTAAAGCAACTTGTCTGGCTGCAAAAGTGACCCATAGTTAATGCCCATCTAACTGGAATATCTAACAATTGAACTAATCTTAAATTTTAATAACATTAAACAAACACTGCTTTTGAGACCTCCTGCACTTTATATGAATATCTTAATAACAGAGTTATTCCACATATTTCAGAGTTCAGACCTTCTGCGTCATCTTGGTATTTCTTTACAACTTCTGTGACGTATACATTGGTAGGTCAGGCCCGTAAACATTTAAAAGCGAATGAGGGCACAATGATAGGCGTATATTATAAAAAGCTTTTCAAATAGTGCATTTTTTGTTAACGTATCTCTCTACTTACTTAATTTTCACTTTAATAGACCTTAATTTACCAGAAAATTTTAAGACTTCAAAACGGTGATACTGAACAAAGAAGTTGGACAACCGGGAAAATCATAAACTTGGCGTCAGTGGACACCAAGAGCCTTTATGTTGCGCTCACATGGTGTGAGATTTGGGCGGCTCCGTTAAGGGTTAGTTTGAATCCTCTTCAGCATGCAAGTTTTGTGAATATGTATTAAGGGGCTCTATCTTCAGTGTAAACATTTTGATGATTTTCGGGCAGATATGTGAAACAAAAACATGATTAATTACTATGATAAAGAATTTCCTAACACCTCTTAGACAATCTGCTAATACGTTTATTTGATAGTATTTGAAGTATTTTCTTGTTGGAGGAGAATATATATTTAAGTGGTAAGAAAAACCAATTAATACTAAGTTCCATTTCTAGATGTTGTAGTTTAAAACAAATTTTCAGAGACTACCCAGGGTTGGTTAAGACAGTAAACTCACCCAAATTTAGAAAGTTCTGAGGAGAGGGGGAATTGAAAGCACACATTGCACAAGCTGTAGGCAATTCACTCTCAATTTGATTTGCCTCGGGAAAATTTTACCTTGAGGAAAGTTGGGGGTGGTAGGTATTTCTGACTTTGCCCATCATTAAGTGAGCTCGATACGATCCTGTCGACCGTACAAGACTAGCAGCAATATGGCTTACACATCCGATCTCCTGCAAAATCTTATTTTTGTTATATGTGGCAAGGTGTACTTTGAGTTAAGTTTGCAATTTGACGGCTACTTTGAAAAAAAAAACTTACAATTATATAGTCAGTTGAACCCCTGAGATTATGCCTTAGATATACACATACGACTACATCATTAAAGAATGAAAGCTCCATTTGCTACTATTTATATAAAATTTGTTTCTGAATGCCATAAACTTGTAACAAACTGTCACTTAACCTCACTGAAATTATGTAAAGTAATTTTTCATATTTACAATTTACTTTGCAATATTTATTAAGATTGTCAAATTGACTTGATTTCGTTCTGCAGGTTGTGATTACATTCGCTATTCTAATTCAAGCATTTGGAAATTCGGCTTTAGTTGCTGTAGGACTATTCGTATTAGTTGTTCCACTTCAAGTTGCCTGCGGTCTTGTCATTTCTGCTCTACAGAAGAGGAAAAAGGTGTTTCATAATAGTTTTAGTGTTTTTGTACTTTTGAAAATTGGTGTAGTTGTGAAATCGAAATAAGACAATATTTTTAAATTTCTGCAATGTGACGTAAAACTTATCTTGTTGTTGATGTAAAGACATCATGTTTGCTTCTTATCACCATTGGTAATTTATAACAAGTATGAAGCGTAAAGAACCTAAACATTTTGAAAAAAGCTGCAATCGCTGAGATGTATTATAGAAAACAGTTATTTTCTGAACAAGGTCTGATCAACAGGTAACTGGCCCGGTATCTGGTCCAATACCTGCTTAGATTCGGTTATAAGGTGAATCAATTCTGGTAATGTTGAAACAAATTAAGTGAAATAAATTGAACAGATTAGACTCGGTGCCTGGTTGTTAAGGGAAGTGACTAAGACTGTATTAAAAAGCTTCATTTTGTAAAAAGTACTCAAGAAATCATAAGCAAACGTTTAATAATAGAAATGAATTGAATAATTTTTGTGTTCTAATTAATTTTCTTAGAAATTTTCAGACAGTCGTACATATTTGACGAGCGAATTATTCCAAAGCATCAAAACTATCAAAGCTCTAGCCTGGGAAGGGCTCTTTTGCCAGAAAATCAATGAAGTCCGACGTAATGAAATGCGTTACCTTGTAAAACTTATTCTGGTTTTGGTCTTTGTACGTGAGTATACACACATCCAGTCTGTAACGGTAAATTAACTTTTTTGTTTAAGCAACTAAGGTCACAACCGAATAGCGAAATAAGAGAAAAAATATTATTTGAGGCAGACGGTAGACTGAAAGTCGCTGGCAATAAAAATTTGGCAAAAATCGTAGCGCACCGTCTCGATAAATTTTAAAACTAGGTTAAGTGAGTAAAACCATTTTGGAAACATTTCAAGGACAGCTTTGGACGCAGTCCAACGTAGTCTTTTTTTAAAATTAAAGTATACCGACCAAATTGTCGTTTCATTCGACCAAGTAAACTTATTTTACGATCATGCCTTGCCTTTTGCTTTGTTACCCTAAATCGTGCTACAAATTGCAGATAAAACTTTTAAATCTCTACTACTTATTAATGGCACTGGTAGCTTCCTGTTGTGTAATGAATGGAATATTAAAACTGAATTAGAAGTTTGTCTGGTGCGTAACACGGATCCCCCTGCTCCATATCAAACAGCAGGAGTATGGGAATATTTTTTGAAGATGAATAGTTTTTCCCTGGAAAAGCCTGTATTATCCACGACAATTATCCGAATTGTCCAAAAATGTTCCCGGAAATAAAATTTTCACGGGAGCTGCTGCCCCAACCCCTAGCTCCCGTGCCAATATAACAGCTCTGCGTATGTCAGCATGCATAAAATGCATGTACTTGTAATTCAAGGCTCGTGCTTTCGATAAGCTATAGTTGGAATTTATTTGGCTGCCATTCTTTGTCCTTCTTGATTAAATTTGGTAATTACGTTCACTTGCACTTGTTGAAGTACTTTAAGTAAAAAAACAAGATAAAGTAATATATATGTAAAGCATAATAGTGATATATTGACATGTGGCAAATACGGTTAGAACAAACAGCCCATATGTCATTTAAAGCGATACGATTTCATTTCGTAATCATCTGAATGTTATGTTAGTTCAACATTGTCTTCGCAGTGGTGGTATCATCGTGTATCCCATTGGTCATGATGGTTGTGGTAAGTACTAAACATGTTCATTTTATGCATAGCGCCAAGCATACAGTGTTGCCCATGACCCTTGCTTGTTGTTACGTAGTCAAAACTGCTATAACAATGTTGTCGACTTTGAATTATGTATTCGACGGAGGCGTGAACTGAGAATGGTCACTGAGATCCCTTTAGAAAAAGTAACATCTATGATACTGTGCCATGATGGTATTAATGTGATAGTGTGCACCGTGTGTTATTTTAGACTTACCCACGATGGATAACGGCCAAGTGGTTAGAGCATCCGACTTGCAGCCGGAAGGTCTAGGGTTCAAACCCTGGCCGGGTCATACCAAAGACTTTAAAAATGGAACCTACTGCCTTTGTGCTTGGTGCTCAGCATAAGCAATGGAGTAGGGAAAACAAGCCAGTGAGCCACAACTGGAAAAAAGGCCGTGGTCGTCTCGACTTGAACCAATTGGTTGGAAGCTGGGACGTTAAACCTCATCTAACTATCTAACTAACTAACGATGGATAACATACGACCGTGTGATAGTGGCAAATAACCAATAGCATGTGACCAACGATCCTCCAATCAGATGTAGAGGAATTAATACGGTGTTACTGAACAAGAGTTAATGATAGAAGACTCATACTAAAGGAAATTATCTGGCAAAATCGACGAAACATTTCCGGAATAAGTAAACTAATAAGCCCTACGGTGCACCTTTTACTGTAAGTAATTTCTGCAAAAGAATAGCACTGTGCACTGCACAGCTTGGACTGACTCATGGTATCATATGAGGCATTTTTACCGTTTGTGTGAAAAGAAAACAATGAGTAAAGAATCTCACGGTAATAAATGTTGCTATTTTTGACTCGAGTATTTGAACGGAAGGACAAGTACCCACATTTTGAGGCTGGCTATACCTATGGTATTCTCTTCTCTTGACAGAAAACGTTCAAGCACACGTCTTAAAGGCAGTAGGCAGTCACCCCAAACAGAGTGACTGTATCCTGTCACTCTAGTTCATGATTGGCCTATTTTGATCATGTGACAATATTTTTGTGAGTGAATTGTGAAATTCAAGGAGAATTTTGCCTTTCTTTACCTATTGTTTGTAATAGTTATGTTCAAAACGTCTTCAGAAGTGCTTTTAATGCAATAAGAGGAGATTTGCAAGAGTTTGCTGATTTTTCAAAGAAAATTTTGGGGCGACTGCCTATTGCCTCTAAGCAATACTATTCACTATATAGCAGATATGATGGGGCGAATTTTCTCATAGTTTGGCGGTT
This sequence comes from Holothuria leucospilota, assembly GCA_029531755.1. Classification (NCBI taxonomy): domain Eukaryota; kingdom Metazoa; phylum Echinodermata; class Holothuroidea; order Aspidochirotida; family Holothuriidae; genus Holothuria; species Holothuria leucospilota. The sequence goes on along the minus strand of CM055962.1, from coordinate 53,720,490 downwards.
AAAAGTAGGCGGGAGGCGTATGTGTATCTCCTAACACTCTTGTGTCCTATACCGCGGGGATCTATTAAATTTGTCCATCCTTAAAATTCAACAATGCAATTGCGTCGTCGGCACTTACTTAGCAAACTAATGTTTGAAATCATAGAAAGAGTACAAAATGTAGACGAAGATGTAGAAGATCGCTCCAATTTTTGTGTGTCTCATTTGTTTGCAGCTTTTTGGACTATTTACGAAAGACGCAGGGTTTGTACTCACACCAGCAAGGGCATTCTTTACAATTGCTTTGTTAAAGCAACTCAATGCTCCTTTGACGGATTTCACCATTCATTTGAATCTTGTAGTGAGTGCCAAAGTCAGCATGCATAGAATACTTCGTTTCCTACAATGTCCGGAGATACTTCATGAAGATGGCATCAGTCTGAGATCTGCTGAGGGGGTAAGCCTAAAATAACATATTTTGACTGCTCTAAAATGTTGACTATTTTAGGCATCAGTTGCCAATGTAGTCTTTCAGCTAACTGAAGGCTATCCTCCCTGAGTCCATTGCTTTTTCCTTGGACAATTAAAACGTTAGTAAGCGGGGTCAACCGACATGATGACACGTCTAACCGCTATTATATAAAGAAGCCATCAACTGCTTAATTGACCCAAACATGAATTTAATTAAAAAGCTGGTGATTTTTTACATAATAGTGTGATTGCACAAATCAAAGATTTGCCTCATTGCCAATGTAATGCAGCTAGATCTTTTAATTTTGCAGAATACACAATCTCCGAAATCACCACCCTCTGAAATGACTCCACTGATGCAAGAAGGTTGCGTGAGAGAAGTCAGAGATTCTTTTCAAATCTTGCATGAAGATCTAAACGAAAGTGACATTTTGAAGGTAAAAGAGTTCAAAAACCAAAAGAAAAGCATCGGCGCATCGGCATATTTGAGGGGGCCACAATGGGATATCTCAGGTGCACTGAAGGTGCATAAGGAGCTCACAGCCCGAGGTTGCACGATTAGGTTCCAGGGACCGGCGCTTTAGGAACCCTGGCAGGGTCTAGGGGGCGACGCCCCGACTTCTTGCAATATGACATATTATAAAAAGAAGAGATTCGGCTTCATTTAGCCGATGTAGGAAAGTACATGGTCTATTTAAGTGGTAGTTTTGAAGCAATATAAGCAAAAAAGTAAGAGGGGATCATTTTCTAAGAGAACTACATTCAGTAAAAGGTATAACTTTATACTGCCTTGCTAATTCCAGGGAAAACACCTCCTACTTTGCTAACCCTGGATACAACCGGTGCTTTGAAACTGCTCCCAAACACAATATCTCAAGTATGGTAATCTTCAGGGATCTTACGCGTAGCGTGTGGGTGGGCGACAATAAGTTTAAGAGCGCTATCGTTTTGAGTGGCGGTCAAAGGTCAAATGTAAAAAAGCACGGTATCTAAAGAAAAGGAAGTTTGAGGTATCTCATTCTTAATATGTAGATGCTTCTGATGGAGTACAAGAGGCCTGTCATTTCATTGGTGGTCAAGGGTCATTCGTAAATGCCAGATATTAATTGCCAAACTATATTGTTTTTTGAAGCCCCGAAGGACATTGGAGGTCAAAGGAGGTAAAATTGTGAAAACACCTTGAAGGTAATATTACAAGTCACCTTGAGGGATCTTATACTTTGAATGTAGATGCTCCTGGTGGGACACACATTTTACTGGTGGTCGAAGCGGGTCATTTGAAGTCGTCAGGGCTGATATGTGAAAACCTCGTATAATAATATTCAAGAAAGGTATCCAGATCTCAAAAAGGCAGTCAGTGTTGATGAATCGTTAAAGTTCAAGAAAGTAAGTTTGTGATGAAACTAGTGATCCGTAACCACCGATTGGGTGCCTTGGTTCATCACGTTTTTGGACCTTAAAATATTCTTCAGATGGCCCCACATTTCACAAGAATCCTTTGAATTCTTTTACTTATCAATAGCAAATTTTGACTTACCTTAAAGCATTCTTTTGAATGGTAAAGTGATGATTAGTAATTCAATTATGAAATTTTCGAACATTAGTAAATAAATGTTTTACCAAGACAAAGTTTTTCCTCTTTTGTAGATGATGAATGCAACTTTCAGGTGGAATAACGGGAAAGTAGTTTTAAGAAATATTTCTCTCAAAATACCAAAAGGTAGGATATTTTGCAAAAGTGTAATACCTTCGTTTTAATCGCAAAAGCTCCTGTGTCTAAGGCTACCATGTCAACCATGTCAGCTGACCTAGTGTGTATACCCTGCGGTTTAAGAAAAATACAGTGGCAATCTTTTGCAGTTTACAAATGATCTATTTTTACATTGTACCTCAAAAATGACACATTGGTTGGTAAGGTAACGGGATGGTTTTATAGGAAGGTAGTTACTAGAAGATCAATTTCCCCACTAGGTTCACACGATCTAAAAGCTGCACCTGTGTCTTTATGGTACATTTATAACTTTACCTTTGTTGTTAATAAAGATCATTTTTTGAAAGATTACGCATTTTAGCTTGGATTTCTCCGAAGTTATCGCCAAAACAAAATTGTATTCACATATTCGAAATATATCCCGTCACCCATCTGAAACTTATGCAGTGCCAACGTAAGATGTTTCATTTTCGCGGGAGAGGGGTATAGGAAAAACGTACAAAAAAGGCAACTGTGTTGCTACGCACAGCTCACATACGTTTCTTCCTGTGAATGGTAAAACCATGGAGCTACTACTTGGACAGGAGAAGAAAGTTCGAATTTAATTTATGCTAATCCAATTAGGCCCAGACATACGTGAGGAGATTATCTTGTAAATGATCGATGATGAGACTCACTGCTTTTCATTTCTGTTGTTTCGCACTCACAATTTAGACTTCTTTTCATTGACAACCTCATTCATTTCTACTGAGAGCCTAACAAATATATTAAATAGTACAATCATTTGATGCCTGGGAATTTGCGACACCTAAATAAGAAATGCAGAGTAAAAATTCAAAACAACTGGTAATTGCTTCGTAAGAATAGGTGCTGGTGCCAGGAGTAATATTAATGTCATATACAAATGAGCGGACTAGTTACGAGTCTTTACTTTGCTGTGAACTGTTAATCAATTTCTCCACTATTGCGCATATTGAAGAGGTTTTATACATATTCAGCTTTTAACAAGGAATCAAAGCAGTACTTATGTATAAGCGACACTACGCGACGAAACAAGCAATCTAATTTTCATTTAAAGCGACTGGCAACGATAAAGTGATAAGCATGTCTTCTTCAAGATGTAGCAGACGACATGTACCTATTGTGATCTGTTCTTAACACCTTTTAAGCTTATTGAGTCTTTAATGAAGTACAAAGGGAGAGGGATTATAGTGTTAACTAGTATTATGAGTTTGACCTTCGCGGCATGATCGTCGTCTTTAAAGGGATTTTTGAAGTTTCTTCTCCTGTCCAAGTGGTAGCTCCATGGTAAAACTTTCATATGGCGCAGTGCTTTTGGGGAATCTTTGCTCCTTAGCTAATAAATTGCTGTGATAGTCCCTTGGTATCAAGATGATGGTTAACTGGATGTAAATTATTGCTACAACTATATAAACTTGTATATGTTGTATTGCGAAGGTTTAGGCAAAAGGGGGATACTTCCGCATCACACAAACTTACATGTTTTATAGTCTATTTTGAAAGTAGTACGATTTGGAAGAAAATAAGCTTAGTTTAGAAACATTCACAACCTTTTTCAAAAAATAAGCTGGTTCATGAACGTTATCGTTTGTTGCCAATTTTATGTTTCAGGTGGCTCAACGATTGTTATAGGATCTGTGGGGAGCGGCAAGAGCTTACTTCTCCAAGCAATGCTATGTGAATTAATTCTGGTAGACGGACAATTCCTAGGAAGGTACTATTATCTTCACTTCCACGAAATGTGTTCATGTCACCGAGTTTCCATATTTCTCTTCTCAATTGCATGCAGTTACATTTTATAGGACGGAACTTCGGAAATTAACTACAAATCGTAGGAACAGGATAAAAAAGACGATCGAAAATGGACTGAAAGTTAAGAACCAAAACTCGAATAAAAACGGATAACAAGGACCAAGCTTGTATTATGTAATTAATGCAGCTCATTTATGTGATGTCCCCAGATATGCCACAGGAATATAAAAACGTGAATATAAAACGTATTGGCCAAAATGTTATTCTGGAACCTACAAGCCTCGACAAAAGTACATGGGACAAACTCCGCTCCCCGTATCAATGTTGAAGTCTCAGAAAACGTTAGGCTGCAGTAACATTGGACAGGGGAATGGGGATGAAGATAGTGATAGGGATGGTGATCTCACTGTTGCATGTTTTGCTTGTTTTGTCCCATCATTTTTGTCGAGGATTGTAGCTTGGTAAAACTGTTAATTGATAATATTATTTCGAAAGCACAACAGTTATTTGAAAATAGCCACCTGTGATGGTGTGATCTATGATGTGTGATCTTTGAAAAGTCTGACACGTCAAGTATCTTAGAATTTTTACAGGTAGGTAACGGGACCTAGTTTACATTTAGGACAGCATTCTTATCGTTCCTTGGCACACAATGTAACCTTTGAAACTATCTTTCACTTTCAGGCGAAGCCTGAATTCTATCGCTTATTGCTCTCAGCAGGCTGTGATTATGAATGCAACATTTCGGGAGAATATTTTGTTTGGCCAAAACTTAAATGAAATAAGGTAGGTAGAAATGGAAGTGGCGACTCATTTCATCAACATGTATGCCTGAAGTCTGAAAACTCTTACCCATGATTGATTCCTTGCCGAAGGCAGGCAAGGAATCTATGCGATGTGTCTGCATGTGTGCATGTGACACTTAGCTTGTAAACACGATATCTCAAGATAGCAATGACCGACACTTTTCATATTTGGTATATAGATTCGTCACGTTAAAAGAAAGAAGCTTGGATAGATTTCATGCTTAGTATGTGGATGCGTCATGGTAAGAAGGAGAAGCCTTTTGTTTTTGGTGGAAGTCAAAGATCACCTGTGGTCACCGGGAGTCAAACACTAAAAACCTTGTTAACACGATATCTCCAGATAGGAAGCTTGGATAGATTTCGTATGTGGAACGTGGGTGTCTTATGGTAAGAAGAAGAACCATATTGTCTTTAGGTGAGGTCAAAGGTCATCTGGGTTCACCAAAGGTCAAATATTGAAAACCTTGTTAAACCGATATCTCAAGGTAGGAAGCTTGGATAGATTTCATACTTGGTATGTGCATGTCTTGTGGTGAGAGAAAGAACCGTATTGTCTTTGGTTGAAGTCAAAGGTCATTTAGGGTCACGGGGTTTAAACTCTGAGAACCTCCTTAACACGATTTCTCAAGGTAAAAAGTTGGATAGGTTTCATACTTGGTACGTGAATGCTCTATGGTCCGAGAAAGAACCCTGTTGTTTTGGTGGAGGTCAAAGGTCATCTGGGGTTATTAGAGGTCAGAAAGCAAAATTTTCCAAGAACTCCCAAGATTGTCATGGGATTCATCAGAGGTCAAAAAGCAAACTTTCTTCGAATTTTCAAGATGCAAGATCCATTTTTGGTTGAATCCCTTTCAAGTCACTTCCTTCATTCTTTTTTGTTATATTGGGTGGGCTTCAAAGGTCATGTGAGGTCAGCAGAGGTAAAAATTGTTAAAACATCGTACATGATATAGTCAAGAACGATAATTTTGAGGGATAAACCTCATTGCAACAAAGCATTACCATTCGGCGAGGTATCACTAAGCCACTGGGCTTTCTGGTGTTAATTTGCTATAAATGAAATCGTTGAATTTGTTAGTTTATTCTGTGAAACAATTTCCTACTTTACTTTCATCTTTGTTGAATCTTTGTATAAACTGTCAAAAATAACACTGAGGTCTAAATTTCGTAGATTCAGCTAAATTCACTTGATTAAATATTGGTTTTATTCCTCATTCAAATTATTAATGCGTTTTATTCGTCTCCTTCTTTTGACACAAGATAATGTATTTTGATGTGTCATTTCTTCAAGTCATGCGCCCGTTTCATTCATTTGATCTAGTTCATAGTTACATTCTTGGAATTTCATTCACTAAATTTTCATAAGCCTTGGGATGCCCCGTCTTACCATATACAGATACAAAAACGTGATCAATGCATGCTGCCTAGGACGTGACGTTGATATTTTACCAGCGGCCGACGAGACAGAAATTGGTGAGCGAGGTATAAACCTGAGTGGCGGCCAAAGACAGAGACTAAGTCTAGCAAGGGCTCTTTATTCAGATAAACAGGTATTGTTACTGGTAAGTGGTAAACTATTCCCCCCTAAATTTGTTTTCACACATCTATCAGGCAGGACATTTGGAAGACTTCTTTTGGGTTGCTCTGTTTTCCTCCCGTAGTTTTTCATTTTAGGTAGATCTGGCCAATTTACACAGTTCAAAACTTTTGAAAGAAAATATAAACTGGAAGTTGAAATTGGGTGAATTTTAGACCTCAGTCCCAGTTCCTAAGTTCCTATGACGTAATGTGTATAAATTATAACTTTCATATCTTGTGAAACAAAATCAAGGTTCCTTCAAAACTGTTCACGATAAGTAAATGTTCAGCCTTGAGTTACACAGAGAGAATTACTGAAGGAAACCATAGGCGTACGAGGCGGAGGGTCTGGGGGCGGCAGCCCTCCCAGAGCAGGGAAAATGCTTACTTCAGGGCACTGACACTTGTATTTTCAGGGCAAGGGGGCAGTGCAGTGGGCAGTGCGGTGGGTAGCTTTAATTAATATTGAATGGTCTTATGCAAACGAGGTACTTAAAAATGACATTGAAAAGGTTAAAGACACCTTTGCAAAACACAGACAGAGGCATACTTATTTCTTCTGAATATAGAATGGGGTAGCAGGGGATTAGTAGCCTGGCAGGGGGCATACCAATTTTCGACACTCACTGATGTAATGATGCATGAACCCAATACAAGTATAAACAAAAACTCCCTTTTTTTGGGGGGGGGGGACTCGTCCATACCGACCCTGAGTGCTATCGTGGTAAAAGGGGAAAATCAGGGCAATTTGCAAAATTTTCAGGGCAAAAACCCTCTGCCCCCCTGTGAAATGTCTTCCCGTACGCCTATGAGAAAACTCTAGGTGGTATGGCCAACCATAACACATGCTTCACTGGTTTTATAAGTTTTTCGGTTTTGCTCTTAACATAAGTTAGTGAAAACAACATTAACTAGTCACATGAAATATCACTTTGTCAGGACTAATGTTAATCGAAATGATGTCCCAGATTAGTGACTGTTTGGTATGTTGTATTGACTAATCTATTTATCAGCAAACAAATTTCGTAGCTCGAGGTATAAAAAATCAATGTTGGGTAGACTTCACCCGGCTTGGTCATTCCTAACCAACATAATGCGTAAGTGACAAGCATAAGGTTTACCAAAGATTTGTAAAATGTTTTAGCAGCGTTTAACATTGATTGGCATGTAGATAAGATATAAAATACGTAGATGAACTATTCACCATTGGAGCAAGCAAGCAAGGTGACATAAGAAAATGAACCCACAGAAGACACAGTCGCACAGAGCAATGAAACAACCGTCAGTCCAAAATCTATCTAGTCATAAATCAGAGCTCATAAACGAGCTGTTCCCTAGCTGCACCCACTCCCTCACTTTAGTTTTATTGACCTACTAGATCGTGTAACAAATACTCAGTCTGCAAAACACGGTGACACTTATGCCGACTCGGGGAGTAAGTTCAGTAGCTATGTCCAACATGTGTGAAGTTATTGTATATATCACTTGGTCTCTTGTTTTTTAGCTTTCAATTACAGTATAACGTTCTGGTGGCTTGAACTTGACAAAATTTATATCAAGAAAGGTGTAAATTTTCCATACAATCTTGATTTTTTCAATAAAATTATTGCCAAGTGCGTTGTTGTGAAGAAATTTCTGTGTCATAATACACCCAGTACCAGTCAACTTTGAGAAGTCAATAAAATAAAGAAGCAGTAAAGTACAAATCTACCAATTCATTGAAAGACTTTCCCAATTCATTCCCAACTCTGACGACCGTCAGTTCTGTGGAATCATCTTGGCATGGATGGAGGAGAAAGTAAAGCTTCATTTAGAGCTACGATGGGTCTGGAAAAGGATATATAGGCCTGATTAAGTGATAACAGTAAAACTTTTCAAAGGTGTGGCAAAACATACCTACCGTGAAAAGGCCTGTGTCTGACATTTTGTCAGTGTCTCCCGCTTGTAAGAGACTAAATTGTTAGCTATCCAAACCAAACAAATCCTGTGGGACAACGGGTTCAAACTTCCCTTAGGAAAGGTAATTGCTAAGTTTTGTGCCAGATATCCCATTCCTGAAATTACACAGTCACGAAAACTTGCCATTCCGTGTGGAGGTTCTCTCCTTCTCTCCTGTTGAAAAATTTTGAGTTCGGAAGGAGGACGAGATAAAACTCTGACACTGGCGGCACCGAGGGAGCATGGGGGCATTTGTCCCCCAGTCAGAAGCTTTGACCCGACATGCCCCCCAGTCAGCTCCTGAAGTAAAGTTTCCCGACGGGAGGAATAGCGTAATTCATTAATATTGTAATTTGGAATCTTAGCATTGGATAATGTATTATAAACCAAAATATATCTATCCTGAGGCTTAATTTTTACCCAGAAATATGCTAAAACCTCAGAGCTTCCGGGGGCTTCACCCCATGGACCCCCACCAGAAGCTCTAAGGCAGGCCCCTGGACCCCACTCGCTTAAAGGTATAGTTGCCTGGCGGGAGGAATAGCCTTATGCATTGAAACTATTTGGAATCTTTGCATTTGATGATGCATCAATATGAACCAAAATATATCCTTCCTACGACTTATTTTTTTACCCAGAGATATGCTAAAACCTCAGAGCGTCCAGGGGGCCTGGCCTCCTGGACCCCACCTGGGTTTTGCCACTGCCCCACCCGTTAAAGTTCGCGCTTCGCGCTCGATATCGCGATACGCGCGAACCCCCCCCCCCAACATTTTCTGTTGCCCTCCATTTTCCCCACACTTTTAAAATCCTGGTACCGCCGCTGAACTCTGATTGTACCAAATTTATAAAGTATGTTCATGCTCTACTTTTTCGTTATTTTAAAAATAAATCCAGATTGTTAAGATGTATTATGACACATTATGACACAATGGAACACACTGGGAAATTAATCGTACAAATTTAAGGTAGACAATTAAATTTTTCGCCTGTTAGAAGTGTCGTAATTGTACAGAAAACAAAGGCTGCTTTTCCAAATTAAAATGAGTTTTAAATATATAGAGGAATGCTTGGAGAGAAATAGTAAGAGCGAACTGGACCAATCACAATACTTGCTGAAGATGTTAAGCTCAATGTAGGTCACCGTTGTCCCAGTGTATTTTACGTCCTTTCTCCCGAAGGACGACCCTTTGTCTTCTTTGGACGTTCACGTAAGAAAAGAAGTATTCGAGAAGGCGATGGGCTTAATGAGGAGGGAAGAAAGAACCGTCGTACTCACCCTTAGCAACACCAAGAACATCAACTACGAACACGCCAATCATGTAAGTATGGCAGTACACAGAAAACTTGATGACGACACCACAATTTTAAGATTCGGAATGAAATTTTCCTTTACATACTGTTCAGTCTAAAGACAAGTCCTTATTAAGTTCCACTGCTTTCAACACAATTTGGTAAAAGTACTTGTCTCCCCCTCTTGCCTCTCTGTAAGCACCTTCGCAGATCAGGAATCTCTAGCTTTACATAGAGAATTATTTAGTGACTATTTCAATGATTTGGATTTATTTAGTGCTATAAGTACAGGGCCGGATCCAGGAATACGAGTAAGGGGCAGTGTTGTAACGAGTCACTCAATTTTGCAGTCGAATCAAGTCATTTAATACTTTCAATGTGACTCGAGTCGAGTCAGTGACTCGAGTCAGTGACTCGAGTCAGTGTAGTATTTCTATGAGGAAAATTATGATACAATTGCTCGAGTCATTTCCTTTCTGAAAATTAGCGACTCGAGTCATGACTCGTTACAACACTGGTAAGGGGTGCGTAACCCTCTGCAGAAAAGGCTTTTCTACTGATCATACCTTTTTCATGGGCTTGAAGGTGTAAAATTCTGGTTACAAAACTCATTGCTTTGCCGATAATAGGGGGGAGGGCTACGCCCTCACCTCCTTGGATCCGGCTCTTGAGGTAAATTTTGTGATCAAGATTTTGTATTATTTTGTTGCTCATGTGGACAGTATACTTGGGACAGTGACAACGTAAGTATTACACGTATACCGTGCTTAAAGGGACTTAGCATGTCCAATTTTACTTGAAATCACAGGATAAATCTCTTTTCAAGTCAATTAGAATATTTTTACTGATGTTTAAGAACATTATTTGATGCGTACCAAAATTATTTGATAGGAAAACGTGGGTTTCCCTCGGCATGAATATCAATGTGATTACGAAAATATTGCCAAGTGATACATAAGAGCCATGCACAAATGAGGATACCGGAGTATACTAATCTAATTGGGGTGACATTATACACCCTTCAAAGTTGAGCCGAGACGTGGTTCCGAGTTACTTATAATAAGCCTATTTGAAAAGTTCTTCTATTAGTATTATTAATGTGGTTGTCAGCGTTTGTTTTAATGAATGACTGCTGAAATTACATAGTACTAACAATTCTCTCCCTACTTTTTAGATTATCATAATGGATAAAGGTACCGTCAAAGAAGAAGGACCCCCGCAATATTTAGGAGAGATCCATGGTTTCTGGTCACCTTGGCAAAGAGAAAGCAATGTGGTGAAATATATGGAAGACACAATCGAGCTTGAGAGACTGAATCTACAGACGACGATCAAAAAAGAATTTTCAAAAGGTTCGTTTCCGATTATTACCTACCACGCCAGTCTGTGAAAAAAGTTTACAAGTTACTTTGTGAATTATCAACCTCTCTAATATGAGTGTATTCTCCACTATATTTTTTTTTACATTCAGCAAAGAGGGACATTTTAGCACAACGGACAGGAGAGGGATTTGGTGTCTGAAAGTGGATGGGGGAACCCGGGGGAACACTAAATGACGATAAAGGTGCCAGGAGAGCATGAAACGCTCCATTGAAGCCGTGGGGTCCAGGGGACCACCAGAGGGTCCCTAGTGGGGTCCAGGGGCAACACCCTAATTGGGGTCTAGAAGGCAGCCCCCCGGAAGCACTGAGGTATTGGAATTAAAACCTTTAGAATGAAACATTTGGCCATATTAAGTCTCACTGGATGTGCACTAAACAAATCACAAGAATCACATTTTGACAATTTTAATAATAAACTCAGTCAGAAGAACAGGTCATTTCAATGATGATGGAGGTTTGGTTTCGGGTTGTTACTGTGATGATAGAACACGCAAGGTGTTCCTCAGGAAGAAATTACGGGAAAATATGTAAAACGGGTGCGCGCGAAGGATGAGAGTGATGGTGCAAAATACTTTCCAACATGAAGGAAATATTGTTATAGGTAGTTCTAACAGACATGGCCATAGACTTCCAAAGTGAAAAAAAAAACATGCCAGGGAAGCAATTTTTATTAGAGGCTGCATCTTCTTAAGGTGTGGCCAACAAAACCTTTAACAACGAATGCCGGTGGCTGGGGAATGACGGTTCTCCCAGAAAAGTTTCCTTCATTTGATGGCTTTATGGCCATTCTGGACCATTTTTGATTCCTTGCCGAAGGCAGGCAATGAATCTATGCGATGGTGATGGCGTGTGTGTGTGTGCGTATGTAAAAGATGTAAATCGGGGACATGAGCGTTTTTTTCCCCGGGCAAGTGGGGATACACCTGCAAGTGGGGATATCCCCAATTCCCGAATGCAAAATTTGCCATGAAATTGGATTTTGCACCTTTCATAGATGTGTCTCAGTAAGTTTGAGCATTTTTGGCGTTTTCCCCATTTTACATGTTGTGAACCTATCAGTAGTACACACATCATGGGTTGGTGCATGAGTGTGTGTGTATGCGTGTAGTGCATGTAAATAGGGGATATGAGCGTTTTTTCCCCTAGTCAAGTGTGGATACACCCCAAGTGGGGATATCCACATTTTCACTGTTAAAAACGTGCGTCCCCGATTGACGCCAAAAACATGTATGGGTGCGTATGTGGGTATATGTGTATGTGGGGGTGTGTGTTTGTGTGTGTATGTGACGCCTTGCTTGTAAACACGATACCTCCAGTTAGCAATGACCGACACTTTTCATATTTGGTATATAGATTTGCCATGTTAAGAGAAAGAACCCTATTGTTTTTGGTAGAGGTCAAAGGTCATCTGAGGTCACCAGAGGTTAAACTGCGAAAACCTCATAAACGGCTTGTAAACAAGATATCTCGAGTTAGCAATGACCCACACTTTTCATATTTGGTATATAGATTTGTCATGTTGAGAGAAAGAACCCTATTGTTTTTGGTAAAGGTCAAAGGTCATTTGAGGTCACCGGAAGTAAAAGACTGAAAACCTTGTAATCGCAATTTCTCAAGATAGGAGTGAAGGACACTTTTCATATTTGGTATACAGATTTGTCATGTCAAGAGAAAGAAGCCTATTGTTTTGGTAGAGGGCAAAGGACATCTGAGGTCACCGGAGGTTAAACTGCGAAAACCTCATAAACGGCTTGTAAACACGGTATCTCAAGATGGCAGTGACCGACACTTTTCGTATTTGGTATATAGATTTATCATGTTGAGAGAAAGAACCCTATTGTTTTTGGTAAAGGTCAAAGGTCATTTGAGGTCACCGGAAGTAAAAGACTGAAAACCTTGTAATCGCAATTTCTCAAGATAGGAGTGAAGGACACTTTTCATATTTGGTATACAGATTTGTCATGTCAAGAGAAAGAAGCCTATTGTTTTGGTAGAGGGCAAAGGACATCTGAGGTCACCGGAGGTTAAACTGCGAAAACCTCATAAACGGCTTGTAAACACGGTATCTCAAGATGGCAGTGACCGACACTTTTCGTATTTGGTATATAGATTTATCATGTTGAGAGGAAGGACCCTATTGTTTTGGTAGAGGTCAAAGGTCATCTGAGGTCACCGGAGGTAAAACTGCGAAAACCTTGTAAATCACTTGTAATCATGATATCTCAAGATAGCAATGACTGACACTTTTCATATTTGGTATATAGATTTGTCATGTTGAGAGGAAGAATGTGTTGTTTTTGGTGAAGGTTAAAGGTCATTTGAGGTCACCGGAAGTAAAAGACTGAAAAGTTTGTAATCACGATTTTTCAAGATAGTAGTGAAGGACACTTTTCATATTTGGTATATAGATTTATCATGTTGAGAGAAAGGACCCTATTGTTTTTGGTAGAGGTCAAAGGTCATATGAGGTCACCAGAGGTCAAAAAGCAAACTTTCCCAAGAATTGCCAAGATTATCATATGGGGTCACAGAGGTCAAAAAGCAAAATTTCCCAAGAATTCCCAAGATCATCATCTCGGGTCACCAGCTGTCAAAAAGCAAAATTTCTCAACAATTCCCAAGATTGTCATGGGGTCACCAGACGTAAAAAAGCAATATCCCCCTGTGGGCTGGGGGTTGTAGAATATGCCCACGGTATTTCCCGCCTGTCGTAAGAGGCGACTAAAGGGAAACCAAACTTGAACTTGAACCATACTTGAAAATAAATTTAAACTTCGAACTTTTTATCGAGTTGACTGACACTATATAACACATACGTGTTGGTGTGTCGTTAAATCTCATCTAAATAACTAACTAACTAAGTAAAAAAGCAATAATTCCCAAGAGTGTCATCTGGGGTCACAAAAGGTCAGAAAGCAAAATTTCTCAAGAATTCCCAAGATCATCATCTGGGGGTCACCAGAGGTCAAAAAGCAAAATTTCCCAAGAATTTTCAAGATCCAAGATCCATTGGAGGTCAGAAGTCATTAGAGGTCATCAGAGGTCAAAGACCAAATGCATTTAAAACATGATATTTCAAGACAGGGATGTTGAATACTTGTGATACTTGTAAATTTGAGGGATAAACCTCAGTACAACAAAGCATTCGTATTCGGCAAGGAATCACTAAGCCTTTGGGCTTTCTAGTTAGAGAAAATCTTGCGGCCACAGGTATAGTTTGAAATGCCAATGAAATGCTTTTATCGAGATTGCAAATTTGAGATAGTAATCTTCGGTAATTTTATGAGGATGGTGGTAGTTGTTGGGGAAAGTGAACAACAGGAGAGGATGCAAAAGTTTTGAAATAGTATTTCACGTAGGCACTACTCCTCATAACGAAGTAATAACGAGGCACTTTCACGTAAGTTGTACTACGGACAGCAGGAAAGCGGTACTATCGAGACACCTACTAGTTCTATTTGGCTCACTCGAACCACTCCGAAAAAATTTATTGAGAATCACGATTCCCTTTACACGTGTAGGTGCCTGAATTGTGCATGCAAGGATCATGCATGGTCCGTGTAATGACGTACATTTGGTACTCTGAGTGACCCATATTTCAGGGCTTTAAGTCTTAAAATTGTGGCGGGTTGTCAACTCTCACGCTTTGCAACATTTTAATTTATGGTACCTAACAAAGTTTCAATAACAATTGCCCCTTGCCTCCCCACCTTTGAGCTCCGCCCCTGTATTAGTACTTAGTAATTGCAGGTGCGCCCGAAGCTTGGCGGGAAAATACTTCTGGTTTTGTTATGATATTTGAAATAAATGTTTTACTTCAGTTTACATTGCAAAATTTACCATGATATTGAAAAATCCTTCATAATCGCTCGGGCCTTTTTTCCTTCCGTTCAATTCTTCCATTATTTTTATCATATTTTAAAAAAAGTGAGGGGCAAATGCTCCCCTTGCCCCCTGTAGTTCCGCCTATTACTACGGGTTGCATGCATTTTCTTTCTTCCGAACGTAAACATGAATCACAACTGTTTCCTAGGACGAGGTTTCAGATGGAAATTGTATGCTCCTCATTTCGAATCACGTCTTCAGACCGGTATGAGTAAACTTCAAGACTGCTTAGAATGTAACCAAAAGTGTATACGCCATATCTTGATTTTCTGTGATTGATTACTTAGCACTCATCGTACTGTGTAAATATGTGGGAATACACGATAATGAGCGGAGATTACTTGCACATTTTTATGAACTAATTAATCTCAAGAGCAACAGTCAGCACTGACATTTTTTTCATCAGACACAATAAGGAATAAACTTAAAATAAAATAATGGTGTTGACATAATTCAAATAAGTTACCTTGCCTTGTTTTAAGAGCATCCATGACAAGTTACACTCGCAGGAGTACGCTTCAACCCTACGCCCTCTTTACTAATGTCGCCTGGGGGTCGAATTATTTTTTTCCAGGACGAACGTGGGCAAATCGAGTTTTCAAAAAATTTTAAATTTGATTCAAAATGAAGGTTAGGGTTAGATTTAAGGTTAGGGTTACGTGGATTGAGGTTATTTAACCCGTTCTTTCATAATCCGGCGTCAGAATTAAAAAAAAAAAGGTCGAAAAGCTGTCATTTTGGAATTAGAGGTGTGGCCTATTTCCAAGAAGCTGATTGGTCCATTGGCCAGATTTTCCCTGACTCGTCCTGGGGAAAAAAACTACGCTGGCGGGTCAGTGCATATAGGGTAGCATACCCCCAATAATTCCTCCTTTGACTTACACACAGATTTGGAAAAGTAAAGTGCCCTCTAAAACATCGTAGAAGTTTTCGCCAGGTACAAGCTACCCCTCACAAGAAAGCTGACAAGTTGGCCATTCATGGCAAATTCAATTTACCATACCATGACCGTGAAGATTTTTTGCCAGCGGAGCTCAAAGCTTCCGTACCTTTTCCAAGAGCCTTTTTACTCAGTCAAAGCCTAATATACAGCCGCCAGCTTCTAAGCCCATAATTTCCCCAAAAATGCTTCAATTGACCCCATTTTGCCACCAGTAATACTTTATCTAGTCTGCTTTTATATCAAATTGACAAAAGGCCCCATCCTGTTTGGTAACGTATCACAAAAGTTATCCCAATGTCTCTTATTGGTGTTATTTGTGAAGGAGAACAAATGGCGCATTCATATTAAGTTATGAATGGGGGCGTGCTACCATAGCCTTGGGAACTGATTATGTAGGAAAGTGTCTCCCAGCCTTTGCAGCTGGTCTTATGCTCGCAAGTCTCAGCCTTGTGTAGGCATACTTGGAAAGTTTCAAACAATTAGATTCTGTTCATTGTAAGTCGATTAAAGTTTTCTCTTTAAGTGGTGAGGGTTGATCTCACTGAATCCACATAAATGAGGGCACACCTTACAAGTTTCTTGTAAATTGATACTAGTTGGGATTATTGCCCAGATCGTTTGAGAAAGCTACATAACTATCAACTTTACAGACTTTGTGAGCAAATTGCAATATAATTCCCACCAAAATAGTCAGGCTCCGCTTAGAAATAATTTGGAGAAAGTGAGTTTCCGAAATTATTGTGGTTGAAAAAACCTATGGTCGTATATTGTATGAAATTACAGGCAAGGATCACAAGTGGAATTTGCCTGGAGAAGCAGTCTTCTTCCGATATCTAAATTGGAGGGGATTCTTTTAGAAGTTCCATAGTAGTCGGTCAATAGATGAAATATTATGTTAAAATGTATGGCAATGAGACAAATTTGCTATCGTTTGATAACTTTTCCCACCTGAGCCCACATCGAACACACCATTCTCCAAATGAACAACACTCACCCAATCGCATGCAAGTATATACAAGTTATTTTACTTATGTCGCTACACAGCACGAATGTGTACGTTTAAGCACTTCCCTTCATCTAACTTGCGGCACAAACCGCGGCCCTTGGATGAAATAAATATTATTTTGTGCACTTCGGTTTTCTTTGTTTCCCTCGTCGTCTAGATTCAAAAAGAAAGCTAACCGAGATGGAGGAGCAAGCTGTGGGTACAATAGGTACGGACGTATACATGTTCTTCATCCGTGCGTGCTCCCTGAAGTATGTGATCATTGGAATGGTCAGCTTATGGTTGTACGGACTTGTTTTTCTGGCTGCAGACCTCTGGCTCTCGGCTTGGTCAGAGGTTAGCATAACTCACGTGGATGTAAGTATTGTCGATGCCAAAAATGTTGCAAAACGCATATCTCTGGCAATTTTTAGACAATTTACCATTATGAAGTACTAGCAAACTTAGATACTGGCCGGACCATTGAACCATTGCAAATTACATTGCAAGAAAGGAAAACAATGCAGATGTTTGGTTTGGTTTAAATCTCAACAAAGTTATAAAGTGACATACAGTGTGTCTGTAAACTTCTTAAGGGTCATTTTATTCTGTAACATTTCACATCCGAAATAGCAACGTTGAGTTCGTTCTGTCAGTTTCCGAGGTCAAGGTTTCACATTTGGGAATTTAGTTCCTGGTTGAAAAAACACTTTCGTTTCAAATAATGTGGCCACAAAGATTTCACAGTGGGTTGCGTCAGGCTAGTGAACAACTGAGTGAATTTTTTTCTCCACAGGCCCAATCAGAGCAGACTCTTCGATATTATATGAGAGGTTATGTCATCCTAACTTCAGTGATTATCCTCCTTAGCTTTGTTTGTGCACTTGCTATAAAGTTCAGCGTTGTAAAAGGCGGAAAGGAACTCCACAGAATGATGATAAATCGAATTATTTACGCACCTTCAAGGTAATAAATTATCCAATGACCACACGGAACAGAGGGCTGGGGACATGTTACGTAAAGGCTGCCACTGATATTACTTTTATTCAATATTATTTTGGGTGTATATTTACACTGTTTTTGATTCCTTGCCGAAGGGAGGCAAGGAATCAATTATTCATGATGGCTTGTGTGTATGGGTGTGTGTGCGCACTTACTTTCCATTCAGATTGAGGACCTAAACAATGGATTTCAGGTCCTTAGAAGGAAATACAATAGATTTCTCATGTCCTCAGAAGTCTATTGTTAAAGTTAGGGTTAAGGAAGCAAACATAATAGAGAAAACAATGAGGTCCTCAAACAATATGTAAAGCACAACTGTGCATGTGTGTATGTGTGTGTGATTGTGACACTTTGCTCGTAAACACGATATCTCAAGAAGGGAAACTCTGACATTTCTCAAACTTGGTGTATAGATGCCTCATATTAAGCAAAAGAACCCTACTGTTTTTGGTGGGGGTCAAAGGTCATGCACCTGGGATCAACAGGGGTCACACTCTGAAAACCTTGATAACACGATATCTCAATATAGGAAGCTTGATGAATTCATACATAGTAGGGAGATGCATAATGCAAAGAGAAAGAACCTATTGATTTTAGTGGAGATCAAAGATCACCTTGGGTCACCCGGGGTCAAACCCTGGAAGGTTGTTAACACGATATCTCAATGAAGGAAGCTAAGATAAAGTTCATACTTAGTATGTAGATGCCGTATGGTGAGAGAAAGAATCCTGTTGTTTTTGGTGGAGGTCAAAGGTCATTTTGGGGTCATCGGGTCAAACCCCGAAAACCTTGTTAACACGATATCTCAATGTAGGAAGCTTGGATACGTCTCATACCTATAGCATGTAGATGCCTTATGGTGAAAGGTAAGACCCTATTGTTTTTGGTGAAGGTCAAAGGTCATTTTGGGGTCACCGGGGTCAAACCCTGAAAACCTTGTTAACACGGTATCTCATTGTAGGAAGCTACGTAGTATGCAAATGCATTATGGTAAGGCTAAGAATCCTTTTGTTTTTGGTGGAGGTCAAAGATCATCTGGGATAATCAGAGGTCACAAACCCTGAAAACCTTGTTAACAAGATATCTCAATGTAGGAAGCTTGGACAAATATCACACTTGGTATGTAGATGCGTTATGGAAAGAGAAAAACGCTATTGATTTTAGTTGAGGTCAAATGTCATCTGGAGTCACCGAGGGTCAAACCTTAAAAACGTTGTTGACACGATATCTCAAAGTAGGAAGCTTGGATAAATTTCATACTTTGTATGTAGATGCCTCATGGTAAGAGAAAAGCCGCATTGTTTTTAGTGGAGGTCAAAGGTCATTTCTGGTCACGGGGTCAAACCCTGAAAACCTTTGATTAACAATATCTCAAGATAAGAAGTTTGGATAAATTTTATACTGAATCTGTAGATGCCTTATGGTGACGAGAAGAACCCCATTGGTTTTTGTTTGGGTCAAAGGTTATCTGGAGTCACGGGTCAAACCCTGAAAACCTTGTTAAACACAATATCTCTAGATAGGAAGCTTCGATAAATGACGCTTTTCATACTTTGTATATAAATTTGTCATAATGAAAGGAGAAGTCCTATTGTTTTTGATGGAGGTCACAAGTCATTTGAGGTCACCAGAGTTCAAAAACTGAAACTTTGTAAATATGAATCCACATGGGAAAAGCACAGACAGATTCCTTTTCTTTTCTTTTGTTTTCATTTTTTGTTATTCAAGTTTTGGTGGGGTTCAAGGGTACCTTGAAATGTGAGGTCAGCAGGGGTCCAATTGTGGACACATCGTAAAATATGATGTAGTATAGAAGTATAAATTTGAGGGACGAACCTCTGTGTAACAAGGCACCCTCCTTTCGGCAAGGAATCATAGTCTTTGGGCTTTCGGGTTGTTGTTGTTGGCCACCAGAAATCATCGAGTCAAAACAATGCAACCTTTCAAGTTTCGAATGGAGATCTTGAAACTGATCTGCTCCATACTAAAGAATTTGGTAACATGAATTTTATATCCTAGTACAAGAGTATCACAATTTAACAACACAATATTAATAGATTTCTCACGGCAACTGCACGAGCAACTATCTTTCAATGTCTCTCATCAATTAATCATTGACTTCCGATATGTTACGAAGTAACTCCTTGTAGAAAGGAACTGACTTGAGCACAACCATAGACCAAAGTCAGAACAACATTCTAAAAGTGTCGGAGCTAATTTATCTATGTTTCCACCGTCTAAATTTCAGGGGCAAATTTTAAAACTGACAATTTCATTTCAGATTTTTTGATGTAAACCCTCTCGGAAGGATTCTGAATCGATTTTCGAGTGACGTTAATACTTCTGATGTGGTAAGTGTACAATGCATGCTATAAGGATTACATTAACACCCACAAATACAACAACAGAAAAATTAGCAAGAATAACAACGATTGAATACGCAGTAAGCGTATCAACAACACTGAAAGTACCAATAACAACAAAAACTCAAAAACAAGAGTTAAATGACTAGCAAAATCAATAACGGTTACTGTATCAATTGATGTGACTACAAGGGAAACAATTTTGATCCGCATCTGCACAATGACTTCTGTGAAGTAGCTACCTTCTTAAGTTGTATTAGAGGTTCCTGGTTGTGCAATCCTGCGAATAATTTGACTGGTAAGCAAAAGAAGCTAGGTCGTTTTTTTACTTAACTTTCTTTGCTGAGTTATAGCGAAATA
Organism: Holothuria leucospilota; assembly: GCA_029531755.1. NCBI lineage: Eukaryota > Metazoa > Echinodermata > Holothuroidea > Aspidochirotida > Holothuriidae > Holothuria > Holothuria leucospilota. Next base: position 53,700,021 of record CM055962.1, on the reverse strand, counting down.
ACACCCACTTTACACTGCTTAAGACCATCTTAATCGCATATAAGGTATCGTCAATGTGTTTTGGATACAAGAGACTTGGGGATACTAATTGAGCTTATTGAGTCATTGTGAAAATATTACAGCACACGATGGGAAATAAAAACGTCATGTTTTTTTTTAGAGGGCCTACCGTAACAATCTAAACGAATCTTGTCTTTTGCAAGTTACTATAACTTCACCAATTTTCTCTCATGTATATTGTACTAGTAAGAAAAGCTAATGTATTGAATCACGGGAGGAATGCCTACTAGTTAACGCCAAATTCAGCTTATTCTTTCTTCATAGTCAATGCATTTTAGGTAGTGTCTGGGCAAGCTCTGTGTTTGCTTGACCACCACATCCTTCGTATCTTCAACATAATTATTACAATTATATACAGCGTGTGCATTTTGTTTCAACAAACGTTATTTTTTCACCCTCTTTGCAGAAAATGGATGGTGCCGTTTCCATGGTGCAATACTCTACCCTATCTGTAATAATCGCAATGATCACCAATACCATCGTAGCTCCTATCTTCCTCTTCCTGACTTTACCATTAATAGCACTCTTTTTGGTGACACTGAGGAATTATATGTGGTTATCAATGTAAGTCGCCTTTGGCTAATCAGGTACAGCGGAATAAGTGACTCCAATCAATTGATATTTGTCCTCAGTCCTGCAAGCGTAAACAGTAATTGGCAATAATTCCTCTAAATCAACGAGATGTATTTAAATTTGCGATGTAAAAGTTTTTCTCTTCAGAATTATTTCATGATGAAAGATTAACCGTCCCGTCCGTACCTGGATTATCTTGTAAATGACACTAGAATATGTTATAAAAATACATGTTTTGTAGAAAGGTCCGAGTACGCCAATACGTTTTAGTCCTTAGTCCTTTCTAATCCGTTTTGGCTTTGCACAAAAGGTCAATTTGTTTCGTCATTGTCTGTCGTAACCTTGAAAGCTTTACCTCTTGGTTATCGGTTTTTCGTTTGGGTAACGCATTCATAAAGGGGTCTGGTTGGAGGCCAAACATCCACGGATATACACATTTAGGCACGGTTCAAGTTTGGTTGAGCTGGTAATGTGGATGCAAACTGAAAAGAGAAATCAGCACCGGCATTTTGATGGATTCATGACCATTTCCAACGCTAAAGAGGACTAACTTGGGGAAAAAGAGAGCTTTTCGAATCCAGGCCGGATTCCTCATCAGCTGTAAGGCTCCCTCTCTGTCTCCTCTGGAAACATTGACAACTGTAGTACTGTGCTATTCTAAGCACACACACAGATCCCTGATAGCAGCTTCCTGGTGGAACATCTATTGAGCAGAGACTGGCACTGGTTGTGAAGAAACTTCAGTGCCACAGCAATCCGTTTAAAAGTTAAAACAGTTAAAAAGGTCAGCTGTTTAGGTAAAAGGGTCATTGTATACTGCAATTTCTTGATCTTGGAGTATTTGCTCTGTATTTCTATTTGGTATTTAAGTCAGAGATGGTTTCTCTTATATACCCCGCATCAGTAACTTGACGTAAGGTTGCATCAATGGGTAGCTTCCTACTATTTTCACATCTAAATTGGTCAGTTTTCCATCATGGTACTTTTTATATGTTTCCAAAATACAGAGTCTTTACTTCTTGCTTTTAGCTAACTTAATTGGTCAGTTTTCCATCATGGTACTTTTTATATGTTTCCAGAATACAGAGTCTTTACTTCTTGCTTTTAGCTCTTCGTTTATATCTTTCTTGAAGACTATTAGCAGATTCACCAATATACCTTCTCCTTGCTCCATTATTGTGATGGAGCAAGGGAAAGGTATATTGGAAGTTCAATACAAGTTCAATAGCTCAATAGAAGTTCAACCAAGCATGACATGAAAAGCCGTTTCTTCTCCATATGTGTCTGTATGGTGTGTGTGTGCTCAGAATAGCACAACACTACAGTTGTCAGTGTGATGAGGAATCCGGTCTGGATTCGAAAAGCTTTCTTTTTCCCCAAGTAGTCCTCTTTAACGTTAGAAATGGTCATGAATCCATCAAAATTATCAATTAAGACGCTGGCCAGAATCAGGCAATTGACTAAGTCAATCACCTAAAACAATGATACAACATCGGCATTAATTTCTTACTTTTCAGTTGACTGTATTAGTTTTAAATAGAAAATTGATGGAATCATCCCGAACTCGAAAAGCAACCAAGAAGTGGAATTGCAAATCTCACCTTCTTATTCTCTATATATCTTATGATTAATGAAATTTCTCAGCATACTGATAAACAAATAATGACAAAACACTTCTGTAAGGTTTTTCGAATTTGAAACTACATTTGACCTTCGACCCCAACACTTAGCAATCAAAAAGCACCATTTTAAGATTTGTCTTATCATTCTCTTCATATCACACTGATAGGCAAAAAATGGGAAAAACAAATTTTTAGCTAATTTGACCTTTCCCTACTGACGTTTACCCTATGACGTCATTGGTTACCCATGTACAAATTAACGCAGTTAGATACGTACTTACCTACAAAGTTTGATGTTGGTCGGACATCGGGGGGAAAATCATTATAATTTCACTAAGATTTTGTATTACTGGAAGGGTCTGTTTACTTTAGTCGTGTCTACTGACATAATTTCTTAAGAGTGTTCAAATTCGAACTAAGCTTAATTATTGACCACTTGATCACAAGTATGATCCCATTGTCAGGAATTACCCTAAACTTTAAGTGGATGTTTGTCCTTTATCGGCTATATTAAGTTCGATGTAATTGCTTTTATCACCAGGAAATTTCAACGAGCGTCTAACGTCACTTATTCTCCGGTTCTTTCATTACTGTCGGAGACGATCGGTGCTAGTACGACAATCCGGGCCTACAGGTACAGATTTCATTGTTGCAAAGTAATGGCCAATGTGGTATTTCTTTCAAGAATAGTTTTTGCAAAATATATAACAATTCTCATTCATTTCTTGGCAGAAATGAACAGAGATTTGACAGGTCTTTTCTGGAAAAACTAGACAAGAATGGAGCTGTGTCCTTTTATCTCGTAGCTGTTAAGAGATGGCTGGCTATACGACTGGTAGGTATTATATCCGTAGATCTGACGGCTGTATTAAAGTAGTATCTCAAATCTGTGTTTGTTATAACCGACCTACCTGCAATGTTATTGCGGAATTAGTTACGCAGACGTTTTTCATTTGTTATACCTCAGAGCATTATAATTTCTCCCATCAAAGCAAGTGGTAGGGATATGCACTTAGTGATTGTAGAAAAACTGGCGGTAGAAAACTCTTTCATTTGGGAAATACGTATTATCACAATTGGACTATTTGTCCATAAGTGTGTTTTTTAAATGGAAGCACATGCCTGCCTTCTCTTACATGACGAAGAGTTTTGACTACCTACTGACCATGCACACGTTCTATGCACTCTGCCATTCTGCCGAAGAACTTCAAAGATGGATCAACTTGTCAATTTTATAGGGCACCAGAAGACGTCAAGTTTAAACGACGAAAATTTAGCAAATGGCATTCCATCAATTCCCATGAAAAATTGGCAGTACGTGTAGAATACAATAATATTTGATGTTGCTCTTGTGCCGATTCCCTTGTCCACGGATAGTTTACATACTTCTGCCCATATTCTTCCACAGGACTATTTGGGGACTGCTGCCCTCTTAATAGCAGGACTATCTGCTGTAATAGGATCGATTCACTTTGGAGTCAGTGTTAGTTTCGTTGGTCTGAGTCTTGCATACTCTTTGCAGGTTCGTACCATTTTACGTTCGTTTCTGTATCTCCGTTGATCCAGTAAGGATACCTCCGCAAATTGGTATAGTCTATAAATCGAGCTTGCGAACCACAGTGAAATTTGTTTCTAACACACCGGGCTGCAACACCTAGATGTGTACCATCCCTTTTGTCATGGTATAAAAACGCCTTGCATTACATGGAAAATAATATGTCTGAAAGTTGCAAATGTGGTCTGGAGCTTCCTGTATTGCAGTAACTGGTCTCTATGTATGGAGGGTTGAACATATCTAAAATTATCGAAAATTTGCCGCATTTGATGACTTGTTTCCAGTAAGGCTGTAAAGTACTAAATATCTTAATATGTTAATACCTTAAGTCACCAGATTCAATTCACGACGTGTGTTATCCCACGTTTGAAAAGTCATTAATATGCAAAATAACTATTTTTGACTTTTACAGCATGCTTACTCTGTACTAAGTGTTACTTTGATTTAAATTCAGAGGAGGGACTGCCATAGCTCCCAACATCTCTGAAAATAATACAGAAGATACACGACCCATTTGTGAGTCTTAACATTCCAACTGGCATGTCAATATTATCGACAAATTCAGCAATAGTCTAATCACATTACACACTTAAAGACGTACAGAAGGTGCCATATTCTACAGACAATTTAACCGGCCTATTCCTCGTACTCTTTCCTCAAAACAGTGGTAAGGGCTTGTTTCAGTTATACAACCAATCTTGATTTTTTTTTGTAGATTACTTACTTCCTGAGTCAGTGGGTGAGGGCTGTTTCCAGACTAGAGCTCAGCATGAACTCGGTGGAAAGGATTAAAAGCTATTGTAATGTGGCCACAGAGAGATATGACGGTAAGATCAACCTGTGTCAATAACAATCATCATTCTAAAGTATTCAATCCCCCTTACCTAGATTACTTTTAATAACCCCATGCCAAGCTCGTAGCCAAGGGAGTGAGGGCCATGGGGTCTGAGCCCCCAAGTAAAAATTTTGCTCCGATAAAATTTAAAAATTACCATTGCCTTAATGATTTAAGTATATCTCGCCCTCCTTAAATATTTCCTCCTTTAGTACCTTGTCTGGCTACGGGCCTTCCCCATACTCAGTAAAGACCGATCCTGCAGTACACAGTATCGCTGCTGATAAATATGATCAATCCAAATCGCTCGGCAACTACTATAAGTCTCATAGTTTAGGCTGCAAATTTTCCCGTTGCCCCACAAAAAAAAAAAAGAATTAATAAAGAATGACGGTTTTGAACGAGGCCAAAGTCAATTAAATGTAAAGGCTCCAACGTTCACCCCGAATGGGACAGAATTGAAATTCATGATGTTTTATGTTGTATGTTATATATTTATTTGCGTTATGTCCTTATGCAGGGATCCATCCAGGGAAGTTATGGCCAAGTGAGGGCAGTGTCCATCTCCGTAGTGTCCATGTGAGATATGCACAACATTTAGACGCCGTTTTAAAGGATGTAACGCTGCAAATTATTGGAGGCCAAAAGGTAAATAACCAGTGATTGCATTGGAAGTTACATCTTTCGTGCAAGTTGAAAAGAAATGTTGAAATATTGAAAGAGTGCAGTAACAGTGTAAGAAGCTCATTGAACTCGTTAAGGAAGACACCAAGGCAGGATTTGAAATGGACATGGTAAAACGAAAGTTGTCTTCTTCAAATATTTCACACCTTGAGAACATAAGGATGTTTATTTCACTAAAACATCAATCAATCAGAAGATCATACCATCAGTTTAAGTTTCATTTTATTCTTTACATTGCGTCAATGCCAACCAATTTTATATTATGTCACAAATAAAAATACTAGTCCACAATACTATTCGGTAATAAACACATGGCCCTTTTCTAAACAAACAAACAAAGAAAACCCCAAAGAAATGGGTGCAAAAAATTGATTGTTAGAAAGTGCGTAGAATGAAAGCTGAAAGTAGTCCAGAGCCGTATGGAAAGATTTATGCTAGGAGTGACAAAAAGAGACAAAAAAGTGGATCTTAAAGATGGGCTTACGGAATGTAGGAAGACAGAAATCAGATGGGATGGAGACATGGGAATTTTATTGCTTGCATTGCCGTAAGCATCGGGAGTAGCAGAAGCAATCCCCCTTCCGGCCCCAGCTAATTTAAAAGTAAATTTTGATTACATGAATCTGTGTAAATTTCCCAAATTAAATATGGAAACTGTTTGGAAGCAGCCTTGGAAGACACAGAAAAGGCAATTTCCGTAAATATCAAAAGCTGTTTTGGCAAATTTGCTCTTGGTAAACTATGCGCGAACTCACGGTGGGGTGGTGCAGGCCTAAGATGTTGCCCTCCGAGAAACCTTTCGTACTACCATGATTGTATAAATTTTGTAAGAGCAGGACGGGACAAAGTTATATGGGGAGGTCGTTGCGTTACAGTAATGGCTAATAATAATATTTAAAAAAGGTCATGGTTCAGTCTTTATATCCGTTTACTTGGCAGTGCTTTTTACTAACTTGAGCCTGAAAGGTATATACAATCTACATTGTTTTCCTTCGTAAGGTTGGTATCTGTGGAAGAACAGGAAGTGGAAAGTCAACTTTGGCTCTTTCGCTTATCCGATTTGTGGACATATTTAAGGGATGCATCGAAATAGATGGTGTAAATATTAAATCAATTCCGCTAAAGGTTCTGAGGCAACGAGTCGCTATCATTCAACAAGACGCAGTGTTGTTCAGTGGAACAGTCAGGTATAATTGTATTGTTTGCCACAACTCCTTTTCTGAGTAAAACCTAACTTACAGACGTGTATAATATCCATTTGTCCTACTATTCATTGATACCAATTTGGCGTTCCTTAGTAATCGTTATGTTCTACAGTTTATTGCAGAGAAGTTCACCGAGTAATAAACAGTCCAACTGTGTTAATATGTACACCGAGGGATTCTTATCTGAGCAACAACTTCAGAACAAGATATTGTTACGGCTTGTGGTCGCGAGTCAAACCAATAACAGCGAAAGATCACAGAAGAACGAGATTAAAATTCAACAACTTAATGATTATTTACAATCTCCTTATCTTACTTAAATTTACAATAATTAATTAGACTTACTCACAATCCTTTACTCAATATTTGCCTGGTCTGGTCCAAGGGCTGGTAGTGCATGCACGTTGACGATGGTACAGTAGTAGACCTGCAGCGTGCTGTAGCGTAGGAACTGGTTCCACGAGCGAATAACGACAAGGCTAGCGGTGATGGACGATAACAATCTCAATACACAGCGTAGAAACGGCGTAAGGCAATTTATCAGAAGTGTTCAGTGTCAGTGGCTGGCTTATGATATCTCAGTAGTGTGACAGTCTGGTCTCATTGAAATCTCCCCCAGAATAGTTGTTGAACTGCCTTTTATATGCAAGGCTTTTATTCGAGAACTCTCCAGAATTTAACAGAAATTTCTAGTGTACACAGTCCAGCAATTACGAGAACGTTCCTTAATAGAAACTCCCAGAGCACACAGTCGAGACATTACGAGAACGTTCCTTGTATGCACGGTAGTAAACAATGTAGAAGTGTCGTCAGGCCGCGTAAACAGTTCTCTCTTCTAGACAATTCTAGAAAGGCTGCGTTGAAGTTGAATTCTCTGGAACTTTCCATTCGCTCGTCGATGGATTCAATCCGGTGTTCCTGACGGGTCGTCCTGTAACACTCCCCCCCTTGAAAAAGTTTTGGACGTCTCGGACAAAACTTAAGTTACAGTATTTACAATGTATAACTTTACAGTAATAACTACAGTATGTATATTATGTAGTCCAATATTCAATGGAAGGTATAATCATAACATACAACTTGTCTTGCAAGGTGATGATACATGAATACAGTAAAATCATCAATACACATTGTGCCATAGTTAACACAAAATTTCAAAACTTACTTTGATATTTTCAACATACTGCATCAGATCAAATTCTTGACAAAGAGTCTGGTACAACATTGTCTTTCCCTTTAATGTGCTTAATATCTACATTATATGATTGCAGAAATAAACTCCACCTCATCAATCTTTGATTCTTATTCTTCGTCTTAGATAAAAATGTCAAAGGATTATGATCAGTGTATACAGTGATAGGGAAACTAGTAGTTCCCAAATAAACATCAAAGTGTTGAAGACCAAGTATCAAAGCTAATGTTTCTTTTTCAATTGTTGAATAATTTTTCTGGTGTTTGTCAAATTCTTAGAATAATAACAAACAGGGTGATCAACACCATGCTCATCAGCTTGAAGCAAAACTGCTCCTATGCCATTGTCACTGGCATCCACTGCCAACTTAAATTGTTTTTCAAAATCTGGAGCGATCAACACTGGTGAACTCATTAGTGCCTTTTTCAATAATTCAAATGCTGCTTGGCAATTATCCGTCCAATCAAACTTTTCATTTTTCTTTAACAATTTTGTCAGTGGTGCAGCAATGTCAGAGAAATTCGGACAAAAACGTCTGTAGTAACCAGCCATGCCTAGGAAGCGCATGAGCTGCCTTTTATCAGTTGGGGCAGGGAATTTGTCAATGCCCTCAACTTTGGCCTTAATTGGTCTAACTTTACCCTGACCAACCACATGCCCTAAGTATATCACATGGGCACAAGCAATCTCACTTTTGACCAAATTGACAGTCAAATTAGCTTTGGCAAGCTTGCCAAATAATGCCTTAACATGTTGTACATGTTCATCCCATGAGTTGCTGTATACAATAAGGTCATCAACATATACTTCACAATTTTCTAAATTTGACGTAAGATCATTTACTAAGCGCTGAAACGTCATCGGTGAGTTTTTCATACCAAACGGCATAACCTTATACTGAAATAACCCGTCTGGCGTCACGAATGCCGAGATTTTCCGAGCCCTCTCAGTGAGTGGTATCTCCCAGTACCCCTTTAGTAAGTCAAACTTTGACACATACGTAGCTTTCCCAATCCTATCAATGCAATCATCGATACGGGGTATCGGATAGGAATCCGTTCTTGTGACTGCATTCACCTTTCGGTAATCAGTACAAAATCTGTACCCACCGTCTGGCTTGGGGACCAATATACAAGGGGAAGACCATTCACTATTACTAGGTTCTATAATGTCATGGTCTAACATGTACCGAACCTCATCCCTGAGATGTTGTCGTTTTCGAGGGTTAACTCGGTAAGGATGCTGCTTGATTGGTGTGGCATCTCCCACATCAACATCATGTTCAATCAAATTTGTCCTAGTAGGATCATCTGAGAACAAGCATGCATATTCATAGATTAATGATTTCATTTCTGACTTTTCTTTGTGATCCAGATGACTTAATTTCTGGTCAAGATTTTTCAACACATCAGAATTTTGTAACTTAATACACATGTCAGGAACATTATTAGCCTTGATCTCATCATTACTGAGTTCATAATCAGTATTGATAATACACACTTGATCACCTGTATCATTAGTGTTGCTATTTACATCATGTATACTTTCATCCTTAGAAATGTCACAATCTTCTCTTTCATAATATTTCTTTATCATATTAATATGACATACTCTTTTAGATTTACGCTTGTCAGGTGTCAAAATGACGTAATCTGTGTCACTAACTTTTCTCTCAATGACATAAGGTCCTTGAAAGCGAGCTTGAAGTGGCTGACCAGAAACAGGCAAAAACACTAGCACCTTATCACCAGGCTTAAACTCTCTTTTCACAGTGGTCTTATCGTACCACGCTTTCATTTTCTTCTGAGAGTGCCTCAGATTTTCCTGAGCAAGTTCACATGCTCCAAGAAGACGATCTTTAAAGCGGGATACATAATCAAGTAGATGTATGTCTTCACCTGGATCTGATAACCACTTCTCCTTTAACAATTTCAATGGTCCACGAACTGTGTGTCCAAAGACAAGTTCAAACGGACTGAACCCAAGTGACTCTTGTATAGATTCCCTGGCAGCAAACATTACAAATGGAATGCCTTCATCCCAATCTCTCTCATTATCATGACAATATGTCTTTAACATATTCTTCAATGTTTGGTGAAACCTTTCTAAAGCCCTTGGCTTTCAGGATGATAAGCCGAAGACTTAATTTGGTCTATGCCTAACTCATACAACATCTGCTGGAATACAGTTGACATGAAATTAGACCCTTGATCTGATTGGATCTCTTTCGGCAACCCAAACAATGTGAAAAATTTAAGTAAAGCTTGTAAGACTGTCCGAGCCTTAATATTCCTCAGAGGTATTGCCTCTGGAAACCTCGTAGAAGCACACATAATGGTTAATATATACTGATGCCCTGCCCTACTCTTAGGTAGGGGACCTACACAATCAATGATGACTCTACTAAACGGCTCTTCAAAAGCAGGAATTGGCTTTAAGGGTGCAGCCGGAATATTCTGATTCGGCTTCCCAACCATTTGACATGAGTGACAGGTCTTACAAATTGGCCACATCACTTTTAAGTTTTGGCCAATAAAAGTGATTTAGAATTCTGTGGTAAGTCTTATTGACTCCTAGGTGCCCTGCAAATGGCATTTCATGAGCAATACTCAGTATTTCCCTTCTATAGGTCCTAGGTACCACAATTTGATGGTAAATTCTCCACTCTTCATCTAATGGTGCATCAGGTGGTCGCCATTTACGCATCAAAATATTGTTTTTAAAATAAAAACATACTGGGACGTCTTTCGATTCATCCTCAGTGAGTGCACCAGCTATTAATGGCTGAAGCACTTCATCATGTTGTTGTTGCACTGACAACTGGTCTCTGTGGAGTGTGTCAGACATTTTCGATTTTTCCTGTTCTACCCCCTCACTATGTGTGGGGCCAGGAGACTCACAATCCTGACTATCATTAAGATTAGTCATAAAAGATTGGCTGAGATCATACCAAGAATCTTCACTTTCATGAATATTTTTACTGGAATCTTTTCCAGACTCTGACTCCTCTTTTGGGAGTGTTGTTCCATTTTTAGGAACTAATTCCTCAATTTTAGAGGGCGGATGATTAAGTTTATCATCCTTATTTTCGGAAATCATACCCTCATTTTTAGAGAGTGGATGTTCAAGATTATCATCCTTACATGATTCCCTACTTGTTCCACTTTTGGGAACTGTATCCTCACTTTTGGAGGGTGGATGTTTAAGATTATCATCCACGGCGAGCTTTTGTGACATAGCTCTAGTGACAGCACAGGCAGGGAATAAATTTGGAAATTCCTTTTCTAATTGCTCTGTGTTGTTATAATCACATGGCTTATCTGTCAAAATTGCATTGGCTACTACCTTTCCACCAGCTAGGTCATTGCCTAGCAACAGAGATACCCCCTTTACAGGTAGAGTAGGTCTGACCCCTACTATGACCGACCCAGAAACTAAATCTGACTTCAAATTAATTTTGTGGAGAGGGACAGAAATAAATCCACACTCAACCCCCTGAATTAGTACATTTGCCCCTGTGGAAGTAGAGTCCGATAATGGCAAAACTCCATCAAGAAGCAACGACTGAGTTGCGCCTGTGTCACGCAAAATTTTAATTTTGACGGGTGGATGAGCTGAATTCCCATCTAGGGAAATAAACCCCTCAGACACGAATGGAAGGTATTCTTCCTTAATTTTGTCGTTAGAATTAGGCCGTAAAGTCACGACTACCTCAGAAGAGTTCTCTACATTGGCTAAGGCATTAGAAGCTGTTTCAGTCTCCTTTAATTTTGCCAATGTGAAGCAATTTGCCATTGTGTGGCCCTTTTTGTGACAGAAACCACAAGTTATGTCTTTAAAGGCAGCTTTGTTTGAGCTGACCTGGTCGTTCTTTTGACGACTTAAATCTGGTTGTTTTTTACCAGAATTTGTTGGAGAGATAGAACCAGACTGAGATCCACTGTTACCTGTTGTGCCACTACTATTACTACTGTTGCCATATTTCTTATTTGGCCTACTAAACTGACCCTTGTTTTGAGTCTGACCCACTTTACCGAATTTATGGGTAAGTGCATACTGATCAGCCAAATTTGCCACTTCCTTCAAGTTGTCAGCCTTATTTTCCTCAAGGTGAGTCTTAATGTCATCATTCACACACCGTTTGAATTCCTCGACCAGCATCAGTTGTCTTAAAGTGTCAAATGTGGAGACCTTTTTGGAAGCACACCATCTATCGAAATGCCTTTCTTTTTGATAAGCAAACTCTACGTATGTTTGTGTATCCGCCTTACGATACTTTCTAAATTTTTGGCGATAAGCTTCAGGCACCAATTCATAGGCTTGTAATATGGCCTTTTTAACCTTATCGTAATCCATGCTGTCCTCTATTGACAGAGCGGAATACACTTCTTGAGCCTTGCCAGTGAAATTACTCTGGATGAGTATGGACCATTTATCTCTTGGCCACTTTAGTTGCTCACCCAGCTTTTCGAAATGGTTGAAGAATTTCTCCACATTATCCTCCTGAAAATTTGGGGACAAATTTTACGTGCTTAGAAACATCGAATCCCCGAGTATCCAAGCCTATTTTAGGGTCTGAGCCTTTTATGACCCCTAACTCTAGTTGCTTCAACCTTAATTCATGTTCTCTTGCCTCCCTTCTTTCTCTTTCTTCTCTTTCCTCCCTTTCCTTTTGCATTTCTCTTTCCTCTTTTTCCTTTTGCATTTGCATTTCTCTTTCCTCTTTTTCCTTTTGCATTTGCATTTCTCTTTCCTTTCTTTCCCTTTTCTTCTCTTTCCCTTTCTCTTTCCATTTCTTTTAATCTAATCTCCTTATTCATTTCTATTTCAAGCCTTTTCAATTCAAATGTGTTGTCAGTTGGCACAGTGATAGCTGTTTCCAATACTGTACTAGGCAGGACACCTTCATCCACAAGATATTCTAGAACATATCTTTTAATCTCGTCTTTCCGCATTAAAGGCTGAAATTCAATGCCATAATGTTTTGCGACCTTTACAATCTCAGACTTCTTTAACGAATCTAGTTCCTCGACTGAGGGACTAGCCACGAATTTATCTAAGTTGAATGGCATTTTGAAGTTGTTTACGATTTACAACAGAATTTCTCGAATTTTCTAGTACTTTTCGTTCCCGGATAGGCCCCCAATTCTGTTACGGCTTGTGGTCGCGAGTCAAACCAATAACAGCGAAAGATCACAGAAGAACGAGATTAAAATTCAACAACTTAATGATTATTTACAATCTCCTTATCTTACTTAAATTTACAATAATTAATTAGACTTACTCACAATCCTTTACTCAATATTTGCCTGGTCTGGTCCAAGGGCTGGTAGTGCATGCACGTTGACGATGGTACAGTAGTAGACCTGCAGCGTGCTGTAGCGTAGGAACTGGTTCCACGAGCGAATAACGACAAGGCTAGCGGTGATGGACGATAACAATCTCAATACACAGCGTAGAAACGGCGTAAGGCAATTTATCAGAAGTGTTCAGTGTCAGTGGCTGGCTTATGATATCTCAGTAGTGTGACAGTCTGGTCTCATTGAAATCTCCCCCAGAATAGTTGTTGAACTGCCTTTTATATGCAAGGCTTTTATTCGAGAACTCTCCAGAATTTAACAGAAATTTCTAGTGTACACAGTCCAGCAATTACGAGAACGTTCCTTAATAGAAACTCCCAGAGCACACAGTCGAGACATTACGAGAACGTTCCTTGTATGCACGGTAGTAAACAATGTAGAAGTGTCGTCAGGCCGCGTAAACAGTTCTCTCTTCTAGACAATTCTAGAAAGGCTGCGTTGAAGTTGAATTCTCTGGAACTTTCCATTCGCTCGTCGATGGATTCAATCCGGTGTTCCTGACGGGTCGTCCTGTAACAATATGTTGCATGTTGCAGTTTTCATATTTTAAGATGGGACAAATATCTTTTCCTAAGAAAAGTTCTCCTGTAAGTGGTAACAATGATAGACAATGAGATGAGGGGTAATAACTGAAAATAAGAAAGTCGTCATAACTCTTTTTAAATGTAATACTAGGTAAAAGGAATGCAGTTAACAACCAGACTCGCGAAAACGTATTCAACTTTATTAAAGGGAGAATGCAGTCACCCCAAAAAAGAATTGTATAGTAGACTATCCTATTTCCTGAATGGCTCTTGAGAATCATGTGACAGTATTTTTCTCACTCAATTGTAAAATTTACAAGGAGCAACTGCTTGATTTACCTAGAATATGCAATATTTATGTTCTAAAATATCATGAAAGATACTTGGAAGCGAAATAAGAAGAAATTTGTGACATTTAGCTATTGTTTCAAAATAAGTTTGGGGCGACTGCTTCTGACCTAAGTTCAGCATGTATTGCGTTGCTGTACATTGTATTAGAATTCATTTCCCTGCCAATGTTTCCATTAACAATTTCATGAAATATCACCCCTTTTAAGTGTCAAAATGCTTATTTCCCTCCCAGGACAAACTTGGATCCCTACAAAGAAAAAACCAACGATGAGTTGTGGAAAGTTGTAAAAGCAGTGCACCTTGGGAACATTCTCGCAAAGCAGAACCGTCTGGGTAGGAAAGAATTCGTACTAAAATAATTTTAGATCGATTATCTGATATCCCACGTAGTCGGAAGCACATTTTGTAAATAGGTTTTAAAAGCATAGCCTTGGAAATGAATAACAAGTCTTACTCAAATGGTCTGAACCGATTGGTTTATTCAAGTTTTTACACCGTAAAACAATCATATTTCTTGTGTAATTAGACATGTGACCAAAGTCATCGGCGTAGGTATGGAGAACAGAAGCGCTAGCCCCTCCTTGCCCGTCTAGGTTTGGATGTCGTTAAGGTGCTTACAAGATCAGTTTACAGTATGATGGCGTTATAATACTGTATTTAAATACAATTTATGCATGCTTGATATAGTAACAACCGCACTCAGAGTTTTAGGGACGCACTCGGTCATAATTTTCCACACCCACCGATAAATTATTACTCTGCAATACTTGCCGGTAAAAACCCACACCTAGTGTTGAAAACATTCTTACAACTAAGTTCATACTTCAATAGTGCACTTCTGTCGTTCGTACTCCATGTGATTTTCTGTCAATATTTACAAATTTTTGCCATTCCTTTGCTCATAGAAACCGTGGTAAGAAATGCTGGGAGCAACTTTAGCTATGGACAGAGGCAACTGTTGTGTTTAGCCAGGGCGCTAGTGCGGGAAACGAAAATTCTAATTATGGATGAAGCAACAGCTTCAGTAGACGAGGAAACAGTTGAGTATCTTGTATAATATTGTTTTTGTGTCAATTTTGTTAAGTCAATCTTATCTTTGTTTAATGTTTCAATAGTGGTAGGCACATATGGTAGCAGGCATTAATAGCTTGGCATACCGATGGGCAGCTGTGTACTTGGGTCGACCGAATATTCAATGACCAATAGCAGTTTTATGTATAAATTGTTCTATTTTGCCACATCAACTTCACAAAGTGCATGAGAGAAAGCTATGAAACTGTTTGGAAGAAGAATGGGTAGGGAAACAACGAAATTTTCAGAGGCTGATTTTCGATTGACCATGCGGAAAATGCCGTCAACCTAAAAATTTAGACCTTTGTAAGAAGGAAAGGGAAGAGAGGTATCCAGCTTTACTTGGCGGAAACACTGGCTAGAGAAAATTGCTCGAAATTGCTGAAGTATGACCCACCAATACACTTTAAACTGCAACCATACTTCAGGATAGACCACATTTTGTCGACACATGACTTCATTTTGTAAGTGAGCTATCTGAAACACAGTTGAAATGAAATGTGTTACTGGGCAGTTACTAAAAATGTAAGAGTTATTTTGCTGCCTCTCTGTTTCATTGCAAAATCAATGTTTTGTTGTGGTTGTAAAAACGAAAACGAAGATTCTGTGAAAAGATTGATATTCCTGTTGAAGTTAGCAACTATGAAAATAACACCATGAAGATCACAGCTGCTGTAGTTTTCCAACAGTTTTAAAACACGGTATGCATGTTTAATGTAGTCACCAATAAAAAATGCTTTGTCGTATTACGTCTTTAACTTGCAAAAATTTAATCTCCTCCTACAGGATCGCTTGGTGGGAAGAGTGGTAGAGGAACAGTTCCAAAATAAGACTATTATCACTATTGTGGTAAGACATACCTCACAAATTTGTTTCTAAACACGAAAACGCTTGTAGCATGCCCCTACATAGCTGGTGCATCGCCTTACCATCCATACAGCAAAAGTCCACTTTCCTTTCTTGAAGGACTTAGTCCAAGGTGTTTTAACCACACACGGTCAGTTACATAGATGTGCACACAATTCTTTGTGAGGAGTGACACTTGATCACCTAGATTTAGTAAGCCGTGAATGACCTACACGGTAACGCCCACAGACTGTTACGACACAAGCAAAAACATGCCTTGCACAAAGATGTTATATGATTTTTGAATAGCTGGGGGGGGGGGGGGTAGCATGAACCGTCGAGTCAGCTCAGGAGTGAAACTGTTGGGTTGTCCAATTACAGGAGCTTAAGGAAATCATGCTAACCGTCTTGTCCTATATATGGCTCGGGACTGCCGTGAACTGTAAAGTGGTACGGACGGTAAATAATTGCTAGAAGGACGCATTGATCGTATTTAATACAAAACTAGTGACACCCAGCTAGTCAGATTACACGGTATATGTCACGGCAATGCAGTGAACCCATTTTCTTTAAACATTGCTCATGTGCAGAAACACATACATTGTGCAACATAGAAATAAGGGAGATTAGAGGGAATTCCGCTGGACACGAACTTTTGGAACATGGGGTTCAAGAGGTAATCTTGGGAGGGGGGACCAGACTTGATTCTTTGGCGCTGGCCTCTCCCGTAAAGTGCGAACAACCACTTCCATAGATCAGCGCGCAGTTACAAAATTTTGGAAACGATAATGTTTAAAGCTGCTCCGTAGTGCGCTGTTTAGTCCCTAAACGCTCCACAATAACTGCAATCGGTTTGACCAATATTTGGAAAAGTTCCTCTTCGTTTTACTGTTTACAAAGTCGGTTGAGGTTTATAAAGATGGGGGGTGTGGGTCCACTATTTTTGAAAACAACGAGCATGACTAAGTTATAACTGTATTTGTTTTCCATTTCAGCATCGTATTCACACCATCATCAACTATGATTCTGTTGTTGTTCTGGATAATGGAAATATTGTTGAATATGGACCCCCACACATTCTGCTCCAGAATCCAGGTGGGATTTTCACTTCAATGGTGAAAGTCCAGCTCCGAGTGTAATATCAGTTAGTGACGTATTAGTTGAGAGGACGCAAACGAAGGAAAAAAGAATAAACAAAGAAGAAGTGCATTTAGGAAAACCAGTCTCAGAATCCTTTCAAGAAAATCTATGTTCTACCCAACATCATATGCAAAGCTGAATGAAGTAATCGTGATTGTTTTTAAACATTTTTCCGATTTTTATTACTTTTAGTTGAGAACGTGTTCTTATCACTCATCACATTTAGTTATCGCCACTGATCTCCCACACACTAGAAACTAAAACATTCATCGGTGATAAAGTTAGTTGCAATAAGAAAGAATTAACATTAGATGTGTTAGTAAGTTGATTGCGTTTACTTTGAACTTAATTGACTCTTTGTCTGTTTCAAAGGGAATGTTTAGGTAAAACCTCTGAATGGATAGGTTGGGACTTCATTTTAATTAATCCGTTCAAGCAAGGGGTGGGGGGGGGGTTGATGCCTGAAAGCGTGTGTGTGACAAATCCCGGGCTGACTGCCAAACAGCGGCGAAGCCTCCCTAAACGGCGTGGGGTCCAGGCACCCGCCTTAGGGCCCCTGGTAGGGGTCCAGGTGGTGAAGCGAACGTAAGCTCTGGGGTATTTACGGAATTGTAGACATTAAAATGAAACATTTTCTCTTCAACTGTAAATGACATAAGGTGGGCACTACATGAACTGACCTTTTTCAATTATATTTTTACTCCGTACGACTAGCAGTCGGCTGGGATAGATAAGGGTTTGATGAGTTAGATGAGGTTTTACGGCTCAGTTTCTAAGATAAGACAGGGGGCTTTTGAATAATAATTTTGAAAATGTGAGACCTAGAACTCACCGTGGGTGAGCACGAAGACTTTGTTTTAGACTTTTAGCGATATGAGTAATAGGAGAGCTAAGAAAAGTGTCCTCAAGTAGAGGGCTTTTTGCCCCTCTCCCATTCACTAAGCGCCTGTCCCATATTACGGTTACGGAAATGACACTTTCCGTGCCTTACAACTTGCATCTAAACAATCTTAAAAGTCGGTAAATCCCAACCGATCGATGCTTTGAAAATTTCTGAGGGAGGGGGACGTTCCACTTGCTGCGTAAGGCCATGGGAAATTGGTGGTTTCAATAATAATGGAAGAGTTTGTACTAAACTATGACAAGCGAGGTGTTCTACATGAAGTAACCCCGAATCCCGAAACAATATTTAAAACGGGTGAGCGCTAAGAGTGCCGAAGAAAACAGCGCTGAGATAGGGACATTAATGTAGCTTTTTTTCTTTTTAGTTTTAAATGCAGTACTTTTAATTAAAAAATTTCTTCTTTCCCCAGGTGCCTGTTCTTTTCATAGAGAAGGATACAGGAACCTATATCCTGCTCTATGGTTCTTTTTTTCATGTTTCATTCTTGTCGATGTTCGGGGACAATCTCCCTAAAATTTTTTATTTGTGTAAAAAGAAAGCTAGTGTTGATTTTGAAATGAATAAAATGTTTTATGGGTAGTTTTTAAATGGATATGGCCAAGGGCATCGGCAGTTAAAGTGCCAGGGAAGTAATTTCCATTGGAGGTCGCATCTTGGGAACTTGTGGCTGGTGAAGCCTTTAACAGCAAACGGCTGGGTACTGAGGGTCCTCTCCGAGTAAATTTACGTAAATCTGACGGCTTTTGCGATAATTCTGGACAATTTCCTGAGCAAATCCTGCTTCCCCCAGATGTAATTTGATGTGCTAAAGAAAATATTTCTTCTTATGATGATCTCTAATCTAAGTTAATAACCGTCAGTCAATTGGCTGAGGAGGGTTGTAGTTGGTCGGGAAAGTGAACAGCAAGAGCTGTAGCGAGGGGTTTGGAATACTAATTAACTCAAGCTGTCGTACAGGAAGTCATAACGCGGCAAGTCCACCAAAGTTTCCCTACGCACAGAGGAACAGCTGTGCTAACTGACTAATGTGACATCAATTAAATTAGGCTCATGCGGAGCACGAAGAAAAATATATCGAGAATTACGTACATTAGTACTTTTAGTGACCCTTATTTCGGAGATTTAAGTCACAATATATAGTGTGGCGCATAGGAGACGCACACGCTTTGAAAGAAACTTTACGGTGCCAGAAAAAAATATTAATTGTATTTAGTCAGCTTTCACTGGGGTTTGAGCGAAGCGCGCAGGGAAAAATCTTTCTAGAATTTTTATGGTGTTGATATTAATGTGTTCTTTCATTTAACATTGCAAAGTGAAATCATCATAGGCAATTAAAAATTCTCTTATAGTTTTCCTGGTTTCGCTTCCTTTAGCTCATTTTTTATTTTTGATTATTTTTTAGGCCCCGGAAAAAGTTTGTGTGTGGGGTGCAAGTGCCCCCTTGCCCCTCCCCGTAATACATTCTATGCTTTCAAACTTCTCTGGTGATATAAGTACTTTTGTAAGAACAAAACAACTATTCTTCTTCTAAATATGAAATTACCAGAATACACTTCCTCAATATGTCGACTATACTCTATATTTTATTCTCTGGTGAAAACATCACTTACAGGAAGATAAAACACTGGTTCCATTTTTTGTAATTTCTGAAAAATGGGACAGTTACAGTCACAAACTGCCAGAGTAACTTAACAGTCACGTGATTTTAATGTTCATGTTAAATGGTTTATTGATGCTGGATAGAGTAACTTATTTACCTTTAATATGCAAAATTTTATATTCACTAACATTGTGGTAGACAAGAGAAGAGGACTTTAAGATTTGGCGACATATAGTTAGTCATTATCTTAAGTCGTCTAGTGTGATAACATTTCTTCAGATCAAATTAACGAGAAAGAGAGGGCAAGACTTCATATAAAGTCACTATAATTGCTTGTTTATCTAAAATAAGTTCAATGTAACAATATAAATGTGCTCTATAATTTGACATTTCGAGAAATAGATCACAAGTTTCTCATTGTTTTATGAATGTATCAGAATAAAGTGTTCAACCATTAACTCAAAAATGGAAATGTGTTAATTTCTATTATGTCAGGCCCGGATTTACCTTCGGGGTCGTAACCTATCGTATGAGGGGACCCTTTCAGTGTCAGTTGTGGTGAATTGTGGGGTTGGACTAATACTTGACACTAAGCGGAGCACCATTATCAGTTGCCTACAAAGATACCGGCAGCTAGCTGGAAATGAGTGGCACTTCCTAGACTTTCTAGACGTTTTCATCTTTCATGATTTAGAAATTTTGATCCCCTTCCCCTAAAGAAGGGGCAACTAAAACACCTTTTATTTAGTAAAATTATTGTGTACTGGGGGAGAAATAGACCTTCACATTAACAAGTAATTTGTGCCTCATTCGTTTCTATTTGAGTTACAGAGGAAATCGAAGATAACATATGCACATGACATCTGTATAGAAATCCATGCAAGGTTGGTTTGGAAGTTCCAATTCGTGATTTTAATTGTAAGTACCTGGCAAACGTGCATGCAGTGCAGTATTCGTTCAATAACCAGATACAAAAGTGCGCTGGAGTGTGTCCACCCTGCAGTTTGGTCGGTCCATCATTCAAGGGGGCAGAGGTGCAGCACCAAAGGAAAATTTTTGCCCCTAGAAAAATTATTGGAACCACACTAAATATTTCTCAACCTTTCTTGACATATCAGGAAAAATCCCGCTCATTGGAAGCTTTACCGTCGTCCTAAACACCTTGTATACCCAAAAGGCATGGACTTTGGAATATGCCTGCAAGTATGACTATTATGATCCAGGGCCGTAGCCACGGGGGGGGGGGGGCAGGGGGCACCCCCTGAGATTTCCAAATCGTAAATGAAAGTTAGCCTACTTGAGAAACAAAATAGTGAAGTACTGAAAAATTCTCTGTCCAAATTAAGGCCCCTAAAACCTGGAAAAAAGCATAAAGGGTTTCCTTTTCTCACAATTTTCCTAGGAGGTCCCCCAGACCCCCCATCATAGGCGCGTTTCTATGCAGTTTCCTCTTCCTGAAGAATCAACCATCTTCCTCCTACAAGATACAGCGCTTAAATGCAACAGCAAATACACTTTGACTGCCTATGATTTCTTTTAATTATTAGCTTAAATTACTCAATGAACTGGCAAAAGAGTTTTAATTTAAAGGGCGTAAGCAGTTGCACGCAAACTTATTTTGAAACAACAGCTAAATCTCCCAAATATCCTCTTATTTTACTTCAAGTAGCCTATCTTTCATACTATGTTAGAACATAAATATTGCATATTCAAGATTAACCAAGGAGTTACTCTATACGTGAATTTCACAACTCAGTGAGAAACATACCAAACATGATTCTCAAAAGCCTTTCATGAAATAGGATACCCGAGTACACTAATTCAAATTGGGGTGACTGCATGTTTAGATGCAACTTTAAGGCCTAAAATGTGTCATTTTCCCTCTGGGAGACATTTCGACCAAACATTTTCTTGCAAGGCCTACGCTACAGTTACGCACCAACCGATGGCGGCTCCCCAGTGGCGTACTAATAGCGCGAGGGAGAAGCCCGCCTTGTACCAGCCTTGTAAGGGTGCCATGATTAAAATTTCAGATCATGTTATCAGTCCTGGCAGTCCAAAGCTTTATCAAAGATAACACCGTTTTGGATCTAGGAAAACTTAGTACAAAAAAATTCTCAAAGGGTAGAGGTTTCATCCCTCCCCCGAGGCAGCATTCCCTTCAACTACACTCTACCAAAATAGGAAAAAAAAAATCACTAAATAATGAGGATTTCTAAACATATGATCAATTCAACGCTTAATTTACAAAGCTTTTCATTGATGGAAATCCAGTGCTCCTTACACCAAGGAGCTACAACGAAGCTTAAAAAATCACATCCCTCTCTATTGATCCCAAGGTTTTCGGGACCCAACTGAGAGTGAGTTAGATGAGGTCTTACGGCTCACTTTCTAACCAATTGGTTTAAGTCGGGCCGACCCCCTCATTTTTTTTCCCACGAGGTTATGGGCGAATTGTTTTTCAAAATTTTTCAAATTTGTTTCAAAATCATGGGTTAGGGTTATTTGAGGGTTAGGGTTGAGTAGTTTAGAGTAATTTGGCCCGTTCTTTCATAATCCGGTGTCAGAATTACAAGAAAAGGGTAAAAAAGCTGTCATTTTGGAATTAGAGGTGTGGCCTCTTTCCATGAAGCTGATTAGTCCATTGGCATGATTTGCCCATAACCTCGTGGGAAAAAAATGCGCGGGCCAGCCACGGCCTTTTTTCCAGTTGTGGGGAAGAAGCACTGATCTAAGAGAAGTGCCTCGATATGTAGCCCCAAACACTAAGATAATTTTGTGCTAAAAGTAGCTCCTCCATCGTCGTAAATGGTCCTTTCCACTTGCTAAATTTCACATAACGACCGACGTTAGTATTTTCTTAATTTAGCCTCAAAATGACACGTAAAGATACTGTTCATTGAAATGTCAAAAATACAGAGAATATGAATAAACACGAACACTCCTTTAGAACACTCATTAACTATAAACCGGTATCAATACAATATTATAGCCTACCACACGTTTACCATTCATCGTTGCCCACATGATATGCTTTAGTAACAAGTTTCCTTGGTACATGTTATCAGTAATTTCAAATTCACAAAATTTCCTACCAATATGACATTCGACTAGCGCTGCAGAGTCTAAATTTTGGTAGGCAGAAATCAGGACAGGATTTATCTTTTAACTAAGCCAAAGGAGATTGAAAGCTAAGCCAAAAAGGATATTCGTTTATGGAAATCTTTCGGCCACCCTAAACTTCAAAATACGGGGGGGGGGGGGCGTAGCTTGCAGGTTGCCCCTATTATTGGATAAATCCTGCTCCGATCATTGTACTCTACACTCCCAGTGACAAGTGTCAATTAAAAGACAACAAGCGTAAGGCACTATAGGCACATCTTATCATTCACTATGGTGAAGCACATTCTGGCAGTGTTAGATCCTTATGGTAGAGAAAATCTTTCAATTGAGAAACTTTTCATAATAAATGCCCTTGATTAATAATAAGCCCTTCATCATTAACGATTTCTAATACGAAGGCAGATAACCTAGAAACCTTGAATTTAGAAGTAATAACCAGTGCTGCATTGATCTCATTACAGTGATTTAACAGTTCACCCTAACGTACACCCTGCAAAGAACGTTCGTAAACGTCTATTATGATCGATTGATAATATCTAGGAAATTGTTTCTGTTTGACCTTTTGACCTATCGCATCAGAGTATCTTTGAACTCGCTTATTACAAATAACATTAATCCAGAAAATGACTAGCCTTTTTTGAGACTAGAAACCTTCACCACTTCTGCTAACTACAGTATATGTCGTAACAACCAAATACCCAAATGTTGAAAATGTTAGAAGATATGATCTCACCCTTCAGGACCAAGAACTAGTTCATTTATCGTATATAATGCAGGGCCTGATCCAGAAATAAGAGAAGGAGGCGCGTAACCGTCCGGAGAAAGTGCATTTCTTCTGATCATACCTTTTTCATGGGGTTGGAGATGTAAAATTCTGGTTACAAAGATAATTGCTTTGCCAAAAGTAGGTGGGTGTACGCCCCTTACGCCCTCTTGAATCCGGTCTTGTAATGAGTTCATAACACGTGATAATATTCTTATTCCGGTCTTCAGTTTGCAACTCATCTATAAATGGATTGTAAGAAATAAGTGTAAACTGCGATTACGGTGAGTTGTCTGTAAATCATTTCCCTTCTCGGACCATCGTTGCAAATACAGAATTCTCCCTTGAAAGCAACACAGAAGGGGCATCGATCTCTGCTATTCTTCCGTCACTCAGAACAACAATTAGATCTGCATCTATGATGCTTGACAGTCGGTGCTGAAAGAAATAATGAAACCCCGAGAAGATTTAAAGTTCTGTCTTTCAAATCTCACACGACCCTAAAGGTGACAGTTTATTCATCTAGAAGGGTGGTGAATCTAATAACCCGTCAATGTAATATTAGTAAGACAGCAAGTAACCTTATATTGCATATTCAGTGATCATTACCAGATTTATTTCTGCAATGTTTCATCCGATCCGTCACATAATGTAAACATCTTGATAAGCTTGGGAACTGTTTAACCATGTTCTGGTAGCTCAACAAAGGTTCATGATTTTTCATAAAGAGACATGTGATATTAATGCCATAATAATAGTGGTTAGGGAACTTACTGCCACTGTCACAACGGTTTTGTTCTTGAAGATTTTTTTCACCAACTCCCGTAGTAATTTGTCCTGGTGAAATGGATGAAAAGTGAAAACGTAATTAAGTCACACACACTTGAAAGGCCGAAGCATAAGAAAGTTGCAATAAACGTAACTACTACATGTTTGGATAGAATCCCTCTGCCTTAATTGAACTGTGATTGGTGGGTCGGGATAGAATTAGATGTAAAACAAAAGCACTTTAACCTGAACTTTTCAGTGAGTTCGAGTGCCTTGCGCTAAGGGCGACTGTGCAACTAATCATTTCGTAAAGGTTACAAAGTTTACCGTGGCAGAATCTACAGATGCTGTAGCCTCGTCCATAATGATTATCTGAGAGTTTCTTATGATTGCTCTTGCTAAACAGAGAAGCTGCTTTTCTCCTGAGCTAAAATTTGATCCTCCGTAGTCAACATAAGAATCTGAAAATGTAAATATAAAATCGAACAAATAAAATGGAATAATGGAACAAAACACTGAAGAAGGTATAGCGGACTTGACAAAAGGCTGGTCATAGTTTCCAATTCATCGCTGGTATGAAATGTAAATGGATTATACATAGCTGTGCTCATTCCATGTTTGCTGCTTTCAGAAATAAAGTAACCAGAAAGCCAAAAGGCGCAGTGATTCCTTGCCAAATGGGGGTGCCTTTTTACACTGAGGTTCATCTCTGAAAAGTGTCCGTCATTGCTACCTTGAGATATCGTGCTTACAAGCCATTTACAAGGTTTGCGCAGTTTAACTCTGGGGACCTCAAATGACCATTGACCTCCAACAAAACAATATCGTTCTTCCTCTTACCATGACAAATCTTTGTACCAAATATGAGAAGTGTCAGTCATAGCTGTCTTGAGATATCGTGTTAACAAGGTTTTCGCATTTTAACCTGTGGTGACCTCAAATGCCTTTTAACCTCCACCAAAACAATAGGGTTCATTCTCCCTCCATGGCAACTCTATATACCAAATAAAAGTGTCCGTGATTGCTGTCTTGAGATATCGTGTTTACAAACTAAGAGTCTCACACTCATACACACAAACGCGCACACATACATATACACACACGACATCACCATTGCATAGATTCCTTGCCTTTTTTCGGCAAGGAATCAAAATGTTAACTAGCCCATAGTATTTACACCTAGAGTATCGCTTCACCACAGTTAACGATTCCAGGCACCCAACGGCAGACATGTTTCGTAAACTGCACATTGCTAAAGTGAATTAATCCTGAGACATAAAGGTACAGTAATTTCATTATCAAAATTTTTAGATGTAGAAGGATCTAAACAATGCTAACGAGAAATTTAAATACTCGAAAATTTCACATGAAATATTTTTTCCTAAGGTATGAAAATAAAGAGGAAAGAACCTTTTGACGCTCTCCAATATCTTTCAAACTCGCTCACATTAAGGCTTTTGGATACAAAATTTAAAATAAAGATAATTTCTAACTGCTCTGTTTTCATTTTGAAAGGTATGAACTTATTTTGTCTCTTGGCATAGTTCCCATGGAGTTGGGGGGGGGGGGGCGTGTGCATTAAGTCCTTCTTTGGGGCATAGCGATGAATGAAAAGGATAATAATTTGTCACATTGTCATATTTGTGGTTTACTTGGTGCTTCATTTTGAAACCCACAATTTTGAAACTTTCCCAGAGCTTCCACGAGCTTTACCCACGGTATCCCACAGTGACTTCCCTCGAGATCCTGCCGGGAGACCTAGGGTCAGCCCGCTGACCCCACACTGAAGAGGCTGGCGTATTTTTCCCAATGTCACCGCTGAGTCCTTCCTTTTCCTTATCCTTTCACATCTGACGACAGATGCACGCATTTACTTTTCCCAAGATTTGATATATGATATCTATCATTGTAGACTTTTTGACACTCGACAGATTTTCAGTATTATAGGAAATCTATCACAATGTTTTTGTAAAAATTCTTTGCAAAAGTATTTGCAAATTAAAGGAAAGGGTGCATAAACTGATAAAATCTATTTTCGCTCCAATATTAATTGATTGATATACTCTTAGTGCAGCCAGAATATTTCTTTTTTTGCCCTGAAAATCTGAATTTACATCAAAGTTTGATCTTAAGCCCAAACAAGTAATGAACCAAATTGATTCAAAAGGGGGCGAAAATGGCCCGTAGGGGCGCATTGAAGTAACTAGATACCCTTTGCCTCAAAACGGTAAAACCCTAAAGAGAGCGTCCACACGCGATATGAGTCCGTCGGAGGGGGGGGGGGAGCGAACGCCCCCTGACTATATGGAAGCTCTGACCTGTTTGAACAAGTGACTTCCATCCAAATTCACTCCACTTTACTTTTTCAACAGGATGTAATGAAATGTCGTTGAACCGATAAGTAAAGATATCATTAATTTGTGTATCTCTTAACATATTTTTAGATTGTCACTTAAAAGTCTTTGGAAATGAAAGCAAAACAGCTGTTTTAATCAGCAATAATAGACTAATATCCCCTGATAAAAAATTCGTTGAAATTATTGAAATATCTTTAATCTTTTTTTAGAAAGACATAATCAAATATTGACCATTTCTTTAACTCAACATATGCAAAAATATGATGTGGAGTATTGCACAGGGTCTGAATTTGTTATTAATTCTTTGAAACCTATCTGTTAATACTTACAAGCTAGATGCTAGTTTGGTGTTTAATGTAGATATTTTCAACGTAGTCAATAGCTTCTTCTAAAATATACCCCTCGGGACATTGTAACATTACAACTGTCCTTGGAATGAGGGTTAAAACAACAAAGGATAACATCTGACATGTACCCTATTAAAAATATCTTTAATTTTCCAAAATGTCATAGACTTTGAATGGCAATATCGAATGTTTTTAACTCTCTTAATGTTTTTTTATATCAAACAGGTAGGTTTGACATTTACATGTCCACCGACCTTTAACAAGGCTTATTTGATGTAAATACACCCTCCCTCTAAAAGGCATGATTTCAAGAACTATGACGGCAACCATTTTAGTCAGTAGCTGGATTATCGTAGATATTTTTGTTTTGGTCAAAGTATTACCCAGTCCACCCTCGAGGGTTAATATCTTGTTCTTCATATGAGCCATTTCAAGAGCTCTCCAGATCTCCGCATCGTTGCTTTTAGACTCCATATCAAGACATTGTCTGCAGAGAGAAAATTTTTTAGTCGTTAAAATTTTAAAACCAAATATGATAATCTAAAACAAATAGAATTTAATACGGAATTGGCTTTGTGTATCGATTTAACAAGATGTTACATCCACATTGAACTTCAACTGTACTAAAAAACAAAGTTCGGCATATTTTAATTATAACTATTTCTGGTGACTTGACGTGTGACGTGTCGAAACAAAGAAGTATCAATGAAAACTTATTATAAGAGTCTAGTTACTACATGGGATTATTTAGCACAAATAAAATTTTTATAGAATGCATAATCGTTTTCAAAAATAACATACCGCTATGCCCATCCTTATTAAATGGAATGAAACTTTCAACTTCAAAAGCAACTTTTTACCTAATTATTTTAACAAGGAAAGCATTTGCGTTGGAATGTCACAGTTAAGAAATACGCTACAGCAGTTGACGAAAGGTTAGATAAGGCCATATTGAGTCTACGGTAATGCCAAAAGTTACCTGACTGTCCCACTGAAGAGTGTTGAATCTTGCGGTATGATTGATACACGTTGTCGTAGTGTTGTTAAAGGCACAGTTGCAATATCCACTCCATCTATCAATATCCTGCCTGTTAAATTAGTGTATAAGGAAGTCAGGTGTAGCTTATCTTGACTAAGTTGCTGTTAAAGAGCTTTCCAGGAGGTAGTCAAAGAGCATAATATTTCTAAGAAAGCCAACGATTCTAAAAGTTTCTTTACAAAGAGACTACCATGATTTTATTTATAGGATGAGCGATACTATTCTTGACATATGCAAAGTAATCACAGTTCATATAACCACTTAAGACCCTTTTCCGTTCAGGTTTAGCACTTAAAACAGTTGCTATTGTAACCAAGCTTAGTGAAAGCTTACAGAATGTTGCTCCATCTGGCAGTGGTGTTTACAAACCAAGTTTCAAAAACAACCATAAGAGGTTGCAAGTTTTGTTTGTGACATTCGAACAGATGCATAGTCACATTTATTTTACCAACGATTCAGTTAGTAATTTGTGTTTTATAAGTGTATTTTAAACCATATGCACACCTTTTGTGTTCCCTAAAGCAATATCTCCTACAAATTCCCAAATTCGTCTTTACAACACATGACCGACAAAGAAATCATGAATTCGACATGGCTGTATTCAAGTTCGTTTTGGCCTATTTGATGATGAGGATGTTCGTGGGTATAATGATTATATTATTATAAATTGAGATGGAATAGTGTCAGTTGAAGTAGGCGATCCATTAACGAAAGCCCCAGGAATTTTTTAACTAAATCCGCAAAATTAGCTAACGATGAATTAAAAGTAATCATCCCTACTGTAAAGAAAACCCACCTTTATAAACCGGAAGCAGTCG
Organism: Holothuria leucospilota; assembly: GCA_029531755.1. Classification (NCBI taxonomy): domain Eukaryota; kingdom Metazoa; phylum Echinodermata; class Holothuroidea; order Aspidochirotida; family Holothuriidae; genus Holothuria; species Holothuria leucospilota. The sequence continues at coordinate 53,671,284 of CM055962.1, read as the reverse complement.
TAGCATACACAGTGTCAGCGTAGACTTTCCACTTCCTGTTCTTCCGCATATGCCAACCTTAAAAGTATTCGAAAATCATTATATTCTTAATTTATGCCAGGAAAGGATCAGTTAGACTCACTGTACCAATACAACAATACAAGGTTCTTTCTGGGCCGTCTAACTGTCTAAAGCGATTTCGGCCTTAGGAGTAGAGCCTCAGCACATCCTGACTCAGAAATATGGAGGTGCAAAATCTGAACAACGGGATCTGTTTCTTCATATAAGCTAGCTCACTACGCTTACTAGGTTACGCTCGAAGATACATTGAAAATGGTGGTATGCGTTGCCTTTTAGTAGCTGTTAAAGAGGGACAAATATTCAAAACAGAATTCAAAAATATTCGCAACTAATGTTGCTTAGTGACAAATATTAAAAAATAGAACCGAAAAATATCTACAACTGTTTTTGTGCATGTGTTTCAAAATAAATTAACCGCAAACAAATAATTTTTAAACTTTTTCTCCCTCTCGTCAAGTATGCACTATCAACAAAATAAAAGGCTACCTTTTTTAACGTGAGTTAAAGAAATCAGTCTCCTCCACTGAGAATGTGTCTAAGTTCAAGTTGTAATTCTACAGAGTAACAACGACCTGATTCCTAGAACAGGCTCTATTACAACCTTGAACACTTCTTTTTCATTTATTTTTACGACATTAATAAAATATAAACTACTACAAAATGTACAACCTGGAAAAGCAGAATGTTTGTATTTTGGTGGCCACCTTTACAAAAAGTGAACAAACAAAACAGAGGCAAAGAACAATAAAACAGACTTAGCAACAAACAGCTTCCTCCTTACCCACCACACGCAGCAACCATAAGAGAGTAAAAAAATAGGTTCAAATTAACACCTTGACATGAATACTAAGGAGATAAATAAAATGTAAATTTCTTGGTAAATAAGGTAAGTGAGGATATGCTCCTAAGCTGAGGATCGAGGTTTTTTCAAAGTTGAATGCCAGAAGTAACAAAGGTCTTTTTATTAGTAGAAGAATTAACTCGTTATTAATGATAATTTTCAGAATGCCTAGTGTAGTAGTTGTGGACCGTTTCACTAAGTATGAAAGCGATTCTGAAACAAAGAAGGCAATAACTTACGACTTATCTTAAAAATAAATATTCCTACCTGGTGCTTTTAAATTTCGAAAATATTCGAAATATTTAATTCTTTGAAGAGAGTGGTGTTAGCGCTATATAGTGAGAGGAGGTAATGAAGCGAATGGTTATTCACTCAACTTTATTATTTTAAATATTTGATTTGTCTCCCATGGAAAAGTTCCAACTTACGTGTTGACCTCCTTGTACTGAGAAACTGACATCTCTAAGAACCGGGTCGAGATGATCTGCGTACCTGACGGTAATATCTTCAAATGAAATATCTCCCTCACTCAACCAAAAGAAGGAAGGTTGTATTCCTGTTACAAGAGACAAACAAGAAAAGTGTATCGCTACGGTTCTATTCTAATTCAGACTTACTGTTGATTGTTTTTGGCGGGAGGAAAATGTTTTGTGTTTAATGTTTTGACTACGATCGTATTACTCAACTTTTATAACAACACGAATCTGGTGTTTGTTATATGGAATCCTGGTAACAGTTAGCCGACTAGAGCCTGCAAGCTACAGTTTGGTGTTACTGGGAATTGTATTTGTAATATGAACGTTACATCCTTTTTATTGCTTATTTATTGATTTTTGATACCAAACATTTAAGAGGCCAGTAGACAGTAGGGAAAAATAACACAAACCGGATGGGTTTTACCTCTATACTTGGAAGTTATCAAGTTTATTAACAAAAAAAAAAAAAAAAAAAACGCTGACAAAATACAGAGCTATTTACTAAGTTCGTTTCCTTACTTCCCATTGTATATAAAGAACACAGTATCCTCGTACATGCCATACTGTAAACAATGCAAGTGTTTGCGCAGGGCAAATTTGTGGTTACATTGTTAGGATTCTTATTTGTTTGATCTAGTATTGTTTCCTTATCAAGGAGGCCATTCACTGAGATTCTAAAAACCTGTCAGGTTTTAAAGTCAACGTTAACGTTGATATTGTTCCTGGTGTTTATGATTCCTTGACGCTACGAAGTAACCAAGGAAATTACAATGTACAGTTACTGTACGGTTTACTTTTAATTTAGCACGAACCATCGTAATTCTCGGTCTCGATCTCCGAATAAAATTTTTGTCGTTCGACAGCATTCATTCCGATTTCCAGCTGAGCGAAAGCTTGCATCCATTTCTGAAGGACGTTTGGCATCTGAATATAATAAGTTGAAACAAACAGGAACAAGCGAATGATTAGAAAATTGTGTATTACAGTTCTGAATAATAGTACAGCCGAATGAACCTGGAATTAAGGTTCAGTCTTGAAAGGCTAAATAATGTGGTTATTGCCCTAAATAAACCATTTCAGTCTGCTGACATGGTAGGAATATTTATTAAAAATGGCCGTCAGTACTGTTATGATTAATAAAGAAGAAATATTGAAAATGTTTTCCATACAAATAGTTTGTTCATATTTTATTATGAATATTCAGTTAAACGTTTTTGTCCTAACTTTTCTGTTGGGGTCCAGATAAACCAAGATGACCGAAAAACAAAGAGACCGCTAACATGATAAAATAAAAAAAAAGAAACTATTCATTAAAAGTATTTTAAATTTACATGATTACTCTTAATACTTGCTTAAATCTTATGATAAATATTCAGAATTTATTTGTATGACCTTTTCTCTCAAGATCCACATTAATCAAGATGGATGAAAAACAAAATTAGCCAAACAAGTTATGACAATAATGTATTAAAATAATTAGGGAAATAATCATCAACATATTTCTACACAGTTTGCTCTTAATTTCTATTCATATTTAATGATAAATTGACAAATATATTTCTATGAACTTTTCTCTTGAGATCCAGGTCAACCAATATGGCCGAAAATCAAAAGGTCTCCCCTATTCAAATAAGAAATATTATAAAAGTTAAGAAAATAATTTTTCAAAATCATTTTGACACAATTGCTCTTAAAACAACTCACATTTTATGATAGATATTGAGAACTAATTCGTCTGAACTTTTCTCTCAAAATCCTGGTCAACCAAGATGGCCGCCAGTATAATTATAATATTTTATTTTAATAGTAAAAAATACCCACTAAGATATTTTTATCCTTACTATTTTAACATTTGTTCATATTTTTATAATAAATAATTAAAACTTTTTTTGAACTTTCCTGTCATGATCCAGGTCAACCAAGAAAGCCAAAAACACCAAATCGAAGCGAAAACCAATTAGGCCTAATGCGAAGGTTTTTTCCTCATTATTGCCGGGTATGTCATTACTATATTTTCAGCCATCGCACAAATCTTAATATGTTCGTGTCTGGCCCACTCTTAGAAATGGCATAAGATATGTAATGCAATCTCCTAGAATTTTTAGTAGTAAACGGGTCATTTTTAGTTAGGACCTATGTCTCATCCTTCAGCCCCCTTAATTTTCCACAAAAATTCCACCACAATGTAAATCACTGATACTATCTTCGCGAAAAATCTGTTGAGGAGATGTTGATCGACAAAGTCACCTTACCGAAAGGAGAAAGTAGAGGTTGAGACAATTTTTCGACAACTTTGTTTCTAAAACTCTGATTAGTACTTACGGAAAGAGAAACTGTGATAGCAAGGCCGACCAAGCTAGGCTGCAGCCCAAGGAAGATAGAAGCTAACATTGTAAGTGTGGCTGTAGCTGCAAAAACGCATGCCGCGAGGTAGGCCTGTAAGACAAAAATGTTTTTTAAAATAGGAAACATACTTTATCTGTTAATGAGGATATAAACCTAAAACACTGTGAGTAGTATGCTCTTAAACTTGATTGCCCTAAGAAGGCTTTCCTTAAATCTTAGTTACAAAACATTTTGCATTTAGAGAAGAAAATTCAGGAACAACGTATCTCGTTTTTTATTTATTCGTTTTATTTTTAATGTGTTCTCAAATAAAGTAGATCTCGTCTGAAGCAATAATGGTTTTAGCAGCCAAGGGCAAAGTAAATTTCTGCATTTACGGCGAAGCATTCCCATGATGGTGGTGAAATAGGCCTTTTTGATAGAATATGCCTCCCTTGTCCAGACGGAGCTCCTTAAAACTCCTTTGTCCTTACGATTACTTACTTGGAACGTATGTTGTGCATACACAACCCCTTAAAAATGATTAATTGTGCAATTTCGTGGTGGGGCTGTACTAGTAGAGACGCATCTCGCAAGTGCCCATGTTAATTCGTCCATTTTCACTTCTTTTTAATGCACTAACATTTGCTTCGTGTACCATGTATGTGAAGGGATATATTATCGGATTTTCGGATTACTCGCGGATTATAGGATTAAACGTGGAGGAAGGGTACACGAATCTATCATTACGGCCCTGGGAAATATGATCATGACCTGGTAATCCTTTGTTCAAGGTATCGGCCAGTGGTCCAAACACAGACGGAGATCCTGGGGGAATTGGGGACATATCCCCCATGAAATGGGATATGGATACTGCAACTATATCCCCCAGGAAATCAACTAGGCAGATTCGGAAACCATGTAACAAAGTTAAGGTGGTTATTAAGAAAACTTCTTTGGGGAAATACTTCTGACAGTTGTCATAGTATCACGTTGCAAAGCCTGAGAAAAGGCCATTTTCTGTGATCTTGGGGATATTGTTGGCCAAAATTCGCTCCGTGCCAACTGATGGTGGCGCTCCACCTAGCAGTTTCACTGACTATATCCCCCTCACTTTCAAAGACGGATCTCTGCGCCCATGGATCCAAAGGCAGAAACCGAAGACTATCACAGTTCAACAATGGAGTCCTGACGCAGTAAACAGCTTTCAAACCTCTCTGGAATGCACAGACTGGGACATCTTCACTAAAACCTCTAATGACGGTCGATGTACTTACTGAGACGGTCTGCAGATCCAAAGCAAACTTCAGCAATGTATTAAATTAAAAGGGAGATAACTTCATATATGCGTAAGACTGAGAAGTTTGTTACCGAAAACAATATGAAACAAGTTTCGAACGGTATGCGATTTGAAGAGCGGTTACACAGATAGTAGGGGGAATTTGAACCAGCTCCCTGATAACTCTGTTGACTATGCCAAGGAACTTAACCAATATTTTTTATAGATTTGATTACAATGATTTTTTTATCACAGGCTGAGAGTATACGACAAAGTGTAGAGACTGCCCCTATAGATGCTGTCCCTTTTTATGTGTAACAAGAACAGACGTTTATCGGGAGTTCTCCAGTTTATATGTTTCAAAAGCCGCTGGGCCTGATCAGTTGTCCCCTGTTTTTGAAGTCTTTGTGTTAATCACAGTGTTGTAGTCTAGACTAGCATATCCGAGACCGAGACGGAGACCAGATGGTGTCGAGACCGAGATCGAGACCGAGACGAGGAGAAGAACTTCGAGACCGAGACCGAGACCAACAAGGTCCGAAACCGAGACAGAGACCAAATGTACATATTGTATAGGAAAATGAAACAAACTGTCCAACTTTCTTAATATTTTTTTTACGTGGCAATACTACCTTATGCTCTACAAACGACCTATGTCAAACGTAGTTAACATAACTAATAACTTGAAGTGTTCAGTTTTGATGAACTTGGTGCCTGTTAATGCATCATAGTGAGTTTGTACAACCCACAGAAAAATGAGTCACACTATAGTTCACTAGGCTATTACTTCTGACCAAACATGACCATGGGTATATACTCCCAGTTCACAGAATGTCTTCATTGCACTTGAGGAACATGAGTGTCGAAAGCATGCCTGCAGAGAGGTGCTCGATGTAGGCGCAACGCGCATGATTATGCTACCCCTGCTGAAGATCCTCCCCACGGGTACTGAGGAAACGAGGACTGACAGGACTTTGTAAGCCAGTCTGTACAGGCTCGGCAGCTTTGTCGATATGTCCTACCAGAACTGTTGGGGGTTAGTGTCGCTTTGACACTGACACGCCTCATCGTAGTAATTGACCAGCTGCCTCCTGGTTGTGGTCTCCTATACAGGGGCCTCGCTTCGGTTCCTGTGACGGGTGTATTTGGCCATAAGTCTCGGAACCTTGGATGGGACATCCTCATCCTCCTCACTCGACCCTCCATGTCCAGTAACAGCTTAATCTTTATTCATGTAGTATCATGTCTCATCATGATGGCCAAATGTTTTGCATTTGCAGCCTTTTCTAAGAAAGAATTCTGGTCGAAAACTTAAGATATTTATATCTGGAACTGGTAGTTCATTCTTTTTTATCGATAGACAAATGATCATAAGTAGCCAGATTTAGTAACATACGGTTATGAAAAGGCCAACAGGCAATCCCGAAGAGCTAGAAATGGATAACACTGAATAAACACCGAGAAGGGATTCAAGACACACACACACACACGTGCACACACAGTGAGCACGCAATGCAGTGCAGTATCAGACTGCTACTGTTCTGATTATAGTATGGAGTTAATACTCCCAAGTATTAGCTCCATGACTATACGGAGTAACCTGACCTGTGTGCTAGATCAAAGCACTATTATCCCCATTGACCAAATTAAAGACCCACTCACTAGCTTACAGAAGAAAGTTCAATCCATAATAGATCGATATAGTGTATCGATTTGCTGGATAAATGATTTTTTCTCAATGAATTATTTTTTTCAAAGTAAATGAACTAAAATTATTTTGTAATGCATGAGTTTGTTTTATAAAATATGAAAGACAACAAGTTTTTTACCTGTTTCGAAACGAGAACGGAAAAATTGACGAGACCGCAAGGGTCCGAGACTGAGACCAAGACCAAGTCCACAGGGTGTTGAGACCGAGACCGGGAAAAACCGGTCTCGAGACCGAGACCGGTCTCGAGTACTACAACACTGGCTAATCAACTTTCCAATATGTTTATGTATATTTTTAATCTTTCATTCAGTTTGAGAAAAATTCCCCGACATTTGGAAACGTTCCTGTATTATCCCGGTCACCAAGAACCCCACCATCACTTGCATCAGTGACCTTAGATCTATTGCCTTTACCTTTGTCGTAATGAAGACATGTGAACGTATTTTTAAAGCGACTCAAGTCAATAGTGGATGCACATTAGATCCACTTCAATTTGCTTATCAGGCTAAGAGAAATACTTAAAATGTTATCTTGCATTGTTTGGAGAAGATATATTTCCATCTTGAACTTACCAACTTAGGCCACTCTCACTCTGAAAGAGCTATGTTCTAAGATTTTTCCTCTGCACTCAACAAAATTCAGCCGCATGTTTTGGCTAGGAAGCTGTCTTATATATTCACTTTAATTGGTTGTCCTATTTTCATCATTTAATTTTTAATGTTTTATTTTTTTATTGTTATTTCATGTTTATCTCTGCAGTCCTGTAATTCTTCTATGTATCATTTTTATTGTTTATTCATTTTCATCTGCATGTCTATACTTCTGTGCTTGCGAGTGTGCAATTACCCTTCGTGGGATATAATAGAGTTTAGTTGAACTTGAACTTGGGTTTGAATTTTTCACATACGCGATATACTTTCCAAGTCCCCGATCTTTACTTATTCGAGACAACCTGGGACAAACAGAGAAAATTGCCATAGTAATTGAAATTATTTGTCCGAAAAATTGTCTTTGCCGCAAATCCAGTCCAGCACTGTAAAAAGAGACGTCTTCATTTTTTAACACATTATGGCGTTTAAGAATTAGAAAACGAAGAACAAAATGGACAAACACAGTAAATGACTGAACGAATATTTTGACATGATAAAGATAATGACGTCAATTAAAGTGCACTCCGCAAACACGTTTATATGTTTAATATATGTTAATGTTTCTTTATTAAAAAACAACTTAATGTTTACAGTAATTATGAAATAAACGCATAAACGTGTTTACGAGATGGCGTTAAAGTGGCGTCAATGTGTTAAAGTTGGCGTTTTAGACGTTTCATTTGCTTATGTATTTTATTGTTTTTTCGGTTACATAAACGTCAAGACGCGTTTATTATCTGTTACAAAAAAAGTGTTAATTATTTTTTACAGTGAGGGGACTGCAGCCCTCCTAGCCTTGCAGGGTGTCCACTTATAAGTTAAAGAGTCAGCCACTCACCAGACGTAGGGTCACCCAACGCACCGCCATTTTGCTGAAGAGGCTGACCGCATAAAAAGTATCTACTTGAGTACGGAATCTTTCTAGGAAATCTTGCCCTTTTCTGTATTCAAAAGCAACGAGGATAGTTGAAATATTCAGATTTTATCCATACAAAATTAGTCTAGACTGTATTTCAAAAGAGGTAATAGTTTGAGTAAGTCGAATCTACTGCTCAATGGAAGACTAAACTTATCTTTGCTGTAAACCCTAACAAAATGCAGGTGACCCTCTATTGAGGAGAAACTAAATATTCTGATCATCTGGATTAAATCAGAAGAGGTAAAAAGAGAGCAAAATGATGATGAAGAAAGGTCTTAGGTGTTCCCAGTGAATAAAATAGATGTCTATACAATACAAAGTCACCAGTCTCTTGAATTCTTGGTCTTTAATTTTTTAAGGCCTTATCATCCAAGGCGATCAAAAAATTATTTCGTATCTTGACTTGGAGCTGTAATGCTGGTACTCAATTAAGAAATTGCTAACAGTTGGGAAATTCTTTTCCACCTGAACCAAGTTTGAATGGTGACTCATTGTTCTGAGAATCACAGAAGCATATCCACCACTTTACTTAAACATATGCTTGAATTCTCCCCGTGCTCAGATCACTGTAACTCTTTACTGTAGATCGGTGGTTGAATGTTCCCGTGTGTTGTAATACTATCCAGGATTGCACCCCCGCACCTACGCGATACTTCCATCGCAGTGCGCATATTTACTCGGATACTCTCTTTTCCTGCACCCTTGTACCACTACATTCCTTTCCCACTGATTTTAAGACACTTGAATAGTTATGAAACTTACCTATATGCTCTTATGCTCTCTAGGCCATTGACAGTTTCGGAGGAGAGAGCCAAAAATGGGGACCTGTTTGTGCTCTCAAGCCGTTTAAGATCCCTGGAATAGGATGCAATAGACGGGGTTAGAAAGACACTACGCTTGAACAACCTTGATGTGACAGAATGAATGGTTGAACATAATCAGTTGAGCCGCAGACTTGGCGGAAGGGGTAATATCCTAATTCATTTTGTGAAATGCTAAAACGTGTGTCATAATTTTCCTAGTAATGGTTTCTGGTAGCCATTGGCACCTTTATTCTACATACAGCATCAGGCGTATGCCATGGCCTGTTTGCCCGAAATTTTTAAAATATTTTCATAGCCACTGCTTTAAGCTTTTGTGGTGTTGTGCAACCATACTGGAGTGTACAAACTCGTAATGTATGAACTTATAATCTCTTAGTGGGTAAAATTGTAAGACAAATGCTGAATACGGCCAATAAGTATATTATGATATATGTACGTACACTATGATTACTTGCAATGGCATCTCTTAATAGGACAATCAATGAGACTGCCAAGAATCCTCAACACTTCACGTCGCAACAACTGTAAGGTTATATAATATTAGTATTAGTTACTAGTCGGTTAATAATCATAGTCATACCAATTACGAACGACCCACTTGACTTAGACTCAATGTAATCTGATTAAGAATGATATCGGTATTTGAGAATGAAATGAAAACAGGTAGGGAGACATGTCTAAGTGAACCAACCTTGCAGGACCAAGATATATTTGTAAAATTCGGTTGAAGAAGTACCCGAGAGGTAGAAAGAATACAAAGATTGGTGGAAGTATGATGATGTTTGTTATTAGTGTCGACATGACAGCTCCGGAAGCGGACAAAAACCCCTCGAGCCATCGAACCATCATCTAAGTAAAAGATCAAAGCATCTCAGTGAAAGACAAAAAGCACATTTGAAAGCGAATATCTATTATATAAGTAGCCATGCTATAGTCATTGTGCTAAAAAGCTGTCTTTTCACACCCCACCATTCTATTGTCTAAAGTAAGTGCATCATGTTACAAACCCAATAGCCAACGACCCTTCAAAGTGCAAAGGGACTGAAATAGACGTCGGTGGAATATGTATGTGTCCTTGTGATGACTACTTTACTTGAACTGTACACCCTAGGTAAACCTAGAAAAAGAAAGGTTGGATATTTAGGGAGGCCAAGTCGTCCTGGTTAATGGCTTTCCTTCCTTTCATATCTGGGAAACATTTTGTTTCCCTTCTACTCACTCATCCTAGAGCAGTGATTCTTAACCGGTGGGTATTTACCTCCTGGGGGTAAATTTGGTATCTCATGTGGGTAATTATTGATAACCGATCCTGTCCAGTATCTTTTTCTTTATTATTCCAGTTCTGTAAGGTTACCGTCCGATACGGAAGCCGAGAACATTGCGATGGTGTGAAATCTGACATGCCAGTTTTCCCACCCCTTTCTTCGGTAAATATGGGAAGGAGAAATCAAGATACGATTTCTACTTACCACTATCAACCGATAATGCGGAGTGGAGAAAACCAAAGTCTATTTTCGAACACCCTGTCCTTAAATGGACGTGCCCGCACATGACACGGATTGGCGCTATATAACTTTGGTTATATTATTACCAACGTTGGATGATCCCACCGTGGTACGGAGAAATCGTCGACGAGCGAGCTAGCTATGTTACTTAAATTGAAAAGAGGATCGATGGACATAGTCCATTTATGGACAGGATGTTCCAAAATAGACACTGTGTAATGATCCTTTCTTGAAGTTCCCCCTCACTAACTTTGGTTTTCTCCACTCCACATTATCGGTGGATAATGGTAAGGAGAAATCGTATCTTGAATTCTCCTTCCCATATTTACCTACGAAAGGGGTGGGAAACTGGGATGTCAGATTTGTTCTCGGCTTCCGTAGTCCGACTATCTGACACTGTGGTGAATGGAAGTACTGAACCATAGTACGATAACGGTACCAGACCCAGTTTAGTATACTCGCATAATTGGGAGATGATGAACTAGAACCCATTTAGGGCCGCTTTATGGAAACATAAAGGACTATTCATGGGAAAACTGTCTCCAAATTAAAGTTAGGGTACTTAAGGAAACAGGTTAGGGTCTGTTTTCCAGGGATATTGGGCATGTTCTTTCAGTGTCACCAATTTATTACCAGGTTATGACCATAAAGCGGTCTTAAAGGTCATTGTCATTGTCCACAGGCGCTCTTTGCTGTGAATGTGAACCATGGATAAACCACTTTTGATATATTTTTAGCGGGGGGGGGGGGGGAGATACATAGGGGGCTGATTGGAAAGGGGAAATGGGGCAGGGTGGCTGATTGGAAAGGGGAGAATGGGACGAAAAAGGTTCAGAACCTCTGTCCTAGAGTGATGTAGTAATTTAACACGACTGGACAAACACAAAAGCTTGGAAGCTGTTCAAATGCTGCCTTAACATATTCTTTCTACAGCTCAGTGAAAAAAACCTCGAAGAAGGTAACGCACATTGCACTGCTTTTGTTTCCTGAAATGATTGCCTCCAGAACATCCGACCTTTTATAATGAATCCTTATAGAGGGATTTTATGTGACGTCACGCGTGTGGGATTCCCAGACACTGAAAGGCAAAACACACACGCAGAAAGCGTATTTACAACACACGCGCACGGCATAACCATAGATACTACTGTGACACAATTGATGCGTGCCCGTTAAAACCAAAGAGACGCGCGATCTTGCCCTTTAAAACCAAAGAGACGGGCGATCACGTGACGTCCGTGAAACTCCTCTATTGGAAGTGATGTTTAAGATGAGTCTAACTTACGTCATCAAGCTGCATTGTATCCGAAGATAACCTGTTTAATATTCTTCCGACTGGGGTTACATCAAAAAACCTAGAAAGAAATATGTGTCAGTCTGAATAGTATATGATAAACAAATGAGTAAAAACTTTTTTGCCCTCTCAGTTTAGTATAATGCATCGCATATCTCTAGTTTCTTTAAAAAAAATTTATTGTCTTCCAACTGCTTAACGTCAAGCTAAGAATCATTTCATTTGAAGATTATGAAATTTGACGACATTATCATATTGACGCATCAGTTTAGTCATGTAAAGTACATATGTGCACCTAATTACAAAAGTTACTCAACTGCACGAACATCGGCATGTATGTTAATGTTATATAGTACTTGTTGATTCTGAGTAAAGAATAAGAGTTGACTAATCATAGATGAACGAGCCTTCTCAAAATTGTGCACCGATTTAGTTAGGGAGCTAGCCCCTAATCATTTACACTATTGGGAACGAAAAGATTTGGTTGTTTCATTATATCAAAGACACAGTGGGGACAAATGAAACCCATTACTTAAGTGCAACATTCGGTGCCATAAGGCCTGAAGGCCATTTGGGGTCATAAATGTCCCCCAAAGTGACCTTCATTTACACTTTTGAGAACAAAGGTGACTTACCTACATAGTGAGATTATTTAAACCTCTAGTTTGAAATATGTAGTTTCTTGGGCATTCGCTGCTTAAAAAAAGCCGTATATGGGGTACATATTGTGTCCCCATTACATCTTTGAGAACCCCTAGTTCTCTCTTAGTGACATAATGAAACCACTTAACCTTTCGTTCCCAATAGTGTAAATGATATGAATGGTGCTAGCTCCTTTACTTATTCACTATTCATCTTATAATCCAACAAGTGTACCAAGCGTTGTGAATGGGCATAACGCAGTCAATTGGAGCAACTTCTTGTTCCAATTTGGAAGGTGAGGCAAAATGCTACGAGCATTGTGTGCTATGAGCGTTGTGTGATTTGATATGGCTTGGTCACGACAAAAATGTTGCATGAATATCAGCGCAAACAAATAATACAGTTGAGGTGCTTCCTTTGTTACGAAAGCCTATTAGTGCCATCTATATAAATATTTCTAATCTGTAATTACAGATTGTTAATCTGTACTTACAGATTATTAATCTGTAATAATAGATTATTAATCTGTAATAACAGATTAGTAATCTGTTCATACCGATTAAAAATATTTAGATGGCACTTATAGACTTTCGTACTTTGTCATATATTAAGTCTTTTTTTTTTCACTGGACTTTAATTTTTCTTTGCTGGGTGATTGAAACCTTACTTTAAATCGGGATACATAACTGTATAGAAAATAAAAACGTAATGAGTGAACCCTGGAGCACTTCATTCTAGCAAAACTAAAATAACGCAATAGTGTATTGACAAATTGTCTAAAGATACTCCGCTTGAAAGCAAGTGCCATTAAGAGACCATCTGATTCTTTATCAGGACTAGCACTTTGAACACTTTTAGTACAGGTTGGGAGTTTTCCCCTTTTGGGAGAATCTAACTTTTCCCAGAGAGGAAAAGTTGGTCATGAGCGCCGCCAATTTGGTTATTTTTACTCACACTCCCATGCGTCTTGTGTGTACATTCATTCAGTGGAGAATGGTTTTGGAACCTACTTGCAAAGTTAATCAGTCTAATGAAAAGAAATTGAATGGACATTAGGTTTGTGTGATGTTATAGCCACAGAAAAGGAATGTCCTATTTGTTCGTTCACTACGCCGTTTACGAGAAAAACGCAGGTTCTAGGAGCCTGTGTTATTCGTTCTTGCTAAACCCTGGCCGTGTTTACTGTAAATGCATAGGTATCCCCCCATTCGGGAGAATTTTGTGTTCCTCCCGAGGGGGCTCTTTATTAATGTTATTGATTGATTGAGGATATCCAGAACTGTACTATGTGTCGATTTACATCTTAAAATGTAATAACCATAAACCAAGCAAAATAAGATTACCTTATTGGTAGCTGTATTATGTTTTTCACTACTCTTTGGTGCACTTTCCTAGCGGCAGAAAATACTGTGTAGACGATTGAACCTGTGGCCAGTCCTGAAGCAGCTATACCAGATAATGACAAAGTGGTGAATCCAACGACGTAAAACACCGTTGCACTCTGAAATAGAAAAGGCAGACTATGTAAATACCTTTGGATTTGCAGATTATCTCAAGAAAATTGGTTCTCTTTAAAGCTTAAGTCAGATGCGACATGCGTACGGGATATTTTATAGGGAGCTTAGCCGTCTTCACCTGAGAAACCTTAGGGGACCTAGAAAATTATCCGTTTTTCATTATTCTGCCTAAGAAATTCGTTTCGCCATAAGTCCATGGTGCTGCACCTCCTTATCACCCACGACTCCTGCATCTTTGATTAAGAAAATAGGTTAGAAGGTACACTCGATTAATCATTACTTTTACAAACCGAGAATAAAGGAACAGACAATCTTGTGTATATAATATCTGTAAAACTGAAAAAAATATCTGAGCAACTTTGAAAAATCAGTACATCATATTGAGTGATACCAAAGAGTAGCACTATCCTGATAAAAGTTGCAGGTTTCTTCTGAAAAGAGGGATGTTTACCTAGGCGAATGACTGACATACATTGAGTGCCTAGTCTTTTAAGTGAAGTGAATGGACAAAATAGGAAACCCAAAGCATAATTGAAATGCAGTTGCAAAAAATACCTTCTGATGACAACTTGAATATTTATTGACTGAGTATGCGCATAATATATCATAACTGAAAAAACACTCGAAAGCTTGGGTAACATGCATTGTACAAACGATTAAGAAACAATTTGGGCAATATCGTACGTTGTTCTTGCAAATATGGCCGTCTTTATCAAAAAAGCCAATAAACTAACCTGCTAAATCATTGTAAAACAGACAGGCGACGCGTAATACTTAACAGTCTGTTGAGGAAAGTATTTTACTCACGAACTGCCATAAAGGCTTTTGTTTAGCGTGCACAATGTAACTGAAAAGCGAGAACTCGAAGGCGGACTTGGATAGTTTTAAAACTAGTGACAAAAAACCTACCGTATCAGTGCTGCTAGCTTCGGACCAAGCGGAGAGCCAGAACTGAGAAGAGAGTGTTAAGGCAATGTTTATTACTTGTGTTCCAGCCACTAGTAAAACGTAACTACAGCTACACAACACCAGGAAGTACCAGTATACCGACCAAGAAACACTTCCACGGTTACGCTCTTCTGGTTGAATCAATCTTGCTTTTTCTGAATCTGTTTATAAATCGAACAAGTAGAAGCATAATTTCCTTTAAAAAGAGGTGAGAATGGTAAAAGAATTTTAAAATCAAATATCGCAGAGATTTATACTCTTGAGCGAAATAATAAGACCGATTACGAGTCGTATCTCAATATTACATGACGATTGTTTTATTAAAGGAGCTGAGTAGTAGCGTACTTACAAAATAAATACATCATACCAAACTAGATGATTACTCTCTGTGCGGGGCTAATTTTAAAAATATTAATCCTAGTGCGTTTTATGTTCTCATTTAAAATAATCTTGCAAAGTAATTTTGCAATAACGTTCCTATACTATTTCTTGGGTTATTTGATTTTACACTTGCAAGATATTTTACAATTTGGTTTTTGAATTTCTAGTTCGTTACCTTTTCTTCTGGCACCCGCAATTTTGAATCGTTTCCACTTGTATCGGATCTGATCGATGCATCTACCCAGGCATGTAGTACACACAACTCACAACGTACGTACGTATGTAGTATATTAGCGTTACTAGTGGCAAGACACTATTTCGCGCATCATCTGCAGGAGGTTCGTGAACAACACTGTGAATTTTGCAGGTATTGAAACTGTTTTTTTTCGATCAATGAGTTTGTTTTTCGTGGCAGACCTAGGCCCTAACGCTAGCCTAAGTTAGGCTAACGTTAGTACTGTTAATGACAGTAACGAGTGTACTGTTAGACCAGACACACTGCATGCATGCATGCATGCATGGCTTTGATAAATATCGTTATCGGATCGAATCGATAAACCAAGAAGCATAACCGGATGTGACATAACGAAGTCGGCGGGTCCGAGAATTTATTCTACTTAGGCGGCCACTCAGCTCCTTTAATTTACACTAGTAGCTTCTGAAAAGTGGACGGGAGGTGGAAAGAGGGGGTGACCCTTGGCAGAAATTTTGCAAACGCGAAAAACTAGGGACCTGAGGATTGGATTTTAGATGCTTTGTGGTGTGATCCTAGGTGACTTTCCACTTTCCTGCTTAGTGGGGATACAAGACAAACGATTAAATTGCCTTCAGTTTCAGATAATTATAGATAGCAATGGTTGTTTTCACAATTTTCGTGCTCAATCTATTACATCAGCCAGTAAAAGCTGTACAATCGAGCATATGGAAACCATGTTTCGATTAGGGTTCTGGAAAAGTGTGGAAGGGTACAAACAATATGAGGTCTCCCACTTTAAGAAATTGGGGACATTTCCATCGTTCCACATCCGTTGGCGTCCATGATTTGCATGCATATTTACAACGTGCATTGTTTAGAAAGTACCTCACCTAACACAACAAGTTTCGTAACCCTCAAAGTTGGCGTTTTCCTATGCAAATTTCTTTCCAATTGCTAAAATTGTGAGCATAGAGCTTCAGATGGATGTCAATAACTAACGTCAAAGGCCACCCCCAGTCGTTTGAGTTCAGGTTAAGTGGGTAAAGCCAAGCAACAACATAGTTAAGGGCATTTGTGCAATATTAAATTTTTATTTGGTTAAAGCTTTCCAATTACGTCCAATCTTCAGCTTCCTACAGTTTAAATACTACTCATTTAGTTATGACCATGTCTTTACCGTAGAGTAGTCTATATATGTACTGGACAAAGTTTTTTTTAGTGGTATGTGCCATAATTATGTTTTATTGCACTGATTTTTGGTGTGAGTTGCAATATCAGATATCTTTCTTTTAACAGTATTATACATTACACGAAAATGTGTAGGTTTTGCCCCCCTCGGGCGCATCTCAAGTAGTCTATGTATTACGCTTACTACAAAGTATGACCTGTATGTCTGGACCACTTCCACAACTGTGCTCCTGCAATTGTTCTGGATTGTATTCAATGTTATTGCTGGCGACTTGAGAAATTTCAGGAAATTCTTCAAAGAGATTTATGGGAAGAAAAGTAATAGGCATGTATAAAAACGCATTTTTAGTAAACAAAAACTAAACTTCAAGGTTATACCCGCAGGGGATAAAGCAACGCACTCTCATGAAAACAGAGTACTTTAAGAGGGTTCAATCTACCTTTCTCATTTTCATTCCCTTTTGCAAGTCTTTGATTATTTTTGCGTTGAAATTTTCCTTTACATTTGTTCTTGGTAACTGAGTCATTCATCACCCCCTCCGTAAACTTTCTTTTGGAGACATTTTTGGAACCATTCGAACGTCTGCAATCGTCTGTGAAATCTCTGTTTTGCGCTGTGTTCTTCAAGGTGATGAGGATATTAGGTTCCAATGCAATCAACTCCTCTGGAGTTCCGCAAAACTTAACTTCACCCTTTTCCATTAAGATAACCTGCGAGAATAAATGTGTATACTAAATTTTAACCTCAGTTAACACAGCTAGACTAGGCAGTGCAGTGTAATGTAACTTGTCACAACATGAAAGCAGTAGAACAGAAACTAAGAAAGATAACTTCTATTGCTGTCTTCTGTTTGAAATAAGGGATGTAACGTTCATGTATATCAGTGGCGTAGCTAGAAATTCATAACTGGGAGCCAGAGCACATTTTGGGGGACCAAACTGTGCACGCGTAGCGTGCACCGCGAGAGCGAAACGCGGCGCCCAAAATAGGTGGGGTCCAGGAGCAAAGCCCCCGGAAGCTCCTGGATTTTAGTATTTCAGAAGCCTTAGGAAAACTGTTTCTAACGCAAATTTTTCAGTGTATTTTTGAGTTTAAGTATATTTAGAAGAGCTAGTCTGAGCACAAAGTTAGTATTAACAATTACTGAAGTGCATCCCTGGATTAAAGTTTTGCAAGAGCTGTGATGTGTTTGAAATGTAAGAAAGGCAGGGGCAAAGTTTTATAGTTTCCGAGGCGACCAGAAATTGGCTTGCTTAATTGATAATCAACTCTAAATGGTTCTTTTCAAAGAATATACAAAGAGTACAGATATTCCACTTACGAGCAGCCGTGACTAACCCGTGACTAGGTTTTGTTAGCTCGTGCTTTCGTCTAGAATTGTCAGCCCTACATAATGGCTCAGCTTATAATATACAGAGAAGTATATTTCTGGTTGTGAAAAATACTCCTGGCGACGCATAAACCTGATAAAGGTTGGAAACAGAAACCTGTTATAGCCTAAGAGTTTACTAACCTGTTTAGATCGGGAGTTTGACAATTCGAAATGCGTGAGAATTTAGAAAGATAGAAATTTAAATGATGGGCCTAATCCGTCAGTGATATTGAGACATTTTAACAAATAACATTCAATTTTTTTGAGGGGGGGGGGAGGGGATCGCCGAAGTTTGGGGCCCTTGGCCCCCGAGGCCCCTCCGTGGCTACGCCACTGATGTATATCAATGAAAAGAATGTAAGAGATTAATTCGTCCTATGTAACATTTGAAGGTCAATTTTCCCTCTTTAACTTCCTTCTCTTACAGGTTAGTTTTAGTTTTCCTTCTTGTAATGTTAAAAACTCGATACTTGTAGACCGGGAGAATGTATGGCCACGACCACAACCTTAAATGGAAATTGCTTATCGTTACTAAAGCGCAGACTTTGAACAACTTTGCTGTTTTGGAATTTTCCTACTAAAATGTCATTCAATGTCCTCAACCGGACACTCAGATTTTGTATTCAAAGCTCGTTGTTAGGTTAATTTTAACGCAATTGTACAACTTCATGCCTTTAACTTTTAGAGATTGATGCCTATTGTGTGCGTGTTGTCGCACGAGGTTAAAAAATCCTATATCCGCAGACAGAAAAACATGTACTGAATTCAGTGGATTAATTCTCATAATGTTAACTTCTTCTGGTCGCAATTACACAGTTTTTCGCCTCGAAACATGAGAAAATCCTCGAAAGACCGCTCTGAGCAGAGCAGTGTAGAACAGGCAGGGTATATATGTCAGTCTGACAGTCGGAGCTGTGGCCGGTGCTGTGGCCGAGTTGATAAAGGCGGTGGCATTTGAAGCGATGAAACTTGGTAACCGGGAGGTTCGGGGTTCGATCCCAGGCCAGGTCAACGTAAGGTGGGTTTTGCATCGAAGAGCAATCTTTTCCCATCTGAAATGGCTTTTCAAATTCAAAACAAACCAAATTTGATTTAAATTGTTGAGTTGGTTAGCCGACGGGAAGTTGTAACTTATAAGCCATTTGAAAGGTTTCCACATTTGTGGTCACTTAGCGTCGTAAACCAACTGCCCTTCAAGGCCTCAAAGAGTCTCCTGTTGTGGCAGAGCACTTTGATTTGCAAATAGCTTCAAAGAGTCTTTATTCTTGCAAATAGCTTCAACAGAACATATTTCATGCTGTTTTCTACCATGCTACTTTGACAGTAAGATAACCGTTAAAACATACCTGATCGGCTTCTTTAAGGTACTGTATCTGGTGCGTCACAAGAATCACAGTTTTCTTTTCCTTTCGCAAACCATCAATTATTCCATTCTCAAAAACATGTTTTCCGACGTGGACATCAAGTGCCGAGAGTGGATCGTCCTTAGTAAAATAGAAAAGGGGCGTTATATTATCTCACAGCACTAAATACGTACCCGACTTTTCTTCAAATAGTCTACTAAATACACTTCCAGACAAGCATATCAGTTACCTAACTTGGGGATTCACTCATTTGACTTTCTACGGGTAGTTAGTCGAAATCTTAACTAATTTCTCCAACACAAACAAACTGTAAGAATAGTTGACGTTGGAAATAGCTTTAGAGGTAGAGTTTTTTGTAGGATTTAAGCTAATCACGGACATAATACAAGCCTGATAGCCCAAAGGCTCAGTGATTCCTGGCCGAAACGAAATGCAAATTATCCATCTTTCACATCCTGCGCTATTGCGTTTAATAGCAAATTTCTACAATTTCGCTGTTTCACCTCCGGCGACCTCATTGACCTCCATCAAAAACTACAGGTATGCTTCCTCTTAATATGATAATTTCAATACTATGTATTAAAAGTATCTACCATTTCTCTCTTGAGATATTGCCTTTACAAGGGTTTTTTCCATCTGGTGACCACACATGACCTTTGACTTCTACAAAAACAATACAGAAACAATAGGTTTCTTCTCTCAATTTGATAAGTCCTTATACCATACAGTAAAAGTGTGTATTAATCCCACCTTAGATATAGCGTTTACAAGCAATTTCCAACAATTTCATAGTTTCAAACCCAGTGACCTCAGATAACCCTTGACCTCTACCAAAACAATAGGGCTCACCTTCTTACTGTAACGCACTTACATGCCAAATATGAAAAGTATTTATAGTTTCTACCTTAAGAGAGTGACTTTATAAGGTTTTTGGTCTCTGAATGCAGGTGACCTCACGAGACTATCACTTCTACCAAAAACGAATAGGGTTTTTTGTCTCCATATGGCAAATCCATATAACAAATGAAAAAAGTGTCCATCATTCCTCCCTTGAAATATAGTGTTTCAAGCAATTTTATCTTCGGTTACCTCAGATAACCTTCGACCTCTACCAGAAACAGTAAGATTCATTTCCTGACTATAACGCATTCACATACCAAGTATGAAAAGTATCCGTTCTTTCCACCTTGAGATATCATGTTTACAATGTTTTTTGGTTTTTGACCTCTGGTGACCTGGCATGACCTCTGACATCCACCAAAAACAATAGAGTTCTTTTTCTAAATATGATATGTCCATATAAAAGTGTAAAGAGTATCCATTATTCTTATCTCGAGTTATCGTGTTTGCAAGCAATTTCCACGGTTTTTGTAATTTTACCTCTGGTGACGTCAACCACCCTTTGATCTCTACCAAAAACTACAGGGTTCATTTTCTGATTATAACGTATACACATGCAGAAACTTATACATGATTTCTACCTTGGGATATCGTGTTTACTAGTTTTTGACCTCTGATGCCCCAATATGACATTTGATGACCGCCATAAACAATGAGGTGCTTTCTCTAAATATGATATATCCATATACCAAGTATAAAAATTATCCGTCATTCCTGTCTTGAGATATCGTGCTTAAAGCCAAGCGTCACAAACACACAATACACGTACACGCGCATACACACACACCATTGTGACTGCATGGATTCCTTTTGCCTCCTTCAAGGAATCAAACATTGTGAATATGGTGAAGTTTTCAGTGACAAGGGAGGTTTTCTTCTTACAAAATAGTAATTTGAATAACTGTATTTTGACCAACGGAAGTTTTTGGGATTTACAAAAAGAGAAACTTGGCAGACGAGTAGGTCTTACAGTCATCAAAGAGAATTGCATTGCAAACAATGGAATAGTTTCTTTTTTTACTAACCAGCAAGACAATGTCTCGTTCAGAGTAGAGCGCCCTCGCAATGCTTACTCTCTGTTGTTGTCCGCCGCTGATATTGATTCCTTTCTCTCCAATTTCTGTTTGATCTCCTGCTGGCAACATCACAATGTCGGGATCCAAACCAGACGCGGCTACAATTTTGTGGTATCTTCAATATTAAGAAAAACAGGAACGCAAAGTGAAGTTATAGTAAAACCCTTTATGCTGGGTCAAGAGCTTCAATAGCATGTTGTATTGACTACGCTAAAAAGCTGTTTTTCATACCCCATCATTTTATTATATAACTGGGGTTCATTAGTTAGAACAACTGTCCAGTTGCAAGGAGACCATTTCATGAAGATACCCTACTTTAGATATCATGTTATAGTTCAAAAAGTTTGTCGTTTATATGGCGCATTCAAATGAGCTTAGAAAGAGGCGGGTTGGTTGTCAGTTTCACGTTCATGTTTACCATAATACTAAAAGTTCAATCGTTGAGAAGAATTATCCCAAGACTTTACAAACAATGAAGTACCTACAGCTTCACCGAGGAATAATTGGCACAGTGGATGATTGCACTTCAGACTAACTAAGTAAAGGGCCCTTAAAGGCAGGGATCTACCAATGGGCGAGACTGATACAACTATCAGAAAAGTATCCCTTGCAAAACTCATTCATATCGAGTAGCATAACGATATGACGTTATAAAGAAATAAACCAAATTAAGCACAACCAGTTGAAAGTGTTTGTGGAGGGAAGTGTTGAGTTTTCTTCTTGAAATACAAAGTCATAGAAACAATAATAGTGTGGAGACCAAGACTGGAAGAAAATTAGTAGATTTAATCTACCATTAGGAGATGGATGGTATAGAATCGGGCTTGCAGAGTACTCATCCCAGGCCGGCCCGAATTGTGGTTAATTGACGGCTAATGCATCCAGGTTTCAAGGCGTTTTCGTTATAATCGAAATCAGTCGCACTTTTTCAGACTGCTTACCTTTGACAGTTCATTTTTCTTCCCAGTATAACGTTATCTTGTAAACTAGCGTTTAAAATCCAGGCCTTTTGGGAAGATAATGCCATCTTTGGTGGTTCCCTGACACAAGAGGAAAGAAGAATAAAGTGAACACTAAATTTTTGAAATACAGAATGGACAGGAAAAACATCAGGCAAACCTTTTAAGTTCAAGTTCAGTGATGGCAGTGAAGAAGACAAGTGTGTTCTTAATATCTTGTTTATATTTGTATCTAATATACTTTCCAACAAATAATTCTTTGACAATTATTCATTTTTAATGTACCAGAGTTATAACTAAAGGTTTTGTATAAATGTCTGCGGATTCAGGAGAAAATGTGTCAAGCTTAATTTGCCAAAAAGAAACGAAATGTTAGTAACTTACTCAGAAAATAGCACTTTCCCCTTGATAGCAGTCATTTCCCCAAGAATGGCACTTAAAAGGGAAGTTTTGCCTGATCCGACTGAACCTACAACCATGGTCAGTTTTCCTGTGGTAGAAATATAAAGATCTTTGAAGTGAAATTCTCAGGGTTTCAAAATATGTTAGCAGATACAATACACTTGAAAGAATTTGTATGTGCTTGAGTGGGCAGACAGATTTGTAATTTGTCGTCTATTTACTAATAACTTTGTTGCAATTCCGTCCTAAGCTTTTCAAGGAGATCAAAAAATGATCATGCAAATCAGAGGTTGTTTATGCAAAAATCAGATACAAACATAAAAGGAAAAATTCACAGGTCAAATAAATGTGTCAAGTGGCTTTATTTAACCAAAGACCTGTGAGTTGTACTGTGCACTTTGAACATTGAAAAACCACAAATTTGTTACGAGAAAACCTGTGCTACCTGCGACATTTGCCTGATTTTTTACTCAAGATTTTCGGACAGGGGAGAGGAGAACGGAAGGCTGCATCCCCGGGCGACCTGGCTTATAGGTCTGTGATGCGGCTTCTTTCGTAATAGCGTTCCAAATAAAACAGATATAAACCTACAAATCTACTATATGAAAGGAATGTAACTTAAAATTATTTGTACTTCTATTTTGGTACCTTTCGGGAAACTTAAATTGATGTCCGACAAAAGTGGCATGTTGTTGTTGCCCCATGTGAAATGGCCATTTACAATCTGGAAAGAGAATCAAATATGATTATCAATTATACATATGCGTATGAGACACGGTTGGTAGGGGGTAACTGTTTCATCGACTAATTTCCGATTAACGATTCAACCCAATTATCCCTGTGCAAATACAACGAAACGTCGCAAATGTCGCTAAATGTCGTATTGGTGTTGAACAACTGGTGCGGGTAACATGGTCGGGATGCCTCACATGCTCTGCAGTTTCTGAAACGGTCCTTTGGGAAGTGATCATGATTTAAATTCCACTAAACCCCCTTAAAAGTGCAACCGTCCTTGTTTTAAAAGCAAAGAGTGCCTAACCTTGAACCCGACTATATTTGTGGTGCAGCAAAGAGTTGCAGGATCCACCAATAGGGGTTGAAACAAGGAAAGAAAGAAAATGGGGGGATATTTGTAGTAGAATTGAAAGTAATGACTGAGTGATGGCTGACTGATTAAATAAATGGGTAATCAGGACATCCGTTCCCGAACAGTTCAGACACATCCTATCCACTCTAAAAATCCAACGGTCAATGACCTAAGCTATTGCAGCCATGGAACAGACAAGTTCCCTACTGCGTTGGGTCCCTTAACATGACGCCAGTGGGGGATAGGGCACGGAAACCTAGCCTTGGAGTGGTTGATTTCAACCTCATGTATTCTTCTCTCAAATTCAGGATAACTCGTCTGGTATGTATATTGTTTCAATGAGTCCCTGCTATAGCTAATATACTTTTTACAAGGCCTAAGGGGGTAGGGGAAAGGGGCTGGAAGCTTCCATTGATTTTTCCAAAAGAAAATAATAAATACCAAGTTTTTCTTGTCTGTAAAACGGTGCCTGGCGGTGTAGGGCGCTTGTATAAATGAAAAGACCTTGATGTGCATTATTTAAAGTACACCAGATATAATATGCTTACATAAGATGTAAAAATTTTGACCTCTGGTAAAATAACCTTGACCTCTACCGAACAGTGTAGGTTCTTTGACTGAATATGGAACATCTACATGTCAGTCACGAAATCATTTAAAGTTATCCATCTTGATATACAGGGCCGTAGCTAGGGTCATATGTTTTGTTGATATATCATGCATATGAGGTCTGGCGGCCTCAAATGATTTTTGACTTTCACCAAGGACACTTAATTTCTTGAACTCGGTGTGAGACATCTACATGGTAAGTGAGAGATTCCTCACAGCTACACTTCTCGAGACATGTTTATGAGGTTATGACAGTTGACTTTCGGCGACATCAAAGACGGTCCCTTGACCTACAAAAACAATAAGGGTCTATAATTTAAGGTAGACATCTACATGCTTAGTATGAAATTTCTCAAGATAACCTTTCTTGAGATAAACTGTTAATGAGATTTTCAGAATTAGATTCGCAGAGACCTAAAATGATCTTTGACCTCCATGAAAATCAAGAAACGTTAGCTGGTTGCTGAGTATCCGCCACCTAAGTGAGAGGTCTATCAAGGTTACCATTCATGACATATGGTGTTTACGAGGTTTTCACCGTTTGACCTCTTGTGAACCCATGGGAACCCTGACCTCCACCAAAAGGAAGAGCATCCTTGGACTTACGACGAGGCTTGCATATGCTTAGTATGGGGTTTCTCACTGTTAACCTTCTTGAGAAATCGCTTTCACATTCATTTTACAAGATTTTCTTAATTTTACCTCTAGTGGCCTTAGATGAAATATAAAGCCAAAAAACAAAACGGTTCTTTGTCTGAATATGAAAAATTAATATGTTAGTTATGTAGAGTATCCTTAATTGTCATCTGGAGATATGTTTTTACAGGGTTTTTGGTTTTTGATCTCTTGTGACCTCAAATGAACCTGACGTCTACCAAAAACAACGCCAGCTTTCCTCCTCTTCATAAGGCAAACTTATGTACCAACTAGGAAAGTTGCTGATCGCTGTTTACAAGCCAAGCGTCACACACGTCACACACGTACACACCGAAGTAAATCACACTCCCACATGGTTGCATAGATTACTTACTCCCTCGTTAAGGTATCAAAAAGTGGGCAATTTTCTTGGGTCATACAGATTTTTCTGGAGGTTAAATAGCTCAGTCCCCTAGAAAAATATCCCCCAAGTCTATGTAAAGACAATTTCAAGCGACAAATAAAGCTTTTCTGAAAAATTCTTTAAATTAGACAAGGGAAAGATAAAGTATTAATAGAGAGCGAGAAATGATTGTATGAAATCCATTGTCCACCTGCAGGAGCTCTAATAAGGTTAAAAGTCAACATCCCCGTTGACGTGTGGAAAAAAAAAATCCCCGAAAGAAGTGACATATAAACTAAACTTTTGAAATCAGGGTGAAGGTATCACCTGAGCGTGCGCTACGTATGCTAAAAGTGATCAATACCAATGTAACTCACTACTTAAGTATAAGATGTTTCAGTAAAAAAACGCCGATATGCAAAATGTCCAAAAGCTTTATACAGTACTTTTCTGTCTTAGCCTAGCTGATGATGTCAACGTCACTGACATCACAATTTTGTCAGAGTAAATTACTTTCTCACCTGACCCAAGTTCAAGTGAAACTTTATTATATCCTCAAAAGGGTAACTGTTCTCTCGCAAGTACAGAAGTACAGATACATGAAATGGGACACAAAATTAAAAGGATAAATTATACGAAGTAAAAGAAGTAAAGAAACTACAAAGATGGACATAAAAATAACAATAAAAAGTAATACATTATAAGTAAATGATAGATCAACCAATTGAAGTGAATGTAAAAGATATGATAAAACTTAGAAGTCTACAGGAGCGCAGCCGGGGGGGGGGGCGAAGGGGACAGCCACTCCTTGAGCATATTTGCAGTATTTTTTAATGTTTATTTTTAAAATATTGCTAGTGTTTCCTGTTTTTATGAGGTAAATAGACCTGGGAAGTGCTATTTCCAGCGATCTGGGAGGCATTTTGGGCCAAAACTGTCTTGCGCTTTGCGCCAACCCATGGTGGCGAGGAACTCTGAGAGTCTGTCGATGGGCTTCGCACCCCTTGACAAAATCCTGGCTACGCCCCTGGAAGTATACTTACTAAAATTATTGCTAAATAATTTAATACATTGTAGAATAAAAGATGACTGTGTCTACTAGTGGAAGCATACGGTAGTCCCATCCCTACCACTGCTGGGATAATTACGCTCTTAAGAGACAAACGCAGGTGGTGTTTGCAATCCTTTAAAGATATTTCACAGCTTTATTTTCAAAACAAGGAGGAGCCCACGACCCGTACGTAGACGACCCAATGGTAGATTACTATACACTCTAAAAGCGCCCGGTTCAGAGTTGAACTGAATCCGTTCAAATGGGCACTGAACCGAAATCTCATCAAATAGTTGACTAAATTTGGCTCATTCCGAACAAGGAATGGTTCGTTTCGAACCGAAACAAGTCAAATATTTGATCCTTTTTCCGTCAAGTGCCCATTTGATCCGTTCTCTGTTCAATTTGAACCGGACGTTTGTTGAGTGTAGAATACAAGTCATGTAGAAATGAATGTTCACTGGAGTTTCTGGTATGTTATATTCATAACTTACCTTTCGTTGAAAGATGGGCTTAGGCTTTAAATTAGTTTCAGTATCTAAACAGAGGGCTATCTGATTTAAGCATTGTGATAAATTTTCCATTCAATTCCTTTTTGTAATTCAAGAGCTATTAGTGCGTGAAATTGGGCTTTTTCCAACCCAAAGTTAACCTGAAGCAAGCACACCTGACATCATAACCTCATATTAATTAACACCAATTGGTTTTTCCTTAACAGTTTTCGAGCAGCTTTCTCCTCCGCAATGTTTTATTTCGTAATGTGAACTCATGAGGTGTCAACATTTTTATCTGCATTCTCAATGGAAAATTCATACCCCATTTTACTCTTACCACTAACAAACAGTGAATTGGTCATCACTGTGGGATGATATCAATACACCTACTTCAAGGTATGTACTATATGTAACGTCTCGGGAACCACAAGCAGGATTTGGATGATTCACCAGAAAGTCTAGCGTTAGTTCCACGGTCACATACCAAAAACTAAATTTGGCTTAAGCCCTTCCTCTATTATCCCTAGTTTCCACATTGTCCAGTAAAATTATGGGTGAACCTAGAACAAATTGCAACAGAAGGTTTTTTGGCTTTTGATGATTATTATGATCCCACTGAATATTATTATATAAAATTATTATCCAAAATCAGACAAAATCCGACATCCAGAAATAGCTTAATTTGCATAAATTCAAAATGGCTGCCATTGACAACTTTAAATGCACCATATGTCAAAAAACGGTTGCCCTTATACCCTCAAAATGAGTGTATAGGAATATGGTATTAAGAATCATGATTAAAGATGTTCTATGACGTACCTACGACCTTATTATGACGTCATAAGACCTATATGAAATTAAAATACCGGTAAGTCAACAGATTAAAGTGACGACCTAACTGAGAAAATTTGTTTTTTTTTGTAATACATTTATTGTGAGTAGTTACTAGAAGCATAATACTTAAGATAATAGCATATTTAGTAGCAGGAAGGGGTACTTTGTACGTTTTGCTGTTATTCTGATGTCATGTTACGTCATCATAATTTAAAGAAAGGATAAACTGACGTTATTGTATTTTAAAGAGGTTCTTTCCAGTAAGCATAACTGTTTGATGATTTTACCGTTAATGTACTGATCATTTTGACATACGCATGACATCACGTCACATTATAACGTCACTATGATCTATAAATATGATGACAATCAGGGGACAAAATCTGAGTCCAGTCGTGGGCAAGTACCGACAAGCACTTTACTACTGCAAGAGAAATATTAAGGATGATCAATGTAGCTTTACACGGGTATAGATGTTTATTTTTGAAGTATTAATTTATGACAAGCTCAACATGCTTAGTATGCAGGGTGGTTACCTAGCCTTATCAAGGAGATAAGTTTCGCTGCATCTATTGCTCAAATATCACGTTTTAAGCATAGAGAGTGTGTTATAATGTCCCATGTTGAACATATTATATCCAGCACAGGGACGTATTCAATATAAGAAATTTAGGTATGTGGGCAACTGATTTGTGAGCACCGGAGGCGTGTTCGGGTGTGTAAGGGCTAGGCAAATGCTGCCCCAGTACAGTGTGAAATCTGGAAGCATTGAATAACCTTAACTTTGTTTTAGACTCTATGATTCATTATTTGCTTTTAAATGGCCTTTAAAATTTGTAAATTTGTAATTTGTAATTTCACTGGTTTTTCACTGGTCATGTAAGGCGATGATAAATGTTTCACAATTTCATCCTACTGTATTTTATCGGGGGTCTGCAAGTGAAGGGAGCTACAAAGGGTAAAGGCTGGAAGCCATACTAGGAGATTTGTGTTCTACAATTAAGGAATATTGAATGTAAAAGTACCTATAAGGAGTAATTTTGTGATAATAATGTATATATATTCCCATATATAAGACATCAAATTTTTAAGTACGAAGGTAGAAGTTTTAACAATAGGCATACTTTTCATTCCTCTGAGGATATGTAACTCATTAGGAATGTAGGTAAAATTACTTTTCCTTCCAAAGTCCCTTCACCAGCATGCAGCAGACTGAGGGCGAAAACCAAACTTCAGCCATGACGGGGTTCTGCTTCCCTAAGGATGTATACGTCCATTGATGGGACACTATGGTTTACCCTGACCATCCTCACTCTGTATCGCCATGCACTTACAGTACCACCCTGAGTCACACAATAAACAATCTCCCTCAATATGCTGATAATTCAGAAATCATTCAAAAATGTAAATTAGGCAGTACAGGGCTTAAAATCTTTGAGCATGAATTCAGTATACGTGGGCGTGCGACCTCAACATCCTTGCCACATGGGACTGTATGAATACCCCACGGGTGCCAGAACGCCGAACATGACGGCTATGGCTCATTCTCGACAGTCAGAGTGCTTATTTGTGGACACAAAAACACCATTGGCAACTTACGCAGGGGTGGAGCCAGAATATGCTCGACATGGGAAAAAGCAACACGAATCTCCGACAAGGTTGTTGATTGGTCCGCTTCGCGCGCCAAAAATTTTGGGTTTTTTCCTAGAAAATTTGAAAATTTGGTTCTTTTATTAAAGGAAATTTTTAAAAGTGGGGTTTTAGTGAAGAAAATTGGGAGACTTGGGGGGTTTTGCAGAATTATTTGCCCTAATTGAGAGCAAAATCAAGTAAATCATTGGTGCGACTGGCCATCGTGAGGGAATATATACTTCATTGTTCATATATATACTCTACTATTCGTAAATTATTACGGTTCCCCGTAAAAACCGTAAAAAGTCCCCAATGGGTACAGAATTAGAACCCCAATGGGGCAGAATGACCCCCAGCCCCCAACTGGCGCTACCCCCGACGAAATGTTTTGAATTATCTTCATTTTGCTGTCACTGTAGGCGTACTTTCACGAAGTTAAAGGAGCTGAGTAGTGGCGTACTTCCAAAAAACATCATACCAAACGAAATGATTACCCTCTGTACGGGTCTAATTTTAAAAATATTAATCCTAATGCGTTTTATATTTTCAATTAAAATAATCTTGCAAAGCAATTCTGCGATAACGTCCCTATACTATTTCTTGGGTTATTTGATTTTACACTTGAAAGATATTTTACAATTTGTTTTTTGAATTTCTAGTTCGTTACTTTTTTTCTGGCACCGGCAATTTTGAATCGCTTCCACTTGTATCGGTTCTGATCGATGCATCTACCCAGGGATGTAGTACAAATTACAAATTACAACCTACGTACGTATGTAGTTTATTAGCGTTACTAGTGGCAAGGCACACGCCTATTTCGCTCATCATCTACAGGAGGTTCAGGAACAACACTGTGGACCTTGCAGGTATTGAAACTGTTTTTTTCATCAATGAGTTTGTTTTTCGTGGCAGACCTAGGCCCTAACGCTAGCCTAAGTTAGGCTAACGTTAGTACTGTTAACGACAGTAGCAAGTGTACTGTTACACCAGACACACCGCATGCATGGCTTTGATAAGTATCGGTATCTGATCGAATCGATAAACCAAGAAGCATAACCGGATGCGACGTAACGAAGTCGGCGGGTCCGAGAATTTATTCTACTTTGGCTGCTACTCAGCTCCTTTAAACCCAATATTTTGCAGCTGGAAACCAAATTGTCATCCACGAATAAATTCATATAAATTGTTCATGACATAGATGAAGTCATTACAACCTCGTGATGTCATAAAGACGTCATATTACATTTTAAATCAAGCTGATTTCTTTTTTCCTCGTACGTCTATCGTCTACTCACAATAAATATATGGAGTATGAAAACATTTTCCTTCAAGTATATGTCGCTATTTTAAATGCGGTGACGTAATATAACGTCGGATTCGCCTTATGGCGTCATAAAAACTTCATGAAGCATTTTTAACCAGGTCATTTGTTTCTCTGGTACCATATTCCTATATGCTCATAATACATTTTGGTGGTATAATGGGAACCTTTTTTGATATATGGGGCTTTAAAGTTGTCAATGGTGGCCATTTTGAATTTATGCAAATTACCCTGTCTTCGGTTGTCAGATTCTTTCTGATTTGGATATAATGTTCAGTTTGGCTGATCTAATAATTCAAAGCCAAAAATACTTCTGTTGTAATTTGGTTCTAGGTTCACCTAATTTTGGCTTAATTTTACCGGACTAAAACTTTATAAAGTCTACGAAATCAAAACTAAAAAAAAAAAAAAAGCAATCTGCTACTTTTCGTGGCCGGGGAACCAAAATAGTACTTAACTACTTCTTTGATATCAGCAGGAAGCATCTACGTACAAAAAGCCAATATGTTTATATACCTGCCAGTAATAAGGAGAAGGGAGTTACCTCTATAGCGTTATCAACGGCAGTGGTTTCCTCTGTCCGAAAAGGAATGAGGGCGGTGGTTTCCTTATCGGCACCAGCAACATTTTGTGAGATTGACATACTGCCTGTTCCACTCTGTAGAAACGATATAACACAACCACGCATCCTTTAGCTTGTATTTTGATTTAAACGACTGATGGGAATCTATCTGTAACCATTACAAATGGTCGTACCAGCCGATGTTTAATACACCATCTCGCTGTAAGCTAAAATGATTTAATGCCGGTATGCAGACTTCAATGAAACACGTACGTTGTGTGTGTTACTTGTCACAAATGTAATGTTACTGTAAATATATGATTGGTAGAAAAGAGACAATGTGTATTTTAATTCAAATCATTTTCACAGTATTTATTTGCTATGGTAAATCATAACCTACTTCATAAACCAAGTTGTTTTCTCAGTGAACGTATATTCCTTCTCAAGTGGAAAGTGTTCTTATTACAATTATATGTATGTTTTGTTGTAGGTACATTGAAAATCCCATCGCAATTTCTTAAGGTTATGCATGATATGATAACCTTTAGAAATAAAAAATTCTTCACTAGTGAACTATTACTTCCCCGAGAATCGTTGTTCCTTGGTGAATCTAAGCATGAACACTTCCTTGCATAATTGTAATTTTGGGAGCTTGGATTTTTTTCATGATTACTTCTTTAAAAAGTACACTTTTCTTCTATAAAGGGTACCCATTCATTACTTCATTCTAACTCTGTAACCTTATAAATGAGTAATAAAGATCTTCCGTATTTCCTCTAAAGTAATACTGGCGCAATACTCTTCACTTTCTGCAGGGCTGCAGTGCAGAACAGTGTTGAACAAAAAATAGGGAGGGTTTCAAACAACTCACTCTTTGCCCAGAGATGTCTTCTTTTAACTTGTTAATGTATGACTCATCTTTTCTCTGTACTGACGGTTTCTTGAAAAAATTATTCATTCTGTTGACACTAACGATGGTATTTGCCAGGCTCTCGAAAAAGAGAGAAAAATTTGTGAGGGGCAGTTGAGTCTGCTGTATGATAACAAGGGCGAAGAAGGCTTTGTCTGGAGTCAACGGTAATCCAGATAAGAAAGAGTACGTCGCAAAGAGCTGAGGACAGAAACACAAATAAATAAGAGAAACGATCCTCCACAGAGTGAACTATACAATATAAAAAACACGTTTCGTAATACTGGAGAGGAAATGTGACCCCAGAGCCAAAGGAGAAATTCCGGAGGAGAGTCGACCAGGGCTGTACACAAGTGGGGACTGGACAGTGGTCACTGGCGAGTAAACCCCATGAAACATTCGCCCAGCTTACTGGCTAAAACCTATGAAACAGTCGCCAGCTCAGCCGAAGTCGACATTAGCCACAGTATCTCTGTTTCTCATGCTGCATCAGCAGTTCATCACAGGGTGCTGAAATAAAATTCACTTTTGACATGACGGCTCATGGAAGATGCAGTGGTTCGACTGAAAGTCTGAAATTATATCGGTATTCACTATTAAGAAGGTTGTAGTGCTGAAAATTGAGTCTCTAACAATTATTTTCAGGGGGAAAAAGTACACAACATTACTCAACATCGGCCTCTGAATCAAATTCAGTGGTCCCACGGACTGACAAAATGGTCGCATTTCTATTATGACCGCCCCTAACTTTCACAGATATGATTTCAATATGCGAGTATGGAAATATGCAATCCAGGAAACTTTATGTACTAACAGACTACGTCGACCAAAGCTTTTGCACCGATACAGACTCTTGGTGAATCTGCTTTCAAATTGTTTTTTTTTTAAATAAAACGATGCCTCTTTTAACCTTTTTAAGTTTGATATATTTACTTCAAACATTAACGTTTCTTCAAAATGAATTCCCTATGACAAGCGATTGTTATAGGAAAACCACGGTTTAACCCGGAAATTGAGTTAGCGCAAAATACTAGTCTAGTACAAACAGCCTCTGTCGTTGGTACATACCATTCTAAGCAGGCATTTGTAATTCTTCATTACCGCAAAGGATGGTCATAAATTATCTATTCGAGACCCTTCGAAACATACCTCCCTCTATTGCAATGGAGCTGGCTACTACAACTGAAAGAATTTAAATGGCATAGAAACATTGTTTCCTCTAATAAGAAGACATTGAGCATTAAGGAAACTTACAAACGCTGATACAATAACTGGCACGGAAAACGTCAGAAGGTCTGCATTAAAGATAAACAAAAATATCAATTCAGGTTTGACAGACGAGGGCAAGTAAATCTTTCTGCACTCAAAGTTCGATATAACTGCTAATACTCGTTGCCGTGAGTTTAACTTTGTATTCGACGTTTCAGATGGGTTGTTTGTAAATTGTTTGGAAGTAACAGTGAGTAAATTGTACTAATTAGCAGGCACGTAGCCACGGGGGGGGGGCACAGGCGGCACGTGCCCCCCAATTTTTTCAATGAAAGGTCTTGCACTGAAGGAGGAAAAATTTATTACGAGACCAGACTTTTTGGAATACAAATGAAAGAAGAAAAAATGGAAATCTCGCACCATTTTGCATCTAGAGTCCTTAACATAGGCAAAAGTTTTCAAAGGGGAGGGGTCTATCCCTCCCCCAGGCCGGCGAAACACCAACATCGATGTGCCCCCAAATTGGTTAGACTAGCTACGGGCCTGCTAATTAGGCCTTTCCCTTGTGCATTTTCACGACTTGAATGTCTTACATTTGAACATGACCATCTTCAAGAAAAGCTGGACGCTAGACATGGATTCATTTCATCGATAAAAGAGACGTTATCAATGTCTGGACAAGTTTTGGGTGAAAGGTGACCTTCCTACAGTCGTTCCAATTAATACGGAAGGGGCCACTTATCCATTCTTTACTCATACGCTGTATTTCATCCACTTTTCTGTCATTCATTGCAGGAGTTTGAAACACACGATGCAACACGCCAGGTAAAAGGTCATACACAGGAAATTATGACATTTCTAAATATTTACATCATGTCTACTGTCTGAAAGGTTTGACACTAAGCTGAGATATTTTTTCTTACCACATAACACCAATCTTCTCCCTTGGAAACATGAAAGAAAAACTCTTAACCATCTTACGGATCGTGTTTTGTTTTCTTCAAAATCTGCACTTCAGCTTAGTAACATGTCATTAACATTATAGTCAGGGATGAGCACTATAAAATGTTTGAGCCATTCCACTTTTTTGGCGTGGCTATTCTTTTGAATTAGTTATGTAACTTTCAAGAGATGGGCTACTAGAGTAGTTTTTTGTGAATTTGTTAGTTAGATGAGGTTTTACGGCTCAGTTTCTGACCAATTGGTTTAAGTCGGGCCGGCCACGGCCTATTTTCCAGTTGTGGCTTCCCCCTGGCTTGTTTTCCCTACTCCATTGCTTATGCTGAGCACCAAGCACAATGGCAGTAGGTTCCAGTTTTAAGTCTTTGGTATGACCCGGCCAGGAGTCGAACCCTAGACCTTCCGGCTGCAAGTCTGATGCTCTAACCACTTGACCATGTAGTCCGTTAGGTTTTTGTGAAAGGGGGGTGGAGGGGGGATGGAGGGGGATGGAGGATCACTGAAGTGAAGAAAAATTTAGTATGTAAAAGTGAAAGTCAATGGCAGTATCTTCAAAAAGGCCGGGGATATTCCCTTATTCTCCCTGGATTTCCACCTATGGATATTTAAGTGCAACGATACAGCTATTGTTTAATGGGAACCACAATCTAGGTTTGACTGCTAAATACAGTACTACAAAATTGGCTACTACATACATCGTTTCAACAAAACAATATCTTGAGAAGAGATGCAGCAAACGAGGCCAATGTAGTAGCGCTTGCAGCTAATGCTAGCTCTTGCACTCTAAACATTCGCGACTAACGTATGCCTTGTTGCTGAGTCTTAATAAAGCAATAATGGCATGTGAAATTTTTCAATACATATAAAACTTGGTTGCATTTCTCTCTTCAATATCATCTGCCTACTTATGCTGATGGTCAATAGATGCAAATTTGGGTATGGATTTAAATATCTGAAAAAATGCTATGGTGAACTTACTTCTGATAACAAACACTGTTTGCATTTTGGACAATTCCTTCAGTTCTTCCTCTCTTATCGTCTGTATAGATGAGTAAAAACTGCTTTCCCATCCAGATAATTTCAAATACTTAATGCCATGAAGCATTTCGCTTGACCTTTTGATTCTGGCGTCTCTCAGTTTCTGAGGATGACAAAAATGGAACAAATTTTGCTATTTGGTAAATAAAAACTCTTCTAAACTTATAGTTATTTCAAAAAAATGAAAACCTTAACATCTGTATTCTTCTCTTGTGCCATATCACACAGTGTGTGCCGTACATTATGTTCTTTTGCCCAAGCAGGCTTTACATTTCACGTTCATTACATTAACATTGCGGCTTAGGCTCTTGATAGACACAAAGTCTTACAGCTTCGGGAAAGCAGTTAGCCTGACGTCAGACTCCTCCCCACAACGCCCCTCCATAAAATGTTAATTTTCAGTTATCATATGCTATTACCATTTACTACGTATGCCCGATTGGTAACTGACAAGGGTATTGTTCTCCTATTGAACATGATGAAGTATAGGTCTGAAATGATAGTGTAACTTGCCCTCTTTGATACAAACTAAAAAATGTTGCCTTCTACAATATGAACTGAAAAATGTCAACTCTAGTTCCACTTTTCAATCAATCAGATAAACTCAGTGTATCTTGAGATGAACTTTAAAATTGTTTGAAGTTTCGTTAAATGTTGGCTAAATTTCCAACTATGTAGTATTATAAATTCTTAAGAATCTGCAACTTTTACCATCATTTTAGATTTGTAAAACGCCGTCAGCTTTCCTAGATAGAACTGAATTGGTATTGAAGCTAGCATGATCACGGGAACAACAACACTGACTGGGCCAAGCTCATAGTAAAGAAGAATCATGGAGACGAGTATCTGAACAGCGAAGAGATAGAAATAGGAAGATGTTACTATCCTAATGTATTCAATCTTTTTCATCACGTATCTGGATATTGAATATTTTTTAAAGACTGGCACGCCGTCATACGATTTATGTTTATGACCCATACTGTTTGACGAGGATATAAAAGAAGCCTTACAACCAAGAAGCACTCAGAGTACTGCTTCTTGGCCCCCCCCCCCCCACCACCACCACCATAAACAGAGACCTATCAAAAGTCTTGGTCGTTTCCTTCAAATTCCTTGCAGTTTGAACGTTTGAAATATTTAGTTGTAGAATGGTAATGCATTCACTTTAACCAAAAGAAGGATTACGCAAAAACTTAGTTTTGGTACAGTGTGTTAAAGAAGAACTTCAATAAAGCATTCCGCTTTAATTTTCACTCGTTTCTACATATGTGTGGTTTTGAAATTTGGCAGATGAAGCTCTCATACTTTCTACCCAAATTGTACTGGAAACAAACATATGTTACAGCATATAACCTCACAGTTATCTGTTCTGTAATATCATTCTTTCAAATTTACAACATTTGAGCCCTCCATAATCCCATGCTTACACAATGTGAATGATGGAGGGGTGGGGAAGTTTACGTGAGCAAACTCTTCCCCTCAGTTTATTTTAAGGTCAAACCATGGATTGAAAACAAAACGAAAACAAAGCACAGCTTATCAATGTGAGGAGATGACATCACTCAAGCTAGCTTCAATTCACTTTGAAGAAGGGGTGGACTGACACTGAACTGGACCCCGGGGAAAACGGGTATGGGGCCTCCTCCTTCCCAACCTGAATCAACTTTCCCTCACCGACACTACATATAATGGCCACAATCTATCCCACATAGGTTACCAACTCAATACCAGTCTTCACATTAACAAAGCTCACTTTTTAAAAAGAAGTCTAATGTTCAATTAAAGAAAGCAGATCATGTTATGTTTAAATACAATTATTTTAATAATATGATTTGAACATAACACGCATTTGATATACATGCATGTTACTAGCAGTATATATATATATATATATATATACATTAAAGACTCTAACAAGTAACAACTTTTCAACCTTTAATAATAACAAGTATTTAACCACTTATTCTGTTAATTTCCGAATGACAGTGTGGGCCCCCTGTCTGTGTGGGTCCTCGGGCAGTGCTCGGTTGCCCGACTGCTCAGTCCGCCCCTGCTTTGAAGGAAGCAAGAACCACACATATGTCTTAAGTGATTTTTTACCGAATGGGGATGCTTTGTTGCACTGAGGTTTATCCCTCAAATTTATTTTTCTTGACTATATCATTTTACGATGTTTAAACAATTTGACCTCTGCTGACCTCACATGACCTTTGAACCCCACCAAATATAACAAAAAAGAAAAAAGGAAGTGTCTTGAAAGGGATTTGACCTCCAATGGATCTTGCATCGTGAAAATTCTAGGGAAATTTTGCTTTTCGACCTCTGATGACCCCAGATGACGGAATACTCGGGAAATTTTGCTTATAGACCTCTGCTAACCCGATGGCGATCTTGGGAATTCTTGGGATATTTGGCTTTTTGACCTTTAGTGACGCCCGATGGCAATCTTGGGAATTCTTGGGAAATTTTGCTTTTTGACCTTTAGTGCCCAAGATGGAAATCTTGGGAATTCTTGGAAAATTTTGCTTTTTGACCTCTGGTGACCCCAGAAGACCTTTGACCTCCACCAAAAACCAAAGGGTTCTTTCTCGGACCATGAGGCATCCACGTACTAGGTATGAAATCTATCCAAGCTTTCTATCTGGAGATATCGTAAAAACAAGACTTTCAGGTGTTGACCCCTAGTGACCCCACATGACCGTTGACTTGCACCAAAAATAATAGACATCTTCTTCTCACCATAGCGCATCACATACTAAGTATGAAATAAATCCACTCTTCCTACATTGAGATATTGTGTTAACAAGGTTTTCAGTGTTGACCCACGATGCTACCCCAGATGACCCTTAACCTCCACTATAAAACACTATAGGGCTCTTCCTCTCATGATAAATCTAAATGTCAAATATGAAAAGAGTCTGTCATTTGCTATCTTGAGATATCCGGCGTATTAACAAGCCATTTACAAGGTTTTCGCCGTTTAACCTTCGGTGACCTAAGATGACCTTTAACCACCACCAAAGACAATAGGCTTCTTTCTTACATCATGACTAACCAAATACGAAAAGTGTCCGTCATTACTACCTGATATATCATGTTTAAAAGCTTTCCGGTTTTCACCTGAGATGACCTCAAATGACCTTTGACTTCCACCAAAAACAATAGACTTCTTCCTCTCAACATGACAAATCCATATATCAAATATGAAAAGTGTCATTGTTGTCTTGAGATATTGCCTTTACAAGCTAAGTGTCACATACACACATACATGCATACACACATACACACTCACGACATCACCATCGGATAGACTCCTTACCTGCCTTCGGCAAGGAATCAATAATCGCATGAATTCCTCTTTTAAATATGAACTATTTTTTCTCTTAAACCCTCCCAATAAAGATAAGTTTTCTTTTCGGACACATTTTATACTGCACTTTCAAGTGGCAATTATATGTACCCGTAGTGGTGTAGACCAGGATGAATGTATTTGCATGAAGAACTGCTCGAGAGAGAATGTATCCTGCACTAAAAGGTTGGTTATTTCTCCAACGGTTACTTCTCCACTTCCGATAAGATGAATAGACATAGACAGCAAAGTTTCATACATCATACACTGCAGAATGAAATTTAAAAAAAAGTTATTTACCTTTTACTTAACATGTGGTAATAGCTAGTGTTGTAAGGAGTCATGACACAACTCACTTCTTCTCAAAGTGATAGTGACTCGAGAGAATTCAGGAGTAATTTCACCATTGAAATAGTACAGTGACTCGGGTCAATGACTCGACTCGAGTCACTTAAAAGTTTGACAATTGGTGTCACTAATCTAGTGCCTTTACGCCCGTAACGCCCGTACGCTGTAACGCCCGAGTCCGGACTCGGACTCAATTCCGGTCTCGAGTCCGTTTTTCACTGGACTCGGATTTGGACCAGAATAGGAGGTGCTGGAATCGGAGTTGGCCATAGTCGGCTGCAGCTGGACTCGGACTCGGAGCCGAGTCAAGACGATTTCACAAAAATGAAAGTTTCACAAGTGTTTCTTAATGCTACACGATTACTGGTGCACAGTTTAATACATGAATAATCACACACAGGGAACTGAATTTCAGGTAGGCTAGACAATGAAATTGACTCCTTAAGTGACCTTTTCAATAAACGTTTAGTGCTGCTGCCATTTTAAAGGTATAAAAACCAATAATATGCTGTGATACATTGTCAACTGGCTGGATCCTGAACTGGCCCAGAATCGGTGACACTGGAATTGGAATTGGCTCGGAATCGAAGGGTACTGGACTCAGAATTGACCCGGAATGGTGATCACTGGAATCTGAATTGGCTCAGAATTGAGTTTGGTGGACTCTGTTACAGCCCTGGATAACAGCCTCCTTGTACCAATGCAAAATATATTATGTGATAGATCTGCACTTGCATCTATGATGACGCCAGCCTCGTGAGAGGATAATGTAGGTGTGGAGTAAATGCATGTACCGGTACTGCTCAATAAAATGTTTCGCCTAAAATGAGACTATACTGGTGATAACAATGCACATACACCTCTTCATACCGACTAAAACGTTCTGCTACTCAGATGTACATATTTTGATTTCCTTGCTTTATGAAATTAGTCCCTAATGTTGATTATGATCACTCATTTTCACAGAATCATTACAAGAACCGCATGAGTACACAATAGAAACATTGATGAAAATACTACAGAATGACACCAAGAAAACTTCTAATCCGACTATCATTGATACTGTTAATTATTATATCAAAATGCAAGAGATGCTTCTGCGAAATCCAGTCTTTCAATTAATATATCACAAGGGTTCATTTTCCATTAGAACTACGAGATGATTTCACCAAAGGCCCATTGCCTAACGTTTACATCAGAAGGAGTCCACGAGCCTCAAATAACAGTAAAATTTGGCCCCTTCATATAAGTTTCGAAGATGCATTCAATTCAAAAGTTATATGCTACGTGCAAAGATTACTCAATTTTGCATCTGGTATCGCATAAATGCCTTAATACCCTTGATATTTGCTTAAGGCTATGAAGCCTTTGATATGAGTCCCACGGGAGCCTAAAAATATAACGTGTGAGATCCCGTGAAGCCTGTGGTCATGAAGCTGGGACCGTAAAAGACGTATTTTGCAAATTTTTACAACTAGATTACTTTTAAATCTAGACGACTATATGTATTTCCTGTTTTTCTTTCGTAGGCGGCTCGTACATTCTGTAACACTAATGGTTTTCACAATTCCATTAACTGCTTTTCGCACATGCTTTAGGTCCGTAAAATAGATATAACTTGTGTATGGCCGTCAATTCTAATCGGTCTTATCAGAAGAATATTGAATTGCAATTAGAAAAATCTGTACACAAAATCAGACAAGGTCTCAAACGAATGCAACAAAGCGTGTTTTCAACTAAAAGTTACTACCCGCACTTATGCATTAGATATGCCGGTTGAATGGAGGAACGGGCATATACAAATACAGGGAAGCAACCATTACGCTTCTCACTCCACACAGTAATGCGCATAATGCCTAATAAACAACGACGGTAATAAATCATCACAGCAGTGAGACATCAGATTAAAACGTGAAGCTATGTGTTCAATAATTTATGTGAAAAGGTTGTTTTCCGTAAGTTTGACAAAAAAGTTAATGTAATGAAATGAAAGGCGTAAACTAAGTGAATGTGGCTTTTATAAAGAAGGTGTTAGAAAGGAGATCCAATATTCTATAGACTCTTTAAAGCAGTGTTTGTTTCCAATGGTAAATCTTTCTTTTCTTCTCAAAATGTTAACCGACTTGAGACCTTGTCTGATTTTGTGCACAGATTTTTCTAAAACAATTCAATATATTTCTGATAAGACCGACTTGAGATAAATTAGGATTAGTGACCTATTGTCAAAATGACAGCAAGGACAAACATCCCTTGCCTTAAATTCGTTAACCCTTCAATGCCAGTGATCCTACAGAAATGTGAAACTTCCTTCGTGATTGGACATGACAATGCAATCTCATTTCATTCAACATCACTGTGGAATCTCCTCCAACTTATATTTCGTGCTTATTCCTTAGTGACGCGGGAATTTGCCAAAATTAAGAGAAATGCTTTAGGCTTGAACAATGTGTCAAGTCGACGACGCATCCCAACTTATTGTAGGAAACCAAAGAAAATGCAATATTTTAACTTAAGTTTGTTTGTCAGTCCTTTCCTTATAAATCTTGATTATTGCTTGGTCCCTTGGTTCCTATCGGAAACAAACCTCACATCAAGAAATGACTTTACGATAGCCTTTGATTCAGGATTTCTTCAATATGAAAGGAGCAGATCATCATTAACTGGGTTAAGTCAACAGTGACTGAACAGTAGGAAGAAAGGCCTGTCAATCAAAGTTTGATACCGAAAAGGGTTTAAATTATTTTCAAGTACGTATTGTCTGGCAAATTTGATTGTTGGATCTCATCCTTAGCATCTCGCTGCTCTTAGAGAATTAGTCACTATATGACTCAAGCATAATCGTTATTGGACTTATCATTTTTAGAACATGAAGATATCGTAGATCAATCGACTGTGGATTGATCATTACCAAAACTTTGTTAACGTGTGTACTGTGAACACAAATTAGTCAAAACGGTGTCTGAGTCGACTTATCACCTTATTCAATAACAGTTGACTAATTTTTGACCAATTAACTTAGTTTCTAACAAATTTTTAGCTTCGTTGACTAATTGTTGACTAACAATTGTTAGTCCATTATCGAGAAATTAGTCAGATATGATCGAAAACTAGTCAAATATCGTGACATACTAAGTTGGTTAGCCGATTCACACACCGTTTTGACTAATTTGCGTTTACAGTGTGTCAATATGCACCTAGTCAGATTTTGTGACTAAAATGAAAAAAGATAGAATACTGTTAAGATTTGCTCATTGGTAATAGATTAACACCTGAACTTATTCCACTTTAACATTTACTTTTAATGATAAGAACATTATTATTCAACTCTTGTTGAAAATAAAGGTTTGTTCCCTTTTTCATTCGGACGAGACGAATTCTCAATAATTCAGATAGCATGGCAAACGATCAAACCACAGTTATTCTTACCATTAAGCCTACTTTCATCTCACTAGCAAGTTCAGTGCATACACCTCTTTGAGCTTCATATAGAGTCCTTTGCATGAGCTGGGTGACTAGCATAATAACGATAAGAACAGCGCCATTTTGGAAAAATTCTGGAAGAGAGAGATACGTCCCTTGTCTCGATTCACGTTCCTGTGAATAGAAAAAGCTCATATAAACATTCTCTACGGATTAACTCCGTTAACCCTGATCTCAAGGGAAAATTTCCTCTGAGACCCTTTGTCCCAAGTTTAAAGGGCTTCCTTCCAGTGGGTTGCGTTTGGAGTCAAAAGAATTTCAAAGGGTTTTTCCGTAAAGAGTTTCAGATGCGTTACATTAAATTGACCCAAGGTCCTCAGCGTAAGCGACATTTCCCCTGGGAACGTCGATAGGATGTAGTGTGCCGAAAAAGGGTGTCGGTGGGTTCTTATTAATTCTTTGAATTTTTACTTCACTGTTTTTGTTGTCTATAGAATTTTTTAATATTGTAAGTGAGCCGTGGTAATGTCTTTCCAACAAATAAATGTATACATGTTGCAAATCATTATCGTTAAGGAGACACTACTATTGGCTGAATTTAGCAGACTTCCATGATTGATAATAGATATAATAGTAGTATCTTTTGCGTCTTCATTAACCAACTGTTAATGAAAAAACGGCGCTGATATCACTTAAAGATTAATACAATTTCTGAGTCGTCACTCATTATTCACTCTGTTTCTTTCTGACATATGTAAGAATACTTGATTTAACATTCATTTTGTTTGGTCAGTTTTGTGTAATTTGGTTAAGGTTCTGTTATTCCATTAGCATAGCTGGGAACTTTATGAATAGATGAAAGCTTACCATTGATGAAGTATTATACACCGTATTGACGTACTGTATGATGCCTTTAACTCCGATGGGTTGAATGTAACTACATATTTCCGAAAGAAGCAGAAGAAACGCCGAGAAAATAATTTGGCCTAAACTCATAGAATATAAGATTCTTGTGAGAGAGAAGGGTCGGTGATCCCTTTGACAGGAGACCTGTCGCAGAACGAAAATAAAATATCATATACAACATAATTTATGTGCTGAAAGGGGACTATTAATTAGGTACAAAGTGATAAAAAGGCATGGATTACAAAAGCGCAATTTTTATGAATCAAAACATTTGGGTCTTATTGAAGTTTTACTTGGAAAAATGTCAACATTTTACTTTCCAAGAAATGTATTATTGTAAATAAATGTTCATGTTTTATAGGTAAAACAAATAAATAAAAATATTTATTATGATTTGTACAATATACTTTTTCCACAAAACACATGGTTACGCAATAATATGTATTTTTAACAAAATGTTAATATTAATAGTAATTTTTTGGTACATGATTTTATATTGTAAAGTAATTCGAAAAGGAATATTGAACAACCCATTAACTGGAGAAGGACAACATTGACTGTGAAGCTAAATGATGTCTCCAGCTTTTCCTTAAATATTCCCACCTTTTCTTTACTGAATACGCTCCTTGTCTGATTGTGAACTTCAGAAGCTGTCTGGTTGTCGGGCAAGAGACCGATATCATCAGTTGTGAGGGTGTGTTTCTTTCCAATATTGAATATGCTGTTCATCCATCCAAACGTAGCTTGAGTCAACAGTGTTGTATAGTGATGAAAATATTTGATATCTTTGGTGTGAATCTCAGACACTATG
Source organism: Holothuria leucospilota (assembly GCA_029531755.1). NCBI lineage: Eukaryota > Metazoa > Echinodermata > Holothuroidea > Aspidochirotida > Holothuriidae > Holothuria > Holothuria leucospilota. The sequence goes on along the minus strand of CM055962.1, from coordinate 53,626,874 downwards.
GTTTCTCTTCTTTTTGGGAGACTCTTGTCAGACGTGACCTTCAAAGGAGACAAAAGGAAAAGAAAAAAGACCAATGACGAAATGGACGTTTGGAATACATGTAACTCTAGATACATGAGCAAGAAGGATGGATGGCACCCGAATTTAAGGCAGGTGACTTTATTAACAAGAAAAACGACGCACTTTTATAATATTGTTGAAAGTAGGACTTAAAAAAGTGAGGAGAACTCTATCAAATTTCGAAAAAGCATTTTATTTCAGTGCAAATTTTTTGTGTTGCACAACGTATGAGGTGCTGCATCAGGGCTGATGAGGCTAACGTGAACCTACTTACAAGCAAAAGTCCATTTTATAATTTTATGTTACATTGTTGGTTGTCTTAAACTTACCAAACAATGGCATAGTGTACTTACTGAGAATAACTCAGCATCAGTCCCAGTGAAACGATTTACGAAATGTGTCTTATCAGGGACAATTCACAGTTGTAAATCTAATCTGCCAACTGCCCAAAGATCAACGTCCAGATTAGAGGATGTTATTAGTATTATAATCATTTGATCGTACGTTTTACGCTGTTCACGTTGCACTGTTAGGCAGTAGCTATCGGATAAGTTATGAATCAGGTTTGGCCCCAGGATCTGCCCTACGGATGGGGAGGGGGGAAGCAACCCAAAACACCAACAAAAGAGACAGGATGGTCGGTGTAGAAAGCCGGATCCGACTCTTCATTGGGGTGAATTTAAGAAATTTTGGGTGATAATTGAGAAAAAATTGAAAATTTTGGCCAATTATTGAGAAAAATTTAAAAATTTTAGGTTTCAGTGAAAAACGCTTGAAACTTTTGGGTTCTTATTGTAACAATTTGGAAATTTAAGGACATTTTTTGAGAATGTCTGGACGTTTGATTTTTACTGAGAAAAACAGGAAATTTAGATCTTCACAGAAGAAAATGAAAATGGGGGGGGGGGGATTATCTCACTTGGAAGCAAATTTACTAATCCATGGAGCGAATGGTCACTGTCGAGGATCACAACGTTTCATTGTAGCCATAAAGACGAAATTTTAAAATTTACTCGGAAGGGACCAGCCTTTTCGGACAGGGCCTCGGAAGGGACCAGTCTTTTCGGACAGGGCCAGCCCCCTGTGGGCTGGGGGTTGTAGAATATGCCCACGGTATTCCCCGCCTGTCGTAAGAGGCGATTAAAGGGGAGGACTTGAAACGAATTTATCTAGCTGACACTATATAACACATTCGTGTTGGTGTGTCGTTAAATGTTATCTAACTAACTAACTAACGGACAGGGCCATGGCCCATGTCCCCACCTGGCTGTAAGTGCACATACTTCGAAAGGAAGGGGAACTGGGTGCTAGGTCTGGGGTCATATTGGAATGTTAAGGGCTAGAGTTCGATTAAGATTAACCATTTCTAGCGTAACTCTCAAATGTAAAGTCCACAAGTGTACCGGTCAGCCACAGATTTCATCGTCACGAGTAAGAAAAACAAGGTTACGTGACGATCCCAGTACAAGATGACACTGGAGTATTTGTCTTCATGACACTGGAGTATTTGCCTCCATAACTTTTTCCTCAAGCAATAATTTTATAATAAATGTAGTGAGGTAGAATAGTAAGTAACCAAGTCAGTACTGGATTAACCCATTGCATTTACAAAAGTAGCTTATGATACGGGAAAGTGCATTACAGCTGTACGATCATACCTCCTATTTATACAGACTATGTCCCCATTTTTCCAAGCTCTAGGTCCACCCTTTTACCACGAAAATTAATAATCTATATTTAAATCTTTATAACCTGTTCTTAACATTCAGAGTCCCTTTTGACGTAAGCTATAGTCGCCGCACTGTCTTAAAGTGTACCTAAAATGTAAATTTTACAAATATATGTTGCAAAGCATGAAAATGATTCCAAATGGTGTAACTACAATCTTCACAGGGCATTCCTGAGCTGAGATATAAAATGTTGAAGCTTGTTCGGTCAATTAAAATTGTAGATTGGGCAATGATTTGTGCTGTCATTTTTGTACTACTCAAATTACAGTCTTTTGTTTTTCAAAAGCCACATACACCATGTGGCAAAATGTGATCACTGTCTTAATGTTATAGGGTGACGACTCCACAAGTCTTCTCCGTACATTATGCTATGCAACAAAACCGTTAAGTTTTCAGGTCATATAAACATTTGAATTTCAAAAAGAAACAAAGGCACGTAATGTAAGTTGTTCAAGAAGGGCATCACAAATGAATGCACAAATTGCACAATCGACTATTTCAAATCAATTGTATATATTTCAATATTTTATACATCAGCAACGGAGTAAGCTATGGAAATGGGGGTTGGATGAATGAGATTCATATTCCATGATTATCTTAAATATATATTCTTGTAGTTTTAGACTTTAGTTACACTTTAAGTCCGCCATGAACTAATTAATTCATGACAATTGCAAGATGACAATTAAGAATGTATTTTAAGCAGCTTCGTCAGGCTTACCTTTATGTACACGACGAAGTCGAGAACACAAAGGGTGCAGTATGACAGTACAACAAGGACCAATACGTCCACCCTCAGAATGAACCAATTCATTCCGACAATTCGAATAAGGTTGGCTAGTCTGACAGATTGAACCAAGGCAATACCCATCCAAGTAATGAAAAGCACCATGGTGAAGTGTACCCTATGAGTTCTCTCAGCCATCGTTGTAAACACTAAGGAGAGGAGTAGGATTAGTATTGCAGATGCCTCAGTATGCCAACGGTGAAGAGAAAGATCTGAAATGCCATCTGAAACGAAAATTTCCGATTTCCAATACAGAACTCTACATGAACCTGCCAAAGTAAAGCATTTCAGACATCACTCTGAGGTATGATCCAAGATAATGTCTCACTCTCATTACTACAATTTAATGTCGTTTTGATAAGTTCAGTAGAAGCGTTAAATAAATCCTGTTTGCAATGTTAAGGCTTCTTTTAAGTCGCATGCATGATACTTGCCGAAACATTCGTGGATAAACACTCATACGAATATATATATATATATATACATACATACAATTACATGTTATTATGAAGGTATCATGCTTGGTTAAGTGGGACCCCTTTGTTTATTCCTACAAAATTATCAAGTGCCAATTTTCTGCATGAAGATGTGAAAATTGAGCTTTTTATTCCCCTATTGCTAGTTTCCCCATTACTTCTCTTTGGAAGTAGGGATGGTGGTGGGCTTTCGCCCAAAACTATCATCAAAAAGGTAACTAGTGAGATTAATCGCACTACTCATCTTGTTTTTGAACCAGGGGATATTTACTGTGAAAAAGTTGTTTAGGTCACTATGAGCAGACACCTCCCTTCCAAAAATTCCAATTAGTTAATTCCCACCAATGACGAAAACCCCTCAGACAACTTCAGGGACTAGGAGCTTTGGAATTGTCATGGGTAAGTATTGTCCGTGGGAAATTATCAGGGAGGGAATTTCTCCAGGGAAATTGCCTCACAGGGAAGTTTTCGTGGAACCGTAAGCCACGCCATGTTTCCCATTCCAGCCAATATTCTGTGTGCTATATATGAAAATACACCATTGTCCTGGGTAAGGATTGTCCGGGGGAAATTATCCGGGTGAGAATTATTCCAGGGGAATTGCTCTACTGGGAAGTTATCGGGAAACCGTAGGCCACCCACGTGTTCCCCAATCCAGCCAATAATATGGGTGTTAAATATGTAAGAACGTACACAATTTTAACATAGGCATTTGGAAATGAATGTAGCACTTTTATTAACAACTCCATAATAACAAAGTATTTTTAATAAAAATGTTTTTCGATGTTTTAGGCTCCTAATCTCTCCAGGGCATTGTTATTTAGAAAATAACTCCCCGATTTCTTTATGTATCGGCCATGTCGAAGGTCACATGATCATCACTGGCTGGTATATTCCGAAACTTAGAGCATTCATACTGCAGAGTATTACATAAGTTATACAAAGAAATATTTATTTGTTCAGTTTACTAATCTAGATTGTCAGATGCCAGAGTTTAATTAAAAACTTTGGGAAGGACCGTTATGGCTTATACGTAATTACTACTGGCTAACCTGTTCCGAAATCGCAGAATGGTCACAAAACAAAAGATGCACGGCCATGCAAAAGTTTTTGTACTTATCTAGACTGTCAGATGACGGAAAATTACACCTAACAGTATAACATTACAATTCCTCTAACCAATTCTTCTAACCTCTCTCCAGACCCCCTACCTTGTCCGATAGGGATTTTGACCTTCAGGATTAGCAGTTTCGCCCTTTGCAATTACAAAGTTAGCCCCAGCCTTTTGTAAAACTTGGATCCTTGCTGATATGACAATCAAGCTTATGGTGCGTGGCTTGTTTTATGATAATATTAGACCGGAAAATGCCAAGGTGGCTGATGGTAAGGGGGAAACTGGGGCAAAATATGTTGAGGACCACTGCCATTGCCTAATGAGGTCTTCGAGCAAATTTTTATTTTATAACAAACATGGTAAGTTGATTTAAGTTTGATTTAAAAGAAAGTAGCAGCTGAGGATTGTTTGCAATTGAAAACATTCCTTGGTTGATTTACTAATTGATCAAGGAACTGAAGGGGCGAGATAAGTTCCTGAGAAGCAAAATATTTTTAAGCGGGAGATATGCTAAAATACATTAAGGCAAAAGTAATTTTTTATTTTTTAAGAGGCCGACGTTTTTTTTTCTAGGGAGCTGTCCATACTCGCTTTCTGCGGGCCTAGTGCTATAATTTCAAACACTGGAAAACATGAATCAACTTACTTGTCAAGAAAATTTCTGTCAAAATAATGACATGAAGACAAATGAGAAAACCAGTCAACATCCATCTCATTTCGTGTCCAGGGAAGCGTAGATGAGGAAAGCTACTTTGTCGCCAGTAGTCCCTAAATATGAGCAAGCACGATATGATAAGTACCGCTGTAAAGACGATATTCGTTGAGAATACTAGAACATCCCCCAAGCAGCTTTTCCGAAGGAACAACCCAGTGATATCTTTGATAGAAATATTTGAATAATCACTTTCTCCGCATATTAAATTACTTAAATAAGTTGTAGTTTTGTGATCCATACTTAATTTTGAAGAAGTAGAACGTAAGTTAAATGTTCAGTCAATGTTCTTTCAGCACTTTCTAATTCAGTTCATTAAGGTTTTGCTGTAGTTCTTCCTCCTTGGTGGAGGCCATTTCTAGTTTCCAATTCGTATACCCTATTATTTCCCTATTATTTAAACTGGCATATATGCACGTCATCAACGAAACGAGATGATAAAATATTCAAGACAACAACTAAAACTGCATTTGTGACGAAAATCTGTAGGCTATCTCCAGTCGTAGTAGAAATCTGAAACTACTTCCATAGAAAGATACATATAGCCTTGCGATAGTACCGAAAAAGAAACCCTTTCCTTCTCCACGAGTTATCTCCTACTGTAACGCTCTTTACGCTATCATTCCTTACTGTCTCAGTTAAGATTTTTCTCTTGTGATGGTGAGTTATTTCTGGCATCGCCAACACGAACATGCTTCGATGCGATCAGCAATGCCCGCGTTTCTTTTAAAATTCCTATCAACATTTTACAAAGGTGTGGGTTGAAAACGTTTGCCAGTATCAAGAAGACGGATTTTTCGCTCTTCTGCAAATGTGGCTGTACACACACACATATATATATATATTATATAGATATATATATAAAAATATATAATATATAAATATATAAAATATAAAATATATATATATATATATATATATATATATATATATATATATATATATATATATATATATATATATATATATATATATATATATATATATATATACCAGCCTTCGGATAAAGATTTCATAAACGCAAGATGTAAGGAGGCGAACGGCAACTCCATGGTAACAGAACCATATGGGCACAAATCCCTCAGAAATGCGGTGAAGACGAGAGATCCCTAAGGATTGATGAGTGGGGGATGGAACTGTTCGCGACAAAAAAGGGGTTTCATTTCCGACATACCGTAATATATGCGTCAAGAACGGTTAAGCCATAACTCCTTTTAAGGAAATATTTGCAAAAGTATAAGACAGAAAATTTAAGTATAACGGGAGGACAAGATAAACAAACAAACAAACAAACAAACAAAAACCTACCGGAAAAGCAGTTTAACATTATGCAATGTCAATTTGACATTAGGGCACCTGTTTTCACGTAGATGTTACAAAGAAAAGGTCAATTTGGTCAATCCGAGGTAGTACTTCCATGGTAGGAGCATAAGATCGTCTTGGACTCAGTTGCCCATCTTAGGGCTTATTTCAGTAATGTCCTTTGTGGGGCCCAGGGGGCGAAGCCACGGAATCTCTGAAACATTAAAACGATTGTGGTCACTAGAATAAAGCATTTTACTGTCTCCAAATGGTACGGACACCCACTAAATTGACCATAAAATCGCAGCCTGTCTATTTTCAAAATAGCGTAATCCGGACTAGCCCCCTTTCGATTTCTTCAAGATGCAGCGGGACTGATGGTGGAGTAGGTGGAGGGTCATATATTTCTACGGAGTTTTGAAATAGTTATACTCACTCTGTTCTATGTGAAGCTATGATATTTTAACAAGAGTACTAAGTACACGTAAGTGGATATTTAAGTAATATTTGTCTATCTACAAATAATATTGAATACGCACTTAACAGATGTAAACATTGCAATTAGCCCTTTTGCTTTATAATAGCAAGGACTAACCAGGCGCGGATCCAGAAATTTCGAGGGGGGGGGGCCCAAGCCGGAAAATCTCATGTGCACCGAAGGTGCACCACGAGCGCGAAGCGCGAGTTCCTACGCGTGGGGTCCAGGGGCCCGCGTTATGGCCCCTGGCGGGGTCCAGGGGCGGAGCCCCGGTGGGGGTCCAGGGGGCGAAGCCCCCGGAAGCTCTCGCAATATTGCATTTTAAGAGCACAGAAATCGGCTCTAGTTCTTATGTCAGTGAAATTTTATACCTTTTCATGTTGCATGGAATTTGATGGGTGTGGCTCAGTATAAGTTACTATATGTACCTGCAGAGTTCCGGAGAATCTAAGTTATCTTAAAACTTACACGCCAACATTATGAGCCCGTGTAGGTAACTTGAAATTATTTTTGCCATAATGAGTGTTTTATTTTCGTTATAAGGTATTCGGGTATAGGACGTCAGATGAAACAATTGCGCGCGAAGCGCGCCGAAAATTTGAATTTACATTTAAAACCATAGCGATGACTAACGGTGTCAATTCCCTTTATATGTGTCTATCAATTAGAAGGTGGGTTCGATTCTAAGTTTTCAGTTCTCATAAGAAGAGGAGGGTGAAAAAATGAATATCAGTTGCTTTACATCCTTACATTGCTGGCTCCTCTGAAATCACGTTTATGCACACGAATAATTGGCTTATGGTAGAACCCCACCGATGAGTAATGCGAATAAGTTCGGGACCATATTGATTGTAAAGGGAGCAATTCAAGGTTAGAAGTGCGCAGATCAAGCAAAAATCAAGAAATATTGAGAAGACAATGTAAAAATCGTGAAAGATTTCAAATGATTTCTTGTAAAAAGTGATAAAAATAAATCCATCACTCAATAAAAGCGCACCTCTCTCCGTAAGCGTAAACAATTGCGCGCGAAGTGCGCCGAAAATTTTCGGTATAGAGACTCCCGGGAGCTCTGCATTAATTGTACACAAAAAAAGGGGGACCAACAGGACTCTCACAACCTGACATCCATATGGGAGGAGAGATGATATATCACCTTCTTTATGGATTTCTGAAGGGTATACCCTTTAGAAATCTATGACCGATGGTGCCGGCGGGAGTTGGTGGTTGGGGGAACAGCAGATAACTGCTAAATCATGCCTTTTTAGGCAGTGGGTTTTCTTATACGCTATATTCAAGAGTTGGAGAGCCTTACCTTGTTAGTACATGAGAGTGCAATCCCAGGAAGGGGTTTTCCCTCCCCTCTGAGAATTTTTGTTAATTTTAGGGGGCCTTTATGCAAAATGGTGGTATCTTTGGGCCATTCTAAAGTGATTGCATGTTTAAAAAATGTCCACAATTTAGTGAATTCTAACGTTTGTTCGGGTGAAAAAGGGGAGTAAGAGACGGTTAATATATTGTCTTCAAACCTCCTTAAGTCCCAGGAAAAATCATGGGCGTGTATCCATCTCCAAAAGTGTGTGTGTGTGTGTGTGTGTGTGTTTGGAGGGAGGGGGGGGGACTTTTTCACATTTGTGAATCGCCGTCCTGGTGGAAGAAGCAGTGGTGGTAGCCAGAATTTGCGTCACGGGGAGGCAATAAGTTTTGTGATCGTCGGCATGAGGGAGGTGGTCTAAGGAAAATTTTTCTAGAACTGAATGCCCTCAGATTCGATTTGGTGCAACAAAAGTGTAGGATTTTTAGGTCCTTTTTCTTCTAAAAATTTCGTTTTCCTAGGCACAATTGCAGTCTGTTCCATCATTTTTGAAAAAGTGAGGGGGCCTTTTCGACAATGTCCCCCCTTTCAAAAAAGTGAGGGGTACGCGTCCCCCATGATCCACGCCCATGGGAAAATTGTGCACGCAATTATACCTGCGTGGAGTCCACAGAAACATTCTTGGACTATATATAATTTTTTCCCTTACATTTTAAAAGGATATCCAAGGTTGACAGAGAACAGTATAGAGCCTCCCGGGAGCTCTGAATTAGTTACAGTGTACAAAAGAGGGACCAACGGGATTCTCACTACCCGACATCCATATGGGAGGAGATATGACATATCACCTTCTTTTTAAGGTATAGCAAGAGCGATGGTGGACAGGCAAAATTCGTTTCAGAAAAGATTTTCGTCGTTTTTGAACGTCGCGGTAACATGTTTGGAAAATAAGCAACGGCAATTACGTACTTTCAATCTTTCAAGTCATGTGCTAGACTAGATTAGTCAAAGATCCCATAATGATGAGAGCCCTACAGAGGAGGAGATGTACTTTTTAGAAAAATGTTTGCATTAGAATAATTTCTTGCGTCATAGCTTTGTCAATGGTATATGAAATCGGGTGTAAATCCTGTCTTATGCGCGCGAAGCGCTCTGAAATTTTGAATAAATATTAGTTCATGACAAAACCTGCATTCAGAACCTGCATCGGACACTGTTTCTCCCACCAACCTATGCTATTCAGAAACGAATCTTCTGAGAGAGAATTCTTAAAAAGAATTTTTGCTCCTTTGTTCCCCCGTGAGTAGTTACCAAAAGCTACTGATAATAAGGACAACTCTGACACAAGGCTTGACGCTAGCGGAACGTGCCAAAATTTGGAATTTGTCGAGAATTTCCAAAACTTATGATAGTTTGAGAACATTTTTGTGAAAGAAAATGTTTAGAACAAATGAACCAATCATCAAAAACACATCTCACCCTACAACCTCCACAGAAATCTGTAGCTTAAACGAATTTTGGGACCATTTTAAAAATTTTCAAGAAGGAATGGGGGAGGGGGTCACACGTCACCCATTGCCCACTGTGCCGACGCCACTGTCTGTTGCTTAAAAGCCTTTTGAGTTCATTTTTAAACTTTTCAGACAGTTACGAAATCGAATAGAGTATGCACTCCGCTACTTTGCCTGCAACAGCTGGTCCCACTGTGCACAACAGCACGTCACCTGACAGCTTGTCTTCTGTATTCATTCTGCAAGGTCTGTATGGCGAAAACTTTGCCTCTCAATCCCTCTAGATTACAAAAAATTCACACTTTAACACAAAATTGTTACTAAATTTCAGTGTAGCTAGCCGGGCCCATACTGCATATGTCACGATGTTTACTTATTTAGATCTTTAGTCAGGGATCATTACTCAGCTATTCACCTGTTTTCGAACATTGTAGCTCTCCTTTCGTCGCCAACCACTTTGAAAGATATCTAAAGAGATAATCCAGCTATAGCTCCACCCAACTCCTACAGAAATATATACTTTGAATACGTTCTTAGACACTTTTATTCATTTTTTGCTCTTCATTTTTCTTTCTCCTTTTCTTTTTTTTTTCTTTTTCTTCCTTTTTTCTCCTTTCGTTTTTTTTCTTGGCGCGGGGGGGGGGGCCCGGGCCCCCCAGGCCCCCCCTGGATCCGCGCCTGGCCGACTAACGACCGTTCGATTTCTTTATGATGTAGCAGTTTTGAGGGTTGGGAGCTTTGCAATAATCCAGAGCACGCCCGGTCCTTCTTGAACAATTAGCATATATGAAGGATGCGCACGAAAGGCGCTGAAAGATAGCATTTTAAGGCATTTTGGTGACCTTTTCTATGCACTGCACCTACAAAGGAGTCGGAAAGCGAGCCTCCTTCGCAACCACCACAATATACTCTGCACGCACTTTCAATCGTTACAGCAAACACAATGGCGATCCCACTTCGCGATCTAAGTATGTGCCAGCCCACACTGCACCGACCCGACTAAACCCGACGGCGAAAACCAGTCGAGCGGCAGACTGTTCGGTTAAGTGCGTCCACATTTTGTTCTCGATTGCGAACCGACGGTCTACTTCATGACCATCATCGGAATGATATCAAACTGTTTGATATTCGAAGTGGAGTTGGAGGGGTGTTGGAGTCGCGTCGCACTTGATGAAGTCGTTGCAGTGTCCAGCTGTCATCGACCCAGCTGCGACCCATTTTTATAAACTGGCCAACAAAGAGTGGTTTGAGAAATCAGACGACGGCTGTAGAAAGTCAATGTACTCGCCTTCATATGTGATTGATGAACAGTAAATAAACTGATATCAACGCCGACAGTGTGTTGCTTGTTTAACCTACAATCCGACTGCGATCCGACGCAACTGACCACGAATACCTGCAACTTAAACCCGATTGAGCAGTCAGTGTGAGCAGGGAGTTGTTGTAACACCGTAAGAACTAACTGGTTTGAGTTGCATCACATTCCAAAAGGCTTTTATTTCAGCGTCAGACATAATCAGACATGGTGTCTTTTCTATGGCAGACAATTATGTAATAACAGGGAGTTATTAGGTAACAACTCCCTGATAATATAAAGCACTACTATTTCCACGAAAGCCTGGATTTCGTCAAAAGACAATTGTTTCCCGAATAGTGTAGTACAGATCACTGAAGCAGAACCCTCAACTTTTGATAACTTTCCTAATAATATATAATAAGTCCCTGAAAAACAGAACAGTTTCCCAATACAGTAACATCTGGGAGAGTTTAGGTCACTAGTTAAATATATCCAAACTGTAAAAGTTCAACTCACTTAAGTAAAACATTGTGCGACATAAAATTTTCCGACATTTCTGTAGCCCCAAATAAAAGATTTTTTCTGACAAAGTTAATTGCACCAGAAAGTGACAATTTTTCCCGACGGACAGCAAACTATTCGCGACAGACCGCACTTTGAAACTTTCTGGGGTGGCCCACACTCCCGGTCGTGACTCCCCTGGCTAAGATGAGTAACGGGCATCTAGTTGTCAAAACAAGTTTAAGTCTTTTTGAAAAGTAAGTTGCAAGATTTCAATTTTTATCAGTCCTTTCCACTATAGAAAATCAAACACTTTTCGTAGACTTCGTAGGAAGTCGGCATCAAATTCATGTCAAATTTCTCAGCATTTGACCTTCTCTTAGCCGAGGAGTTGCTCCTGGCGTGAGTCGTTCCAGTACGGTTAAAGGGCCCTAGTAAAACATCCACAAGTGAAAAGAAGCATAATGATCCTCTACAGCTCTACGGCCCTGCAGGGGCTCGAGAAATGGTCCCTGGTGTGTGGTCCAAGGGGGTAACACCATAGTGGGACGTGGGGTAAACTCCCGAAAGGTCTAGCGGATACACCGGAATAGCGGAATAAGCACACTAGCATAAATTTTTTTAACTGACCTTTGTATAACTTAGTGCATACCAAAAAACTGAACAAAAATCACAATTGTTACGTATTGAACAGCTAGCTACAAGGGTAATGAGATAGAAAGGGGGGGGGGGGCAGTATGAGAGATAGCTATGGTAAAAGCAAGACGGTAGTTAACTAATAAGCCAGCTATTCAATGTTTTTTGCGCATTGAAAATGTTAAACCGTAACCGTATACTTATAATGACTGAGCGCGAAGCTCAGTCGAATTTGCAGATTACGAGTTATAACATTTAGTTTAAATTATATGTATAACACCACACAAATGTTACTCATGATGTTATATAACTACCACAAAAATTATAATTTGACCATTTTGTCCATGAAAACATAACTAGAGCTAATGTCTGGTTAATTTTATAATGTAGCCGGCTAAAGAGAGAGAAGGTTGAATTATGCTAATAGTTTGCAAGGGCTTTTTTGCTATAGTCCACTAAAGCTGTCCATAAAGGAACCCACTGAGAGTAAAATAAGAGAAATAAAACATACAATAGTTGCGAGAGAGGAGCGCCGAAAATTAGTAGTTTTTGAGGATTTGGGAATTTATTATTAAATTCCTTTCACACATCATTTTTTATGAAAATTTACGTAATGTATAATTTTTCATTATTATCATGGTTTGGGGGCATCATGGTTTTCCCTTCTACGGACCCCTTGCCCCCTTTGATCTATTTCACTGCCTTGGCCTCTCAGGAAGTTGAACATGCAACTCTGGTTTTCTGAAAAGATTTATAGTTTTAGTTTAAGCCATAGCAGTTACGTGGAAAATCCCCCCAGTAATAGTCATTTGGCATTAAGTGAGAACCGTGCACGCTTCCTTAAGGAAGAAGCTCGGACTTTTGCATTAGAAATTACTACTTTCCATGATAAAACTTGCAAGCAGATTTTGGACTGAGACAATTTGAAGTCTCTCCAAATGCCGGCGTTTGGAATAAACGTTTCAATAGTTATTAAAATGTGTCATTCCAAAATATAAAAAGGTGAACTTTGCTAGGAAAGAACAGCCTTCTCATTCATGAAATGCTCCTTCATAATCACACATGTGCACAAGACATTAGGTCTAATTGCAAAAATTAACTCTAAATTATATTTTGTGATGATTTTGAGACGGTCTAAAAATATAACTGAAGCTGAAAAAGTGTGGAATTTTGTAGTTTTGCGATCATGTGAAGAAACAAGATCGTGTGATCAGTATGCACTTCTTACCTTTTCCCTCTTTTTCCTTCTGTTTTTTCATTTCTTCCTACCTTTTCGTTGTTGTTCCTTTGAACCTAGAGGCCCCCAGAGACCCGTGGGAAGCCCTTCAAAAGGCCCGAGAGATTGCCAGATATGATGCTTTTGAATATTACAGAAAGAAAAATGTTAATCGGCGAAACCGGAATACCAATTCCCATGAGAATTAGTCTCCACCTAGAGTTTTAGTCATGGTCACTGGTCTATTATTGAATCCCAAAGTGGGTTGCAAAGTACCTTTTCAGATCCCACAGTATTTTCATTTTAAACGTCCATCGAATTTAAAGGTGACTTTGGGCTGAGATCAACTTGGGTACCGGTGTTTTTAATATCAAGATAATGCATGGAAGTGATGGCTATGGTAAATACGGTAATAGAATGTGTGCAATGTTTAGTTACATGCAGGTTATTTCCACCAGTAGCGGCAGAGGAAAACCTACAAGATAGCGAAATTACACTGTCGAAATTACACTGTACTGTCGTTTACTATTGAAATCGGAAACAGTGTGTGGGTAAGTCAAGAAGTTAGCTAAGGAAAGGAGTTAATGACTACCATTCCACCGTAAAAATATCCCTAACCATACAAAGTCCACTGCTGTGTTTCCTCTGAAGGCCCCCTCTCCAACACAACCTGTAGAAACACTCATTGAACAAATGGGATATCGATCTACGTTTTGCGCCTTATACAATAAGCTCTATTGGAGAAATACTCTCCGGATCGTTGTAAGACGTTCGTGGCCCAGCATAACACTGAAGTAAAAGATTTTTCTGCTTTTTTTTTTGCGGTCCACTGCCCTATATATATATATATATATATATATATATATATATAGGTAAAAATGAAGTAGTAAATAGTGCTAAAAGTTTGTGGAAAATTCCACGACGTTTCGGGTTTAAACCCTTCATCAGGTGACAAAAATGCAACTGATCGTTGACACGGCCAAACGTACAATTTAAAAAATACACAATAAAATTGGGCACGGTAAACCTCGGCTAGGAAAACAGACAGTGTTAAGTTGTTACTACAAGTCAAAAAAATGCAGGAATTGCTGCGTTATAACAGTTCAAGTCTCACGTTCAGACCATGTGGGGACAGGGTTCCAAGTTTCATGATTAGGCGGTTTTCGGCAGCTAGGCGGTCATGATCGGAACCTCGACACGAGATGGCCGCCGAAACCATCAAGTCACGGATCGAGCATGTTGACGGGGGACTGAAGTGGGTGGCTACCGGGAAACCTGGGAGGTTCTGTTTGATTGATCTCAGGTGTTCGGTGACTCGGTCAGCAAGACGACGTTTTGTTTCTCCCACGTACAGTATATTACAGCGTTTACATACGAGAACGTGGACAACATTGGCTGAAGTACAGGTAAAATGGTGATGAATGTTAAACCGGTTGATGTTGGGACCTACAATGGAAAGGTTTTTGTCATAACTGACCACCGGGCAAGTATTGCATCTCCTACGGTTGCAGGGAAAAGTTTCTGGGGTGTTAGGCACTACTGCTTGAGGTTGAGAGGCACGGACCAAGTGCTTAGATATGTTCTTTTCAATTCTGAATGCTGTGATGGGGGGTTCAGGGAAATCGTCACGGGTGGAAGGGTCATGACGGAGGGCCTCTACATTCCTGTAAATGGCACGTACAATGGGAGTTACAGATGGGTGAAAGGATAGGACCAACGGGATACGTCTGGTGGGTGTATGGTCAGTTTTGGGGGCAAGGGCAGAGGCTCTATCAATTCCTTGTATGCGTTTCAGGGCATTAGAGAGCACTCTTTGTGGATACTGGCGTTGTTCAAAGAAAGAAATAATCTACTTGGAAACTTTAGCGAAATCCTGGTCGTCGGAACAAATCCGTCTGGCCCGTAAAAGTTGTGAGTAAGGAATCGAATTGGTACAAGATCTGGGGTGGTTGGAAGGGTACATGAGGTAGTTGTGAGAGTCAGTGGGCTTAAAGTGGAGATTGGGCTTGATTTTACGGTCGGAGATGGATAGTTCCGTGTCTAAAAACACTACTGAGGAGTTTGAAATACAGTGAGTGAATTTCAAAAACGGGCAAACGTTTCAGCAAAGTTAATGAACTTTTCCAAATCGTTTCGAGGACCCACTGCGACCCCAACAATATCGTCAATGTACCTTTTATAAAGTATGGGCTTGATCCCGGTGTATCGAGAGAACATCTGCTCCTCAAAGTGGCCCATGGCGAGGAAGGCCACAGAAGGTCCCAGTTTAGTGCCCATAGCTACTCCTTTAACTTGGCGGAAAAAACGACCATTGAACTGAAAGCAATTTTGTGTGAGGGCTAGTTCTGTCAAGCGAAGAAAGATAGTGGTAGGGATGTTAGGGTCCTGGCGTTGATCAAGGTAATGGCGTATGGCTGCTAAAGCAGCGTGATGGGGGGATTGAAGTATAGAGGCTGCTGACATCCATGGTGAATAAAGTACGTTCACTGGGATTCTCAGGAAACTCAAAATTTTGAATTAACCTAAGGAAGTGAGGAGTATCCTGGATAAACGAAGGTAGGGTTGAAACTAATGGGGAAAGTACAGAGTCTACGTACTGTGAAATCAGAACCGTGGGGCAGCTGTGGGAAGACACAATGGGAGCACCAGGATTATTGGCCTTGTGAATTTTGGGCAGTAGATAGAAATTGGAGATTTGTGGGCAAGGGTGCAGAAGGGCTTTAGCCGATTCAGGAAGATGTTTTTGACTTACAAGGGTAGCTAAGGTTTTCTTGACCAAGGTTTGGATTTCAGAAGTGGGGTCCATCGGCAGTTCGGTGTATGCTGTTTGGTCTGAGAGTTGTTTCTCAGCTTCAGAAACATAAAGATCTCGACGCCAAACAACAGTGGCACCGCCCTTGTCAGCAGGCTTAATAATCAAATTCTTGTTCTTCTTGAGGGACAGAAGGGCCTTCTGCTCGTCCAAAGAAATGTTACGAAAGGGAGTTACTTTGGGAGGAAGGAGACTTTCTAAATCGGAATTAATGGACTCAATTACACTGTCCAGGACCTTGCTTTTACCAGGTTTAGGGGTCCATGGAGATTGCTTAGACTGGAATGAACGGAAAACGTCCTCCGATGAAGTGTTGTCGGTTTCATCGGAATCTCCAAAATGTAAGCGAAGGCGGAGCCTCCTGCAGAACGAGGACACTTCTCTGCGGATAGAAAACTCATCTGGAAGGGGGTTCAGGGGGACAAAGTATAAACCTTTGGAAAGGACTGAACGTTCAGGGGAGGATAATTTCATGTCAGAGGGGATGGTGACGATTAATCTAGTGTTAGGAGTACAGTCACTGCCAGGGGTTAGAGTGGAATGCTCCTTGGGTGACAAGGAAGCTAAGGTCTTAGATTTGGATTCTTGTAAAAAGTTGTAAAGTTTACGGTTATAGACATGGATGAGATAATGTACTTCGCCAGCGTTAGGGAGTGAATTAGAAAGAAAAGACCTTTGTTCATTCATGTTCCGGTCAAATAAGGCCTTTTTCCTAACCATTCCGCTAATAGCAGAACGCATCAAACCAAACGAACACGAACGTAGGTAACGTGTGGTGTTACGTCTATGAATGGGGTCTGAGTAGGTATGAACGTGAAACTTGAGTTGGAAACTAGGCCTCTTGGGATAACCTTCCTATGTAGGCACGTACCCAAGAAGTGGATGTGGCTGGCAAACCTAGTTTTACTGAAGGTTGCCATAGCAAGAGAAAGTATGGCGGGAAAATGTTCGCTGGGATAGCGAGCAATTTCCTGTATAAACGTACTACGAAGCCTTGAAACAAACTGTTTCAAGCAAGGCATGGTCAACTAGTCAAAAAGGTCTTAAAATCGCTAGATAGATAGATGGATGGATGGATGAATGGATGGATGGATGGATGGATGGATGGATCGAAGGATGGATGGATGGATGGATGGATGGATGGATGGATGGATGGATGGATGGATGGATGGATGGATGGATGGATGGATGGATGGATGGATGGATGGATGGATGGATGGATGGATGGATGGATGGATGGATGGATGGATGGATGGATGGATGGATGGATGGATGGATGGATGGATGGATGGATGGATGGATGGATGGATGGATGGATGGATGGATGGATGGATGGATGGATGGATGGATGGATGGATGGATGGATGGATGGATGGATGGATGGATGGATAGATAGATAGATAGATAGATAGATAGATAGATAGATAGATAGATAGATAGATAGATAGATACTCACCCTGGAGACAGTGCTGTTTCGATCTCGTTAGACCTCGTCAGTGCAGCTCAGAGTAGGCAAGTTCAAGACCGAACTGGAAGTCTGACTCATGCATAACTTGGGTTTTTCCCACGCTTCGCGGTACAAAGCTAAAGACTACCAGAGTGCACAAACTCAAAAGAGTGTGCTATGCATAAAGCAGTAGTATTACGTCTCGGTAAAAATGCCAAGACAACACAAGCAAAGAGCCAACTTGAAACTAAAAAGTGCTCAACAAAAGAAAGTCTTACCGTGGTAGAACTGTGTTGGGGAACGTATATACGTCATATGTATTAAAATAAATCTTCTTTGGTCCATGTATCCATGGTGTCCCCCTGTACCTAGAAAACTATACAAGTACCGTTACTGTCAGGGGCGTACATGCATAGTGGACAGTGTGTCAAACGGATATGAGACTAACTAGCGTTTTAAAGATCGAATGCCAATGGTGTATCCGCAGAATCCGAAACGCGGACAGCGGAGGCGAAATATTAAGCTATGCAAAAGTGTGGGGTATAATAATGGGGTTTCCAGAATTGTTTCGAATTTTATGGAGTACCTAGATGTGACATGGAACAATATAAACTTGTATAAACATACAGATAATATAATAAAGGATGCGACAGTGTCCGTTGATACAATGCCAAGAAAACAGGGGTATTGAATTCCCTTCAGTATCAATGAAATTGCTCTCTTCCGATATATTCATTCATTGCGTGCACCGACTTTTCAAGTCAAGCATATGTCGAGAAGGGACACCAAACCATGCGCGATTAGGGCCCCGAAAATTTTTGTCTTTTTACCCATATTTCACAGGAATTACTCATTCCTTGAATGAAATGAAAGTAAATAAATCTTGCTTTCCATTGTCACAACTGGCATGTTTCAAATCTTTGCTGCCATGTTTCGTAAACAAAAAGTCTATGGTCTAGAAAACTGGAAAAAGGGTACTGGTTCCTTAATATTTATCCCAATGCCTCCGATGGCCTATTTTTCAAGGGGCATGCGGATGCAGTCCCCTCAGCCATTTGCTTAAAAACCCTTTCAACTTGGGGAAGGGATGAACGAATCTGGCCTAAGTTTTGAATCCCCGCCCGAACTGTGCTAGGCGTGGAGAGCGCCAAAAGTTGCAGACAATCCTGCAAAACAACCTTAATATTTTCAGATTCTTTCCAAAATAATACTAGATTAATTGCCGATCCTCTGCCAGATTTTTCGGGTCCCCGGAGTGCACACAAACTAGGATATCCTCACAAACCAGGAAATTCTTTCAGGGCGTTCGGGAGAAACCGTCCATTTTTCTCTGACGAGCCAAAGGACTGTTCGAAGGGCCCCACATAGGTTCATGGCTCCCACCTGACATAGGCTACTGAATATATACCGAACACTAGGACCAATGAAGTAGTACTACATAAACTCTTATATACACTGGTACGCACATGCTCACACAGTTCCATGTGCTATGGACTACCTACGGTACTTATACCTGTACATGTAGACATATACCTGTGAAACGAAACGCCTACGCGAGAAATTTGGGCAGGGATTGTGCACGAGAAACGCGCGAAAAATTTTGCATTAGGAATTTGCATTGAAAATTTAGTTGCTGTGGGCCTCAAATTTCTACCTGATGGCTGAAGTCGATGTCAGATATTATTTCAACATATATCAGATCACCAGTGGGTGCTGCTGGGGCCTCTAAGATAGCAAATTTAAGTCAGAAAGGCCATGATAAGAACGATTAATGTGCTCGGCAATTGGAAAGCCCGGCTTGTTTTGAAGTATGCTAAGCTTGTGGTTATTGAGCTCTTAGTCTGAACTTTTTACTTGTTTCGCCATTACAGATAGCCCGAGGACCTTCGAAACAAATCAAGAGGTAGACTATATTCTCGGAGTCGCAATGAAAGCTCCCAGGTCTCAAAGTAATACCTGAGGCTTGATGAAAATGGTGGTGGAGGAGTCGAAATGTGTACACACCATACACCTGGACTTTTGAAGGTGATGTCACCAGCGCTTGAGACTTCATTAGAAGGGGGATGTTCTTACCAGCATAGAGCTAATGCTGCGTGGTTGTCTGGGGGTTCAGTAAAAAGGGATAGTGGGATCCGAGCATTAAATCCCGCACAATTGTTTAATATGTAACCGGTGCTGTGGCCGAGCGGATAAATTGAAATATAAGTACAGTGTGTTTTCTCTACTTATATTTTCAGTAAACTTTTAACCACTTCTTACTACCTTTATCGACCTCTCTCTCCCTCTCTCTCTTTATATAAACATATATATATATATATATACCAATTTCCGTTCGCTTTGCTATTTAATGAAAGTCTTTATTTAATTGGAAAAATAGACCGAGGCCATTCACTATATGAGCAATATTTATTCAGTCATTCTGGTATCAGTCTGCTTTCCTCTCACAAATCGTACCCGTTTCCATAAATCATTTCTTCCATACTCCATCCGTATGTTTGATCAATCTCCTTGGAGAGAGTGCACTTCAATTGGACTTGAAGGTATTTATATTCCAGGCCGTACAGGAGTCCACTACAACTGTGATTGTGAAACTTTGTTACCCTGTCGTATTAATTGTGTTGTATGTTATATGTTGTACAGCCGTTTATATATATAGAAATATATATATATATATATATATATATATATATATATATAGGTCGATAAAGGTTGTAAAAAGTGCTTAAAGTTTGCGGAAAATTCCACGACGTTTCGAGTATAGACTCTTCATCAGGTGGCAAAGAAATGCAACTGAATAACAAAGAAGTAGAAATAGAGAAGAAACACATTGAAGAAAGGCACGAACAAACCGGTCGCACAGAACGAACACGGTGTAAAAAAGCGAAAGAAGGCTGAAAAAACTGGTAAAAAGTAATGAAAAGGGGAACAGGTTAAAAAAGGTCCATTCTAATGTTAAGACCGTGTGGGGAGAGGGTCCCGAGTTTCATGATAAGCCGGTTTTCGGCGGTCTGACGATCACGGTCAGAACCTCTGCACATTAAGGCTGCAGTAACGGCCAAGTCTTTAATTGAGCACGGTGATGGGGGGTTGAAATGAGTGGCGACCGGATAACCTTGAAGGTTTTGTTTGATGGACCTGAGGTGTTCAGTGATTCGGTCAGCCAGGCGGCGTTTGGTTTCTCCCAAACGTGATCGTCAGACCGCCGAAAACCGGCTTATCATGAAACTCGGGACCCTCTCCCCACACGGTCTTAACATTAGAATGGACCTTTTTTAACCTGTTCCCCTTTTCATTACTTTTTACCAGTTTTTTCAGCCTTCTTTCGCTTTTTTACACCGTGTTCGTTCTGTGCGACCGGTTTGTTCGTGCCTTTCTTCAATGTGTTTCTTCTCTATTTCTACTTCTTTGTTATTCAGTTGCATTTCTTTGCCACCTGATGAAGAGTCTATACTCGAAACGTCGTGGAATTTTCCGCAAACTTTAAGCACTTTTTACAACCTTTATCGACCTACATACTACTCTAGTGCTCCGCAGTATTTCGACCTTACTATATATATATATATATATATATATATATATATATATATATATATATATATATATATATATATATATATATATATATATATATATATATATATATATATATATATATATATATATATATATATATATATATATATGCCAATACTCAAGCTGCAGACCGGACTGATTCGATCTTGCGGTTAGATCTCATCAGTGCAGCTCAGTGTAGGCTTCAAGACTGAATTGCAAGACTGACACAAGCATAACTTGGGCCTGCCCCACGCTTCGCGGTACAATTCTCAGTGCACAAACTCAGAAGAGTATGCTATGCCTAAAGCAAAGTTATTACATCTCGGCGAAATGCCATAAAATGAGATATATATATATATATATATATATATATATATATATATATATATATATATATATATATTAATTAGTTTCGGCTTAAAAGCAAAAAAAAAAGGACTCTACTCAGCGTTTCTCGCTAGTGCATTTATCAGGATGCCTTGATGGATAATATTATTTTTGAGTCTACTGTGTCCGTTTTTTACCCTCGTCGGTGCATTAGTAGTTTTTAACTGTTGTGCTATTGCGTTGGGCTGTGATGTCACTATTGCAAGAGGAGTTATGATCTCTTGTTCTGAAGACTGGGAGACCGGTGGTCGACTATTGCAAGCTTTTCTGCTTGGCAAAGGTTGCAAAAGCCAGAAGTTCCCTGTGGGTGTTTGACCGTGTCAGTATATGCACCAACGTATGGAGGAACCATGGCCGCTCCGCTTGAGAGACCAGACTTGTTTGGAGGGCTCCTTGTCTTTTTCATGACGTTCTAGGTTACATGTATGTGTGTGTTACGTTGTGCGTGTGTTACGTTATTGCTAGCATATAGCCTTGTAAAAAGTGATGGGGTTAAGGGTCTCCCTTCAAGGGGAGAAAAATCTTTGACCATGTAATTACAGCCATGATTTGAGGCTGGTAGAGCTTTCTTAGAGAGCACCTTGGATTTATAACCCCTATGACGTATTTCATTTTTTCATGCCACTGTAGCTGACCTTAACGGTGTTTTTGTTGTGACCTCGAGGGAGGGGAGGAATGCTTGGCTAGCAGCTCGAGATAGGTTCTACTAACATTCCATTTGACTGTTTTGCTATAGGGGGGTTGAACCATACAACCTTCCCATGTCTTTGTTTCTTTGATCATCTTGGGGCTGGTAGACTCTCACCTGAGTCCTCTAGTTTGTGGTGAGAACTGCTAGAATCTAGTGCCTGTTGTTAGGCAGATGCTGTAGCGTAAGAAGCTGCTTGGTTGCAAGAAAGCTCGGCCACACGATTGCTTACTGACATGGGTATATTTTTAAGTATGTTGGGTGGATGATTTGATTTGATTGGGTGTGAATATACAGAAGTTGTCATTTTGGTCTTCTGTAGGGTGCGTAGGTACCATCTTTCATGTCAAGCCAAACATCGAGGAAGTTAACGACGCGGAGGGTAGTCTCGATGGTGATTTTCAAACCAAACTCGCAAAAGGTTTCAATCAAATCCTTGCGGGCTCTGTCGGCGAGTCTTCGGGAGCGAGTTTTCAAGGATGCTAAGCCATCACCTCTGTAGAGGCCGACATAGGGGACATGACAGTGTCCACTATGGCTGTTCAGAATGTAAAGGCCCATCAGTTTACATACCTCAGCGCCATCATAGCTGCCCATTGTGAAATCAAAGGAGTTAGGGTTACTTCCTTTTGTCCAGAACAGCAGCGGCGTAGAAAGATGTTTGACATTGGTGGGGCCAGACCAGATGCAACTTCTCGACCTTGATTCCCCCTTCCCACACCAAAACATCATATTTGCTCAATGTAATTTTTCCGATTTTAATTTTAGCAAAATAAAAATATTCAAAGAAAAAGGAAAAAAACTACAACATCAACACCATTCAGCAGTGGTATAGCTAAGATTTTTTGTTTGGAAGGCTCTGGAGGACTGCAGGTATTTTCGGGTAGGAGGACTCCCGTTTGCTATTTTAGCGGAGCGCCACCATAGGTTGGCGCGGAGCGTACCAAGAAAATTTGAGATTTAATTACATCTCAGATCGCCTGAAATGGCACTTGCCAGGCTTGATAGCAGCCATCAAGATTTGCAATTTTTTGTGAGAAAACGTAAAGCTTGATTTCATTTTATTCTTAAACACATTTCTGTGAGGACGGATTAGCTGAGCTGGCCGGACTTGGGGTCCAAGAATTGCAAGTTTGAATCCCGTTTACTATCTAAGCGGGGCGCCACCATAGATTTGCACGGAGCAAACCGAGAAAATTTGAGATTTTGATACATCCCAAATCACCGAAAGTGGCACTTGCCAGGCTTGATAACAGCCATCAAGATGTGCAATTGTTGTGAAAAATGTTTAAAAGGTTGATTGGAATTTGTTCTGAAGCACGTCAGGTTTGTCACGTCAGGTTTGTCGACTTTATTTAAAATTATTCAGAGTGGAGTTATCCCCAATGATTTCGGTGGATTGATTGGAATGGAGATTTTCAACAGCCAGAGCATATTACGTTGAGGTGACAGCAAGATTTGCCCGACGGGGGCCAGCAACCCGAAGTCCCGACAGCCCCAATGCCGTCGGGTATATGTGAGGAGGGATTTGAAGAAACCTGTTTACTAGACCATTTCATTCGGGGCATATATTTTGCTTAAAATATGTGTATACTAGAGAAGCATAGTTTCGCGTTGATTAAATGTTTTTCCCGGAATCTAAGCAGTAAAATTGCAAAGCGCCCGAAATTTTTTGGTAGGTTTCACAAAAAACACATGTAATCATAATGAACAAAAAGAAAAATATGTAGGGGTTCTAGACCGTTTGGGAGATAATATACTTTGTACCGAAACTACCTTACTATCCCAGGGAGCTGGTAGAAGCTCCCTGACTATCCGATGAAATAGCCAAACATTGCTCCGTGAGTCCCTCACCAACTGACCATACACACACACGAGGCTTTGCGATATGAGTTGAAGTTTACGACCACTACATAAACTGTGTACTTTTCCTATGTGTTAATTGGTAAGGTGGGAAGGACTTGCGCTATCTAGCCATGTAGAATGGAACTATTGAAGAAACTAGAGCAGCATTTCTGCGCGCGTAGCGCGCCGACAATTTTGCGTTCTTATTAGAGAAATTGTCCTCTTGAGAGCAAAAACGGGTAAAACGAAACTGTAAATTGTCGCGATGTGAGGGGGGGGGGGCAAAATGACATTTGGCCTCCCACAAATCACATTGGGGAGGCCATGGCCCCCTTGGCCCCCCGGTTCCTACGCCACTGGAACAGAACCGACTTTCTGGCATGCATGATGATAGAAAAGTCTAGTTTCTGAGATAGGCACACGTGAGTTTTCCCAAGGTAAGGCTGCAGTGAGTAGCTCCTGAGATATGGAGGGATAGAAGTCTACAATATCAAAGGCCACAAAGTGCGGGACTGTTCATCCTTGAGGAAACTTAACCAGTAAAGTACTGAGGATGTTTTCCTCCACTGGCTTTCTTGGTGGGAGCCCTCAGACTTTCGTTCATACGGTCAACTACAACTGTGTTAACTCGCCCCATTTACCTCTTGGCAGGGTTATTGATAAGTCTGCATGATACTTTTTGGAAAGTTATCTTTATGGTCTTTGATAGATAAAGACAAAGGCTTCTCTCTCCCCCATGTGACAGATACGTTCTTGAATGACTAGCTTAGATGCAATGTCAGTCTCCTCTTTACTGATGCCAGCTACAAGGAATGTATCAGCAGCCTTGTACTCCTGGTCTGGGTAATGTCCTTCAGGACTTTGACATAGTCATTCGGGGTTGCTGCATACACATTTCTAGTTTTGTCTTCAGGTATTAGGACTCTGTCAATCGATGACGTTTTCCTCATGTCGTTCCTTAGTTTGTATTGAACGGGACAGGGAGAGTTTCTAAACTTGATGTTCTCTACCATGGCTATTAAGTCATTTTCGAACGGTTTGAGGTCACTGTTTGCGACTGATTCCTTTTTGATTTGAAGCTGAACTTTGTGTCACCGCAAAGGTCCTCAAATCATCCTCTTGCCTCTCGAAAAAGCTTTCTTGTGTTATTTGTTATTATTTGATATTTGTATATTAACATGTCTATATATATATATATATGTATATATATATATATATATATATATACATATAATCGGCGATGAAGAGTCACATCGGCTAAGTGAGAGTACTCTATTTAAAATATAGCGCGAAATAAACCAGATAGACGAGCTTGGCTAATTCATTTTTTGTATGAAAAGTAGTTTATTTTTACATGTATGCCATGGTTATGTTCTCTCAATAACAGAAAGCGAGCTAGTGTCTGCCTTGAAGCCACAGGAAAAAGCTTCTGTTGTGTAACAGATAACCAATGCCCTGCACTACTGTGGCTTCTCTGACGTTCATGATTAAGCTCACCGCGAGAAAACGATGTCATTTACCCATCCATTCACTTGCTATATACACCTGAAGAGTGTGGTCGGCTTTGGTGGCTTATACGATAGCAATAGTCAGATACCTGATCCTGTTGTTTTTACTTACAACCTTCAGTTCCTACTGGAAGTGGGGTTTACTGTCTAACTTATTTTAATAAGCAAGATTTATTTCCATTGCGAGGTACTTGAACCATTGATTCACTTTTTAAGAATTTATTATATAGGAAGGTTGATATATAAAGTAAGGCTATTGAACAGTGCGGGGTAAGGAAACAACCATCCCTTTTAATTAGAATGATTTATAGGAAATAGTAATGTCTGTTGCTTGAAGGATTACAGTTTGCAATCTTTGAAGTAAGCCAGCCTTCCTTAAGAATTCACTGTGATTGTTTAACTTTTGAAACGTTAAGGTCAATGTTTTTCTTCTTTTGCACAAGAAGGCAACTGAACATATTGAAATGTTTCTCTTTGCTAGAATAAGTTTATTGCTATAGTACTGACTTTATGAACAAGTTACAATATGTGCAGAGTTAAAGAAGGTGTCGCCTATGGTATCCCAGCATGCATTGTTGCTTTGCTGGATAATAATATAAAAAAGAGGAATGATCGAAAAACCTGTGTAATTACTAGATGTGCATGTGCGTAAAAGTTTATTGATGCATCACTGATTTCAAGGGCAATTTATATGAACGAATGTTAATAACGCCCTATGTCTTCGCTCTGCACTACAAAACGGGTTATCTACAAATTAGCCTAAATGGTTAAGGTTTCCAAACGCAGTTTGTCAGTATAACAGGATTAAAGCTTAGGACAAGACATAGGGGGCACGTACAAAATTTAAAAAAGGGTCAAACTCCTATTGGTATAAAGCACTTTAAGGTTTGTAAATATTTCAAATTAACAGAGATCAAAAAGATTCGTAACAAAAAGAAGAGAACCATGGATCAAACATCAAGGACACGGATGCTCGATCCCTGACTTGATGGTTTCGGCCGCCATCTCGTGTCGAGGTTCCGATCAATCGCCTGGCTGCCGAGAACCGTCTAATCATGAAACTTGGAACCCTGTCCCCACATGGTCTGAACGTTAGACTTGAACATTTATAAATCAGCAATTCCTGCATTGTTGTTACCTGTGTTAACCACTTAACACTGTCTGTTTTCCTAGCCGATTTGCTAGTGCCCAATTTTATTGTGTTTTTAATTTGTACGTATGGCCTTGTCAACAATCAGTTGCATCTTTGCCACCTGATGAAGGGTTTAAAAACCCGAAACGTCGTGGATTTTTCACAATCTTTTAGCACTATTTACTACTTCTTTTTGACCTATATATACATATATATATATATATATATATATATATATATATATATATATATATATATATATATATATATATATATATATATATATATATATCTTTCAACGCTAATTCCCACCTTAAGGGGAAATTCTTATATCTGCTTGTACATAGGGCGAAAAAAAGATCGAATAAATTACATAAAAAATAAATTCGACCTACACGTCTAACTTCATCTACAATTAACGACTTATTTCAATGGCCAGCCATCCGTTCGTGTTAACAGCTAGGTGTCCGTAAAATTGACAACTTTGAAGTAATGGCATCTAGTCTGGAAATCTAAGAGGCTGCATTGGCTGGTGGTTCTCACGTATTCCTATAGAAAAAGTGTGTGGAAACGTTAAGGCGAAACTTATATTTCACCCGAAAAATTTTTTCCCCTTAAGGTCGACTTTTCAACAACAACTTTCCCCCTAAGTGCCGAATTAGAGATATATATATATATATATATATATATATATATATATATATATATAAATACATTACAAAGGCAAAAAGTTGGAAAAACAGCACCAAGTATGATGCTTTGGGTTCTTTATCAACCTCCCCCAGGCCTAAAATGAAACAAGCTTACAACCCAATATATAGGCAAAAGAGTGATTTAAAAAATAAAAAGCAAAATTGTGGAACTAAAACGATAGCTAAAGCTTGCAATATCAAAGGTTAAAAATATAACAATGAAACAAGCAAAAGAAAGAAAACCTGGTTTCAGAAGAAAAAAAAGCTAAACTTAGAAGGAATGAACTTTTAAAGGGTTAGAGTTAGAGTTAGATAAGGTTTAACGGCTCAGTTTCTAACTGCCGAAAACCGTCTAATCATGAAACCTGGAACCCTTTCCCCACATGGTCTGAACGTTAGACTTTCTCACCTGTGTTAACCACTTAACACTGTCTGTTTTCCTAGCCGGTTTTACCGTGCCCAATTTTATTGTGTGTTGTGTAATTGTCCTCTCTTTCAATCTCATCGTGTGATCCTTTAAAAGTTCCTGGCCGGGTCATACTATAGACCTTAAAAATGGAACCTAATACCATTGTGCTTGGTGCTCAGCATTAGCAATGGAGTAGAAAAACAAGCCAGTGAGTCACATCTGGAAAAAAAGCCGTGGCCGTCCCGACTTAAACCAATTTGCTGAGAAACTAAGCTGAGCTTTAAGAATATCAAGAAGTACCAACATTTTGGTTTACAAAGGGCGAAAATTAGGGTCACAGGCTGTTTCCTGTTCTTTGTAATTGTAACCGCACCGTTGTAAAATCTCCTTACTGGACGTAACATCACGTAGAATCCTTGGATACCACAGTTTTAATAGGTCATGTCTACTTTCTGATTGTGGATTTGATCAACTTTTATCTCGCCTCGGACACAGGCGTATCGAAAGGGGGGGGGGGGATTCGAGCTGGTAGCCTATCCCCCGAAACTCATTGGAAAAAATTGGCAAAGTCAGGGCAAAGATTGTCGGTTTCAGGGCGAAATTCATGTCATACTGATTTTTAGCCAAGGACGAAAAATTCAGGGCAAACACCTTCCTCTTCCTTGAGGAAAGATCTTTCAATGTGTCGACAGGCTAAAACTAGGTTTGCTGAATGTCCTGAACTATGCTCTTGCGCAAGCACGCATGATCAGAACATGTTAATTGTAACAACACAAATATAAGGATTCAATGTACCGTTTTAGTTATTATTTCAAGGAACCAAATCGTAAGGCCGCTCAGTTTTAACGTCCATTTCTGCATAGTTTGAAACAAATATTTCTAGTTTCTTACAACCATTCGGATACTAGAATTCAATGATCCCTTGATTTGACTACTTTAAATGAATTGGTGAAAATTGTTCAGTTTTGCTTTTAGAACTCAGTTTGTGAGGATGCAACAGTAGCCCCTCCTCATTCCCCAAACATGCGGGTCCAAATCTCCGAACCAGCCAAGTAGCATCCTCGTCCCAAGTGCAATGTCGATTTTTCGTAACAATGGAGATTTCGCCCCGAGTATTGTACCAAAATCCAAAACAGCCGCCTCTCAGAAGCCCAAAGCTAACTTCACCTTTGCAGCATATGGTCTACTTTTATCGTCCTAAGACATTTAAATTAAAATGACATACAGGCAGAAGTATAGTTTCTTAAGCAGTCCTCTAACTTGAGGAAATTCTGAAACTGCTGCCTAAGCTATGAAAAGTCCTGCAAGGTCGATGTTTGCTCGCAAGAAGCAACGGCCTAAAAGAGACACGTACAAAGTATTAACCGCTAGGCTCTTAGCCCTCATACGTCTTTAAAGTGCTCCCAAAGAGAACTTGAGAAACTCAAAGCCCTGGGGACTGTTTCCCTCTGCAGTCAAATTTCTGAAATTGCTCCCAATACCCTTTAATACCTGTAGTTAGTCAACAAGAAATTTAGGGTTAGTAGAATGAAGAATTGGTCAGATTTAGAGTAAAGCAAGGAGAACCTGAGAGTGTGCCATGTTGTACATCAAGTTCTGGCTTAGCTAATTAATTTATCCCTGAGAAATGGCAAATGTTGAAAAAGGTATACCTTAGGGGCGGTGAAATGCATTGATTTATTATCAGCGGATCTTTCATGAGGTGATTTAAACTGTTGGGGAGTAAAACATCTTTTTTGGCTGCCCATGCTTGTTAAATACTTTATGCAAGAGAGCTTCTGCTATAAGTAGAAATACAGTGCAGCGTCCATAATGACGTATTTTGTTAGCTCGACAATGCGAAAAATACATTAAGAAGTTATGAAGTACCGTAATTCATTGAGCTTCAGTATTTGCTACCATCCTTGTTTTTTCAACGTCCTCTTTTCCCCCTTGATAAGTTCACATATTACCTCCTACATTCTAGTGCAACTCCTTGAATCGTTCCAGTGTATACATTTGAGAATGACGTAAATGATTAGCTCCGCCCAGCTTCACCCAGAAATTATTAGGATTTGAATTGTGTGTTCAATCAGTTTTCCGTCGGCTGTGGAACAACACACACATGATCCTTCACAGAGGTTTATGGTTTCACTGAATTAATTCTTGTTCCCTTCGATGACATCAGGAATAAATATTTCGTAAAAATGAAAAAGGATCCGCCTAGTGAAGAGAACACAGAAATGAACGTTTTGTCTTCTGGAGCTGCAACTTCATCGATATATTCGTTGGATAAAATAAAAGAAGTAGAAAATAAAAATATGATTTACGGTATTGATGACAGACCTCCATGGACGTCTGTAGTATTGATGGGCTTGCAGGTGAGATGTTTTCTTATTCTACATTAAGTTACAAAAACCATCGGGTATAGTCTACTGTATACTAAGCATTTTAAAAATACTTTTTGGGTGATGTAGTATTGTATACTTTCACTTAATTGGACATGTCCAGTTTGAAGAGTTGAGACAGACTCTACAGTTTCTAATGAGTATTTGAAATCCATAGTCGCGACCCAAGGAAAATGTATGACTGCACTTCCTCTTTCCAAAGCCGCCTCAGAACTACTTTGTGAGGGAACATTCCAACCTCATAAATGTGCAATGTTTTCAATTGGACACAATGCAAAATTAGTGTGAACAATTCAACAATTATGTTGTCCTACTTTATTGAGACCTCGACACTTTTAAGATGTTGCAACATAACACGTGTTTAATTTCGAAACGTGTTGGATGCAAATAGTGAATAGTGATCAGAAAAATGTTTAATTCCCATCCCATTATTTAAAGGGTGCGGGATACGAGTGGGAGCCCCTGGTTTGGAAATTCACATTACGTCACGGTGGGTTTGGTAGAGACTCATTATTTCAATCGGGGTGACTGCCTCATTCATCGTCGCCTAAGATACATGAAGCAGGGGTTTGACCTAGAAGAATTTATGTCTCCTACTCCTACATGCTGTAGGGATGTGGTGAAGGAGCAGAAAAACCGCCAGCAGAATCCCAGTGAAGGGGGGTGTAGTTGAAAACAGCAAGAATCAAGGTCAATATCCATATAGAGAAGTGATAAAAAGACTAATGTTACGGTTACTGTAAGTATTGTATTTGGCCTATTTCTTCCTGGTAAAACACTTTCACGGGTTTCAGTCATATAGCTTGAGCGAATGACAAAGTAGGATTTGTTGTTAGATCATTTCATAGACACGGAAACCCTGTCACTTTGGCAACTTTCCAGACTTGAAGTGACACGAGTTGTGGTGTGCGTTCTCAGTCTTAACACATTGATTTCCCTGGTGGTTGGACAGCACATGGCTTGAATGTCTGTTGGATTAAAAGGCAGATAACTATCCTAGTCAAATAGTTACCCTATGAAAATTCCCTTACTTTATCTCAAAGGCTAAGCATAACTTAAGCATTGTCCTTATAGTTCGACAAAGAGAAATTGTTTCCCAGAAGGCCTGTCTGACGATGTCTTGATAGATTCCAAAAAATACCGAACTGGAAATTAATGATTCTTTCGAAAGGTTCGATCGAAGAATTTGTATGTCTTATTTCTTGAGGTTCAATCCCTCGATAAAATGAAAAAGTTCATTTGGGTCTTTAAAATTACATTCTAATATCAGTATGTACCTCTCCTTGAAAGATGATCATCCCTGAACTGTTGACCCTTTACCCAGTGTTTGTTGTACACACCAGAGCACAATGGATTTCTGATCGATCTATGTGCAGAATATGTCACAGCTGTTTCGACTGAAATTTAAGTAAACAGAGACAGGTCAGAAATGTTACTAGTGTGCTAAATAGCATAATCAGAGGGAGGCAAAAGCCTTATGTTACCCTAAGGTGGGAATGTTGGAATTTTGTCGGTCCGTAAGGAATCGATGTTTGCGTTCAATGTCTTGCAGTTAATGCAGGTAACATCTGGGCCAACAATGAGTCCTTGCCCATTCTACAATGATTACCCGTTCAAACTGTTCAGTCGAGGTTTAAGGGATGTACTTTTGGAAAAGTTTTTTTTTTTCAATAAAGATCACCTCACTAGGTCTGGCAAACTTGTGTGTGCTAATACGTTTCCATACTTCTCTGTCGTTGGTGCCACAATGGTTCAAGGCTTCTTGACATGCATGGTATTCTTGAATGTCGAACTGCTTCTTATCATACGGGTAAGTTATACATAAAGGGACATAAATGCCCCAAATGACTAACTCGTTTTTCTTTGTTTAGCAGTTGTTCCATTTACTGCTTAATCTTATAACAAGCAACTCTACGTGAGGAAATATGAGGTTTCATGGACTAGACCATTTCTTCAAGGGGATGAAATTTTAACGAAAAGAGGTTTGGTCATTGTACAGGTAGTACAGCTTGTTTGACTGTATCCTGTACTTCCTAATGCTAATATAAACTAACTGTCAATAGTACTTTTATCATTATTTCATAATCTTACCTCTTTCATTCGACCAACGTTATTTTTATATGCACGAAAACAACCCCTTTGACTTCCCGTACAGTGAATGATGCTACCATGAATCGCAGTTTTTGAGCCAGAATCTTACGAAGAAGTATCTTTGATTCCTCACAGAAGGCGCAGGGATCCTATGCAATCACGCGGGCGAGTGTCCGCCCCTGAGTGTGTGTGTGCGTGTGAAAGTGTGTGTGTATTTGTGACGCTTGGCTTGTGCACACGATATCTCAAGATGAATCATACTTCTCATACTTAATATATAGATTTATCATATTAAGAGGGATTACCTTATTGCTTTTGGTGGAGATCAAATTTCATATGAGGTCACCAGAGGTCTTAAATCGAAAACATTGTAAACGCAATATCTCTAGGTATAAAGCATTGATACTTTTCATACTTGGCATGTGGATGCGTAATAGAAGATGGACCCTATGGTTTTGGTGGAGGTTAAAGGGTATTTGAGGTAAACGTGCGGGATGCTTAAAACTGCTGTAAACACGATATCTCAAGGTAGCAATGATGGACACTTTTCATACGTCGTATATTTTTTATCATATTTAGTTAAAGAACGCTATTTTTCAGAAGAGGTCAACGGACATTTGAGGTCATAGGAGGTCAAAGACCAAAATCATGGAGAAAGCTCGATACTTCAAGACAGGGGTGATGGATATGGATGCTTTTAATACTTAGAAATGTGCATTTCTTACTTTAAGAGCAAAAAAGAACCTACGGGGGTTTGGGGGCAGTCGAAGGTCATCAGAGAAGAAACTCCAAAACCTCGTAAACTAAACAGACGATGGTGGTACCTCCAAATTGTGTCCGGCGTCTCGTTACCAAAGAATACCTGAATTTTTGTACCATTCCAAAATGTAATCATACAGAACAGCATTTATTTTTTCACAAACATAACTGTTACAGTAATAATTCGAATTTCGTTACCTTATTATGAACAAGTGTAAAGGATGCTGTGACTACAGCGTGATTAGAAATACTATTCACATAACGAGTTTGTTGATGGCGTAGTGAGATTGCTCGGTTTCTCAGACAGAAGGCTCGGATTCAAATCCCTTTCAAGACACTTCATCTTTCCGTTTTTTTTTTTGTTATTTTTGGTGGGGTTCAAAAGTCAAATGAGGTCTGCAGAGGTAAAATTGTTAAAACATAGAAAAATTTATATAGTTTATTTTCTGTTTAAACTGTGCTTTCTCTTTCACTCGTTGTTGAAATCATGAAAATATTTAAATCTATGATCTATAAACATTAAAGACGTGTTTACTGGCATTATTCTTCATATGGGTGCAGAAAACGCTCCGATTCGAGAACGTGCTTATTGGTTTTTATTCAAAACTGAACAACAGCTACATGACGTACGCGAAACACAGAGAATAAAAATAAGTTATAGCAATGCAACCGGTATATTTTATTTTTAACTAAAAACTGCCTAGGGTTCCGTTCAATCAAACAGAATGAAACTTACACTGGTGGAAAGACAAGAAGTTTACTGAAAAATCCATTTTGTAAGTCCATACAACATTCAGAAGCAAAGATATCACTGTGTTTGAACGGGAAGGCCGCAGTTTTGGTTAAATTGCCATTGAATAGGACTCGTTTTTACATTTTTAAATAGAAACCCTAGAACCTTCCTGATATGACTTTGGGATGAAAGTTAAAAACACAGAAAGGTTATTAATTTATCTATAATACTCTTCATGTCCCGTGGTTCTAAACTAAGTATGGGCTGATGGTAGACCGTGGAACAACATCCAAAATTCCTTTATTCCGCAGCAATCATCTCGGAACCACACGAAATAACGTTAAAATGTATTGTAAATATGTTTATTGCAGGGAGGATGATTACCCGCCGTAAGAATTGCACATTTCGGGAAAAAGTATTAAAATCCAGTCACAGGTTTTGCTAAAAGAAATGAACCTATGTCGTTTATAAAACGTTTATGACGTAACTAATGTACAATCACAGATCTCCAGTCGGGTCACATCACGATCATTCTCTCTCAAGCTAGCAACACGCAATGACATCAACAAGCAGGGCAGACTTATCGTCTAAACGTAAACGATTCAGGTGTTTAGTTCATTGCGTAGACAATGCTATGGGTCACCTGATACACTGTAACACAAATTAGTCAAAACGGTGTCTGAATCGACTAATCACTTTGGTCAATAACATTTGACTAATTTTTGACCAATTGACTTAGTTTCTGACCCATTTTAAGCCTCTTTGACTAATTTTTGACTACTTTTTGACTTACAATTGTTAGTCCATTATCGTGAAATTAGTCAGATATCATCAGAAACTAGTCAAACATTGTGACTAACGTGGTTAGTCGATTCAGACATTGTTTTGACTAATTTGTGTTTACAGTGTACCATTCAAAGATGCAAGTTATATCCTGAGCGAAAGAATGGGCTCAATTGATCGACAAAGAAAGGTTTTACATGTGCATTTGTTGGAAGTGCTGCCCAATGTCAACTTCCAACACTAAACATGGTTATCACAGGCATGACACCCCTACAATCGATTTATTACCGATGTCTCAAAGATGGCCAGAGCAAGAGCTAAGAAACAGAATACAGGTAACTGAATCTTTGTTTTTACGGCACTCATGAAAACTTTTTGGTATTACGATCAAAAGAAAATGTACTCGTCTAAGACCCGTTAGGAAATACAGAGACAAGTGTTCTAGGCGTTGTAACAATATTGCACACAAAACGCACCGATGTCAACAAATATTTTGAATGCTACAGAAGATTAAGTGACAGAGTTAATGATTTCATTTCAAATTTTCGGACCTTTTCAGAGGTTGTAAGTTATTTAACTAACTGCAAGACGTGTGTAACATTTGGAAAGGAAAGATCATGGTCTTAAAGTAAGATTGTACGTCGTAGCTTTTCTATGAGAAGAAAATTGTGACCACCACTGTGCTGGTCGATGCCCCAAATTTTCAATGAGCAGTAGTAAAATGGCGTATAGGAAGCTTTCGCCGATTGGCTATACATGTGCCTTTACTGAAGGCTAGTGCTGTCTTAGCCCTTGAACAGTGCTACAGGTGTGCTCCCTTGTAATCTTTCATCACGGCCCTTGTGCAGAGTGTAAAAAATTTCAAACGTCTTGGCCAAAATGCTTGGGTACGTCTCAAAACTGTAAAATTAACTCACCAACTTAGGCTATCAACTCAATCAACAGAAACATTCATTGTAGAATCATAATTCACTATTCTGCAATTCAGTTAAATTCACATGGTGAATTTGTCATTTTTACACCAATCTACAGTCACTCTTATTGGAATAATGTAAATTTCAGTGCATTTTCTGAGCTGGTTCTGAGTTGATAGCTCTTCTTGGCAGTTTACCTTACACTTGTAATGTATTTAGTAATCCCGACATACTATTCGTTCATCTTTTGATATATTTTAAGTGTTGCTTCATCTTTTGTACATATTTTAAATTTGAGTAAAGTCTGAGGAATGTCTCACTCAAAGTAGTGCAGCTTAGAATCTTTATTTGTGCAGGGTGCCAAAGCATTAGTTAAATAGCAAAAGTCAGGAAAAAGCCGACAATTTGTGCATGGTCTTGAAAACTTTTGATATGTGTGAATTTTGCATAGGAAATCAGCCATATAGTCTTGAAAACCAGTAACTTTACACTATCTTTAGTTTATTTTCTGTTGATACACTTGCCTAAGTGTAAATGGATAAAACCAACTGCTCTTATGTCACTTCCTAACCTTGTTTGTTCTTATTGGTTCTTGAAATTGGCCTTTGAGGTCTTGAAAAGTCTGGAAAAAGGCTTGAACTTCAAAATGTCAAAAGTGTGGAAACCTTCTTTGTAGAATAACCTCTTGAGCTTAAATCATATATTTTTTTTCTGATGGATCTTCAAAGTTTCTCTTAAGATTGAGTAGGGTAAAGAAGCAGATGGCAAGGGTCCAAGTTGACTAAGCCATGTTGCCGTTGTACCAGGCTGAGTTGGCTGGTGTACTGTTGGCCTACTAACAGGCAAACAATGTCATGAACAGCTCAGCGGGGAAGCAAAAGTGATATCTTAAAATGCATTCATTAAAAGACACTTTAACCAATATTTACTCGACATTGGAATCAGAATATCCTTGTAATCATTATTTTGGCAAGTGTAAGTACATGAAGCTGTATTAGAAAGTTACACACATGAGATATCCACAATAGTCTGAAAGTGTGCAGAACTCATTATCTGAAACTTCGTGTTTGTTTCTTATGTAATACTCCATGACAAGTATTATTCATACTGTGCTCTTTCAATTCACCAAGCAATATACTGGGCTTTCATAGCTACCTATCAACGTGAAGAAAGGTTGGTCTGTGAATCCAAGAAACTATAACCGCACCCCTGTTTCTGCAGTACGTCATATTTTCTTTTAGCTTTCTAAATGTCAACAAGCTTTTGGACTCTCCAGGCAATTCATTTCCACAATATGTCCTTCTATAATGAGAAAGATTTACAAATATGTTACTTCTATCTCAAACTTCAGTTGTTGAGAGGGACGAGCTAGCTCCTACAAGGGCCTTTCAAGATGAAGATACTGAACATGCGTGTGGTAAGTTCCATTTAAGTTCTTAAATAGAGTTGAATTAATTAATTACTGAATACTTATGTTATATTTTTGCCAAATGGTTCAGGGTTTTGAGCAACTAAACTACCATTTCGTGACCTATAGGCTAGTCGGTTTCATTTTGCAGTGTGCAGATTTGCCATGGAATAAGCTGAAAATTGCCACAACAGTCAAAAGCAAGAACATAAAGGTTTCCCCAGACGACCATAAAGTAAACTTCACCGACTGCCTTCTCAGAAGATCATTAACTTCTAAATGTTCGACAAGAAGCTCAATATTATCCCATTTGGATACTGAATTTACTGGCATTCGAATGACCTTGCTGAAAAACTGCAATAATTATCTTTTAATTTAAGTATGATGATCCCCAACGGATTGGATACATCTCATCTCTCGCTTTCTCACTTTCTCAAAATTGCCTCATTTGTAGTCACTTAAATTTTATGTCTTAAACCGAGAAGCTTTAGTAAAGAAAGCAAACACAACATACTGTATTAATTTATAAAACTTGCAAAAAATAATGCATTATATGTTTTACCTTTCTTCATCCCAAAGTCATGCTGAGGTACATTCTACCAATGGGGTTCACCCACCGAAAAGTTTCAATTTACTTGAAATTATACTCAAAATTCCTTCCACCTGGTCTGAATGATGCAACGTAGTGTGTTATTAGTTGCAGTATTTCACGGGACCTCTGTATGTAGGGAAGGTTCTTGTAATATTTAGTACAGTTTCAAGATGCTCCGTAAGGAACAAAATGTTAATGATCCACCAAAATTTGAGGTACAAACAAGTAGCTTACATAGTATTCAAATGAAGGTGGAGATGAAATTTCTTGCATGGAACATTTTTCATTGCAATTTCTTTTTTTGAATAAAATGCCATATGATGTAACCATCCCTACGTTATAACGGTTCTTATAGTCATATGTTTTCACCTCATGGTATGATTGCACCCAAGTATGAGAACACCTTCAATGACTTGATGGTGATGGTGGGCATTAATATTAGGAGCACAGGTGTAGGCTCTTGCCCCTGCTGAAAACTCCCACAAGGATTTTTAATCCCAAACATACATATAACTTCTTGTATACAGTAAGTATTTGAAGACATTGTCATGTTGTGCTTGCAGCAGTCATCAAAAGAGACCATGTAACACGGACATGTCTTCAAAGAAAGTAAAATGCAGTCCTAAACTATGGTTGTCCTTAAAAAAAGTTAACAGTTGAAAGCCCGTAGATGAAAGATGAGGTACATGAGAAAGATGAGTGTACAATGAGAAAGATGAGTGTACGATGTGAAATCATTCATTTGAACTGTATTGTATGTTTTTACAGAACCTACAGGTATTTAACGAACCAAAGTTGACACGGTCATAAACCAAGACTTACCTGAGTTACGAGGGTTTATCGTCTCTGGCGTCCTCTGTTCGGTGCAGTCTTCATCAAACGTAAGACAGACAGAAACATAAAGGATGCTTCCACAAGGAGAGGAGAAAACAAAAACTAGTAAAATGCCAGACGCTAACGGCTGTGTCCTTCCTTGAAGCGGTAGAAAAACGGAATGATGAAAACTGCTTCTCAATAATAGGGTTAAGGATTTGGTTGCCCTAGAAGTAAGGATCTACAAGTCGTGTTTCAAAGGGTACACAATATTTCTGTATTTCTTGACAAATGGAGAACAAACGAAGGTCTCTGATGCTTTTTGGTTTTTAAGTATCAGTACACATCTATTACTAAGAAACACCATCAAATACCACCCTTAGTGCAGACACACTTAGTGAGACAGCTCCTGCAAAGGAAGTTAAACAAGCACCTGCTGTCTTTGTTCAACCAAGACAATCAAGAAAAACATTTCTCCAGCTGTGAGGCAACTTCTGGACAAACAACAGGAAGATACAGATTCAATAATAGCCACTGGTCCTGGTGTAATGCTTTGAAAGATGTTCTCAAATACATAAAAGCTGTTGGAAGAGCTGATCCAGCTACAACCAGATTAAGATACCCCGAGTCCACCCTAACGTCAACCTACTGCCCTAGTACTAACACAAGCATGGACTGTTGTTTGAATGAAGTCAGATTACGTAAGCAGCTGGAAAAAGAAAATATGAAGGTTTCTGCGAATGATTTCATCTTCAAAACTGTAGCCATGACTTTGAAGCAAATGCCAGAGGTAAATTCCTCTTGGAAAAATGACAGAATTGATCAGTTGAAAGTCTTAGGCATGGACGGTGTTCCTGGGGTGCGTACTTCCATTCGTTTGTACTCAAGCCGGTAGCACCAATCGGAGGCTGCCCGCTCAGGCCAGCACCACCCGGAAGCTGGTGCTACCCACGTGAGTACGTCCGAATGGTTGTACTCGCCCCAAGAACAACGTCCATGATTAACACTTCTTTCTTATAAATGGCTCTGAATTTCTTTCCTTTGGCGACTACGTCCGTTTAGTTATGTATAGTTGAAACAGGAAAAGGAACGATACACAGCAAGCAATGGACTTCTGAAAGATTGATTATTCTCATTTCATTGATTAAGGTGAGGGAAATCAACAAAACTAAGTACTGTAATATTGATTCCTTAGTTCCTTCAAACCATTAAAAATTTTATTTGCATTAGGATCGAAAATTTTTTCCAAGTAGAATAGCTCCTCAGCAGGAGTTTTCAACACTGTATTAGTAGGTCCAGTCAACAGAGAGACAGTATCCAGTGAAGCTAAACATGAGCAATTTCTGAGTAGAATTGTTCATTTACTAGCACTTCAGAACTCTCTGCCGGATGGAGCCATTCTTTCCTACTTGGTTGGTGATTTACCTCTCACTGGCAATAATAATACCAGAAGGAACGGTATCTAATCCCGTGAACTATTTCTAACAGGCCTTATCAACTTTTTGTTGGTTCTCCTTGAACTCTAAATCGATGGAAACATGTTTCGTGCCTGAATTGGATCCTTAAGTCCATAAGTTTGCTCTCCACAAAACTCTAATGCAGTACAATACTGACTCGTCGTTAAAGGAATTCTGATGTATTAACACATGATACATTGTACAATTGGCTGGATATATAATAAATAGTAGTTAGCAAAACATGACGTACAGCAGTAATCGTCAACTTTAACTTCAAGGGCGCCTTTTAACACAAGCTACATAGCCTAAGGGCATCGGCCTGTTAGTAACTTGAAATTGAAGCTATCTTGCTAAGTTGTCCTTCTTCTGCTAGCTGTCCTGGTCTGTACCGAGCGTATGAGTATGAGTCTGAAACTGAATGTTAAGTGTGAGACTGTTAGACTGTCGTGAAGCACACAAGTAACCCTTTTTAATAGATCCCCTTCGTAATTGGCTCTGAAACAGTCACCTTTTTCAACATGAAGATAAGACTGAGGCTTACAATACAGTTGAAATGTTCTAAAAGTAATCCACATCTGAAAAACCATTTAATGCTAATCCTCAGAATATCAAAATATAAGTAACCCTTTTTTGCAGTAAATAACTTCTTAACTAAAGTTACATAACAAACGAAAAAAGTAGACACAAATAATTGGCATTTACAATACTGGGATTGGGCTGTGGATAATCTCCAACGGAAAGGAGTAACTCCACAGAGGCACAATTCTTGTACAATAAAATAATCTAAGTAGTAGGCAACGTTTGAATACAGGGATCTACAAGCTCCACATAATTCTACGTACTTCTCAAGGCTCAGCATATTCCTTGAAGCTGAACACAGCTCCGCAAAGCTCCCCAGGTGACACATGTAACGCGACACTCATATGAAAGTCAGAAAAGTGACCCACTAAAATGAAGCAACCTCAGCCTCTGTAAAACATTGATTAACACTAAAAGCTATGCACAAGTCAACATTAACTGGTCTTAAAAACCGTCGTATGCGACTTTTCACGCATTTTTCCAATTCACCTCTGTAAATGAAAGGTTAAAATGATTTAAAAAAATTGTATTAGAAAAATCTGCCCCTTGAAACTGGGCGTCACGACGTGGCCGATAGCGTCAAGACTTGGCTGATTTTTAAACGATAGAAAACCGCAAACAACAAATTGACCTTGGTATTTCTACCAGTTATTCACAGCCATTAGCGGCTCGCCATAGGGGCATGGTCTTCAATTGTCCAAAAAATAATAAATAGGCCTAAATAAAACAAAACATGTACTTCGAGATGGGTTAGGCCCTCCCTTTTCCTTTCATATTAACGAAGTGAATAACTTTCCAATGCAATGTCGCGAAGGTTAAACATTAATAAAGTGCTTTCAAGACGACATTTTTTCGGTGCGCTTCGCGCGCGTTTTCTTAGTTGCTTGTTTGCTACTATATATACTTCTGACATCACCAATGGACCTACCATTAGTGCGAGCTAAGGTTATCAAAACAAATGATCAGGCTGTGATTTTTTTAATCTGATTAGCTTAGGCATCATAATGGCATTTACAGAGGGTAACGGTTATGCTGGAGTTAAATGACCATAGTTTTGCAGACGCTTCAGAGCTTTCGGGGTCATCCGA
This sequence comes from Holothuria leucospilota, assembly GCA_029531755.1. NCBI lineage: Eukaryota > Metazoa > Echinodermata > Holothuroidea > Aspidochirotida > Holothuriidae > Holothuria > Holothuria leucospilota. The sequence goes on along the minus strand of CM055962.1, from coordinate 53,585,663 downwards.
TACACAACCCTCAGTTAGTCGTGTTGATTATCATCCACGACTAAAAGCAGTTTTGCCCGGCTGTCACCTGGCAGGATTAGCATAGCTATCTGTCTACAAAGAGTTGTAACGGGCATGTAGCCTAAACGTATTGTGTTTCCCATAGAAGAAGAGATTTCCCTTCCCTTGTCCAAATTGACAGCGCCGTTGGCCCACGAGCGGTCTTATGACTGTCAAATGGCATGTTATAAGCAAAAGGTTCTCCACTTCTGTGCTAAAGTATACCGTTTCAGTTGATTCAAAATAAAGACACTAAACAGTCAATCTAAGCTCAGTGTAGTGAGACTTTTTGCCCTAGCTATTTGTATATAGGATGAGACGTCGTTCTGAGTTACGGGAATTCCCCTCCCGCTTTAAAAAATTTCGTTTCGGAACGGTACTGAGATCCAAAATAGTGCTATCATTTCATCGTTTTCAAGTGTCTTCAGTGCTCGAAATTTTCGTTAGTTTAAGAAAACAATCCAGAAAACCAACATTTTATGGTTTCTTGGCAAAGCTGAAACACATTGTGTGACACAATGAAAAAAAAAACCAAAATATTTAAAGGTGGGGCTCATTTTATATAAATGGATCAAGCCGCTTTATTTTCATAGGCATAGGAAGCAGGGGGCTGGGGGCTAAAGCCCCCAGTCAAAAATGTGAGGGGGCTGAAGTATGCTTCTGCCCCCCAAGATCCAAGGGCAAAAACCCCTTATTTGTCTCTTCTGTAAGAAATGTCAAAAAATTTACTGTAATTTTCCTTAAAGTTTGTCCAAAATGTTGCACCAAATTGCATCTGAGAACCCTCAAATACCCAAAAAGTTTCCAGAGGGGAGGGGGACACCCCCTCCTCTTAGACCCCTCCCCAGGACGGCGATCCGAAACAAGATTCAGCCCCACCCGTCTCGAAAAGCTTCCTACGCCTTTGTTCATTTTTAAAGTAGTCAGCTCATGACTGACTGCCTGGAATGGTTTTTGAAGAGCTCTTGAAAACTACATGGGGCATCCCTGCAATACATTATAATAACCATACCCCTATTGTACTATCCGGAGCTGGCTATTAATATTGCCGGGGGGGGGGGGTCTTCCGAACCTCCCTGAATACGGACTTGAGTTTGCCTCCCCAAACAAAATTTCTTAGAGCCGCCCATGTTCACAGCCCGAACAAAGACTAGGGTGTACCTCATTGTTGAAAATATCAAGAAATAATGCTCGTCTGCAATGATAAGCACGCTCTCCGTTAATTCCTGAACATGGATTACCTATTTGTCTGAAATATCAATAATTTGATAGATTGTTAAATTTTACTTCCGTGCATAACTTCACTAAATCTGAACCGATTTTCAGGTTCAAGATTCATTTGGTAACTAATTTAGCGACTGAATCCGATTCGAGTCACATCATACGTGGAAATACAAATCGATCCTTAAAGATCTTTTGAAAACAGATGCCCAGTGTCTTAGGGCTAACCACAAATATACGTCACTTCACCGCTGGATCCGGAAACCAAGGTGAAAGTGTAAATGACCAAGTTCAAGCTGACGAATCTGTAATGGAACAACAACACAACTTTAAAATAAAAAGGTCATACAAAGTCACAACAAATTGCACTAAAACCGGAAAATTGCTCATTTGTTACTTTAAACCCCTCACAACAAACAACTCAAGTGGGCCTTATAACGTAAACATCATAATATACATGCAAAGAATATTTCAGGACGTATATACAATGATAGATAACGATTATTCCTTCCTTGTTTTGTACAATAAAACCATGCTCGGCGAACTTTGTACTCAACTGGCGTGCAAAAAAATTCTACCTTTAGTTCATGAGATACTTCAGCCTTACTTTAGGAATTTTCACCTTCAGACCGGCTCAAATTTTCACCCCACGACCAGTCAAGCCACCTCTCCAAAATTTCACACCGCTGTGAACTAGCATTTTAATTTAACTTTTGCCACTTTAGAACTAATTAAGTGTAAGGAATTTGCACTTTTCGCTGAAGGAATATTGACCTATACCCTCAACGCCAAAGGAATTTTAACTTAAGACCAGCTTAAAATAAGGAATTTCCTCCCACGTCCGATTAAATTTTTCAACGACATTTGGCAGGAGAACAAACTATCTTTAGTAAATAAAAATAGGAATATTGCAACTTCCCATTGCTTTAAAGATAAAAAACTCATCGAACATTACATACGACATCAGTATAATACACATAAGTTCCAAGCTAACGGTAAACTGGGATCGTTGCAAATGCGCACATCAATCATTGGTGTTAAAAAGTTAAAACACATACCAATTCTGTTTAACCATATGCAGTAATTGTTACATGTCCATACGAAATTAAACAAAGAATCACGCAAATCGCTGCCTTAAGCCATTGCAAATATAACTCTGTTTTAAAGAAATCATAGTGCACGCCGAGTGCAATACTCCAGGTGAAGCCGAGTCCAGGTAAATTTTCTAAAGATTTCTTACTGTTTCCTTTCTAAGTTTGGGTCTGCTTTCTTTCGTTTGAGGTTCTGCCAGTTCTTCCTTTCCGTAGATTTGTCAGGATGTGTTTCTGTCAGATCTTCAGGCCCGTAGTCAAGGGGTGGGGGGAAGCCCCCCTGAAATTTGTTTGCCCCCTAGAGAGTTTGAATATTACCATTGACTTAGTACATTTGTACACATTTGGGCCCCCCGAAAAAATTTTCGCACCCTGGAAAAAAGTTTTCCCCTCCAGTACCTTTTCTGGCTACGGGCCTGCAGATCTTTCACTCTACCGAATTGCATGTGATCCTTTTTTCCATCACAAGGAGTCGACCAGGGCCAGGAAGGTCAAAATACAGCATATGAAGTTTTGAATCTGATCTTATTATATGAAGATGGTTAAAGCAAAAATGCGATAGGATTTTTCAGAAAAACTGAACTATTACTGATAAAAGTAGATTTTTAAACTTGTGTGTAACTTTATTTGAAACATTATTTGAAAATAAGATGTTCAAAAGAGGAGAAAAATTAAAATATGCAAAAGAATCCTGTTTTGCTTATCATTATTTTCAATGTTCTAGCAATCAACAGGTATAGTACAAGTTATTTGGGACTTTGCCTTAGTTTTTATACCAAAAGTTATGCAAATAAAGCTTCATTTGTTCCGAGTTTCTACTTACAACGTCCTTGTTGAAATTTCACTTTCTGCTATATTATGCTTTAATTTATTTAAGGACAAACTGTCCTGTCTTTTAAAACAGCATGTTATAAAGCAAGTCTCATCTTTTTCTACATGTCCCTGACCCCCACTCTCACGGGGAATGTTATCTTAACCATCTTAAGACGAAAAACTGCAAAGGCTCTAGGGCTGTTCCTTCATCTTCCCACTTTATGACTGAATCCAACATGACCATTTTATTTTGTGAGCTGCTGCTCACCCTCCTCCCTTCTACCTGCCCATCGGTATATAGCATTAATTTGGCGTACTACAGTGTGTTAATTCATTTACGATCATACGCATGAAATGTAAAATCATCTGATATGTATATGAAGGAACTACTGAGTGAGAACTGAAGACTACTTAGTCAAGTCCAGCTGGCAAATACCGTGACCATTTCGAAGTTCCATCGTTTGTTTTTATTGTTCATGGGGTTTGGGTGGGGTTTAGGTCTCGTAGGTAAGGTCAGGGTGGTAGACTTGCCGCCAAGCTTCTCAACAACAGAGTTTGAACAAATCTTTTAATGGATATTTTACAAAAGAGAAAAAATGTTACATTTGAATTTAAAACTGTATAATTGCTGTGTGAAGATCTATTGGACAGCATTCTCTATTTTAAACCTCCTCTCATATCCTTGTCCCTGATAAGCTATGTCAGAAAAAAGGGGCAGATGTTATAAGAAACACCTTTATGATACAACATACTTGCAAAATCTAATTTTGCCTCTACTTTGACCACAGCAGTTTTTGGTTAGGTACACACGTATATGGAGTTGTGTTGGTCATTTTCAATTGTCCCATAAATCATGAATGTGCAATCTCTAAAAGTGAGAATTATTCTTTTGGGTAAATGTGATTTATTTTCTCCTGTTCAGTAAGTGATGTCGCCTCAAAAGTCAACATTTGAAGTCTTTTTTAGACTCCGTCCCATGGTTTAATTGGTAAATAAATATAGTAAACGTAAAAAAATCACACACACTTAAGACGTTCGAGGAGGGGGTCAGCTGGTAAATAGCCCTATGTTCCAACACGAAAATTTAACCGAAAAGAAGTACCGGCTGCAGTATTTCAATCCTCTCCAGATCTTCTTGATGATCAAGTCATTTGGGAATTAAGGGAAATGATTTTCAGACCATCCTGTTACCAAGAAAAAGGAGGTGCAAACCCCATATTTCTCCCGGAATTGCACTCCTGCCATTAACAATCTGTAACATCATCAAAAATGTCTCCCACAAGAAAATTAGCGCAAAACAAAGATGCTTTTTCTCAGTTGTTATAGTACGACATACAAAAACACAGTGCTATTAGTTTCACTTTATGATAGGAGACGTCCGTTCCTCTGAGACAGATGGCCTTTGAAAGAGGGAAATCTATGCAATTTGACTGACAATTTTGTTATGGACGTGTATCTGACAACTGAATTTAAAATTCAACACTGTCCATGACAGATACTCTTATATTTTGTTGTAGATTCATGGTCGTGTAACTATTTCTTTTGCCAGAATTTTTCGGTTTCCTTCAGCGGAATGCTGACAATACCTTTGCTTATTGCTGGGCCATTGTGCATGGACAAAGACCGCATCACAATGAGTCAGCTCATTGGAACTTCATTCTTTATGTGCGGAATAACCACTTTACTTCAGACAGCTATTGGGTCCAGGTGAAATTTAAACGATCAAATCCTTATAAGTGTAGCATAAGCTATATCACCAGAAATGTTCTTAAACGATTAAGGAAATGGCTGATAAAGTTAATGTTAGAGTACCAAAAGCATGCATGACTGATCGTATCTTGTCATTAGCCAGAAGAGACCGGCACGGATGTCTGAGATTCTATCCATCATCCGAAAAGATTGATAATAAAGAAAATAATAAGAGACGAGAAAGGTAACAAAGAATGGAACTGTACGTCCACTTTGGGTAAAAGAGCAGACGGATCAAGAACAAACAAGTTGTTAGTGGTAGATTTTTTCAATTCTTTGTAGTATGAATATGAAACAGCGCTGTGACGTATTGGCTCAGCCCAGATGTACACAGACTGAAAATGTATCTAAAGATGGAATAGGCGCATGCTTTCGCTCTGTAATTGAAGATCCCAGCTTGTCAACTTACCAACCTACGTTGACCTTCTCTGTAATGAAGTCTAAGCAATATCCCTTAACTACACTGTATTAGATAGACCATATCTTACTATACGTATTCTTATGAAATCTTTAACAGATCACGGCATGAACACAATTGCAAAGTTTTCTAGCTTCTCTTCAGCTTAACTTAACCAAGTAGCATTCAAACTTATTTTGAACTTTACCTTTATAAAAGTTTATTTGACCACATGAATTGACCGTTATATACTTTGCATGATAAAGATAATACGAAGATTTCGAATAAATCTCTCCAAAATGCTACGGATGTACTGTATTTCTCTTTCCCAGACTTCCAATCGTCCAAGGTGCTAGTCTGACGTTTGCAGTTCCCATTATGGTGATGATGCGGATAAAAGGGCCTTGTCCGCTTTCTTTAAATGGTTAGTAGTTACACAAAGAAGGTACTGTAATGATTGGTGTAGGTATACGTTCACGCTGCTTCTTTCTTAAAGGGCTGTTGTATCCCAAAACATAGCACACTCAGTACGTTTGTGCATTCAACGGAATATGACTTTGAGCAATTTAAACTCAATACAGGCTTTGTATGGGAGGTGCAGTAGACATATTTTTTTGAAACAGAGGAGTGTCTAGAAGTAAGAGTAGGTGAGAGAATTTAGACTCTCTGGGAACAGATGATCGAACCTTTAAGCAAATGTACGTTCGTCCAGCAGCAATGGTACCTAGTGCATGCCACTTAACATTTTCAACTCCCGAAAGATCTATTTTGCGTACTTTGAAAAAGGATGTAACGAAATAAGATAACAAACAAGACTCATAAATATTGACCTGTTTCAGGTAAGTGAGCCTACTGTCAGACTGTTGTTCCGTCTTTTCCAGCACGAGGTATCCTCATTTTTAAATGATTGTCTTCCAAAGAAAGAATCTTTTCGGAAAATTCCAACGAAATTAACGCCGTTCTTTTCTTTGTGTGACCAGTTTGATACATATCACTGTTCCCTTGAAACAAACAACCGGAAATGATATTGCATATCTGATTATCGATTATTCCAACTGATATAATACGTTTTTATCACACCAGATAACTCCACAACCGAAGAAGTAGAGTTCGTCAGAGAGGTGGCTAATGAAAGAATGCAAGAGGTATGATTTTATTTAAAATAACAACAATTAATAAAAGCTCCATGATACTAGGTCATGGGAAACGTTGCTTATTAAAGCATTACATCTTTTACTTTACGTGCGGTCAGTAATCCTTACACGTGGATACACAAAGGTTGTTGTGAGATTTACTTTGAAATGGCACATTTTTAATCTCGTAGATCAAATATACAGATATTCAAAACTTGTCATTTCTCCATCCCATTTAGGCTCAAGGCTCACTGATCCTCGCGTCCTTGGGCCAGGTTATCGTCGGACTCACAGGATTAGTTGGCTTAGTACTTCCTCTCATCGGTCCAATCACCATTGCAACCACTCTGATATTGATCGGGGTACCTTTAATTCCGATAGCATCGGATGCGTGTGGAACGCACTGGGGAATTTCAAGCATGTATGCCTATTGCATTGTTTTTGTTAACGACCAATGCGCACTTTAGGCCCATTGTACCATCAAAGTAATTTTAAACTTAGAAGTCATTTTTTAAATATTGAAACTTATGTGGTTTTGACACATTCGAGTTTCACAGACTTATGCCAGCTTATGTACAGGATGGGTTTTTGCTTCCGTATTGGTGTTTTGCACCTGTTTTGTTATGACTTTTGTGACTTTTTGCTAAGTCCCATCGACAGTCGAAGAGCCCAAAGGCGAAACGAACGTTGCTCAAAAAGGAGTTCTGCTCTCTAAAGCAGCTACGTCTGCGGTAGGACACGTCTTTTTCCAAAGCCAAAAAGAGCCGACGGGCTAAACCAGAAGTTATTCCCGAAAGAGTTCTGCTCCCCAAAGGAGTTACGTACCCCGAAGGCGTACATTGAGCCGGCACGGGGGAGCATGGGGGTTGCGTGCCCCCCAATTGATTTCAGAATATTTTTTTGAAAATTTTTAAAATGATCCCAAAAGTCGTTTAAGCCAAAGGTTTCTGTAGGGGGTAGTGTAAGGTGTGTTTTTGACCGGGTGATGGATCTATTGTAATTTTTTCTATCACAAATGGTCCTCAAACTATCAGAATTTTCTCAAATCCTTCGCAAACTATCAAAATTTTTGCGAGCTTCGCGTGCTTTTAACCTATCGCCCTTATTATCAATAATTTCCGGTAGCAACTCCAGCACAAGCACAGCAACAAAAGTTGAAGCTGTTTAAGAATTGTCAGGTAAAGGACTGGCTTTGAGATTGGCAATATAGGTTTGTTGGGGAAATGAAAGGGTTTCGAAGCAGAGCATGAAAGCAGGTGTTGTCATGATAATCTTATTTGATGAAAGTTTTCGGCGCGCTTCATGCGCATTCGTCACGGTTTGCAATCCATCTCATGCCGGCTTTATGAAGGTTATAATACATGCAACTATTCTGATCACAACACTTTCCCGAAAAACAGAAGTACATCTCCAACCTCTGTAGGGGCCTTTGGGATTTTTCAATTTAATTTGTAGCATGTTGTCGAAGGTTGAAAGTACGTATTTGCCGTTATAATTTTTTCAAAAAAGTTTACCGAGCGCTTCCCGCCCAGCCGTTATCGTTATAGATAGTGATTGTTAATACACTCACGACGAAAAAACATTCTGAAATGCTCTTTTTAGTCCTTAACCCCTTGCGCTATACCTATCATGGAGATCTAATATCACCTCCCTGCACCTATACTCTCCCTCCCATTCCTCATAGCTGGAAGCTGTTCGTCTGGATTTTCGTTCAATAGTAAGAGTACGATAGTTGTAAAGTGCTCGGCGTCATTCTTTATAGTATCATTTGGATGTCGGGTAATAAAAATCATGTCAGTGCCCCATTTTATATAATTTAACTAAAATCTTCCAGGGGGCCTATACTTGTGTCTACCAGCCTCTAGTATCCTGTTATTATGCACAATCATCAAGCGAAGGAAAAATTTGAACAGTCCAACAATGTTCCTATGGACTCCACGCACGTATTTTTACGTAAAAACTTCTCCCAAATAGAAGGCATTAAAGTGGCCAAAAGGGGCTCTAGGAGGTTTAGTGAAAACATACCCTTCTCTTAGACAACATACTCTCCTCTGCACGTAACCAAAAATCAGAATTCACTATATTATGGATATTTTCTAGCCACTTATGATCAGTTCAGTCCAAAAGTATCCCAAAGACCATCCACCATTTTGCATCTAAGCAAACTTAATTAACAAAAATTTCTGAAAGAGGAGCGGGCAACCCCTCCCCCTTAGACCCCTCCCTAGGACGGCAGCTTTATGTAGTGAAAAAGGAAGGGTCACACACTGTTGTATACAACTGCAGGGCGCATAAAAAGGTAGGCCGACAATTAACGCAGACTTTGGGAGGGGCGACTGAGGTGGTATCACGACCGACGTCATCTGTGGTGCTCCCAATCGCCACACCCTGGCAGCGCTACTGGCGCACAAGACCTAACATGACCAAACTTATTGTCTGTCATGCGTTGCCCTATTATATACTGGATAAAGTTTTGTCCCCTTATAGTTATGAAGTTACATACGCGCAAAACCATACAGCGTGACTGCATTCACTGCTTACAAAATGAGGGTGTTATGGACTACTCCAAACAATTCTTGGGGTGCATGAGAATATTATATTGGTTAGGTTCGGGCTTTTTAGTCATTTTCTTCTTTTTGTGATTGCAGGGCTTAGACTAACGACAAACCCTTACTGGTCTTTAAATATGTTTATGACCTTGTTTGAATATCTAATGCGCATCCATTCTTTGAGGAACTCCTTGACATGCAAATATTAGTGAGGCAGTTATAATTGGAAGTTAATTACAAAGTTGAACGAATCAAAACGAGAAGCATTGTTCCGTTCTTTCATGTTCCTAGACTATAGTTATCAAAGGTATGATGTATTCCACAATTTTAGACCAAGTAGAGTAATACTGCCTATTTTCGTACACGTAAGTGTCTTCATGAACTATGTTACAAAACTATTTGTCCAAACTGCAATACAAAACAAGATGTAGTCATCGTAAACATTCGGTATTTATGCAAAAATTCCATTTGACTTTAATCGCTTATATCTATAAATATTACTTGACTCCGTTCTATTGATCTTACTTTTTAACTCCTTTTTTTCTTGTAGGTGCATACTTTTAATAGTCTTTTTCTCACAGTTTTTGGATAAATATCGCATACCCTGTCCAGGAAGGAAGAAGTTTGCTCTCTTTACATTTTTTCCGGTATGTTTGGCTATAGAGTATTCCTCTCAGTCATTTACATTGAGGTGTTGTGTATTTAACCATGTTACTGTTACAACTATGGATACCTTGAAACACCATTACATGTATATCTTAATCGCAAAGCTAACTCTATAAGCCCTTTATCTATTTTACAAGGAAAAGTATAACTTTGCTAGTTTAAAATAAATTAAAAACTGCGTTGATTCCATAGGTGTCTTTTGAATGAATATAACTCTCGTGACACATATGTTACAATTTAGTCATTTCAATTTAAATGCATTTTGATGTTTACTTGGTATTGAAATTATGGTCTTTGATAATTAAAGATGCAATTGAGATCTCTATAATAGGTCATTTATTCGAATATTTCTTGTTCTTAGCCAGCATTTACAAACTTCTGGAAACTAAAATTCTTACGAAAAAAGTTTTTGTGATAAGATTTGACAGTCTTTCATATACAAATTGTAAATTTTACTTACAAATTGTAAATTTTAGCCTTCATTTCAACAAAGTGGCTGAATATCATGCTCCTTTTTTAATAAGTTCACTTTTATCGAAGAGCCTTGTTTCGTTGCAGATACTGCTAGCTGTTGGTATCACATGGGTCTTCTGTTTGATACTAACTATCACGGGGGTCTTGTCGGAAGATCCCAGCGAGAGAGGCTATCAGGCGAGGACCGATATATACAACGAAGCAATACGAAACTCACGCTGGATTCGACTCCCATACCCTGGTGGGAATTAGTTGTTGCTTTATTTTCGTAACGAATATATTGACATTTCAAATGAGAATATCACGCAAACTAAAAACTCCCTCTCAGTGCCTCAATCAATTTTTTGAGAGTTACTGGCTGTAATTATACAGGATTTGTGAAGTAAGTGTCTGATCACGAAATTTGATAAACTATCTAAATTACTCTTTTTGTGCAGCAAATGTGAGGAATTGTCTTATTTTTCATTTCTCATAGAAACATTTAAAATTTGGACAATTTAAAAAAAATCGCAAAATTGGTGAATGAACACATAGTTATAAAGCACGGCTGTAAATGCATCTTTTGTCAATTATTAAGTCTGTCATAAATATTGCCATTTTATTCCTTTTGAAATTCACGCATTCGGCATTATGTTCATTTTGTCTCAAAATAATCGTCATTATGTCAGAATTCTAAAGTTGATCTTATCCGGACTCCCATGCCAAAATGAAGTTAAAAAAATAATCTGAACATAGTTCATGAAATCTGCAGGGGGTTGGAAGAACTTTGCTAGAGATATACCATTTGGCTCATCTCAAAAAGCTTAACTATTACATTTCGTCCAATAGGAGTAAGATCTCCCTTGCTCCATAACCACGATTGATTTTTAAGTCTAGATAATTTTTGCAGGTACAATAATTGAAAAAAATTGCTTTTCATTATGACTGAAACAAACGCCTGAAAACTCAGTGGGGCCGTTATCAAAATTCAGGTTGAGGTCAGCGAGAACATAGGAACAAGTACTAATAGTATTAATTAAAGTACCTAGGGTAAAGATGTGTATTTGTCGCAAGTTTACCTTAAGTGCAAAGGATAAACGAAAATGGTTGGGGTACTTAACATGTCAAGAGTTAAAATCTCAATAAGAGTTTCCTGAAAAATTTCAGTGGCAAAGAATAGGCGGTGCTTTATGTTCTTCAGACAAAAATATAACCAGGAGAACGCTTCTTAGCGGAAAAGAGCTAGTTAAAAGGGTATAAAACAAAAAAAAAATAAATAAATAAATAAAAAACAGTAACAGAAATTCAAGCAGCTGTAGAACATGAAATTTGTTTCCTCTGTAGGCAGTCATTGGCACTTATGAATATTCATTAATCAGCTGCTTCGAGATCACATCGTGTCAACGACTGTCCAGCACTATGCAGCCAGTGAACATCTACTGCATTCGCACTCGCTTAACGTATTTTTTGTGCACTAATCAACGACGAATATTAAGCTACGATGTGCTTGATGCACGAAAAATGTAGCTATAGGGCCGTAACACGCAAGCAGTCAACTTGCGCGACATTGGCCGCCGGACTGCGGCTGTGCATGTTCGTATAGCCTGCCTGTATTTTGCCTCGCTGTGCCAGGCAACGTTATCTTGCTTAGGATTTTAGGTGAGGTTTTCCTCCTTTTTCATGTTAGTTGTGCAGCAATTTTGTTGGCGTGGGTAACTATTTCTAACTACAATTCAATTCTAAGCCTACACTAACCTGAGTATAGTCCTAGGCTGTGTGTGTAGTCCATCCGTCGAATATACAAGCAAATGCTCTGCACTGTTTACGTGCGTACATTTCACTACAGTTGAGCATGTAGGCATGGCACCTATAGTTGTTTATTCATGAATAATCATAAACAAACAGACTTTCATTGGTTCATACTCCTGACTGATAAGCTCATTGCGAGGAGAAAACTCGAATTTCAGTTGGCAATCCGAATTCAACATCTGCATTTCGGACAAAGATTACTCCCGAAAGAAGTTAAGACTGTTCTTCTTAGTATGTTAGAACCTCTTAAACTGTTACCAACTTCACAGATCTGGCTCTCGTGCTATCACGATTTTGGCGGTTTAAGTACTTCTTCATACAAAATCGTATTGGGAATTAAAGTCTCTACTGCCATCCAAAAGAATTACAGTGGCATCGGCATATGCTGGCACCTTCATTTCTTCACCATAAATAGTACTTCCAGTTATATTATTGTTATGAATAATATCTTATGATAAATATGGACACCCATAATAACACGGTATGAGCTGAGAAAACATCAAACACCTCTCTGCGCACTAAAAACCCAGTAGAAAGGCCATTATTACACACGCAGGCCGAACTGTTAGCATAAAGACAAAATATCTAACGAAGAAAGCTTAAGATGATGATGATGATGACGACGACGACGACGATGATGACGATGATGACGATAAAATAAATTCCCATTCCATACAAGAAAAAACTTTCTAATAGTCTAGCAAAAATAGAAAGCCAGGGGTCTGGTTTCTTCAAGTTGGTATAGCTAATGAGATCCGCAATAAGCCGAATGTTTTCCCCCAACGAATCTCTGAAATTTAACCTGTTTAATTCTCCTCGATGCAATGTTTAATGACACTTTAATCTACAAACTGAAGCTTTTGCTCCGATCCTGGTGTCGGTATTTAACAGCGAAATGGGCCCACAGTTAGCCAGAAAATAAGGGTGTTTGATAGGTTTACAGATAAGAGTGATCACGTCCCTACTTTGCTCCTTAGACAAACAAAAATTTTCAAAACCACAGAAGTTCTGCAGTTGGTGAGAGGTCCGCAAGTCCTCCGCAACTACGTTACTGACGAAGTAATGATCATCTGCTGTGATAGAAGGATTTCAAGCTACTGCAAACTGATGGGAAAGAGCGTCAAAGACAATGGCCTGGTAGGAGTGCAGTGAGCTTTACCCGGGGAGTTCTTAAGCTTACCCGGAAAGCTCTCTTTACGTGTGTAAAAGATAGCTTATATGATACCAATAAGCAGCACCCTGTTTGGCCTATATATGCACATAAAGGGAACAAGGGAGGTTTGCAGCAACGAACCATAATGACAATTTGATAATGGAAAATTGAAGTCCACACCGGCTGAATGATCATTGCATATATATAGGTTTTACATAATTTACTTCATGCTGAAAGTATAAAAATTATGTATTGACTGACGAATTTTACTCTGTCAATCCATCTGCGATCACACTTGAGGCGGTCAGTCCAATATACTATTTGGAGGATGCGTCGGGAAGTATGTATTGTGTGTTTTGTCTCAAGAGAAGAGAGAAAAAAACCTGCATGTCTATGTGTACCTCGGACTGATTAGAAAACGTATCCCTGATCATTCAAAATACCTATCAGCTTCTTTTTAATGCATAAACTTAGACATCTGGTGAAATGTCTGGCTCTGTCGTACTGATTTACCGTATTTATTACATATACAAAACAAGTAGAACTATGCACACAGTAAGCACATAAAGTTAACTTCCCTACAAGACAGGTGTGTTTGTTATTGCGACAGCGGGGGGGGGGGGGTTGTTTTGATAACGAAAGGTGATACCTCTCTAAGGAATCAAAGTAGCATATTCGAATGTCGACTCGATGTCACCAGTCTGTGGTTATGTTGGTTGTGGTTTCTGAGCACGGATGGCGCCGGGACTTTCCGACGGCGGAGGGAGGCATGCTTCTTGAAGGGGGGAGGGGAGGCAGAAGCTCTTACAAAGTTGCCTAGTTTTTGGAAGGATGGTTTGGGTTCTGTTGAAAAACTGAAAAAGACTAATGACATAACTATGTTACCAATTAAGGTTCCCGTGCGAAATTAGAAAAACAGCGCCATCGAACTTATGATTGCGTTTACCTGAGCTTATCTAGATTAGTGTATAACTTTCATTTTGCTCGTGAGGACGCGTACGTGAGGATTAGGGATGTACGGTGTTGTTTCAAATGCACATGGAGTTGCTATTTGACTAACGCCAGAGTTTGGCAATATGTTCTATGCATTGGTAAGTATTGGTTTTTTATACACGTAGAAGTCTGTTAATGTTACTTGGTTAGTGAAAACTATAATTGACATTGACGGAGACGAAATTTTCCAAAATATCATCCAACAAGTGTTGCATGATATTCCTGGAGTTATGAATTTCAGCGACGATCCATACACATTTTTGGAGCAACACAAAGCGACCATGATCTCTGGAGGCAGTATTCAAATGTTTGATCGAAAAGAACCTGAATATCAACAAGGATAAGTGTTATTTAAACAAACATAATCTAAAATACTACGGTAACGTGTTTGCACATCAAGGGATTCACCATCATAAAATTACACCTCTATGGCCAAAAGCCAAAGGTGAAACTAAAAGATTCATGAAAACCCTGGAAAAAAAGCCATTCGCACTGCGATTATTGAAGGAAAACCCTGGAAACAAGCCCTATATTCCTTCCTAAGGAATAACACGGCAACTCCCAAAAGTACCACAAACAAATCACAAACAAATGGAAGTCATATTCTGACAGTAAGATGTGCGCAAAACCAGCTCAAATAAAAGTTGGTGACACTAGGGTATTACTTCGTGAAAAGAAAAGCAATAAGTTTTCCTCCCCCTTCAATTGCAACCCTTAAACTGTAGTTGAAGTAAAAGGTCCTATGACCTCTGCAAAACAAAAAGAGGAGAACAAATTGTGAGAAGAAACATCATTTTTCAAACCAGTAAATATTGGTACATATGCCCCAATTGACGACGATGACGATTCCCTACGACTAGCGACTCACAACTTGACATCCGCCAGTCACCGACCAAGTCCCACCGGAACTACCAACCCAGACACCTCATCCGCAACGTCGAGTATACCTGAGACGAAACAGAACACCTCCATGCAGTATTACAATCGTCATAATTCGAACTCTTACAATATCATCACCCGTTGTATGTATATGCATGTTACCATTACCAATTTACTCTTCGATACGTTCATTTCGCATTACTTTCTTCAGGTTTGAATTAACTAAAGTCAGTTGTATTATCTTCAATCATTTTGCTTTCGCGGTATACCCTGGTTCAAATATCTTAGAATTATCTAATCTGTACAAAATTCCTCTCCAAAAATTTTTATCAAAATTTCTTGCTTATTTTGTTAATGGCCTACAGTGAACCTTAAGATCAACCCTTGAAGTATGATAAAACAAAATACCACATAGGTTCATTGATGAATTATTGACTTGATCTTTGATCTGAAACGCGTTAAGCTACACCTGTTGTATATATCACTAGTTTCGATTCCATTGCCACGAAAATGTGACGAAAGTATTCGAAAACTGAATGTGACTCTTCCTGATAGTTTATAAACAACTTTGAAAATATACTAATAGTAGAACACCCCCTTTATTGCCTTAAAAAAACCAAAATTGACAAGAACAGTTGGAAGATGGTAATATTCAAAACTCAAGCTATACCACCACAGTTAACAACACAGCACCGCAACTAGTCTATACATGTGTCTTGTTTAACTTACTGCCGAAAAAGAGTTTTGGGAAGCGTCATTCTGGTAGTATCGAGGCCCTACGCAGGTCGGCAAGGTGACTAGAGCTTTACGACTCTTTCCCCGTAACAAAAGTCACGCGAAGGCACGCGTTGACGCCTTTTCAAGGGATCATAACTAGTGGTGCCAACATGTTTTAAAGGGGAAAACATAAATTGGACACCTTTGAGAACCGCTTAATATTCATCATATTACGTATCTATTGTGGCCCATCCTACTTACATACGTCACCCCTGTGGTGAAATCGGAGGGAACAATCCAGCAGGGTCACTGCACTGCATGTTTGTGCAGATCACACGGCACTCCCTTGTAATACAGTAGAATCCCAACGTGAAATGTATAAGGAATTTACAGGTTCCTCATGGGAACATGGGAAATAATATAACTCAAAAAAACTTTTCTGGGAGCTTTACTGTCTTCACGAAGGTTGTTTTATTATTACATGCAAAACACATGGTGTTATAACTTTTGAATCAGTTATGTTTAGTAACCTTTTCTTACGAAACATTTCTTCCTCATTATTTAAGCTAACGGTACCAGCATCAGCTGAGAGTACAAGTATGCCGGAAAGAGGTGGCACTTTCGACTTTCGACACTAGTACCTGCTGTGAAGGTATACTATAGGGTGGGTTGACGGGGGGGGGGGGGACGGCGGAAATTAGCTGTCAACCTGAATGTCTAATTTATAGTATTGGGGATAACACCTTCCCTTTTGAAAAAGTATATGTGGGGCCCGGAGGTAATGGTGTAGGCTTATCATCAGTTTGCCAATGCTTTTAACTAGGCGGCTATTTCATGAACTCGGGGAGGAGCTTGCCAATTGCCAACTCATCAAATGTGCAATGCTCTGCTTCAATAAACCTATCCCTCAGTTCAAATGATAAGGGAAAGCATGGTTGACTCTGCATTTAATAAGAGCTCCATCTGGACGCATTTCGTATGCAGAAACAGGCAGAGATTATAGAAATCACCCTTAGATCTTTTGTTTTTCAATCAGTGGTGCCACCAGAATCTGGTGATGGGGGGCACCACAGATGCTACCTCAGTGAAACCCCTACGTCTGCTTAAATTGTACCTTTTTGAGCGTCCCTTCGATTGTATACAGCAGTGGAATATCTTTCCTTTGTCACCTTACATAACGGTGCCGTCCAGGGAGAGGGTTCTAAGGGGAGGTCCACTCCCCTTAAATATTTGGGAATTTTTTAACTTTAGGGTTGCTATTAGCTGCAAAATGGTGCTATCTTTGGGATATTTTCGGAACTGCATGATCATATATGGTTGGAAAATGCCCATACTTTAGTAAATTTTAAGTGTTTGGTTAGGTGAAAGAGGGGAGTATTTTGTCAACAAACCTCCCAAAGCCCCTCCCTTTTGGCTACTTTACTGTCTTCTATTCGGGGAAAGTTTTTACACAAAATAAAAAAGTTCGTGGGGTCCACAGAAATATTCTTGGACTATTACGAAATTTTTCACAGTTGTAAGAAGGTATTTAAGGCTGACAGGCACAATACAGGGCCCCACTGGAAGGCCTCGGTTAATCATATATATATATAAAACGGGGCACTGCCGCACTGACATCAGGGGCGTAGCTAGGATGAAATTTTTTAAGGGGCCTAGCCGTATCAAATGGGGTGGGGTTACGGCATTGATCGCCGTCCTTAACCCTTACACGTTTTATTAGGACGCAAACATTTTGGGGGGCCTAAAAACATTTGGAACCCATCCCCCCGTATCCACGCGCCTGATTGACATGCTGCTTATTACCTGATATCCAAACGATACTATAGAGTATGACGCCGAGCACTTTTACTATTATCGTATTTTTACTAATTTTGAACGAAAATCGCAACGAACAGCTTCCAGGAATTGGGAATGGGAGGGAGACAGAGTATATGTGCAGGGAGGTGATACTAGACCGCCCTGATAGCTATAGCAAGAGGATGAAACACTTACATGAAAGTGGCGGGACAATTTTTAGCCATAACTCCTTCGCTTACCACTTTCACTACAACTGATGGGAAAATGACGTCCTGCAGGGAAAATGTTGAAATTAAACACTTAACAGTTAGAAGCGATTCGTGGCATCTTCCAAAAGATAATTCACATGCTTTGCAGAACACCCGAGGAGGGAATGTAAGACCCATGCATCTTCGACTTGTTGACGTCATTCATTTCATGCAAATCAGTTTGAGAGCTCATCTAGAGAAACCCGTTTGGAATCTTGTTAGGCCCAGTTTGTACTTAGTTTATCATTATTTGTAAAGCCCCCCTGCCCCTAGCTCTCATCGCCCCCTGAGTTGTGCAAACGCCCCGGGCGGTAAGGCCCCCTTATGAACCACTGCCCTATAGACAGTAAAACTTCTCTCTACTAAGTTACTTGTATTACCCCTCCTCCAATTTAAACAAAACCACCTGCCATGCCTAGTGCAAGGTTGCTGTAGCCAGAAAATGTTCTGAAGGGGCGAGTGGACTTCCAGGAGCGAAATATATTTTTAGGGGGTGAGATAAACTTAAATGCACTAATGCAATGGTCATTTTTATTTTCTAGGGGAAAAGTTTTGGGAAAGGGATTCAGACCCTGGACCTCTTATTGACGGCCTTGATCTGTTTCATCTCCTAAATAAAGTAACAGTAGCTATACCAGTTTGCTATACCAGTTTGTTACTGTGTATTAGTTGTCGAGAACAACTGACTCCTCAAGTCATCATTGGCCAACCAGAGGGAAGCTACTGTTTGCATTAATATAAAAAATGCACTCGCCAATAGTATTTAGGGATGTAATCATATTACTAAATATGTTTGGGGTGATGTTATATCCCCTTTAAAAAGGGTCCCCTGGTACTCGGAGCTAAGGGAGGGGCCACCCCCAGAAGCACAGGGAGTTGGGGACATTAAAACAAAGTACCTTCAAGTTATCAAGAGCATCAGATGTGCACTAAACAAACCACAGCAATCAAAGTATAATCACTTCTTTACTCAGAGCAAAGGCCCTTGGTCGTTTCGTAAGACAGCGGGGTGGTTTGGGGTGGTACTGCAAAGGATTCACATAAGTGGAGAGGGTGTTTCTCAGATAGATAAAGTACATAATCTTGATGAGATTTTGACAGGCACATAAATAGCATAAAAGGAGTGGGGAAGGGGTAACTCCTCCCCCTTGCCCGAGAAAATATTGGAGATAAATCGGTGTAAAAACAAAAACTAAGACAAGGGAAGAAAACAGAATTGAAATCAAAAAGGAAACAAAAGAGAAGGAGAACAAAAGAAAAAGGAAGAAAGAATAAAGGGAGCAAATTAGTAAACAAAAGAAAAAAGCGAAAGGAAGGAAATAGTAGGCCTGCAGGAATTATTGTCCTGCTCCCCTTCTTGGCCTCCTTTCTTCAATAATTCCTGCAGGCCTACTATTTCCTTAAAAGGGGAGCAGGACCACGGGCCTAATAATTAGGGGAAGAGTGATGGGATGAGTAATTAGGACAAGTGGCGATGGAAAGGACGGAACGGTAAGGGGAAGGATCGAGCCTGACAGATCGAAGGGTAGAGAAGACAAAACTGGGCCGAAGGTTGCCCAATGGATTGATTCAAGCTGGCTTTGCAAGGAAAGGATAGGGTAGAATGAGGGAGGGAGGAAAACGGATGCCTATGACAAAAGTTAAGAGGATAGCGTTCCCAGTTAGCACCCTCTGCAGCCCGCCACTGGTCTACTTGGTCTACAGCAAAATGGCCAGCTTTACTCCCGTTCCTCAGCGGAAAGGGCCAAAGAAATACAGACAGTTTATGTAATTTGTCATTCATGGATATATGAATTGTTTTTGACCATCATGAAAAATATTTCCTTTTTCAGAGAGTTTTGCCATCGGTCCCGCATCGAATCGCTTTCGGTTTTCCGCTTGGGCACCCTTAATAACTCAAGCGATCTGCGTTCGGAAAGCTAACGTATTTTCGTCCGCGTTTTCTGACGTGTTATACACTGGGTTAGGCATTGTTGTTATGGTTCCTTTTGAAAAATGAACCCATGCAAATTTCAAAAAATCGAAAGGCCCTTCTTTCTTTGCTGTATTTGCGTGTATGAAGTACTACAGAATTTCTCGGAATTTTGGGAGTGAACCAGGGGCGGATCTAGGATTCCAAGGGGGAAGTTTCCAGGTGGGTCGGGACTAACGCGTAAGCGGCAATGCGAGCGCGAGGGCTCGAGCCATTGTGCGTGGGGTCCAGGGTCCCGCACAAGGGCCCCTGGTGGGGACCAGGGGGCGATGTCCCAGGGGACTCTGGCATTTTAGGCTTTTTAGGGGACTTTAACTGAAGAAAATTGTGATCATTTTCTGAGAACCACAAAGCCATCAACAATCGCAGAATACCTTTTTAACAGACCGGGCCCGCTGGAGAATTGAACCGGTTCTACTGAGTCGTAAGGTCACATTCGTTACTATTGCAACAGGCTACTACCCCCCCCCCTCCTCCTAATAGGCCACTCTCAGGCTACGCTCCAGCCAATAACCCAGGAGGATGCAAAGAAATTAGGGAACATTCTTTCCCGTTACTATATATGACATTCATAGTTCCGGTGTGTATGATAAAATGATACTATTTACTTCTATAACTTCTCTTGCTTATTTGGTCGGCGCTCCAGCCCAAGCTGGTGTTCCGCTGTCTCTGCAAAACACGAAAATTTGCTAGACGGCCGTATTCTTGCATACCTGCTGTGTACAAATACAACACAAATGTTAAATATCGCAGTGTCCATGCTGACACTACATGAGAAACGAAACAAGGGAATTAATTTACTTTGTGGAATTTCATGTTTATTTTTACTTTAATTTTTTTCTGGGAAGAAGGGGGTTCCGGAAACCAGGAAACCCCTTGTTCCGGATCCCCCCTCGTGGGTGGCTGGGTGTTTCCAGTTTACGACCGGCTAATTCAACCCCAAATCGAAACCGCTCCATAAGTAGTGCTTTCGTTTGAAGTTTGGCATACTTTAAGTTTAATCACTCCTACAGTGTGCAAAAGCGCTGATCGAGGCTTGAAAGGCCTGGCTAACCTGAAACCCCGAGGTTGAAAGCAGGGGTGGGTGGGGGCTAAACTCCAGTCAAAGATGTGGTGTGCCGCGAAGATATGCTTCCGTGTCTCTTCAGTTCTAGGATTGCAACCCCATTATTTAGTTTGTGCCCCTGTAAAAATATGTCCAATTAATTTCAGTAATTTTCCGCCTTTAAAATTTGTCCAGTGTGTCGATGTCCCACCAAATTGCATCCAAGGACGGACCTCGAATAATCAAAAGATTTCCCCTCCCTTAGGACAGCCGTCCGAAACAACGTTCAAACCCTCGATCCTTCCCCTCCTCTGGTCGAAAACAGCTTCCTCTAAGCCTAGTAGCAGACTAGGCCTTAGGAACAATGTAGCCCATTATACTTCTGTAAACTGACCTAGGGGCGGATACACATTATCGACGACCTGTCTCTCACTGCAGGCGAAATAATGTGTAAATCATATTCTCTCAATCATAATTATCATACCAAAATATTATGGAGGGTAAATGCATCATCAAAATACTCATTAGATACTTGTTTCGAAGCTGCTCGATTCACACATATACGGGCAACGATATCGTAACCGTACCATCAACACGGCAATATGACAGCATACAATATTTGTGACATTCTTAACCTGTTCGTTCGCACACAGACTGCTGCGTATCGTATTTCCCGGTCCCGGGAGTGTCCTACTCGCTTTTGTGATGACGTCAAATCATGAATATTAAGCGGTTCTCAAAGGTGTCCAATTAATGTTCTCCCGTTTTAAAGAGGGTAAGCCTACAGTGGAAATAAACTGTTCAGAAGTAATGGGGGTAGCCCTAGCAGCATAGTTATTTTATATTTGTGGAATGCCAGGGACAAATGCAGGAAAAATATTCACGCCACTGGCGAAGCTACTATTTTAACCTGAGATTTAACCAGATTCCTGCATTACCCCACGTGATTTCACTCAGTGGATCAAAACATAACGCTTGTATACAGTTTCTTCAGATTTAAGCCTTGATAAGAATATCATAACACCTGCACCTTCTCAGTCTTTGCAATCCCTATAGGCAAACAGATAGTCATGTACTTTGCAGTAAGTAGGCATGTTCACAGAGTGTCGCCGATATCAAATACATACATAGCTTTAAATATGGTAGCTACAAGTTTACTTTTAAACGTATGTCTTATCTTTTGAGCCACTTGTGTAATAGGATGTTCGTTCACGTAAAGAATGACTAGAAGAAAGTGCCTAGTGCCTCTATTTTCTCTAACATCTGCAGGCATTAGTTTGGGATGTGAAAAATGAAGATCTTCCCCACATGCAATGACCAGAAACCTAAATGCGGCATGTGCACCCAATGCCTAATGATCGCCAACTATTCGCTTCTGTTAAGGTAATGCATTACCTCAAATGGCCCGAAACACGACTTGTGATACTGTACTACATCTTTTGTGCGAATAGATCTATACATTTGTAAAACAATCCTCAACTAACTCCAAAAGTAACCAACCAATTTTGAATTTACCTTCTACCTGTATTTGCAATATTGTTTTGCGATTCTTGGATCTAATAATGTGATTAGTCGAACTCTTCAACCCTAATTCATTTTTAGCCAATGCAGAAATGCCTGCATTAGTTACTATATACCATCGATCGACGTTAGAAATGACCAAAATACCAAACCATGTTTATAAAAGTCATAGTGACCGCAGAATAAAAAACAGAGCGTCCCATTGTGACAGGAGGGTGGCAGTAGTTAGGGTGAGAATAATTACTGTCGCAGAGTATTAAAGAGTATCGCAGTGTATCCCAATGCGTGCAATGCCATTACCCTGTCTTCACTTCTGGATCCGTCACAGTGTAAACATATTGTTATGATCTTAAAGTTTTTACCTTTTCATTGTCTTTCTGTGGGTTGTAAGTCTACTGAATGATAGTCAAAAAGTGGAAGTAGCAAAAAGGTCATCCCCATCTGCAATATTCTCCTCGGAGGTGTCTCAACTTTAAAGTTGACTTTACTAGATCATACAACTATGGTTTTTATAAAAAATCTCAAAGATGTAGAGTTATATTTGACATACTAAAGAGGAGATGAGTCTAAAAATTCTCGCGAAACTTCATTCTGACACTATCTTTTGTTTTCAAGAGAACAGCTTTTAAAGTGTTCATATTTTGTTCCAAGAGTGAGCTAGGACTAACACGTGTTATATGCCCTAGATTCACTTTGACAACCAACGTTTTATCATTTCTTTATAACTTGCCTTACATTTTACACTACAAAATAAAATCGCACGGAATCTATGAATACATCCCTGGCAATAAATTGTTGTTAACTTTACATAACCTTTGTGGAAACTGTTAATCTTATCCAACTCAAGGTCAATCTACTATTTTTATTATAAACACATGCAACAGAATCGTCACCACTTTGAATCTTTGAAAGCACACTAGCTTTCTTCAAGTTCATCTCTGGTGAACAATGCAATAACTTCAGTTGATAATATCACGAGAAGGGAAAGGTAAAATGGAATGACAAATCTTGCCACACTATTTTCATTAAGTTCATCTTTAGCATGTGAGAAATACCGTTGAATCTAGAAGATCCTTTTAAGTAAAATTGGTATAGCTCTACAAGCATTTCTTCTTTTAAAATACATTTTTCGAAGCCTGTTATCCTCACATTTCATCAGCCTCCTGCTCTATGAGCTTAGTGAAAAACATGAATATTTTCATAGGATTATAGATGTACAACAACAAGATATGAATACAATTCCCCCCCCCCCCTTCCTTAATACTTTATTTCGGACAAAATTCGGAGCAGATGAGAACTGGTTAACTCAAAGCAGAGAATGATTGGTTAAAACTAAATGTTTCCCTTGAATTTTTGCCCTTTTTTGTACATGCATAAAAATAGGTGAATGTTTGCTTACTTTGAGCATTAAATTTTTATGTGTACTTCTTTTAGTGAGAGCAAAGCTAGGGCAAAGTCTGAAAATGTAGGCAAACATTTTTCTGCACCCAAATAAGAGAATCCCGAAAAAAAAAACAAATCTACAGGTGACAGAAGAGTACATCAGGTGGTAACCAACCGTTTGAAGCCTTTACAAAAAGGTGCCTTTTAATTCCCAGCAAAAACCAAAGATCATCTTTTGCCAGAATGTTACATTGGTGTCCACTCTGATGGTTAAATTCATGTTCATGTTGGAAATGTAATGTATTCTGTAAATTTAGCCTAGCATGCAATAACATCACAGTCCCTTTGCTTGAACTTCAACCTATTGAAACTAGGTTCATCGTGTTAGCAAAAGTTCGAAATTTCATCGGGAACCTAAGCGATGCTAAGAATTGATTATGGGGCATGATTGTAGTTAAAAATGCCGAATTCTAGGCAATTTCAATTAGGTGCTTCTATAGCTCTTTTTATTAGGTATATCTATAAGATCTCAGTGAGTTAATTTACCAATGGGTTGTTTGAACGCTGTTTTTTTTTATTTGTTAACCTCTCGAACCTCACAATAGAAGCAGTGCATTTCAACATCTTTTCTGAAAATTATGGTAGATCATCAAAGATGATCATGAGCATACATTTATTACATGTGTGAAACTTTCAAAGATCATTTGTGCTGTGTTAGATGTGGTATGGTGGTTTTTGATGACGGTATGACAGTCAATTCGAGCAAATGTTAAGTTGACATGAGGAACTCTGTACATGTTAAACTACATTTATGTTATCGTAAACTTGAAAAGCCTTACAACTTGTACAACTTATGTAAAGGACACAGTCTCCCACGAAAATAGCCAGTCAATTCTGATCATATTCAACAAAATTATGTTTCGAGAACTATGCTCCAAGTATTGTTCCGAAGCAACTATTGCCTTGAAAAATGAAGAGAGAGGGCTCTTGGCTAGGAATGAATGCTGTTTTTTGTTAAAAAGTTCACAACGTCTAAGGCTTATTGTGGGCAATGCGGTAATTGAGCGAAGCAACCGTCCCGGTAAACCTTACCAACAAATAATGCATACCAACTCTGAAGTGGAGTTTGGACTGATTTTTCTACCCTACGGTTTCTCAAATCTTATTGTCTTGCTGTGTAGGACCAGCCTATACTAAAAGTTACAAACACACAATAGTGGTAAAGACCATAACAAACTGGTACGTCGCCTTATATTAAAGTGTTTCTACGGTATCTACTAACTTTTCAATGACCATGTGATTGAAAATGTTAATGTATATTTTTCATTCAAAGGTCAGTGGGGTTTCCCATCAGCCACGATTGGTGGTTTCATTGGAATGTTTGCAGCCATAGTTTGTGGAATCATTGAATCTGTAGGAGATTACTACGCATGTGCAATGATAAGTGGAGTGCCGCCCCCACCCGTACATGCTATCAATCGCGGTGTTGGTATAGAAGGGCTTGGCTGTTTGGCTGCTGGATTTTGGGGTTCTGGTGCCGGCTACACATCATACAGCAATAACATCGCAGCAGTAGGACTTACAAAGGTAATTACTGTCTCTAACGCAAAGATCCCCTATCATTTCACCACCTTGATTCCAGTCTTACCCCTCAAAACAATGTTCACAAAAATTTTCTTTTGACGTTCTAAATTAGCTGATAAAGGTGTAACGAACTCTGTGAGTGAACTGGTGGCGATATTCCAGGTCAGTTTTCTGTGTATGGTGATGTGTCTTCGCAGATGCCATATCGATTGCACATACATCGAAGTACTGAAAACTATGACCACCTAAACCCTGGAGCTTGTCAAACCATTGCACCTTTTTTCCATTAGAATAGGTTAGTTAGGTTATCATTTTCGCGAAAGGATGTGACATAATATTCCTATATATTCATATGTTAATGAGGGCGTACTCAGTAAAATGTAAATATAGTACTGCTTCATATATGAACTGATCACAGACATAAGTTATGAAGTAACTATTTTAACCTTCAGAACACTTACTTCTCATAAAACGGCAGGCAGGTGAGTATCAATCGGTCAAAGTTTTTTTTATTATTTTTGCCAGACAGACCCTAATCATCACCATGTTTTGATGAAGGGCACAAAAGAATTCATCATAGTACTGAAAGTTTGCGTCTTATAGAAAGAGTTTAAACGAAAACATGTGTCATCATGATAAAATCACAGTAGGTAATTTTGTTTCACAATGTAGCCTCACATATTTACGGACTAAATAACTCATTAGTGGAATATTGCCACACAGACCAAACAAATGGATTGAATTCCTGTCAGTGATGTACATGAGGGGCTTCGAAGTCGTAACTTGAGTTATTGTATGCAAATAAGCAGGAACCTAAAAATTGTCCACTCATATTGCCTTCTCTGTAATAAAAATGCCAACGTAAGACAGTTACACCCATGTCAAGCCAGTGAGCCACAACTGGAAAAAAGGCCGTGGTCGTCTCGACTTGAACCAATTGGTTGGAAACTGGGACGTTAAACCTCATCTTACCTAATCTAACCCATGTCTTGGTATGCAATACTGTGAGGCTGAGATCCAAGGATATATCTGACGTTCCCTGCATCTTTCATTGAACACGGAAACAAAACTGAAAACTGTCCTTGTAACCTGAATTCTACTCTTTTCTCTCCATTGTGCAGTGTAGTGTAACCAATAAATCAAATGCAAGAAAGTAAGGAAAAGATTAGGAGTACATGAGGCTCTGTGAAAATTCATGTGTAATTGAACTTTTCATTATTCACAGTTTGAGGGAAAGAGGACCGTCTGGTCATAAGAAGACAGCAGGCGATAGGATTTGTAGCATGACAAAGCCCCCATTAGAAAAGTGATAAGGAGAGGTTGGAAAAAAGCCATGAATATTTTGATAAGTAGACCTCTTAATTTTTAAATCTGAACGTAAACGATTATTATCACCTTGATTTCAATTCCTTTTTAGATTGCCAGTCGTGTTTTTATCTATTTCTGTGCCCTTATATTTCTTCTGTGTGGAATATTTGCGAAATTCAGTGCCTTCTGCGCCGCTTTGCCACAGCCAATTATAGGAGCCATGATGGCCACCACCTTTGGTACGTCTTCTTTTATTCGAGATTAATTAAAGGATAAAATAGTTCCAGCTACTGCAGTATACGGTAGTATTCTAAACTTTTTACAAGGAATTGTTTCGTCATATCTTGTGCGGCCGTAGAGGAATCACTGTTGGTAGGATGCTCATGAAACGTATCATCTTCCAATGATTTGGGCTTTTAAAGAAAGTCTATTATGATACCAAATGTCTACTTCCTTAGAACAGCTTTTATGGTCTCCTTGAAAATCTTTTTTACACATATCTGTAGTGAAACTACCTTTATAATAACTCCTTCATATATGTATAAGATGAGTAAATAGTTTATTAAAGGAGTATGAAATTTGACAACTAGCTGGTTAAGAGATAAAGTGTAAAGCATTACCACAAAAGTTTGATTAAAAGTAGCCAATCCATTAGCAAAGATTTTGAACACACAACTCACCTCATCACATACATTTGACTTTCAATCAGGTGACCTGTGACTTTTGCTTCAAGCCGACTAGCAGGAGTTTTCGGCACAAATTTGCCGTTTAGACATATACATTTGACCTTTCATCAGGTGACTGTTAACCTCATTTACCTGGCTGCCTCATATGTTGGTAAACCCATATATCTTTATTTTGTGTATGGAGTTTCATGTCAATGCAACGTTTTCTTTAGCGTTATAGCCACAAATTTTTACACACTTTGACCTTTATTACCGAGAAACAATTTCCTACCTTAGGGTACCTACTCACCAAGTTTGAAGAAAATGTTTGGACGACTAAGATGGGTATTTGACACAGCCTTGCACTCAAACATATGCATTTAAAGGCATTTTTCATTAGCATTTGACAAGGGTCTTATGTAAAAGAGAAAAACATTTCCAGTACACATTTTCCAAACCTGAAGCAATTCCTATTCCTAATTCAAGAAATCTCATTTTGAAAATTGGAAAACTTTGCCGAGAAATATCTTCAGTTCTTATGAAGGTCACAGAATGCTATGTAAAGTGGGCATATTGACTTGGAATCCTTTTGTTATTGTTTCTTATTAAATTTTAAGTTTGTCTTTGAAATCTGGTATTGTTAGAGTGTTTGAATATCTTTCCTTATAGATCTAGCATAAAACTTTGCCATACGTAAGGTAAAGCAAAAAAGGTATAACATATACGATGTAGAGGTGTCAATATCAAAAAGAACTACAATACTGTCTTATCAATTAGTCGCGATGACATCACGTATTTTCCATCATGCACACCACCTCTTGAAAATAATACATTTCATTGAAACTTTGTATCTTCCAAATTCTGCATCCTATTGAGACAGGGACTTCACCTTCTAAAACAGAAAAATATTTTGTACTTTTTGAAGTTATTGAATTCTTACATCACATGACATTTCACCTACGTATCCATTGAAACCACACACAATGGTAGACCTTGGCATCCCCGTTTAGTGTGTAAAATTGAGTGTCAGGGCAATGTTTCCTCTTGGAATTATAGTCAAAATCAATGGTCACAAAAATTGACCTTTGACGTCTGACCTGTGACCTCTACTTCTGGTAGTAGATGAACACAAGGGTATCTTCCATCATATTTCAAGAAAATCTGCCTTCTGGTTCAAAAGATATTTATTTGTGAAATAAAATTGGACAGACTCACATACCACACACACACACTCACGCACACATACACTAGGTCATGTTTTGACCCATCCCTCAGTCATGGACTTAAGGTACCCCTGGGGTATCCCACCATGTGTTAGACTCCGAAACCAGTGGCTTTGGAAAGTTAAGCGTTTCAATGGCACCTGTTTACTGTAAATACCTTAACTCGTAGAGTAACGACAATTTCTCATCGTTCTTAGGGAGCAATGAGATAAACATGATGACTGATACTTATTGCCCAATTATTAATAGCAAAATACCTTACTATTTAATACATAAATTAAATCTGCAATCACAAGCTTATCATTTCAGTCGCAAAGGTGTTAAAGTATAGTCTCAACCAGTGTTCTGTTCTCACTTCAGTTGTAAAAAGTGGAAGTGTTAGGTAACTTACACTAGCTACAGCTATCATCGCATGTTGGAAACCAAGAGTGTAAGCAGATGACTGTGCATGGAAATGTCAACTACAGATGATTGCTAAAGATACCCTTCAGGAAGTGTAGAAACAATACTACAGTAGGCTAACTACCTGTAAGTTTCACAGCAGGTCTCATCAACCGATTCCTGCACAACTACTCCCGAAAATTTCCAGCAACCGCCTCCCCGACAACTACGTCCGGACAGTTCCTACCGGATTTCCCCAGACAAACTCCTCGGGACAATTTCCATCCAGTACAATTCAAAGTTTTCTGGGGGGACTTTTCCGTCTGAGAGGAAATTGTCTTGGTTGGAAATTGTCCAAATTGGCAGTTGTACGGTCACGACTACCCACCTACGTGCTCAACATCTCTTCGTGAAAATTCTACATAGAGTGCATTTCCACCTTAAGTAAGTTAAACATAAACTGCTACTATCTATTACTTTGGCAGGAATGGTGGCATCTATTGGGTTTGCCAATCTCAGAAACGTTAACGTCAGCACGTCAAGAAACTTATTTATCCTTGGATTATCTCTCTTCTTTGGTATTGGGCTTCCTGATTACTTGACAAAAAACCCTGATGCTATCAATACAGGTTTGTTTGTAACAGTAGGTTTTTGAATAATCAAATGGAAATTTCCTTACAAATGTATATCGCTCCAAAAAGTACGATCAAGAGGAAAATCCACTTTAATTTTATCGGCTTTTTGCACCAGACAATTTTACATGGTGGCTTGCATATGTCACCAAATTCTTGTTCCAAATTTATATTCTACCACAAATTTAGGAGAATTTGACAAAATTTTTGAAACTTTGGGAGCTCAGACCGTGTGTCCTAAGACATATGCTCAATTTATGATATACTTTTAGTAAGAGAATTGAAGCATCTATAATGCAAACATGAAGGAAATGAAACTTTTTTACATTTCCTTTCCTTGTGCAAAGCAAAGCTACGACCCTCTTATAGACGCTTTCATGGCGCAAAGTTCTATCCATGATCATGGTACAAAAATTTAATATTACCGAAAAATGCCTTTTGTGACGTCTCATATGAGGGGTAGTTTGTGTCAGTTAATGTTTTACAGTAGCATAGTGATGAAAAACGAATCAAATGCAATGACATAATTGAGGGTGGGCTATATGATATGTAATTCACAAGACATTACCCCAAAAAGCGAATTTGAATTAGTCACAGCCACTTACACCATCAAGTGACACTACTTTCCTCAGAGTCTCGGTCAAGTCGAAAGGCCCAAAGATGATAATCTTTCGTGTTCACTCGATCAAGGTGCACATTCTGTTTCATATAGTTCGCTGCGGAATTTGTCAAATGGGTTACTAAGAAATGGCGTCATATAAAATATACGTCTAAGAGTCCCAAACATTACACTAGATGTCCTCAGTGAATTAGTTATTAAACAAAGCATAAGAAGAACATGTAACACCACCATTTGGGATACAACTGAACAGCTGAGCTCTATCGCGTAATCCTTTGAAATTGCTACTTCGAAAGCGTCTATGCCTTTGAATAGTTGCTGTTAGGCTTATGTATGGGAAACAAACAGCCCGAATTGGACAATCTGCATTTCGGAGACAATGGTATGATATTCCATGATTCAGAATGCAAGAGATGACTAGAACACATCAGCAAATATTTAAAGAGTGACGCCTTCAAATGCATGCATCCAGAGTCGTGTGTATACGGCTCTGCCTGCAACGAACGTAAGTGCAATATATATATTTCCCATAACAACACTGAGTTATGATAGCACATCTCTTATTCAAGAGATGTCCCTCTAGAGAGCAGATACCTGAAAATTCATTCCAAGGCTTAACAATTTTGGGATCTCAGCGGAGAACCTTGTGCCAGAGAGTGACCAGAACTCTCTGCTTGTGCAAACACATGTGTCTAGACTTTAAATAACAAGTGAGTTGAAGCGAGTTATGTATAAAGCCCTGGGCAATATTTGGTGTTTTAGGCACCTTTGTTGGAAAAACGTCTTGTTCTTTTAGTAAAAAGTCAACCAGAACCTCTATCGTATAGCTTAGAAACAGATAACTAGTCTTCAAAGTTCAAGGTGCATAAACATAAAAACAACTTAAAATACCAACTTGTGAGCTTTCACCTAGCATGTGGACGTTGAAATTCCAGGGCTAGCTTTTCATGTCCAATTCAGATTACATAACATTTCAATCGCCCACTATTGTTTGGTCATACATATAAAAGCTGCTTAGAAGTTTCACTTTTGCAACACAGGTTCTACCATTTTAGACCAAGTTCTGACGGTGGTGTTAGGAAGCAGTATGCTGATTGGTGGATTCTCAGCGTGTGTACTAGACAACATCATCAGAGGTAAATATACCATACTTTCACATTTGTTCACTTTTATATCTATTTGCAAAACGTTGGCAGTATCGTTAACTGTCAAAAGGGGCTATGGCAAGCATCTTTATTCTACCGGAATAGTAAAGGGAGCAGAAGACAACCACCCAAAATGTTACTGTTCTAGAGTTAAGGACTTTTGTCTTCTGTTTTGTAAAAATTTAATAATCCATTTAACCGGTTACATTAAATTTTGGTCAATGTGAAGTGGCGGAAGGCCAATAAAAGTACTCGGATCACAGCATACCTCTACGTGTTGTACACCATTGAGGATGTCTTTAGGGCAGTCTAGATAGTCCCTCCCAATGAAATATTCATGTGCTCGAAATGTTAACTTTAAATTCCCCACAAATGAACGGAATCATAGCGACACCTCTCCAGCTATACAGGTGCTCCCTGGAGCCCTTAGCGCTCCACCAGTAGTTTTCTACAAAGTCATTACGTACAGTCTAGTATTAACATGTGTAATGTATGTTAATAATGACAGGCACACCTGAAGAAAAAGGAATGCACTTTCAAGGTGGAAGATGGACAAGGACAGATGGAGAGGTGGAAACGTCTGTCCAACCAAAGTGTTACGATCTGCCCTTTGGAATGGACTGGATCAGGAAGAGAAGATGGACTAGCCTCTTCCCATTCAGCCCACCTTTAGTGGATTCAAGAAAGCTTCTTTTTGCCATCGTCCATCGACACATTCACGAATTTAATGCTATATTGCATGAACTCGATGGTTCTTAGTGACATGATGATAACAAATTTCCTTCAAGTTTTTTTTTTGCAGGGTTTCACCTTCCCAACAAGGTGCTAGTGTACTATTTTACAGTTTTAACGACGATATCCATGTTCTACAAGCGCACTATCACGTATTGCGGATAAGACTATTTCGTAGGGGGATCCTTTACTAATTATTAACTACTATTAAAGTATGAGTTAGAATCCTGTTCAGACTGCTCTGCAGATTACTAATCAGCCAGATATAAACAACGATACAAAATGTAACACATCGATGAATATTCATATGAGCATATTTATTCAATAAAGATTAGTCTCGTTATAAATAAACATTTATGATGTATGTTACCACAACTGTATTTACGCAAGAAACAAGCATGGGAA
This sequence comes from Holothuria leucospilota, assembly GCA_029531755.1. Lineage (NCBI taxonomy): Eukaryota > Metazoa > Echinodermata > Holothuroidea > Aspidochirotida > Holothuriidae > Holothuria > Holothuria leucospilota. Next base: position 53,553,341 of record CM055962.1, on the reverse strand, counting down.
TGACTGTAAGATAATGAATATTAAGCCAATGTTAATTCTGCGTGACAACAAAAAGTACGAAATGGAAATTTTGCAATATTAGGTTAAAGGGAAATATTGCGTTTGTCTGGCTTTTTTTAAATCTATCCTCGTTTTTTTGCGATCTGGTCCCGTTCGATGAAAGAGGTAACTCAGAAAAACATTCTACCCTCCGAGCACTAATTAACGAGTAGTTAACCTTTCTGTAACAACTAATAGATTTGTTCACCCAAACAATTATGCATGCAAAACCACTCCTTCATCATCCCTGATTTGAAATCCACCAATCAAATCATTTCTATCACATTACTTCAGACAATAACAAACGCCTTCTACAGCATGTACAAAAAGTTCGGAAAATTAGGAACTAAGTACAGTACTTTAGTGGAAATTATTACTACATTATATCTGTATTAGCGAACCAGGGAGTTTCTATTTGAAAACCTAACGAAACTACCGTTACATTACATTAGGTAGTCTTATCACCTCCCTGGTATACTATACACTAAGTTACAGTTATTCCGTAATTCGAATTGCAGCCCTTGGGCCTTCAAGCAGGTTTGATTTACTTTCGAAACAGCCGGATGTAATAGAGACTGTTGGTGCTTCGACAATGGTACAAAATGAAAATATTGCGAACCTGTGATGTCAGGGATTGCCACTTATCCAAAACAAAAGAAATATGCAGGGCCTATAAGTCTTTCGAAGATAAATTAACACGTTTGTAGTGACTCTCCTGTAACGACTAATAACACACACTCACGGTGAACCAGGGAGATGACGCTTCGTCTACATGGGTGAGTTTAGAATTCCAATGTACAGCACGGACTGGTACAGAAACTGTGGTGGTAGTTTGTTGTGAGCAGGGTCGTTGGAATTACGGTAAGCAAGGTCAACACGTATTGGGGAATGGGTGCATGTATGTCCTGACATGACCACTCTTCCTAAATGAATATGCAGCAGTACGAACGTTGTGGGCGAGGCTTATCGTTTTATAATGATCTCTGTCTCTTCCATTCATACATAAGATTACATGTTCTTTTTAAAATCGACAAGAACTAAGGATAATGGTAAAAAAAATGCGTACCTCAACTACCGATTAACTTAGATAGAAGAATATGCGTTGTCACTTATCTGTAATCAATGGAACTTCTTAATAATTCCGTAAACTTTCTGAAATAATCATGCCTGATTCCTTGCGAAAGATTGTCAAGCTTCTTTGGTATTGCAGTAGTCTATTTTTATATAACTAGGAACACGCAAGACGGATTCTAATCCTCCAGTTAAAATGATGGCAGAGCTACACTGAGATCGTACCTTCGAGGGCCCGAGTGGTAAATAATCACCACTGATTCTTTGTAGGTATTAAGTAAAAGTATATTTTGCAATACCACTCATACTCACTCTGTGAGCCTTATGGTTCTTTGAAGACAATATTTTTCTGCATTAAGCTTTCTTGTAGGTCTTGAAGGGATGTTTTGAAAACAAGAGAGAAGAAGTTGGTTAAAAATTCTGTTTCAGGCATGTTCGGGTAGAATTTTTGTTGTAAATGCCAACTGTGTATTACTTCGATCTCGATGCATGATTGGTTCCCTAACTATAACTTACTGAAAATTGCTCAAGTAGATTTGTTCATTCATAGTAAATCCATGACTATTAATCGCGGTGTGGACTTCCTATGGAGTAATAATTGTAAACCAAGAAAGTATACTCAACCAGGATAACTCATTAAGACTCAAAGTCTTATTAAAATATGTAGAAAATGATCGGGGTATTATAAGCATTGCATATTTGGGGTTAAGAGGACAGGGACAAATTAGACGGAGATAAAAGGGAGATAGAGCCTAAACCCAGAATTGGTGTGAAAGAGTTTGCTTGTGACAAACATCTACAGCATAATACTGATCAACTTCAAATGTGGTACATGTAGGCGAATATCGATGGGTGCTCAGTGCGACAGGTAGGGTTGGGGATGTAATACACGGAAGGGGTGGGGACTAAGAGACTTAAATACTAAGTAGGTCAAAAGAGGGAAAAGGGATGGTGCCAGTCAGAGGTGAGCGAGGAGGGGAGGAAAGAAAGTATGCACAGTGGAGGGAGGAAACTATAAAGCATATGAAAGTGAGCAGTCGTGAACTACGAACAAGTAAGGAAGTTTAGGGAGGGAGAAAAGGACGAAAGGGTCGGAAGACGTCACAGCTGAAGAAACTCGAAGTTTTTTATCACACCCAATTAAGGTTATTTAATTTAAATCGCTTCACTGTGAAGATTGTCTTTAACAACCCTGATACAATGTATAGTACGACCCTGTTGTGCACCTACGAGATGGGTTTGGTATCGAAATCCAGATGAGTGGGTCTAACCCCCCCCCCCCCGTAACGTTTGCAATGTAAAATAAGATAGCACTTCCATAATATTGAATTTCTAGTACTCTTACTTCTTCAGCGCACTTCAATCGTTCGCAGTTGTAACTACTTATCCCTGCAACGTAGCGTGACAAGAATTGTTTCAAAACCCTATGATTTCTTATCACTTATCACTTTTATTTTACAGCCCCATCAAAAATTTTGAAGCCTCGTGAAATTATTTATCATAAGTGATATGTCAACGAAATAGCCATTCATACTGTCTACTTTGGGATGGTTGATCTTCTTATGCTAGGGCTTGTTCAAAAGCGCTTTACAATAAAAAAAAATGTCAGAAGATAGGAACAGAACATGCAATTCATAAAAAGAACTTATAATACAAACATGCAGAATAAAACTAACAAACATAACCCAAACAGGAAAGTTTAGTGACAATAAAGGATTAACAGCAAAGGCAGACTACAAATTTAACCAACTTAAAGACCGTACAACAACTAGAATAACACAAATCAGAAAAGTGTAGAAAAATAAAAGGGAGACATTAAGAAGGATGAAAAGCAGGTAGAAAAGCAATTAAAACCAAAAGTAAAAAATTTGTAAAAAGGTGGATCTTTAACAATTTTATGAAAGGTGGCAAGTGTATTTGCATTACGAATATTAATTGGCAGTGCAGTCCATAGCCTACTGGCTACAGCGTTAAAAAGTATTTAGTTCTATTTATAGTCTTTAAGTCTGGGCACCACCAAGGAGAGAGTATTTGCTAACTTTTAGATCTGACAGGCTTATAAACCATTACCATTCAGTGGCGGATCCAGGATTTGGCAGAAGGGAGGGCCCAGGTCATAGTGGTTTGTATAAAAGTCCGATCTGGGGGAGGGATCTAAGAGGGAAGGCGTTGCGCCAGGGGTGGTGCCAGGGTATTTTGATAGGAGGTAAAGTATGTGATGAGTGATCACCGTCCTGGGGGAGGGGTCTAAAGGGAGGGGGTGTCCCCCTCCCCTTTGAGAAATTTTTGTTAATTTAAGGTTGTTCAGATGCAAAATGGTGATGTCTTTGGTATATTTTTTTGACTGATCATACATGGCTGGAAAGTGTTCATAATTCAGTCAATTTTAATTTTTGGTTGGGTGGAATATGCTTTTCTGGGGAGGAGTCTAAGGGGAGGGGTGTCCCCTCCCCTTTGAGAAAATTTTTGTTAATTCAAGATTGCTTAGATGCAAAATGGTGATGTCTTTAGTATATTTTTGAAACTGATCATATATGGCTGGAAAATGCTCATAGTTTAGTGAAATTTAAATTTTGGTTGGTGGAAAGAGGAGAGTAAGTAGCCTTTGTTGTCCACATATTAGGATGGCAGTTTCCTGAATTGAAGTCTTCTTTTCCCTTATATTACCCTAAATTCGAAGTACATTTCATTAAAGTAAATTACAAAGCTTAACGAAGATGCTAATGTTGCAGCAAGTTATAGTTAAAAGCCTGAGGTTGTTGAAAATATTACTCTAAATATTAAAGAATTCTGAAATTCCCTTGAAAGTAGAAGCAGTGTTCCCAATGATGTGGGCCCGGCCGGTAGTAGACTGAAGTTAGCAGTCCAATGCAGCGCTCATGGGTAACCCCTTGCAATGCCCGGAAAAAGTTATTGTGACCAATATAAGCCAAAATGTTATCAGCCGGAGGTCAGTAATAGGGCTGTGACCGTGGAGCGATTAATCGCTAAACGATCGCATGTGGAATAAACGTTTAGTACAAAGCTACTAGCGATTAATCGCAAAACCCATTTTACGTCGTTTTTATCCATATGAATACTCGTTTTGAAAAACTTACAAATGGTACGCATAGCACTGCAAAACATCAAAGTAAAGCAAAGTAAAGCCTTTACAGAAACCTTGCTTCCGGAGTCACGGATATTACTTTCCCCGGCATCACCAATTCATTTCGAATACTTATTGTGTAAATCAGCACACACCGAGTCTTTCTGTTGTGATAAGGTACAATTGCGATTAATCGCTAAACGATCGCAAATTTTTGCGATTAAACGTTTAATTATTTTGCTACACGTTCACAGCCCTAGTCAGTAACAGAATTATTAACATAAGACTGATTTTCTGAGGTAGAAATTTAAATAATGAACAAATTTAAATTTCACTCTGACACATCACAAGGCCTATTTAATTGGAATAGGGCCTATTCATTTGTTTTGTGACGTTGAAAAAACTTCAAAAATTTTTGGAAGGGGGGGGCCCGGGCCCCCTGGCCCCCCCTAAATCCGCCCCTGCCATTGGTTATGTATTGAGGGGCCTGCTGGAAAATCGTCTTATACGCATGTACTAAACTTTTGAACTTGACGCGCTGGTTAACAGGGAGCCACTGGATATCATTTAAAACGGGTGTGATTTGAGAGGAGCTTGTGGTTCTAGGAATAACAGGACCCTTGCAACTTATTCAAAGTCGTTTGAGATAAAACAGAAAGCAGATAATTGAAGTAGTCAAGATCTGACATCACCAAAGCATTTACCAGTGACTTGGTAGCACCTCTACTCACATATCGCCTTACAGGACTAAGATTCCGAAGGTTAGCAAACCCTGAGCTGCAAGCACTATTAAAAAGCTGGGACATATACAGGTGGAATCGAACACTGCATCAAGATTTTTTGGAAATGAGTAGGTTCGTGGATATGCTGTTGAAGGTCACATGATTTCAATATGTAGGAGTGTTGGTATACAAAACACCCCTGCAAAGGAAATGATGCGATCCAATCAGTCTAATATGCTGGGGGTAAGACCGCAGTGCACGTTGTTTACTAAAGTAGAGCGTTGTTTACTTTCGATGTTTACGCCACCATAATGTACTAGTGTGTAGTTCTATGGGTAGGAAGGGCGGGGGGGGGGGGGGGTTAGGAGTTGCTTACCCATTGGGATAAGTATTTAATGTGTATTGTTGATGGGGGCATATCTATCGTTTAGTTCCGGAGTGAGCGGATCGATCTAGTCTTGCCGATCCTTTTGCACTATATAACTGTTCTGCAACACGAGGTCTTTCTCTCTTCCGTCGTACTGTCAATCAGCGCAGAGCAGGGGGAGAGCGGGTCCATTGACGCTACCGCAGAAAATAGGTTTGTTTTCCTTTAGGGAATTGGTGGGTCAAAGTTATTTAGTTGTAAGCTGTGTCAGGAACCTTGATTTTGTGGGATAGGGTAAGAGTTAGTCGTAATTGAACCGTATTCAATGGGAATTGTTATCAATTGGCATCAAGGACTGTAGCAGTTGTAACTGTACATATTATTCGGGCCATAGGTGTAGTCCACATGAAAGTCCTTGAGTGTTTTAAGTTCTTTAGCTACTGTCTGGATAAATGAACTCTGAAATAGATGGCGCTATGTCAATTTGCATTAAACAGGGTGAACAGCTTAGGTTGAACACAGGGTTACTGTTCCTCTGTTAGGCTAATGCTAGTTATAGTGTAACGAGTACGTAGCTATGGGGGATGTTAGTATTGTTCGCTGGATTAAATTGTTTTGTCTTATGTTGCATTGCAGGGGCTTTGCATAGGTGCTTTACTTCAATTTACTTTGTTTTACTTGGAGGTGCTTTACTTTGCTTTACTTAAAGTGTTTTACTTCGCTTTAATTCACTTTGCTTTACATTAGGGCAGTTTTGTAAACAAAGGAAACAGCCAACATACCAAAAAATTTAATAAAAATAGCAGGCACTGTTGAAATTTACACTCTGGTCTTTTGTCAATCGTTTATTTGTCTGTGAGAATCCATTTGGGAAACCCCAATAAATCGGGCCTAGCCATTGCACTGGCTCACGACAAATATATCCATAAATCGTTGCGGATGGCTGTCATTTTCTTGCGGTTAACATGATCTTCATGACACTTTAATTGTTTGGGGCGTATGCACTTAGTAATAGCAAAAATACAGGAATAAGAAGAAAATGGAGTATCCGAGACATTATCTAGAGGTTCCGGTAAGCTATGATCTGGGCTCAGTTGGATAAGATTGTTTTTGCTAACATCATAGAAATTGCCCTTGGACGTTCATTGTTCACAATTGACGGTATCGTCCGAACTAATTTCCTTGCGTGGCAAACCCGTCTGAAAACGCAAAAGCTGAGTCTCTCAGCCAGCTTTTGCCACGGCTGGCCGATTGCAGAACTTTTCTCAACTTGCTCCAAAGAAAGGAGCAAAGACCGGCTGTACACTAGAACCATTGAAGTAGATCCAAATTGAAGCTACAAGCACACAGGGTTCGTTGGAGAACGATTGATAACAGTCTATACCATTGTCGAGTAAAAACAGGGATGCAGCCGGAAAAACATCAAAAGAGGCCTATAGCCTAATGCCACTGCACCAATGTATAAGTACGCCGAAAGTTATTTTGGGAGGACTGAGTTAATCGACGAAATTTGCCAGAACAAAAGTAACCAAGTCCGAATAATACTGTACACAGCAGAAAGTTAGCATACTTCATGATGTGAGGGTAAACTTTTGTCACTCCCAAAATCAGAAAATATAAGGATAGCGCTGTGGAGTGCAGCCTCTCACGCTTACTCAATGTAATCCATTATTTAGTTAGATATTCTAAATATGAATATTAGGCCATTATAGTCTTAATCGGTATGTTGAGAAAAGCTAGGCAAAGATATCCCTGTTTAATCGGTGCAAAGCTTGCTGATGAGTGCGATATTTTACCCTCAAGCGTGGAGGTGGAAGACAAGGGAATGAGACAGCTGAGCAGAACTTTCTTAAAAAAAGGAGAGAATCCCGAAATTTGAGGGATTGCGATGATGTTGTTTATTTTGTTTAGGAGGCACCTTTGGTATGATCTGCGCTTCTTGGAAGGGGATAGCAATATAAAGACCCAGGTTGGATGCAGGGGTAAGACCCGTTTGGGTCCAAGGGAGCACTCTATGGAAACTCTAGGATGATGACAAAATTAAGCTTTTTCGGTGAGCTCTAAAAAATACTGGATGCATACCAAACACTTGACAAAATTGCCAGTAACTTAAAGGAGCTGAGTAGTGGCGTACTTCCAAAATAAATACATCATACCAAACTAGATGATTACCCTCTGTGCGGGGCTAATTTTAAAAATAATAATCCTAATGCGTTTTATATTCTCATTTAAAATAATCTTGCAAAATAATTTCGCAATAACGTTCCTATACTATTTCTTGGGTTATTTGATTTTACTCTTGCAAGATATTTTACAATTTGTTTTTTTGAATTTCTAGTTCGTTACTTTTTCTTCTGGCACCGGCAATTTTGAATCGTTTCCACTTGTATTGGTTCTGATCGATGCATCTACCCAGGCATGTAGTACACACAACTCACAACGTACGTACGTATGTAGTATATTAGCGTTACTAGTGGCAAGGCACACGCCTATTTCGCGCATCATCTGCAGGAGGTTCATGAACAACATTGTGGATTTTGCAGGTATTGAAACTGTTTTTTTCGATCAATGAGTTTGTGTTTCGTGGTAGACCTAGGCCCTAACGCTAGCCTAATTTAGGCTAACGTTAGTACTGTTAACGAGAGAAACAAGTGTACTGTTACACCAGACACACTGCATGATGGCTTTGATAAGTATCGGTATCGGATCGAATCGATAAACCAAGATGCAACCTGATGTGACGTAACGAAGTCGACGGGTCCGAGAATTTATTCCACTTTAGCGGCTACTCAGCTCCTTTAAGTTTGATTTTGAAGGAGGAATCAAACAAACAGCCTAGAGAGCGAGGTGGGTCGAACAGAAGACTAGTAGGTACGACCGAAGAGGGATATCATTACAAAGGTTCAGATATTTATCCTGTTTTGTAAATCCTTCGCCAAAATGTTGATAGTAGTTGTGAACGACTTTGGATAGAAGACGAAACTAAAATACACCTATCACTCACTTGAACGTCACCTCACCTCACAAACAGATAAGTCTATAGCTTAAAGTCCAAATACGAGTTTGTATAGAGAAATACTTAAACCGCCAAAAATCGTAGTAGTACGAGAGCCAGATATATAAAGTTGGTAACAGTTTAAGAGATTCTAACATACTAAGAAGAACAGCCTTAGCTTCTTTCGAAAGTAATCTTTGTTCGAAATGGAGATGTTGAATTCGATTTGCCAATTGAAATTCGAGTTCTTTCCTCGTAATGAGCTCATCAGTAACCAAAAAATGTCTGTTTGTTTATAATTATTCATAAATAAACAACTATAGGTGCTATGCCTACGTGCTCAACTGTAGTGAAATGTACGCACGTAAACAGTACAGAGCATTTGCTTGTATATTCGACAGATGGACTACACAAACTGCCAAGGACTATACTCAGGTTAGTGTAGGCTTTGAACTGAATTATAGTAAGAAACTTTACCCACGCTAACGTAATTATTGCACAACTAACATGAAAATGGAGGAAAGCCTCTCCTGCAATCCTAAGCGGGATCAGCGCACGTTGAGAGGCGCAGCGAGGCAAAATTAAGGTATATGAACATGCACAGCCGTTGACTGATTGCTATAAACATGCAGGTTGACTGCTTGCTTGTTACGGCCTTATAGCTACATTTTTCGTGCGTTAAACACATCGTAGCCTAACATTCGTCGTCGATTAGTGCACAATGAAAATACGGTAAGAGGGTGCGTATGCAGTAGGTGTACACCGGCTGCATCGTGCTGGACAGTCACCGACATGATGTGATCTCGCAAGCAGCTGATCAATGAATATTCATAAGTACGAACGGCTGCCTACAAAGGAAACAAATTGCATATTCTACAGTTGTTTTAGTTACTGTAACTTTTTATACTGTTTATGTTTTATACCATCTTAACTAGCTTTTTTCCGCTAAAAGGCGTTGTCCTAGTTATATTTGTGTTGAGGAACATGAAGCACCGCCTGTTCAACGGTCATTGAAAATTTTCAGGAAACTTGTATGGGGACTTTAATGGGTATTAAACTACACCTCCATGACCCATGCCGAAACCACCTCGGAGAATTGATGGTAAAAAGTACATGAGGCTTAGGATTTCACTAACTTCGCCCAGCAGGAAGTGATGATTACACAAGCAAAAAAGCAAAGTCGGATTTCAAGGTTTAATAGATGGCGTTATTAAAAAGCAATTTCACTCCCTATAAATCTCTCTTAAGAACTTAAATATTAAAAGACGTCCCATAAATGGGAGAAGCAGTTGTAAAAGATTTAATATTTCATGACTAATCGGATATTAGCTAAGCAGTTTCAGTCACGGAGAGTATCTTCTAACTGATTTCTTTGCAGTCTGATAATTTTTCATAATACAACATTTCGTGGAATCCTTGTTGGCAGAGAAGATGAGCTTAGAGACGTAAGACAGTTTGCCACTAATGTTTGTTCTCATTCAAAAAACAAATATTCATTTCAAGTACTTGCATATAACAAATCCACATGCAACTTTTCATCTGAAAAAGTATAACAACGTATGTTGTAGAGAACCAATCTGACCCCTTCTACCCAAATAAAATGCCTTTTGCTACTAGTACAGATATGATTACCGAACTGCAATACCACAAAAGCGGAAAAAGTCCACAACGAGAGATTAAAGGACCCTGTTGCCGACTTTACGTTTCTAGCCAATAAGCTTGACCTGGTGGTATGCATCAGGAACAGAAAGAATATTCTTGCTTGATCCTGGTAATGGTATTAGCTATACCGCCAATTTGTGGGAACGGGCATTTATCTACTGGAGGGTTGCTATTCTGGGAGGGTCGAAGAGGAGGGAATATTCCCCTCTCGTTGAAAAAATTGTGTTTATTTCAGGTTGTAAGATACCAAATGATGCAACATTCCCCCCCCCCCCCATTTTTCATTACATTTTATTCCTTTTCTCTTTTTGTAATAATCACTAGAGACTTTTTGGGTGGAAAGGAGCAATGTTCCTCTTCCCGGCGTCTAATGGGCTAAGCCCTTACCGACCGACTGTTCCAAAGAATCTTAAAAAGTAGTAACAGTTGTATATAAAATTTTGTGTGTTGCATAACAGGTTTAAGATTAGGCAATTATAGAATGATAACAGTGTAAAATGCAAATAGTAAGACTTCTTGTCAGCCGATTTCTCATTGTACCTTAACACTGCATTTTCCACATTTAATAAAACCGACTTAAAGATGTAAAACCCAACCTCTCCGAGATGTCATTTCAAAGTTTACTCGTAGAACTCACCAAATGTTAATACGAGAAGCACAGATAAGTGGCGTTATTGTGATAATGAAGCATTTCTAAGAAGCTGAGTTTCTCCCGAAGATATCCAATAAAGAAACCGTGTAACGAAAAAACTGCAAAACTCACAACCTATTTTGGCAACCAGATTTATATAGGCTATCCTTCGGGATTTGAAGCTGTGGTAAATTGGAACTTTTTGATATCCCACATTTTTTGCTTACTAGTTCTCTTAAACAACATGATACATGAATTTGTGCATTAATATGTTAGTAAATCTTCCTCTTTTGTTCCATCTTATCTTTAATGTGCATTGTTATTAAAGGACAATTTCACACGTGATAAACAACTCCTGTCACACTGATTCCAAACTTTGTTCGAATGATGTTTTTGAGAAGCAAGTGATTGCCACAGTTCTGGACGTAACTACCTTTCCTAAACCAGAAAGCCCCAAAACTTAGTGATTTCTTGCCGAAAGGAAATGTTTTTTAGCCTTTAAGCTTATCCTTAAAAATTATCGTTCTTGACATATCATGATTAACGATATTTTCCCAATTTGACCTCTGGTGACCTCACATATTTATTGACCTTCACCAAAAGCAATGGGGTTCTTTTAAACAAAATGGGTCGTCCACGTACTACACATTAGATCCCTCACAGTTACAAACCATTTCCTCACAGTTTGACCTATTTTCACCTCAAATGACCTTCAACCCCCCCCCCCAAAAAAAACAATTAAGTTATTGAACGAAACATGATGGCATTCACAGGTCATCTTTGAAATCCATTAAGATTACCCTCTTTGATCTATCGTGTTTACGAGGTTTTCACCATGCAGACACTGGTGACTCCAAATGAACTTTCAACTCCACTAAAAACGAAAGGTTTCTTGACATCAGTATGCGGTATCCAAGTATAAGATACATTACTTTACAAGGTTTTCGAAATTTCACCACCGGTGACCTTAGATGACCTTTGAACACTTCCGAAAACATCAGGGGTATTTTTCCAAATAAAAGGCAGCAATATGTTAAGTATGAAGTGCATTCCTAACTTGAGCTATGGCGTTTCAGAGGTTCTCAAGTTTTGACCTTTGGAGACCTCAAATGGCCTTATACCTCCACCAAAATAACAGGATTCTCCATCGTAATCTAAACAAATTATATTCCAAGTATAATAAGTAACAGAAGACAAAAACTGGATAACAAAATGTGAAGGTTTTTTCTTGCATGGGACTCGAACCTGGACTGCCAGAATGGAAAACCGAGCACTTTCTACTACATTATCAACATACTTTAATTGTAGGCTGTGTTTAATTACAATATGTTCACAACATCATTCAAACGATACCATCATTAGGTAATCAAAATTGGAATTACGAATTTATGCTTGTTAAAAGATATATCTCGTCTTCTTGGAAAGTTACACACATTAAGTCCCCCCTTTTCGTTGACCACGAACCGACTCAATTTAGAGGTACGCCTAACTATCTATTGTTAATGTAAAGTGTCTACGAGCAGTGTACTTTTTCGTAATTTCACGTCTGATGACCTCAGATGACCGTGGAACTCCACCAAAGCCTGCAGGGATCTTCTCTAAAAATCACAAATCTATATACAAAGCCTAAAAGGTATCCATCGTTCCACTCTTGAAATATCGTATTTACATTTTTTTTTCGGGTTTTCCAAATGACCTCTGACCTCTATCAAAAACAATTGAAACTTCTCTCGCAGTATTGCACATTTAGATACTAGTGTGGAAATTATGTGATGGTTACCTTGAGCAAAAAGTGTTTTAAAGCGGTTGACAAGTTCATCGTAGGTTTCAATTCTGGTGACCTCAGATGGCCTTTAATCTTCATCAACACAATATCAGGTTCCTTCTCGTGATATGACAAATTTATAAATAAGTATTTTAAATGCACATCGTTCCTATCTTGAAATATCGTGTTTACATGGTTTTGTGTCTTTTCTCCTGATGACATAAAAGGCCTCTGACCATCCCTTAAAAGCATGGTCTGGTGTCCAAATTTGATGCTTTCAAAAAAGGCAGAAGAATTTTCTGTGTTAGGCAGTGAAACCCCATCTCAATAGCATCTTGCATTCGGAAGATACAAATTTTTGAAGATATACTACATTTTCAGTTTCCCCAGTGCATGATGGAAAATCTGTGATGTCATCTGGGCAAATGGATTTGATGTAGCTTTTGTATTTCTTTATAATGTTGAAATCACTGTATTGAATATTCCATGACTCTATTTGCTGTACCATAAGTATGGAACAGTTTTTCACTATATCTACACGGAAAAACATCTAAACATTCCAACGGTATCAAATTTCAAGGACAAACAAGGTAGCCAATTATAAAGAATAACAAAAGGAATCTTAGGCAATTTGCCCACTTTGGATCACGTTTTGTGACCTTGAGGAAACTTGGAGGTATTTCTTATTAAAAGTAACCAATCTTTAGGAAGAGATATCTAGAGTTAGGAATAGAGTTCTGGTATGGGGTTTGGATGACATGTAATGAAAAATTTTTATCTTTCATATAAGACCCTTACAAAATGCCACCAGACAATGACTTTAAAACAATGGGTTTTTGTCTTTCAATATGCAAAATCTATAAGCCAAGTCTGAAAAGTATCCATCATTCCTATCTTGAGATAATGTGTTTAAGAGCATTTTTCTCCGTTTCGGTGGTTTCACATCCGATAATTACGTATCAACATTTCAAGTATGAGAAATATCCCTGCTTTCTACATTGAGATGTCATGTTTACAATGTTTTAGGGTTTTTCACTTCTGGTGACCTCAAATGACCTTGACCTCCACCTCCACTAAAAATTCTCTTAATATGATCACTCTATATACAATGTATCTATCTTGAGATATCGTCTTTACAAGCGAAGAGTCCCAAACACATGCATACAAATACACAAAGAAACAAACACATACATTCACTCGCCAGCGTGATTGCATGGACTCCTTTCGCCTTCAAAAATGGAAATCCGTTCTTGCTAGGCTTTCACTTAAGAACGCAACAATAACAGGCTTGTGACAAGTATGTCTAGCGGGGTACATTACGTAGTGTAGATACGATATTTTCCATACGGAACACTGTAGGATGCATTGAACCTACTTTTGTGATGAAAGTCTGATATGTAATCTGCGATTAGTTCAAAAAAGACGAAAAATTTTAAAATGTTTTTTATTAATTAAAAAGTAAAATTTTTAGTTAAAACATGAATAAAAGAAAAATAAAATAAAACAAAATAAAATAAAGTAAAATAAACAAAATGAAACATAAAATTAAAAACTAAAATAAAATAACATGAAATAAAACAAAACAAAAGAAGATAAAATAAAAATATTTTCGAAGCAAAGACAAAATTAAAAAGAAAGTTGTACCAAAATTAAAAAACATGTTTGCACAAAACAGTAGTTGGAAAGGGAGTTTTATCAGAAAGCAACTTAATCTTATGTATGCCGTAAATGTTGTAACTTTCAATTTAAACCAAAGTGTGAATAGTATAAAAAGTTTGCAGAACAGTGCCTTATCCAGTATAGGGTACAGAAAAAACATACAATCCAAAAATTGAGTAACATACTTCTCTTAAATTTACCATCCGTTAACGTAAAGAGTCATTTTCTGTACTAACCAAAAGAAAATAGAATAACTTCAAATTACTAATTTTGCTTGTAGGTTTCATTTTGCAAAATACCAGTTTTCCCCTTAATTGTTTACAAGAATGTCAAATTTTAAAACAAAGAAAGAAACTTCTAACCCCGAAATAGCTTCGTGCATGCCGAAATAAGTATAATGTTTATGCTAAAATAAGATTGTGAATGCCAAATTAATTTTGTGAATGCCAAAATAAGTTTGTGAATGCCAAAATAAGTTTGGGAATGCCAAAATAAGTTTGGGAATGCCAAAATAAGTTTGGGAATGCCAAAATTAGTTTTCAGATGCCAAAATAAGTTTGTGAATTGCAAACATAACCTTGTTTGTGCCAAAATAAACTTGTAAGTGTCAAAATAACCTTGTAAATTCCAAAACAAGTTTTGTCACGGAAAAAAAGTTTTGGTGAAATTATCTTTTTAATTTTTTCTTTGCTACAGAAACATTTTTATTTCTTTTGGCCTATTTTCCTTAAAAGATTTTATATTTAAAAGTAAAAACATATTTTTAATTATTTTTCTTTTTTGCCCCAATCGCCGCCCTTAATAGGCAGGGATCAGGGCAAGAAAGACATTTCCGCAAAAATAATTTAAGACGAGCTTATGCAGGTACTGACCGAACTTGAGCAGTGCATAAGAGTAAACGGCTATGTAAATAATAAATACGACAGCCGAAGCATCACAAGCTTCAACAAGAACGTCGGCCAGTACCGCACCGAGTGTAGCGTGGGCCAACGCAGGCTAGTCCTGTGATCGGACTGCAGGATGCGAATTTTTCCGTAGGTCAGCGCGGGGAAAGTTTTGAATTGTTCATATAAGAGGTGTTTGAGGTGATAGCAGGGAATTGTCCCTAGAGGCAACTCCCTGGTGATACTATTAACTGCCCTTGCTTGATTCACTGGCGTTAAAGCTGGATCTGCTTCTGTTGCCAAATCCCTGTTCTAAGTGATCACCGCATGATATTGTCCAATAGGAGTTCCAACTCCCTGGTCCAATGGCGTGTGAGTGTACAGTAAAGCCTGTGTGTGCAATCACTTCCATGGTCAAATAAAAGAGAACTCAGTGGCCCCGGCACGGGGGGGCATGGGGGCGCGTGCCCCCAATCGGTTTCAGAAAATTTTTTGGAAAATTTTAAAATGACCTCAAAAGGCGTTTAAGCTATAGATTTCTGTAGGGGCTAGGGTGAGGTGTGTTTTCGACCGAGTGATGGATCTGTGGTAATCATTTTCTATCACAAATGGTTCTCAGACTATCAGAATTATCGCAAATCTTTCGCAAGCTATCAAAATTTTCCCGCACTCCGCGCGCTCCAAACCTTACTTCAGTAATATCCTTATTGTCAGTAATTTCCGGTACACAACTCCCGTAGAAGCACAGTAACAAAAGTTGAAGGCTGTTCACGAATTCTCAGGTAAGAGATTGGCTTTGTGACTGGCATATAGGTTCGTTGAGGAATTGAAAGTGTCTCGATGCAGAGCATTGATGCAGATTTTGTCATGGTAATCTTATTTAATGACAAATTTCGGCTCGCTTCGCGCGCATTCGTCACGTTGTGCACCCTATCTTATGACCATTATTAAGGTAAATTGGTTACAATATATGCAACTATTCTGATCACAACACTTTTCCGAGAAACATAACTACATCTCAAAGCTCTGAAGGCCTATGGGATCTTTCAGTCTAACTTGAAGCATGATGTGACAGGTTGAAAGTACGTATATTTGCCGTTATACATTTTTCAAATGCAGCCATTACCGGTATAGATGGTGACTGTTAATACACTTACGACGAAAAAGCATTTCGCACTTTAGTCCTTAACCCCTTTTGCTATACCTATCAGGGAGGTCTAGTATCACCTCCCTGCACCTAAACTCTCCCTCCCATTCCCCGTTGCTGGAAGGTGTTCGTCTGGATTTTCGTTCAAACTTAGTAAACATACGATAGTTGTAAAGTGCTCGGCATCATACTCTATAGTATCATTTGGATGTCAGGTAATAAGCATCATGTCAGTGCTCCATTTTATATAATTAATCCAGAGCTTCCAGGAGGCCCTATGCCGCTGTCTGCCAGCCTTAGATACCCTTTTATAATGCACAATGAAGCAAAGGAAAATTTTCGTAATAGTCCAAGAATATTTTTATGGACTCCACGCATGTATTTTTACGTAAAAACTTTCCCCGAATAGAAGGTATTAATTAAAGTAGCCAAAAGGGGGCTTCAGGAGGTTTGCTGACAACATATCCTTCTCTTACCAAAAATTAGAATTCACTAAACTATGGATATTTTCTAGCCTTATATGATCAGTTTCAAAAATATCCCAAAGATAGCACCATTTTGCATCTATAAGCAACCTTAAATTAACAAAAATTTCTCAAAGGAGAGAGGTGTCCCCCTCCCCTTAGACCCTTCCCCAGGACGGCACCTTTATGAAGTGACAAAGGAAGGATTATCACTGCTGTATACTATCGCAGGGATGTATTATTCTCCTCTTTCACCTAACCATACTCGAGATCCTCTGTCACCTAACCAAAACTTTAAATTCACTAAATTATGGATATTTTCCAGCCACATATGATCAGTTCAAAAACATCCCAAAAATGGCACTATTTTGCATCTAAGAAACCTTAAATTAACAAAAAATTCTCAAAGGGGAGGGGCACCTCCTCCGCTTAGACCCCTCCCCCAGGACGGCACCTTCATGTAGTGACAAAGGAAGGATTCCACACTACTGTATGCAATCGCAGGTACGCATAAATAGGTACAATTTACACAGACGGGGGGGGGGGCTGAGGTGGCATTTCGACGTCATCTGTGGTGCCCCCCATCACCAAATCCTGGCGGCGCCACTGAAGAGAACACAGTGTACTGGTATAGTAGGTGTTGTTTATCTCACCGGTCGATTTTACTGTCACGGTGACGAGATGCACTGTGTGGCTGGCTATTCATAAAACCCAAGACAACATGGTTTCCTTCCATATGTGGGTCGCAAACTGAACGTCGTCACTTTAGTCCATACGTCAGTGGGAGAGTGACTCACCTTTGAGATAACCTTTACCACCAATTGGTTACGAGAAAATAAACTGAGGCTTGCCCGTTCTTCAACTATCAAGCTTAACTTGCCCCCACCTAGGAGGAAAGAATAGACAGGACGGGGGGAGTTGGCACAACAACAAGTCTGCATTGCACCCATAGGCAGGATTACGGGGGAAGGGAGAACTTCCCCCACACACTTTTTTCCAGAGCTTAAAAAATAAAAATGAAAAGAATGAGTAAAAGAAAGCGAGACCAGAGAAATTATAAGAGATTATTGAATAGCCTATTGTGGATACATGTTGCAATATCAAAATGAAGGAAAATATTAGTACTAAAAACCATAATAATGCTAGGAAGATTTTCTAGGCCCGCTTCGCCCGCACCTGAAGAGAAAACTGACTAAATACAATTGAAATTTTTTTCTGGCAACGTACCGTAACATATCTTTTCTCATACACACCACACTATTGTGACTTGAAAGTCTGAAATAAGGGTCACTGAAAGTACTAATTTAAAAGTACGACATTAAAGATGCAAAGACAAACTGTCCCAAACCCTACCCATGAATGGGGAGTCGCAATTCTCGCAAAAAGTTCGGCGTGCTTCGCATGGGCCTTACATAATTCGATCTAGTGGCAGCTTCCTGAATCGATGTCTCATTAGTACTGCTGTTCTACTGTGCGTACGAAATCTGTTGGAATTGCCTAGAAGTTGCCATCCAGTCGCCCATCGATACCAGCAACTACTGTCAAAAGTGCGTACTTAACATAATACCAGCAAAAACTGAACAAGATTTGAACACATGTTGTATGTTACTAACACGTAACAGTTAATGCTGAGTAACGGCTTGCATTTTTACTCAGTTAAAACAGCACATGCTAGGAAATTGGGTGATCCTATTATCCTGCTCTATGGAAGAAAGAAGCACCTGGGGAAAGAAGGAATTTTTTTATGGAACGAAAAATACTGCATTTGAAACTAAATAAAAACTAGAGCCTACAATTAAATGTCTCAAATGCTGTCTCAACGCTGTTTTCTTCGGTGCGTTTCGCGTGCACCAGTTTTAAATATTGTTTCCGGCTGTCTTTCTGTAGGGCGTCCTGCTTGCCATAGCTTGGTACAAACTCTTCTATTACCATTGAAACCATCAATGCCATCATGGTCGAAATTTTCAAAGCAAAATTTTTATCCCCATCGATCTGGGTAAGTTAACCGATTCTTGAAAAATTGCTTAAACGCACGTTGTTGAGCATGGGAGTGCCATTTCCGGTACCGTAGCAAGGGGGCAGGCGCTTATCTAACGGGGTGGTGGGGTTTAGGATACTCGAGGATACTTTTCATAGCTTTTCTATTACTCATATCGCTAAAATGTCTGAAAAATGCGGCTTTTTCAGCGCGCTTTGAGCGCACCCATTCTGAATTCTTGATCTCAATTTCTCAAAACTATTGTTCTAAAGACAGGGGAGTCCCTCCAAATAATCCATTTCCCTCCATCCTCAACCCATCTGCATTATCGATCCCGACTGATTAAGCATACGGAATAGGAGACATAATTGAAAAAGTCAAATTGTGATGATTGTGGTCTGTTTAGTGCCACCTTATGAAGCTATAAATGCATCATTTTTATTCCTACAATTTCGACAATACACTAGAGCTTCCGGGGTCTTCGCCCCTAGACCCCGTGCGTATGGTGAGCGCACTGCACTCCCGCGGCGCCTTCCGCGCCGTTTGACACTTCATCCGGGTTTTCCCCCTCCACTTTAAAACATCAAATCCGGCCCCTAAATTGCACCTTAAATTGGCTTTAATAGTCTCTTCAAAGATATTAGTATTTTACTAACTTTCCTGATGGCAAGTGAAAGCTTCAAAGTGTTTGTGAATTGGGTATATTAAATTAACGCCAAACGAGCCAAGCAAACACGCCCAGTATCCTTCAGGTCAAATTTCACTGACTACGTTGGACCAGAGGCTAGCCTGCGTAGCTCCTCTGTGGCTGCAGCCGACATAGGCTGCCTCCCTGATGAGCTGAACGAAAAAACCTCGTCCTCTCCCCGCGGTAACCAGAGGCAGTCTTTGATCGTCTTGGGACGGTATAACCTGAATGTACTTTTTCTACTAGGCCTACATTAAGTCGTCATTCTCAATCAAAGTTGACATTCATAATGATACTCACAGTGTCATTCCGTTGGACCTTCTTTATATCACCACCGAAAAAATGTCGCCCCTCGAGGTAAAAAAAATTACCACTGCTTTAATGCATTTTAGTATATTTCTACCTACTGCAATATTTTTCTCTTCCCGAGAAGCTATCTCCCCTTCATAGACCCGTTGTTTGGCTACAGGCCTGCCTTGAGTTTCGATAGAGGCTGTGTAGTAACTACACTTTGTGGCACTACTCATACAGCACTTGTACAGGTATGTTACCTACATTGCCAAGGAGTAGTTAGAAATCGAGGAAGGACGAAGGAAGACGTCATACGCAAAGACTCCGACAACATGAATAATGCATATTGTAACGTCCGGCCTAGTACTGCTGATGTGGATTTTCCTCATTCCAAACCACGGACTTCAATACATGGACAGAGGATTGCGCAATCAATACTGTCGCCACCGTTCGAACAAATTTAGGCTAACCAAGATGGCCGCCGGGCTACAACCATTTGCCCAATTTGACGATGAATCTGCCACATTTCAGACAAAATATCAGTATGAATGGGAGAACAATATCACAGCCCTCCATTCTATTTGATGAATTTGACCTGAGCTTGCATTCTTTCGAAAATATTACAAGTTCTTCACACAATTTGTCGATACCGAGCCACTTGAGCAAGTCCAAACTTTTACACACAAGACTATAGCAGGCAGCCACATTGGTATGCTACTCGTGTACGTACACGGTGGCGACAATTTACGCATAGGACGTTAGTGCAATATGCTCTGTCCATGTATATAAGAAGTCCGTGTTCCAAACGTACAGGGGAACGAGGGCGAGGAAGATCGAAACGGGCTGTAGAAATAAAATTCAATCTACCTGAACCCCAAGGAGTGTTGACTGTGTGAGTGCAGCGTCTCGGCACAGTGCAGTTCTTTCGCAGTTTAGATGATCAGTTAGGCTACTTTAGGATGGGGTTGTAAAGTTGCTTCCATTTCATTGTAAATAGCTAAATCTCTTATAAATATTTCCCGAATATTAGCTATGGAAACTCCACACTTGTGTTTGTCGACTTCTTTCTACTTTTATCAAGCCACTACGAAAATTAACCTTCCGAAACCTAACGAGCCCAGAAGCCCATCGCCCGCCTGGCTGACGTGTATTCCTGCACCTTCATTGGCTGCACTCCATCCTAATAGAATATGTACGCGAAAAAAAGGTTAAGTAACCCATCGGGGAACAGTTTTTCTCAATTTACGACAGAAACCCAACCAACCGTACCTAAGCAATTTACAGCACATATTTCAGGCTTACATGTCACTTCTCTCCTCTCCTAGTAAAAGCGTGCCCTTTTAAGCCTCGGAAGATATGTGAAACCATTTCATGTAGCATATACACTGATCATAACGTGCGATCTTTGGTCTAATCCAGTGGTTCCCAACAGGGGCGTTATCGCCCCCCGGGACGTTTGCACAAATCAGGGGAGCGATGAGAGCTAAAGGGGCGACTGGGGGCGTTTTGAAAAAATTGGATACTCAATTTAAACCAAGGCTTTACAAGATTCCAAACGCTTTTCTCTAGATGAACTCAAATTGGTTCGCACAAAAATGCAGTTTTTCGGTGCGCCAATTTCTGCTTTCTCATTATTTCTACCTGTTGGACAGCTTGATTGGCACAAGTCTTTCAATTCCATATGCCACCCTACCATCCTTCTTCCTCCCGTGACAGGACAAACCCTTTCAGCATTAAAGGGAACTCCCGTTATTTATTATTGAAATATAAACTGGGCTAATGCTGATTGTGCAATATTTTTTGTTTGTATTTAAGGTTATTAGGTAATCGGAAGATAGCCAAAATTTCACTGACAGTACGTCATTTTCGTGTCAACAATATCGTAAATACTTCACAGCTTTCGGGGCCCCCCAGTCACCCACTGGGATGTTGACCTTTGGCCTAATTTGGGGCAACAGTCCACAACTCGATAGGGCCCTGGCAAAGTCAGTTAAATACCAAAGACGTTTCTCCTCTCTTGACCACGATCAAGCCTTCCAGCTCTTGTAAATCGTGGGTTAAAGAGTCGCCGTCTCAAAAGGTGTTAGTTTTTTATAAGTCCCGCATTGCTGATTTGCTACCCTGGGTCGAACCCACACGAAAAACGATGTATGTCACGGTAGGTCTACCATTTTATTTCAGAATGTTTTGTTTTATTATCGTCGTTTCATCAACAGCAATAGTAAGCTATAGACGAGGGGGGGGGGGGAGGGCGTTTGCCCATCCTCATTTTGTGAAAGGGGGCGTTTAGCTGGAAAAGGTTGGGAACCACTGGTATAATCGACTGCTATGACAGGTATACACTTTTAACTACCTCATACAAGTTTCATCATTAACCCTTTCTGGTACAAAAGTTACAGCTCCGAACTTCCCTCATTTTGATGATCGTAAAATCCAGCACTTGTCTGACAATGGAAGTACTTCCTCGTTAGTACTTCCATGGTCTTATCACCTCCCTGGTCTGACCAGGGGCCTAAATTTCATTATTACGCTCTACTTCCCTATGGTTAACTTCCCTCATGAAGTGCTAAGCTTTACGTCGTGTATAGACGCAACCTATACACTGAACAGTTGAACAGACTGTGCCATACCATGATCATGTCCAGCCATGTGACTGCCACAGCTGTCAATAGTACACATCCTCTGCTCCTACACTCTCTGCTCAAGACGGGCTCGGTCAGCACTTACATTAGCTCGTCTTAAAGTATTTTTGTTGAACACCTATTTTCGCGTACGTTCACAATTTATTTTGGCATAAACAAACTAATTTTGGCATACACAACCTTATTTTGGCATTTACAATCTTATTTTGGCATTTATAAAGTTATTTTGGAATTCTAAAGCTCACTTTGCCATACACGGCGGTGTTTGAGGATGAACAAGATTATTTTGAACTACACAAACTTTAGTGGCTTAATTGGCTTCGAAAGAATTTTCGGTTATTTCTTTCTTTGTATTAGAATTTGACATCCTTATAAAGATTTAGGGAAAGGAGTATTTTTGGTAGATAAAAACTGCAAGCAGTATTTAAAATTTACTGTTTTGTTTTAGTTATTTTAGAACTTGACTTTATGTTAACGAATTGTAAATTATAGAAAGGAGATATTCTATTTGATATTGAGTTTTTTGTTATATTAAATTGGATGAAGTATCATATTTGTGTATTTCTCTTCGACGCATTTTTATATTACAGTTACTTTGGTTTGAAATGAAAGTTCAACAGTTACTGAAGAATATATGACGTCTGCTCAGTGAGTTGAACTTTCTTTCTAATTTTGTCTTTGTGAGTATATGTTTTTCATTTTCGTATTTACTCTCTTTTAACTTTGACTTTGCAACCTAAATATTTATTTTTCATTCGATGATTCTTATTTTCTTTTACTTCGGTGTTTACTGTTTGTTTCTGTAAATTTTATTTTTCTCAGTTGTTCAATTTTTCCCGTTTTAGTTTGGTTTCAAAATTTACTAAAATTTTCAAATTAATTTAATTTATTTAATAATTGAAACATTTTCGAATTAGTTGTCTTTTTGCCCAGATCGCTGCCCATAGTATATGAGTACCTTGTTCCAAGACCGTCTACATTCTAACGTGAAAGCTTTACGAATGTCTTAAAATAATATTGTTGTAATAATGTGTATATAACGTGTGAAGAAAATCCTTTCTTTTGGTGCTTTTTTAATGTAGTAGGTGCTTAAAAGTGCAACTACCATATCCAAAAATACCCTAATTCTTTATTAACAAATTAAGTAAGGAAAATAATTAGACGGGCGAAAAACAAAATTACACTCCACCAAAGTTAAAAACAGAAATTGTTCATGGTATCGTCGGACGCATGTTCAGGTATACTAAATCTTCTATGATCAATATCAACGCTTCTATGCAAGTATTGATGGACAGATCTTGCATATACGTTAATTTTCTACTTATAAAGTCTAAAACTAAAGGGGGGCTTATAAGGTATCACTCTTGTCAATATCGATACATCGAACTCCCTGTAAGGCTAAGATACGCATACTGCGAAATTAACAACTGCAAACTTTTCCAGTACAGAAATACCTTTGCAAAATTGATTAAGACTTTTCCATAACGGGGGTGGCTGAGACACCCCCGTCGAGGAATAATTTTTAAAAAATCATAACTTTGTCATGCAACATCCACCAGCCTTCATGTAACCACCAAAATGAAGCCAACAAATAGATCTATTGAATGCCAACATTTTGGGGGGGGGGGGGTTGTAGTAGGAATTTTTTCACAAAACATCGATAAATAGTTGTTTACATTCAAAAATTCTCCAAAAAAATTCAAAAAATGCTAAAAACTGAGCATAATTTTCAAAAAATCATTTCAGGTACTTAGGAAAAGGTCACACTACTCAGTATACTTTTTTTGAATTCCCTAGATCCTAAAGAAACACCACGAGAGGTGATTCGATGCCAGGTATAGGGATTTTAGAGATATTTCAAGTATTATTTCAAAGATGCGTCATTTTTGGTCAAAAATTGGTCATTTCTACCCCCAAAACCTACAACTCGCCGAAATTCATAACTCAACAACGGAACGTCCAATCTTTTTCATTCAAACACCAAAATGTTCGTTACAAGATTCCTTACATAAAAATACCAACATATATGCATAAATGACAAAGGTAGGGTGAGCTAGAGAGGTTCAAAAGCCCAAACATATTCAGTTTTCAAAAATGCGTAAAATTTGACCCAAAACATGCATTTCTGACCCCAAAATCCCCTCCCAATATCAAAATTTATAACCCACAACACCCCTCCGACTTTTCTACTCACTAAAATGTCCATTTAGAGCTACCTTACAAAGCCCACGCAGCTCTGTTTAGATCCAAGGTTGTTTACATTCCACTGTGCACTGAGCCATAGCGTTCTGTGTAGAGGTCACATAAAGGTCAGTGTGTGTTAGTTCAGTGTGGGCTGTATGGCAAGAGAAAAATGGGCATATCTTCCTCATTTTTGGTCTAATTCCCTCAAATTTGGTATCAAATGAAAGAGAAAAGAAAGCTTAACAATCTCTAGCACCATAAATTACAAAATAATAGTGATATGTATGGGTTTTCTATGAAAAAACCGTATGACGTCATCTAATTTGCATATTTGCATACATAATGAGATTAGTTTACAAAAATAAAATATGCTTTCAAATCCCCCATCTTTGCTCTTTCCAATGATATATAGGTTTTCACAGAGAATATTCTTCTAAGTTCACCAAAAAAATCCTGAAATATATTCGTTTTTAAGTACCTTATGGAAAAGAGAGGGACTTCAACAGAACATTTACAACCTTTCAAACGTGGGATGTTATGGAGATACAAAGAAACATGTCTATGACTACTTACAAAGTACAGAGAGTACAGAGAGCCTTCCGTAATATATACATGGTATTGATGTTATTAGGGGACTTTAACTTTCACCTATTCCAGTTTTCTCTGAGTTTGTCATAAATGTGGTTTGGGCCATAAATAGCTTTAAGCAAGCTACAATTCTCATTTCTACTAGTTTGGTACCGAGATATACCTTCCTGTGAATTTGGTAAACGTGTTTTATCAGCGAAATCTTTACATGAAACAACCTTCTTCTATTAGTACCATGGAAATGAAGGAAACGTTTTCTTTCCGCTTTTTGATCATGCTATTACTTAGATTGACACCAAAACGTCCAGATTTCTTTCTGAAATAGTACGTAGCTTCCACCGGCACGAAAATGTCTGATGTTGAAATGTTGGACTGAACGGCAAATATCGCATAGCCTAAAGTTGTTGTTAGAAACCGATGCCATTGCAAAAGCTAGGTTATATACACTGTAAGAATTCTGGGCAGTAGCGTTTGCGGGGGCCAGCGGACCATGACCCCCATTAAAAAATGAGGAAAAAATTAAACAAAATGCGAAAAGGGAAAAAATGCAAATAGAAAAGAAAAAGAAGGGTGAGAAAAGAGGAGAAAAGGGGATCGAGAGAAAGAGGAAATATAAGACACTGTCCTACACACTTATCCACACACATATATATGTGTGATCGAAACGAGTTTTTAAACTTTAGACTTAGCCTACACCTTTTTGGCTCATTTGCGTAGAGCAGGAGTGTTCTGCTGCGCGTACCTGATTGTTTGATGGTAATAAACAGTCGTTTTGTATTTAAGTACATTAAAGTGTGATAATGGGCCAATCACTCCTGCGACGGCTTGTTTGGGGATCTTGGGGTGTAGCTCAAAACACATTTACGCCAAAAAATGAAGAGAGTTCAAGTTGATTTCAGACGATTTATTTGACGATTAGCTCAGTTCCCAAAGATGATTGAACTGATTAGGAAAAGTCCGGCCAAAAGATGAATTATTTATATACACTGACTAATGTAATATGTTTCTTGTTAGAAGTCTGCATCACGAAAGTGAAGAAGCTTGCGGCTTGGGCCCTTAATGAGCCTCGTGGCCCTACGGTAATCGTTCTGAAGTTAAATGCAGTCACCGATCGGTCAAAAGTTGTGACGCACCCCTAAAATAAATATTAATTAATACGAAGATATTGTATGACCAACGAGGAGGCTGTAGAAAGTGAAATTGACCGCGCCTACCAACTATGGGATGGGGGCTTTCCGACGTGGTATGAGAAGTGAAAGTAGTCACGTACACCAAGACGTGATAGGAAACCAAAAAGACTACCAAGTGCGCTAGAGGGCTAGGAATAATTCTGAGACAAAAAAGACTGCGTAGAGTACTCTGTATCCTACTTGGAAAAATACAGTTTGAACTAAATACTATCCGACATTAATTTGCTCCTGTCTGTGGGCAACTAGACATGAAAGCTTTATTACCTGTCAAGTCTCTTTCTAAATATGCATTTGGCAAGGCTGAGGTTACTTAGGTACCACACAAAGAGGGAAATAGACAAACGTTAAATGCAGTGGTCCCTGATTATAGGATATTCCCCACGCGCTGAAGTGAATCAAAATTTTTCCGATGTATTTATAGCTAATACCAACTCCCTGATCTCATCAGGGACTTGTATTAAAAGCAACTTTCTGACTTCACCTAGCCCGGTTACTTTTTACGATTTTTTACCAGTGGCACCGGCACGGGGGACATGGGGACGTGCACTCCTAATTGATTTCCGAAAGTTTTTCCGAAGATTTTAAAGTGAGCCACAAAGGCGTTAAAGTCTTAGATTTTTGTAAGGGGTAGGGTGAGGCCTGTGTCTAACTCACTCATGAATCTGTTTTAATCATTTTTATCCACAAGTCGTTTTCAAACTATCTCACCACATGGCTGTGTTACCATCAATACCCTCTCAAACATACTCGTATTATTCAATGGTAGAGTTCTACAATTAAAAAGATTGTTCTTGTGCATTGAAGTCATTATGAAGGAAAACAACATTGCCAGAATACAAAGTAGTGGAATTCAGGGAAAGACACATTTTATGAAACTGAAAGCTTATACGAAGTACTAGGCAGAAGGCTCGCCGCCCTCTAACTGGCGGATGCATTTGCTAGGAATTTAAAGCGTCTCGGTGCAAAGTCTGCACGCAACTTCTGTTATGGAGATGATTTCTAATGCAAAACCTCTGCTCGCTTCGGGCGCACGTCACGGAACACACTTCATATCTTGAAACCATTACTGGAAAAATAATGAAATACTTTGACCAAAACACTTGTTTGAAAAAAGTACGTCTCCTACCTCTGCAGGGATCCTGCATGAGTAAAGTATCTTAGAGTAGCCTAATCTAATATCATGAGTAGCATATACGGTTGCACTCGTAGCAATGCAGGCCTTTTTGTCGTTGCACTTTTTTGTAACGAGTGCAATGCCAAAGCCAAAAATGCCACTAAAGAATGAAAAATTATCATTAATAATGTCAAAGCACGTAATCAATTGAGAGATTTGCCAAAGATACCACCATTTTGCATCTAAGCTACCTTATCTAAACAAGAATTTTCAAGGGGAGGAGTTGTTAACCCTCCACTAAGACAACCCACCTTTCCTTTACAGTCAACCAAAACTAAGAATCTACTTAATTGTGAGTTTTCCAATACATAATTAAATGTCTGTCAAAAATAGCATTATTTTGCATCTAAGCTATCGTAAATGAACAAAAATTTCGCAAAGGGGAGGGGCATTACCTCCCCTTAGAACCCCCCACAACATTACCTGCACAAGGTGACAAAAGGAAGGATTTGCTCCGCATTCAAACTGCCACCGATGCGAATGCAAAATTTATACCGACTTTCTGGGTTAATCTGGGTAGGCTTAAGGCACCATCTTCTGTAGTCCCCCCATCACCATCCTCTGGCGGAGCCACTTTTTACCGTTTAATATCGGCAATCCCGCGAGGATAGGTTTCATCTTTTTGCTTGCATATTCAAGTGTAATAAAGTCTTCGTTTTGGAAACACAATTGTTTCTTTGTTAAACATGTCTTTTTCAGTCTGTTATCACATGTTCTAAGCATTACAACGAAACGTTACTGTACATTTCCTTTTACCAACTGGTAATTGATAGTTGTATAGCTTACAAGTGTTTGACTTCTTAAACTTATGAGACAAGTCCGTAACTATTCATTCATTAATTTGTGCATTCTCTCCAAATTGATTAAAGAAACGAGAAGGAAAAGTTAGTCATCTTGTCCGCCTGCATGTATAGCACGAGGGATCATCGCAAAAATGAAAACAACAAAATAGATCCTTAAAATTTTCAAAATTTTACACCAAATTGCGTCTAAGGACCATCAAATATTGAAAAATTTTCCAAAGGGGAGGTAGACACCCCTCCACATAGACCTCTTCCCCAGGACGGCTGCCCGAAACAACGTTCAACCCCACCCTGTCGAAAAAAACGGCTTCCGACGCCTTTGAAACAAATACAAAAAAGAGCTCATAAAAAGTATTTTGAAATCCAAATTATTCTCTCAAGAGTTAGAGTTTGATGAGGTTTTATTGTACTTAATACACATAGAATTTTCTTACCTGTAAATTTCTAAAACATGAGATATCAACATTTAAAATGTTTACATGCAACTTCATATACCCTGAAAGTGTCATTTCCTGCAATCTGGGAGGCATTTTTGTCAAAATTTTCTCGGTACCCTCCGCGTTAAAGATGGTGGCGCTCCACCTAGATAGTGTCGGGGCATATTTTGGCCCCCTATAGATACAATCCTGGACACGCCCTTGTGTACAATTACCCACGTTTTAAGGTTTGTACGTAATTCTAAAACTAATTTTCATATTGCACTAGCGAATAATGAACCAAATCACAAGGCTTTGGAGGGGCCCTTCTGAAAGATCACATGTACAAGGACAACAATTTGAGCCATTCTGTACCATAATATGTACAAAGGCATCTCAGAACTGCGCAATATTTACTGTTGAGCTATTCTTTTCTCTCTGACTTATAACCTAAATTCATATGTGAAAGCCACTGACAAGCACACTGTTTATTAATCAAAGTAACAGCATGTTTTTCTCACTAGCATAAGGCAACGAGATCCAGGGAGATTGAATCAAATTTCAGAGTTGAGTGTCCACCCTGGTAGCGTTTACATACGCATTGCTGTCTCCAGGAACACCCCGACGAAGGGCAACACCACGCAGAGAACCCAAATTATCGATGAAGCAAGTAGTACACATGAAAGCAAAACTGCTTTATAAACCCATTTACACAACATTACAGCATAAAGTAGAACAACCAGAAACAACTACTTTTTACCGTTTCTAAGGTGCACTTCGACTTAATTGTATTTTATGAAAATAATCATGCAAACCATTGTTTAATGGAAAGACCTCTCGTACCATTCTTGCATCCAAAACAGTCTAGTTATTGTATTATGGTTACTCAGTAAAAAGTAACTGGTTTCAATGAAAATATGAAAAGGTTTAAGCAAAATATTAATTGTTCCATGGGAAAGAGGAACTGAATCTACGCAATTTGGTGAAACTTTCATTCAGATCGAACATGTAGTACACCTACTCGAGATATCAGCAAATGAAGTTACTACATTTGAGACCCAAAGTGAGCTTGAGGCAAGCAGGGGTTATATCACCTTCTCACATATGAGGAATATTTCGTTTCTTTTGTTGTGTTGATCTTGAAGTTAGTAGGGAAAGGAGCTCCCAATGGGGAATTTAAAGTTTGTAAAATTCCCATGCCTCTGATGCAATCACATTCCGATAACATGGAATTGTAGAGGAGAAAAGTGGTTGTAAAGTTTAAAGAAAATGTGAGGCTAAGATGTCATATGTGCTCGCTTTAACTTCATTTTGTGTTGAAAATGTGACAACTTTAACTGGTAATATCTTGAAAACCACACATCGGATTTCAATGCAAATTCACCAGAATGCTTAGATTTATTACCCCTTTAACTTATCAAAACTTGATTTGAGCTTACACCCTTCTTTTAAATTTTGATATGCATTGATTCATGAGTGTTAGAATAATAAGAGAAAAGGGCCAGTTCAGGGAAAGGGATTGCGCATATGTAAAGACTTTTGGAAAGTATGAGAACAGGCGCGGTTCTAGACCGAGATTTTTTTTTTTTTGGGGGGGGGGGGGCTTAGGGAGGGCTTGAAACGGAAGAATAAAATTTTCTGTCATTATCAATACCGACACTGGGGAACGATGCTAAGGAGGACTCCATCAGTGGCGTACCCAGGATTTCTCTCACGCGGGGGGGGGGGCATGCAGTATGTTGTGTGTTCGCCGGCCTGGGGGAAGGGTCTAAGGGGAGGGGGTGTCCCTCCCCTTGGAAAATTTTTGAAAAATTAGATGTACTCACATGCAATTTGGTGCCACATACGCTACATTTTGAAGCAGAATTTGTGTTAAAAAAATTTACGTATTTTAGGACAAAAAAAAATTGGCATCAGGGAGGGGGCATGGCCTCCCTGCGTAGGCCACTGATAGTAATAATCATAGGCATATGGGACTCTTACAGTTTGGGGTCCAGAAAAGTTTTTGCCTTAACTTCTCAAAAAGTTGCCAGAAATCCGTTGCAGTTCAGGTGCATGAAATAGACCACTAAACCACTACAGGCGCGCGAAGCGCACTAAAATTTTTGCACATTTTTTCGGGCATTCGATCAAAAATTCTGGAACTCAGTAGAAAATTAGGGCAATCTTTTCACTTTTACTTCATCTCTGCCGGAATTTCAATTTGATTAAGGTGTCAAATGTTTTTCATGTCTGGTCTACTGTTACAAAGGCATACTGAACTGGATTTGAGCAATTACTGGATTTGAGACCGACTTTTTGGCGCTCAGATACCGACTTTTGATTTTCACCCCCCCCCCACACACACACACACCTGTATTTACGCCCCTGGGACTGGCGTCGAACGTAAGAATGCAGCTGGGTAAGCTAGTAGGCGCCCGCACTGTGCCTACCGTCGTAATACAGTACTAAGGCGAAGCGTGGCTGTCGTACTACATGCAGTCAAAACAACGGTGTACGTACGTGGACGTGGATACAAGAAAAGTGATCACATGCCTATCTTGTATGACACATTTGAGAAACTAAATCCACTCGACTAAGATGTGCACAAATGTATTGGACAATACAATTTTGTTTTTCTCAATACACGCAAATATAGCATGAAGATAACACACAACCTTGGAAATTTTTTTTGGGGGGGGGGCTTGAGCGAATTTTTGGGGGGCTTGAGTCCCCAAAGCCCCCCGTAAAACCGCGCCTATATGAGAAGATAAGGAAGCTGCGTCCACCGGGTAAAGGAATGCCTCTCTTGTTCAAAATTGTAGAAAAGAGGATAACAAGCATCATGGCTCTGAAATATTGCAGGAAGATAGCTCTGAAAAGTCTCAAGAACATTGCTGCTCCATTCCGTCTTATTTTTCGAAGGTGGTGTTTTTGGTTAACCATCTGAAGTCCTGAAATCACAGTGGAGTCATTTGCTTTTGGCTATGTTTGACAGAACAACCTACATCTTAAATGAGTTTATTTCATTTCTCAGAAGTTGTTTTTCCGGCGGCTTTTTGGAACTCCATACAGGCACTTGGATTTAGTTCACTTCAGCTAAACTTTAATCTTTGAATGTGTTACATAATGTATAACATTGAATCTTTTAACGTAGGCACCGATATTTCCAACAAAACGCTTCAGGTAAGTATATATCCCAGTAACATAGTCAAGAGAAGGGTGGTCGGACGGTCAACCACATATAGAGATTTGCCTTCCGGTGATCTCTGGACATACATACACTCTTTATAAGTTACTGCACGGTTATATAGATAGGAACATCGCAACATCTGAGAACCCCAAGCTATCCAGAAATCCTGGTTGCAATGATCCCTAACACAAGAATCTATCCAAATACGGTGTTAACAGTCATACATTAACGCGTTTCTTACTTCTACCAACGTGTGAATTGAAACTCAAGGTACCCTCTCCGTAAAACATTCTAGATAAGGAACTGGTATGTATGAAAACTAACTTGTAATTCAAGGCAATGAGATAACCCAGTTACTTCCTGCAATGTCCATAACGATTGGAAATATTCCAACTGCTATCTTAGTCAATGTCCCGCAAAATGTTCACGGACCAATAAATTGGAGAATAGCACCAACCAGTCACTAAACCCACTGTACCAAAGCTGCCACGATTAGAGATCCCTGAAGATAATTACTGGAGATAATTACTTTGGTCTCTTATTATCAAAATACTTGTTAGTATAAGAACCCACCCTTTACAGACCATCATAAAAAGGCCTTTAAATGACTTTGGTAGTCTTAACATTGGGAACAATGTATCAGAAGTCTACTACTTTTTATACAGTGGGTATATTTTAAATGGAACAAATACAAAATGGCGGCAGTTAAACTACTTGCCATATTTTACATATCTTTGGTACAGTGTACCAGATGCCGTTACATGTGCTTGTCATGTTATTTGTTCACCTCCATTGTGTTTATGAATTTGAACTGTCATCGTTTACTGTTAATACGTAAGACCATACTAACGTTATAAAGACATATAATCACATTCACACCTCATACTATTATTAGAATAAGAAAGATAATTTAACCCTTTATTGATTATTATTGATTGTAATCTCGCAGGAGGATCAAATTTATGAAAATCGACAAAATGCGATAGTTTCAACACGTGAATGTTTTTGGATTCAGGGCCAAGTAAATTATTACAACCTCTTAAAAAAATGGCTAGCAAGGCAAAATGGTAGCCATATGATTGCTACAAAGAAGGGTTTTTGCATTTGCATATCATTAAAGGGGAACAACAGAGGCCATTTTACTCTTCTCATATCTGTGATACACATATAAATACT
This sequence comes from Holothuria leucospilota, assembly GCA_029531755.1. NCBI lineage: Eukaryota > Metazoa > Echinodermata > Holothuroidea > Aspidochirotida > Holothuriidae > Holothuria > Holothuria leucospilota. The sequence goes on along the minus strand of CM055962.1, from coordinate 53,520,548 downwards.
ACAAAAAATCTTTACCTGATGGACATTCCATGAAACCTTCATTAAGAAAAATATATTTCAAATTTCCCCTTCTTAATGAAATGTTCACTGATATATTTGAAGAAAGATGACCAAATATCAGCTGGTTGATGATGTAAACCTGCACATCAGTATTTCTAAGGCAAAACGTTGTCAACTCAAATATATTTAAAAAATTCTTACGTTTTCTCAGTAACGGTTCAAAATTTTAAATTTTTATGTTTAAAAGATTATATTTTAAACATAATACAGATTCCATAAAATTACAATTTAAAAAAGCAATAGTTCTTACCCATTTGCTCTGGAAAATACTGCAGAAGGATGTTATCAAGACTGATGTTTTTCGCAGTGTTTCCATTTTCCCGAACTCACGGTATCACGGGAAATAAAATCGGAACTGCTTCATGAATTTTTTAATTTGGGTGTGGAAGCACTACATCTTGTAGAAAGCTCTAGCTGTTGAAAGTAAAATATACGTCAGTGCATTGCATTCGTCAGTGGCGCCGCCGGGATTTGGTGATTGGGGGGAACAACAGATGACGTCAAAATGCCACCGCACTTCTCCCAAGTCTGCGTAAATTGTACCTATTCATGAGTTCCTGCGATTGTATACAGTCCTTCCTTTATCACTTCATAAAGGTGCCGTCCTGGGGGAGGGGTCTAAGGGGAGGGGTGTCCCCCTAACCCTTTAAGAAATTTTTGTTAATTTAAGGTTGCTTAAATGCGAAATCGTGCCATCTTTGGGATACTTTTTGAATTGATCATATATGACAAAGAAAATATCCATAATTTAGCGAATTCTATTTTTTGGTAAGGTGAAAGAGGAGAGTATGGTTAGGTGAAAGAGGAGAGTATGCGTCCTTGCGATAGTATACAGCAGTGATAATCCTTCCTTTGTCACTTCATAAAGGTGTTGTACTGGGGTCTGAGGGGAGGAGTCTAATTGTCCCCCTCCCCTGTGAGAAGTTTTTGTTAATTTAAGGTCGCTTAGATGCAAAATGGTACTATCTTTGGGATATTTTTGGAACTGATATATGGCTGGAAAATATCCATAGTTTAGTGAATTCTAATTTTTGGTAAGGTAGAAGGGGAGAGTATGTTATCTAAGAGAAGTCAATTAACCTCCTGAAGCCCCCTTTTGGCTACCTTAATTAATGCCTTCTATTCGGGGAAAGTTTTTACGTAAAATAAGTGCGTGGAGTCCATAGAAACATTCTAGGATTATTACAAAAAATTTCCTTTGCTTCACTGTGCATTATAAAAGGGTATCTAGGGCTGGCAGACAGCGGTATATGGCCTCCTGGAAGCTCTGGAGTAATTATATAAAATGGGGCACATGATGATTATTCCCTGACATCCAAATGATTCTATAGACTGAGTATGATGCAGAGCACTTTACGACTATCGTATGTTTACTAAGTTTTAACGAAAATCCAGAGGAACAGCTTCCAGCAACGGGGAATGGGAGGGAGAGTACAGGTGCAGGGAGGAGATATTAGACCTCTCTGACAGGTAAAGCAAGAGGGGTTTATGACTAAAAAGCGCATTTCAAAATGCTTTTTCGTCGTAAGTGTATGTACAATCACCATCTATACCGGTAATGGCTGCATTTGAAAAATGTATAACGGCAAATACGGTACTTTCAACCTTCCGGATCATTCTACAAATTAGACTGAAAGATCCCATAGGCCTACAGAGTTTGGGGATGTACTTATTTTTCTCGGAAAAGTGTTGTGGTCAAAATAGTTGCATGAATTACAGCCTTACTAATGGTCATAAAATGGGGTGCAAACCGTGACGAATGCTCGCGAAGCGCGCCGAAATTTTTCATTAAATAACATTACTATGATAAAATCTGCATTCATGATCCTCGGCATCGAAACACTTTCAATTCATCAACAAACCTTTATGTCAATCACAAAGCCATTCTTTTACAGTGACGTAGCTAGAGGGGGGGCAGGGGGGCGGTCGCCCTCCACAAAGCCTCCGAAGGCATCTGGCGGAAATTTCTAGTCTCTGTCGGAAATAAATAAAAACAATTCATTTGAAACACTTACAACTCTTCTTATGTTTTTAAGCAGAATTACACATCGAAATGGTTACTGACAAGGCCTGGAAGTGTCATTTAAGGCAATCTCGGAGATATTTTAATCTAAGTTTTTTTTCCGCGCGCTACACGCCAGATGATGGTGGCGCTACGCTTAGATAGTACACCATTACTTCAAGATAATAATCTGTCGGAATTTTTTGCTTTTGCCCCCCCCCCCCAACAAAAATATCTAGCTACGGCACTGTTCTTTTACCTGAGAATTCATGAACAGCCTTCAATTTTTTTTTACTGTGCTTCTGCGGATGTTGCTACTGGAAATTATTGACAATAAAGATATTACTGAGGTAAAATTTAAAGCGCGCGGAGAGCGCCAAAATTTTTATAGTTTGCGAGAGATTTGGGATAATTCTGAGAGTTTGAAAACCATTTGTGATGGAAAATGATTACCACAAATCCATCACTCGGTTGAAAATACACCTCACCCTACCCCCTACAGAAATCTATAGCTCAAACGCCTTTTGAGATCATTTTAAAATTTCAAAAAAAAAATCTGAAATTGATTGGAGGGCACGAGCCACATGCCCCCCGTGCCGGCGCCACTGGCATTCGTTTGAAGAGAAGCCTTGTAATACTGTCGGATATAGTGCAAAAATCACGATTTTGTGTAGACAGTGTGAAGTGCGATAATCGTTCAGCTCATATATGGTGGAGTAAGGGACACATCCTTACAGCAACACCTTGAAACTGTATTGTACTGTACTGAGAAAGATTTTAACAATAGTATATACATACTTACATTACAATATTAACATTAATACTAATTTGTGGGGGAAAAGCTTGTAAGCTTGTAAAAGCAGAAACCCTTTCTAAGGGTACCACAAGGGTACAAAAGAATACAAACTGGAAAAGGATCACTTACAAAGAAAGAAGAGAAGAAGAAGGCAATCAACAAGTAACTCATACAAAACTACCATGCATACAACACCATCTCATCAGATAAATGCTTTTCTGCGTTAAGCAGATGATCCTTAAACCGTTAAAGCACTTTGGAAAATTTACTAGTTGATGAACAGGGTTTTAATATATTTGGGAGACCGTTCCAAAGAGTCAGTCGACCGTTGTATTTGAGTCTACATGTAGTCTAAAATGCAAGTGACACAACTGGGGTTACTTTAGTGTTATGTCTTACTACTTCATCGAATGATGTTTTATTACAGCAAGATACACTTTAGTAAACGAAACAAGAGGTCAGAAAATATACAACGCTGATTAGTTTTATGGTGGACATTTGAATTTTTCGGCTGATGTGCATACTTTTCAATCTTTGCCTGTGTATTTTGAGATCTGATTAAAAATATCCATTTAATCACAATTGCTTAAGTATGCACCTTAAGTGACAAACATACCTACCTAAAATCAGTATTTGGTCTCACCAGCGACAAATTGTGAATTTAGGAGCTGTACTTGTTTGAGCAGATATTAATATCAAATTTAATCAGCCCATAACCTGAATTTAAATATCCAGTTTATGAAACGGTAGTAATAAGTTTTATGATTTGCAACTGTGGCTTTAGGACAGGAAGACCAGCAATCCAAAGCCAAAAGGAAAAACTGTTGGGTTCTCTTGAAGAACATTTGAGAAAAGTTGGTTACTAAATGAAAAAAAAATGAAAATTTTTGAGTTTATTGAAGAAAATGTGAAAATTTGGATTTTATTGAAGAATCTGCTTTATTTTAGAACAAAATCATGTAAACACGTCTGGGCAACTGTCGGATTCGGTCATTCCTTGCGTTATCCTCCTACCGATTTAGTCTCCCAGATGAAATGGAAAAACTTTCCCAAAAGGGGAGGGGCAGACGTCCTGAACGGGGCATAATGGAACATAGCGCTCATTTATTAGATGACCACTTCCGCGAATGTATTAACTTTGTGCGAATTTGCTTAACATTAGACTAAATAACCAATTTCTCAGTCCATACTTAATGTAACACCATTGGGCATTCACGGTATTAAAGAGTAATTTACAAGCTTTCAGTGTATCTAAATTTCATCTCAAACTTATATCGCAAAGTTCGGCGGATTTTCATTTAAAAATCCAAAAACTAGTCCTGTTCAAAAGCATTTTTCCCCAAAAGTGCTAAGCTGCGGCCTTTCATTCAAACACTCAGTGATAACTTTGCTTCTGAATGTCGCATGGGGTAAAGTGGATCTTTCAGAGTACCTTTCCATCTTTTTACCATTCTAAATCTCATTCTGATTGGTTGAGTGGTCTACGGCGGAGTTTAGTTGAAAGTAAACGACACCAGTTGAAATGATGCAACATCTTATTATTCTCTTCGTTTTTGCGTGACGTCAAAGAGCTGATGTTCAGTTCTGAATGGAAAACTAACAGCACGTTCTTAAATCGGAGGAGAAATTCAGTTTCTCTGCACACATATGAGAAATAAGGCCAGCAAATATGTCTTTCATGTTAATACATCGCAGATTTAAAATTTAAAGATTGTATTCCGAAAGGAACATAATACACGATGAAAATATTCATTTAACAATTTGTCCTCTCTTTCGTATCTATAGACTACGCTTAGGCCTGGTTCTTTAACGAAAATGAACATCAAAGGCACGATCCTTACTGTTTCACTTTACATTCAATTTTTCTTACCTTTATTGCTAGAAAGATTGTAATTGACCAAGGTGGCTGATCTTGTAATCCGTAATCATCCGATTTTCTCCTTCTATTGTTTCGTCTTTTCCAACTGGTACCTCTGGATTACTTCATCTATTTCATTAAACATAATTACGTTGCACCTTGAATTTCCCTTCCCTAGTATAATTGCAAAGTGCATGTTATAATTGTGTTTGTGTCTGTATCTAGGTCAACTTTGTTAACTTTCTTAAAGTCCCAGTACGACTTTGTATAAAGAAATACTTAAACCGCCAAAAATCGTTAAAGCACGAGAGCCAGATATATGAAGTTGGAAACAGTTTAAGCGGCTCTAACATACCTAGAAGAACAGTCTTAGCTTCTTTCGGGAGTAATCTTTGTCCAAAATGCAGATGCTGAATCCGGCTTGCCAACTGAAATTCGAGTTCTCTCCTCGTAATGAGCTTATCAGTCAGGAGTATGAACCAATGAAAGTCTGTTTGTTTATGATTATTCATGAATAAACAACTATTGGTGCCTTGCCTACATGCTCAACTGCATTGAAATGCACGCAAGCAAACAGTGCAGAGCATTTTCCTGTATATTCGAACGGATGGACTACACAAACAGCCTCCTGTAGGACTATACTCAGGTTTGTGTAGGCTTAGAATTGAATTGTAGTTGGAAATAATTACCCACGCCAACAAAATTGCAACACAACTAACATGAAAACGGAGGAAAACCTCAACTGAAATCCTAAGCAAGATAACGTTGCCTGGCACAGCCACCGGCGTTCGAAACATTACGTACATATACTACACTATATATATATATTCGTATATATATATATATATATATATTCATATATATATATATATATTCATATATATATATATTCGTATATATAGACATATATAAATATGTATATATATATATATATATAGATATATATATACATATATGTAAATATATATATATATATATATATATATATATATATATATATATATATATGTCGAAGAGTAATTGGTTAATACATTCGATCTTGAAATGAAACCAATCCTAGATAGAGCTTAGCCCTTATCAAAGAAGGAAAGGTTGAAAGAAAAGCACCAGAGAGGAAAACTAAGCAGCACTGGAACTTGAACTCGTGCGGTCAACAGCTTTCGCGGCCGTGCCTAGAACCACCAGCCAATGCAGCTTCTGATTTTCAGACGAGACAACAGACTTCTTATACCAGCGAGCTCAGCGTCTCTCTCCTTGTTACCAATCACGACTTATATATAAATATATATATATATATATATATATATATATATATATATATATATATATATATATATATATATATATATATATATATATATATATATATATATATATATATATATATATATATATATATATATATATACATTCGTGATCTCTGGTTGGGCTTGCATCAATGGAGAACTATTCCTGTTCCAAAAATAGGTGCCTGCTCAGGAGGTGAATTGTGAGTGCTTCATATGGTGTTTGAACAAAGGCCAAACCAACTTGGCTTCATAGCTCAGTGGTTAGAGCGTCCGCACTAGCAAGCGGGAGGTCCCGAGTTCGAACCCCGGTGGAGTCAACTTCTTTTCACCTCAGCCAGATTTTCCAGTGTCACAGTTTTTCACTATATACATCGCAGTTGCCGTCAGCGTTTATTCACCGTCACCTTTGTGCTCTCACACGTTTCTGCATCTCTTCGGAGATCCGCTGGCGGATTGACAATTGTGTTCAGCTGGATTGCATCATTCGTGATCTCTGGTTGGGCTTGCATCAATGGAGAACTAGTGCTGTTCCAAAAATAGGTGCCTGCTCAGGAGGTGAATTGTGAGTGCTTCATATGGTGTTTGAACAAAGGCCAAACCAACTTGGCTTCATAGCTCAGTGGTTAGAGCGTCCGCACTAGCAAGCGGGAGGTCCCGAGTTCGAACCCCGGTGGAGTCAACTTCTTTTCACCTCAGCCAGATTTTCCAGTGTCACAGTTTTTCACTATATACATCGCAGTTGCCGTCAGCGTTTATTCACCGTCACCTTTGTGCTCTCACACGTTTCTGCATCTCTTCGGAGATCCGCTGGCGGACTGACAATTGTGTTCAGCTGGATTGCATCATTTGTGATCTCTGGTTGGGCTTGCATCAATGGAGAACTAGTGCTGTTCCAAAAATAGGTGCCTGCTCAAGAGGTGAATTGTGAGTGCTTCATATGGTGTTTGAACAAAGGCCAAACCAACTTGGCTTCATAGCTCAGTGGTTAGAGCGTCCGCACTAGCAAGCGGGAGGTCCCGAGTTCGAACCCCGGTGGAGTCAACTTCTTTTCACCTCAGCCAGATTTTCCAGTGTCACAGTTTTTCACTATATATATATATATATGTATATATATATATATATATTTATATATATATATAGGTAGGTAAAAATAAAGTAGTAAATAGTGCTAAAAGTTTGTGAAAAATTCCACGACGTTTCGGGTTTAAACCCTTCATCAGGTGGCAAAAATGCAACTGATCGTTGACACGGCCAAACGTACAATTTAAAAAATACACAATAAAATTGGGAACGGTAAACCTCGGCTAGGAAAACAGACAGTGTTAAGTGGTTACCACAAGTCAAAAAATGCCCCGTCAACATGCTCGATCCGTGACTTGATGGTTTCGGCGGCCATCTCGTGTCGAGGTTCCGATCATGACCGCCTAGCTGCCGAAAACCGCCTAATCATGAAACTTGGAACCCTGTCCCCACATGGTCTGAACGTTAGACTTGAACTGTTATAACGCAGCAATTCCTGCATTTTTTTGACTTGTGGTAACCACTTAACACTGTCTGTTTTCCTAGCCGAGGTTTACCGTTCCCAATTTTATTGTGTATTTTTTAAATTGTACGTTTGGCCGTGTCAACGATCAGTTGCATTTTTGCCACCTGATGAAGGGTTTAAACCCGAAACGTCGTGGAATTTTTCACAAACTTTTAGCACTATTTACTACTTTATTTTTACCTACCTATTTCATAAGTGCTACGCAGTACTTTGACCTTATATATATATATATATATATATATATATATATATATATATATATATATATATATATATATATATATATATATATATATATATATATATATAATAAGACAAGGTACGGTAAGACGTCCCGATCTGAGAAGTAAGCCCAGTGCCGTGGCTGCACTGCCACCCAGTGCTTCCACACTCTAGATTCATTTTTCCTGAAATGGAATATGAAATTACCTGAAATCGGCCATTTCAGGAAAAATGAATTTAGAGTGTGGAAGCACTGGCATTGAAGTGCGACTGGGCCTACTTCTGAGTACATATTGTGAGAAATGACTTACCTTGTCCTGTTATAGTGTATATAGTGTGTGTAGTATATGTACGTTATGTTTCGAACTCCTGTGGGCACAGCGAGGCAAAATACTGGCAGGCTCTACGAACATGCACAGCCGCAGTCTGGCCGTTAATGTCACGCAAGTTGACTGCTAAGGTGTGTGTTACGGCCCTATAGCTACATTCTTCGTGCATCAAGCACATCGTAGCCTAGCATTCGCCGTTGGCTGCATCGTGCTGCACAGTCGTCGACATGATGTGATCTCGAAGCAGCTGAGTAATGAATATTCATAATGATTTAGAACTTCCCACCGTGATGAACCTTGTGCTTATTGAAACAGCCGCTACATTTACAACCACGATTTGTTTAAAACAACCTTTCACTTTCGTAAATGTCTTTTTTCTCCAACAAATCATTTCTCTGGTTATGTTTGGGTTTAAGTAACCTTAAGCACCACTCATTTCTCTTATCCAAATTCGTATACAAAGTCGTACCGGGACTTTAAACTAATTTTTTTGATTGAGAGCATCCATGAAATGAGGATAAAAAGACACTCATAGAACAACAAACGTTTAAAGTGAAAAATAATTACATTCGATTGAATGATTTAACTGGCGGACTCCATAATTGTAAAAGCAACTATTTATATGCAAGAATTTGACAGGCGGACAATAAAATAATGCAAATGAAAGAATATTTCTACATCAAGGGTCTGTCATCCATGGTCTCGTTCTTGAGTGAGTCATATAATCCGATTATTCAGTTCAATGAATAGAACCAGCTTGATTAGGATAATATGAGGGTGGAAAGACCAATATTCTGTTCGGGAGATTTTCACCTTATGTTGGCAGAAAAACTCCTAAGTACACAAACAATCGGCGTAATTTTAACCGTTAGCCAATGAATAATGAGAAAATGCTTGAGACGGTATTTACACTGAACACAGCAAGGTTGCGAAGGCTGTGAGGCTGGAAGGCCCCAGAAATGGTGGCTCTTTGCAAAGGATCTTATAATTGAGAACTACGCGTCATAAGAAATGACTCAAATAGATTCATCACTAATTCAGAATCACACTTTATTCTTACTCCTACAGAAATCTATAGCTTAGACGCCTTACGGGCTCTTTCACACACACAAAAAAAAAAACTGGCAAATTTTAGAAAATCGATTAAGGGCACCTCCATGCCCCCCAAACCGGTACCACAGTCTGTATGGAGGAATAACCCAAGTCGAGTCCCTTTATTGTGATACACGAGTCATACCAACATCTGTTTTCAAGTGGCGTCTGGATAACTGAAGTCATTACAACAGTGACTATCATACATCAAAATAATCTCATGTAACTTCATGACAACTCACATTGGAAACTTCCTCCAGAGATTTTAAAATCTCATTTGAGTGTACATATTTGTCCTTACACTGCGCGTACCGCCAATATATTATTGTAAATAAAGCTTCACTGCTATCTTCAATGTCTTCTGAAAAATAGACTGAAAGGCTGCAGCTCGTTCTGTACATTTCAACTGAATCATAAAATATTGCTATATAATGTTTTCAAGCGTGAAGAGACAGTAAAAATCCGAAAGCATAGCTAGATAATTGTTACTCATCTTAAATTTATATCACCGGAGAATTTTACACAGCTTGTTTGTAACGTCAATGTGCGGGCGTGTTTTTGTGTATCAATTTTTCTTCGATCTAGAATAGGCCGTACTTTTGGAAGTGTCGACATCAGCTGAGAGGCTGGTGAACGTGTCCTACCACATGTACAATATGATGCAAAATACGAACGATTTGTGTCATTTTTAATACACAGAAAAGCTGTCATTTACTTAAAGCCGGTGCTTCAAAGATGAATACAGTCAATTTGATCCGTACATCGGTGATTCCATAAATAAGGGAGTCAGTAGATTTGGTGTCCCACTTTACATTGTGATATATTTCATCTTCAAATTGGCAGTGCATAAAAGCATTTAAGTAGAGGGAGATGGTCTCAGTCACAAGCTTTAATGGTACCTTATATATTCTTAAATGTACTAAACATATCAATAACTCATTATGATATGTGCCAAAAACTGTTTTTTTTTTTTTTCGAGTGTAAATGGGACACCAAGAGCCGTGACATTTACAAATTTAGTAAAGCGTTTTTCCTTCTTACAGTGAGCTGTATAAAACCCTGAAATCATAAATAGGTTTTAAGATGTATCTTTAGGAAGCATTTGAGTAGTACTTTGGAATATATGCATCTCTACTGATTCTGTGTGTGCAAAATGTAAAAACGCTGTGAAAAGAGTACAGATTCCCCGTGTAAAACTACGTGTTAATTTTTGGTGTCCCACTGCAAATATAAATTTGTCATTTTACTACAATTGTACTTGAAATATTTAAAAGTATTTTTATGTATTTCCAAGTACTATATAGTCACTATTTAAAAATGCAAAGTTTGCCCATTTAACAAAGCTGTGCATAGTTAAGTTTTGAGAAGAAAGTTTCACATAGTAAATGGGACACCGCGGGACATCAAACGGTGTCCCGCTTTTAAGGGGAACATTTTCCACAAGCTCAGCCCAGTCTCCTCATTTTATGCATTTCCATTCCATAGAAGATCAAAAAGCATACCATCTACAACATTGCACATCAATTTTAAAAGGACTTAAATAATGTTTTCAGTATTATATTGAAGATCTGTTTTTGTTGTCCCGTTTACACGGGGAAAAAATGAGCATATTTTGAACCGTAACTATTGTTAGGAATTAACTGTTTTCAAACTTTTGACATGATTTGCACTTTTCCTGTACCCAAACATAATATTTAAAAGGTAAAATTTTTAGTTAGCCCTTTAATTATGGAACTGAAAATTTTACCCAAATGTCACAAGTTGACTCCCTTATTTACGGAATCACCCACATCTGAATACAGTTTACTTGATCTGTGTACCCGAACACATACCGACTGCATGGTCAAGGGTTAGAGCATCCAACTTGCTGTCGGAAGGTCTAAGTTTCGACTCATGGCCGTGTCATACCAAAGACTCTAAAATGGAACCTACTGCCATTGTGGTTAGAAACTGAGCCGTAAAACCTCATCTAACTAACTAACTGACTAACTAACTAACTAGAGTAATTTGGTCAGCAAATCCGGGCATGCAACTATGGTGTGGTTGTTCTTTTCCCAGGTGAAAATGTTTGTGTTAGTTTGCAAATTTATGCGCGATAGTTCGTAGGTTAACTATTGTGTGCAATGCTGATGGTTCAAAACATCATGACAAGAATTAAAAGGGAAACGAAGGGAGAATAAATGGATTCAGCGAATGTTTGGCAACAAAGACGAGTGATATTGCATGCATTTCAACTCTCGCTTTGAAAAAGTGAAATGGAAATTCAGTTAATACGAAACAAAATATATCTCAAAGTCATTCAGACAACAAGAACAATGACACGGGCAAATTTTTTGTTGCATTAAATGGCTCTCTGGTTCTTTTAGTCAGCAGATTTTAAGCATCCAATCTAAATAAGGGAGGGGGGGGGGCGATGCGCACTATCTAAGAAGAATTTTTATGACTGGCTAACGCTAGCCCTAATCCCTTACCTTAACAAAGGATACAATCCATACAATATATACCATAGAATCAGCCAATCAGAAAATATCTCCTTAAACAGTGCGCATCAGCTGTCTAAAGGCCAGTTTGTACTTCCAAATTTTGTTGTGCTATAAAGCAATTAGAATCATGGTTATCCCTTGCTCTTCGGGGCCAATCACAGACAAAGCTCAGACCTGAGCAGTGTTCAACTTTCCATTTTATATTATTTAAAACAATTGAATCTTTACATTTTCCATAACAATCAAATCCAAATATTTAAGGAGCTAGAATGATAGTTTAGATGATGAATTTACATCTCTTCAACAATCATACCAGCCCCACTAATAAAAATAATCAAACTTCAGAATTTACTGATCTGTTTAGGTCAGTACATGCAATTAATGTAGAATTTTCAAAAACATATCAAAACTAAAAATGTTAGAGGATCGACTTTTATGCATTTATCACAATTATGGATTGATTTACCTCAAACATTCCGTTAAAGACGTTAGAGTCACATGTTTTTGAAAACAAAGTCACATCCACCTTGCATTGTAGATGAAAGTAAAAACACAACACTGGTATACAACACGTGTTAGTATTAAACAAACGTACAGTACATCATAATATGAAGTTTAATACAAAAGAATTTGCTACGCTAACAGAGATTTAGATTTTTTTAATTAACGCGTACTACATGTCTGAGTAGCGCAATAATGAAATTACAGGTTATTGGTCCATATTCTTTTTTGCAAATAAATGGATCAGTGGTTGTATATCTTTTCGTCTTATCACTAAAATGCTTTTTGAAAGTGTTATTTTGACTTGTGAGCTCAATTTGTCATTTACTTTTGCAAAACCTAGATGTACCTATCTTTCACAGTAAAATAAGCAATACGTAAAGATTGCATAAGAGAACGATAAATAATACTAATATATATATATATATATATATATATAAATAAATAATACTAGGTAATTAATGAACGTTATATCTAGATTTATCTTATCTGCACTGACAGTCAAATCAATAAGAGGGCTACTTTTTTGTATAGTGGAGTGGGCTACCATGTAATTATAAAGCGTCAGTTTATACGATTTGCATATGCAAATAGTTGCAGTTTTAATAAACGTTTGGACAACCCTGAGTTGATGACAAGTTCCAATAACGAAAAGTGAAATCCGAAGGCCACTTTGACTTGAGCTTAACTTTGTCCCGACTGTAGTGGTCAGGACTGAATTTGCCTCCTAAGGTTAATCTTTGGTTCCATAATTCTTCCGCAGGTCATATTACAGCTATTCTCGGGTCGCAAATGGCTGGCTGTCGACCACTTTGAAATATATCGTCAAGGGTTTCTTCTTCAGGCTCGTAAAAACTGCAATCCAGAGAGGCAGTTAAGGAATTTATCAGTTGGGAGGACTCTATGGATAAATCTGCAATGATAGTATCTCAATCTGACCTCAGAAAGATAGTACCAGAGAGTAAAAGAATACGGGGTAAATCATACCCCGTCAGTTGATTTCAGAGAGATATCATGTAAATAAAACAGGGACAATCTATGCTCTGTTATGAAATCTTCAAACTAGTCCTGTTTATGTACCTGTATGTGATCTTTACTGAAAGGAATTGGCCCACACCAACCTGCTAGTGTAGCAGAGTCAATCCTCCGCTCGAGTAGAATCCCCGACCAGATAATCTACACTGAGGAGAATTGAATCTTTCACACTTGTCCTAAGTAGGTCTTTCGCTCAAATTACATTCTACGATATTTCGACCTCTGTGGTAAGGCTCTCCGAGGCTAATATCCGCTTATTAACATAGCACTCTAGCTACGTTGTTACTGGCTGACTAGCTAGGATTGAATACAATGGCGACCGAACGTGGAAAGAAGGCGAAGTTTGAGCCGAAAATCGTCCTCACTGCATGACTCAACTCGTACTCGTCCATGACACACCCCGTAGTGCCCTGGGCCGAGCCGAAAATTGCCCTCACTGCATGACACTCCCCGTACCCGTCCACAACTGCCCTGGGCCAATCCGAGAATCGTCCCCACTGCATGACACACCTCGTGTCTGTCTACAACTGCCCTAGGCCAATCCTGAAGTTGCCCCTCTGCGTACACACGACGTTTTCGTCTACAACTGCCCCCGGGGACAGGATGCGTCATGCAGCGGGGACGATTTCAGACTCGGCCTCAGTTGCCATCAGTTGCCATGTGTACAGGTCTAAAGTCTTTGTCAAATTGGCACCTCCAGAGTTGCATCTAAACAAGTTTCGTATTCCATGCTTTTATAAAGTAAGAATTCAAGAGGAAATTTAATCTTGAAAACGAACTCAGTAAAATCGCTTTGTAGGAAGAGGGGACGAGATAGTATTATTGAAAGCTCTTTGATTATAGCAAGACAATCAATTTAGTTAGTTAGATGAGGTTTAACGTCCCAGTTTCCAACCAATTGGTTCAAGTCGAGACAACCACGGCCTTTTTTCCAGTTGTGGCTCACTGGCTTGTTTTCCCTACTCCAATGCTTATGCTGAGCACCAAGCACAAAGGCAGTCGGTTCCATTTTTAATGTCTTTGGTATGACCCGGCCAGGATTTGAACCCTAGACCTTCCGGCTGCAAGTCGATTGTTCTAACCACTTGGCCACTGCAGCAAGACAATCAAAGGCTATTTTACAGCCTATATGCTCTTTAAGAAATAGGACTCTTGTGTGGTGCTTGGCGCCACCTAAGCGAGAAATCAGAAGGCACCGGTGATTATAATATTTATAATAAATGGACATTGCCATACACTGTGAGGCTATGTAATTGTTATCTTATTTATTGGATATACAAACTACATTTTGTACAGTTTTCGAACATTAAATCTGACTAAAAGATACTCGATCGGGGAGTTGTATTGAAGTAAGAATACTGACAGCTACAGTGAGTTCTATACATGAGGTTTTGGTCTCGTTAAAACTACTAAAAACCTCTTTCCCCTTCTCTATTACACCAGTTCCCTCAAGCCTGGACGTTGCCATTGTCCAGATCATAACATGTGATACAGCTTGTTGGAAAGAGATAATTAAATGGCTCTACGATGGAGATAGCCTCGGGTTAGAAAGTGACATATAATCCTACCCCACAAAAGTCCAATTTTGTGGGGTCCGAAATCTAACATTTTTAACGGGTTCAATACGGCATGCAACTGTTGATAAAAAATTGAACGAAAGCTGATTACATCTCCCTCTGATATGGCAGTCCTTTACATAATTAAAAAAAAAATAGATATGCTCGAAGTGCTCTGCAAAACTGTAATTGTGGGGCCGGAAGTATGCTTCAGCCCCCCCCCCCTCTTTCCAGAGAAGAAAACCCCTTATTTGTTTCTGTAGGAAATGTCAAAAATTTGCTAAAATTTAAGTACGAAATGTCACAAAAATTGCAGTAATTTAAGTAAGAAATGTAAAAAAGTTGCAGTCCTTTACCTTAAGATTTACCCAAAATGATGCACCAAATATCCAAAGATTTCTCAGGTGGAGGGGGTGTTCCCCTTCCCTTTGGAAAACATGTCAAAATTTTGCGGTAATTAAAGTAAGAAATGTCACAAATTTGCAGTAATTTACCTTAAAATTTGTCCAAAATGATTCACCAAATCGTATCTAAGGACCGTCAAATATAAAGAAATTTCCAAAGGGGAACCCTCCTCCAGGACGGCGATCCGAAACAAGGTTCAGCCCCCCCCCCCCGAACAGCTCCTACGCCTATCCTTCAATGTAAGAAAGTTACCAGATTTTAATTTTAAAGCGTCTTTTAATAAAGTAAGCTCTATTGCATTTAGTTAGGCAGAGATACCTAAACCGAAAAGACAATTTAAACCTGGATAGTTTCATTTTAACAGTAACCCAACACTGTCATGGCGACCTCACCCTCATCACTGCCGATTAATATTCTATTCGTTACACTTCTATTTCTAAACTTCGCGGCGGGAGTTTGCATACTCTTTTCGTAACGTTTGTTTTATTTTCTTCGATAATACGCGCCTGCCGTTAAGGTAATCAGTTGATAGGGAATATTATCCGGTCGGTTACTTCACTCGCAAGTAGTTTCTTAGGCCGGCTATTTTACAACCGAGTGGATTATCCAGGGGGAGATTTTACTCTTTACTCGCACGGCAGATTGAGTCTGCTACACCGGTATAAATTAAATTTTCCCCACTATCACGTGGAAAATTCGTTACCTAAAACTCATATTATAAATATTTCAACCGCGGTAAAGGATTATCTTTTCTTGAGAAATGATCACCAACGTACCCTGCAGTTTTTGCAAACACAAGATTATGAAAAAATAATCTTACCATTCCTTCAAATATCGAATTTGTTTCAAAATATTTGAAAACCATTATTATCCTTAGATGATGTTTAGAAACCCTTTCAAACGAAAGTATTTCTGATATTTCTAACATCTCCTTGCTTGCAGTTTTGCAAATAAACAGAAACTGTAGCCAAACTTGTTTAAACTATACTATCGACAGTCCGGGAGATTCTCTCGTTTGGGGGAAAACCAAAATTCTCCCGAACGGGGGAAACTGATACTCTCGGCTATGGTTACAGGCCATAGGCCGATGGGCATTGCAAGCTGGTCTGCTAGATTAATAAATTATCATTACAAGGTGGAGTATAAGCCTACCAAGTTTAATTTCATGGCAGATGCCCTTTTACGTCTACCTTTACCTGATGAATCTCTGCAAAGTATTAATTTTGAGGAGGCATCAGAAGCAATTTGCCAATTACCAATTAAGGCAGGTGCTGCTGTGGACAAGTCACAGTTACCTGGTTACTCTCTGCTGTCAATAATGACAATATTTACAGCAAAGTTTCAGATAATGTTGTTAAAGGTTTGCCATTGGCAAAGAGTTATATTTCTAATGATCTTATGCCGTAATACGAGGTCCGCAATGAATTATCGCTATATGATGATATTCTGTTCCGGGAAGAGAGGTTAGTTGTACCTTCAAGTCTTACTAATTGTTTAATTTATGCTGCTTATAAAGGTTATCAAGGCATTATTTGTACAAAGCAAAGGGCCAGAAAGTTGTACTGGTAGCCACGAATGGATTCAGATAAAGAAACAGTGTTAAAAGAATGTCAAACTTGTCAACTGCATGATAAAATGACAAGTGTAAGAACTGGTCCAATGCAACCAGTAGAGTTTCCTGATTAAGCCTTGGTCCAAAATTGCAATTGACATTTTAGGACCAAATTATTCAGTGCCACCCACCGCAAAATCCGCAACCACCTTGATAGCAAGTGGCCTGAAGTTGCGTTTGCTTTTGATATTACCACCGGGTCTGTTACAGATTTCTTAAAGACTCAGTCGGGAAGGGTTTTCTGATGAAATTGTGTCTGACAATGGTTTACAGTTTCAGTCTCATGAGTTTTGTTCATTTCTGGAAGATCGAAATATTACGCATACAAATTCATCCTTATTTTATTCTCAGGTTTAATAGAGTTCTAAATGAATATATAATGACTGCCTCTCTTCAATCTCGTATTCCAATCTTAAAAGTAGTAAGGGAATTTCTTGGAATTTATAGGTCAACTCTACACGCCACTACTGGTGGTTTGGAACCTTCAATGCTCCTACATAAAAGACAACTTAAAACTAAGATTGACATAACTGGTGTAAACAGGGATCCCATTCCATTGATTTATGAAGCTGTAAGAAACAGTGAGAAACAAGCCAACTGTAAAATTACCACAGATAATAACCAAGGTTCGCAAATTTCAAATTGGAGATTTAGTTCTTGTAAATAAGGCTGTACATGTACCTAAGGGTCAAAGTAAGTCTACCATGCCCGCAGAGATAATTAGATTGTGGGTGTAGACACGTACATGGCAGCTGATGGGAAACTTTAGAATGTGGAAACTGTCACCTTCCATGGGGCAGAAATTAACCAAGATTTAACTGGTGAGTCCCCTGAGCTTTTGTTTCATTCTACTGCTGCCCAGGCTGACCAAACACCAGTTGTTAGTGACACTAGTACTGTTCCTCAAGAATTGAAATTACCTAGACCATCTAGAGAGAACAGTTCACCTACCTGGGCTGCAGATTATGAATTATATTTAAGTATTGATCCCCCTTGTGGCCGGTTTATTTACAAAGGTGCACAATAGATAGTGGGAATTTTTTTTCTTTGGGAAAATGTGGTGAACTGACCTGGATTGTTTTTGTGACTATGGTAACCCATTAACTATAATTACTGTCCAGTTTTGCAAATATTTTTCAGTCTCTTGAGACATGAGTATATACTAAGTGTAAAGTGCATGATGCAAGCATTGAGACCCTGTCAAATTTTGCTGGGGTAGCTTGTCTGTAAAAATATGCTGAATGGTGTAAAACAGAGAGTTGGTATTTGTTTTGTACTGAAAGAAGACAGAAATAAATTTGTTCCTGAAACAACACCCCTTCCGACTGTTTAGAACTTATTCTTCGTATTCTAGCTTGCGATACCACAATTTTATCGAATCGCGAAAAAATGTGCAGTGCGTGACCACTGGGGAAATTTGTAAACGTAAGATTTGTATGAGACATCACAAGTATGCATCACATTCAGCTATGATAAGAAATTTAAATTACCCTAAATTCAGGTTCCGTATTCAGGAATCTTTATTATCACCATGGCATTTAATAAGTCAAAGTCCTTTTTGAATCTTTCACATGTGTCCCCTACATTGCGACTAGAAAGAAAGTTCTAGTGTGTGTAATGCACATAGGCCGAAAGCCCTGGGATGGGGATAAGAAGGATAAATCCCCCACTTTTTGTTTTTGTTAATATTCTCTTTGTTTGTCACATTTTTGCACAGAAACTAAACCTCCACGGTCTATTTAGGAGAACCACACTTCGACGGCAATAAAAGGACTTAGAAAGGTCCAAACTAGTAGCCAATGGGAGTCCTCCTTCAAAAGTGGTTGTCCCCTTAAAATAAAAAAGTTGTATTACCTGAATGCATTTTAGTACATCTCACCTCCAAAATAGCCCAGGGAAGCTATTTAACTCTCTTTAGTATCTTGTATAGCTGCAGGCGCTGGAAAGGACCCTTTTGGAGTTGTACAAGATCACCTCGAGTAGACGACGCCTGAATCTTATAGCAAAAAAAGCCAGCAACTACTTGACCATCAATCACATTAAACAGGCTATTAGAAACCACCAGAGGATTCACCTCACTGCCCTCAGCATCAACAAGCCCCTCACCTACAAGTACCGTAGTTAATTGACCGAGGTCAGCAGCTTTATGTGGGTTGTTTTCACTGCTAATATAAATAAAGTAGCTAACATATACAGGGTTGTGTATAGCAATGTCGTCAGGTGCTTGTACACTGATCTAAGTCTATGCACTGTTTGCTTACAGTATGTTTTTTGACAGTGAGGGGGATTTAAGTACAATTTTGGTACGGATCGAAAAGTGAAGATATAAGACAAGTTAGTTTTGTTACATATCACAATCTCTCCATTATATATATTCCCACCAACTTGCACCAGCCACCTCCTTATAGGCGGGATTACAGGGGTGCACCCAGTGCCCCCTCACCTTTTTTCCAGAGCTTAAAAAATAATAAAAAAATAAGCAAAAGGGAGCGAGACAAGACAACTGATGAGAAAGGTTTATATCCTATTATGGTTAAATTTTGCATTGTGAAAAGGAAGAAGACATAAATATCAAATACGATACCTTAAAAATGGTAGGAAGATTTTTCTGGCCGTACTTTGCACCCGCTATTTGACTAATATAATTAAAAACTTCGTTTGCATGGCACCATAATTTTTTTCAAGGCATGGACGTCTCCTACGCCCCACACTATTGTGATTTGACTTAAATAAGTGTCAGTGAAAATACTAATGCAGGTCATTAAATAGACCATAATCCTTGCAAACGAAATTCCAAGCCCTACCCATGTATAAGGAATCGCAAGTTTCGTCAATATTTTGACGTGCTTCGCATGAGCCAACTTTAATTGAAGTCTCATCTGTGCTGCTGTGCGTAATGGGAACGTTTTGGTGAAAATGCCACGTTATAAATGCCTGTAGGGCAGCTTCAGTAAAGATCTCATGACTGGGGGGGGGGGGTGACCCATGTAATCATCCCCCAATGTGACAGTCTACAGATACGTGTATGCTGGAACGTACATTTTATTCTTCACGTTAACACGATTAGAAAGTGTCCATTAAAAATACCTACGTTTGTAATAAAATGCTGCCTAGGCTACGCTTCACCAGAATTTTCCCATACTCTTTGAATCATTCTCAAAACTTTACGAAGTAAAACTGTTCCTGTCATTTAAGCTTTTCCCCAACAGAACAGCATATTGGGTCCTAATTGGGACCACATTGGGCTACCGATTAGGGCCCAATCTGTTTTGTCACACGGATTTTATCTGGCCCCAGTTGGGCAAACCTAGCCCAATTAATCCGAACTGGGTCCCAACTTGGCCCAAATGAGTTTGCAAAATCTCTCTCATCTCTCTCATGAGCCCAACTGGGCCCCAGTTGGGACCCGAGGTAAACACCAATCTCAGTCCAAGCCCAATTAAGCCCAAGGTTTCTAAGTAAATCCCAGTTGGGACCCAATAGAGTTTGCTTGCTGGGTCAGTGGTGGCAGTCTCTCATATGCACTGAAATACTCAAAACCGGTCGCATATGGTTTGTTTAACCTTGACGAGCTTCTCCTTGAGATTTGCTTGCCCGACGGAGAAGGAAAATTACACCTGTATTGTTTAGCTGTGCAATCTTAATTTGGAACATACTCACACCTACTACGAAGGTTACTAAGAGCTGTTTGGCGAGTGCAATTTACCCTGGTGTCTCAGAGGTAGTTTTACTTCATATGTAAGACTTTTGCATTATTTTCAGGGCATAAAGCTTCTAACAATCTGGTAATCTCAAGCCAACTTGCAAGTCTGGTAATGATCTCCAAATTCAAATTCTAGTTGTCTGGGATGACCCTTTAAATTGATCCGTGCCTTTTTAAAGTTTATAGTTTAAAGCTCTTTCATAATTTCAATCCAGTGCAGCTTGTTGATGAGTTTTGTGATCAATATAGCCTTTCCTAAATGCATAAATTTACCAATACCAAGATCATTACCCCTGAAATTTACCCCTTAAAACAGTCTTCCTGTAACTTTTGAGGCATTAAAACCAGTAGCTTTCGGGGGTTCATATTGAGTAAAACCATCTGAAAAATGTTATTTTTAGGCGAGCTTTGAGTGCATGCATCCAATCTGAGAACTTCTTGTAGGACTATTTGTGTAAAACGATTGTTGCAGTAAACGTTCAGAATGATTCAGCCTCCACTCTTCCCTCAAGCTCTCTTCATCTTCAGTCTTAACCAGCTGTTAGACACACCGATAAGGGCTATTGCTGAAAAAGTCAAACTGTACTCTTTGTGATCTATTAACTAGTGCCCATTTAATGACATTTAAAGTTAAACGATTGCACGATTCTAATGCCTACAATTTAGTGAATATCCCAGAGCCGATGAGGCTCCTTTCCTTGGACCCTCACCAGGGTGTGGCCCCTAGACCCCGGAAACAGCACAAGAGGCGCCATTTTGGTATCCCAAATTGAATTCGCCTTGTTTTGTTCCCCACCGAAAAAATCCTATGTTTGGCCATGGGTGCATTTCAGGTGGAGGGGAGTGTTCCAGGGCCCTCCCCGAGGGTTGATAAGACGTTGCAACACTCTCCCATAGGTCTTTAGACTCACTTTTTGTCAAAATAGAAGTCATTACGGCCCTTCGGCACCCGATTTAAAAGCACAGCCTTAAATCACGGATGCTACACCCTCGTTGAATGATGAGGTCAATGCCGTTTGATGACAAGATTTGTTTCGAGAAACCGGGGAGTTGCCACTACATGTCTCAGGTATATAGAATTGACTGTTTAGAAAAAGGACAAATATTTAATTTGATAACTTGGAAAATTCTCAAATGTCTCATATGATCTCCACCATATTTCACTGCCTGAAATATGAAAGGAGTTTTAAAATTTGGATCGGTGAGCACCCATATTTATCCAAAAGAGAATATTCTCAAATATTGTCAAATTTCTCTTTCAATCACTACTATTTTCCGTGTCTTTTACTATTTAAGGGCATAAATTGCAAATGTTTGTGAAAACCTCCAGATTGCATTTTCGCACCTGTAATTAATAAAAATGATCCAAAGGGGTAGGGCACTACTCACCTTACATCCATCCCACAGGAATAAGATCAACATGCAACCCACTACCCTCCTACCTCTACAAGTCCGCCATTGCAACATGTACACTTAACTTAGATGCAAAAATTTTGGAACTGATCATGAAACTTTCATACCTCAATGGATTGTTCTTACTTTTGTTCGATGTAAGGGGAAAGGTGTGCCGTGTAGGTGAAGGGGTGAAACTCTTCCCCTTTGAGATGTTTTTGTTTATGTTAGGTGACTTGGATGCTAAATGATATGTTTGAATGTGGCATGGCATTCCTCCAATGCTGGTACTTACACTGTAGGCTATGAACAGCTTTCAAAAGGAAATCACTGAGAGAGGAGGAAAGGTGAAAGAAATGTTAGCTGATTAATAAGCTTGTTTCAATAATGCATATTCTCTGTAAATGCACTTAACGGCCTTCAAATAAGCTTGTGTAATGAATAACCATATAAGCTACAAATGTTGCTCAAAAATAAGATTGCCACATATTAATCGCCTCTTGTCGGAAAATATTTTTTTTCTAGAAATGATGTAGAGTAATTCCATGCATTATTGTCTTAACAATCTTATCTTCCTTATACTGGTCATCAGATATGGCACTTGCGTGGAGGAGCCATGGCGTGTGTCCCGAATCAATTACTGAAAGTTCTGAACTTTTTTAAAATGAATCCAAGCTTTTACGAATTACCAGAAAAGAGGCTCCCCGACAGCTAAATTAAAATAAGGAAAAGGAGAGTTTCCAGGTGCATAATTGTCATGGATAGGATTTCTATTGCAAAAGTTCAGCGCACATTCTTCCCGGTTCGCACTCCGCATGTCCTGACCATTATATTTGGGATAATACGCTCTTTCGAAAAACCGTGACTGAGGGACATTTCCAACCTAAGTAAGGACCACGCATCAAGGGAGGATCCTAGAGCAATCTTTTATCACGAGTAGTCTTTTTAACAAAGATTTGCAGCGTGATGTGAAAAATTGGAAGTATGTATTTTTCATTAAACATTTCTGTAGAACAGGGGTCATGCTTCGGCCAATATATCACAAATTATTGATAGTTTCCTAGGATGTAATTACTCTAGTTCAAAAATTTGCCAAAGGTAGCACCACTTTTGTATCTAAGTCCCCTAACATCAACAAAAGTTTCTCTAGGGGAGGAGTCGTCACCCCTCCTCTTCACGCCCTCCCCTTCCACCAACCAAAAAAACAAACCTACACTTAATTATGAGGATCTTTCCATGTATGATCAGTTGGAAAAATTTGCCATTAGCACTATTTTGCATCTAAGCCACCTTAAACGAACACAAATTTGTAAAAGGGGATGGGGAAATCCTCACCTTAAATCCCTCCCCAAGGACGGTGTCTCCAGGAGTGTTAATAGAAAGGATCCGCCGTGGGTGTTACACATGGGTAGACATGCATATGCACAATTTACGCTGACTTGTGGTGTATCTGGTGTGGGGTCACAACATAATCGGTCCCTTCCCCCCCCCCCCCCATCACCATTTCCTGACGGCGCCACTGGGCATGGAGGGTGAACCGTGAAAATAAAATTAAAGGTTTAAAGTGTATGGAGAGTTTTGATAGTTTGTGAGAATTTACGGAAAATTTGATAGTTTGCGACCAATTTTTGATAAAAAATGAATGGAACAGCCAAACAGAATTTTCACTGCTAAAAAATATTGGGGGTCCCGATCCCTTGGACCTCCCTCCCCGGAATCCACAAGTACGTCCTCCCATTTGATCAACCGCCTAAACTCTTTCATTAACTTTTACTTCATTTTCTTTCTTTTTACCCAATTTACCCAACAAATTGCAGGAGTGTGCTGATTTTTCAAGGCAATTTGGTGAAACTATCTATTTGCCGTTAGGCATAAAAATGATCAAATTTCTTAAGTCTTTACTCAACGAATATTTTTCCTAAGTCATCATCATCATCTGAAATAACACAGTGAAAGTCAGTTATTTCTGCATGTCTTTGGGTAATTAAGGAATTGTTCCTGTCAATTTTAATGTTGAAGGGGTGATCAAGAGTTGGAGGTAATGCCAATGGGAGACACAACCCCTTGAGAAAAGCTGTACTTCTTAATAACAATCCTTCTGAAGCAGTCCAGTTCTTTTGCTACATTATATGCCTTCTAACCTGAAAGTATTAAGCACGTTGTATACTCTTCAACTTTAAAAAGTACTGTAAATTTACTTGTAACAGAATCACTCACAGGTATTTAAGAGCCTGAAGTAGCAGGTGTAATGACCAGATGACAGAAAAGATAAAACAACTTATGGCTCTGTTTATTTTTCAATTACTCTTGACTTAGCCAGGAATTCCACAGGAAGAGTTTTGACAAGTATAGTTACGCCCCAGAAAACAAGGTTTTGTTGGCTGTTTTTGGTTAATTTTATCATCGTTGTCGTCGTGGTCGTCGTTGTTCGTCGTGGTGGTCGTCCTCGTCGTCGTCATCATCAGATGATGATGATAATGTCAGGATGATAATGATGATGATGATGATAATTATCAGTTTTATTATATTAAATTTATACAGAACCTTTAGTAGAACATTATTCAAAGGCGCTTTACAATACTTAGAACATCGTAATTCTTAACAAATTAAAGACAAGAGAAAACGAAACGAGAGAGAATCACGTACACAAGTGCAATGATTAGAGCCCACAGAAAATCTTTGAAGGCAATAATAAACAAATGCGTTTCTGTGTACAGATTCTAGCGGGGCTTGGAAAGGTCCCAGATATTGTGTAAGGATATAAACAAGGCACCAGAAGGCGTTCACATGACACTGACAGTGTCTCAAGAGCTGTTACAATTGTAAAGGCTTATAGGAGATGTGAAGGAAAATCCGCATGAGCCCTGTTGGCGAATTAGGCATGTTTTATTGCTGCAATCCAAAGGGCTTGTGTTGAATTCCATGTTCCTATAGCCATGTCTTTCCTGTCATGACAGCATATCTCTGTTTAGGTCTTCCGCGACTCCGTTTTGTTTCCATGCCTTCTCTAGACTCTTGCATGGTCCTTGGAAAACGGTACAATCCTATCCACGGTTTTCCCTATCTGGTACGTGTTCCCATGGGCATTTCCAAGCGGTATAATTGCTTTTAAGGTAGAGAAGAGTCTTGCGTAACGCCCGTCTTTGAACTTTTTGGTTACGTCCAAGCCATACCCGAATAAACCTTATACATAATTTCCACAGGGGCTGTGACATTACCGTTCGCTCATCCCATGTTTCTTTCGGCGCTTCTAGTAGTTCATCCTCTTTTGCAGTTTTCTGGCCCCGAACTCACAGTACCAAGGATTTACTCACGTGAGATACAATTTCCCTTGCCCTGCATGCACTGAGGCAATAGAATAAACGTGATTCAGGAGAATGACAAGCCCTCGTTAGTTAATCTGCGCCCAAACACCCTTACATCATGTAATCGTCCTGTGGTACCACCAAAGCATTGATAGTGGAGGGAAATGAGATCAGGAGAAGAAATGACTACACGCAGAGGAGATGTTGTGACCAAGAACAGACATAGCAAGCTTTTCATACAGTGCCAGTTGATGTAATGCTTCTTTTTTGTAAGCAGATCGACTAATATAACAGCACGAGTGTGAAATTCACCCTTTCGCCCCGATATTGGGGTCTCCATATGGGGTCACTTTGGATAACAGTGTAGGTATATGAGTTTGGTATCTATGCTTGTAATATCTTAGGAGCCCGGTGACCAGACTGCCAGAGAAAGGAGCAGTTAAATGCACTCTTCAATTGGCATTTAATGAGGACTGAGCCAACCCTTACAATCAAAATGACGGTCTCGTATATATGATAGTGTAACTTGGAATAAATAGGTAGTCAATTTGCAGGGTGCTTGAAGGTTGGGTGAACGATTGATGATAGAAGATGCACCAGGCTTTGGAGCAGGTGCACGTAAGCGCTCAGTCGAGAACATTTTTGAAGACATTTTACCAATCCAAATTTTAATGCGCTTGTAGTGCAAAAGTTTCTAGCATAACTCTATACATTTTGGACACGGGAAAGGGGAAATGAAAAATCCTTCATTCCACCTCAGCTTACAGAATTAATTACAATCTTGATACAGTCCAATAACCGCCAGTTGGTGCAATTTATGGACAGATCAACAAAATCATATTTCTATATCTAGTGCAGAGGGAGGCTAACCACCACCAAAGAACCAGCTACAATGGAATGGATGTGATATTTGATCACGAAATCCGAAGTTATCGTGCTTCTTTGATCGCCACATAAGGGAAATTAACAGTTGGGAACATCACTTCCCTCACCCTTTGCATACTCTTTGTTGAAGTGGGTCTTCTTTGCACTATCCCTGCCGCTGACCTCCACCCCGGCAACGTTTCATGCGTCTTCGACGTTCAATGGCTGAGCCTGTCATTAAAAAGTGTGCATACCCTTTTGCAAAAAGCCTGGATTCGCGCCTGTTATAGTTTTCCTGATTTGTTGAAAATCATTATTTAAGTCATGTATATTACTTATAACAGTTATGGTTATAAAGTGTCACTGTTTTGCCACCAAACAGGATCAGTGTCCGCTTCCTCTCACAAATGCGGGAGTGTAACAAGAATAACTCAAAATAACACAGGAGAGAAAGGTTGTCTTCTTTTAAAATAGTATTTAATTCTCGAATTTTGAATGAAAAGAATCCTTGGCTTGAGGCTATTTAAACTCACTCTGGCTTTCCCAGTCCACTTTAAAAAACGAAGCATCCCCTTCTGCTTATCAAAGTGTACTTAGTTAGTATGGGCTCTTTAATCTTAAAATACACATACACACGGCCATTGGCTACCCCCAAAGTAAATTAAACCCATTGTCAATGTCAAAACTTCTTTCGGTAGCAGGGTCCGTGTATCGTCTCCGAGGAAATTTACAAGTATTCTTATAGTAAAGTGGTTCTTTTAATTACAACCTTTCTCAGGGCTTATAATTGCATACCACGTTCTTTCCAAGTAGTGTCCCTCTTCTGGGTTCACGTGATTGCTGATAAATGACATTATTTTTCGATAGAATCCTTTGGAATGCTTCCTGATGTTTTCTTTAGTACCTGAAAAGCAACCACCTAAACAGTGTGGTATTCCTTTGTGTGGTTTACACCCGAACACTGTGTGGTAAAAGTCTCCAAGCGTAACGTTTGCTCTTCTCATGTCCCCATTTTTATAAGCTTCCAAGTATTTACCATTATGACCTATTTTACCCCAATTTAGTAGCTCCCCTTTATTTATACAAAAGACGTTTGATTTAGCTTGAGTAACGTACGTCATGGCTTCATCATAACATTTACCTCTCTGAGCATATGGTCCTTCACCCTGTAGGAACACGGTAATATCAGCAAGGTTATCATAATTCTGAATGATATGATGAAGATAAGTGTGGCCTTCTCTTCCAACGTTTGGTAATTTTTCCCATTTGAAAGTGTAGAAAGGGGGACCACTGTCGTTTGATTTATGGTAGACGTGACTGTAATGAGCAATCGGCTTCATCCAACTAAGGTTCTCGTTGTAATGAGAAATTACAAATTCGTACTCAGGATTTTTATCGATAAGGCGTCCTGTATTCTTTTGTGAGTTGACAATGTTGGGATTGGGATAAGTTTCTTCCGGTTGATTTCTTAGTATCTTGTCTATAATTTCCACTCCTTGCATGAAAGAATGGTCCTGATTAGAAACCTCGTACCTCCATCCTCCAAATCTTCCTCGGGAATAAATATTCATAGATTCCAACCAAGGTTGAACAACATTTAGGATCTTTTCTCTCATCAAAGAAGGAATTGGGTAGCCGTGGTCCAGTCGACGATGATATCGGGACACAACATTATCGGCCGAAATAAACCCATATAAAACCAAAGCGTCGATAGTGTCCTGAATAATATTCGCTTGAGTCCACTTGCTGGTATTATGGTCGTTTTTTGGTTCCGCTGACTCACACATCAGGGACCAATATACGCCCACTTTAGGAACGTGATCGTCGGAGTAATTCGAGAAAACCGTGACCCGATAAAATGGGGAATCTGAGTCCGGGAAGTACATCCATGACTTATCCTTCAAAATGGCTGGAGGTTGTCCCGAGAGACCTATACCCACCACATGGGTATGAGAGTACTTTAGATGAGAGACGAGAGTTTTCATATGGTCCAATTGTTTGATTTTGTTAGAGGAAATCATATTGATCATCACATCCAGGGGTATCGTTGAAATTAAATATTTGTATGTCATTGGTCTTGTACAACTTTTTTCGCTGAAATATAATTTGTTGAATTCAGTGTTTATTTCGGTCACCTTTGAGTTAAATTGAAACCACTCAGTCGGGATTAGCTTAGCTACACCTTTCCAAATGCCCCCAGTGCCGTTATATTTTGGATATCGAAAAAATCTGTTTGGTCCCCAATCAGATTGTTCAATGTTTTCACCAGGTGCGTAGTTTAGAATCTTTTCTTTTATAAGATCAATGTCAGGTACTGCAACCCTCTCGCCAACCCAGACAGAATTCATCTCTCTTGTGTCAACTGTCCAGATCTTCTTATTGTATTTTCTCATGAAGACGTCACATAAGCCAGATCCAAAGTTTTGGAGCAACCATTCATCAAAGTTTCTTGGCTTGTCTTGTATCGAATGGAGGGAAATTGTTTCAAGGCCTTGCAAACATTTCCTTTGATCTACGTCGTCCATTACTTGTATATGGTTTTGGACAGGGTAAGGTATAAACCTTCTAGTTCCGTCTGATCCCATCATGAATGCAAAGGCTGCTCTCACGCGCTGATTCCACTTTGCTACAGCTCTGTCTAGAGTTTTATCATAGTAATCATAGTGAGAAAAGATCACATGACCTCCCATATCCCACAAAAATCCACGCTTGTCTCTTACTGATGAAGCGAGACCGCCTGGTTCTCTTTCTTGCTCCAAGATGGTGATAGTGGTATTGCTGAAATCTTTTCTAAGCTTGCCTATCAGTTCGTGGAGTCTGAAAGCAGCCCCAAGACCGGTCGGACCAGATCCTATAATAACGATGTCCCGATGGAAACTAGCATCATTACATTTGTTATACCTGAATCTGTTTTTCGATAGTCCTCTTCTTTCGTCGTTTAGTCTTCTGTCTAATGGAGTACGGCATGCTTCATTCGTTAAAGTTATCTGTGTTTCTGAGGAGTAATGAAATGAAAGAAGAATTTGCTCTGTAGAGTTTAAACAACCTTTTGTAGCATACTTACAGTCCCAGATTTTGGAAATATGGATTTGCCGCTCTGCATTGTGAATCTCTGAAATATGCTGGATTAATTTAGTTGTAGAAGTTGGTTTTTCAACCTTACCCTTTTGCTTAACAGAGTATTATCATGTTACAGACGCCATTATTCAAGACCATTTTAATCGCAACACAAGGGTTTCCCCATCAGGCTCCAAACAATGACACAATAGTGCCTGAATCCTTTTCGATGGCTGTATTAAAATGCAAGTTTCAAGAAAATTCCTGTTGTAATAATGCAAGATACAGAGGGTTAGATGCCTTGTCTAGAGGAAGTTTGTGTCAATTTACCAAATGTCTTTAACGGTCCGGAAGATAAACGTTTTGGAATGAAAATGAATTTTTCGGCCGAATTTTCACCCCATCTGGGAGAAATCTTGCCATGGGTGACGCCATTTTTCACATTTCGCCCATAATGCATTGCTAACCTACCGAGCAAACTCAATAGAGACAATAGTTTAGAACAACCTGGAAATTTTCGTCGATTCCATGAAAAAGGAAATACTGAAATATTTAGAAACTTTGTAGCTAAAAGAACAAAAAAGCAGTTATGTTTGGTAGACCCCCGCGCGGGGTTTTGCCAAGCCCCTTATCCTTATCTTAAGGACAGACACTCATCACCCCAAGTACATTTCCTGTTGGGGGAAACCGAAATTCTCAATTGGTGAATGCTCTTTGATTGACATCAGAGTCAGAAATTTCAAAAGATGCAGAGCAGATCAACAATACGGCATGCACAGGGAGTGTTCTCAGTTTCAGTTTCAGTTTATTTACTCTTTATACCTCCTAGGAGGTGTGAGAGTCAATACAAAAATATAAAGGAACAGAATATTGTACAAATAACAGGAAAATCAATACGAAACAAGTAATAAACAAATTATACATTCAAATACATACAAAATTAAACCTAGTCACCAGACCCCAACTGAAAATAAAGTAACCAAATATACGAAAAATTGGATAGATATGTATGAACCACAAAGCTACTTATACACAAACACGAACACACAAACCTAAAAAGGCACACACATGCTCACCCTCATGTAATGAAAAATACTTATTTAAAGCGATTGGATATAATACTACAGAATGTGGCTAGTTTCCTTTGCACCCTCTTATTACTTGTTGTTAAAAGCTGAGCCATTTTTAAAGTGTTTGGACCCACCCTATAGTAACGTTTCAAAAAATGCTTTCTATCCGATTTAAATGCCGTACACTGAAAAAGATAATGAAAATCATCACCAATCGATCCACTCGTACAAAGCTCACAAAGTCTGTCATTAAGGTCGATGTTAAGAAAACGTCCAGCAATGGCAGGAATTTTAGTGTTCCCACAACGGAAACTACAAAGACTTAAACGGTCACGATTACTAAGGGACAAAAGATATTTTTCCAAGACGAGCCTGGATTTAAAGATACGATAATTTTTACACTGGGAATTTTCATAAACTTCAGACAACCAGTTCTGCTCGTACATATCACTTAATCTCAAATTCAATGTTTTCTTCACCCACGGAATATTTATATCGTAAGGATCATTCCAGATATATGACATACCAGAACTATCTAAAATATTTTTAATCTTTAATATCCAGGGAGAACTATAAATACCCTTATCATGCAAGGCCCGCAATAATTTGTAAATTGTAAATGATAATTTACGTTCACTACCATTAATAATTCTCAACCAAAAAGAAATCATTCTCATTTCAATCGTTTTAGCTATTTTATGTCGCCCTAATTCACCAAGAGCCATACAATTGGGTGTAGCTTTGTTCAATTTGAGAACCTGCTTACAGAATTTAATATGAAATGTTTCGATTTGTGTAACTTTACTAATCCCCCAAATTTCACAGCCATAGATCAAAACTGGGAGAATAACTTTATCAAACAATTCAAGTCTGATATCCAACGGCAATTGCAAATTATACGATTTAGAAAGTAAACTATACAAAGCCCCTCTAGCTTGATTTACCTGTTTAGCCATAGCTTTATTAAATTTGTTATTGTAGTTAAAAATAATACCCAGATAAGTGTAATCATCCACAACTTGAATATTTTGACTACCAAAGCTAAAAGTGGGCGTTTTGATTACACTTTAGGGCTTTGCATGCTCACCAAGATATGGCCCTACAAAATGATCTAGGTTTGTGTCTGCACAAGTAGTAGTCCAGGAGCCAAGTAGCAAAAATTGTCGTCTCCCTTCACCCTCGAGGTGGGAAAGGTTTGGCACTTTCAATTGGTAGAGTGGACCCTCCTCGTTATTTTGAGACCGGGTGTGGAGATCCATTTTACCAGCAAGGTACTAAAAATCTCAGATTTGTGAAGTTTTCCCTAGTGCTTTTTATTAAAAATAAGGGGAAGGGGAAATTCAAATGCACGATTCATATCAATATCTACCATAAACCACACAATGTTTAGTATCATTGAAAAGTATTAGAAATGGTCTGTAATTTGATGTCCAGTGTGTGTTGATGATGTCACTGGTGACGTCATCAGAGGTCAAAGGTCATCGAACTCGAGATAAGGTGGAAATTTTCCGCGACTTCCCGAAGTTAGTGGGTTAGTATTAATAGACAGAAACTCCTTCAGATACCAAACGTACACATACTTGAGAGACGGAATCAACAAAGTTTTTAATATGAAGAATGGTTACATCTGTTGCATCCGCATCCTGTTTATCTCTCAGGTCCGAAGCCAAATATTGACAAAAAAATCACAAAATGAAATTTTCGTATTTTGACCAAACCATTTCTTTCTGGAAAGATGGAACAAAATAGATTGGAAACTTTCGATGTTCGCCCTGTTTTCCAGATGTCATCTACCTAAATTAGGGTACTGTAAGATACAACAGCAGCTAAAATGTTGTTCGTCCATGATAATTGGCAACCCTGGCACTGCAACCTTTGCACATGCAAACATTTACTATCGAATAGTTCCCTGACTTGACGACATCTGAAATTGACGACAACTACTGATAGTCAATAGATGTAACTTCATCTACATAGCTCTATCCATTTGCTTCATGTAATCGAGCAACAGGGTTCATTTAGGTGAGCTAAGGCCAGTGGCGTACCCATTTTTATGGGGGAAGGGTGAAAGTGCCAATAAGGTCAGATTGTCAATGGCATGTTTTGAAGGTTCCAGTGCAGGGTTCTGGAAGACTTAATGGTTTTCTGGGGAATCAGTCCCTTTCAATCCTTACTCCTCTTGCTGCACCACTGGCTACATTCCACATCTAGAATTTCGTGATGTTTTTATTTTCCAAACAAAGGGAACCCTAACTCATTCATGGCTTAATTTGTCCCCAAAAAGGCCATATCCTTCCCTGAAGAATTCCTTGCTGATAATCCAAGTTCCTGGTGAAACGGCATTGTTTAATATTGTCCTAACTTTTCATTTCGTATTTTTACGAGTGCACCTTCTTGTTCAAAGGTTTCTGTTTCTACTAGGAACTGCTAGCTTGCAACCGAACCGTTCGAGTGGACCTCGCCTGTAAAAAAATGCTGTATCTCTACAGTCTCCAAATTCCGTGAATAGTTCGTTCAATGCGACTGAAAAAGTAAGAATCGAATTTACAATGCATCATTTTAATCAAGCAAGGAGAGAAGGGGGACAATGAGTCACTCAAAAAGTAAAGGAAAGTGGGACTAGGCTGTGTACCCTAACAAACTTGTATTACATGCAGCGGCGTAGGAAGATGTTTGACATGGGGGGGGGGGGGGGCATGTCAGACGCGATTTCTTGATCTTGACCCACCTTCGCACACCAAAAGATCATATTTGATCAGTTTGATTTTTCCTATTTTAATATGAGCAACAAAAAATAAAAATATTTAGAGAAAAAGGAAACAACAACAACATCAATACCACACCTGACAACGGCGAAGAATGATTTGATGGAACATTTCTTTTCCAGATCTTTCAAGTCTGCGTTACTTGCAGCTTTTTCATGTGTCCCTGCGTTCGTATACACAGTGTAGACCCTTCTTTTTTCATGTGGCACATAAAGGTGCCGTTCTGGGGAGGGGTCTAAGGGTGAGTGTTTCAAAACTTTTGTTAATTTAAGGTTGCTAAGATGCAAAATGGTGCTATCTTTGGGATATTTTTGGAGCTGATGACATACCTGTATGGTTTGAATATGTCCATAGTTTAGTGTATTCAAATCTTTCCGACTGGCAGGATATTTTTCCAACTGAGTGGCGACACTTAATTAACACCTTTTTATGCGCCATGCGTTTGTTTTCAGCTGTTGGGATCCGTCCTTTGTCACTACATCTTTGAACAGAGGAGTCATTTCCCGATTTCGAGAAAAGGACGATCGTCGACCGTGTGTTTGCATAAAGGAGGCCACAGAACTCCGATTACTACATTTTATCTCTCGTTGAAAATCGGAAAATAATAATTGACTTCACAGTAATTTTATAGGTAATTTTAACTAATCTGGGTGTTAGGGTTAACTAAGTTTCCTGCAGGTTATTTATCAAAAATGTCTGATGTGCTAAAACATATCCCGAACTCAATGTGAATTCCCGAAATTGACAGTTTTGGGAAATTTTCTTGAAAGTTGAAATACTGACTTTTTATAACATAGGTATTGACCTTGACAGATGGTTAACGTTATTCATGGTCTTTTTCTTGTAAAATAATCACTTTATTGGATTAGAGTATGATACGGTCACATCAGATAAGCAGACGACAGCGCCTGCTTTATGAGAGTCTGTACATATCTATTTTCTGTGTATTGAACACTTCCGCGATCTTGGGCAGGGACGTATAGCCAGGGGGAGTAGAGGGAGCTACTGCTCCCCCTTTCAGTGTCGAGAAAATGTTAAAAATGTGATGTTTTTGCAGCTGAGGGTATTTTGTAAGTGCTCTTTTAGTCTTAAATTGCCTCTGTTAATGTGTTATACATGTTATTCTTTTTTTATAATGGGACTTACCGTACATGTGTGGGCAATTGTTTTCAATAAATACTCCCAGTTTTCGAATCATTAACGATCAGGTGCAACTCCATGCCACTTTGAACGAGGTCGGCAAGTATATTCTCTTATCAAATTACCGACTTCTCCCAAATCTACTTTATTGTGGTTGGTACTAAGTACCTTGTAAGCATGGATTGTCTCAACTTGTCCAGATGGAAACGTTAGTCTTCCTTTGTCAGGGAATTTCAAAGACAAAAGAACACGTAAAAAGTGCAATGTTTTGCCAGTTTCATCATTATCATGTGATATTATATTACCAAACAGATTTTTTTCCTGTTTGAATTTTTTTAATATGTTATTCTCATTCAAACAGGAAAAAATCTGCTGACAATATGATATATGATAATGATGAAACTGGTAAAAGATTGCACCAGATTGCATCTGAGGACCTTCAATTGTTCAAAAATTTCTCAAAGTAGAGGGGGACACCCTTCCCCCATATCAGTCACAAATGTGCTCCCCTGCAAATTCCTGGCTACGTCGCTTATCTTGGGCGGGGGTGGGGGCAAAATGACGTTGGCCTCTACAAAAATACTGAGAGGCCATGGCCCTGCCCCCGATTATTACACCACCGATATGTTAATACCATTATCATACGTCAGTGTTCTCCAGGCTGAAATCTGACACTGCGTAAAGCGCATACTCAGGTACGTGTCACGGACACGTCTACACAATGGCGGGGAAGCGGGCGGAAAAGACATGATAACAGAGTGCTGAATGAGGAGGACTCCCGGTAAATTCAGGGTAACGAAAACGGTTCTGGTGTTATGGAACAGTATTATCATATTAGATCTAGCTGAATGCAGAGGGAGCGTTCATGTGTCGGGAAATATTCTCAACCGGGAGGAAAACCTGTGAATGGGCAGCATATATTTTCATTTAAACGCTCGCCAGATTTCTTAGTTACTGCTACCATTTTTGAGATATCGTGAAATAAAATGTTTGACATGTACTAGTATCAATAGAAATTAGTAAACTGTGTAAACAGCTTGCTCTTTTTTATAGTTTTACCCTTGATGACCTCAGATGATCTTTCACCCCCACCAAAAGCTACAGAGTTCTTTTAATTATTAACACAAACCTGTATGCCAAGTATGAAAGGTTTTCTTTACTATTGTCTTTAGGTATCGTGTTTATAAGGGTTTGGGCGTTTACTTGGACCTGATATGACATCTGATCTGGACTTAAAACAATAAGGTTTCCCTCTTGATTCACCAAACCTTTGTATGATGTAAATTACTTATCATTCTTATCCTAAAGCATTGGGTATACTAAATGAGCGTTATACTCTAAATACCTACAAACATACACTCGCCAGGGTGATTGCATAGATTCTTCGGTAAGTCTTCGGTAAGCCTTCGGTAAGTAACCAAATAGAGTTAAAAATTAAAGTTAAACAGCAAATTAGAAAAAATTGAAACTAAGAAGCTAGCATCCTGCAGCTCATACATGTTAGCATGTGCAGAGACTTGGGTGTAACTACGGATACGAGTTAAAACCATTGAAAACGAGTACAAACACGAAAAAGTACAAAGACCGAAAACATTAAAACAGGTCTGATTACAAGTTGTGCTTATAAAAAAGTCCCTCACCCCTCCGCCAACGAATTTCAGTATAAAGCTGTTTAGCGTATACCGAAGTATTCGGCAAACTCCACCTTCGTGACCTTTATCTAAGGTTAGTTCACTGTTACATGGCCCATTTTGTTGAGGAGTTATCCCATCCCTCCTTCAATAGGCAGAGTTAGAACAAAAAGTTGTGAAATAAAGTCATTAACTTCGAATTATCCGCTTCTCAACGTCCAGTTAACAACTCCTTTTAAGAACAAAGGAAGTGAGCCCGTAAGAAGAAAACTGGAGTGAAGTTAATAGACTTAACCCCCAAATTCAAAATTTTCAGCGGTACAAAGTAGGTTGAATGAACCAATTGCACTTGTCGGGTTTGTTATAAGCAGGTACTTGTCGGGATGCTATAACCAGAACTTTCGTTGTATGATTACCCGACAAATTAAAATAGAACATGTCATATTCTCTTAGTCTGCCTTTGCCAGACGGTGCCGGGAGGTGAAGGGTGGTGCTGGGCGTCAACAGGACAAACGTCCTTGACATGTACTATTAGTAGAAAATGAGATACGTGACTCTTTCAAGATATTTAAGTGTGACCTCTTGTTACCTCGAAATATCTTTGCCCTCTTCAAACACGCTAGAAATCTTAGTTAATTATTTTAATTATTACTCTCTTGAGATTATTAGTGTCTTGAGATATCGTGTTTGAAACCTAAACGTCACATACACTCGCCGGTGTGATTAAATAGATTCCTTTTGCCTTCGATAAACAACGAACCAGAACGTTTACTTTATAATTTTTGTCGCAAATCAGTACATGTAAGTTTCTCCTATCTGGGTGGTGCCGCACGGTGTCGGATGGCGGTGTCGATCTGTGCCAGACAATGCCAGGTTGTGCCAGATGATGCCGGGCAAAGAACAGGATCGCTCAGAATTATACCTCTTGAGTTGCTGCATTTTACGATTTTTTCAAGTTGACCACTGGTGACCTCACATGGCCTGTGGCCTCCACCAAAAGACTATACTACTTGACTACTTGAGTTCAGTGTGGAACGTGTACATGCTAAGTGAGAGTTCCCTAAAAGTTCCACTTTGGGAATTATCATGTTTAGGAGTTTTTGACAATTTAACTTCTGATGACCAGACATCACCTCATACTCTCAACAAAAACCATACGAATCTTCAATTTAATGCACAACATCTGCAGGTCAAGTCAGATAATGTGTCCTTGGAATTTTACAAACATTTAGCCTCCCTTTTCTTTGGAAACGAAACAACACAATTTAGAGGTACGAATTACTGACCATTTTTGAGATATCGTGTTTACGAGAAAATTACATACTTTTCTTCGTAATTTGGTGAACTCAGATGACCTTAGATCTCCATCAAAACAAAGAGGGTTCTTTCTCGTAATATGAAAAATCTATATACCAAGTACGAAATGCGTCCACCATTCCTATTTTGAAATATCGTGTCCACAAGTTTTCGGTGTTTACCTCTGGTGATTTCAAATGACCTCTAACCTCCACCAACACCATTAGCAACCAATATGACAAATTAATATGCCTAGTATGAAAAGTATCCATCACTGCTTCCTGGAGATAACGTGTTAACTGAGTGTTAACTGAGATTCATTAAAAAATTCATGCATTGTATTAAAAAAAATTACTAAGCGGTTCCACTAAAGTTTTCTTACAGAGGGCAGTACTAATCAGAAACCCTATTGTTAAGGTCACATGCCGAGCGCGCAGCACAATTCATTTGGCATTGAGAATAATAGATACGGTTAGTTTTCTAAATTGCATATTCAACGAATACTGTGTGTGTCATGGACATTAATTTCAGAGCTTCGGGTCTGGGAGACGACTACCATGCTGTGAGAGAAATTTTAAAAGGTGATTTGAGGTCACATTTTTCTTGAGAGGCATACCGAATATTGGAAACCCTAAGACGGGGTACATTAAAATGCACACATTAAATTTATACTAACTGGGGCACAGTTTGAATTACTACATGAATATGGTCAATAATTGAATGGATCTCGGATCCTAATGACTGAATATGCTGTCTGCCACAATAGCGACCAGTCCCCATGTATCAAACTATCCAACAATAATCGCTCCCTTCACTCCCATTGAAATTTTGTGTAATCGGTATATTATGAATGTTATGCATTGAACGAGCATCAAGTTGACCAAGCGTAAACGATTGTTTGTAAGTCTAGCGAGATTTTTCTTAATGATCAAATAAAAAATAAAACTTTATTATTTGACAATGTTAACTAGCGAAATGTCCATTAAAAGTTTGACTGTGTTCAGAATGTATAGCTCACTACTAACAGTTCCCATTGCCATGTGACGTCTGGTGCAAAGGGTATGTACAACCTCAAGTTTTGGTCCTCTGCCCTCGTTGTCGAGCTCTGTTGCTTTTCCTTCGTTGTTTTGTTAAGTGTAGCAAATGAGTGCAGACGGGCTTCGGATTGGTGGTTGTTATCGGATATACCTTGGCTTCCTCTGGATAATTATTGGTGACACTTTGAATTTTTCTCCCTTACTCTAAATCCCTTGCATGTTAGAAGGAGAATTATGGTAAAAAAATTGTGTTTTGCCCAGTAGTTTCTTGCATTATATAGGCAGTTGAAATGACAAATTTTCTCCCTTGTTAAAGACCCTCCTATAGAAGACGTGTACCATTCTCACAAATTTGTGTTTCAGAATGAAAATTTCTGTTTTCAAGGGCTCTGGAATGCCAAACTTTCCCCCATACTGGCGACCTCACAACGTAGGAGAGGAAATGTTTTGAAAAAGTTTCGATTTGGGTTCGATTTACAATTTCAGGGTGCTTAGGGTGCTAATATGCCATTTTTTTCGGAATTGGCCTCAAATAGTGTGACCTCAGCCTTAGCCCTGAGACCTTTGGCCTTGGTCTCGGTCTCGGACTCGACACATGGAGCCTCGACTTAAACAGCACTTCAGTAATTACTCTACTAATCAAATCTTATGGGGTTCTAAACGTAACTCGGTGTCAAAAATAAACTTTACAACTGATTTATGTTAACCCTCCACTGTGAAAATTTTTATAAGCCACCCAGTTGCAAAAACATCGTAACGCTCCCCCACCTCCGCCTTTCATACCTACCAATTAAGGCCTTAATAATACCCTATGCTAAAACCCCTCATGTTAAATGACAGTAATATTTTTGATTTGCCTCCATATTATCGTTCTTCATCGTCCCTGTCCTCCTGTACCATTTAAGATACGTATAACGTTTCACAGTGAAAATTAGTTACATTATACATGTAGCTATGAGACTATTTTACACAATGCTATGTGTTACCATATAAAATAACTTCAAAGTAATTTGTCTTCTTAAACATTGATAAATGTGCAATATGTACTTACCTGCGTACCAAAGCCAAAACACACCTCCCAAGACAAAGACGTTTAAGGCAAAAAAGAGTTTTTTAGTTATCCAAGCCATGGTAAGTGTAACGTTCTTAATTCAGTAACCGTTCCAGGACAGAAATAGTATAAGGTGTTATACTTTCAGTTCAAAGCTGTCTATCAGTCTATTCCCGTCCTTCATGGCGCTATACGCAATCGTACCGAATGTTAAAAGTGACAACGAATCTTAAGCCAGGTGCTCACTGCACTTTCTTTACGGTTTTTCACGATTCTAAACGACTTCTTTAAAACTTGGAAATCGCGAACATTCGCGGGAGAAACGTACATTTTTATGCAATATGCTCACGACTTTTCAAGACTAGGTGAACACTACACAATTCTTTAAGAGAATTATTGACGACACTTGACGGTTTAAGCGAACCCGATGAACTGCACGGTAGGGACATTTTCCGGCTTTGCGTGCTTATTTTCAATGGATGTTATCACTGCTCCTGGGATAAAAACCCACGATGACGTCCTTATCGGCTACTGCGGATGTGCAGACTGATGCATTGCAGCGGCAGCAAAATGCTGATTCAAGTAACCCTACTTTGCGTAGACGCAGGAGAATGAGGAAGAGAGGCAACTGCAAAGATGGTTGCCCTGGCCATGGCTTACCAAGTTTTCTAACCAAGTTTCAAGTTTATCAGAATTTGAAGGCATTCCAGAATGTGTCCCGAACAGTTCAGGGAGCTGCTTGGAAAAGTTCGAGGACTGATCTAGAAATACCCATTTGAGGCATTCGATTTTTCCAGCAGTACGGTTAGCATTAACATTGAGATAACTTGCAACTGGTATCTTATTCCAAGCACATTTTCAAGTTGTTTTCAAACAATTCGATAACATCCGTATGTTTTGTTAAACTGTGAGACACATGCATTTTACTTGGGTATCTGCTATTTTGTTCAACACAGGGGCCTATTCAGGTAGACCCGTACACAGGAGAGGTGTTGCAAGGTGAGGAGTCTACGAACACTAAGCCAATCGACGTGATATTTGCATAAACGGAATGCGAGCTAACCTCCCAGTTCAAAAGATTAGCCCTTATCTTACAGGAGATGGAGTTCTACAGTTTGAGGACGAATCACCCTCTTCGAAAAACCTTACGTGGGATGTCTAAGTTTTGCACTGGTGGCAACAGCAAATGGCTGCACGATCCCCACCGTCCCTTCCACATACAGACATATGACAAAACATTTAACACCAAATGGCAACATCTGAGGGACTCTTTTCAAAAATCGCCACCTACTATAAGGGAGGTATATCCTCCCTTAGACGCACCGTGCGTAGTGCAACGATCGAGGCTTGCG
Source organism: Holothuria leucospilota (assembly GCA_029531755.1). Lineage (NCBI taxonomy): Eukaryota > Metazoa > Echinodermata > Holothuroidea > Aspidochirotida > Holothuriidae > Holothuria > Holothuria leucospilota. The sequence continues at coordinate 53,480,099 of CM055962.1, read as the reverse complement.
CCAATTCGCCCTGTTCTTTCAGAAAATATCCTATGTACACCGCTGGCTCAACAGATAGTATTGGTTGTCTCAACTGTAATCATCTAATTAATACAGAAAAGACGGATTTCAAAATATCAACGTTTTAGCTAAAATGTAAATCATCAGGTTTGGAAAAATTCAAGACACAGATCTAAATATAACAACTTTGATAATTAGTAAATATAACAGTACATGAAACGTTCTTTTTCGGGACAAACATATATATATATATATATATATATATAATATATATATATATATTGTTATATATGAGATATATATATATAAGATATATATATATATATATATGAGATATATATATATAAGATATATATATATATATATATATATATATATATATATATATATATATATATATATATATATATATATATATATATATGAGATATATGAGACTATCAGGTTTTATACACTGTATCAGTCAGTGGCACCGATACAGGGATATGGGGGAGGCACGTGCGCCCCATCGAATCGAGTTTTGAAAATTTTTTAACATTTGTTTACAAATGAACGCAAAGGCGTTTAAGCTATAGACTTATGTGCAGTGGATTAGGTGGTTTTCGTCTGAGTGAGGATGAATTTAAATGAATTTCTATCACAAGTTGTTCTGAAAGTTTTAAAATTTTCATAAATCTTTCGCAAACTCAAACTTTAAGCGGGCGATCTCAGCAACACCTCATAGCTGTGTTATTATCAATACCCTTTCAAACGTATTTGCACGTCTGATGGTGAGGGCGTTTAGGCCTACTGTTCGTGTCCGTAGGAGTGAATACAGAGGAGCATTACATTGAAAAAACGAGAAACAGTTGAATTCAAGAGAAAACATGTTTCATGAAAATAGAAAGCTATTACGAATTTCCAGGCAAAAGATTCACCGTCTAATAATCATTTTTATGGGGATTTTTTTAGGGAATTGAGAGTTTCCCGGTGCACAATCTGCATGGAATTTTGTCATGAAAAAGCTTCTAATACAGTATTTGGCGCGTTTCGCTCGCGTTCGTCGCGGTGCGCCCTCAGCAAGCATCTGCTGGTTAAAGGGCAATAATTTCGGAACAATTCGCTTTACCGAAAACCAGAGGTACATCGCCAACATATTTAGGCCTGCAACAAGGGTGGACTCTAGAGCAAATCTAATATCACGACTCACGAGTAGCCTTTACAGTTACATCTACAGCGTGTTGTGATAGATTGAAAGTATGTATTTGTCGTTATTAAGTTTTTGTATAGAACGGGTTTAAGGCCATGGTCAAAATATCACTAATCAATTAAAATTTCTAATGATGTAATTAATTCATTTACTCATTTGCCAAAGGTAGCATCATTTTGCATGTAAGTCACCCAACACAAACAAAAGTTTCTCAAAGGGGAGAACCCGTTACCCCTACACTTAGACAACACACCTGTCCCCGTACAAAACCGAAAACAAAAATTCACTGAGTTTTGAGAATTTTTTAACACATGCGCACTTCGAAAATTTGTCAAAAATCGCACAATTTTGCATATAAGCCACCTTAAACCAACAAAAATTTCCTAAACGGGAGGGAAACACCCCATCCCCTTAGACCCCTTACCTAGGAAGGCGCCTGCATGCCTGCTCGAGGGAACATTGGAAGAATCCGCCATTACGCTGGTTTTGAGGGGGTTTCTGGGATGAGATTACAACGTAATCTTCATTGTGCCCCCACCCGTCAACAACTCCTGGCGACTACTGGTATTACTGAAAACATGAAGGTTAAATGTAACACGGGTACTTTACCCTTGCCAAAAGACATTTCCTAATGAACATTTCTTTAATTAGTTACCGCAAGAATATTATCAAAAGAGGGGAAAAAAGATAGAAGAATATGTATGCTAACGTTCATTTGCCTATAACACGTCCGGAGCTTCGTTTACACTGATTGTGACTAGTTATGAGAGCTACGACATCTCAGGGTGAACAGGGGCCCCACGAATCCTGATTCCAAGATATCAACAAAGTATGTTACTTTTAGGTCCTGGGTATGATGCTCAATTTTGTACTTATAGGCTTTTGACTCTTGCATAATTGTAAGCTTTTGGGTGGATGGTCGGAGAGGGCTTATGCCATTGGGTTTGTGATACCATTGATTTGAGTCCCTCACTGCTCCTTGTCCATGGTCCCCACAGAGTCTTGTTATGTTACGACATGGATGCAACCTACGAATATCTACGATTTTCAGTGTTACACTTTAAAGACTTTGTTTGCGATTTCTCACGACATCTCAAGACATCCCTGTGGGCTGGGGGTTGTAGAATATGCCCACGGTATCTCCCGCCTGTCGTAAGAGGCGACTAAAGGGAAGGACTTTAAACGTATTTAAACTTGTAGACACTATATAACACATTCGTGTTGGTGTGTCGTTAAATCTCATCTAACTAACTAACTAACTAACTAACTAACTAACTAACTAACTAACTAACTAACTAACTAACTAACTAACTAACTAACTAACTAACTAACTAACTAACTAACTAACTAACTAACTAACTAACTAATGACTAACTAACTAACTAACTAACTAACTAACTAACTAATAACTAACTAACTAACTAACTAACTAACTAACTAACTAACTAACTAACTAACTAACTAACTAACTCAAGACATCCCACGACATGGGTGCGGAGTCTGCAGAAACTTTGAACATGTTCAAAACTGTGCGACATCGATGCGACTTCCTTGAATTGCCACGACTTCCAGAATTTTACCCTTACACACTGTGCGAATTTGATGTCGCGAACGGAGTCTTCAGACATCATGAGAAATCGCGTTCATGTAGTAGGTCAAAAATCGTCCCGTGGGCACCTGGCTTACGGTGATACGTAATGTAGTACCTTATTGTGCGGTAAGAAAAATATTTGCAATTTTTTAACGTCAGCCATCTGTTTGTCGCTGTCAATTTTAATCAAAAGACAATGACACGACTTCAACATCAATATTATTCTTCGTTTTGTTTTCTCGTTACTTTCCATATTTCTCGACAGGTCATGATCAAAACAACATTTTCGATGTTTACAGATAAAAGGTGTAACTTCAAATTCAATAATCGCATTTATTATTTGTCTCCATACGCCACGCAAGTAGGCTTTAAAAAGTGACTCACAAGTAGTAAGTGACTTTTATCATTAATTCTTGACTTCTTGTCTCATGGTCGTCTTGGCGACTCACCAGCAGGGGACAATTTGTTAAGCTATTCTACACGGAGAGTCACTCTCCGTTGGAATGCAAATTACCAAGTAACTTTTGTACTCGCTTTGATACACCCCAGGCCAAAACATTTTTTTCCCTCTTCCACTCTTTGATATGACTCACGATGATTTGGTGCCATCCTGATGGGTTTGCCATCCAGGTGTGAATACTACCATCGTTTCCTAGTTGGCATTAAAAGAATAAGATATCACACACCTAACAACTCATTTATGTGTATTTTTTCCCACATCATACGAATTTCAAGCCTAGTCAAGATTTTGTCCAAATGCCACGTCGTGAATAATTTATCAGCAGGCGGGTATACAGGTGGGGCCAAATTACCCGAGCTCGGCCATCTTTAGCATAGGCATATGAACCTAGGTAACATTCCAATATGGGTTCCTTAGGAATTTTATTCCACATAATGTGATCAGGTGGATTTTAATTTATCTTACCGACCGCTCACAGTTTGTTAGGCTAAGTACTGTTATTAAATCAAGAAATTTATTATCGAACACGGATGCTCCCCAGGGAACGGTGTTGTCCTGCTTTTTATTCACTGTGTATACGTCTGATATTCGATCCACTTCTTCAGAATGCTCTATCGTGAAATTTTCAGACGATACTGCCCTCGTCGGCCTTGTTGTCAATGATGATGATTTCTCGTATCTAGATCAAGTAAACAGATTTGTGGCCTGTTGTGATTAGAATTACCTGAAATTGAATTTTAAAAAACTAAAGAGATGAAAATTTATTATAGAACAAAATACGTCCATCTTTTGACCCTGTCCTGTCCTGTTTAAGGACATTCCTATCGAGAGAGTTTCAGATTACAAGTGCCTGGGGGTAGTAACTGATGATAAATTGCACTGGAACGAGCATGTTTAATTAGTTGAGAAGCGTTCAAGACCTCACGTCTAGGCCTATTGTCTACGTAAATTAAATTCGCTCAGTGTAATTCCAGATATTCTTCAAGTTGCCACTTTTTTAATACTATTATCTGCTCTGTCTGGACGTACTGCATAGTATGATGGGTAGGCAACACAGACAAAACTACCCGATACACATAGCATGTCCAGTTTAAACTGATCTGTGTTACAGAAACTCTAACACGTGTAACACGTGTTACGTGCTTGTGCAGTCAGCTGTGTTTCCAATTCAGCTCACATACACTGTTTGTCAATGTTGCCTTAATTATAAATTTTCAAACATGCTTAGTCTCTAGGGGGTGTGGGCTCACCCCCTGCATTGAAAAGGGTTGCAATTTAAACTCAGTGTAGACTCGGTCTTATGGCTGTACTAGTCAGGAGATTTGGTTTAAATTGTAGGAGGAGCCTAAGGTTAACTTAGTAGGGAGGATGTTTTTGTGTGGGGTGAGATTGGAGATCCTTTCATTGTGCACAACGTACGAATTATTGTAACTGTTATGAGCTTTGATCGTTACTAACTGACATGGGTGACTCTAAGAAAATTTGTTTGGAGTGAAGGGAGGGGCAAAATCAAGCCCGTATTCAGGGAGGTTCGGAAGACCCCCATAGCCAGCAATAACAATGGTACGCTCCGGATAGTACTGTAGGAGTATGGTTATTATGATTATTATGTATTACAGTGATGAATTTTGAGGTGAATTAAAGGGTACCTGTTACTTTTAGATGTCCGCATTGTAATATATTTTGCACCTATTAAATGAACGGAAGAGAGAGGAAAATAAACTACAGTAAAAGAAAGACAGGAAAGAAAGAGAAGAGCGAAGAAGAGTGGAAGGAAGTCCCTGTGTAAATATAATTGTGAAGTATTTAAGAGGTTTTTTTTTTTTTCTTTGCTTTTGAGTCATTTCTTGTTTGTTTTAGTCTCACGAAAGCCTCAACCCACTTTAGTTTTGAAAGGAACCTGGGATTTACCTGTGACAAGGTCCCTATGTTAAAGCAGGGGCTGCGCCAGGGTATTTCGATAGGGGGGCAAAGCATGAGATGAGTGATCGCCGTCCTGGGGGAGGGGTCTAAGGGGAGGGTGTGTCCCCCTCCCCATTGGGAAATTTTTTGTTAATTTAAGGTTGCTTAGATGCAAAATGATGATGTCTTTGGTACATATTTTGAACTGATCATATATGGCTGGAAAGTTTATAATTTAGTAATTTTATTTTTTGTTTTTGGAAAGATGATTTTCTGGGGAGGGGTGTCCCCTCCCCTTTGAGAAATGTTTTATTAATGTAAGATGCTTAGATGCAAAATGGTGATATCTTTGGTATAGTTTTTGAACTGATCATATATGGAAGAAAGTGTTCATAATTTATTGAATTTTATTTTTTGCATGGGGTAAGATGCTTTTCTGGGGAGGGGTCTAATGGGAGGGGTGTCCCCTCCCCTTTGAGAAATTTTTATCAATTTAAGATTGCTTAGATGCAAAATGGTGATGTCTTTGGTATTTTTTGAGCTGATCATTTATGGCTGAAAAGTGTTTATAATTTATTGAATTTTAAGTTTTGGTTTAGTGAAAGAGGACAGTAGCCTTTGTTGTCTAAGAGGAGGGTACGTAGTCAACAAACCTCCTGAAGTCCACCCCGTTGTGTATGGGTATGATTTCACTCAAAAATACGTGCGTAGAGTCGACAGAAGCACGAACTTTTACGAATATTTTCGTTGATTAATATGTGCATTATAAACAGATAAAAAGGTAACTAAAGACTGGCAGACACCGGTATAGGGCCTCCTGGAAGCTCTGGACTAAATTATATAAATCAAAATAGATACCTACCCCACCCCTCCTCTTCTCTTCTTCTTTCTCCTTCCATTCCCCTTCTTCTCTTTCATTTTTTTCCTTTTCTTCCTTTTTCCTGTTCTTTTCCTCCTCTCTCCCCCTGTTCTTGCAAATGATAGGAGGCGGTCTCCCCCTGAACCATGTGACCCGCCTCTAATTTTCTTTGCTCTTTTTCTGATTGACTCAAGATTTCTTCATACATTAAAGATTGTGTTGTGTACGGCCATGCACCTACTATTTATAATTCGTTTTGTATAAATAAATACTCAGTCGAGACAACACCAAAATAAAGCACAATAAGGAATAGGCATAGGTAGCTTTTCGAGACTGGGGGGCCGAGCCTTGTTTCGGATCGCCGTCCTGGGGGAGGGGTCTAAGGGGAGGGGTGTCCCCCTGGGTATTTGAGGGTCCTCAGATGCAATTTGGTGCAACATTTGGGCAAATTTTAAGCATTTTTTTATTTTTTACTGAAGAGACAGATAAGGGGGTTTTGGCCTTGGATGTTGGGGGCAGAAGATACTTCAGCCCCCCAGATTTTTGACTCCGGGTTTAGCCCCCAGCCCCCCGCTTCCTACTGTTATGCAATAAGGGAGACATATAATATTACTTCAAAGTTTAATTCATTTAAATGTTTTTTATATTTTTATTGTCAAAACGTTCGTTAAGTGATTGACTCATGATACCCCAATATATGTTCACGTTCTAAACTTTAAATGGTCACATGCTGGGAATGGAGAGACAGTAAATGTTTGAGATTGCCAAACATTACATAATTCTCACAGGGGGAATACCCATAGACGGAAGGTTCACTTTGTCGAAGGTTCACTAAAGACCGAAGATTCTCCCAGACGAAAATATATTCCGAGTTACGGGTAGGGTTGGGGTTTTGGTTAGATAGAGATTCTTGGATCAGGCGTATCCCCTGATGCACAAATTAGGTGTCTGTATTTTTTGGTGTAACTTGCAATGATACTCACCTTTTCTCCAAGACAGGGAGAACTTTTTGCTCTGTGACACCATATGTAGGGTCTCACAATAACTTGGCGTTAGGGTATACTACTGTATTGTTTTAGCTTTACTCTCGGTTCCTGTGCTCTTTTTGTTTGCGCGTTATGTGTAATGGCCTTAGTGTTTATGTAATACTAAACCTGCATTCATGTAAACAATGGAGAAAACAGAAAACGTTATGCGTGCATGCGGGGATTGCGAGTTCCAGGTATTTTGTAACGAACAATTTCACTAACAGCGTGATAGATGGGTGACATACTGTAACACCTCATCCCACCCCCTACAAAATTATGTGTCTTAAAACGTTTTTTAGATGATTTTATTTTTTGGGTTGAAAAACCATAGGGGGGCAAATGCCTACCCTGCCCTCCCTGTGGCGCCGCCCTTGTGTTAAAGTAAAACGTTTACGATATATTTTTATGTCATTCAGAGGCTGAGACTTAGTAGAACATAAAACTGAATGAACGTCATGGTAATTTTGCTATGCAACAAGGCACAAGGGGTCAAAAGTTCATGAACGAGTTGTTTTTCACGGAGCGCGTTTTTGTGGAGCGGTACACGCTAACGGGAGCTGTAGGCCTATGGGTTTAGTAACAAACAAATTAATATGTTACACGTTTTCGTAGTTTCAAATCTGATGTCTTCAGATTAACTTTAACCTCCACCAAACCCAATAAGGTTCTTTCTCGTAATATGAAAAGTTTATAGTAAAGTATTGAAAGTGTCCTGCTTAGCATTCTTGAAATATCTTGTTTACAACTGATTCTGGCTTTTTACTTCTGGTGACCTCAAATGACCTCTGAGCATCTACATATTAACTTGCAAGCTTTACTAATGTATTAAAATTAGCAAACATCTTTTGAAATAATGAGCAACACACATATGAATATAATTCTTTTTTTCGGTGCTTTTAATGTCGCATGTACTTAAAAAGTGCAACTACCACAACCCAAAATATCCCAATTCTTTTTTAGCAAAGTAAGCGAGGAAAATAATATGAAGAACGAGTAACAAAATTATACGTCCACCAACGTAGCAAACAGAGAAACCATTCAGTGTGCCGTAGGACGCATATTCGGGTATACCAAATCTTCTATGATCAATATCCACACCTCTAATCAAGTATTGATGCACATAGTCAATTATTGATGCACATAGCTTGCCTCTGTTTAGTCTCTACTAATGAAGTCTAAAACAAAGCGGGGCTTGTAAGGTACTTCTCTTTTCAATATCGGCAATTAAACTACCTGTAATGCTAGGATACGCCTTTTAGTAGTTTGAGTTACAAAAATGTCTGATCTTGATCTTTATTCATGTTTGTCACTGACTGGGGTTTAGCTATGATAATTTTTTGTATCGCAGACTCCGAAATTAACAACTGAGGACTTTTCCAGTATAGAAATGCCTTTTGAAAAATTTATTAAAGATTATAAGAACTGAACACTTATAATTTTTCAAATATGGGATGTTTTGGAGATACAAAGACAATATGTCCACATTACAAACTAATATAGCGAGAGCCTTCTGTAATAAATATCAATATTATTAGGGGCAGTTGACAGTTATTTCTTTTACTTATTTCCGTATGCTAATAGTGGTTTTGCAAAATTTTCTCTGAGTTTCAAATACATGTGGTTTTGGCCATAAATAACTTTCAGCAAAGTTGCAACTCTCAGTTTTACCTATTGGTACTCACATATACCTTCCTGTGTGCAATTGGTAAACGCGTTTAACAGCGATATCTTTACATTAAACAACTTTTTCTATGAATACCATGGGAAGGAATGAGAGAGTTTCCTTTCCGTTGTAAAAATCATGTTATTACTTCTCTTGGCACTGTAGGGTGCAGATTTCTGTCTGAAATAGTAGCTTTTACTGGCACAACATGGTCAAATGCTTGAAATGTTGGACTGAACGGCACGTATTGCATAAACTTGTTGTTAGAAATCCATGCCATTGCAAAAGGTAGGTTATATACACTGTAAGAATTCTGGGAATCGTTGTGTTTTTTCCCCTCATCGGCACCTGCAGTACTGTCCAACGTCTTCCAGTTCATGCCTCTTTCTTCATGCGTTGCTTTGAGAAATGGAAAGTACACACTTTAAAAACTGTAGAGTAAACTTTAACCCTGGTTGGTAACTCATGAAAAAGAAAATTATTCAAGTTGGTTGCAGAAGTGCCCATTGCTTAGTTACGGTTTACCCAACGAAAGTAATTTTTGACCAACTTTTTACCTAACAGTTTAGCGGGAGGCACAACTAACCAACCTGGGTAAAAGTTTACTTAACAGTTTTTAGAGTGCGTTTTGTATTTTACATAGAATTACCAACAAGATTTATGTCAAAACGCAGAATATATTTTCGTTATAGTTGATTTACAGAAAGGTTTACTTGACGATTTAGCAACAACATGCCGCATTTATAGCCAAATTAAATTCAGCATGAAGTTTTTTCTTTCTTTTTTTTTTGAAATTACAGATTTAGGAGTCGTCTGCTTCCTGTAAGAAACACTACGTATATGCTTTCAGAAAATATCAGTTTTGAGTTTATTTGCTTAATGGAACTAAAGAAAAGTAAAAAAATTAAATAAGCAAAAAGTAATGGAGATAACTTAAGAATTAACTTACCAAAACCATGCCTTTTGAGAGCTTTAGTTAATGAAAGTAAGAAATTGGAGGCTGCTAAATATTACAATTGTACTCAGTATGATCACCTATAAAGGGGTACCATATGTTCAAAAATACTGAAGTGTACCAGTTAGTAGTAGACGGAAGTACTTCAAAAAGAACGCAGGTCAAAATCTCCATCCACGACATTTTGTACAATGATAATGGGAGCGATACAAATAGCGACTTAATGGTTGATAAAACCTTCCTCATAACACATTTTTATATCAGTAGGCCACATCTGAACGTCTCCCTCAGTGTTAGCAGAGTGCTGCTTCGATTGGTGTCTTTAAAAGAAACTAATTTCCTTTCTTAGAGATCATAATCTAGCCATGCACTTAAATTTCATAAGACTCTCCGGTAGGTGGCCTTTTGACCACTTGATTGTGTGGTCGTGTTCCATGTCATCTTCACCCCAAAAACCTGCGAATCTAAATAATTCCCATCATGAACAACGTCCTGGTTCCGTTTCAATTTATTTATAAAGTGTTTCTCATAGAGTGTATCTTGTTGAGCCTGATAGGTCATTTTTCCCTTTCAAAAGATTCTTTCTACAGCTCCATTTTTAGTCCCACCAAGGACATTGGTAGTTTCATTACAACTACCAGATCTATCTAACAAGAAACGCGTAGTGACTTACCTGGTGCGACATTATCAAGAACTGCGCAAGTAATTCCGCCTACGAACATTCCATTCTTAAGAAGAACTTCTATGAGCTGATCAGTTGATTCCATGCCTACATAGAAATAATTTTAACGTTGTTTAAATGAGAGATCATGCTGCTACAAAAGCAGCGCCATAAACTGTTGTCACAATACCCTTAAACCTAACTAGACAAACAACTGTAGGAATTGGGAAACAGTCCGATAATGAAGTGTAGAATGAGTCAAAATTGAGTAGAATCGAATTAACTTGGTATGATATTGCCACATAAATTTTTTAGCAATCTAATATAGGATAGTTACATGCAAAGATGAAAACTTTACCAGTATCTACAGGATTTGCATTAAAATAGGCAGGCAATCCGATCGCCAGACACATGGAAATTCCGACAACAATTAAGTTTCGTGGTGTATTCATCTTTGCATGAGAGAAATTAGAAATTCCGATTGACGCTACCATCCCTGCAAATGAAAAAAAGTCTCAAATTAAGCAACTGAAATGTTACGGAAAGGACGTAATATTAAGGATAAATGGCTTGGAAGGAAAGAAAAGATACATGTAAGTGATAAGAGGGGCAGTTCTCTAGTAACGCAATTACTAACTGTACGAAAGATTAATTCTTTTCCGGAGCATAAATGATGATGTTTTGGACTCTATTTTGATCGCATTTCTTCATTCTTGTTGGAAAGACTAGATCATTTGTAGGCAGGGATTGTAATCTCTTATTGAACACATTTAGTAGTCTCAGTTCTCAGTATTCCGTTCTAAAAGTAGAACAATGATTTCATAATTAACCCTTGGAAACCCTGGATTAACCAAAATGCAAACAAAGTGGGACTCGGGGGGGTGGGGGTGTACTACATATATTTCAAAACAGCAATTCCAGCTCTCTCACACTACCACTTAATTTTTTTGTTTCAAATTTCAGGCATTTTTTCAAAGCCACTATGCTGATGATTTATCTGAAATGATTTGATTTTGTCCTGATTGTGACTGTAGGGCCCCAGAAACCAGGAACTTGCACACTAAATACTTCTCTCTTTCCCAATTTTCGTATGGGGGATTTCTACTCCCCGATAGGGACACAACTCTATTGCTTTGCAGAGCTCCCCTTAAATCTGCAGTCAACTCTCCTGACGCCTTATTGTAACATTTAATGGGTCCGTATATATTGTGAGTTAAACAATCTCTAGAGCAGCAGAGGCGACGCTATTGCTGGGCTATTTTAGGGCACCAGCTGACCTTAATCCGATCCTTAGATGATAGAGAATGATGATAGAGAATAGAAAATGAAAGTCATTTTTTAAAAGGTACCGAAAGCTAACATGAAAATTTACAGCATGTCACTTACCAACTGCTACTGCACTAGTCACAAGCACTGGATCAGGAATACCACTGAGGAATGCACTGAACTTAGTGAAGATTCCAGCTAAAATAAACACGAAACCACTTCCAACAGAAACGCTTCGACTAGCAACCTGGCAAATAATACCATGTATTACAGTCTGTATTAAATATGGATAATATGAGCAAAGCCATTGCACAGCTATCAATCATAAAACTCAGCATGGTTAGCACAGAAAAATCTTAGGAATTATTTGCCCCCTGTGCAATCCGTCCCTTTTTCTTCATAATTTGAAAACTACATATCTTAACCTTACTACTCTATGGCAGGTTTCGTGGTCAAGTCTTTATGTGAAGTAAGATAACGGATGAAGGAACAGATGTGTTGGAGACAATTTAATTGTGTATTAGCACAGTGGCGCCGTCACAGGGGGAATGGGATGCGCTTGCCCAAAATCGATTTTCCAAAATTGTTTGATTTTTTAAATGATCCCAAGCTATAGATTTCTTTAGGTGATAGGGTGATGTACGTTTTTGACTGAATGATAGACCTATTCTAATCATTTTCTCTCACAAATCCAAATATTACAAAATATTAGTTATTCCTTAATAAGTAATCACTTCAAATTTTTGCCAAAGATACCACCATACTGTAAGCCATCTTACAAAACATAAATTTCTCAAGGGGAGGAGTTAGCTCCCCTCCACTTCGACACCACTTAGAACTGAGACACTCTTCCCTTGCACCTAACAAAAGTACGCACAATTAACCAAAGTAGTTGAATTTATCAACACGTGCTCAACTCAAACCTTTGCCAAAGTTAGCATCATTTTACATCGAAGCTACCTTAAATAATCAAAACTTTCTTAAGGGGGATTGGGACACCCCTCGCCGCACACCTCTCCCCGGAAGGCACCTCCGCACTAGCTTACAAAAGAATGGTCTACCCGGATGTACAGTATCGTAGATGCGCATATACACAGTTTGCACCGATGTTCTGAGTTTATTTTGGGTGGTAATCTTATCTCCTGTCGTGCCCTTAATCACCAAACTCTGTGGCGCCATTGTAGTTGTAAACGGTACTCAAAATAACATTGATGAACTTATTGCAAATTTTATTATGCAAACCTTTGTTTTACATGTAGCTGAGAGAGAGAACAGTCATGGTACACAAAATCAATGCACACAAGGGCTCTACTCCATAAAAGTTAGGAATTTTCCTATCTTGGACCTAGGAAGAATTCATTCCTATCTTCACGCCGAAGTTGTTCCCAGGCTAAGGAATGATCTTTGGTATATTTAGAAATGTTCTTAATTGGTTTGGCAGGAAATTCACAGAAAAAAACAATGTCACTTTTGATTTATCCCTAAATATTTGAAGAAAGGAATGATTTTGGACGAATCGTTCCTAAGCGGTTTAGGAACTTTAACTTCAAGAATATTTCTAACTTTTATGAAATAGAGCCAAGGACTGACTAACCGGTTAGAAAACGAGACTTCAATGGTTATCTTTGTTTATCTTTGTTTTTATTAGTACATTGTACCTTTGTCAGACTTAGTAAAGAAACGTCGCCACTGTATGAGGTGTAGCCGAGTCCAGCGCCCCAAAGACCAGCAAGCAAACAGCCTACCCCTTCAATTCCTATCCCGCGATTGATGGCATGTGTAGGTGGCGACGGTGCACATGCGACTTGTGCGCATGCGTGGTAATCGCCGACTGATTCTATCACACTTGCTAGGACTGCTGACATCATGCCAATGATACCAGCCACATTAAAGGATGGCCAGCCCCATTGTCCTTTGGAAGAAGCGAATAATGAAATATTACCGCGAGAACTTGGAAAAGAAGGAAAACAGTACTGTAAGTTTAGGAGATTAGTGCTAAAAATAAGTTATTCATCTTCTTCGGAGAAAATTGAATCTATTTTTTTTTAAATAGTTTCAGCGTGAAGGCATTTCGAAGGATTGGTAAGTGGTACTGATCAATACCCAGTACTGTACAACTACCGACATTTAAGCAGAGTTGTAACCAATTCACTTTTCCTCAAGTCATCTAGTCTCAAGTCATCTACCTTCAAGTCAAGTTCAGTCAAGTCAAGTCCAGTCCAGTCAAGTCAAGTCGAGGCACAAGTCAATTTCATTCAGTTCAAGTCAAGTCACAAGTCATAATATTTCAATAAAAGTATAATTAGCCTATATATCAGATACCAGATCCTAGATACAGTCTTAACACGGGGTCCAGGAGCGAATCCTTTAACATAAACTTTGATCAAAGAGGTCGCAGGATTGCACTTCTGTTTCGGAGGGTTTACGAATTATGTTTGAGTTTGAGTTTATTTCGACATATGCAATCTGTTCAAAATGAGACAATGACTTGAACATGGAGGTGAGGGAGGACTGAAACTGACGATAACCCAATTAACAGCTCCAATCCCTTTTCTGAAGTAACCCTGGGCATCAAAAACAAGCTGAGAAAAGCCCCATTGTCAGGGGTACAGGGTTTGGAGTATATCCTAAAAAACTTAGGTCGGAAAGTGACTTGGAACCAACTCTTCAGAAGTAGGAAATCTTGCAAGATTCCAAACCGGTACGTGGTACATCAAGGCTAGAGTTCATGTGCTGTGTGTAGGGCCTAGTTAGGCTACGTACAGTTTGTATGTACGAATGCAGGCCTACATCCCCGACAAAAGTAAATGAAACAAACCCGTTCAATGTTGGTTCAAAATGGTTGAAAGCTGGAATTTGGTCCCAACATTGAAAGGGTGAGTGGTGGTTTGGGGTTTTTAGCGAGTGAAAGTTATCACGACAGTTTTGGCGATTTTGTTTCATTTGTTTTGTCGAAGATTCTCTGAACGCATGTACAAGTAGTGCACAAGGAAGACGCGAACGTATATAGGCATGTTGAAGTGACACAGTTTGCATGCGAGTAGAAACGGCTTTGGTGGGTAGGAGAATGCTTGGACGACTTGGGCCCTGAGGCCAAATGGGAAATTGGATTACGTTGCTAATACATAGAGTTACATGTGTTATTTTTTACATTTCTGTGAAAAGAAATATGAAGGAGTGTCTTAGAAACTAGGAAACTATTTTTCATGACGTTGAAACAGAAGTTATGGTTGTGAAATGATCAAATTTATTTTAGCAAAGCCGTATATTCCGGTGCCAGATTGGCAGTGCATGCACCTTATCAGTCATTAGTTTGCATTGTCATTTTTCAAAACATTCAGGTATGAAAAGCAAAATGTAACAGTATTCCAAAGTCAATTCAGTGCCTTGATTCACGTCCACTCAATAATCACAGACGAATGCATTGCTTAGGAAATTCTTCGCATACGTTTCTTTACCGTGCAGATAGCGTGGTTTTATATGAATGGTTTTGCTTTACCGTCAGGTAGAGAAAGAAGTATTTGTTACTTAAAGTCTTTTACAACAGTTTTAGGTTTACCTTTAGCCACTGCCCACAGCTGAATCATCTTTTCATTGACCATCAAATGCTTATACACAGTAATTTGTACGTTTTTTGAAGAATTATTGTGCACATTCACAAGTCCTATAACTGTAAGTTTTTCCTGAAAAAGGGAGTGAAAATGGTAAAGCAAAAGGTAAAGCAAAAGGTAAAGCTGCGCCACCAACCTTTTTTATTTTCATTTTATAACTAGTTTTCCTGACAGCGTCATTAACGTTTAATTTATTCTTAAATATTACCCGATCATAGGAATCTTGTTACTTGATAGCCTGGCATCCGTTTTGAAAAGGGTAAATACTTTAGGCTAGTAACGTGCAGTGTCGTTAATAAGAAAAGAATAGTTATTTTGAAAATGGGATTGTTTTAAAATAAGGATATTCCCCAAACAGACGCCGCTGAACATTTTGAAGTTCTAAGCTGCATGCGTGTTAAACATTTCTCATGTGGTAATGAGTATTCTCTACGTAAATGTGTGTAAAAATCTGATGTCTTGGCAATTTGACTGATGAATGATCATTCTGGTTTCCCTATTCCGGAATTGTCGGTGTCACATTGCATTTTAAAAATGATTTATCAAAATGTCGGCCGTTTCGGTGCTTACTTTGGTTGTCAGATGCAGTTCCGCCGGCAAGGGGGGCATGGGGGCTTGTGCCCTCCATCAATTCTGAAAAAATTGATCACAAAAAATGATCACAAAAGGCGTTTAAGCTATGGATTCCCGTAGGGGGTAGGCTGAGGTATGTTTTCGACCGAGTGATGGATCTATTTTACTCGTTTAAATCACAAATGATTTTCAAACTATCAGAATTTTCGCAAATCTTCTTGAAATTACCAAACGTTTGGCGCGCTCAGCGCCCCCCGAACCTTACCTCAGTATTGTTCTTATAGCCAATATCTTCCGATAACAACTTTCGGAGGAGCACAGTGGCAAAATTTGAGAGCTTTTTACGAATTCGCAGGTATATTAATGGCTTTTTGATTGGCAGACTGTTTTGTTGGGAAACTGAAAGTTTCTCGATGCAAAACCTGAATGCAGGTTTTGTCACGGAAATCATATTCAATGAAAAAGTTTGGTACGCTTCACGTGCATTCGTCAGGGTTTGCACTCCATCTCATGACCCTTATTAAGGTAATGGTACATGGAACTATTCTGACCTAAACACTTGTCCGAAAAACAGAGAAACATCTCCAACCTCTTTAAGGGGTCTGGCATAGATATGGGATCCTCCAGTCTAATTTGTAGCATGATGTGGGAGGTTGAAAGTACGTATTTCCCGTTACACATTTTTCAAAAAAGCGCTATTATCGATATAGATGGTGAATATTAGTACACCTATGACGAAAAAGCATTCTGAAACGATTGTTAGCCCTCCAACCTTTTGCTATACCTATCAGGGAGGTCAAATATCACCTCCTTTACCTATACTCTCCCTACCACACATATCTCATTTCTGGAAGGTGTTCGTCTGGATTTTCGTTCAAAATTAGTAAAAAAATGATGGTTGGAAAGTGCTCGGCGTCATACTTTATAGTATCATTTGTATGTAGGATAATTAACATCATGTCAGTGTCCCTTTTTATAAAACTAACCGAGAGCTTCCAGGAGGCCATATATCAGTGTCTGCCAGTCTTGAGGACCCTTTCATAATGAAAAAAGAAGCAAAGGAAAAATTTCGTAATAGTCCAAAAATGTGGACTCCACGCAGGTATTTTTGCGTAAAAACCTTCACCGAGTAGGAGGCAGCAAAGTGGATAATTATATTCACTAAATTATGAACTTTGTTTCCAACCACATGATCACTTTAAAAAAATATCCCAAGAAAGCACCATTTTGCATCTAAGCAACCTTAAATTAACAAACATTTCTATTAGACCCCTCCCTCAAGACGGCAAATTTATGTAGTGACAAAGAAAGGATCCTCTTCTGCTGTATATCGCAGGGACGTATAAAAAGGTACAATTTACGTCATTTTCTTCAAGTCAAGAAAGAGTGGGACTAGAGTCGGACTCGAGTCCATTCAGCGACTTGATTCAACAAAGCTGCATGGCTTAAGGTTTAAATCTCATTCTAAAAAATATTTATCACATAAAAAAATATTTTCATTCCTGAAAGATCACATTTACAACGATTTGAGGCATCCGATAGTGCAATAAATACAAAGGCATTTCTGAACTGTGAACATTTATTGTCGAGCATTTTCTTTTCTTCATGACTGATACCTAAATTAATATTTAAAACCACTGATAAGCAAATGTTTCATTAGCGAAGTAAAAACATGCTTTTCTTACCAGGATAAGGCAACGAGATCCAGGGAGATTGAATCAAATTCTGAAGTTCCGTGTCCACCCTGGCAGCGTATCCATACGCATTGCTGTCCTCAGGAAACACCCCGACGAAGGTCAACACCACGCAGAGAACCCACATTATCGATATAGAAAGTATTATCTTTGACATGAAGCAGAAATAATAAATATACCCATTTACACAACACTAAAACACTAAAGCACTTTGTTGTATTTTATGACGATTATTATTCATTCAACCTATTGTTAAATGGAAAGTCCTCCTGTACCATTGTTGTATCCAAAACAGTCTAGTTGTTGTATTATAAATACCCAGTAGAAAATTGTTGGTTACAATGAAAACACCAAGTGGGAAATGGTGGCAAGCATTTGAATACGTTCATAATCACACTGATATTAAATATTGTTATGCACTGATTCATGGACACGAGAAAAATCAGGGAAAAATGTCAGTTCAAGGAAAGTGAAAGCTTATATGTAGAGACTTACTGGAAAATACGAGAAGATGCGGAAGCTGTGTCCACCTGGTAAAGGAATGCTTCTTTTGTTCAAAATTGTAGAGAACAGGAAAACAAGTACTATGGTTCTGAAATGTTGTAGGAAAATAACTTTGAATAGTCTCAAGAATACGGCTGCTAAATTCTCTTTTATTTTCGAAGGTGGTGTTCTCGGTCCACTATCTGACGTCCCAAAAATCGCACGCAGACCGTTAAACTTTGTTCTCGACAGTGTAACCGACTTCTGTAATGAGTTTTTTTTTTATTTCTCAGAAATTTTATTTCGGGCAGCTTTACGAACTCTATACCACCGGCACCCAGCTGACTTCATCTAAATTGTGCCCTTTGAATCTGTTACATAATGCAATTCATGAGGAATGACTGCATAACATTGAATCATGTTAACATAGCCACCGATATTTCCAAGAAAATGCTTCAATTTATTATATATGCAAGTAACAAAAGCTCTGGAGGGAGAGGTAGTCAGACGACCACACATACAGATTTGCCTTTGTTCGAACTCCTGACATCTTCGGACAAATATACATCCGGTCCAACTTTGCAAGTTGCTGTACCAGTTGAAAACCGAACATCTGAGCACCTTTAGCTATTCAAAAATCCTGAATGCAAAGAGCGAACTATCTAAATGCAGTGTTCACATTCATACGTTTAATGCATTTATCACAAATTCTACCTACGATGTAATTAAAAATCAAGATATCCTCCACATAACACCTCTGGATACGGGAATGTAATATGTAAAATTATCTTGTAACTCACGGCAATGAGATAGCCCAGTAACTTCCTGCAAGGTTGATAATGATTGGAAATATTCCAATCGCTATCATAGTCAATGTCACGCCAATTGTTAACGGACCAATAAATCGGAGAATAACCCCAATTAGTCCACTAAATCCAATGAACATCTGTACCAAAGCTGCAACGATTAGAGCTCCTTGAACCTAAGAATGAAGACAATTACTTTGGTCTCAAATTGTAAATATTTAATCTACGAACCCACCCTTCACAGATCATCGTATCTAGAAGTTTTTCAGTAGTCTTAACATGGAGAACCACGTATGAAACGTCTACTAACATTAATGCAGTGGGTATTTCTAAAATAGGTCAAATCCAAAATGGCCGCTTTTAACTACTTTCCATATTTTACAATTCTCTCTGCGGTGTTCCAGATGCCTTTACATGTACTTCTCGTACTCCTTGCTCAGTTTCATAGTGTATAGGGGGTAAGAGCAGTCATATGTCACATTTTTAATACATTAGACCATACAGACGTCAAAAAGGCGTATAATCACATTTATACCACATGCTATTATTCGATTAATAAAGACGGTTTACCCCTTTAGTGGTGCAAAATTGTGGAGATTAATACATTGATTATTATCTCACAGGATGATCAAATTTATAACATAAAATTCGATACATGATACAGTTTTTTGGATTCTGGGCCATTTAGTTGTTTTTTTTTTAAAGTGCAAACGCTAGACATAATAGCTATCAACGCAAAATGGTAGTCATGGGGAAGATAAAATAAAGGGTTTTTACAGCTGCATATCTTAATGGTCCATGTCTCTTGTCATATCACAAAACTAATGTTATGGCAGTTAGATATTCACACAGATGAAGAATTGAATTTAACTAAAAATGTCTTAACAGTGTACAACATGGTGAAAAAATAAAAACGGTCATCACAGAAAAAGTATTCGCATTGATACAAAATGACGCTTTTGCGAATGAATATAATTTTCAAATAGACCTTTTAATTGTATAAAAGTCCCTTTGTTTCCCCCTGAGGACTCCACTACAAATCTATAGTGGCTGCTGGTAAACCATCCATTTACTACTGCATGGTTCGTACTATATTTTTATGTTAATTAGTTGGCAAACTGTGTTATTTTTGTGAATTTCAGGGACAAAATTATGATATCATGAATATATCAGATAACATTAAAAATCCCTACATCTGTAATATACCACCTTACTAGGAACTCTCATATGTAGACCGGGAAAAACATCGCCTTATGAAGTAAAAATTCATAGAAACACAGCGGACGAAAAGAAGGAAAGCCATCTTTTTGCTTTCAATTTAGTTGCTAATATGCAAATGACACAGCTGAGGTTAGTTCAGTGAAATCGCTTACTACTTCATGGAATGATATTCTTAACAAGATACATTTTGGAAACCGCAACAAGAGGTCATAAAATATACAACGCCAAGTAGTACTTTGATGGTCATTTTAATTTTTCGGTTGATTTGCATACTTTTAAATCTTTGCCGATCCACTTGGAAATTTAAATAAAATACCGATTTATAGTCAAGTCAGAATTACTAAAGTATGCACGTCAATTGACCAACATACCTATGATAATATGATGTTTGGTCTCAACGTCGACATTTGT
This sequence comes from Holothuria leucospilota, assembly GCA_029531755.1. Taxonomy (NCBI): domain Eukaryota; kingdom Metazoa; phylum Echinodermata; class Holothuroidea; order Aspidochirotida; family Holothuriidae; genus Holothuria; species Holothuria leucospilota. The sequence goes on along the minus strand of CM055962.1, from coordinate 53,459,726 downwards.
GAATAGAATTTATGCGTATGACGTCACAGAACAGAAAGCGCGCCTTCCGATGAAGGCCATCGCGTATCATTGTAACCTACACCAACAAATTCTGACAGCTGATTTGTGTACCGATGGGATACGCGCGGGTGCAAAGTCAACGGCGGACGTGCAAAAATGACTTCGTGTGACTTTAATGCATAAGGTCTATTTAGGACCACAAGTGTTTTAGCGGATATTAATAACAGATTCAATTAACCCCATAACCAGAAACATGCTGCTCATGAAACCATACTAATGGTTTTCATGCTTTGCAAGTGTAGCGCCAGGACAGGGGACCAGCAATCCAAAGCCCCCTACCCCCAAAAAAAAATCGTCAAGGAGCGCGGAGAGTAGTTTTATTGAAGAATCTTCCTTCTGTGAGAGCAAAATCATGTAACTTTCTTTGGGCGATTGGTAGGCTTCGGGGGGTCATGTTTTTATCCTACCCATTCAGTCTTATCGACAAAGTAGGAAAAAGTCGCCCAAGGGGACAGCCTTACTGGACGGATGCATCCTCCGACCCATACCTGGCACCACTTCCGTTGTTTAATACCGTTAGAAAATCACGGTAAAATTTCCCACATTTTAAATGAACTAGACATTATTCTCTGCTTATAACATGACGCAAAATCGTCTTAAATAATGTAAGACGTCAGCGTTGTGCTTCTTATATATTAGGAAGAAAGCAATTGCGACATGAGCAACAAGAAGAACAAGAATTCTTGTAAAACGCATCTGATAACACATTACATTGAAAATATAAATGGGAAAATACTGTACAAAAGCAGCCATTTTTGTTATTTTACTCTTAAATAGATGTCCAACAATTAAGTTTTGATTAATTTTTGATACGATTTAATTGTGGTAGACTTTTGCCTTTCTTTTCCTAGGTCTCAAAATACCAAACCCAGTAGAAAAAGAGGATTTTGGCCCTAGCAGAGTACATTTCTGAATAAATAAACCCGTCTATGAGTGGCAACAATGGATAAAGACTAATATCAATTTATGCAAGTTTTTGCTTAAGTACAGTAGACTAGAGTAAGGTTAAATAACCAAGTTTGTGATTGCTTGTCAGTATGTAAAAAGTGGAAAGAAGTCGCATTATTAAAAAGTTAAGGTCGATAACAAAAAATAGTTGACCACGTGATCAAAAGTTGAGGTACTCCTCATCCCATCAAAAAGGCAAAGCATACTATTTATAACTGATCAGTAAGTTTATTGTACTTGACCAAAAATATCTATATTTATGCGACTGACGGTGAGTAAAGTCACGTCACACTTATCAAACGCACTAAGCTATATAGAGGGATTTCAGTCACGTGACTTTAACCAACCAGACGCGATTTTGAAGGGCAAGATCGCGCGTCTTTTTTGTTTGGAAGGGCAAGCGTCCATTGTGTCACAGTAGTATCTATGGTTATGCCGTGCGCGTGAGTTGTAAATTCGCTTACCGCGTGTGCGTTTTGCCCTTCAGTGCCTGGGAATCCATTGCGCGTGACGTCACATGAAATCCCTCTATAGCTGGAGGACGCACTTCAATGCGGAATACGCCTCGAAAGTAAAGCCGACGTTGGGGATCACGTGATGTAGGTTAGCTTACTCAAGTGAATTCCACTGCCCTTGAAATGCGTATCTAAATGTGAAAGTAATGTGACGCAGAATCATTGATGTAAACGCTAAACCAATCCTTTTGTAACTATACTCATTACGTCTCTTGTGTTTTTGTCGTAACTAACTGATTAGGGAATCTTTACACTATGATTGTGTGATCAAAAGATTGTTCGTTTACAAAGTTTTCTTGACGGGAGTGGTCCAGCCTATCCGAAGTACAGAGTGTGTGACCGCATTTCGGATGGTGCGTTGAGACGCGGTAACTGCGTAACATTCGCGATAGCACAGAGAGAACAGTAAACAGAGTCGGCGCCCTTGTTACTGACTGCCCATAAATGTGCGCAGATGTTCTGTACAACGCGTCGGACGCGTTCCGTTTGGTTTGACACAAATACAAAAGGGCGCATGAAGGGAAGCTAACACATGCGCGCGCAGGCACGCGTGTATTTTGGCCAATGATGTGTCTCGAAACCTCCTACACGGTAAGCGTTTGGTGCTTTGTATGTTATACGGCCATTGTGATGTTGGCCTTTTCATGAGGTTGCTTAGGCAATTTTACCTCGGCGCAATGGTGTGCATGCAAACGCGTGATAGCGCTTAGATTAGCGTTCAAGAGGGCGAAGAGACTCCAAGGCCCGCTACGGTGCGTTAACATGTAAATGGCGAGCAGCGTTTTCAATTCTAGATACGCAATTCTACGGCGGAGGAATCGACTTGAGTAAGCTAACCTACATCATGTGACCCTCCATAATGGCTTCAAAACATTATTGGGGATGATCCTTCCTAACATATAGTTCAGTGATCAAATGTACTTGTCAACAATCATTATTTTTACATTTGCCTATTAGGCATGGTTTCGTTTCATTCATTTTCAAATTAGTTCTGCTTGTTTTGGCATTTGACAAATGGTGTTGGCAGACACAAATTGAAGTGAATGGAATCAAATTACTCACCTCTGACATCCTGCTGTATGCTTCAACTTGAGAATTCTGTTTTTCTGTTTCGGTGGAGTTAACTGTGGAAGCAACATCAGCATAAACGTTTCAAATCTGGAGGCCAGGGCTAGTTCCGGGATCTTCCCAAGAGAGGGTAAGCTTCCCAAACGTGGGGCTGGGTAGAGCAACTCGAACCCACAATAAAGGCGACGTGTTGCCGGGATGTTGGCAAAAACATATTTTTTTACTGAGAAGAAGAGGTGTTAACATGGCATTCCAAAAATTAAGATTTAAGGAAGGAGAATAAGTAAACTACATCTACTGCGGAAGTAGAAATACACGGGACCAAAGAGTCCAATAGGCCTAGTAAGAGGTGAGAAGGAGATATTCGTTGTTGTGAGGTTGCACTGAAAAATTCAAGCTTTTTATAATTACCAGTGATAACGTGGGGGCAGGCGCCTCTCACACTAAGCATGGTCAGAATAGGAATCAGGTAGGCAGCACTTGGACCTTGTACTATAGGCAACCTTGTGCACAATTAGAAGAGGGAAATAAATTCGGGTTAATTATAAGCTTAACACCCTTTTCAGTTAGATAGATTTTTCTCTACATTTACAGTTATGCTATTTCTACGGATTTAGAAAAACATGAATTAAAAGAGGTTAAACATGTGGGAGTCATACCTGCATCCGACTGTAATTTGTAAAATCGTTGCTATTCCGGATAGTAAGAGGGTAGTAGCTATAAGTTTTGTCAGTGTTTCAGAGTCGCCTTGGATGCAGAAGGATTTTGCCAGAAGAAAGGGTAAAATTAAACTGCCGGTAAAGTTGATTGAAAAGTGCTGGGGATAGATAATTCAAACTGAGAGTACTTGATGTAATCTGCTTTTAGTATCATTCTTATTAAAAATGGCGAATATTGAATGTAGTAAGTGGAAATGCACGACATGACTATCCTTTGAGAAACACGCACAATAACCTACAAATTTGTCATAATTGAAAATTGTTCCAAAACATGCCTCAGATCGCCCTTTCTATGTCATATCTTTATACACCTGCTACGGGCCGTTGCATTTGTTGGCAGCAAGCCCGTGTCGAAGCCAACAAAGGATTGTATTTTAAGAGCAACACAGTACACGATGTAAATATCATTAATTAAAAAAACTTGTCCTCTGAAATGTATAGATCATACTTAGGCCAATGCTTTGACGAAAATGAATACTTAAAGCATGATCCAAAGTGTTGCACTTTACATTTAATTTTTCATACCTGTATTGACAGAAATATTGTCATTGACCAAGGTGGCTGGTCTTGTAAACCGAAAATCATCAAATTTTCTCCTTTTGTTGTCTCGTCCTTTACAACTGGTACCTCTGGATCGCTACGCTTACTTCCATTAGCCATGGTTATACAGTGCCTTGCTAGGACCGTCCCTACTATAATGACAAAATGCGTGTAAAAACTGCGTTTGTGTCTGCACTAGGTGTATTTATTCGCCTAATCTAAATTGTGAATGAGAGCATACGTCAAATAAGGATAACAGGCAATCTTAGAATAGTTAGTTTAGTTAGATGAGGTTTAACGTGCCAGTTTCCAACCAATTGGTTCAGGTCGAGACGACTATGGCAAGCTAAATGTGAAATAATTCGAAAAACAAGGTTTTCACCGATAAACTCGGTTTTTCGACCAAAAAAGTTTTTCGCGATAAACTCAGTTTATCGAGCGAAAAGCAGAGTTTTTCGATAAACAAGGTTTTTCGAGCGAAAAACTCAGTTTTTCGATAAACTCGGTTTTTCAATCACGTGTCTCAGGCTTCCGTCAGACCGAGATGCGTGATTTTTTCTCGTAGGACAGTGAGGGGAAAGTTATCAATTATTCATGCATCGGAGTCGTTTGTGGTGATTACTGATTCATAGCGTCTTCCTACTGTAGAGTCCATGTGTATAGCCTATTCAGTGTCACATTTCGTAAGAGAAAAGAGGTTAAAGGGCTACTTGTAATGGAGATAATATAGTAAAGCTGTTGCACCGACGACGGACCTGCTTTTACTGCCATGCTGATGACAGCGTTAACACCGTACTCGTGAGCTAAAACAGGGTTACACAAGATAGGCCTACACATTGGCTGTGGTCATAAGCTCATAACACTGGAAAGACCATGAGTTTGCAAGCTTTTAAGTGATGAGTCGTGGACTGAAGTTGGAAAAACAAAAGGTGCTATACGCGTAACCAAAAGAATGTCCGCACTGTAGCCACCTCCGAGGGAGCATACATCAGTGGTACAGTGCGTTACCTGTAAGTTAACTCAGAACCACCATGTTACGGAGGATCTCGGAAATTACGCCTACACATTCCATCCAGGGGCGGCCAGGCGAAGGAATGGGTACAAGTGACATCATAGTATTGGCATCCGCATCTGGCCTTAAATCATATTTAAAGCCTACCTCTTGTCCAAGCCCAGCAAAACCAGTGGAATTCGACCCGGTGAACAACTGGGCATGTTTGTTGGACTGGTACTTTAGGTAAACCCCTCCCTGACACCATTCGTCACTGACTCTCAGAGAGGTTAGCATTTTTGGGTGTGTGTGTGTGTGCGTGTGTGTGTATGTGTCTTTTAAAGGGCCTAGTTTGAAGTTAAAACATTCACTCAAGGCAGTTAAACTCCGAATAGTTTCAATCAGCGTCATTCTGTCAGTGTATATCACACCGAGTTGCCATCAACTGCTTTTCACGTTTTGGACACGATTCATATCCCACTTGTATACAGGTATATCGTTACACAAGTCAAGTAATAACATTGCCAGGGAGTTGCAATGAAGAAAGTATTTCAGGCGATGTACAAGGAAGGAAAACGCCAAGAATAATCATGACAAACGACTCCGATAACATGAATAATTGACAACTTTCCCCTCGCTGTCCTACGAGAAAAAATCACGCATCTCGGTCTGACGGAAGCCTAAGACACGTGATTGAAAAACCGAGTTTATCGAAAAACTGTGTTTATCTAAAAACTCTGTTTATCGGTCGAAAAACCGAGTTTATCGAAAAACTGTGTTTATCGAAAAACAAAGTTTTTCGCTCGATAAACCTTGATCATCGAAAAACTCTGTTTTTCGCTCAATAAACTGAGTTTATCGAAAAAACTGTGTTTTTCGGTCGTAAAACCGAGTTTATCGAAAAACTCTGTTTATCGAAAAACTGAGTTTTTCGCTCGATAAACCTTGTTTATCGATAAACTCTGTTTTTCGCTCGATAAACTGAGTTTATCGAAAAACTCTGTTTTTCGATTGAAAAACTGAGTTTATCGAAAAACTCTGTTTTTCGATTGAAAAACTGAGTTTTTCGCTCGATAAACCTTGTTTATCGATAAACTCTTTTTTTTTGCTCGATAAACTGAGTTTATCGAAAAACTCTGCTTTTCGGTCGAAAAACCGAGTTTATCGAAAAACTCTGTTTATCGAAAAACCGAGTCTTTCGCTCGAAAAACCTTGTTTATCGAAAAACTCTGTTTTTCACTCGATAAACTGAGTTCATAGCAAAAAACTGTGTTTTTCGGTCGAAAAACCGAGTTTATCGGTGAAAAACCTTGTTTTTCGAATTATTGCACATTTAGATTGCTATAGACTACCACGGCCTTTTTTCCAGTTGTGGCTCACCGGCTTGTTTGCCCTACTCCATGCAACCTTAGAATAACCAACGTTTAAAGTAAAACCAAAAATCCCAAAGGCTTGGTGATTCATTTCTGAAAGGGAGTGATTTGTTGCACTGATGCTCATCCCTCCAATTTATACTTCTTGACTGTATCATTTTTTACAATGTTTTGACAACTTGACCTCCGCTGACATCATATGACTTTTGAACCCTACCAAAACGTGAATAACAAAAAAAAAAGAAAAAAAAATGTCTTAGGAGGGATTCGTACCCGGTCTGCGTGGTAGAAAAATTTAGCCGTAACTTTTAGTTAGTCACGAAACGCCGAACACAATTTGGAGGTACCGCCCACTGTCTATTTTGTTTACGGGGTTTTCGTAGTTGCACCTCTGATGACCTCATATGACCTTCGACCTCCAGCAAACTCATATGGTTCCCTCTCTCTTAAAGTAACACATCTATATACCAAGTTTGAAAAGGATCCATCATCGCTGTCTTGAAATATCGTCTTTTTTAAGGTTTTCGGTTTTTTTACCTCTGGTGACCTCAAATGACCTTTGATCTCCACTGAAAACAATAGGGTCTTTCTCTCAATATGATTAAGTTATAAACCAAGTATCAAGATTGTCCATCATTACTATCTTAAGATATTGTGTTTACAAGCAGTTTTTAAGAATTTCGTTTTTTCACCCCCGATGACCTCAGATAGCCTTTGACCTTGACCAAAAACAATAGGGTTAATCTTTTGACTATAACGCATCCACATGCCAAGTAAGTGGTTTTTGACTTCTGTGACCTCACATGACCTTTTACCTCCACCAAAAACAATAGGGATCTTCCTCGTAATATAATAATTCCATATCCCAAGTATGAAAAGTGTCCATCATTGCTAACTTGAGATGTTTTTAAGCCAAGCGTCACAAACACACATACACACATAAACATATACAAACACAATCGCCCGTTTGATTGTTTTTGGAAATGGCAACTCAGTTTGGGATTATTACAATTTGAAATAAAAGCTGAAGTCTACGTTCCAGTTAATAGTTTACCACTGTGAAATATGGGTAAACTGGAATCTTTTTCGTTATATTCACATGCATTGTCTTCTTTAAGCCATAACTTGCACTACTAGATTCAACTACTTTTAGCTATTATATTTACCTTCATATTGAGCAGAACACGTTGAATGTATACACTCTTCAATATTTGGATAATTTACATTAGGCTATACTCTTCAAAATTTCCTTCTGGCTGGAACAATTTCAGTGCCAATAAAGCATGTAATAGTTACCACAGTGCTTCAGAACGCTTGTTGTGTGCATTAAACCTGAATGAAGGTTCATTTAAAATAGAGCAGTTTCAAAATTGATTCCTCAGTAAGATATTGCTAAGGCTAAGGTCATTTCTATAGCAATCCACGTGAATAAAGAGGATACATTTACACACTCGTTAACATACCCTTTTTGGTAAAGTGTCTGGTTTCTTTCCAATTTAACAATACAGTATCAAGAAAATGTTTATGTTTGTCCAGCGACACTTTTCAGGAAAACTCTTTAAACAATTTTATGAAGCCTGATGATCCTTTATATGGGATTAATAATTAAAGCAAGTCCTTAAATTTTTTACAATTTATTATCATGTACACGAAGCATAAGTAACAATTTAGGTCCCACACTTTTAATTTTATTCATGAAACTTTATCATTATCAGAGTTTGCATCAGTCACTTAATTTCGAGTCTCGAGTCACCAGCTATCGGCACTACAGTCAAGTAAAGTTCTTCACATTTTCAGACGAGTACACTCATGCCGAGTTACAGTTCAAGTTCGACATTCACTGATTTCTTAAATACCTACTTTTTAGATACTCAGTTAAGCAGGCGTAGGCCTAAGTAGAGTCACTTCGAATTTTTGATAATGTAAATAGTGTCAGAATGAATTTCTTCATCAGATATTAAAGTTATTTTCAGGTTATTCTAGTGATGATGAGTTGATTTTAAGATAACGTAATTTCTTAAGGTAATATTTGAGGATAGTCATTTGCGCTCTGTCACTGATAGGTAAACAGCAATGATCATAGGAAAAGAGCAGAATCTAATCGATTCTTTCAGTTTCATGACTGGAGTCCTTGCAAGCTTATCATGCTTTCCAGCTAGTTCCAGAGTCGGGTCAAGTCGAGTATACTGTATGCAGTAGTGCGGCCACTGGTTGGTGATTGGGGAGGGAGTGCAACTAAAAAAGGTAATGCCGTTAACCCACCACAGATAAAATCAGATAGTCTATGTAAATTGTACACATGCAACAATTGTGGTGCTTTGAGAAAGATTTGGGAGAAATTTGATAGTTAAGAATGATTTGTGATAAGAGAAGTTTCAAATAGACACATCACTCAGAAACTCACTTCATCTTACCCCTACAGAAATCTATATCTAAAACTCCTTTAGGGCTAATTTAAAAAAATTCTCATGCCTCCCTCGTCGGTACTAGTGACTGGAGAGTGACTGGAGGAATGATTCGAGTCGGGTTGAGTCCCTTCATTTTAATACTCGAGTCATGCTAAAATCTGGGTTCTATTGGCGTTTAGATATCTGGAGTCAGTGCAACAGCCTGACTATCACACACCAAAATAATCACATGTAACTAAATAATAACTCACCTTGAAACTTCCTCCTGAGAGTTTTAAATCTTATTTGGGTGTGCAGATTTGTCCTTACACTGCGCGTATCGACAATATATTATTGTAGTTAAAGCTGTACTGCTGTCTTTGGGTCTTCTGTGTAATAGACTGAAAGGTTGAAACTCCTTTTGTACATTTCAACCGAACAAAAAATATTGCTTTATACATCTTTCCAAGCGTGAAGAGACATTAAAATTACGAAAACTTTGTGCTTACTACTTAGTCATAAAGTTAAGAAAGATAATTAAAATCCTGCTTAAATTTTTATCACCCGAGAATTTTACGCAGTTTGGTTTGTAACGTCAACATGCGGGCGTGTTTTCGTGTATCAATTTTATTTTATCTAGAAAAGGCAATTTTGGAAATGTCAAAACTAATTAATAAGCTTGTCCAACTATTATAAAATAAGATACCAAATATGAACGATTTATGTCATATTTAATACACAGAAAGGTTGTCAGTTTCTCAAAGTCTGAAATTCATAAGCGTATAAAGTTAATTTGATCCGTATACCGGATAACAGTTACATCTATCGGTACACCCAGACATACAAATATCGTATAATGGTTCTTTTCTTCCCAGGTGAAAATGTGTACGTTTGCAAATTTATGCGTGATAGGTTAACCTATTGTGTGCTATGCTGAAGATTCAAAAACATATCATGAAGTGACTTGCGAGGGAAAATAAATTAATTCAGCTCATATTTGATAACAAAGGTGGGTAATCCTACGTGCCTTTTATTTAAACTCTCGCTTCGAAAACGTGATATGGAAATTCACTTGACACGAAACAAAATATATCTCAAAATCATTCAGACAACAAGAACAATGACACAGACAAGTTTGCCCTCCCCAATTTTTTATTGCCTTAAATGGCTCTCTAATTCTCTAATTCCGTAGTTGTCCCCCACAATTCAAATTTAATTTCTAACGTTTTCGATAAAAAGAATCTATCACCATTCATTGTATCATATTCCATTTTATTATAGTACTTAGATTACACTGAAAAGTACAAAATGAAGTATGCATATCTTCAAAAATGAAAATCTCGTATAGAACGTTGTTTATTCTGACGCAACAAGTTCAAACTGGTGAACGTTGGCATTCCTCTTCTCAGACTTCTTAAACGTAGGACAAAATGGAATAAATCTTGTCCACTTTCGTTGTGTGACCAAATTCATTCCAAATGGGAGATCATAGATCTTACTTGCTTCCGGAGAGGCCTTTTCCTTTTTGTCACCACTGTCTTTCCCAGATTCCATCTCCTCCTTCCAGTGCATGCCTTTTTCCTCAGGTGTGCCTGAAATAAATATGTAAGATATATAAGAAAAAAGTGCAATCCACGGGATAGCAAATCTCATCGCCAGTGGGCACTTAATTCAACGCGCTAATAGTAACACACCGAATACCATCACCAACAAGCCCTCTCAGGGCCTTCAAAGCCGGAATGAGCCAAGGGGATATATCCTCCAGAAGTTTTCCTTCAAAAGTATCATTACATATGCCTGAGACTGACTCAAAACTAAGAAAATGCCAACACCCAGAAGCTGAAAGGCTTTGCCCCTCTACCTCTCAGAAGCTTCGGATCGCCCTATTCCTGCGTATAGAACTGCACATTCTGCAGTGAAGCAAACAAATTTTCGATGTTTTATTGACTATCAATTTAGCCATAGTGTAGACTCGAACAGGTGTCATTCTATCCTACTGTGCCTTAATCCCCGAGGCTACCAGTTCGTAATTTAAAGTGATATTGCCTGTTTAAGAAAAGGGAAATACATAACATTGGCTTTTCCAAAGTATTAGAATAACGTTTAAGCAGTCCATCCCTACAGTAAAGATAAATAGATATCCCTCACAGAAGTAATTCTTCCAAATATTGCTCAATTATCATAGAAAATAACGACAAAAAATGGAAATCGATCATGTATGGAATCAATTTTTATTCCATTCACTCCGACCCCTGGCTGAACAAACCAATGGGAGTTCTCTAATATATGAATTTGCAAAAGGTTTAAACCAAAAAAAAAAAAACAATGAAAGTTGTCCACGTAAATGCCAGTGAACGACCACCGAACAAACTATATTCACTCAATAGCCTAGCTACGTACATGAGACCTGACTGAATAATACCATATTGAGCTAATACTGAAAAAGTATTATTGGCTGCATGATAGTAAATCGAAGGGACTAAGTGTTTCCCTTGAAGCCCAACTGTTCAATTTCGGAACAAACTACTACAGCCCTCGTAAGCGAGTCGATAACACCACAAAAAGACGAGGAATCAGGGAGGAGTTTCTACCCGGAAGGGAGAGGACCGTAAAATTTTTGTAATAAGTGAGCTTTTGTTACCACCGAACAGTACTGGCCAACTTTTTCCATGATTCCGAAGGTAGACTTAAAGAAGTTAGTATTTCTAACTCTATTCACCCACGAGATTCGCCATCGACATAATATGTGAGCACTATCTCAGAGAAATACCACTGAACAATGCTCGAGTCATTCAAATCTTCGTTCATAGTTATCGGCTTGGAGTGTGACATCTTAGATGTTTACCCTCCGTGGCAAGGCCATAACTTTTCCCAATTGGGAGGTACACATGTGCCTTGATTCAACAGGCACAAATTCTCTAACACGTTGGAATCTCTGGAAACACTATCCACAAAAACCGAAATTGACCGAAGAGAAAATCGAATAGAGCCATTTTCATAGTATGGGTGTGCATGAAATCTCTGTCTGCAGCCTACTAAACTACCACGACTTTGGACTTATCCTAGTTTGGATTGTCATACTTTAGGTTAGTGCCCTAGCTAGTGTTCGGCATTTACACTCGTGACACATGTTTCGTCGATTAGCGTATCGTTGTACATTTTTAGGTAGAATATTTGATATGTAGCTATATGTACCTCCCAAGGAAAAAAACTTGGGATCTGGCGAAGTGCACAAGTTTACGGGTGTAGCATGGATACCATTACTAGCGTTATTATTATGCCACTGTCTTATTGAATTGTGTTAGAGAGTGAAATCTAGTAACAAGTGTAACATGACCAAAATACGTTTTTCATTTGATTCAAAAACTCAAGGCTACTGTGCAGTATATAACCTTTACAATCACACTATTTTCAGCTAATGGATGAATAACCGCGGTAATATATGCCCTCCAAATGTAGAATACTTCAGTTCATGCAGCTGCGTGACTCATTCAGTTGAATTTCATTTAGTGCTCTGGCAGGCATGGTTTGAGCTAGTTGTAGTGGGAACGGTTTTTTTTTTCAAAATAACCTGAAAATTGTAACTTTTTGACCGTTTCTTCATATTTTACCATTCAGACTATCATTTTCAGTCACTTAATAAACAACTTCATCCATGAATAGCATTTGTTTAATGACAACTAAAGAAAAACATTGGACCTTATTTTGTTTTTCTTTTTGTTTTGCGATACACGCGATATTACTTTGGCTGTTTGCACAGACTCACATAACGTCGCAAGCGCTACATGCATTTGCGGTATGAACTAAAATTTCACACATTTTCGGTAACTTTAGGAAGCAATACATGAGTGAGAGGATAATTATAAACATATTAAGCAATGATTTCCTTCACACTCGTCACAAAATAATCAATATCAACTCAACGAGCCCTTTTAAAGCATGTATTTGGCCTTTACCATATAACCTTTGTCCTCATTTTCCATGGCATCCTCGCGGTTGGCTTTAACATGCCATTTCCATTATACCTGTAAAATTTTCCGTACAAATGAAATGTTACATTTGAAGTTAAAGAAAAAGACTTGAGTTTTTTTTTTCAAAATTTAACCTCTGAGCCAAAGAGGTATGCAAATACAATTTTATTCCCTGGAGGTTTCTTCCAAGAAGTTTGAAGAAAATCGACTCAGCCATTAAGGAGCAGTGTTTAACACAGTTTTGCACTTAAAATATTCCCTTGACATTTACCATGTGGCCGGTGACGTCCTTTGTCATGGCAAGTACATATTCAGGTAGTAGGCTACTTCTCAGTTTCATTGTATCTGCTGAGTTTCACATCGGTGCAGAGCTTTCTGCTGGATAAAATTCGTAACTTAAAGCAATTTTCTCAAAAATTGACCTTTGACCTTCAAGGAGCAGCAAAAACGTTCACCTGTGTTATATTCCCATTAACTTTGACTAAAATCAGGTAGGTCGTTTACAAGATTTTGAATCGAAAGTTTACACAAACTCACTCACACACAATCACATACCCATACACTGTAACGCACAAGCTCTTACATCCACGGATATGCTTGATGCCTCCCTCAGTCATGGACATCCGATCACCGTTTAAAATAATAAACGACAATGAAAACAAAAGCGACAAACTGTTTCTTTCTCTCTGTTTGTTTGCTTTAAAATCTCCACGCAATTGATCTGACTGCGAGATAGGCGACACAGAAGGGTGTGGGGATTGCTGTTCCCAAATAAAGGTTATGGAACGATATACCTGTTGTTAAAACTCACTAAAATGTAGTCATGTAAGTAACCTATTTCCAACATATCTAGCAGGGGACGACTCTACTATCCCCTGATGATTACAGGGTTTTTGACTTGCGTTATGCTTGCATTTTTTACTTGTACATGGCAATAATAATACATAGGCATATACATGAACACTCAAAGTATTTTCTCAAATCAACAATCACCTAACAGCACCGTGAATGCACCAGTACATGTTCAAACAGATAGCTGCCAATGACAACTCCCTAGTTCAACTAGCCGTTGCCAGCGGTACCTTTATTTACACCAAGGACAATACCTCCCTTTTTAGACTTACCTACTATTACGTTATCCAGGACAGTAGATGTAACAGCTGCAATCAGCATACCGTTTTTTAAGAGCACTCCTAACAGTTAGTCAAAGGTTTCCGAGCCTTTCCTCCGAAAGTAAATAGGGATTTTAAATTTGTGACAAAATGATGTAAAAAATTAGAAACGGTTTACGACAACTTTAATCAAAAGAATTAGCAAAATAATGTTCAAAAGTAATTGTATGACAAGATCATCGAATTGTGCTCCATTTAGCTACCGCATTTCCACATGCTACATTGACAAACAACAAACAAGGCCTTTATCGTGGTAATGATATTTCACTTTGTATGCCTCAAATCAGAAAGTGGCTCACTCATATACTGCAAAGTTTTCTTCAAACAAAACTTGAACTTCTTGTTAAATCTCTCATAAAGTGTGTAGCGGTAAAGATTAATAAGAGTCACTGTGACTTAAGTTATGGGAGAAGTGAAAATAGTATGAAATTAAAAAATAAGATGAAAATAAACTATTTGGAATGTAATGCAATAAGTTATTAGATATGTAATGCAGTGGAAACTAAAATACAAACCAGTGTCAATATATCCAGGGTTTTGCCGAAAATAATAAGGAATTCCAACCGTCATTAATAATGACAGACCGACGACAAGGATATTTCTATTACTGCTCATCTTCACATGAGAAAGTGTCGATATTCCGAGGGCTGATATCATTCCTAAAGAAAATTGATAGTACTAGTAAATATAAAACAAATTTAATGCAAATGTATAACAATTTTGCCATGAAGGGCAGAAGTGCAATCACTGGCCATCAATGCTTCGTACTGAAATTTATCCCATAGACCATATGTTTTTACGTCACCCCACGTCATTTTGGTAGCAAAACAGTAAAGACCACTGCACGCGCGATGTAGATTTTGCACGCATCTGTAGAAGACTACGCGCGTATCCGACCAATACACGAACCAACTGCCTGCATTTGTTGGAGTTAGTTGCAGTATATACTTTGCAGGTATTTTATAACGTGTTGCTACACGTAACAACACAAAACTACTAGTAACCCATCGCCAACGAAAGCCATCCATGGAAACTTTTTAGAAAATGTACTCATATTTTTCATCCCTTGAAAATATTTAATATCATAAAAAAGTAAGAGCAGTAACTTTTGTTTTGAGAGATGTTAAATGCTTGCACTTGCGGCTAACTTCACATCTGGTAAGTGTGGTATCTCTTTGGTAACATAAATTTGGAAAAATGTGGGTATTTTTATCTTACGATCTTCAGAGTTTTAATAAGTGATATATTGAATATATCTAGGCTGCTATAATACTTGGATATTTTTATATGAGTTAGCAATTGTTGACTTACCAAAGGTGATGCTACATGCCCCCAAAGTTGGTTTCGGAATACCATTGAGAAGGGCACTGAGTGTGGTGAAGAATCCAACAAGTCAAAAATGACACCACTGCCTAAAAGAACGACTCGACTTGCAACCTAATAGGAATATTGATACAAACATCTGTAATGCCATACCAGTTTAAATACTCTAGGTTACCACTAAAATATGGAGATTTCAAATGCAAGTTCTATTACTCGATTTTTTACCAAAGTTAGACGTGACAAAGTATGTTCACAACTTACCCAACACGTACTTAATTAAGTACTTGAAGCGTTTTGCAAATTGTTATTCTTTTCATGGGCGGCTATCCCGGGGGGACAGGGGGGACATATCCCCCAATATTTGAGAAATCGCCGATTGACTTTGATTTTTCATACAGTAAATTATTGGAAAATCTGGTCATGCCCCCCAATATTGAGAAAAAATCGCCGCTCTTCATTCTTTTGATATGGTGTTAAACGAAATATATATTTGAACAAATCTGATACTTTAGACATACATTTAAAAAGGGGATAATTAGGGACCCGCCTTTAAGGTAAATATTTTGGCTTACTATCCCAACTGGAAGGATATCAAAACATTTGTAACCAATATGAACATGTGACGGGGTGGAATTGTGCCGATGCTGGTTTGGGACTAATCGTAGTAATGGTAAGAATCTACCCAAAGAATGGTATAATATTGCAGACAATCTCTCCTGGGTAGCCATCTGGGGAACGACCTTCTCAGAGGATAATTAAAAGTGTTTTACTTACTCTAAAGACATCATAGCATATAGCATCATTTAAATATATTCTAAACTTTTGTCACCTTTGTAAGATTCAAAAGAGCAATGTCACCACTTAAGGAAGCGACTCCGACGCCAGTGCCCCACAGAGAGGCAATTAAACCTCCAATGTGGATGTGGACAAATAACCTAACCAGCTGTTTGTGATAGACTAAGATCATTGATAAGAAATTTGTTAGAATTTTTTATATACCTCTCATTTTTGTAAAGGCAAACCGATTCATGTTTACACTGTTTCTGAGATTTGTTTTAGCTATGCAAACGTTGTTATGGGCAGTGTTGCACTGTGTCTGTATATCGTTTGGTGACCCTACACAAATTACCTCTTACTTACTCACAGATGGTTCGAGTTTGGTGTGTTATTTGAACATTTTTCATATATTCAACAGTAATTCACAAATAAGCCCCTTAGGAGTTGCCAATATCACACGTGTCTTTAGACTGAAGGGTAGACAAATAGGGTTAATGTAAGTTAACATAAAAGGTGCCTGTGGGTCCCTAATTCTGCGTCACAAATTTGCATACGTAGAACATGTTTATTCATGAGGAAGATGCAAAGTAGTAATTGTCTTCTAAAGGGCCAATATCTGAACAAATTAGAATTGTGGCTTTTTGCAATGTTTTCAGTACTAAAACGTGGGCATGAAATTTCCACATGCAATGAACGAACTGGATATTAGGTAAACTTTTGTCACATTTGCAAAGTATTAAGTCGCTAGCAGACATCATACTGAGGTTCATTGTTGGGCAAATTATGTAAAATTGGACAAATTATGTGAAATTGTCTTCGCCTAGGCTTCAAGGTATGGAATTTCTTGAGGCATACACGTCCCAAGTGGCCATCCTCCTCATTTGAGAAGTAATGGTGGAAGCTAAACCTAGAGTCAAAGTAGATTTACCATTTAATTTCGAAGCTTTGCCTAATGTTCCAACCAATTAATCAACTTTTTAATTCACTGAAGTACAACAAATGGGTCTTGGTAAAATAATACTTTTAACTCAATTATGCTACGCCAAGTCTACAGTCTGTGAAAGCGTACACACTTGTATATTTAATCTATTTAGTTTTTTGTGTTACATCCAACAATGTTTGCACGTGATTGATTGCATGCTCATGTTAAGTCCGATTTCATCGGTTACAGAAGTAATATTCCCTCATATGTAGCAGTTTCCCTTCGGTAGAGGTTTCCACACAGGAACATTATCTTAGAAGTCTAACTGTACGCTGATAAGTATCTATATTGGTTTGAATCCCTTGCCAATATTTGGTCACCGTACATGCTGTATGCAATACAAAGATAAGGAGTTTCAGTGATATGTTGAGTGGAATGAGGAAGAGAAAAAGTTTTCTAAGTGAAGTGAAAATGGCTTATTAGGTTTATGTAACATTTCCCTTAAGTAAAAGGACAAGAAAAAGATTGCTGCCTGAGTAGCTGTTTGTCTTTGTCATAGAGTACCGTATTGATGGTAAAATTTTTAAATTACATTAATCGATATTTACGGCTGATTTTTCTGTGGGGTGCTTTAAGGACACCATTTACCGAAAAATGATTGCCTGGGGCCCAGGCTATTGTCAAACACGACAAACTTTAAGGCAATAAAATCCCAGATAACCCAGACAGACTGTTCTTAAGCAAATGTCTGGTAAGACGCTTCATATAAAGGGGGAAACTTTAGCTGCAAAGACAGTCAGGTCTTATTAAAATAAAATATAGGTGCATTCATATAATAATTCTGAATCCTACTTTTAATTGAAAAATAGGTGAATTAACTACACATTTTCTGGGATAGGAATCGTTTTATTATGTCACAATAATACATTTCGTTTTGCTGAGCTTTACGTTGCAATGTGAGATGCTATGCCATGATTATGAGACTAGCAATGATATTGTATTTTAAACTTCTGGTTGGTTGGAAATTTGATTGTGTTTTAATTGTGCAAATAAAAGGCGGAATTTCTAACTTTTAGGAGGATTTGGGCTTAGACTGAAGTAGAGAATGGTTATGTAACTTGTAGACAAACAAAGCAAAAATGTATATTTCACTACCAGATTTTCAAATATCTCTTTACAAGACAAACCAAAATTTCAGTATTACCAGGGTAAGGGAATGATATCCAAGCAGAATCGCGTAAATTTTTTGCTTTCAAGTCCGTCCTGGCTTCATAACCGTATGTGTTACCATCTTCAGGAAAGACACCGCATGTTGTCAGTATAGCACAAATGACCCACATCATTATAACTGTTAACAGTACCTGTGCCGTGAAAACGAAAACAAAACTTATTCTTCTACCACTAATCATAAATCCAAACTTTAAAAATATTTGTAATGACCAGACAAACTTCAAAATTTTTTTTTTCACAGGACAAAAATTGTAGTATGTAGATCACCGCTAGATTTTACAGTTAAATATAAAACAAAAACCAAAAGTCTTTTCTTAAATACAAAAATAAATATAGTTAACCTACAGGAAAGAATTCCACAAAGCCTAACTCCTTCCTACCAAAACACGGTATCTTCCATTTCGGTAGTACCTGGGAGAAAATGACGATGAGGATGATGGAACTGAAAGAAGAAATTAATAAAATATTGTTCAATTACAGGTGTGCAGCATTATCACATTAACGCATCATTGCCTCTTCGTCCGTACTAAATTAACAAATTCCCCTATCATTAATTTGTTTGCAGAGAAGTATGGACCTTAAACACATGACGTCACATAAAAAAGTAGGCAATAGGGACAAGCGTGTATCATTGCAACTTACACCAACAAATCCAAATGACTGATTTGTTCATCCGGGAATACTAGCGTAAGTCTACTTTACGCGTGTGCGAAATCTGCGCTGTGCACGTGCGCTCCATATTGTTTGCCTCCAAACTGACGTCGCGTGAAGTTAGTGCACAAGGTCTATGCGTGAAGTTTCTTTTGTTCCTAGATTTTTCAATGCAATTTTTAGTTGTGTGTAATGAGCCTTGTATTCCTTACGATTCATTTCTGCACTTTTCTTCTGCACATAGTTGCATGGATTTTACTTATATTTTTAAGTTGTCTTTACCATGAAAACCTCTGGAAAAGACAAGACGGGAAAGGCCTTTAGCTTTATATGGTTGTTTTTCTTCCTTACTTAAAGACGTTAAGTTTTATCTGCTTTTTATATTGTATGGACATGACTATATATTGGAAATGAAAAATAAACGAAACCTTGAAAATGGAAAATGGTACTGTAGTAGATGCGTTATAGTAGTTGCGCAAAACAAAGATTGCAATGGTAAGGGTTAATTTTCTTCAGTAATTACTTTCAGGGACCAACCTTTGGTGGGTTATCGAAAGGTGACCGGGTCAGAGGTACATTGCTTTCTAAGGTAGGTTAAATGTGCAGTGTGTATGCGTGTCCAAGTCGGTTTCAAAAACGACATTTTGTTTTTTGGAGGAAGATTTTATATCTTGAAAAGGTACCGCAGGGTACATCATTTTGTCTCCCGAAAGCAAAATGGGTCGAATCTCTAATCCTGCCAAAATAGTATTTCAGGAGGAAACAATGTCCTGGCATAAAGTTCACATTTATAATAGAAATATCACGAACTATAAAACATGTGGTCGTCATGTAAAGCAAAGTTAAAGGTCGCGTGGTACAGTGCAACTTAGTTCCAAACACTCCACCTTAAAGACAGATTTGCATTACCCCAAGTATGACTTTTACTTGGGGGTAAGCAAAAGTCTCAGTTGGTAACTACTTTTTGATTGACATCAGAGTTACAAAATTCAAAAGATGCAGAGCAGCTCAAATTACACAGCACGCACAGGGAATGTTTTGATTACACATTGGCTTTTTTATGCTTTCCAGGATGTGGCCTTGAACAGTGAACTGTTTGTGTCTGCACAAGGAGAAGCATTAAAGACAATTATGGGCGGGGCTTACCACCAAGTAAAAGTCATACAAGGGGTGTTGCAAATCCCTCTTTAATTAAAGATTTAATCCGATTCTTCAAACTTTGTAGAAGCAGAGAGCTACCACTAGGAGTGACAGGTCACTTGTAGAAGATACCCCAGAGGAGAACACTTGTCTCGCACGCTCCTTGAAAGACGGTCAAAACTTACACTACTGTCGACGGTCAAATTCTGTAAGAATTGATCTTTCGATATTACTCAAAACGTATAGACAGAACCTTCCATATCATAGTTTTAAGGGCAAGTATTATTCAGAATTGCTTCGTAAAACGTTTGCCTGATTGAGCTCGTTCAGGAGGTACCCCACGGTAGGAGATTGTGTCTTGCAGACAATAAGTTGAAGGCCTGTGGTCACAAGGTCAAAGGTCGGTTTCGTTTATCTCAATTTTCGGCGATGAATCAAAGGAAATATATTTAGTTTTTCTTGAAACCTTTTAGACAGCGGAAATGCAAATTGCTTTGGAATATGTGGTTGTCATTGCAACAGGTCAAATTTGAAATGATGAAATGTAAAAAGTGCACTTTTAGTGCAATTTTTATTAAAGCTTCTCGCAGCAGCCATATCTGAGAAATATTTATTGAATACAACCCACATCAGACTAGTGGACTTTCCATTCATTGGGATGCTGGTAGGGTCAGTTTCTTGACCAACGTGTCAATTTTTCGTCAAGTGCTCTGCCTCTAACGTTTTTTTTTTATTTATAGGGCATACATAACTACGGCGTGCACACAATTAGTAAGCGTATAAAGGTCCATAACCTCACATTAGTATAAGTGAAGGAAGGGATCTGTGGTCCGGGATAACAGTTTCCTATTGACAGTATACCAGTATAACGTTTACATACAGAACAAGTAATTCGGTGCATAGATAATATAGTATGTGTTGTATTTTCTTATCAAAAACAAGTGCACGTATAGAAGCCTTCACATCCTTTTAGGCGTACGTACCCTTTGGCGTTTTGGTATATGCACAGACTTTACACAAGAAGTCCATGTTGAACTAAACGCAGCCTATACAATCTTCCATTTCACAAAATTTACTCATTCAAGGTCACGCTTTTTCTCATGTCAATGTCTTACCGTAACTACCTACTTGATGTAAGAAGATTATGCTGTATAGTTGTGTAACACTAAGACAGCACGGATAGCACAACTGCCTAAACTAGACAGCTAAGTAGGCCTCTGATATCTCTTATCCTCGCTTTTCAGCTTTGAATGCAGAAACTTAGAACTCAGACATCGGTTACATACCACCATTTTGTAGGGCCACTTCTTTCATAATTGAAGTTAAGTAAAAGTAGTATTGATTCATTTACCAAAATACGGCTGTTCGCCTAGTTGGTAAAAATGAGAGGATGAAATAACCTTTCTTACGTTATGAAAGGCAACATGTTGTAGTTAATTTCGTAAAACGTGATACCAATCGGCTTACTGGGGGAGTTTAATGGTTTTGAAAACGTCACTTGTGGGTTCAGATTGAACGAACTTTGCAAAAGGGCATGTATTACACCTTTGGTCCTAGTCAATAATTTATTGTTAGGAGAAGAAGGACTAGCACGTCATTCGTAACGGTCAATAGCTCAACGGTCGTGTGAACTGCAGTAAAGTAGCACACACAGAGAAAGTTTGTCAAATTATTTTCTTCTCATCTCTTTCCCGATGGATTTCTTTTCAAAAAGTTAACTTGACATTTGTAGATTAGCCTACTGTACCCGCGTTTTGTACCTCCAATTTTGCTTCCATTTTTGCTACAGTAATCAATAATTTTATCCATTTCAGTACATTAACATCACGTTTCTTTTTCCACTCCAAATCTTCTTTAAAACTTTGTATTCTCCATCTGCCTATTCAGAGGCCGGTCGTGAAGTGTCGGAGGCTCTATTTTTAGGGAGCAGAGCATGGCTATCGTAAACTTGTATTGCGGACGTGCTTTATTTCAGCGTTGGTGAAAGTTTTCTGTGTGCGAAACGGTTACATAAAACGGTTACTTTTTCCGACGTAAATGGTGATATTTCCTTTATATTTAGAACCCATGAACAATTAAAGAATAACATTTTCATCGTTAGATATCACTTACTTTATCCTAATTAAGATTAAACAGCCTAAAGAAAAAGTATTATCGACAACGGAGAGTTTTGAATACCAATATTACGGTCACTTTAGGGTATCAACTTAATACATGTGAGAAGATAATGACTATAGATAATATCCATAGAGGTGTCATCCCATGTGTACTTGCTGAAGTAAGGGTGCACTAAAGCTGGCTTTCGTCGATTTTTGGACAGTTTTTTACCATAGAAACGTCATGAATATGTCTTGTATGAGAATGAATTCTTTTAGAGTAAAGCTGGCCTGTCTTTGTGCACGCACAACTTTGAAAATGTGAAGCGATACAAGAAAAACCTAAAGTCAGAAGTTCCTTGTGTTACAAGACGACCCGTCAGGAACACAGGATTGAATCCATCGACGAGCGAATGGAAAGTTCCAGAGAATTCAACTTCAACGCAGCCTTTCTAGAACTGTCTAGAAGTGAGAACTGTTCACGTTATGTCCCAATTATAGCAGCGACCTGGCAACACTTCTAAGAAACTGCAATTGCATGTTTACTACGGTGCATACAAGGAACGTTCTCGTAATTGCTGGACTGTGTGCACTAGAAGTTTCTGTTAATTCTGGAGAGTTCTCGATTAAAAGCCTAGCATATGAAAGGCAGTTCAACAACTGTTATAGAGGAGAGATGTCTTAACACTTCAACGAGTCCAGACGCGGTTGAGAAGTTATTCCCAGCCACTGACAATGCACACTTGTGATAAATTGCCTTACTCCGTTTCTACACTGTGTAAAGAGATTGTTATCATCCATCATCGCCTAGCCTTGTCGTTATTCGCTCGTGGAACCAGTTCCTACGCTACAGCACGCTGCAGGTCTACTACTGTACCATCGTCAACGTGCATGCACTACCAGCCCTTGGACCAGACCAGGCAAATATTAATTAAAGGATTGTGAGTAAGTCTAATTAATTATTGTAAATTTAAGTAAGATAAGGAGATTGTAAATAATCATTAAGTTGTTGAATTTTAATCTCGTTCTTCTGTGATCTTTCGCTGTTATTGGTTTGATTTGCGACCACAAGCCGTAACAGAATTGGGGGCCTATCCGGGAACAAAAATACTAGAAATTCGAGAAATTCTGTTGTGAATCGTAAGCAACTGTGTTTGCTCAGACTACTTATTTGTTTGTTGAAGGCTTGATACAATTTCAAAATGCCATTCAACTTAGATAAATTCGTGGCTAGTCCCTCAGTCGAGGAACTAGATTCATTAAAGAAGTCTGATATTGTAAAGGTCGCAAAACATTATGGCATTGAATTTCAGCCTTTAATGCGGAAGGACGAGATTAAAAGATATGTTCTAGAATATCTTGTGGATGAAAGTATCCTACCTAGTACAGTATTGGAAACAGCTATCACTGTGCCAACTGACAACACATTTGAACTGAAAAGGCTTGAAATGGAAATGAATAAGGAGACTAGATTAAAAGAAATGGAAAGAGAAAGGGAAAGAGAGGAAAGAGAAAGGGAAAGAGAGGAAAGAGAAAGGGAAAGAAAGGAAAGAGAAATGCAAATGCAAAAGGAAAAAGAGGAAAGAGAAATGCAAATACAAATGCAAAGGGAAAAGAGGCAAGAGAACATGAATTTAGGTTGAAGCAACTAGAGTTAGGGGTCATAAAAGCCTCAGACCCTAAAATAGGCTTGGATACTGGGGGATTCGATGTTTCTAAGCACGTAAAATTTGTCCCCAAATTTCAGGAGGATAATGTGGAGAAATTCTTTAACCACTTCGAAAAGCTGGGTGAGCAATTAAAGTGGCCAAGAGATAAATGGTCCATACTCATCCAGAGTAATTTCACAGGCAAGGGTCAAGAAGTGTATTCTGCTCTGTCAATAGAGGACAGCATGGATTATGATAAGGTTAAACAGGCCATATTACAAGCCTATGAATTGGTGCCCGAAGCTTATCGCCAAAAATTCAGAAAGTATCGTAAGGCGGATACACAAACATATGTAGAGTTTGCTTATTAAAAAGAAAGGCATTTCGATAGATGGTGTGATTCCAAAAAGATCTCCACATTTGACACTTTAAGACAACTGATGCTGGTCGAGGAATTCAAACGGTGTGTGAATGATGACATTAAGACTCACCTTGAGGAGAATAAGGCTGACAAGTTGAGTGAAGTGGCAAATTTGGCTGATCAGTATGCACTTACCCATAAATTCGGTAAAGTGGGTCAGACTCAAAACAAGGGTCAGTTTAGTAGGCCAAATAAAAAATATGGCAATAGTAGTGGCACAACAGGTAACAGTGGATCTCAGTCTGGATCTATCTCTCCAACAAATTCTGGTAAGAAACAACCAGATTCAAGTCGTCAAAAGAACGACCAGGTCAGCTCAGACAAAGCTGCCTTTAAAGACATTATAATTTGTGGTTTCTGTCACAAAAAGGGCCACACAATGGCAGATTGCTTCAAATTGGCAAAATTAAAGGAGACTGAAACAGCTCCAAATGCCTTAGACAGTGTAGAGAACTCTTCTGAGGTAGTCGTGACTTTACGGCCTAATTCTAACGACCAAATTAAGGAAGAATACCTTCCATTCGTGTCTGAGGGGTTTATTTCCCTAGATGGGAATTCAGCTCATCCACCCGTCAAAATTAAAATTTTGCGTGACACAGGCGCAACTCAGTCGTTGCTTCTTGATGGAGTTTTGCCATTATCGGACTCTACTTCCACAGGGGCAAATGTACTAATTCAGGGGGTTGAGTGTGGATTTATTTCGGTCCCTCTCCACAAAATTAATTTGAAGTCAGATTTAGTTTCTTGGTCGGTCATAGTAGGAGTCAGACCTACTCTACCTGTAAAGGGGGTATCTCTGTTGCTAGGCAATGACCTAGCTGGTGGAAAGGTAGTAGCCAATGCAATTTTGACAGATAAACCATGTTATTATAACAACACAGAGCAATTAGAAAAGGAATTTCCAAATTTATTCCCTGCCTGTGCTGTCACTAGAGCTGTGTCACAAAAGCTCGCTATGGATGATAATCTTAAACATCTACCCTCCAAAAGTGAGGATACAGTTCCCAAAAGTAGAACAAGTAGGGAATCATGTAAGGATGATAATCTTAAACATCCACTCTCTAAAAATGAGGGTATGATTTCTGAAAATAAGGATGATAAACTTAATCATCCGCCCTCTAAAATTGAGGAATTAGTTCCTAAAAATGGAACAACACTCCCAAAAGAGGAGTCAGAGTCTGGAAAAGGTTCTAGTAAAAATATTCATGAAAGTGAATATTCTTGGTATGATCTCAGCCAATCTTTTATGACTAATCTTAATGATAGTCAGGATTGTGAGTCTCCTGGCCCCACACATAGTGAGGGGGTAGAACAGGAAAAATAAAAAATGTCTGACACACTCCACAGAGACCAGTTGTCAGTCCAACAACAGCATGATGAAGAGCTTCAGCCATTAATAGCTGGTGCACTCACTGAGGATGAATCGAAAGACGTCCCAGTCTGCTTTTATTTGAAAAACAATATTTTGATGCGTAAATGGCGACCACCTGATGCACCATTAGATGAAGAGTGGAGAATTTACCATCAAATTGTGGTACCTAGGACTTATAGAAGGGAAATACTGAGTATTGCTCATGAAATGCCATTTGCAGGGCACCTAGGAGTCAATAAGACTTACCACAGAATTTTAAATCACTTTTATTGGCCAAAACTTAAAAGTGATGTGGCCAAATTTTGTAAGACCTGTCACTCATGTCAAATGGTTGGGAAGCCGAATCAGAATATTCCGGCTGCACCCTTAAAGCCAATTCTTGCTTTAGAAGAGCCGTTTAGTAGAGTCATCATTGATTGTGTAGGTCCCCTACCTAAGAGTAGGGCAGGGCATCAGTATATATTGACCATCATGTGTGCTTCTACGAGGTTTCCAGAGGCAATACCTCTAAGAAATATTAAGATTCGGACAGTCTTACAAGCTTTACTTAAATTTTTCACATTGTTTGGGTTGGCAAAAGAGATCCAATCAGATCAAGGGTCTAATTTCATGTCAACTGTATTCCAACAGATGTTATATGAGTTAGGCATAGACCAAATTAAGTCTTCGACTTATCATCCTGAAAGCCAAGGGGCTTTAGAAAGGTTTCACCAAACATTGAAGAATATGTTAAAGACATATTGTCATGGTAATGAGAGAGATTGGGATGAAGGCATTCCATTTGTAATGTTTGCTGCCAGGGAGTCTATACAAGAGTCACTTGGGTTCAGTCCATTTGAACTTCACAGTTCGTGGACCATTGAAATTGTTAAAGGAGAAGTGGTTATCAGATCCAGGTGAAGACATACACCTACTTGATTATGTATCCCGCTTTAAAGATCGTCTTCATGGAGCATGTGAACTTGCTCAGGAAAATCTGAGGCACTCTCAGAAGAAAATGAAAGCATGGTACGACAAGACCACTGTGAAAAGAGAGTTTAAGCCTGGTGATAAGGTGCTAGTGTTTTTACCTGTTTCTGGTCAGCCACTTCAAGCTCGCTTTCAAGGACCTTATGTCATTGAGAGAAAGGTCTGTGACACAGACTACGTCACTTTGACACCTGACAAGCGTAAATATAAAAGAGTATGTCATATTAATATGATGAAGAGATATTATGAAAGAGAAGATTGTGACATTTCTAAGGATGAAAGTATACATGATGTAAAAAGCAACACTAATGATACAGGTGATCAAGTGTGTATTATCAATGCTGATTATGAACTCAGTAATGATGAGATCAAGGCTAATAATGTTCCTGACATGTGTATTAAGTTACAAAATTCTAATGTGTTGAAAAATCTTGACCAGAAATTAAGTCATCTGGATCACAAAGAAAAGTCAGAAATGAAATCATTAATCTATGAATATGCATGCTTGTTCTCAGATGATCCTACTAGGACAAATTTGATTGAACATGATGTTGATGTGGGAGATGCCACACCAATCAAGCAGCATCCTTACCGAGTTAACTCTCGAAAACGACAACATCTCAGGGATGAGGTTCGGTATATGTTGGACCATGACATTATAGAACCTAGTAATAGTGAATGGTCTCCCCCTTGTATATTGGTCCCCAAGCCAGACGGTGGGTACAGATTTTGTACTGATTACCGAAAGGTGAATGCAGTCACAAGAACGGACTCCTGTCCGATACCCCGTATCGATGATTGCATTGATAGGATTGGGAAAGCTAAGTATGTGTCAAAGTTTGACTTACTAAAGGGGTACTGGGAGATACCACTCACTGAGAGGGCTCGGAAAATCTCGGCATTCGTGACGCCAGATGGGTTATTTCAGTATAAGGTTATGCCGTTTGGTATGAAAAACTCACCGATGACGTTTCAGCGCTTAGTAAATAATCTTACGTCAAATTTAGAAAATTGTGAAGTATATGTTGATGACCTTATTGTGTACAGCAACTCATGGGATGAACATGTACAACATGTTAAGGCATTATTTGACAAGCTTGCCAAAGCTAATTTGACTGTCAATTTGGTCAAAAGTGAGATTGCTTGTGCCCATGTGATGTACTTAGGGCATGTGGTTGGTCAGGGTAAAGTTAGACCAATTAAGGCTAAAGTTGAGGGCATTGACAAATTCCCTGCCCCAACTGATAAAAGGCAGCTCATGCGCTTCCTAGGTATGGCTGGTTACTACAGACGTTTTTGTCCGAATTTCTCTGACATTGCTGCACCACTGACAAAAGTGTTAAAGAAAAATGAAAAGTTTGATTGGACAGATAATTGCCAAGCAGCATTTGAATTATTGAAAAAGGCACTAATGAGTTCACCAGTGTTGATTGCTCCAGATTTCGAGAAGTAATTTAAGTTGGCAGTAGATGCCAGTGACAATGGCATAGGAGCAGTTTTGCTTCAAGCTGATGAGCATGGTGTTGATCACCCTGTTTGTTATTATTCTAAGAAATTTGACAAACACCAGAAAAATTATTCAACAATTGAAAAAGAGACATTAGCTTTGATACTTGGTCTTCAACACTTTGATGTTTATTTGGGAACTACTAGTTTCCCTATCACTGTATACACTGATCATAACCCTTTGACATTTTTATCTAAGATGAAGAATAAGAATCAAAGATTGATGAGGTGGAGTTTATTTCTGCAATCGTATAATGTAGATATTAAGCAAATTAAAGGGAAAGACAATGTTGTACCAGACTCTTTGTCAAGAATTTGATTTGATGCAGTATGTTGAAGATATCACTGTAAGTTTTGAAATTTTGTGTTAACTATGGCACAATGTGTATTGATGATGTTACTGTATTCATGTATCATCACCTTGCAAGACAAGTTATGTGTTAAGATTATACCTTCCATTGAATATTGGACTACATACTGTATATACTGTAGTTATTACTGTAAAGTTATACATTGTAAATATTGTAACTTAAGTTTTGTCCGAGACGTCCAAAACTTTTTCAAGGGGGGGGGGGAGTGTTACAAGACGACCCGTCAGGAACACCGGATTGAATCCATCGACGAGCGAATGGAAAGTTCCAGAGAATTCAACTTCAACGCAGCCTTTCTAGAACTGTCTAGAAGAGAGAACTGTTTACGTTATGTCCCAGTTATAGCAGCGACCTGGCAACACTTCTAAGAAACTGCAATTGCATGTTTACTACGGTGCATACAAGGAACGTTCTCGTAATTGCTGGACTGTGTGCACTAGAAGTTTCTGTTAAATTCTGGAGAGTTCTCGATTAAAAGCCTAGCATATAAAAGGCAGTTCAACAACTGTTATAGAGGAGAGGTGTCTTATTACTTCAACGAGTCCAGACGCTGTTGAGAAGTTATTCCCAGCCACTGACACTGCACACTTGTGATAAATTGCCTTACGCCGTTTCTACACTGTGTAAAGAGATTGTTTTCATCCATCATCGCCTAGCCTTGTCGTTATTCGCTCGTGGAACCAGTTCCTACGCTACAGCACGCTGCAGGTCTACTACTGTACCATCGTCAACGTGCATGCACTACCAGCCCTTGGACCAGACCAGGCAAATATTAATTAAAGGATTGTGAGTAAGTCTAATTAATTATTGTAAATTTAAGTAAGATAAGGAGATTGTAAATAATCATTAAGTTGTTGAATTTTAATCTCGTTCTTCTGTGATCTTTCGCTGTTATTGGTTTGATTTGCGACCACAAGCCGTAACACTTGTTACAATAAAGCTGTCATGTAGCCGACCCTTTCGTAGCGTAATCAAGAAATTATCACTTAATATCAAACGGAACGGGCAGGTGCCAGTGGTCAATAGCTACACACTAATTCCTTATGTAGAGCAAATAATGGAATATCAATGTTGTTTCTATGTCGGCGCTTCGTAAGGAGGATGAGATATCGTAGTTGCTTTGATAGTAGAGCGATATATGGCAATGTCAGTTGAAACAGCAAGACAAGCAGGTTTAAGCAGGGTTAATTTTCCAAAATAATTAGTTTCAGGGGCTTACCCGTGGTGGGGTACCCAGGGTAAGGGGAGAGGTCATAACATGTCTTTGTGTATCTGGGGGTGAGTTTGAGGTGTGTGTGTCCAATTTTATTTTGTGAATATCTTCTAGTGCAGTGATTTCCAACTTTTTAGCTCATCGTCCCCTTTCACCGAATGGTATTGGGCGCCCCTCCCTCTCCGGCTACAACTTAGTATTGCTATGGATGAAACGAAAATAAAAGGAAACAGGCTGGTAGAGGTGGCGTTAGGGTTTGAAAGACTTGTGGTGCTCAAGCTGTACTAAAGGTAGTAGTAATAAGAAAGCCGAAGTCCTCGAGCCGAAAAATTGTATTTCTGAAAGCATGTTAACGTGTCACTTCGTATTACAATGCAATATTATCTATAACATTATGGTTAATATCTACAGCTGCCACTTATGTCAGTATGTACGGTCTATGAATGGCAAGAAAGAAAGTACATTCGAGGTGTAAGTAGCGGGATAAGTTTGAGCCGTGGCTCCTTTGCTCCCCGCTTTGCTCCCCGCTTTGCTCCCCGCTTTGCTCCCCGCTTTGCTCCCCGCTTTGCTCCCCGCTTTGCTCCCCGCTTTGCCTCCCGCTTTGCTCCCCGCTTTGCCCCCGCTTTGCTCCCCGCTATCACCACCGCCGATGGGAGTATGACGATCCTCGCCGGGAAAGTATTTAAATTACTAGAAAACACTGCTAGATGCAATTTCCTGGCATTTGGCATTTAACGTGTTTGGGGATGTAAATGGGACCTTGTACATGAAAATATCCTAGTAATGCAAATGGAAGGTAAGGGCTAAAAGACAGCCTTTGTAACGAAGCTAATGCAGCATGATTGGAGAGTTCTTGTATGGATTGTGCCTTAAAGTCTCTGGATTACCAACTGTGCGTATTGTATAACCTAAAGCCATGTGCCCACTGCACGACTTTTTGCTACGATTTACCACGATTTCAAGCTACTTCTTTACCACTTTGCAATCTCCAAAACTCGTACGATTTTCTGCCATATGTTGCGTTTCATGACTTTTCACGATTCAGGGTGCACACTACACGATTTGTTGAGATAGTTATTGACAGCTCCCGACGGTTTGACCGAGCCCGATGAACTGCATGGTTGTGATGAACATGTCCGGGCTTTGCGTATTAATTCAAGATAGATTTCATCAGTACTGCTCCTGGACGGAAACCCACGTTGACGCCACTGCCACCTGTTGTGGACGTGGGGATTGATTCCTGGCAGCGGCAACGAAACGCTGCTGCAATTACCCCTACATTGCGTAGGCGTAGGAGAATGAGGAAGGAGAGGCAATGTCGAAGTTGGTTTCCCAGGCCATGAGCTAAGTTTTAAGCCACTATGAAAGCCTGAGGAATGAACTCGCCGAAAACACTTACCAGGTTATGTGGTTTTTCAAGTAAATGTTGTGCCCTGAACACTTCAGGGAGCTGCCTGGAAACGTTCGACGACTCATCCAGAAAAACCCACCTGAGATATTTTATTTCATCGGCAGTACGGTTAGCTTTAACATTGAGATACCTTGCCACTGGTGTCTTAGTATCAACACATTTTCAAGTTATTGCGAGTATCAGACTCCATTGTATCAAATAATTCGATAACATCCGGGTGTTTGGTTAAACTGTGAGATCATATGTACTTAAATTGGCTAATTCTTATTTTGTTCAACACAGGGGCCTACTCATGCAGGCCCGTACACATGAAAGATTTGCAAGATGGGGGGGGGGGGGGTGGGGACTACAAACATTTCCTGAATTAGACCATTAGTATGTCCGGGGTGGTGGTCTGGTTAACAGACGAAATCCGTGACACTATGCCAATTGAAGGAATAATTGTCACAGACGGGATGTGAACCCTCCCCCAGATCACAGGATTGGTTCTACTCCTATAGGTGTTGACGTTCCAGGGGTTGCGGAAGAGCCCATCGAACTCCCTCTTTGAAGAAAAATCTTGTTGGAAATGGCTAAGTCTTGCACTAATGGCAAGGACAATGGATGCAGTATCCCCACCCCTACCCTCTACATACAAACATTTGACAAAACATTATACACCAAATGGCCACATCTGGATGATTATTTTCAAAACTCACCACCTACTAAGGGAGGGTGCATCCTCCCTAACACACAGCCGCGTCATGCAGGAAGGTTTGCTTCGCTAACACACCCAACTCTCTTCCTCCGATTGGCCCTCTTACTCTTATAGAATAACATTCTTTCGACTGTAATCAGTTGACAGGATTTAAAACCTCGAACTTTTTAGCTAAGATATAAATCATCAGGTTTGTTTGAAAAATTTAAGACACAGATCTAAATATAACAACTTTGATAATCAATAAAATATTACAGTACATGAAACTTTCTTTTCCAGGCCAAACATATAAAGTACAATGTTCAACTTTCGGGTCAGCAATAGCACTGTATCAATTGCATTGTGCCGGAGACATGTCAGGATTGATAGGCTGTATTAGCAAAAGTTTATACGAAGGTTAAATGTGGCAGAAGGACTGTACTCTTACCGAACGTCATTTTCCAATGGATACTTCCTTAATATAACAACGGCAAGAATTTGATGAAACAAGAAGAAAAATTTAGGTTAGCTTTCATTTGGCAATACCACTTACGGCCCTTCATTTACACTGATTGTGACAAGTTACGATAGCTACAACTCAAGGGCGTAGCAAGTGGGTGGACTGGGTAGACAATGTCCAAGGGCCCCACAAGTCCTGAGTCCAAGATTTCAACAAATGAAATTCTGGGCTTTGCACTTTTGCCTAGACTGGACTCTTGCGTAATTGTAAATATTTGGGTAGATGGTCGGAGAGGGCTTTATGCTATTGGCTTTGTGAAGGAGAAAAACAAAGATCAATCAACACAAAACGAACAGATAGAAAGCTAAAATGGCCTTCATTTATTTAGCGTCTTGAAAAGTCTCCCGTAAATGGTGTAAAAAGAACTTACGGAATGGAGATGCACCAATGCGTACCAGCCATGCTCATGGCTAAAGGTATGATATCGACACCAATCATTGTCAAAGTAAAGCCAATTGTAATTGGACCGATGAAGCGCAACGTGACACCAATTAGACCAGTAAATCCAATAACACACTGAACAATTGATGCGATGAACACTGTCGAATCAGCTACAGTAAAGTGTAAAGAAATAAATTGAGAAATTTATCATAGACAAATGTGTAAATGTATATATATATATATATATATATATATATATATATATATATATATATATATATATATATATATATATAGTTATGAAGGTTTAACCTATACTGGAATAATAAATATATAGACATATATTCCATATCTATATCAATATACATAAATAAATAAATGATGATATAGATAAACGGACGGACCGACGGACTGACGGACGGAGGAGTGGGTTGGTGGGCAGGTGGATGGTTCTGTGAGTGGGTGGGTGGATAGATGGGTGGGAGGGTGGATGGGTGGATAAGGGAATGGACATGTCGTACAGAAAATCTTCAATGAGAATAATGTCACTTAAACTGTCCTACAGCTGCATAATAAAATATAAAATCTAATGTGGATACCCACAGAAAGAAAATTATAAAGGCCCAAATGCCTGCACACGAAACCAATCCGTAAAATGCAGAGATACGATTGTCCGCTACACGGAAAGTGCAGGGCAGGTAATGTTGTGTATCAAGCCACCGTGTAAAGGGATAACAATCAGGAGATGTATGTAGGCCTCAGAGAAACTTCAAACGGAGACTAGCGAACAGCAGGCAATCATTCAATAAGTTATGGTACAGGAACAAAAGAGAGCTATCTAAACATATTTGGACTCTTAAGGACAGAAACAAAGATTTCAAAATTTATTGAAAGATCTTAAGTCATGCTTCATCATATTCAAATGTTAGTAAACGGTGTAATCTGTTTAAAATGAAAAAAATCTTCATTTTCTGCCATCCAGAGATGGCCTCTTTGACAAAGAGGTCTGCCAGCTAGTCAATTCGTGTCGACATGTGTCTGTGTTGAAACTTATGTACTCCACCGGAATAACTTAGACAGCAGCGAGCAGTCACAGAGTACACGTAAATATTTAAATAATTACGCATATGAGACTTTTTAACCCTTTTGGGAGAGCCACAATTCCCTGATGAGAGGAGGCGGTAAACCCCACCACTTCGAAACAAGTTTGTAAGAATTAAGATGGTAAAACAAACACTTTCTAATGGTCATGTAATGATCGTACATTGCTCCTTTACCTAGGTAGAGCACTCTTTGAAGATAATTAGAGAAAATATCCATATATCTCTATATATATAAATATCTATATATATATATATATATAGGTTTATAAATGATAAGTAGTAAACACTACAAAGATGACATAGAGCACAGATACGGTAACAAACCAGCGTATATTTTGGACACCTCTGTTTTTTTGTTCAGTGCAAAATGTGAAGTGAAGGTTACTTTACAAGCAAAAAACAGGGCAAAGGGATTAAATCACAGAGGGGAAATTGCTCCAGATGCCCAGGTCATTGTTAAAGCCACAGTGATGGGTGGACAGTGTTATAACCCACTTGCTTTCAAACTGAGTTTTTGAGTGGCAGATAAGTGATCAGAACCAAACAGAGAAATCTTGAATTAAATAATTAAGAGTGGTATGACTCACCATTGAAATGTTTTGATACAGGACTGCTTACTGTTTTGTCTTGTTCAGTTTTCCTTTAGTCTTTGAACCCCAGTCTAAATCCAGATAAGGTTAAAGGAGCTCTGAAATTCTAATTTTGCAGATCTATGCCCATAAATTAAACAAACTTAGGTCATTTGCTAGGAAGAACTCCTAATTTTTGTCCTCTCGAGTCCAAAAACCACCCATCTGTTACCAACTGTTCCCTTCAACGTTACCACTCGAACTCTTCTATCAATCACCACAAGAAGGAGAAATTTTGTTAAACGGTACGACCACGATTTTATTCCCCAGGACAAGATATTTTCAACAAAGCCGCTCATTTTGTTCAAGTCGAGACCCGGACCCTATTGACCTGGTGTACAGTTCACACACTTCTACGAGAGAAAGTAAATTTATTTAGAGAATACTTCAAAGACAAAGATACCGCTCCACAACCCAGACACCTACCCACAGCATCTCGCAAGTCAAACTAGAACCCTAGCCCGGGAGAGACTTACACCTCGACACGTTTTTAGATTCTACGAAGACCCATCTGAACCGCATCAGCGAAACCATTGCCAGAGACGCCAACTCACCCCAAACCTTCGTCGGGACGATTCATAAAAGTAAGTTTTAAAAAAAGGACAGAAGGATTCTACAAATAAGACAGAGATTCTAGATCTTGACTGGATCCTGTTGCTACTCCAACAAGATCTAGAGTCTTATTTACACATTGTATTTCGTTCTCTTCAGTGCGGTATTCCTCGAACTTCAATTATGAATTTGCGACCGAAAAACTAAGGCAAACTTGCACTTCAAGCCCACCGATTCTCACAACTTCCCTTTGTACCCATCCAACTATCCCAAATCCTGGACCAAATCCATCCCATAATTTCAGCGGAAGGATTTGATCTGAGGATCTCATTTTCCCCATAGCTTCCATAAAAACGCTATCCTTCTCTGAAAAACGTCAGTATCCCACCAAAATTTTGTCTGGTGCTCTAAATAGAATCCAAGGAACTAACACAGAGGATGGTTTAAACATAAAGACCAACACGTCTATCAATGTTCGCATTCCTCTGGTCATTTCCTATCTCTCATCAGTACGCCCTATCATACGTGACTTAAACAAGAACGTAGAGACCCTTCGGCAAGAGCCTCCAACCTGTGACCTTTCTACTCATTACAGACTTTAGAATTGAAAAAATATATTTAACCATTTACTTCGGGCTTCTTATCCACAACAGCCCATAGCAAACATTTGCCTGTAACCGTGCGAAATGTAGCACATACTTGCTGGTTGGCAAGAACAATTAATTAAGGAATACAAAACAAGAAGGGTTTTTTCTATTGTTCATTTCCTCCTTTACACAACTTGGGGAAAAATGACTGTCGCAGTCCTAGCTGCTTTAATAATGAGCTTCGGCCAGCCTTCTTACATCACACCAAGCCCCATTTAAGGCAAAACGATGTACCCAAAGTCTTCTCCTAACATCACTGTTAATCCTTGACTATGTTAAACATGTCAAATTTGTTACTTACTTGTATATCCAGATGCTATCAATAGTAGTTCCCCCAGTAAGAAGTCTAAACGCAATACCTTTCTAACACATGTGGCTCACTTTTGGTTATCTTGTTAATTTCCGTGTCGTGGGAATCAGTAGTGGGTAGAAATAATGTTCCGTTTACGTGCACTAGAGTTTCAAACTTTATCACTAGGAAGTACGATTTTTACGCTTTTTGACACCCCTGTATAAAAAGCACATTTTTTTATAGAACTTGCGCACCGTTTTTACACGTACCAGAAAATCGTCGGCAATATGCAAGCTCCACCTTGGGATCCAGAATTGCTCACAAATTTCACACTTTTTGTTCACTTTTCTTGTAATATCCTTTCCATA
The DNA here is from genome assembly GCA_029531755.1 of Holothuria leucospilota. Taxonomy (NCBI): domain Eukaryota; kingdom Metazoa; phylum Echinodermata; class Holothuroidea; order Aspidochirotida; family Holothuriidae; genus Holothuria; species Holothuria leucospilota. The sequence continues at coordinate 53,423,763 of CM055962.1, read as the reverse complement.
TTTAATACTCTCTAGTATGATAGACGCGGCCACGGGACAGGCAAAAATACACTTAATTACTTTGACCCCACTTGACCCCACTGACCCTACTTTAACACAAGTTCTGTCATTTTACCAGTGAGTTATTGGTACAAACCCCAGCAAAATTTCAGCTGTCTGCAGATTTATGATGATAGGGTCATAAAATCTTGACAAACTGTCCCAGAGGATCCGTTGCTGAGCAACATATTGGAGTAACGTGTTGGTAAGAAAGCTGTACTGTAGGCTACACCACTTTTTTGTTGAACTAGACTTATAATTATGTAAATTATGTAAATATGTTTAACTTCAGTCATGGTAATCATTGGAAATTGTGGAATGCTCATATTGTTGATATATTTATATGCGTTAGTATTTTTAAAATCCAGCTGACAATTGTAAGAGTTGCAGAGCTCGAGGTCACACACCCCTCGAGACTATGTTGGGAGATTTTTTCAACTTGCATTATTGATGATATTAAATTGATACAACACTTCGCTGTCACATGTCATTTAAAACAATGCATGGGCATACATAATAGTGAACAGGACAAGATCCAATAGCAAAAGTAGAAACCGGGGCATTTCTTATTGTATAAATAAATTAATTTTCAATTTCGTCGGGATGGCTATAATCAGTATGATAAAATATGCAATCCCAATGACCTTCAGTTGACCCGACAATCTGCTTGAATTTGCTATCATGGCCAGCAAGGAAGTATAGATTCTTCAATAATGATCCCAAATTTCCAAATAATCTTTCAATAACCCTAAATTTTTCAACTCTTCTTTCATATAAATCCAAACTTCTCAAATCTTCTTCAATAAAATTCACATATTTTTAAATTTTTGTAAACATCAAACGAAGAGCGTGCTAGGAAAGACGTGCGAGAGCGGAGCTCAAGCCGGCTGTACCGTGTCCTGTTAAGGACATGTTGCTGAGTGCACCCATAGCCACAGGATCGCTCACACACCGCACACGCACCCATACTCACCCTCGCTTCCTTAGCGGTACGCGGGAAATGTACCGGTAAGGAATTCGCGGGATTTCTCCATTAGCCTGGCTGACCTCCAACTAACCCAGCAGACGTACGTGTCTGGAGGGCGGGCTGCTTGCCAAGGCAGGCACGTGCAGCCGCGCGAGACTTCTCATTGCAGCGACGGAATTTTCGGGCAGCTACGCCAGTTTCGATCTCCGCGTGAGCTAGGAAAGACGTGCGAGAGCGGAGCTCTCGCCGGCTGTACCGTGTCCTGTTAAGGACATGTTGCTGAGGGCACCGTTTCCAACTTTGAGAATATACAGAGAAAACAGTAAAAATATAAGAAATAGCTGTGAAAGTAATGATAGAACTTGAACAATTTCAAATAGGCAGATAAATATTTTCATGCCTATATCTGTACACATCACCAATCATTTACAGCTCTATTAGGATGTATTTCTAGCCTACTTTTCTAAAATTATCGCGCTCCGCGCGATTGTGCATAGCTACAATGTTGTTGTTGTTGCTGTAGGTAGCTTCAATCATCAATGGCTTAAAAACGTTTTCAAACCGTGCCAGTTTAGTCATAAAAACTTTTCATAACCAATAACACTCCCTCCCCTCCCTTAAACCCTCCCCCACAACGGAGTTCAATGGCTGAGGTCATGCTTCACATTATATCCACCACGCTCTCTAAAATGACTTGTCGCACTAAGTCACAACTACTTTTCGTTTTCCTTTTAAAGATGAAATCCCTCAAATATTGCACCATCTGCTATCGAAACGTCCTCCTGAAATTACACATTTCGCCAAGGGGGAGGGAGACACCCGTTCCCTTCAGTCCTTTCCCCCAGGCCACAGATCAGTAATGCCCCTAGCAAAACAGTGTATGTGCGGCCTTGTGTATGACCATTTTTCATGCGTAGATTTTTTTCATTATTTGAGAAATGGCAAACATGAGATTCGAATTTCAAGGCTGGGTACATGCAGCTTAAAACACGTGGGAAGTGCCGTTTCCGGCCATCTGGAGGGTCTGTAAAGCCAAAAATTTTCTTGCACGCTCCGCGCCAACTGATGGTGGCGCTCTACTTAGATAGTCTTGACAAGCCTGACCCTCGGCGGTGCCGGCCTCCCCATTTATTACCTAGCCCCCCCCCCCTAAAAATTTCATCCTAGCTACGCCCCTGGTAAATTAAACTAAATTAATACTCTCCGCGATTTGATGTTAAGGTGAAGGACAACCTTTGTTTTGGAGATGAGAAGTTTAAATTAGAATTTACACTCTTGTATCACACGCTACTGATAGTTCTTTTATTTTCCACATACTCCCAACATTTTTTCGGCAAATCCTGTGACTCATTCTAAATCCTGACCTTAAGTTAAATAGGCCTGAAGTCAATTTTAGTGCAGATCCTAGGCTAGTATAATTCCTTTGAACAACTTTGTTCTTTGGACCCATTCTGGAGTAGCACAGGCACAGGCAGTAATGGATTTCTGTGCTTAGTTTTGCTGAAAAGGACGGGAACTCGGAACAGTCACATGCCTCCAGAGGCATGGATAGCCCCCAAAGAGAAGTGAAGAGGTGAAGGGGCTTGGAGAGCTGGAGAGTCAAGAGAGGAGAGAAAAGTGCATAGGTCTTCTAGTCCATTCATAATCTAGCTTTCCTTCAAAAACGTAGGCCTTACTCTGACTTTTCTCATGCTAAATGAAAGCATTAGTTCTGAACAACGCACAATAGTATTCGGCCTTCTTTTTCAAGGTCTTTGTTTTCAAGATTTTTGTTCTTTTGTGCTCAATCTTTGTTGTAGCTTTGTGTTTGCTTTTAAATCATTTACTCAACACAAACGCATTTTGGGAATGCAGAAACGCTGAAAGAAAGAATAATGTCACTCGATATGTGTTACTAAGCACCATATTTTACAGTTCATCAGTGAATGGACAATCCCCAATGGTTGGCCTACCACATTCAAAGTTACATGTTATGTAATTTGTGACGCTGGCGGGTGGAGGGTATGCGGGGCCTGCCCGCCCAATCGATTTCTGATTTTTTTTTAAATTATCCCCAAAGATGTTTGAGCGATAGATATCTGAAGGGGTAAAGTGAGGTGTGTTTTCGACCAAGTGGTGGATGTTTAAACTATTGTAATCATTTCTATCACAAATGTTTTTCAAACTACCAGAATTTTCTCAAAACATTTGCAAACTATCACATTTTTTCGCGCTTTGCGTACTTCAAACCTTCCCTCAGTGCTGTAATTCCTATGACTACTATCTTACGATAAGTTTATCACCTCCCTGCACCTATATGCTCTCCCTCCCTTCAGTTTCCCATTGCTGGAAGCTGTTCGTCTGTATTTTCGTTCAGCGTTCTACGTACTCTGTAGTATGGTTTGGATGTTCAGTATAATAAGCAGTTATGTCATTGTCCCATATAATTAATCTAGAGGGCTACCAGAAGGCCATCTGGTATCTGCCAGCCAACGATGCCCTTTTATAATGCACAATAAGGAAAAGGAAAATTTTTGTAATAGTCCAAGAATTTGTCTGTGGACTCCGCACACTTTCCTCAAATACAAAGCACTAGAGTACCCCAAAGGGAAAAGAGGCTACAGGACGGGATTTGTTGACAACGTATCCTACTCTGCACCACTGTATGTAATGCATAAAAGAAAAAAAAAAACGATTCTCTAATAGAAGTGTGAGGTTCAAAAAAACAACACTTTTTGCAAAGATTGAAAACTTGTTGGCCAATCAGCAAATGGGACTTGTGCCCTTATACCTCCCTCCTTCAAGGCTTTTCCCCTAAATCACTTCTCTCACCCTCAATCTGCTCCTGTACAAAGGTATGGAGTACGGGAGCAATGTGCTTGTTCAACTTCTGCCCCCGCCCCTCCACCTTTGAATCCATAACTGGACAGCTGCTTATCACAATATTATAACTTCCAATTTGATAAGAAGGGAAGTTTTTGTCATATGGCAATCATAGCGTATATCTACACAAAATGTGACATGGCTGTAAATAATCCGTCGGACAGTGAGGGAAAGTACGCAATCGGTTATCTTGATCTGATATTGCGGTGGGCATATCTGAGGAATAACGGCGGGGATGGGGCGCAAATTAACCCTCATGACCCAAGAACGTAAAACATAATTCCCCAAATACCGTGTATTTTCCTCTTGTTTTATTCTGGGGATGAGCATAAGATTTGCAGTAAGTTTACATCTTCCACACTTTTCTGCAGTGTATCGATGCATGACTGAAAAATTTGACCAAGCGCCCCGATAGGGGAGGGCAGCAACCCCAAAACCCCCAAAAGGGCAACTAAAATCAACCTTGGGGAGTATGAAAATTTCAAATTCCTTCACAGTATTCACAGACTTTGTTCTCTGATTTGATGGCGTTGTGTTGCCACTCTCCGGTAGAGATGATGCATATTACGTCATTTTACCCTTGGCGCTATAGAGCTCCATGGATAATTAGTTAACAATAGGTTATGTATATCGGTTCAGATTGAAACCTCGAAAGGTACCTGGTACGTTTCCTTACAGACAATTTGGTGCTACATAAATATGTTTCCTTTATAGCCTGTGTCTATTTTAGGTAGCACTACTACAAACATCAGTATCTGTGAGGAGGGACATGACCTGATGGCCTTCCCCCTAAATATGCGACTGTTGGTGGCATAGCCAGGACTTTTGCCACAAGGCTGGGGGCTATACAGTATGGTCTGTAACCATTTCAAAAAATTGTGTGTCCTCACATGCAATCTGGTGCAACATATGCCACGTTAGAAAAGGGGCAGCTCCAGGGTATTTGGATAGGGGGAAGGCAAAGCGTGGAGCTGTGAGAGATGGAAAAACATCGACCAAATCTGTCAGACAGTATCTTCTTGAGAATAATATAATCTTTTTCAGGTAGCCAGATTTGATTGACAGGTCTCTTTGCTCTTATTGTTTGACTTTTGTTGATTTTCCCTCTTAATGATGATCTCCCTCTTCCAAAGCCCAGTGATCTTGTAGCAAAGACCATTGTCAAGATGTTGCTTTGAAGATAACTGCGCAGCCGATAAATGCGGAACGTTTTCACCGTTTCTGATCAAAACGACTTTTCACCTAGTCTTAAGTTGCACAATTCCAATTATTATTCTAATTCCTCATTAAGAAAGGAATATACCTGTTTGGAAACCAGTGGGAGTCTAAATTTTGATGATGAAATTTAAAACGTTTCCGGAGAGTTCCTGAAATAACGAACAATATATATATATATATATATATATGTTCAAAAAGTGATAAAAAGATACACTGTACCCTTTTAAAACGTGGCACCAGGCGGAACAAGTTGAAATAAATTTTGCTCTCCTTGACGGCTGGCAATGTGGTACCAATGGGGGAAAGCATCCTATGAGCTCCCTCAAATGTAGCAGACGGCAACGACAATTGTCTTCACTGCCAAATCCTTCTAAGTTTTAGAGGAATTTCAGGAACCAGACAATGCGAAGCTTAAGTGTCGGCAAAACACCTAGTTTCAAAAGAGGAACAAGTGTTGTTTCTCCATCCCTAACAGCTCCCTGGGCAAAGCATGGAGTGAATGATCGCCGTCCTGGGGTAGGGGTGCAAAGGGAGGGAGTGATAAATTTTTGGTAATCTAAGGTGTTTAGATGCAAAATGGTGCTGTCTTTGGTACAATTTTTGAACTGATGAATATGGCTGGAAAATCTTCATAATTTAGCGAATTCTAATTTTTTGTTGGGTAAAAGAGGCCGTCCTGGTTGAAGGGTCTTAAGGGAGGGGTTTCGGGGAAGACACCCCTCCCGTTTGAGAAATTTTGGTAATTTAAGGTTGCTTAGATCCAAAGTGGTGCTGTATCTGATAAGTTTTTGAACCGATCATACATGGCTGGAAAATTGTCATTATTAAGTGAATTCTAATTTTTGAACGGGTTAAAGAGGAGAGTAGTAATTGTTGTCTAAGAGAAGGGTATATATAGGTTATGTTGTCAACAAACCTCATGAAGCCTCTCTTTTGGATAATTTACTGCCTTCTATTCGGGGAAAGCTTTTACGCAAAAATTCGTGCATGGAGTCCACAGAAACATTCTTGAACTATTACGGAAATTTTCCTTGCTTCATTTGTGCAATATAAAGGATAGCTAAAGTCTGGAAGTACTGGATTAATAACACAGGGGCGTATCCAGGAATTTTCAATAGAGGGGACACAAGGTTTGGTTGATCGCTGTCCTTAGGTAGGGGTAAAGGGGAAGGGTGTTTGGCAAATTTTTGCTTTTGGAAGAGGCTGAGATGCAAAATGGTGCTAATATTTGGCACTTTTTGAAGCACTTTCTTTTTTTGCCTCAACTTTTTTCACGCATGACGGCCAATATGGGAGGCGTGCGCCCGTTGTGCCCCGCCTGGATCCGCCACTGTTATATGTATTAGAAACAGGCTTACTTCACCCTCTCCTTCTTTGTCTTTCGCGTCCTCCTTTTTTCTCCTTCTTTTCTCCTTTTCTTCTTTCTCCTTTTTCTTTTTCCTTCTCTTTTTCCGTTTTCTTGCAAATTACAGGGAAGAGGTCGCCCTCGATGCCTTCCCTGTGGCGCTGCCCCTGCCTTTGAAGTAAACATTTACATATTGTAGGTAGCACTAATAAAAACAATAAAAATTAAATTGGCATCTGTGAGAGAAGCGCATAGCCCAATATGCACCCCTAACTCCTAAATATGACAATGCACTGGCTCTACAAACACTTCCCAAGCTTCCCAAGTCACTTAAGTACCATGGACTATTATACGTGCCCTTCCAAAAGGAATTTAGCTCCATGCTTGGTATACTACGGTGGCTCAATAGGGACATACAAAGAAAAACAAAGCTCCCTGAAAAGTCGAAATTTTGACTTTCAAAGTCAAAATTTTGACTTTTAATCTCGAAATTTTGACTTTTAATCTCGAAATTTTGACATTTAATCTCAAAATTTTGACTTTTAAAGTCAAAATTTTGACTTTTAATCTCGAAATTTTGACTTTATATTGGCGCATTACAGGTGAAACTAGAAGTTTAGTTTTACACCTTAATGTAGACAAGAACAAAATATTATCAATAGAAAGGTTCATTTTTCGCACCAGTTTATTGCAAGAAGTCAATTAATTGTGATTTGGACAGAGGTTTCCGGCGTATACCGTGTTATATTATTACGGACCGTGCGCAAAACCACTATATACCGGCCCAGTGTTTCCATTCTTCCCGAAATTACACGAAATTCGGGAAATCTGGGTGCTCTTCTGGAAATTTTCGGGAAGGGGGATAATTTCGAGAAATTTCGGAAAATTTGAAAATAACTTATGGCGTATGGAAATGACGTATGGCTTGACAGGGTGAAATCCTGGATCAGCCATTAAAGTAGCATATAATAAGCGTTATTGAAAAAGAGAGTCAGCTTTTTGAATCCCGCACTGTTGCTTTGCCTCCCTGTGTCGGACCCGTGCGTAAAAACACTGTATGTGTATGCCTCCCCACAATATGTATAACATGACACCACTTTGCGTCTATACATACTTATACCCAAAATTCTCCAAGGGAAAGGGTAAACATGCCGTTAAACCCCAGCCCAGCCCGTATTTAACCAATTCTTTGTCCTCGCATCAAATTAGCATATTTCCCGAAATTTCTCGAAATTATCCCCCTTCCCGAAAATTTCCAGAAGAGCACCCAAATTTCCCGAATTTCGGGTAATTTCGGGAAGAGTGGAAACACTGGGCCGGTATATCGTGGCTTTGCGCACGGTCCGTAATAAAATCATATACGTCGGAAAACTTCCGTCCAAATCACAATTAATTGGCTTCTTGCAATAAACTGGTGCTATAAATGAAACTTTCTATTGATATTATTTTGTTCTTGTCTATATTAAGGTGTAAAACTAAAATTCTAGTTTCACCTGTAATGCGCCAATATAAAGTCAAAATTTCGAGATTAAAAGTCAAACTTTCGACTTTTAAAGTCAAAATTTCGAGATTAAAAGTAAAAAATTTGACTTTAAAAGTCAAAATTTTAAGATTAAATGTGAAAATTTCGACATTAAAAGTCAAAATTTCGACTTTGAAAGTCAAAATTTCGACTTTGAAAGTCAAAATATCGAGATTAAAAGTCAAAATTTTGACATTAAAAGTCAAAATTTTGAGATTAACTGTCAAATAACGAGATTAAAAGTCAAAATTTCGACTTTAAAAAGTCAAAATTTCGAGATTGAAAGTCAAAATTTCGACTTTAAAAGTCAAAATGTCGAGATTAAAAGTCAAAATTTTGACTTTGAAAGTCAAAATTTCGAGATTAAAAGTCAAAATTTCGACTTTTCAGGGAGCTTTTTTTTCTGTGTTGTCCCTATTGAGCCACCGTAGTATACCGAATGTTAGACGCATGTTTGTAAAAATACCAATAATCAAATGAAAGCATGTGTTACACATCCCCTCGATGTATGGTATTTAAAGGGGCGTGCTTGGCCCCAGGTAACTGCATATATAAACAACACTGAAAAATGTTTAATTATGCTGCGCTGACCTTCAAATTGGTTTCTGTAAAAGGACTGATCTTCTACACTTTGAAGTAATGCATCACACATATAGCAAAAAGCTACATATATTAGTTCGCAGTAACTCCCTGTAACCTGTTGTGTGGTTGTGCTGTACTGATCACTTCCATGCTCTGCTTCGAACATTCCTGAAATTACAGACACAGGCCAAGGTGCTGCGTGAGAAATCACTTTTTAGTTCAGGCACCAGCAACTAAAGTCGCCGACACAAAACTACGAATCTTGGCATATCTAAGCATCTCTTCTTGGACGGTTGGATTTATCGAAATACGGTGTAGTCCATGTTAGAGAGATGGTTGTTTTGTTGTTCCCTGATAATTTTGGTGACCTCATGACCTTTCTAACGGAGTATTATGGAGACATTTCTTCATTTAAAATGCGTGGGCGTTGTCTATTTTAAAACGGTCTTTGAGACTACGGACTCCGGCCTTGCTGTGCCAAATCAGGATGCGTTTCTAAATAGCGCCATCATTTCAATAAGCCGAAGGTGTGTAAATTTTACTTTACTTTTCCGTTCGCAACAACTCACTGTCTCTTAATGTGCAGGCCTATTCAGCCCCTGTTGGCACTTAAAAAAAATTCTGCAGTTTTATGAGCAATTTGTATTATCCCTGGATACGGCCTGTACAAATGTCCTGTATAAAAGAATGGTGAATTTGCCTCCAAGAGAGCACATCATCAATTCCTCACTTTGTCAGCCAAAGTAAGAATGGCCCAAAAAGTGACACTGGGTGGAAGTTATGTTAACTCAACATGTCATAGTGCACTTACATTCATGACTCCACAGGAGTCCTTATTCCTAATCCGTCGACGAAATGTTTCCATCACAATTCTTGGGTTCAAAACAAACTATTATAATATAGGCTGTAAAAACCTCCCTCACCGTGACAAAATTTCCAATATTTTTTCCAGGCGACATTACACTTTCAGGAGTACCGCATAACACTAACTTACTGCACGACTGTGATAATGCATAAACTCACTTTTACTTCTCTACCCTATACAACTTACAGTATATGCAACGTGGTTACCGCAGGACTGTGCCTGAGCTACATGGTAACTACATGATTGTCTTCACTGAGAATTATACTGCTACAGTGTGCACAGGAATTTGGTGTGAGCTGTTGACCCTCAAATGAGTCATTAGTTTCAAAGTATCAGCAACCAGGAGTTGTAGTGCAAGTTGTTTGGAACTTTTCCTTCGATACTACACCAAAACGTATGCCCATAGCAAACCCCACTTGTTCCAAGTCCTCACTTCATCCTTGTTCAAATGTCAATTTCTGCTACAGGACACATTAATTTATCTAAGAAAGTGCCAGGCTGTCTTGTCTTTTAAGACCTCATTTTTTTAAGCAAGACTCGTCCATTTCATCATGTCCCTGACCCCCACTCTCTCAGCACTGTTCAAGGTCTAAGCTGTACCTCACCGTGGCTAACGTCATGGCACCGCAACTAGTCTAGAATGTGGCTTGTTAGTGCCAGTTCAAGTTAGTGAGTAATGACTGCAGATTTCTAAAATGATGTAATTCTTTTTATTTGCCCCAAGGGCAAGTGGCTGGTGAATAAACTTTGGGTTAGTGACAGCTGGTGTAAAAATAGTGTAAAAATGGGTAGTGCTAGCATCTCGCAGTTATGAAGTAGGCGATGCTATTAATAAGTGTACTTTTGTCCGTACTTTTGGTTTAAAGAATTGCCAAAATTTGAACTACTACACCAGTTTTACACCATTTCTTAACAAACTGGCCCCTTGGTGTACAATGGCACTTTGAAGTGATATATAGAACTGAAATACCAGTAAACTAGACTTTTCCTTGCTTTATGATAACCAAATTTACAATGAATTCTGACTCGTTAATTATCCACATAATCGATTGCCTTAACTAAACTCACTGCAGGGGACCTTGAAAAATTGTTTTAAATAAAACTAGCCCTAATGGATTTTGAAACTGGGCTGCCTTAGAAGTAGTAGTAGTCTTCTTACATAAGTGAACCCTCTTTGTGATGTGCTTTAGAGATAATTTTGTTACAAACGTGAACCCTCGAGGGACTGCATCATACTGTCTAATCTTGCGATTGCGGAGAGTCGTATGTAAAACGTGCTGTAGCCTGATGAGTTTCATGTCTGAAGAAACATTTGTCAACATTACAAAACATTCACTTGAGGTTGCGACAAATAACCAAGTCAAAGCTTTGTCAAGGAAATGCACAAGTTCTGATAGTGCTGCTTCATATAAACATACATTTTCAAAGGGAGGAGGGTTGGAAGATGGTCCCCTATCCCCTTCGCACCTTATTCACTGACGAGGTGACATTACAAGTATTTGCTATGGGTGCCAACCGTCCTATGTATCGAAATGCCTTAACTAAACTTTTCTTTACATTAAGACCATTCTACTGTACCTGTAATTTCAGCTGGACATTCGTCCCTACTACTCAGTATGGCCAGTGCAGGAACGATGTAAGACCCACCCGGGCCTTCCAAAATTGGCAATCTGAAAGGAAAATTCCAAACCAAACAATTCCACATAATGATTGAGTAAACAATTAATATAATCACCATGCTGTTCTAAAGACTTTAAAAGCTAGTTTTTCAAACTTACATTTCGTTTTTTTCCACTAGTTATTATGAAGTTGACAACATCAGCGCTAAGATCATTTCTTACTACCACATGAGGTTTTCATTTTACTCGGGGACTCAGGTTGCCAACGTCAACACAACAGAGCTAATTCCTTATCTAGTGTTTACTTTCATTCTAGTTAATGGTTACATTAAAATATAAGTTCAAAGGAGAATCACCTATTGTATTTCCTATTAATAGTAATTTCAAGATTCAGAGAGCTAAATCTATCATCTGGGAGTAGTTTGTATAAGATTGTCTCTTTACACGTTAGCTGTACTGCATGTCATTACAAGGGTCGTGACTGCCAGGTCTAGGCATTTTTTGAATGGAGATGGAAAGTAGAAGACCTTCTTATGTTAGGGAAAGGAAATCCCGATAAATACCTACAAGCGATGAAGTGAAGTAATTAGTTGCTTTCCTTAACACAAACATATTGGAATATTAGAACTGCGGTAGTCCTCAGTGAAATATTTTGAGACTTCCTTTGTATACCCTCTTTAAACCATTGCTGATCATTTTTATTCACACCTAATTTTCCAGCGACCAATAATTACAAATCGTGATAGTGCAAGAAACCTTTAAATTGATAGATAACTGTCAGTGGTTGTAAATGATAACTGCTGTTAAACGCCCATATTTGCGATGCAGTGATTAATCGATAAAAGTTCTAATACGAATATATTTACTTATTCACCTGGTCACGATGTAATTCTTTTCTTCAATGAAGTCCTCATTTTCAAAAGGACTCATCCTTTGCTTGAAAATTGTTCATAATCTTCGGCATGAATCTTTACATGAATGACGAACTTTAACATAAAATATTATACCGTTGTAAACCAGCTGCAAGACCAGGAATAGCTTTAGGTGAAATATGCCTTGCAATACTGGCCCTAAGGACTCCTTACACAAAAGCAATAGGTAAATGTCACATATAATAGAAAGTTGAAGTCGATGACAGTCCACCGTAAAAACGTGTGAAATTTCAAACGTTTTATTCAACTTTTAAAGCACGTTTTTCTTTGCTTTACAATAACATACTATATTTAAAACATATAAATGTGTCTTAACGAGAAAATAAAAGCTTAGGAATGTTACTGCTTGGTCTAAAGTAAGAAAATGTGTAGATAAATATTTTATCGCTAAGCACTTTTAAGAATGTGGCTCTCATGTACCCTGCACTTTTGAAATTATACGGAAAAGGGCCATTTTGCCTGTGTGTCTTAAAAAAAGAAAGCATTACCATTTGTGATCCTCCAGAGTTGTGCCAACCCTACGCGCCAGTAAAGGCCTCGTTGCTATCTCAATATTGAAAAACTACATTTCAGTAAAATACCATATCGCCTTACCTAGATCTGAAAACTATTTGCAGTATTGTGCTAACTCCCGACACAAGAAATGTTGTTGCTATGTGCCGGGTCAGTAATGCTGGATCTTTGTCGAAACAAAGACTTTCCGCCAAGAGAAAAGGTTGCACCAGACAGCCATAAAAATTTGCGCAAAATGCTGTGGGCAAGATAAAACAAACCCCAAATAGTATGTGGCAAACGTTGTCTTTTCGATGATAATTGAGAATCTTGTTATAATAACAGCACTTAAGACTTACTTATTCAAGCTGGCTTTTAATCTCTAATGTTTCCTGCGTATGTTTACTTTTTATTCTTTTTATGTTTATTTATTGTTGTCCGTTGTTTAGTTCTTACTGTTTACCGTTGTGTTCTTTCTAGAATTTTTACTTTGTAAATCTTATCACTTTTCCCTCCTATCCCTCTCGTTTTTGGCATTTTTCTACGTTTTACACTGTATAGCGCCTTTGATTACTCTTGTAGATATTAGGCGCTTTATAAATTCATTTTACTATTATTATTATCATAACAGTCGACTTTAGACCTGTTGACAAGAGGTTTCCATATATGTAACAGGACATTTAGGTAACCATGGTACTTGTAACAGGAATTTCCTTGTTTAGGACTCCAGAAACAGAACAACTTCTGCATGCTCAACTTATTAATGAAAAATTACATCTCTTGCTTTGAAGTGGTACTTCAGTGGTTGTGTCATAATTATTTAGACTGCATTCCTGACTTGGAATCCTTCAAGTGTGGTGTATTCCATAATTCAAAGCTGTTTTTGTATGTATATTTTACAATGATTTAGGTAACGCTTACTTAGCAGAGAAAGAAAGTGTAATTTGTAAGAACGATACGACGAACAAGTTTTTAAAGCATGTTACCTGAACAGCCATCATTATAGTCATTAACCAAGGAGGCCTGTCTTCTATTCCGTACACCAAATCACTATTTGTGGCTATGGTAGGTTCTTTACCTTCTTCATTTAGAATCTCTGTTTCTATTGCTGACCTGTTTTGTATCTGAGACAACTTTGAGACTGACCCTCCAAGAACCGACTCCATTATGAATTTCTCTACGGTTTAAAAATATATTTAGTTGTTCTGGAAAATAGCCTGGTAATTATGTAAGAAAATATAATTTCATATCAACTTTAAGCACGAGTACAAAAAGGTTTCGCTTTACAAAGAAAATAACGTTTTTTGCTTCTAATTTAGTAGAATGGAATGATCCCACTCAATTACTTAGTTAAAGAATCAAAACCAAATATATCAACAACGCATACTGAGAAATGTCTAACAAAACATTTATTGGTAACAGATTTTCCGGTATCGTCAATTTTCTCTATATACAGTATTCACTACTCCAATAGTCATGCCCAGAATGATCGTTAAACTGTGAAAACGTCTGAAGGCCTAGAACAGGTTTAGCGTACTCGCGGTGATAAACTATAGGATATGCATCTTTCAAAACTATAGAGAAAACATAGGCGTGATTCGCCAAGAAATTGCAGCGTTTAGCATTGCATTGCACGGTTAAAATGTAATAAATTTGAACCTGTAGAAAACGTAAGCAAGTCCATTGTACATTATTCTGTCGAAAACCTACTTCCAAAATACAGCACCCCACACCAAACTGGAATTGAATGAAACAATTAGGCCTGTATTGAACTCTGATTTGTAGTAAATAAGCGGCTTTATCGCATATTGGTAGAGGCGTTAATGAAAGTAGATGAAGGGCGTTGTAGCACCTTAGAAACTTCCATTTTTTAGATTTTTTAGATTGGCAGTAAACCTGAGTAACTTTTTTTTTTAAAAAAATCATTAGTTTTAGGGAAGATATCGATAAACTTCACGATCACAGAAACACACTTTAACGATTACTTATTTTTCCTCTTCTTCAACAAACAATAAACCATTATTGGCGAGTTTTCCTTCTTGAAGCGTTTCAAAGCTTAATCTGACATAATTTCATTTTATAGATGCCAGCTCTTTCAATCCTTTAGTACAGACACAAGGTGCCTCCACATATTTGCCTAAAGATTGAGAATTTTATCCATAATCGCACAATTGTTCTTTTTTCGCCCGGTAGCGTAGAGTGCCGCTCTCTTGTAGTTGACCATCTCGTCAGTGTAATGGTAAAGAACTCGAGATTTAACGATTCATTATTTGATTTGTTAACAAAGATGGCGTCCACATCGCATGTGGTATATCGATTGAGTGGGTGCATACAAGTATTTGATCTAACAACTCCCTTCTCTAGAAAAAATGAAATTGAAATAAACTTTGGAAACTTATTTGAATTACAGGAAACTATTCAAAGCAAAAGTCAATAAATGAATAAAAACGAGAAGAACATGTTTACAATGTACGCAAAGCAGTTTGCTGATTATGGTAAGTACATGTCAAAGAACGAAAGAATCAATACCCGTATCTATATGGGGGACGAATAAAACGCCCTGACCTTGTCGTTTTTAACCTGTCATTATGAGGTACAGTGGTGGAACCCAAACAAATAGGTTGTTGATTGTCTGAACTACGTGCCTGCTGAAGTGATGTCTGTCCGTCTGCCCAGCCCGATATTCCAGTTGGATCCAGTTGAACTGGACCATTTCAACTGAACTGTTCTGGAACATGGGTTTGTCCAAGTGAACTGGTCCAGTTCAGTCCATTCAACTGGACCCAATTGGACTTTCAACTGGGCAGGTTCAACTGGACTTTTCTGGAAATTGGGCATGTCCAGTTGGAAAGTCAACTGGTAAATTGCAATAAGTCTCCTGAATTAATGAACACCCTTGAAAGTTTAAAACACACGTGTGGCCTGTAGAATAGGCCCGTAGTCAAGGGGGGGGGCTGGGGGAAAGCCCCTTTGGAAAATTTTCCGCCCCCCCTAGAAGATCAAAAATTACCATTGCTGTAATGCATTTTAGTATGTTTCGCTCCCTCTGGAAAATTTTTCGCCCCCTAGAAGCTTTTTGGCCCCCCTTCAGCACCTTGTCTGGCTACGGGCCTGCTGTAGGAGGGTGATTCAGATACAATGGTGTACTTCAAAAGGCATCTGAAGAAAGACAAAAGCATCCAAGGTATATTATTGCACGAAGTCGGTATGTTGTATAGAAATGTGTCACGAAATATGTATATGCTCATGTATAGATTTAAAAATTGAACAAAACAGAAAAATGTTAAAAACAATTCAGTTAAGGAATATTTTTTATAAACTGTTTGAGTTTGTCAATTGCACATTTTGGGAATAAATTTGAAAAAAGGGAACTGTGGCAAAAAGTTCTACAGAAATTCTGATTTGATAAAATGCATTGTAGCTTGATTATGCAAATAAGGTTAAACCAGTTAATTTCAATAAATCTTCTTTTCTGGATGGGTTCAACTGGACTTAACGAGGCCAGTTAAACTGGATTTTAGAGGAAGAGTGCAAGTGGGCACCCTGGACCACTTTAAGTGGAGTTTGCTAGTGAAATTTTATTGGACTTCACTGACTAGTTCAATTAAACTTCCCTGAACAAGATCAACTGGACCTTTTAGGACCGGACCATGCAGATCAACTGGATTTTATTGTAATCAGTTCAATTAAACTTTCCTGGGCCAGTTCATAGGACTTTATTGTAATTAGTTCAACTTGACTTTACTGGACCAATTCAATAGGATTTTATGGTGACCAGTTCAATTGGACTTTACTGGACCAGTTCAATTGGACGTTTTGTGCTTAGTGCACCTGGGCTTTACGAGAACACTTCAATTGAAATTTACTGCACCAGTTCAATGTTGTAATCAGTTCAATTGTACTTTACTGTACCAGTTCTATTAGACTTATTTGTGGTTAGTTCAACTAGACTTTACTGGACCATTTCAACAGGACGTAATTGTGCCCAGTTCAACAGGACGTTACTGGATCAGTTTAATTGGACTTTAAGTATTGTGATCAACTGGACTAAACTGGACTCCTTCGATGGAACTATGCTGGACCAGTTTAAAAGAATTTTCACATTCGAAACCCATTCTCTATTAACGGTAACTGTCTAGTTACAGTTAAACCAATATTAAGTTGAAATTTTAGAATACTTCCATCAGTCCAGCAAATTCAAATGGTTGAAAAAGATTACATTTAGAAGGCACCTGTCCATAGAACCGTTACTACAAGAACTAGCCCAGTTGGGTCCAGTTGAAGTCCAAGCCAGTTTCCTTTTAAATCTTGCCATGCAATCGTGATAACAGAAAAAGTCCTATTAAAATCAACTGGTTCCTGTCCAGTTCACTTGAAGTTACTTTGAGTCCCGTTGGGTCCAGTTCAAATATGGGGTATTCCAGTTCAAGTCCAGTTCAAATTTGAACTGGACCCAACTGGAATGTTCAGCTGGGTGGTGTCCGTCTGTGTGCATAGGCAAATTGTTATCTGGACTTGGTTGCTATTCGGCTGGAAGACTTTGGTGTATTTGGGTCTGTTGATCACCTTTATTAGTGGACAAATTTCTCTCAAGTCGGAACGGTTCAGTCGAATCTGGCTCCTTTGGGAGTTGTGACCTTGTATGACTTCTGATTTTGGTTTAACTTTGGCCACTGTTCCCGATTTCCATGTTCTACTCTCTAAATCAACTACTGTGGGTTTTTGTCCAACGTAAAAGAATGGTAGTTCTGATCAGTTTTTTTACCTCATGGTTTCCTTTCAGTTTTTGGTGTATTGCTTCAGAACACTGACGTGTAGTTGTCAGATGGTTGCTGGAAAGTATAACGCGGTTGGGTATTCCATAAAGTATCTCTGCAGGAAACAGTCATTCGGTATCTAATGGGGTGATACGAAGATTGAGCAGCGCCAGGTGAACAGTTTTGTCGACTTTGACTCTCCTTGATGAGTTTTTCACTGTTCTCACCATTTCTCTCCACCAGTCCATTTGGTATCTTGATATAGGAGTGTTTTGTATGATTGCACGTTTATCACACATGTCTTTGTATGTCTGTCCAGTAAACGTATCTGAGATGATTTTCCTGGGGGTCCAAAGAGACTGAATATTTCTGCTGTTAGTTTTGTCACTGCAACACTTGAAGTATTTGGGAGATTGTAAGCTACTGGGTATTTCAAATGAAAGTCTGTGACGAGCAGGTAACCATCAGTACGAATCTGAAACAAGTCGGTGGGTAACTTTTTCCAAAGGGGAACGTTATTTCATGTGGTATCAACGGCTAACTCTATTGCTCTGGATGACTTACCTGACATATGATATCATTAGTCTATTTCTCCTTCAATGCAGAGTCAATAGACTGACTTTCTTGAGAGACGACGAATCTGTTCAATCCCAAGGTGTCCCGTGTGTAGTTGACTACCTATGTCTAATTGGAAAAGTTTTGGTATTAAGACTTACCTTATTTTGAATATTACTCCTCCCGAAATTTCGAGTTGCACTCTGAGAGACCAATATAAAGAGCTCACCGGGTTGAACCACAGTCTGTTTTTCTACGCAGTGCTTCCTGTTTGTTTGTACCAGAGTTGATTAAGTCCAATTGAACTTTCATAGATCCATCCTTCTCACCGAGAAATAACTACTGAAGGCCAGAATCTGTGCCAATAATATCTTTTGATTTTGTTATTACAACTGGTATGGATTAAAATAATGTTTAACGCTGGCTGTGGTAACCGTAGCACTCATTGTGCTATGCGAATTTCGTGACAACGTCACAGATATAATATTTGTGCCGTTATCTCCATGATAATCTCAATTTGCAAGTAGGGTAGACGGCGAATTTGGTGACAGTTTCTTTTGAAACAGATTCTTTGTCTGTGCCGTTATCTCCATGATGATCTTAATTTACAGGTAGGGTAGACCATGCCTAAGAATGAGATTGAACACCAATATAAAATAAGTGCTATGTTAACTTTAACGTGAAGGTTCCTAAACCATAGCGTATTATTTCATGGCACTATAATCACCAACCCTTAATGTACAATACCCGAAAGACTTTTGAGTACACCTCCTGTGGGGTTGAAAGATTAAGGTTTTCATGTTTCATGCCAATACTGGGTGAAGAACCCTATGATAGGTTGCTAAACGTGTCCTGCAACCACAATTTTAAATGAATTTTGTTACTGTTGCCACCATGTAATGACAGTTGACTTGAGATTTTACGATTCATTATCTGACGTAGCAACCCCCTCCCATTAATATGTATAACAAGTTCCAATTTCAAAATGGATTTCTAAATTCCATGTTTGTTCATCGTTTTCATGAAATTTGTCTGTTTCCTATGGGATTCATGCAAGAATACCCAAGGAAATGCCACTTTTGCATATAATCCCTGACTACTTGTCGCACGTACGGCAAGAAGTCAGTCCGTGTATCCTGACTACATGTCGCACGTGTGACAAGGAGTCTATCCTTGTCTAAGAGAATGCCATTTTTGCCAATTATCCCCGACTACTTGTCACACGTGCGGTAAGGAGTCAGTCCGTTTCCCATATTTGACTGTAAATTTGTCAAAGATGTTGCAAGAAGTTATGCAAAGAGAGCTGTCCAAATAGAGGTGGAAAATCCATTTTGAAAATGGATTTTGTTGTATGTTAATACGTCCATTTGTTCTCCTTCACACATAAAACTCAGAGGATATCAACAAATAGGATAGGGTCTTTTGTCAATTTGATATACAATTAGACTAGGTGAAGTATCACTGGTGCCCAAATGGGGTTAATTGAAACGATTTTGGGGATATTATTGTCTAAAAAGCTGGCGGTTGTATGTCAGGCTTTGAGTGAGTGAAAACGCCTGTTCAAATGCTTTGAAATCCACTGGCAAAAGTCCTCACGGTCATGGTATAGTAAATTGAAATTGCCATGAATGGCCAACTTGTCAGCTTTCTTATGGGAGGTAGCTTGTACCTGGCGAAAACTTTTACAAGGTTTTAGAGGTCACTTTACTTTTTTCAAATTAGTGTTTAAGTCAATGGAGGGTATATTCGGGGTATACTACCCTGATTTATTTAAAAAAAATGGCGCATCCATCGCATGTGGCATAGCGAGGCATTGTGTGCATACAAGTGTATGATCTCACAACAAGGAGAATATGGGTTTGGGAATCATATTGCAAAATTTGTGGACCTTATGTGATGGAATTAAACGAATATTCTGTAGCTTGGTGTAGCTTGGTGTATTGCCATAGCTTTCGAAAGCCACGTCCTATTTAGAGGTTCACCACCCCTGTTTTGAGAAAAACTTAAGTTCTTTAGTAGTCTTCATTCTACCTTCATCTTGTCTTTGTTAGGCTAACAATGTGTCGCATAAGTTATCCCTCATTCGGGGGAATTTTCGTTATCCTCCCAGACTTATTGCAGAGGCTGACCTAAGCGATGCTATTGTGTAGTCCAGTTTGATAATGTTATCTTATAAATTTTTGCAAGTACATCTGTTGTGTCTCAGTTGAGCTGTTATTTTCATGTATAGTTCAAACACAAGTTCAACATTAGCAATTTACTGATCCTATGGGCGTTACCAAATATTTTGTTTAACACGCACGCACTCTTGGCCCCTGTACACATAATGCACGCTTAGCACAAATATCTGTTTCTAGTAAGGGCTAAACTGTTCACACATCGCTCGGCGTTTTCCCATAGGTGAAAGTGTTATGCATATCCATATTTGTGGCTGTTTACTCAGGGGCATCGCCAGAACGTTCGGAAGGGGGGGGGGCTGTGCTAAGTTTTGCAGACTAAGAAAAAGGGAAAATGCTGACAGGAAAAATAATACGAGTGGCGCGAAGAAAGTGTATGCTACCCTTATGGCCCCAAGTCGGACCCAGGGACAACGCCTAGATGGGGACTAGGGGGCGATGCCCTCTGAAATTTTGGACCATTGTCATAATTATGGGCACAAGAATGAAGTATTTAACGGATTTCAAGAATTTTAATGAGCAATGAATAGACCACTGAAATCAGGATTTCGACCCTTTTTATAATTTCTTGACTTGGACTAACAGCCGATCGAGTTGTTGCTGTCACACAGGAAGTCGGTCTAACTATGCAAAGAAGCAGTAAACAATGCGCTGGAAGCACACCAAAAAAAAAACAAAAACAAACAAACACTTCATTTTCAAGATAGATTTAAAGCACAGAGTATAATACGTTGCATAGCAGGCCTTTTCTTATGCAAATTAGCCTATATTTTGAAGTACCAGATGTACTTGCGGAATGTGGGAGAGAGGGCAATATGAAGGGGAAATGCCCACGAATGTCACAACTGTCCACAGACCACTTTGAATGCATCTGAATGAAATCCTAAGATCAGTGGGGGATCCAGGAAAGCTGTTTATGCTGTACATGCAGGACCAATGTCGACCTTGGTCTCACCACGGCTAGGGACTTAGGTTTTACATCAGAAAAACCCGAATTTGTTATTATAGTTATGAATCTCTCCCACAGGCAGCACGAAAATGGCGAAAATCTGGTATCCAAAATGCTCTCTGTTCACCTTCCAAAAATAAATCGGCTGTCAGGGTGGCTGGTCTGTACTGGTGATAAAATACTTTATACCGGGACCCTCCTGCCTAATGATGGTCAAACCCGCCGTCTCCACTTACCGTGCTGTGCGAACAGCTGCAACCACAATGCTTAGCCTTATGGAACTATTAAAGAAATGAAACAGCGAATTCCAAAAGTGGGCGAAGGGCGCCAAAATTGTTTAGGTCTTACACCTTGAGAGCAAAAACAGTTAAACCTTCCTTCGGGTAAACCATGCTTAATCGCATTCAGTGAGGCTCCTAGACGAAGGGGAAACTGCTTCCTTCGAGGGTTTCGACAAAGTCCACTGTTCAGAAGCCCCGCCAGGATTTGATGATAGGGGGCAGCACAGGAAATGATGTCCTTATTCCATCCAAGAAGTCGCTGTTGAGTACCTATATTAGTATCTACGATGTTTTGCAACCGGAGATGAACCCCTCCTCTTTCACCTAATGCGAGGGTGTCGTCCTGGGGGAGGGGTTTTAGGGAGAAAATTAAGGGGAATTTTGCGTTTAAGGTGGGATGGATGCAAAATGATGCTCTCTTTGGTAAATTTTGAAATGATTCTCTGTTTAAAAATTGTTCTCATTTTTGTTGGTTGTAGGCAAGGGTATGGTGTTTAAGTGGAGGGGTTGAAACTCCTCCACTTAGGGAATTTTCGTTTAGGTAATTTGGCTTAGTTGCAAAGTGGTACTTTCTTTGGAAAAGCTTTGAACTGATTTTATGTGAAGAAATTGCAACTACTTAGTAGGATTTTGGCTGTAGCATGGCACACCTCCAATTGTAGTACCATGAGAACAGGGCCTGCTGGAAGCTCTGGGGGTAATAAAACTTGGGACCAAGAGGGGAATAAAAGTATCGCAAAGTGGTATAGATGATTAATAAATTGCATATTTCATAATGCTTATTCTCTAAAAATGCAGTTAGTGACTATTACATAAGCGTGTGCAACGAGTCGTATACTTCAAATCATGAGCAACGCACCACAAAGGTTGCCCGTAATACAGGATTACTTCCGCCGGGGCGACCAGTTGCCGTCAGGGACTACATACTTTATAGTATCGACTAAGACTCCCCTACGAAACTGTAAAAATTCCCTTGCGGGGGTCATGGCCCCCTGCCCCCACCTGGCGAAACCACTCCCTAAATAATCACCAAAAAAGTATATCACTGAAAAGGACTACGTCACCTTAGACGGACACAACAGTAATATATTTATTAACATAACATGTAACACCGTAAGACATTTCTAACTGACTTCACTGAAGGTCTAGAACTTAGATCAATTTTGACAATATGGCCTATTCCTTTCTTGGAACTTCAGAGTTCCGTATGGTTTTCATCATTGCAAAGCGCTTAAACAGACAGGTATTCTAATAAGCGAGTTCTATCATTCAAATGCTTTATAGCAATGTGGGATGCACGAAGGATTAAAAGCGAGAACTCAGCAAGTATGACTGGAAATACATGGCTTGGTGGCAGATTGTAATACAATTTTTTACAACAAAAGGACGGGCTTATATATGGTCTAGAACACAAAACCATACATAAGAAACGCCCTCATAATTGCTTTGGATCTGAAAAGGATGATTGACAATTTTCTTTTATAAATTCCAAATTTGGAACACATGTTGTAAGTACGGTCGTCTGATGATTATCCAGACCATTTTGAATAGAAAGGAAGTCTACAGTTGGAAAATAGACAAATCTTCATTAACATAATCCTTGTTAACAAAATAAAGTATTACAAAGAATACCAGCATATCAGTTGTAAACATTTTCATATATAGGTAAACAACAAGTGAATAAGGTCCTGGCAAAAGAAAAAAACATTTTGTAACGAGACAACACTCATTATAAGAAGGGACAAAAATCGGCTCCTTCTATGTAAAAAGTGGTTTCAAGTTAGCTATGGGTAACATCAGTCATGTGATCTACATTACTACACACAGCCTTCTCCAAAAGGAAAGTTAATTAACATAATTTACAAACAGGAATATGAATTTACAGAAAATTTCTTTGAGAGACTGACAGTTAACAGAACTTTTTAAAGTTATATTACCTGTTCAAGAAAAGGGAAATACATACGGCCTAATTTTTTTCTTTATTTGTCAATACACTAACTATACTATTCATGGATGGGGTTGTTTATATAGTGACCGAAAACGGTAGTGTGAATAGCAAAATATAAAGAATCAGTGCGAAAACAGTCAAAATCTGCAGGCTATTTTGAAAAAAAAACCGTCCTTATTACAAACAGCTCAAAACATGCCTATCACAACACTATATGAATATTCAATGATCACGCAGCTGTAAGCTGTATGTACCGAAGTACTGTACATGGGCTTATATTCCCTCGGGTATTCATGCATTAGCTGGGAATAGAGTAATTTTGAAGGTTGTATACTGCACAGCACACTTGAGGTTTTGAAACAAAAGCACCTGTTTTCATCATAATACTCTTGTTAGTGAATTTCACCCCTAACAGTATTCAGGAAGACACTTGCATAGTAACGCTTGTACACCTCTATGCACTTGCTTACTTCCCCGCATCCCAAGTCTTTGTCCTTGAGCAGTAGGGTACATGCAGGTAGGTCTACATATCAAATAATCTACGTAAACTGGACAACGATACACTAATTGACCAAAAATGTGTTGAGTTCGTACAAGGGCACTAACCTGAAATATGCCAGTCCAAACCAAAATAGTCGTAGTCGTAGAATTGTATGGCTCGGTTCGATTTCCTCCAGTCTGTTAGCAATGTGATATTTCTCTTGGTCAACTTCGATTGTTGTAGATGATTTCTCCAATAGTTTCCAACATGAAAAAGAATTTGTGTCTGTTGTATCAGAACTCCCTGGTTGAATCAAGGCAACTGTGTACATTTCAGCTGGGAAATGTAACAGGGAAAGTATGTCTAGGTAGTAGCTCCATAGTATGACCTTGCGATGGAGGGTAAGCATCTCAGATGTCAGACTCCAAGCTGACATGATCGTTGAACATCGAGGATTTGAATGACTCAAGAAATGTTCAATTGTTATTCCTCGGAGGTAGCACTTGCATATCATATCGATGGCCAGTCTCGTAGGTAAATTGAGTTAGATTTACTCGTATTTTCTTGAGTCTACCTTCAGACCCATGCAAAAAACACTCTTCGATGATCACGAAAGCTCACTAACTGCACAAATTGTACTGTCCTTTCCCTTCCAGGTAGCAACCCTTGCTAATACTTAGTCCCAAGTTGTGGTGTTATCGAGAAGCTCACGAGGGCTGTAGTTTGTTCCAAAATTGATCGGGTGGGCTTCAACAGAAATTTCTCCTTTCGATTTACTATCATGGAGCCAATAAAACCTTTCGGATATCACTCCATGGTACTATTGGCCTACAGTCAGTTTTCAAGTACTTAGGCTATAGCGTGAATATCATGTGTTCAGTGTTCGTTCGCTGGCATAAACGTGGGCACCTTTCGTTGTGCTGCGTTTATCATATTCATATATCAGAGCACTCCCATTGGTTTGTTCACCCAGGAGTGGGATTGAATGGAATAAAGATTGTGTGCACACATTTTCGATTTTCGTAGTTTTTGACGTTATTTTTATTATATTTGAAACAATATTTGGAACAACTACTTCTGTGCGGGATCTTTGTTTATCTTTATTGTTCGAATGGAATGCTTAAACGTTATTCCAACACTTTGGCAGTGTTATGTATTTCCCTTTTTGAAACAGGTAATATCACTTTAAGATTAAAGAATGAGCACTTAAAAGAAAGAAGAAATTTTTTGTTTCTTTAAGTTTAAAGAATGGATGTTGATGAAAAACATTGTACTAATGTAGAACAGAAAGCTAAAACAATACTGAAAAATGTCTGTGAATTTACAGATATTTCTAATAATGAGAAATGCACTGGCATGGTACAACCAAACAGTACATACTAATCACTCCCCCACACTCCAAGGAGATGTAAACGTTGGGCAGACTGTGATTTACCTTACAGATTTTGCTATCCTGATTAAATCAAAATAAATTTGCTGAGTCAACTGACTCTTGATAGGGCATCTTTTTGAAACCTTGAACTAAAAGAAACCTTGTAGGCTTGAATCCCCTCAAAGACCAAATTGGGGCGTTGCTCATAGTCATTAAGGCGCACATCTAGCTATGTCAAGTGAAGATAATTAAATAGCCATTGCGCACTGAATTCCGTGACGTGTGGTTTATAGTGAATAAAATTTCTTTCAACAGAGTCTTCATTCTTCATTCTCTAATAGTCAATTGTTATAGTCCTAGATATACTAGATTTATATGTCAATATTTAAGTTGACCAGGCTCTAGACAGAGCATTCTAAATGACAAATGCACAAATGGCATTTTTTGCTTTCTCAGATCCCCAAGTAAGTGGCCTAGAGTCTCTAGACTGAGTTTTCTTCTTGCTAAGTTTAAAGCACAATCTACCATTATAGGCCTGACGAAGTAAAATTAGTTTTATTGCTATGCTTTCTTCACTGTGTACATAGGATGCAGGGGGCTGGGGCTGCAGCCCTCCACGAAACTTTTTTTGTGAAAATTCGGGCAATACTATGAGAATTTTTTGAGCACATACTGAAAAAAAAATGATGCAATGATGTAGATAACGGTAATCAATAGTTTAAAAAACTTCCTTTGCAATTAAATAAAGTAGTTCTGATTTCAATTGCACCAACGACTGTTTATTCGGTATTAATTCACCAGTGTCTTTTTTCATGGTTAAACTTATATTATGATTATCAGTGGTGTATTTGAGGGGCCATGCCCCACCCTCACTGATGCCGATTTTTTTTTATTTGCATGTAAGGACACCTATTTTTTCAAAAATTTTGAAAGAGGAGGGGGTGATGTCGATTTTGTTTAGTACCTAAACAATACCTGTACCTGTTTTGCCTTTGTTTTTATAATTCCTTTTATTGCCTTTCTTCTCTGTGAAGCGGTGTGAGACGCAGTGAACATCGCTAAATAAAACTATTTTATTATTTTTATTAAAATACGTAACTATTTTAACACAAATTTTACTTCAAAGGGAGCATATGTGGCACCAGATTGCATGTAAGGACACCTAATATTTCAAAAAATTTCAAAGGGGAGGGGGAGGGGGAGGAAACCCCCTCCAAACCATCCTCCATACCGACGATCACACAACATAATTCCTGCCCCTCACCCACATGAGAGAAATAATGGCTACGCCACTGATTATTTTCATTATTATTGTAACGACTTCCTCCAAAATTAAAACAAATATGGAAGGTAGTAACACGGCAAATTAGGTTATTGTATGTAATTGGCATGCCGCGTGATAAATGATGCATGCCTATATGATATGTACATTAACATGTCGAAAGCGTGTGGAGCGCGCGGAAGTTTATGTGACGTTTTTCTGAGGAGGGTATATTATGAGCTCATCGAGGCCGAAGAGCTTGCTTTTAATAAATAATTATCACTAAGGTATACGAATTACTTTTTTTATTATTCATGAACATCCAAAGGAGATTCCAGAAAGTATTTGTCACGCCTTTATCAGCTACACTGAATTTGTGTTAAATTTTTACCGTAAGGTTGTATAAATGCTCCAACTAGATAACCTTCCACTTGGCTTATGGGAAAAGGCTATAAAAAGTAGCTGTTATGAAAAACTCCAGATGACATCGCTGAAAATCTTACCCCAACTATAGAAACAGTTGGTTACAATTGCAAACTTATGATGAAATTCTGGACAGTCACTGCGGGTTTCTTAGTTCCAGTTCTTGTCAATAGTCAGTATAAAACTATAAAGGGACACATAACAGGTTAGCTGAGGCCAAATTACCTAAGTTACGATTCTGTATTTGCTTTTAGCGATTAAGTTGTTGATAGTAAATTCAAAGTCAGTGGGTAAGCTGTTTTACTATTGAATGGAAAACAAACTTGAAAGAATCTGTCCTGTGAGCATGGTAAATAGAAATACACATGGACTCCAGACATCTGTATTGGTCTTCAATATATGCAAATTATGATTGCAGTAAACGTAATAACATCGTTTTTAATTAAGGGACCCAGTTTGCAAATCTCTCCTGGAAGTTACATTGCAGTCTCATAGTGTTATTAAATCTGCAGTATTCATGGTTTTGCCTTAAGGGGGCCTGGTGTACTTCTGTACTTTGCTCATAGAACCTGACATAGTTCCAACTGGGTAGAGATTTTGTTAATTTCCAGTGTAAAGTGATGTTCACAAATATGTACGATGAAGGTCGTAGAGGTCACTTAATGATTCAGAGTGATATTAGATTTTTAATGGAGAGTAGTAGTGAGGCATTGAATAAGAAAATTCATGGAAAAGCCAACTTTATTGAAACGTCGGGTTAGAAAATGATTAAAGGATTATTTGATCTTCTATATTTATAACTTACTCCAGACTAGGCTCTGTCAACCGTGTAGATTTTCTGTTGGTGACAAACGAGGCGTCGCTTGAAGGTTGGAATGGAAAGCTAACGATAGTTGACAAATTCTAGTGTGAATGCAGGTAGACTTCATGCCCCACAACTTTCAAACTAGGCTTGTACGTTTATTACTGACTGTTTGAAAGTATAAATCAACAGAAAATTGGATCGATTTGTCAGCAAAATTAAACAACCGACTGTATTGATATCCTAAAAATTCTCATGTCCTTGTTCCTCTTTTATTGTCTCATAATGTCGCTGAGTGGAAAAAAAGGATTAGAGCGGTATTGATCTTTTGTTTACTTTTTACTTTCGTATGAGCAGTTGGAAAATTAGAGTATACGGGAATGTTTGACACCATTTACATAAATTTTACCCTCAGCATGGAGTCTATTCGGGAAAAGAACGGCACGTGACCGAAAATATCTAACTAGGAGTCCAGAAAACATTTTTTTTTTAGTGTTATAGGGGTCTTTGCTGACCAAACTCAACTTTACAATACTGCAAAATAGTAAGGATCCCTCTTCTATAGCAGGACACATATGACAATTAACATTTTGTCTTCAAAGCATGAATTTGGAACCGTGTAGTCAATTTACTTTCAAATGTCGTTATAATTGGATGTGTTTACTATCATAATGATAAACACTACATCTTGGTCAAATGACGGCGTACTTGATTAGTATAAAATTTACAGTTACTTGGCTTCAAAATCAAGGATACTAGCAGTTTCGGTTATAACTTTCCCTCTTTTAATCAACAGGCTCTATAAACTTTCCTTAAGTTCTCGTAAGAAATCACTCTTGAAGTATAGGAATTGAAAAGAATACGAAAACGAAAAAAGTCAAAAGAATATTCATTTGTTTCTATATTAAACTAACCTTGACTACATTCGTTGAGTATAATAAGTTCGATGATATACTGATGTTAAGTTTGCACAATATCAGAAACCCATTAATCTTAATATAGGCAGATTTAAAATATTACATTTTGTGGAAAATTTATACTTCCACTGCAATGATCACTTGCGACGTCCTACCGACTCAAACAGAGCAAATCTTATCAGGAAACAAGCCCATTTCTGCTGGAAACAGCAAAGCAATGCAGGCTTTTTCCAAGTTCTGAAGATGCTCAATACTACAATAATGTTCATACAAGATCATACATCGGCTTGATATTCTCCTTACCTCTAAATACGAAAAGTTCGTGTTACAGAGGCTGACCAAAAGTGAAGTGGGTGAATAAGAAAGCCATCATTGATAGGTTTATTATAACATTACCTTGCTGTTTCTGGGTTTTTTGTAGTCATTGATTTTATTACCATTAATTTCTGAATTATTACTTTCTTAATTACACTTTGGTTTCTTCGTATGCTTATTTTTTTGTCATTGACGTAACTGTACCAGCCCAACTCACATGCAGCCATACTGCTCTGTGAGAAAGGCAGTCATTTTCTAATACTCTCAAAACAAAATTCTAACAGATTAAATGTACCTTATGTACAAAAGCCCTTCATCGTGACAGCATACGTAACTAAGTTTACAACTCTAGAAGGTGGATAAACTCTTTTGTCCCCGAACAAGAATAATGTGTGAAAATCGAACGTTGGACCAATGAGATTTATTCCTTTAAAACCGGTTTGTGCTTCCAAATTTTCACTAGCTTTAAAGCTATTATAGCCATAAATGGTGATTCCTTGCTCTTCCAGACCAATCAGCGACATAGCTTAAAGGTGAACAGTGTTCAACTTTCATAGCTTTATGGAGCTAAACTGAAGTATATATCTATTAACTCCTGTTACACACTATTTAGTATACTTCGCTTTCTTTATAAAATGCTATGAGTTGCAAATTGTACACAGTCAATAGAACCTAGTATAAATGGAATGTTTAGTTGATTTTAATCTAGTCTGCTTTGCTGCAGAAAAAGTAAATGTCCCAAATGTAAATTAGCTTTTTGACACAAAAAATTGTTTAAATATCTGCTGGAGTTGTTATTTAGAAGGAGATACATCGAAAACGTTACTTTATGGTAATCTCATTATATTAATTTCGCAATTTCCGAATGGTAAGTGCACGATCAACATATTACATGAAATTTAACTAGCCTAGTGTGATAAGTGTTGCATCGCGTTGGGAGCTGCAAATTAATTTTCAAGGAAAGCGACTCTCAATGCTATAGCATATAGACAAAGTTTGTTGACATTTCTTTTCAACGTAGCAGACGACATGAACCTTTTCTTAAATACTAACAATAGCTTTACGCCCATTGTATCTTCAAGTGCTATACAAAGCAAGTGACCTTGGCGGCAACTAGGTGGGTGCAAAGGGGAGAGCTGCCGTTTTATCTCCTAAATGACAACTCCCTGGTTTGATAAGGATGAAGTGGTATCAAGTTTTAATTGGAAAATGTGCGCTGTTCTCATAATTGAACAACAGAAAGTCATGTTTGGTACAACCAGTCGTTAAAATGTGAAATCCCGAGATAAGCAAATGATTTCAGTACAGCGCTAACATAGAAGTCACAGGAAATAGAGTTTTCCATAAAGATATGCACACCAATAACAAGGAAACTGCGCATTAAGTGAACCTAACTGAAAAAATAGGTTTTTATTTCACATTTCATGTACTAATTTCTTCACATAGTATATAGATGGCGATTTGTGTAAATTTATTTCCTGATCTACCGGTCAGTGCCTCATATGTGAGGAAGATATAATTTGACTGTTTTAATCTTTATTTAGGCAGATCACTTCTATCCAATGTGAGACTTATGACAACATTCCATCGCTACCTCTACCCAAATCGAAGCAATATTCAAAACTCCACTTCTTTTCTAAGGTTGTCAATTTCCATTCCATTATAGCACTAACATAACATTAATTTTTTTTGAATTTTGTTTAGTCCAGTCACGAAAGAAAAGAACAAACGAACACAAAACCAATTTTGCACTATAAATTGCAATAGAAGTCTCAACGACCTATTTACTTATACCATGTAAACAACTATAGATTACATTACTACAGTTATCGGTGGAATAAGGAGGAGAAGGGAGTGTACATGATTTCAGGGCAGATCACATGCAGATGTAATTTTCCTAACTTAATCAGACGTGATGGGCTCAAATTTATATTTGTCGTGCGCATCTAGTTTGACAAAGTTCTTGAACGTCGGACAGAAAGGAATAAACCTTGTCCACGTCCTTTTTGCGACCGCATTCATTCCGAATGGGAGATCGTAGACTTTGCATGACCTGGTGCCAGCCTTTTCTTCATTTTCAGGAGAGGCATTCCCATGTTCCATAAATGCCTCCCTCCAGTGTGTGCCTTTCTCCTCTGGTGTGCCTGAAGCATAAAGCGTAGTATACATCACTTGTGCAATAAGACATGGTAGGTCTAAAATTTGCTGACGTTTATGAAAGCTTCATCAACTTGAAACAAAATTACAAGCAGCAAGGATGTAATAACTTGATTTCTCAAGTTATTAATTCTGGTTTACATTAATTTGAAATTATTTACTTATTTCAAAATATTCCTCGATTACAAAACTCTTGCTCCTTAGATAATGGGTGATATTTACATAATTGACATAATGTAAGGTCGCTACATGTCCCGAATGTTGTGACACGTTCACCAATGCAAACAGTTACCCTCCCGACATTACCACAGTTTTTGTTGGACCAAGTAGGCTCTACTATTACCAAAGTAATATTTTTATGGTCCAACGTAGATTTCAGTCTTTGTAAAACGCTACGTTAACGCTACTTTAATAACGTTGACATTTATTTAATCCAGGTAAGAAATCATGTGTGTTGAGACCTACCTGCTATAACGTTATCGAGGACAGTCGATAACACAGCACCAACCAGCATACCGTTTTTGAAAAGCACTCCTAAGAGCTGGTCCAATGTTGCCGAGCCTTTCAAGGGAAAAAATTGGCAAAAATAAAGAGACAAAAAGCAGAAAGACATATCGAAAAGGATCTATAACAGTACTTGAGCATGTTCCTCCGGACAAGGTACTAAATTATTTTAAAACACTGAAGTATTAACTAACAAGGTTGAAATGCAACTGTAAGAGAAATTATTCGCAACAGTACATAAGCTATTAATTGATAAAACAGAACTTCAAAATTTATGATGATTCTTTGATTGACAAGATACTTTGATGCCTAGATATATCCTTTATGCAATTTTCACTTGGTACTGGCTGTTACTGATCAATTCCAAAAAAAGGTCTAGCACTGTCGTAACGCACTTAAATTAATTTTGCATTTAAAGAGAACGTGTCTAAAAACGTGAAAATGTTATTCGGACAAAGGTAAAATCCACTGAGTTTAACAAAATCCTTACCAAATTATTTCGCAGAAAATGGAGATCAAAACTAAACACATTCATTATGTTGAATTTTCTAACACAGTGATGTTAGGAAGAAAAAGCTTGAAAAAATGACACTAATACAAAAACAAAAAAACTGAAAAATGAAATGCGAAGTTGGTTGAAAATAAAAACCATACCAGTATCAATGTGTCCAGGATTTTTCCTAAAATAACCAGGCACTCCAACTGCCATAAATAATGACAGACCGACAATCAATATATTTCTATTACTGTCCATCTTCACATAGGAAAGAGTCGACATTCCGAGCGATGAAATCATTCCTAAAGGAAATTATGACAAATCACTCCTAAATTCGAAAAGGTCTTGAGTTTGAGGAAATTACCATATTTACGGTTCAAGGAAAGACAAAATTTATATCACCATTCAGTATGCATTTCACATCCAAAAATCTAAGAGAGTATAGACTGCATAATACTTCGATTAACTGCTTGTATATATGGTTTTGCTTGTTCTTATATTGCTATATGAAGACAAGCGAGTCGCCAAGAAGAGAGCTTGGGTTCAAAGACCTCCCTATTTAAGACCCAAGTATGAAAAAATTTGCTCTTTAATACAACTATTAAACCAAAATTTTACTATATGAGGCAATTTTACAGTGTTTTGTTAGCAGGAAATATTAAACTGGGAAGCCAATTATCCATGCTACTTTTTTTGCTACTTTTGGAGAAGTAATTAGGTAACACTCAAGTTTACGTTTCAAATATGAGATATTCAAATGTGATCTCAACGCCACTCTGGCACAGAAGTCAAGGCAATCTGAGTAAGGGACGAATCCTCGAATCATGCAAAAATAAAACAATGCCCGAAATTACTTTAAGAGTTCCTTTTAGCCGGTTTTCTGCCTAAACGTTGTCTTGAACCCGCAGTCAACTATTTTAGCCTACCACTCACAAAATGCTTCGTTAGAGTTCTACAAACATTTTTATTTTAAATGAAAACAAAGCAATGCGATGTGCTTCGTACAAGAATGACATCAAAACTTTTTGAACACTTCATCGTAATATTGAAAAAGAAATAAGCACGGTTGAACATTTGATTTCCCTATAAGAAGAGTTTATGTTAGTAATTCTTCACTGCTGACTATTGCATTTCCAGAAATGTGATATATTTACGTTCACCTGCTGATCGTTAATACCTACCAAAAGTTAGGCTGCAAGCACCCAAAATTGGTTTCGAAATACCATTGATTAGTGCACTAAGTTTGATGAAGAAACCGACCAGAATGAAAATAACACCGCTGCTTATAAGAACGCTTCGACTTGCAACCTTATGAAACATTATCAAAATGGAAATATGATAATTGCTTGACAGTTTCATTCAAAATTATTGGTTTAGGTAAAAATGAGAAACTGTTATTGTGCGTGGTATTCCTCGATTACCCAGCAATGGTTACAGCAAAAGTATGGCATTTATCTTACTGATTAGCTCTAAACAGAAACATGATAGTTGCGATGATACCAAATGTAACATGTAATTTCTTCTCATGAAAAAATACTACTTTGCTAATGATTTAAATACCAATCAGAATGGCCAAAGCAATGTGGCAAATAATTTGTGAAATAGAACTTACTCATATACTGTTACGACGTTGTTCTTAAAATCTAATGTCTAGCCAGGAAGTCATCTCTAGTCGCTAATATCTTTTCAAACACATTCCATGAACATTTAAAGTTTTACCTTTGTAAGTCCCAAAAGAGCAATGTCACCACTGTAAGACGAAACTCCAAAACCAATACCCCAGAGTGCGGCCAGTAGTCCTCCAATGCCCTCTACACCAATTCCACGATTTACAGCATGATCAGGAGGCGGAGGTTCACGTGAAATCTGGGCACATGCGTGGTAATCACCAATTGAATCTAAAATACTGACTACAATCGCTGTCAAGGCTCCCACTATCCCCGCAACGTTGAACGTTATCAAACCCCATTGACCTGGAGTGAAAATTTTATGACATGCGATAAGACTCTCTAATAGACAGGCAGGCTTACTATACTGTCTTACATCAGAACATTGTAAGCAGCCGTAGGGTCCTGGTGGCACAACACCCTAGCAAAGGACCGACAAGGAAGCCCCCAAAAGATGAGTTTGGAGATTACTTTTTCAAACTCCAGTTCCCTGGAGTGCTTTAAACTCCTCAATAGCCCCTTTGGCTTAGTGCCTTCGGAAAACAACTTACCGGTAATGTGTTCTCAACATGACGGAATATGTTGTCATATGACAGCTTTTGTCTTGACGAATGTTTGAAAGCTACTAGATTTTGAATTCGTCCATCCTTTAGGACGATTTGATGTCGTAAGGGCCAGCACAGGTTTCAAGGCACCATTTGTGCCTTCTGTGTCATGATGTCACCCTAAACACAAGCATTACATAAAGTCGGGCTCACAGAATCATCCGGAGTTTTTCCTGCGCTGGCACCACCACCTTCACTAAGAGTAAAAATTATTGCAATATTTAGCCGTGGTGTCGAGAGATAAGTGGAAAGGTCAAGTATAAAACACGTTCCCTCGCGGAAATGTG
This sequence comes from Holothuria leucospilota, assembly GCA_029531755.1. Classification (NCBI taxonomy): domain Eukaryota; kingdom Metazoa; phylum Echinodermata; class Holothuroidea; order Aspidochirotida; family Holothuriidae; genus Holothuria; species Holothuria leucospilota. The sequence continues at coordinate 53,389,366 of CM055962.1, read as the reverse complement.
ATCATGACAAGGCAACGAGATTATTTCAGATCTCCTTAACATGTGCACGGCGGAGGACGTCTCGTCTTGACAACTTCTTGATTTCGCTCAATGTGATGCATACCGCGCGGGAAAAACGGCCTATCGCTATCATTGCAAGCAACGTTGACTTTGGTAGCAAGGGCCGTTGAAGTTTACCGTGATGAGAATTATTTTCCGTCAGTTCACCCACGTTCACACAAATTTCAACTAATTAAACTTTACAGCCATCGTACATGCTCCCAGATAAAAGTTCTTAAACATAATTTGTGATACGACATAACCTACTCTCCAAACATCGACTTCTAAAAAGTCTACTAGGGGAACAAAAACCAACAATACAACTTTACCAGGATAAGGGAACGAAATCCAAGGAGAATCCCTCAAATTGTCTGCTTTCAAGTCTGTTCTACCTGCATATCCGTACACATTACTGTCTTCCGGAAAGACACCGCATGCTGTTAAGATGGCACAGACTACCCACATAATGATGAGTGCAAACAGTATCTGAGTAAAATGAAAAATACTTCTCTTCAATAATTATTCATCAAAGTTTCGAAATAATTTACTACATTTCTCACGGACATGATAAGAAAAATAATGAATTAAAAGCAAAAAAGTACTTCATCAAACGTACAGGAAAGAATTCCACAAAGTGTAACCGTCTCCTACCAAGGCAAGGTATTTTCCATTTGGGCAACATCTGGGAGAAAATTACAATGAGGATGATGGTGCTGGAAAGAAATGAATAACAGTGTTCACTTTTACCTCCTATAAATTGCAAACTTTTGGTACATTATTGCAAGTTTCTTACATTTTTACAAAGTTATCAACATATTTCAACTGCAGTTGTCTTGGACGAATTTAAGTAGAGATTACTGTAAGACATGTTCCTTAGAGACGTTTTGTCCTGTGCCTCAATTTCCTCTGTCTCTTGGTCCTCTAAACCTTCAAATACACTGCGAAACTTTTTAGATGCACATAATTTTTTTTTAGTGCACTATGGCATTTAACGACTAGTGACAGGATGTTATCCCTCCACAGTTCTTATATAGTCTATTGAACCTACTTCCTTTTTACACTAAAAGCTGATATTATACTTGTTAAAATATTACAGTGTTTGTATGGTTTAATAACAAGGAAGGTAATTTCCACTCAAGGAACGGTTTAAGGTACTTGGTAAAGCTCTTTAATTAGGTATGCTATGACATTTGTAGGTACCTTTTCCTTACATTTTTAAAAACTTGTTAGTTAAGAAGGTTATGCGACATAATTTTTACAAATTTGTCATTTTCGACAGTATGCATGAGGTTGACTTTGGAAAAAAACATATTTCAAATTAATTTGAAATTAAAGCAGCTCCTCGCTGAAAAATGTATAAGCGTCGTCAATCCCGTAAGAGTTATTTTTATGCCAAAACCAACGTTATGGCCGTTCTTGAGGTGTTCAATAAATACCATGAGCTATTCAAATTTACGTTCAAACAAATGCCATTCCCATCGATTTTGGGTGCTGTCAGTAATGCAGCTACAATTAACCTGTTCAGCGGTTAGGGAGAATCTTCCTTTTGGGGAAACTTAATCCCCCCTCATAAGGGAAAAATTATGCAACACATTAGATAGGCTTGTAAGCCTAACAAATACAAGGTTCAGCAAGTACAAAGACCACTATAAAACTTCCGTTTTCTAAAAAGCGGGGTGATGAGTCACCGATTAAGACGTGGCTTTTTTGTAGCTAATATACATTTAATTCCATTACATTTGGCACACAAATTTTGCCAGGAGTTCAAAGCCCATTCGCCACTGACAATTTATGCAAAGAACGTGGGAAACTGTGGGTAAAACTATTAATAAGAGGGCGCCCATGACCAAATTTTTCTATCTATCGGGGGGAAACTGCACTCTAAAAACGGTCAGTTCAAATTTGAACCCACCGGGGTCGGAGGGGCAACTAACCAAAAGCTGTTCAGAAATTTGACTAGATTTGTTCAAAGTAAAGCCAACTCAGTTCAATTTTGAACCAAATCTAGTTAAATATTTGAACAGATTTTGGTTAGTTGTCCCTCCGAGTCCAGTCGGTTCAAATTTGAACAGACCGTTGTAAGAGTGTATATTCTCCTCAAAGGGGGAAATCTCCAGAACTGTTCAGGGAAAAAGTTAAGTACTGGGTTTAAAACGGATGAGTTTTCCAAAATGTAGAAGAATGCAAGAAACTGAAAAAGCAACCGTCGGCTGTATTGTTTGGTATTCGTATGGATAATCCGAAAGCCGTCTAAAGTAAACATAACATTGTCACTTGCGTGAACTAATATTAGGACATTCCTATAATTTGCATCTCTAAAGTCCGTGAAAGAAAAAATGTCTTTCGTTACAATTGGTTGTGCATCTTTTCGTCCTTACAATAATTTTAACTAGTAAAATCGTGGCGGGATATCTAGTGCATTTCTGTAAACAATAAACAAAGGGCCCCCTTTGCCAAGTTCCGATGAATTAGACAAAGGAAGACGAATCTGACAATCAAATAAACATCCAAGCAAGCAAATATATATACATATATATATATATATATATATATATATATATATATATATATATATATATATATATATATATATATATATATATATATATATATATATATAAGACTTACAAACAAACAGTAAACCAAGTTGTCTTTACGAAATTGAGCATTCTAAAAATTATATTAGTGTTATAGAAAAAACAACTTACGGAATGGAGATGCACCAGTGACTCCCGGCTAAGTTCATAGCTAATGGAATTGTGTCGATACCAATCATGGTCAAAGTAACGGCAATTGTTATTGGACCGATGAAGCGCAACAGGACTCCGACGAGACCAGTAAATCCAATGAGACACTGAACAATGGATGCGATAAACACTGCTCCATTTATCTAACAAAGGTATAAATAACGCATTGAGTTAATTAACGCAATTGAAGAACTTTCAAAGATCAGAAGTTATCATTCCGTACTCAGGGGCCCTGAGATAGTGAAAGTTGGCCTACTTGAGAAAAATATACTAAAATGGTGAAAAATTTTACTGTTCAAATTATTATTTAAAGGCCCCAAAGCATAAGAAATAAGGGTTTTTCCCCAAATTTTCCCTGAGAGGTCCCCAGACTCCCATCGTGGACGCGGTCTTTGTGAGTTTCTCTTCCTGATAAATTAATCCTGTTTCTCCTACCTACAACCGTACAAGACACACGCTTGAAGACACTATCATATACGCTGGTTGAAAACAAAATAGGCTATGATTACCTTTCATTATTAGCTAGACTCAATGAGCTTGTAAAGAAACTTTTAATTTAAAGCGCATAAGCAACAAGCAACAAAATTTCACAAATATCCTCCTATTTTACTTCAGCAATCTTTCCTATGTTAGAACATAAATATTACATGTTCAAGGTAAATCAAGGAGTTACTCTGTACATGAATTTTACAACTCATTGAGAAACATATTATCATATGATCTTCAAGAGTCATCCATAAAATATCATATCAGAGAACATGCACTTTATAAAATTTGGCTTTGCTGAATTTTTGCTTTAAATCAAATCTCACTTTTCTTCTTGAAATCTAAATTTGTTTCTTAAGCAAATCTGAAAGTAAAAAGGTTTAGATGCAATTTTAAGGTCTAAAATGTGTCATCCTCCCCCATCTAGGAGACATTTATTTGTAAGGCCTATGCTACAGTTACGAGCTAGTGGTTCCCTCAGTGGCGTCATAAGGGCACTAGGGAGAAGCCCGCAACGGCCATGTAGGAATGACAAGCAACAGCCGAAAATTAGTAAAAAATTAAGCAGATCACGAATCAGTCCAAAGCTTTACCACAGATAGTACCATTTTGGATCTAGGAAAACTTAGAACAAGAAAAATTTCTCATAGAGTAGATGTGCCATCCCCCCCCCCCCTCAGGCTACATCCCCTCCGATACTAGCTTAATAAAACAGAAAAATCACTTAATGAGGATCTCTAAACATATAATCAATTCAACGCCTTTCGAAGCCTTAGGGTACCAAAGATATCACTATTTTTCATCCAAGCCACCGTACGTAGACAAAAATATCTCAAAGAATATAGGGTGTTCAAGTTGTCCCCTCCTTTTAGACAGCACCTCTAACCTTCCGACTAGCCACATATATCAAAACAATCGCTAAATATTTACAATTTGGAAAGATATAATCACTTTAAAGCTTTGATATCGATAGCACAGTTTTACACCTGAGCCAGGCCTTACGTGTATCCCTCCCCTCAGCACCCTCCCTTAGGATGGCACCCCTGCATACAAAGGGAAAAAGGTTAGCTCGGGTGTCCACTGTCTGCAGGCACGTCAATTGGTGTTCCGCTTAGACCATGGGTTTTCAACCTGGGGGACGCGTCCCACCGGTGGGACTCCGGTGGGCTCGTCCCAAGTCCAGTAGAAGAAACAACGGCTTATGTTTACTTAATATAATAGACTACGCATGATTACAGGTATTTACATATAGGATTATAAGTGGAATACAATGATATACATGCCTAAAATTAAGGTTATAAATGTCACCAAACTGCACCATTTCAAGTGCTTTTATCCAAAATTGACCACATGTCGGGAGGGGAGACCCCTCCCCCCCCCCGTTCGGCACTCATGATTGACGCCCATACGCTCAATAATAATGGTGGGACGTGATACGTTTGTAGATGCCAATTGGGGACGACGGCCAAAAAGGTTGAAAAAACCTGGCTAAGACAGTGTGAAGAACTGCCCCCTCCCCTTGAGATCTCGCCCAGGCTACGGCCCTGCTACTGCCTAATCATGTTCTAGTTCTAAACTTAATTTCAAGAGAAACATTCCTTTGAGATAAGGGATTTTAACATATACACAAACCTCGTTCATTCTGCTATAAGCTTCTTCCCTGAGTATTTGCTTTTCTTCCATGGTGGAATTAGCTGTTGTTTTGATAAAGAAAGAACTGAGACATTATCGCACAGCAGACAAATGGGGGTGGGCAAGGTAAGTGCCGCTTTCCTTTCAATTTTCATCCGATTGAGTAGGCAATGAAGCCAGGGAATGTAGTTTTAAGACATAACGTTTTATCAGGGAGCTGTTAGGACTCTCTGGTTTAATCAAAGTCGTGTGCTCCCCCCCCCCCCCCCTAGCCTTATTTGGATTCTTAGTCACTTGTTAAACTTCATCAGAAGGAAAGCTCCATGTTTGTCTTTTAGCTATAATTCGGTCGTCACAATACCTAAATGGGTCGATCGAAAATGGGAACCTCAATCAAATGAATTATTCCCGCTGTACTAATAAGTATTATTGAAACTGTTTGTCATTCAAGAAAATGTCCGTTCTTGTCTGAAGAGATTCTGAGGAAAAGGAAAGCAGTTACAGGAATACTCGTAAGTTTTGAAACACGGAAGGCTCTACAAAAGATGTCTGTAAAAATGGCACGGTTCGTGTTTACCTGTAATTGCAGCAGGACATTCGCCTCTAACACTCAGCATGGCCACTGCGGGAACGATGTAACCACCACCCGGGCCTTGGATAATGGGCAATCTAAAATTGCAATTGACAGAAAGTTAAAAACGAAGAAGCCTGTACTTGAAATGTAACATCTGTTATTTAATGATGATTTCCAAGAGTACAGGTACATTCTGTGAAATTTTTAGGGGATCCAACCAATGCTAATAAAATATCTGTAGCCTGTAGGTTTACACCTTTAACATTTGGGATAGGCCGTCCTTGTTCATTTCTTGCCTGAAGGCGAAAAGAATCTATGCAATCACGCTGGCCAGTGCATGGGTGTCTGTGTGTATCTATGTTTGTGACTCTTGACTCATAAACACGATATCTCAAGAGAGCATAATTAGATACTTCACATACTTAACGTATGGATCTCCCAGGTTAAGAGGAAGATCCCTGTGGATTTTGGTGAAGGTGAAAGGTCATTTGAGGTCATCAGAGGTCATAAACCGAAAACTTTGCAAACACCGTATCGCTCTAGGTTGGAAGTTTAGATACCTTTCATACTTGGTATGTGAATGAGGAATGGTCAGAAAATAAACCCCTCTTCATTTTAGAAGAGGTCAAGGTTATCTGAGGTCACCGGAGATGAATAAACAGAATTCGTATCAGTTGCTTGTAACCACGATATCTCATGGTAACAATATGATGAATAATTTCCTTGGTATGTACATTGATCATATTTAGAAAAGAGCCCCATTCTTTTCCCTGAAGGTCGGAAGTCATTTGAGGTCACCAAGGGTTAAAAGCCGAAAATCTTGAAAAAAAACAATATTTCAAGACAGGGATGGTGGATACTTTCTATTGGTATATAGATTGGTCATTTTTAAGATAGAGAGGTCAAAGGTCATCTGAGGTCACCAGAGGTGAAACTATGAAAAACTTGTAAACTAAATAGATAGTGGCGGCATCTCCAAATTTTGTCGTTTCTTGACCACCGTAAGTTAGGGCGGAATTTTTGCACCATTTCAAAGAAAAAATTATATGCCATAACAAAATATATTTTTTTCAAAACATAAGTTTTGCAGTAATTGGTAACTTTAATTTTAATTAACTAATTATGACAAGTGCGAATGATACTTTAAATATAACTTAATTAAAATACCACACGTATAAAGAGTTTGTTGATGGTGTAGCAGAAAGTGGGCTCGGTTTCTTACACAATGGCTTGGGTTCTAATTTGATCAAGGAAACTTGCTTTTTTTTCTTGCTTTTATTTCACTTTTGGTAAGAGTTCAAACGTCATGTCAGGTTACAAGAGGTCAAATTTTGAAAACATCGTAAAAGATGACATCTCAAGATTGAAGTTTTATTTGAGGGATAAACTTAAGTGCAACAAAAGTGCGTTTCTTTTCGGTAAGGAATCACAAAGCCTTTGGGCTTCCTGGTTATATTCCTACTTTAATAACACGATGGAAGAGTAGAAGATCGCAACCCTGCACTTGTCCTCTGCAAACAAAACATGTCTATTATGATACTACGTAAACCTTTTGAAAACTTGTCCTCCCAACCTGTCAAGCCCTCAGCTTTTGAATGCTTTCTATTTATACTGTAAATATTTCTGTACATTTACAGACATTTTACAGTACTTTAATTTGTGTTTTTGTAATTTACATAAGTGTACTGTTATTTAACTAACATGCATTTCTTAACAAAATAAATCGCTGAACAGTTAAGTAACGTGCAGGCTGGACCTCTTTCAAATACAAAACACTTGTTGTGTTTAAAACATACTGTTCTCTAAAAATATTTGTAAACTTACCGCTTATGATGTATGATACGTTAAACTTAGGTAGGCGGAGTTTATTTTGGTCCATATGTTTCCTTTACAATGATTGCTACCCATTACTTAATTTTTTTTTTTGCGCTTGTTTTTATCAGGAACTGAATCAGGAATTGCTCAATTTGCTTGAAAATGTTTAAAGCTGATATATTGATATTCTTTGAAGTATCTATGAAGCAGAGGAAGTTTACATTATTTGAGCATTTTGGGTATCCCTTAATCATATTTAATTCCCGTTACATAATCACTATCGCAATAAACAGAATTTGCCAACTTTGGCAACTGTCCTCTCGGCCTTTAGGCCAAAATCATGCTAAGAAATGTGGAGGTCTACAGGCTTAGAAGCTGGTGAAGTAAGGCCTTATGGAACGTAATTTGAATCATAAAGAAATGGATGTTAACTTTTACATAATATCTACATTTCTATTTTTGTCTAAACATTATTTGTAATCTCTGTTAATTTAATTTTAAGTAAGAAATCTTTCAATTATACACAAAAAATCATGAAATAGAACAGAAAATTTTAATAGTTAGGTCATACTCAAATTGTTTGGATACTCTACTACCAAAGAATATTTGTAAATTAACAGATTTATTTCTAACAGTGAACTATGACAAAGTGCATGTGCATAGAACGCATGAGGGCTTTACCTAGATCCGAAAATTATTTGGAGTAGTGTGGTAACACCTGTCACAACGAAAGTCGTTGCTATGTGCCTGGTAAGAAATGCCGCCTCTCTGTCGAAACAAAGAATTTCTGCTATGAGAAAAGGTTGCACCAAACATCGACTGAAATTTGCAGAAAAGTGCTGTGGACAAAGCAAAGAACATTGTTAAACGCGCCATAAACTTTTCGTTTCAATTACAATGCAAACATCTCTTGGAGTTATGGCACTCTTCTTTAAATTACTCTCCTTATACCTATAAAGAAGCTGATTTGGCCGAACACGTTTGGTGGTAAAACTAAACCATTTAGCTCTTTGGATAACTGTCTTTACGAATTAGTAGAAAATTAAAATGAGGTCAATGTAAGTTTATAAAAGCGTTATATTACCTGAACAGCCATCAGTATGGTCATTATCCATGGAGGCCTTTCTTCTATTCTATACACCAAATCACTTTTTGTGGCCAAGTTATTATCTTTCCCTCCTTCATGTTGGATCTCTATTTCAGTCGTTGAGCCATTCTTCTGTTTCGACAATTTGCTGTTTGGCCATTCAGGAGTTGACTCCATTTTCAAATTGTTTCAACTAGTCCTTCACACTCTAACAATATCAGTTCTTCTGATGAATAACCTGACGAAGATAACAGGGGTTGGAAGCGTTTTACATCTATGCTAAGTCTTAAAAAATATCGCACTACAAATCTTACGCTCAAATCAGGGTTTTAACACACGATTGTGATTATCTTTAACTTATAAATGCAAATTTATCAATTGCTGCAAAGCATGTATTGGTTCGCACTTGTGTGAACTGTGTTATCGACTTTCCTTCAAATTCCCCCTCACATTCTTGTTCATTTTATGTCAAATACTCGTTTTCGAGATCGCAAGGTCATGTTTTTAAGGTTCCCAAGTCTTACAAGGGAGTAGAATATATTCCATGAAAGTCTTCGCCACGTGTTGTCTTTTCATGTCACTAAAAACAAGAAACAAATGAAAATTGCCTTCGTTTTGCTGGCATGAACTAACCATTAAAATACTGACATCGGAGAATAGTTACCCTGCAGAAATCTCATGTTTGATCCTTTTCTAGTGAACACCTGTGTCTTATTAATTAAATGCTTGAGGTAGGCCACTGTGTCAAATAATCGTTTTTCGTTGTGGATACTAATAATGAGATCTGTCCGCATTTTGGAACATAAGCCATAGAATTTATCAAACGTGTAAAAAAGAAGACAGATTACTGCTCCTTTTGGACTATATTATTAGTACATCCAGACCTAAGTACACATATGTCAGAACAAAAAGGCGAAATACGTTTGCGATTATTCATTCATCTAATGCAGATTCATAATCGTTACTCTCCTAATTCCGATATATCTTAGTACTGCATATTTTCAGTTTTGTTAACTGAAGCATTTAAAAGCCTCTGACGAGTTATTGATTCCTTTCCCTAGACTAAGTAAGTTATAAAAAGGAATTATTAAGAATAAATTAAAATCTCTGGTAATCTTACCTCAGGTGTCAAAATGGTTGACGGGTGGCTCACAATCGCAATTTTTGTAACAACCCTTGGCTGCACGTTTCATCAATAGGACTTTTGTAAATACCCATTGAAGCTTTCGGGTCATTTATTACAGTAATGCTGACATATACAGATCAACACAAGATCACATAAGACAAGTCAAGACACCAAGAGTTGCGAGTGAGTTATTTAAGGCCACTTCGATATCAGTGGATCCACAGACATCATTAAAAAGAAACGAATGTCATATTTATTGTCGAATGAACGACAAAACAACTGTGATGGAGGAGAACTGAATACTGCATAATACGCAAACACTCTTATGGCCATCAACGGCTAAATATCATGTCAATGGGTATTTACAATACTAATAAAAGCCATAAGATGGCTTATTAGAGGGCCTGAATTGCAACTTTACATCGCAGCCTCCCTGTAGTAGTCTTATATTTGCCCTATTTATGATTCCCTCAAGTAGGCCCGTAAAATCACTGTACTTTGTACATTCGACCCAAAGCTGGTCTAGTTGTACTTTATGTCTACGTCTTTTGTAAAAAGTGCATGTAAAAGAAAGGTCAGAAAGTCACATAAATATTAAGCGTGACCTATGGTGAATAGTGAATATTAAGAGGATAATGAGGTTTGACGTACTTAAAATGACGTGGAGTAGATGCTACATACGCTATAGACTAGTTAATAAATAAACAGTGCCTCACCAATGTCATCGAAATATCCGACCAAAAGTTTAATAAACATTGTCATACTTATAATGAATTTTTGCAGGAGCTTTCCTCTACACAGTGCTGTACGCAGTAAGGATTTTCCTTAGGTAGAAGAAAAAGGAATCTATTTAGAGTTTATCTTCAAAGCAAAAATCGTATTTTTATTCACGAATCCTGCATTCTGATTAGTTAGAGACTGTCGGTGAGTACGTCTCATCAACATGTACAAAACACAACAAGCAAGAACAAAACTGTTTTGCTGTAGACAGTCTACTTTTACTAGCGCAAGTAAACTTTTTAGAGACCTAGACCTTTGTAACAAGCATTGTCGTATGTATTATATGGCACTAACGTCGGCCAAAGAACAGCGATCAGATCATGTTGTGGCCGATTGCACTGCTGTTACTATTATGCCTACAATACGTTACTATCAGTGAACCCATCGTCTGCTGAAGATAGCAACAAATTGCAAAAAAATGGCTCAAAGACTACCTACTTTTTAAAATCTAAAGCGTGTATGAAGTTACAAATAATGTTCATGAAAATTTTACCTCATAATTATCGAAATACTTTAAAATACTCTATAAATTTATATCTGATCATATCCGAAAGGCATATTACTGCCGAAAAAATGAAATTTTCAGATACACAACAAATGTGTGCCCTTTGCGTTATTGAACCACCGAAAACAGTTTGGGTAGACCGGGAGAGTGAATTGAAAAAAATACGTTGCAACCTGGTACACGCATAAAGAGAATTAAAACCTACAAAATAAGTTCATTTTTCATGTAGAAATTAATACACATAAGCTCAAAAAAACGGTACAAGAAACAAAATCTCATTAAAAAGGATGTTTTGTCCTCTTTCATATGTTACGTTTCTAGATATACGTTCGTATTTTGTACAAAGTACTCCATTACTATGCACTAAGTGCCTCAGTGCGAGAGAGATAGCATTTTAATATTTTAATTTGGATCCATGGAAACGGGACAGACGGTGAACGTTCGCCCTACAATATTCCCCAAAATCATATAACTACACTTTGTAAATAACCAAAAATTTTAAGCTGTTTTCCCAGTTTTTTCCAGACTACATTTTTATCATTTTCAAAACTACAGTATGATCTGCTTTACATAATTAACGGACAGATTTGGCACTATAAATTGAAACAGGACATCTTAAAGAGCCTATGAAGTGACTAATTACAGCCATTTGATGTCATTCTCTGACCATATCTATCACCAAAAATAGTCCTTATGTTCAAAAATACCGCCCCATGAAAGAGAAATGCTAAATCGAAATGGTACCCCTTCCATCACAACAGCTCGAAAGGTGAAAGTACATTGACCCAAGAATGACGTCAGCTCCGGAACTCAACTTCACAGTGTGTGTATGTACAATGCACTTTCCTTGTAATGTTCTTATCACGTCAGTATCGATTATGTACAGCATCTTGCCCTAATTTGTATGAATCTTTGCCCATGTTTGACTAAGATAATACATGAATGATAACAAAGAACCACATGAAGAGCCAGTCTGTGGAATTTAGCCCAAGTATTTCAAGTCGCTGGCCAAAGAACAAGAAAAAGTTTGAGAGTGTGAGGAAGAACTCGAGGCCGGTGGTTACGGCGAACGAGTAGTTCAGAGAGACTCCATACTTCTAGTAACGTTTTGCTCACAGATTGTGTAGTTTGAGTCCGGTACTGGCCTTATAATTTCGTAAAAACGTATCTGAAGAATGTGCAAGTATCAAGCAAAAAATATATATAACACAAAAATTTGTAATTCTAACTACCCAAAAGGGGATGTTCGTCACTACTCGCTCAAGCTTACATCTAGACCCTATACATAGAAGACATACACTGAATCTTGCCATCCCATTCGCAACGGCTTCCGATTGCCTCCAGTTTTTCAATAATTAGTATTGAAACGGGATTTTATAACTCTGAAATGCTCGTAAGCATAGAAGCGCAAGTTAAGGCAGAGAACGGAAGCCATTTTCTCTCTTCTTCGTTCTTATTTCTAAGTTATATTTTAAACCCATCAGTTTGAGTTTGCAGACAATTTAGCTGATCTTCAGCTATCTTCCACGTTCCTTCTGAGACCAAATTCATTTCAAATGGGAGATCCTAGACTTTGCTTGAGCTAGTTAGAGCCTTTCCTTTATATTCATCACTTCAGTGTGTGCCTTTCTGTTAGGGTATGCCTGAAAAATGAAGGGTGCAACATGCAAAAAGAGAGTTATAAAACATCGAGGGGTCAAGAAATACAAATAATACTACCAAATGAATCTACTCGAAACAGGATTACTACGAAAACAAATGAAGAAATCAAGCTTGCAGTCCTAGCCCTCGTGGCAAAACTTACAGCTGTGTCTATACGATAAAGATACTTTTAATCTCCAAAAATTATCCTAGTCTCTTGATTTAAACCTGTGTGGAAGTTTAAAAGGATTTAAAATAAATGAGTGAACTTCCTTAGCTAAGCATTTCATTCCTAAAGAACCTTTTCATCGGAAGAGTCTTCAACAATCACCTAACCTGTGTTGATATACAAACTTTCTTTCTGTCAACTTATTTGATTTGGACCATATTAACTTACAGTCTTGTAGTTACTATATTTTTCCAGCATTTCGACACTTTTTCTTCAAACTTCAATGGTATATATGTAAGTTCCCTCTGTATTTGATTATTGCAGATGAAAGAAACAAACGTCTTACAGCAAGAGGAACCATTTTTTTATAGCTGGCACAAAACAAAGTCTCCAAAAACTTCCTTCACTGCAACTGGATGTTGGATCTTGTCATATCAACCCCTCCAGTGAAATTCGTAATCTAGGTATTATATTTGATTCAAACTTTGAAATGACAAAACAGGTTAACAGCCTAGTCTTATCTTGTAATTATCATCTTAGAAATTTATTTAGCATTGACCGCTATCTCGATAAAGAGACTCGTCATTCTGTTGTTCGTGCTTTTCTCCTTCTACGCTTTGACTACGGCAATGCCCTTTTGTATGGTGCGTCATCAAATGACCTTAATCGCATTCAATCCTTGCAAAATCGTTGTGCTAAATTTATTTTCTCGGCAGCTAGATTAGATAGTCCGAAACCTCTTCTGCGTGCCCTTCACTGGCTACCTATTCGTGAAAGAATCCAATTTAAATTTTGTTTATATGTTTACAAATGTTTGAATAACTTTTCTCCGACTTATCTCTCTAGTATGCTTCACAGGAAAACCTCACCTTTATATGGTCCTGTTGCCAGGTCTGCAATGGATGGGACCCTACTCCTGATACCTCCTTCCAAAAAGCGAATAGGTGATGGTGCCTTTTCTATTGCTGGCCCTGTGTTATGGAATTCTCTGCCCTTTCACATACGGCATTCGAAATCTATTACACTGTTCAAAAAGCAACTTAAGACTTATCTATTTAATTGACTGTTATTTTGTTGGCATCGATTTTTCTTGTTTTGGTAAGCGCATTGATCATATGGAATTTGCGCTATATAAAAGTCAGTATGTATGTATGTATGTATGTATGTATGTATGTATGTATGTATGTATGTATGTATGTATGTATGTATGTATGTATGTATGTATGTATGTATGTATGTATGTATGTATGTATGTATGTATGTATGTATGTATGTATGTATAAAGGCCAGACGCGGAGCATGATCCTACATTACAATATGGCAAGGGACGGGTTACCTTTTGTACGCAATGCCCCTTTTTGTTCTCAACACATGTAACAGTATGCACACATTTTTGAGTAAGAGATGCTTTTGCGTCTACGTGATGATGATTACAGAAAAAAGTTTCTCTTCGGCGCTCTTATTGTGCAAACAAAGTATATTTTATATAGAAATATATATATATAGATATATGTGTGTGTGTAAAAGCATACGTACGTACTTCTTAGAGCTGTTTAGTACATGTCTGCGCTAATGTTTGCTACATTGTGAACGACCAATGCTATGTTCAACCATGTATGTTACTTTGTGTGCATTAGGGAAATTAGCCTCTATTAGACAGGTCACCCGACCACAATAGTTTTGGGTGATAACTGTGGTTTCCCATTAACTAACCAAACCAACATCAATCAAAAGAATAACATTTAATAACACTTCATCATGGGTGATAAATGTAAACCTGACAACAAGCAATAAACTATCCAGCTTTTAAGTAGCTGGCCACTTTCCTGCAACATCTTCCCTGTACAACTTATGAAACAGTAAGCTATAGTCAAACAAAATAAACAAAGCTTCATGTGATCCAACTGACAGGGGATTTTTCGAGGCCTACCAATCTCATGAGGCGAATTGTGAATGGTAGGTAAACATATCTTAGGTAACATATCTTTAATTTGGAGTGTGGACCGCCTGTTACTGGTTTTTCTAAAGGAAATGTTTTCATCATGTGCCAGTGTTACTTTGGACCAAAAAAACTCTCTCGAATCCAACACAAAACGCCAACTTTTCCTTAAAGTACGTTGAGTTAAAGCAGAAAAATCCTCCATGGTAAGACTTACATGCTATAATGGTATCAAGAACAGTAAATTACACTGCTGCAACTAGCATATCGTCTTCTAAAGCACTCCTAACAGCTGGTCAAAGCAGAGAGTTATTATCCAAATAACAGCTCCCTAGTCAAAAGTTGGAGAGCCTTTTCCACATATCAAAGTGTACCTAAAGCCTAAAATTTAAAAAAAATTATAGGTTACAAAGATTGCATCCAAATGGTCCAACTTCCATCTTCACAGAAAATCCCTGAGCTGAGATTTAAAATGTTGAAACTTATTCACTCCATTTTAAAATGGTTGATTGCGCAATAATTTATGATGTCATTCTTGTACTTCTCAAATTACAATCTTTGTTTTTCTTCGTTTTCCAAAAGCCTCCGCACCTTGTGCGGAAATGTGATCGCTGTCTTACTTTTATAGGATGACTTGGCTATATATGTCCTCTTTGTACAACATGATATGCAAAAAAAACAGTAAATATTTCAAGGTTATACAACCATCTTAATTTCAAACGGAAACAAAAGCAGGTTATTCGAGTTGTACAAGATGAACATCACAAGTTATTGCGCAATCGACTATTTCAATTTAAGTAAATACAGTTTAACATTTATTTCTTAGCAATAGAGTAAGCTATGAAAATGGGAGTTAAATGAATGAAATTCCTTTTCCAACCCCTAAAATATGCCAAAGTTTTGGTAAAATGCAGTGCTCATTCAATTTTTTATCACCTCATTTCCAAAAATGCAAAAATAGAAAACGGAAACAAAATCATTTCTGTTATTGATAGTGTATTCGTAAATACAACTCATGAGGATATAAAACTTGGTGTGTTTACCTTGAAAAGCTTATATAGATTCCCTAGATTTTTAACCAAATAAGTTGCCAACTCTACCATAAACCAGAAGTACCAAAGGCTAAGGTGATTTCTTGCCGAAAAGGGTTGCTTTGTTACACCTAGGTTCATTCCTCAAATACGTACTTTTTGACTATGTAATTTTTCCGACTTTTTCTCAGTTTGACTTCTGCTGACCTAACATGACTTTGACCCTCACCAAATATTGAATAACAAAAAATGAAACAAGGAAGTGTCTTAAAAGAAATTCGAATACGGGCCGTAAGCCTGAGAGATCAAGCACTAGTCAACTACACCACCAAAGTACCCTTTACTCGTATAGTAGTTGTAATCATGTTATAGTCACAACAACCGTTACACGTGTTCATAATTAGGTAATTCAAAGTCGAGTAATTATTGTAATAGTTATGCTTGTGAAAACATAAATCTTGTTCTCTATAACTTCATCTTTGGAATGGGAGAAAAATTCAGCCCTAACTTTTCGTTGGTGACGAAACATCAGATCAGGGAGTTGTCAATTCCCTGGTCAGACGCACTTTGGGGTACCGACCACTGTTAATTTAGTTACGAGAATTTCATAGTTTCACCTCTCATGACCTCATATGACCTTCTACCTCCAACAAGTATGACGAGTATCCATCATCTATGTCTTGAAATATCGTACAAGGTGTTGGGTTTTGATCTCTGATGGCCCTCATATGACCTCTGACTTCCACTGAAAACAATAGGGTTCTTTCTCTTAACAAGATAAAGTGGAAAATTGTCTGTCACTGCTATCTTGAGATGTCGTGTTCACAAGCAGATTTTAATAATTTCATATTTTCACCTCCGATGACCTCAGGTAACCTTCGACATCTTCCGAAACCAATAGGGTTTATTTTCTGACTATAGTACATTGACCTGCCAAGTATGAAAAGCATCCATACTTCCTACCCAGAGATATTGTGTTCACAAGGTTTTCGGTTTTTAACCTCTGCTGACCTCACATGACATTTGACCTCCACCAAAAACAATGGTGATCTTTCTCTGAATATGATAATTCCATATTCCAAGTATAAAAATTATATCATTGATATCTTGAGATATTGTATTTGCCAAGAAATCCAAAAAGAGTTGAAACTACAACCACGAGACACATCCCCGCCAACAGGTTAATAACGATTGCTTTAGGACTCAGCTGTTGAACTGGCAGAGACTCAAAAGAAATGACCAAAGTTGGTCTTTGCATACAGTAACCACCAAAGATGAGGCATTTGTGATGATTTTAAGGCTGAATTTGGCAATCAATTGCCCAATAAT
Organism: Holothuria leucospilota; assembly: GCA_029531755.1. Classification (NCBI taxonomy): domain Eukaryota; kingdom Metazoa; phylum Echinodermata; class Holothuroidea; order Aspidochirotida; family Holothuriidae; genus Holothuria; species Holothuria leucospilota. The sequence goes on along the minus strand of CM055962.1, from coordinate 53,372,466 downwards.
AAATAAAGTAGACGTTGTAAATTGTGTCAACTGGTAACTCAAACAGTGCAAATTAAAGAAAGTTCCACCACCTGGGAATCTTGATCTAACTTAAACCATACAAAGTGTGAACATATAGTTCCCGAAACTCTCCATGGCGTTGACAATGTTTTTTGTTATTTAAAGTTCAAAACTCTTATAGTTAAGATGAAATAAGTGGAAAGCATATAAAATGTGTTTCTGATGTAACATCGTTGGCCTTGATTCTTTAAAGTAATCTGTTGTATTTTGATGGTATTTTCTAACTGAACTAAAAAGAGATAAGACTGTTACTGTCTATTTAAAATAGGAGGTCGTAAATATTTCTCCAGTTACCTACACCTATATCATGTTCTTTCAAGTTCCGTATCAAGAGTTATTTAAAAGCTTGACAATATGAGATTCATGTCTTGAGTAGTTATACACTTTGTTTGTTTGGGGTATTTAAAGTTCACAAGGTATATTGTTGTTGTAAACTTTTCCGATCAGAAATCCCAAAATGTCAAATATCATCAGCAAATAAGACGAATTTAGTGAATTTTTAGAAGTTTTGAGTCTCTTAATTACTATACTCTTCTACAAAGTGTGCATGCATACGGGTGCTCACGTTGTGTCCATGTTTAGTTTACATCATACTTTACAAACATGCTTCAGTCTCTTTCTAATTTACATAAAAGACATGTATAGTACCTTATGAGGTACCAAATTAACCTTTTCTCTAAAGGAGTATTTCAAGCCCAATGTCTGATAGCTGTATTTTGCCTTGCTTGCCATAAATCCTCCATCACTTTGGTTTACTACATTTTACACAACCATGTAATGTCTTGAACGCCAAACACACCTATCACAGGAAATGTTTCCGCACTCTTAACAATACTTAAGTCCCGCGAACCAGCCATGCAGAGAGCATGACAAATATTATTTACTGCATTTGCTGGGAAAATACTAAATCACTTCTACCTCGATAAGTCGAGTGGAGCCTATAAACGTATATTGTGCAAAATAAACTCTGTCATAAACTGATGTCGCATGTGGTTTCCAACCAATCCCCTCAGTCACCCCCGATCTCCAACCTTTCTTAAAGCTTCAACCCTGCTGATTCTTCGGGTTGCTCTTCCCTGCCCGTTTGATGACAAGAGATTTGATTTCAACCTTCACCGAGACAGGAAAGTAGTTAACCAGTTAAGATTAATTGATAGTAATGAGCGTGTATTTTCCAGTGCGTGTGATCAGGCAGGTAGCCGAGTTATGAATCAATTGAGAACGTGTAATTTCCCTGGTGTTCAATTCCTTACAATAAATGATTGCAGTAATCAAGGTGCGATGTAACAAATATATGAATCAATCTCTATGTAACGGTGATTTATACTGTTACAGGAAACAAGCAGCTGCTGATTCAAAAAGTTTGGAAAAATTGACTTGAAATAGAACGTAATTTATTGACATCTACTCCTGTATTTTAAAGTTAGTTACAATGTTCCTGTGATCCTTGTTTGATATGAATACCGTAGAAATAAGCTACTCGAAGTTTCTTATCTTTTAGTACTAATCGATTCATTTATTCACACAAAAACATTATCAAGTCAGGTTTGAATATCTAATCTGAAAGATTTTTGATCGAAACCTAAGTAGGGTATTGCAGAGAAAATCATAAAATCAAGCTCATCACTTACAATTATATCATTTGGTAGACATGTATGTAAGATTAAAAGAATAGACCATTGCACATTTAGCGAAGGAACCCCGTAAAGCAATCGTTTTGTCATCCTCATAGCAATTTTCATTACAAATTTTAGAAACTTCCTCAAAGATTTTATTTCGACCACTTAAAAACCCACTATGCACAGGCGATGTTGTACACACTGTAGACATCATCGTCTTCAATTGTATCCAAAGCTATTATAAGATTCGGGAGGCGATGAAAGAACTTCCTGATAAGAAGTTGCTAAAGTACACATCTTGCGTTTGTCTTTAGAGAGAAGAATTCATTAGTAAGAGCAAGGAGATTTAAGTTTGGAACTCCCTAATTAGATGGAGCAACGCTCTTTCTGTACTGTGTTCTCTCTTGTATGGAGATAGAAATTTCGAGGGAACAGAGAAAGTGGTAACAGAAAATATTGTATGAAAAAAGCATATATGAAAGATTTAAACTCGAATGAAAGTTGGAACTGGAACGACACTTAAACCAGATACTGTTGAACCAGAGGGGTTGTATCTACTGTATTAAGATTACCATTGTCGGAGAAAAAGAGTTTATTGTATCTTTTTGAAGCTGTATAGCTTTTTCGAGAATATAAATTTACTTGACTGTCTCAATATAGATTTAAATTTACGTTTTGTATTTCCGGCTTTCTGCTTCAACCAGTCAAAAATGTGAAAAATATTCCATCAGTGGTGAAGAAATACGACTTACGGAACGGAGATGCACCAGTGACTCCTAGCTAAATTTATACCTGAAGGAATCTTTTCGCTACCAATCATGATCAAGTAAGACAATGGTTAACGGACCAACGAAGCGCAACAGGACGAGAACAGTAAATCTAACAAGACACTACATAATGGATTCGCTCCATTAATCCATGACAACTATAAAGTTCATTAAGTTTCAAGAAGATAACAAGTTTTGTAACGACGGAGGTTACCATTCCATCCTGTCTGAATGTGTTCCAATTCCAGATCGAATAGTAACTTTCTTTGGAAAAAGGGATTCAAAGATGGACCAATCAATTACAAATGATTATGGTATAGCATTTTTGGTATGCGTCGCTTTTGTCAGGCAAAAAACGACGCATATAAAGCTCTATCCCGCAGTCCTTTGTAATTGCTGTTTGAAAAGGGTTCTATCCTACTATGTGCTTCTTTCTTGAGTGCTTGCCTTTCAGTCTTCTAATGTCGAATAAGCTGCAAGTAATACGAGAGGAAAAACTGATACATAAACTTTTCTAAATGACGATTCCAAAGGATTGTGGGATAAATGATTTGTGCAGTTTGGACAAAGTGAATGCTACTATCAAAAGCAACACTAAACAACTTCCTCTCGTAATCCGTTATTGCTATTTGGAAAAGGGTCTGTTGATCGAGTTTAATGCTCGATGCCAATGATGGTTCGTGCCTATTTTACCGCTTATCGCGAGCCTCAAAATCTTCTCAAAAGTGAGGAGCATGCCCTTTACCAGAACTGTCTCAAGAGGGGTCCACTTAAGGCACCTAGAAAAATGTGAATGCTTTATGATCTGTGGTGTTACCTGATGAATTTTCCCACGAGTTTAATGTAGTAAATGGATGTTCCAAAATATTTACGTTTTATCTCATTGATTCAGCTGCTTTGCAAGCTATGGAATAACAAATGTGCCTACTTTTTTCATTGGGGTTCTAGCAAACAGTGTGGGACTTTCACTTTAAAGTGGGAACATGTCCCCCGTCCCCATCCGGTGACGCCCATGCTGCTCACGCATTTATAAAGTCACATACACTCAAAATGTTGTTTCCTGTTTTTCCCATCCGATTCTGTAGGCAAAAGTTATTAATAACCCAAGAAAAATACTCAGTTTGGCAAAGCTTAGAACCAATGGGTAAGAAAAGTTTTTCGTAACACTAAATTCCTTTTAAGTACCCAATCACACAAATTCCGAGAGAGTTGGACTAGCTAAAATATGCCTGTTATACGTAAATTTCCAACGGTTGCCATTCTGATAGATTTTAAACCATATCCGGAGATCAGAGGCTCGTTGCTGGAGGTATAGTAATATGGATAGACAAGTTCCAGATGGTGTTCGCCCAAAACTCCCATATGGCAAAAATCATGACATGGTTTGTGCCCTGACAATCACATGTTCTTACTCTGATATCGGCAGTTACTCAGTGAGCTGTTGCCTTCAAGACACCGACTTAGTACTTATATGGTCAGACGTAATGTTAAAGGTAATGAAATTATCTCTAAGACACAAATAACCACCTTTGTGCCTTTCAGCTAGGCTATATGTCTTTCGTCAATGGAAGCCAGAAATAATCAACGATCTCAGAATGGTCCAGGCAGGGATCCCTTGCTCATTATTTCCTATATTATCTTGTAGAAAAAGTTTGTTTTAGTCGGTGGTGTCTTGTAAAACTCGGGTAGTATGTATTGACGGAGCTTACCTTGTGTGACTATTTCATCAGAATGGATTACATCCAAATCTTTTATCTTTTCAGAGAGAATAAGCACAACAGTGAAAAGATGTATGTCATTTTCTGCCTGGCCTTTAAGATATTGCCAATATATTACTCAGGTAACCGTTTCTTTGCTATCTCTGGTTTGATCCCTTAAAGACGGTTTTTTAATTTTTGCTCTATGTGACAGAAAATAGAGAAATTTGATTTCAAACAAACTCTCATACCGCACAACTCTTTAAGACTTCATTTTTTTAAAGAATGTCTTTAGAGACCTTTTTCGTGTTTTCATATATGAAAATAACTGTAAAACAAGTGAGTGTGACAAACATTTCTGGAATCAGAGTGCATCACATGTATTAATACTTAAAGGCTTTGTCAGTTGGTATATTGTTAAAACTGTGTAGGAAAGAGAAAAATGTGATAGGCACAGGCAGACCGTATGGCGCATTGCACAAAAATAGGGGATGCACGAAAATAGGAAACATATCACACGTGTGCTTCAGATTTCATTATTGTGTTACTTTTCTACTTGTGATTCTGAGATATGTTTCGTTTTAAAATGGAGGAAAAATACCCTTAGAACGAAACAGTAACGAACTTGTTTAATGTAATAGCATAAACTACGATAGCCTAACCTTGACAGCTTAGCCAAGCCTAGACTAGGGGTCAGCTTTAACTGGTTTGGGAGTAGCCTAATTACCTTTCTTAGTCTTGGACAATAACATATCGTCTCTTTATTTAGTTTTCCAAAATGTAATCAGGGTCAGACTGTGAGTAGACCTTAAAATCTGACTTCAGTGAATATTAATCTTATATGACCGTGATGTTAGCAGTTTCTCAATCATATCTTGTTTTCACTGCCCAGAAAGGCATGCACTGCTTTTAACGTGTCATATACATCAGCAATGCACCATTTTCAGATAGGGGATCGAGTACGTTTTTGCAGTCTCAGCATGACACGGATATTATTTTAAGTTTGACTTTTTTAAGTGCAGACGTCATTTAACATTAGGGCAGGTAACAGTCTTAATAAAATTTTGAAGCTTTCTAATTATGAGGGCAGCATAAGTTGTGACCCAAGCGTGCAAAAGCAGTTACGCACAAATATGTTTTCAAACTACAAATGTAATAACTTTGACTTTTGGGTAGATATGGAATTATAGAAACATGACCAATATAGCAACATGTCATGATCTTATTTTCACATTCCCTTAGGGACCACTTTAAAAAGCTGTCTCATCGTGCAGTGACCTTACATATTTCACTAAAGAGGAGGCTTCGGAATGTTGAACACTTCATTTATGACCTGATAAAACACTAACACCAACTCTTTTTATTAAAGTAAAAAGACTTTCTGTTCCCCATGATTTTTACAATGTCTTGTTGGAATGTTCATTAATGGTGCAAATGATTATGTAATTTTCAGATTTTGCATATCTCAGATAAGGTTATAGTAGTCTGTGCTGAGTTTAAAATGTTCATTGGCATTTCCTCATACTACTGTGCTTGAGCTGTATGCTATTCTTTGCAGCTGAGAACATTTGCACATGCCATAATTGACTAATTAGAGTAATAATATTGATTGAATTCATGTCAATCAACTACAGTGACTAATTGTTAATAGAGATAAAGGAATATTGCTATATATGTTTGCGGTGATGCCACAGCCCAGTAAATCCTCGTTTTACTCATAATGCAACATTCAATGTACTTCAGTCGATGAGAAATCACATAGCCTATTACCAGTGTCCTCAAGCTTCGAAAAAGTACAAAACACTGGAATTGGATAGTTGACCCGTATTCAATACCAGTTCATCTAGAATATTTTTCTACCAGATGTGATCATTCGGATATTTTTCTCTTGACGCTCTTACCTGGAAGTACTACCTAGAAGTATATACTATCTCGGAACTTCCATGGTCCTCATTCCGTATTTACGTCCGCATCAGTATCAGATTCATATTCGCATTGATGGAGTCATTAACTCCTGCATCCACACACCGAAATCGCATTCCGTATCCGTATCCGTATCCGTACTTACAGAATCTAGATTTAAGCACTCTGTGACACCGTTCATGTCGTATACGCGTACAAACGTGTATTCGCGTAATTGAACATCACTGCTTTCTTCTAGACCTTATGCACATGACGTCACAAAACAATGTGCGCCGTCGGCTCAGGGAAGCCTGTAGCATTGCAAGTTACACCAACACAAATGCAGACATTTATTTTTTGTAATTGTGGATACGCTCCGAAGTCTACTTGCACTGTCGAAAGTTACCTCGTGCGTACAGTGTGTGCAGTCCACTCATCTCGGTCATTTCGGTCGTTTCGTTACCCTAGTAACATTGTAGTGACAACACTAGACCTTATGCATATGATGTCACAGAAAAGAAAGTGCTCCCTCTCTTGGAGGAAAATGGCGTTTCATTGCAAGTTACACCAACAATGCAGACAGCTGATTTGTTCACCGAGGAATGCGCGCGTTAGTCTACTACACGCGCATGCAAAATCTACGCCCTGAGTGTACGTGTGCCTCATTGCATTCCTCCAAAATGACGTCAGTGTGACTTCAATGCATAAGGTCTACAACTAAACACTGTATGGTTGTATGAAACCGGTCAGGTAATGCGTCTCTTACCAATTATGCCGGGAACACATTACGCTCTACACTCTAGGAACAATCATTTCGCTGTACTACGTGAGCAACGCGTGCAGGTTATTGTTTTCACGTTGTCGTAATGAGGAAGTAACGTTTCACCTACCGCCTCCGTATGTAGGAGATACAACAATGTATCTTTGAGGGAACCAAATGGCGCTAAGCAGATGGTGCAGTCTACTACAGACCCAATCATCATCTAGCTCGTAAAGTTAGCCTTGCGGAATGTACACTAACATAGAAAATGTAACAAAAATATTGGAAATAATCATAATTATACCACTTGTGATAAAATTTCTTAATTGGACAGTTTTTACCCGCAAAGTGAATCAGAGAGATTCACTTTATGCAGGCAATGAAATAAGTGCATTAACGGTATACAGATATAGAAGACCTTTCGAGAATATTGTAGACTTCGATTGAATATTGGATGTTAGAAACTGCTTCACTGTCAATTTATATTTTTTGCAAGCTATTTATTCCAATCGGGCAGACATATCGAGTTGTAAGTCTTGATCGTTACAGTGTTTGATAAAGGTAACTCAGTAATCAAAGTGTCACAGGGGTGTAGAAAATCTTCTAAAACGTCAGGTGCACACTTTTCAAGTACTTATACCGTACTTTAAACTATCAGATTAAAACACAGGCGCGGATCCAGTTGGGGGCGCACCCGAGGCACGCCCCCTCTTTTTTCGATGCCAACGGTTTTTTGAAAAAAAAAATGAGCAAATAGATATAAAAAATGTGCTTCCCAGATGCTGGGAAATCGCATCTAAGCGCATCTAGAATTCAAATTTTCTTAGGGGAGAACCCCCAAATCCCCTACCGTGGTTCTGCGCCTTCGGCGCTCACTCGTCGGCCCTCGGCAGACGGTGTGTGAGCCCCCTCTTTCTCTAAATCCTAGATCCGCGCCTGAAATATATTAAATGGTTTAATTGGTAGAAGATACGATCTCATAAGCTCTCCCATTATGTTGCTCTCAGTGCAGTACCCATGTTCATCCCTCTCATACATATTTAAACATTGTAAGTCTATTGTTTTATCTCGTATTTTCCTCGTTCTGTATTTCCAAAGGTAATCTCTTTTTGGCGGACCTGTATCGTACAGTCTTTGCTATTGTGAGTTTACCCATACCTCGACTGTCATTATATGTAAAGTGGAGTAAGCGAAACCAAACGAATCAAGGGAAAGAGATGCTGTATCTCAACTTCCCAGCAACTTAGACACTACTGGACCACCCATATAGGCTATGTCAAATTAATGCCATAACATGGCCTTCAAAGCAAATGTATTGACACGGCCCCGAAGAACGAAGAAGGCTGAGGCCTAAACTGACCACCGTCTTTTCAATATTATCGTAGGGTCATATAGGCTTTTCCAGCTAGCAAATGATCGACGTCATCACTCGTTGGCAAAAAAAAAACGTGCTGCCTTATTCAAAATAATCAGACATTACACGCTTTCCCTATCGTCACAATGTGCAACTTTATCATAATTCGTCTATTCCCTTCCCATTTCCAACGGCTCCAGCGTTTAATATACGACGCATACTTTACAAGCACTCATACTTGCCATGACATAGTTTTGTCAACCGTGATGTCATCATGTATTGTCAGTTTAGGCTACATCATCTTCCTTAAATAAAAAAGTTTAAAGTTCAAATCGCTCAAGATTACAGCTTGTGGCGCTTAACGACGAATTGCATTGAAGGTTCGTGCAACTGAAAGCTGCATATACCGACATTTTGTAGAAATTCTCATAACAAAGACGTCGCTCTAATAATGTCTCTTCATTGAGATTGTACTTGTCTAGGCGTCTAATAAGATGTTGCATTGAGCCTAGTGTTTTCTCTTTTTAGAGACCTTAGGTACATTCATTCATACATGCAGATCAGAGTTTTGGTCATTTTCTTTACCTAGCTAGCTTCATTTTTTGTCCTCTGACATGACGTCGGGTGACGTCAATGCACAAGGTCTATGGCGTATATTATTGTGCGAACGTTCTAGCATCAAGATTTAGTAGCTTGGTAAAACACTGAAAAGTAAAAAAAGATCCCTTGTAGAAATTAATATTTTAGATATGGTAAGAATGTGACCTTGAATGGCAGAAATCATAATTTACAGGTAAATTATAAATTATATTAGAATCTGAGCAAGACTGAGTTTCTGCTTCCTTCTTGCATCGACACAGTGGCGTAACAAAGGGGGCAGGGATAGGCAGCCGTCCCTCCCTACACGGGCCAGGGGGCGCAGAATGAAGGTAGGTGAAAAAAAGAAAAGTAGAGGAAAAGATAGGAAGACAACGAATGAGAAAAAATGGAAAGAGGACGAAAATGAAAATTAAAACTTGTGTACTTTTAGCCCCAATATGTCTCCGGTAGACACTGCACTAGCTGTCTTTAAGTCCATAATTGTCCATAATTGTCCATAATTGTAGGAGTTCCTTGCTAAATACTGTATGTTGACAATTAATGATGGTGTTGCCCATATTCAGCCTTCAGATTTCAAACAAGTACTTCAGTCTTTATACTCCAAGCATGTTGTCGTGGATTCAATTTTAGCTCGGGATTAAGAAGCTGAAACTAGTTTTGGGCCATATATTTTTTTGCTTCTATATGTTAATCATTACTGCAAAAATGCCCTTTTGTCGCAAGAGAATGACACCGTCAGCTGGGTCTTAAATAAGAGCTTCGCTGAGTTCCCACATGGGATGATCGAACCAGTGGCTCCGGTACGGGGGCATGGGGGAGCGTACTCCCAATTGACTTCTGATTTTTTCATTTGGAAAATTTTAAAATGATCCCAAAAGTTATTTAAGCTATAAATTTCTGTAGGGGTAAGGGTGAGGTGTGTTTTCGACCGAGCGATAGATCTATTTTAATCATTTTCTATCACAAATAGTTTCCAAACTATCAGAATTTTCGCAAATCTTTCGCAAACTATCAATATTTTCACACGCTCCGTGCCCTTCAAGCCTCTACTCAATGCTGTGCTTATTATCAATACCTTCCGATAACAATTCACGGAGAAGTAAAACAGCAAGCGATGAAAACTTTTTACGAATTTAAAAGTGGAAGACTCACTTTCTGATAGGCAGATAGATTTTGTTGGGGAATTGACGGTGTCTCTCAATGTAGAGCCTGAATGCAGTCGTGGAAATTATATTTAATGCAAAATTTTGGAGTGCTTATGGTGCACTCATCACGGTCTGCACTCCATCTCATAACCATTATCAAAGTAATGATTAAAATTATTCTGATGCCAACAATTTTCAAAACACAATACATCTTTAACCTCTGCCAGTCTGTAGGGGCCTTTGACTAATCTAGTGTGTGGCATGATGTGAAAGAATGGTGTACTTTTTGCCGTTTTACACTTTTTGAAAACAGTTTTACCGCGCGTTTCGCGCGCACTTATTGCAGGTGGTAAATGGCAATGCATTTATCACGGAAACGCGTTCTGAAATACGTTTGTTACTCCCCCCCCCCCTTTGCTATACCTATCAGGGAGTTGATATATCCTGTACCTGTACTCTCCTTTTCCCTCATTCCCCTTTGCTGGAATCTAATACTGGTTCACATTTAGTAAAATAAGGTCGCTGCAAAAATTGCTTGGCGTCATACTATGTAGTGTCATTTGGATGTCAGGTAATAAGCATCATGTTGGTGCCCCTTTTTTTGTGTAATTACTGTACTCAAAAGCTTCCAGGAGGCCCTATAGCGGTTTCTGCCATCCTTGGATACCTATTTATAATGTACATGAAGCAATAGAAAAATCAAGATATTTCTGTGGACTCCACTCAGCCTGTTTTTTCTGTGAAATTGCCCCGGATCGAAGGTAGTAAAGTAGCCGCAGGGGTGAGAGCTTGACGAAATTTGTTGACAATACACCCTTCTCTTAGACATTATTTCATCTGACCAAAAATTATAATTCACTGATTATGGACATTTTTCAGACTTACCATCAGTTCCAAAGATTTCCCCAAAATAGCACCGTTTTGCCATCTAAGCCAACTTTAACTGAAAAAAAAATTTCAAAGGAGAGCTGGAACCCCCTCCCTTTTAATTCCTCCCCAAGAACGGCGTATAAAATCACATTAACATATAAAACGGCACAACTTATGCAGACATACATCATCTGTGGTGCCCCAAAATCACTAACTCCTGGCGGCGCCACTTGACCGAAAAAATAGGTAGCCAGGGCCCCTGGTCTGGGGGCGCGCTTCGAATAACTTGTCCCCCTCTGCAAAACATCTCTTGTGACGCCACTGCATCGACGTTGTCCAATCCTGGGTTATCAACCATTGTGGACGAAAATGTGGATCTATTGGCAGATGATGTGATCTAATAAATTTCCAGGACTTAAAGGTAAAAACGTTGATGCAATTTTTCATGGTCAGGAAGTGTAGTTTCATTAATTCTTAGTATTTCTAAACAAAACTCCAATTTATTTGACTTTTGTTGCCAGTTTTATGAAGTGAAGCATTTATTGCTATTACATTTATGTACTTACGCGACTTACAGAAGAAACTGTCAGGAATGTGTCTAAAACTCTTACCTCAGGAACGATATCCAGGGAGCGGTGAGTTACAATTAACACCTTGACAGAAATGTTTGCCGTGCACAAGTTCCTACGTCTATTGGTCATTAAAAGCCAGAGAAGATTTTGCATAGATTTCGAGCGAATGTAGTTAAGCCGGGCTTAAGCCAAGGTTAAATTTAAGTCATAAGACAAGATCCAGGGTTTACCACTTGCGTTGGAGGTACTGATGGCAACTTTAAAGGCGGGGGATCAACTGCGATGACAAACAGAACAAGACTACGTATTAAGTGTTGAATAGAACACAAAAAGTCTTTGATCCGAACATAGGATAACATACGAGTACATAATTTATGGCATCAAACGGTAATTCATTGTGTTTATGAGCATTCTTACATTGAAGGAAACAAGATAGATAGTTTGTTAGCTGCAAACCTGCAACTCTTACCTAAGAGTTGCATAGCTGTATGGTATTGGTAGTAGTTTCATGTTTGCACCATTCATGCTTCAGTCTCCTCAAGTAGGAAAATTAAACTTTTGTACTTTGTCCTTCATTCCAAAGCAGGTCTTGTTGTATTGTTATTTATGTGTATGTCTTTGTATCATGACTTTATGATTACAAATGCGTAACGAAAGGCAAAAGGGACAACACAGAGATGCCAAATGACACACGATATAATTTTAATATTGAAGATAATCCTTACACGGTGCTTCAGTATACTCGAAGAAAGTGTATTAATATTCCATAATTGAAAGTTTTCTAGTGAATTTACTCCGGTGAAAGTTCATACTATAATCAAACGTGTAGGCTATGATGCAACTTGCTGTCCAAGCAATTTATTGTACCGTTTCTGTTTTAGGCCCTTTCTGTTTTTCACCTCTGATTTCCATTGCTAACAGTAACAAATGAAAACATTAGTTTACTGAGCAAACATTTTTCACCAGTCCACTGGTGTATTAAAACAAAATTACATCTACATATTGTGCACAATACGTGGCAAACAGAGTGTGACAATATCCAGAGAAGATAGCAAAGGATGACAATGCCATTAAATTTATTCACGATTTGAAAATTGAATTCGTATATTGTTAGGTTCTTGCAAAGAATTAAGTGGCTGGATTTTATAGACCTTATGCCTTGACTTTCGGCGACGTTATTTTGGAGGCTTGCAAAACAATGAGGCACACTGCACGCACAACGTAGGCTTCGCACGAGCTTTACAAATCAGCTGCCTGCATTTGTTGGTGTAACTTGCAATGAAACGAGCTTGCCTCCAAAGGAGGGAGCACTTTCCGCTCTGTAACGTCATGTGCATAAGGTGTAGTGGTTGTTATACTAGGGTAGATAAGGTTATATAGGCCTAAGCTAGGTATTTAAGTCTACTCCTTGATATACTGAGAATGATATAATGGATTTAAAAGATGCTAACCAAGCTACATTTTATTTGTAAGTAGTTAAAGTCATTTCAACACAGGATAGAAATAATTGTTAATGCCTCAGAGTTATTGGGCTCTACGTTTGACATCAATGCCTACAATTCATGATTCGGTTTCACATTTTATTTGGATTGAACCATATTGAACGATCTGTCTCGAACAACAGAAACTGAGGTATTGTAAGCCTGGACCATCTTTATTGAAATGGTTGTGGTTTTTGAAATGTTTGTGCGACAAAGCTAACCACAGGGATTGTTTTCACAAAATGGTGATTCAAAGAAGGGCTTCCAGTTTTATAGTGGTGTGATTCATGAAGTAATTAGGCAGTAACGTAGTTCAGATCGAGGGTCCTCTGCCCTTTCCACTCACTGGGACAGTAGCTAAATACAAAAGATACCCTTATCTTTCGAATGAGGACGTTAAATGGTTTCTTGAGCAAGAGCGATTAGAAAACCCCTAGAAAAGGAACATTTCGCCGACTGATGATCGTCGATCAGCTTCGTGTTGGGTTCACTGTGAAGATAAGCCTGTATAATTAGCCCATTCTGCAATGATACGACGCTACTGATCTGTATTTGATAAAGGTACAGCGGCTTTAAGAAATAAAGTAACAACAAACTTAAAGGTACAAGAGAAACATCGCATGCTTTATCCACTTTACCATTTAATTCCAATGAAGAAGTTTTCAAGATTTTATTTCTCAGTGTTCAAAATTTTATAAAGGTTTTACAAAGTCCCCTCGGCTCTCTGGCGAAGAGCCGGGGGGGGGGGGCAAATCCAACCGCTACTCCCTAAGGAGTTCTGCTCCACAAGGGAGTTACATCCCCAAGGGACACTAAGACTTTATAAGAATAACCTCTTGACTTCAGACCTCTACATCATGAGTCTATAATGCCTGCGTTTTAGACTTGATGAAAAGAAGAGATACTGTCGGCGAGGCCTCTTAACTGTATTTACCTTTTGAAAAAATCATATCGATCAAAAACAAACCTAGCAAAGTTGGAATAAGGGCCAAATAATCCAAGCTAATATGTATTTTTAATGATTTAGAGACCACTACACTTGACTCCTTCAAAGTTTATTCTCCTGAATGGCGCTAGATATTGCTTAGGTGGCATTTTGTTCGTTATATTCCTTGCTTAGTCGTATCCATCATATCTAGATTTGGTATTTTGTTTCGTGTACCGTGTTGCAGATAGTCATGTTTTGCACACGGTGGCATATAGTTATGCACTGGTGCACTGCGAAATGTGTACACTTGCAGTGAAAAAGCATGTAGCAAAAATCGTAATTGATGCTGATGATTGTACAATTCAACAACGCATCGTGTTGAACTTGTCTTGAATGATTACGGAAATTAAAATCCCTGTAAGTCATCTTTTAACACGTGCAGAAACTAAATCAAAAGTTATTGCTGGTGGCAATTACGTTTAAAACGAGGACCTCTTATTCATATTGTTCCAATGCAATTGAAAAGTAGAAAGCCAATGAACAAAATTTCATAGATTACTTTCAGGAAATCATTCTTAGAGCTTATGTGATGTGGTTCCTGTAAAGTTTATTCATTACACAATATCTCACAATGCAAGAGTATGCTGCAGAGGTTTCTAAAATACCTTGAAGTTCTTTGACCTACACCACTGATTCTCAAACTTTCTGTGAGTGAGGGCCAAATGCATAAGATGGGATGAGGTTGAGGACCGAAAGGGAGGATCTTAGGCTCAGAGAAAGTACACTCATTGGCGAGAGCGAAATCCGCACATAAGGGGTCTCGAAGATGTATCTGAGGCAAACAGTGGCAGAGGTGCAAATTTTGTATAGGAAGAGGTTTCGTAGGAGAGCAACTTGCAATTTTACAACGTCTTAGGGGACTACCCCGGCCTCAGTCCTATCATGTTTGGGCTATGGTCGGAAAATTTATCTTTCCAGACACCCTTGATGGCAGGAAATCGTATCTTAAACCAAAGATTTGTTTCAACAATTACGGGTGGCCAAAGTATCTGGCCTGACACGGTAGCCAACTCTCCCTCAACGGGAAAAGGGAGAGAGGGCAACCCAAAGATCCGGAAAAGGTCAGGGGGCAACCCGAAGCCCCGAAAGAGGTCAAAGGTTGCCCAAAGAATGAAGGAAGCGAAATATCTGGAACGCGAATAACGCCGGACGTTTGGGGGTCCCTTTGCATAAGAATCTGCCCTTCTTAAGAGTGCATCCAAAAATTTCATGGAGTCGTTGAAAGAAGATTACTTTATCGTTGCCACTGAAGCTCCCTGGAGAAACTGGAAATGAATTGTAAGGGCAGCCTTTCCCAACAGGGGCTATTTGTCCTGCCTACACCCCTGTGCACAATTCTGTGTCTAGCATTCACCAGTCACTGGCATGATCTTTGCGATTTTTATAATGCGTACACATTTGAGGTATATGACAAACATTTGGCAACCCAATCTAAGATTTCTGAAAACCGCACCTTGAAAGGACTCGGATGAAGTCAGGACAGGTCGCACATATGGCCAGTAAACTGTAGATAAGTTGTTCAAAAGCCGTCAGACAGAAGTTGTTCTAAAACGCCGTCAGACAGAGAAGCAGGTCTGAGGTAGAAAGCCGCATTCGAATAAGAAAAAAAACCTTAATTTGATTTAATGGTTTTGTTTCCTTTAACCGGACTGTGGAAAGTGATATATATATATATATATATAGGTAAAAATGAAGTAGTAAATAGTGCTAAAAGTTTGTGAAAAATTCCACGACGTTTCGGGTTTAAACCCTTCATCAGGTGGCAAAAATGCAACTGATCGTTGACACGGCCAAACGTACAATTTAAAAAAAATACACAATACAATTGGGCACGGTAAACCTCGGCTAGGAAAACAGACAGTGTTAAGTGGTTACCACAAGTCAAAAAAATACAGGAATTGCTGCGTTATAACAGTTCAAGTCTAACGTTCAGACCATGTGGGGACAGGGTTCCAAGTTTCATGATTAGGCGGTTTTCGGCAGCTAGGCGGTCATGATCGGAACCTCGACACGAGATGGCCGCCGAAACCATCAAGTCACGGATCGAGCATGTTGACGGGGGATTGAAGTGGGTGGCTACCGGGAACCCTGGGAGGTTCTGTTTGATTGATCTCAGGTGCTCGGTGACTCGGTCAGCAAGACGACGTTTTGTTTCTCCCACGTACAGTATATTACAGCGTTTACATACGAGAACGTAAACAACATTGGCTGAAGTACAGGTAAAATGCTGATAAACGTTAAAACGGTTGTTGTTGGGACCTACAATGGAAAGGTTTTTGTCATAACTGACCACCGGGCAAGTATTGCATCTCCCACGGTTGCAAGGAAAAGTTCCTGGGGTGTCAGGCACTACTGCTTGAGGTTGAGAGGCACGGACCAAGTGCTTAGATATGTTCTTTTCAATTCTGAATGCCGTGATGGGGGGATCAGGGAAATGGTCACGGGTGGATGGGTCATGACGGAGGGTCTCTACATTCCTGTAAATGGCACGTACAATGGGGGTTACAGATGGGTGAAAGGATAGGACCAACGGGATACGTTTGGTGGGTGTATGGTCAGTTCTGGGGGCAAGGGCAGAGGCTCTATCAATTCCTTGTATGCGTTTCAGGGCATTGGAGAGCACTCTTTGTGGATACTGGCGTTGTTCAAAGAAAGAAATAATCTGCTTGGAAACTTAGCGAAATCCTGGTCGTCGGAACAAATCCGTCTGGCCCGTAAAAGTTGTGAGAAAGGAATCGAATTGGTACAAGATCTGGGGTGGTTGGAAGGGTACATGAGGTAGTTGTGAGAGTCAGTAGGCTTAAAGTGGAGATTGGACTTGATTTGACGGTCGGAGATGGATAGTTCCGTGTCTAAAAACACTACTGAGGAGTTGGAAATACAGTGAGTGAATTTCAAAAACGGGCAGAACGTTTCAGCAAAGTTAATGAACTTTTCCAAATCGTTTCGAGGACCCACTGCGACCCCAACAATATCGTCAATGTACCTTTTGTAAAGTATGGGCTTGATCCCGGTGTATCGTGAGAACAACTGCTCCTCAAAGTGGCCCATGGTGAGGCAGGCCACAGAAGGTCCCAGTTTAGTGCCCATAGCTACTCCTTTAATTTGGCGGAAAAAACGACCATTGAACTGAAAGCAATTTTGTGTGAGGACTAGTTCAGTCAAGCGAAGAAAGGTGGTGGTAGGGATGCTAGGGTCCTGGCGTTGATCAAGGTAATGGCGTATGGCTGCTAAAGCAGCGTGATGGGGGATTGAAGTATAGAGGCTGCTGACATCCATGGTGAATAAAGTACGTTCACTGGGATTCTCAGGAAACTCAAAATTTTGAATTAACCTAAGGAAGTGAGGAGTATCCTGGATAAACGAAGGTAGGGTTGAAACTAATGGGGAAAGTACAGAATCTACGTACTGTGAAATCAGAACCGTGGGGCAGCTGTGGGAAGACACAATGGGACGACCAGGATTATTGGCCTTGTGAATTTTGGGCAGTAGATAGAAACTGGAGATTTGTGGGCAAGGGTGCAGAAGGGCTTTAGCCGATTCAGGAAGATGTTTTTGACTTACAAGGGTAGCTAAGGTTTTCTTGACCAAGGTTTGGATTTCAGAAGTGGGGTCCATCGGCAGTTCGGTGTATGCTGTTTGGTCTGAGAGTTGTTTCTCAGCTTCAGAAACATAAAGATCTCGACGCCAAACAACAGTGGCACCGCCCTTGTCAGCAGGCTTAATAATCAAATTCTTGTTCTTCTTGAGGGACAGAAGGGCCTTCTGCTCGTCCAAAGAAATGTTACGAAAGGGAGTTACTTTGGGAGGAAGGAGACGTTCTAAATCGGCATTAATGGACTCAATTACACTGTCCAGGACCTTGCTTTTACCAGGTTGAGGGGTCCATGGAGATCGCTTAGACTGAAATGAACGGAAAACGTCCTCCGATGAAGTGTTGTCGGTTTCATCGGAATCTCCAAAATGTAAGCCAAGGCGGAGCCTCCTGCAGAACGAGGCCACGTCTCTGCGGATAGAAAACTCATCTGGAAGGGGGTTCAGGGGGACAAAATTCAAACCTTTTGAAAGGACTGAACGTTCAGGGGAGGATAATTTCATGTCAGAGGGGATGGTGACGACTAATCTGGAAAAGTTCATTAACTTTGCTGAAACGTTCTGCCCGTTTTTGAAATTCACTCACTGTATTTCCAACTCCTCAGTAGTGTTTTTAGACACGGAACTATCCATCTCCGACCGTCAAATCAAGTCCAATCTCCACTTTAAGCCTACTGACTCTCACAACTACCTCATGTACCCTTCCAACCACCCCAGATCTTGTACCAATTCGATTCCTTTCTCACAACTTTTACGGGCCAGACGGATTTGTTCCGACGACCAGGATTTCGCTAAGTTTCCAAGCAGATTATTTCTTTCTTTGAACAACGCCAGTATCCACAAAGAGTGCTCTCCAATGCCCTGAAACGCATACAAGGAATTGATAGAGCCTCTGCCCTTGCCCCCAAAACTGACCATACACCCACCAGACGTATCCCGTTGGTCCTATCCTTTCACCCATCTGTAACCCCCGTTGTACGTGCCATTTACAGGAATGTAGAGACCCTCCGTCATGACCCATCCACCCGTGACCATTTCCCTGATCCCCCCATCACGGCATTCAGAATTGAAAAGAACATATCTAAGCACTTGGTCCGTGCCTCTCAACCTCAAGCAGTAGTGCCTGACACCCCAGGAACTTTTCCTTGCAACCGTGGGAGATGCAATACTTGCCCGGTGGTCAGTTATGACAAAAACCTTTCCATTGTAGGTCCCAACAACAACCGTTTTAACGTTTATCAGCATTTTACCTGTACTTCAGCCAATGTTGTTTACGTTCTCGTATGTAAACGCTGTAATATACTGTACGTGGGAGAAACAAAACGTCGTCTTGCTGACCGAGTCACCGAGCACCTGAGATCAATCAAACAGAACCTCCCAGGGTTCCCGGTAGCCACCCACTTCAATCCCCCGTCAACATGCTCGATCCGTGACTTGATGGTTTCGGCGGCCATCTCGTGTCGAGGTTCCGATCATGACCGCCTAGCTGCCGAAAACCGCCTAATCATGAAACTTGGAACCCTGTCCCCACATGGTCTGAACGTTAGACTTGAACTGTTATAACGCAGCAATTCCTGCATTTTTTGACTTGTGGTAACCACTTAACACTGTCTGTTTTCCTAGCCGAGGTTTACCGTGCCCAATTGTATTGTGTATTTTTTTTAAATTGTACCTTTGGCCGTGTCAACGATCAGTTGCATTTTTGCCACCTGATGAAGGGTTTAAACCCGAAACGTCGTGGAATTTTTCACAAACTTTTAGCACTATTTACTACTTCATTTTTACCTACCTACCTCATAAGTGCTACGCAGTACTTTGACCTTATATATATATATATATATATATATATATATATATATATATATATATATATATATATATATATATATGAGGGAATTGAATAGTTGCATGGGGACCTTACGCCATGGTTAGACATGGTCTAAGGTCTTCATGCGACTATTCAATAAAGCGTTGATTCACTCATTCATATAAAAGTCGCTACGTAACTCCACCTACTCAATATTACATGGGACGCGTTCCTATGACGTAACAATGGAAGACTTAACCCATCAGTATTTAATCTCAGTTGGCCGCACTTTGTCACATAGACCTCAGTGGCTCAGTGGTCAGAGCATCCGCCTTGTATGCGGGAGGTCGCTGGTTCGAATACTGCTTGAGGCTAAGTTTTCCATCCACATATAACATCCTCTTTTAGTATAAGGCTATGCCTATGTTAAAGGAATAAGATCATCATGAGACTATTCAATACAGCGTTGATGCACTCATTCATATAAAAGTCGCTACGTCACTCCACCTACTATATATATATATATATATATATATATATATATATATATATATATATATATATATATATATATATATATATATATAAAGTACTGCGTAGCCCTTATGAAGTAGGTAGGTCCAAAAATAGAAAACAGTGCTAAAAGTTTGTGAAAAAATCCACGACGTTTGGGTTTAAACCCTTCATCAAGTGGCAAAAATGCAACTAATTGTTGACACGGCCAAACGCAGAAATTAAAAATACACACAATAAAAATGGGCACGTAAAATCGGCTAGGAAAGCAGACACTGTTAAGTGGTTAACACTGATAAAAACAATACAGGAACTGCTGAGTAATAACAGTTCAAGTCTAACGGTACAGACCATGTGGGGACAGGGTTCCAAGTTACATGATGAGACGGTTTTCGGCAGCCAAGCAGTCATTATGGGAACCTCGACACGAGATGGCCGACGAAACCATCAAGTCACGGATCGAGCATGTTGACGGGGATTGAAGTGTGTGGCCACAGGGAAACCTGGGAAGTTCTGTTTGATTGACCTCAAGTTCTCAGTGACTCGGTTAGCAAGTCGATATTTTGTTTCTCCCACATGCAGTATATTACAGGGTTTACATACAAGAACGTAATCAACATTGGCTGAAGTACGAATAAAATGCTGATGAATGTTAAACCGGTCGTTGTTGGGACCTACAATGCAAAGGATTTTGTCATAGCTGACCACCGGGCAAGTATTGCATCTCCCACGGTTGCATTTTTTGCCGTCAAGAAATAAGGTCTATAAAATCCAGCCACTTTATTCTTTGCTCATCTGGTGGCAGTTTTGGGGGCAAGAGCACAGGCTATAACAGTTCCTTGTATGCGGCTCAGGGCATTAGAGAGTACCCTTTGTTGATACTGGCGTTGTTTAAAGAAAGAAATTATCTGCTTGGAAACTTTAGCGATTTAGAGAATCCTGGTCGTCGGAACAAATTCGTCTGGACCGTAAAAGGTGTGAGTAAGGAATAGAATTGGTACAAGATCTGGGGTGGTTGGAAGGGTACATGAGGTAGTTGCAAAAGTCAGTAGGTTTGAAGTGGAGATTAGACTTGTTTTTACGGTCGTAGATGGATAATTCCGTTTCTAAAAACACTACCGAGGAGTTGGAAATACAGCAAGTGAATTTCAAAAACGGGCATAACGTTTCAGCAAAGTTAATAAACCTTTCCAAGTCGTTTCGAGGACCCACTGCAACCCAACAATATCGTCAATATACCTTTTACAAAGTATGAAACGAGAGAACATCTGTTCCTCAAAGTGGCCAATGGTGAGGCAGGCCACAGAAGGTCCCACTTTAGTACCCATAGCCACTCCTTTAATTTGGCGGAAAAAACGACCATTGAACTGAAAGCAATTTTGTGTGAGGACCAGTTCTGTCAAGCGAAGGAAAGTGGTGGTAGGGATGTTAGGGTCCTGGCGCTGATCAAGGTAACGGCGTATGGCTGCTAAAGCAGCGTGATGGGGGGTTGAAATGTAGAGGCTTGGGACATCAATGGTGAATAAAGTACATTCACTGGGATTCTCAGGAAACTCAAAATTTTGAATTAACCTAAGAGAGTGAGGAGTATCCTGGATAAACGAAGGTAGGGTTGAAAGAAATGGGGAAGAACAGAGTCTACCTACTGTGAAATCAGAACCGTGTTACAGCTGTGGGAAGACACAATGGGACGACCAGGGTTATTGGCCTTGTGAATTTTGGGCAGTAGATAAAAACTGGAGATTCGTGAGCAAGGGTGCAGAAGGGCTTTAGTCGATTCAGGAAGATGTTTTTGACTAACAAGGGTAGTTAAGGTTTTCTTGACCAAGGTTTGGATTTCACAAGTGTGGTCCATCGGAAGTTTGGTGTATGCTGTTTGGTCTGAGAGTTGTTTCTGAGCTTCAGAAACATAACGATCTTGACGCCAGACAGCAGTGTCACGCCCTTGTCAGCAGGCTCAATAATTAAATTCTTGTTCTTCTTGAGGGACAAAGGGGCATCCTGCTCGTCCAAATAAATGTTACGAAAAGGAGTAACTTTAGGAGGAAGGAGACGCTTCAAATCGAAATTTATGGACCCAATTACACTGTCCAGGACCTTGTTAACGTCCTCCGATGAAGTGTTGCCAGTTGTATATATGTATATATTAGTTGAAATTTCTACTTTATATTTTACCAAAGTAAAACTGACGCCAACAGGGATTACACCAGCTCCTCAGAGTGATGAACAATACTCCGTTTCCTTTCATTTTCATTCTCTTGTTAAATTTCTACAGCAAATATTTCTTACGCCGCGCTTGTAAAAATTGAATGCAGAATTTTCTTTCAAATGCTTATATAAATTTAGCTGCTCATTATAAATTAATTTGGGCTTAACCAGTTTGTTAAATTTACACTGTATTTGTACCATATTTCAGTGAGTTAGACCAAACCAGCTTTCAGCTTCTTTCTTGGTTTTAAGGGAGAATAGTGGGATGAGCACATTCTTTGAAGAGTTCTTCCTTATAGCCAAAATGGATTTTTGTATATAGTGAATGATTGATTTAAAACTTCTCTAGGAGAAACTGCTGATTTCCATCTGGGGTTCAGCTGGCATACTATGGTTAATAATGGTCAGTTGTATGGTTAATAATGCTCCGATTCTACTCCTCAGGGACAGCACAATCCTTCTTTTTTTGACAAACTACTAATGAATTTCTTCACAGCTGAAATTGTGGTAAACATTAATGGCGATGCTAGGATTTGAAGATCAATCCGAAAAAAGTTTCCGGTATCATTACTTACCATAGTGCCTAAGGTGATCCCAGAAAAGAAAGTCTTGCTAAAGCCTGTAATACACTACAGTTTTCTTATGGTGAATTTAACTTCCTATTTGGGAACTGAAACTTCCCACTGTGATAGTTATATGGGAATTCAACTTCCGAATGTGGGAATCCAACAGAAAAATCTCTGGTAGCAATATCCCTCCTACTTGCCCCAAGAATTTGACAATTTCTAAGGTAAAATGTCTTTTTTCTGAAGAACTTGTGTAGGATATTTTAAGAAGAAATGAGATACAAAATTATATTCATCTCCAAATATTCTCATAAGAAAATTTTACTTTCATTAATGGTCTTAATGTAAAGTTTAAATCTTTCAATCCAATTTATGTATCCTTTGTCACACACTTTTAATTCACAGCATTAGACCTGGAGGAGGATCGCTTTTCAGAAAACCAAAGATGACCAAAATTACGTTTCGCAAATTACATTTGCGATGTGACAGACATAGAAGTGTGTGACATCTAGAAGGTTATCTCCCAGCCACTTGGAAACCTGAGGATGCCTGTTTGTAGTGACATACCCAGTCGTCAAGCCATGTTGGGTAGCTGATTCTGGTAACCATATAATGCATCAAGCCCCTCAAGCTCCATGGCATCTAAGTTTTTGCCTCGTTCCTCTGTAGTAAGACCATACGTAAAGTTTCATGATAAAAATGTTATGCTGAAAATTCTCGTACTGATTACAGTGTTCTATAATTTATGACATGTAGCCATTTTGAACACGCAGTTATTGTGACCCTATTCTTCAAGGATGTAAGTTTGTGTTTTGAGTATGTCTTATCATTCAGCACCGAAAAATGACATTATTGGGCACCCTTAGCTAGGCTAAGATTTTTACCAGGCTTACATCCAAGCCAGAAAGGTATCAAGGATGTGGAAGGCTGCCTTTTTTCTCTTTTTTTTTAGAAAAAAATTAGCTGAAACGTTTTTCGCAACAGTTACTTTCACATTTCTGAATGGCACAAGTTTTCTGTGGTTGCTACTCCAGTTATCTCCTTGCCTTTGTTGACTTACACGGGCATGATTTCCACTCAACGTTATGTAAATTCAGGAACTCAGAAAGATAGCTTTCAAGGGACTTGTCATGGGAACTGTCAAGAATGACTAAGACCAAATTTAATATAGGATATGACTTTTGGTGACAACCTGTTTTGCCATATCAGTCTGTCATTACAGCCAAGACCTCAGTTATCTGTAAAATGTTCTGTTTATTCAGATAAGAATTTAACCCAGTTTTGAGGCTCATGACTTAGACATATAGTACAAAGACAGACTCACTTTCACAAGCTTGATATCAAGGAGTTTGTTAACTCCCAATTCCAAAAGAGTGTAACTGCCAAATTTGGCTTTGTGGCCCGACCATCCCCACCAATTTTCAGTAATTTTCTTTCCTTCTCTGGAAGTGTTTGCATGAGGTTTCGATGCTTCTGTCTCCACACACGTAGAATGGCTAGTTGGAGATTGAGTTGCTGATGTCCAAAAATATTTTTCAGTGATTGTTTGTACGCCCATGTGGGTCATCATTAGAAGACCTTTGTTGGGTTAGCTACTGCATAGAATATTGATGAAGGCAGAAGCAAGATGCCAGCTGGTGTATCCTTTAGTAGGGATAGGCTTGTCCAGTTCTCTCCTAGTCACTAATGCAGCATTTCTGAACAACAGTGACCATCGAGCCAATAAGATATTTAATGTTGCCAACTGATTCGCCCGCACACTTCAAGCAGGTCATAAAGAGACACAGGATACAGCTTTTGAAAACGATGAATTTATTATCAGCTGTTGAACTCTCAGTGTCCCTGAAAAGAAAAGCATTGTACCACTTTTATCTGGCTGTTTGTGTTGAACTATACTATTGTTGTACGTTGAACTGTTATTCCTTTTCAGAGCTTTCTTTGAGCATTTTGCTATCAACTCTCTCAGTCTGGCAAATCCTGAAAACCTATACTGTTGGACATCTAAGTCGTTGATACGGTAATGCCCGGGATTTTTGAGTTAGCGATAGGGTAGGTGGCAAGCCTGTAGCAAGGGTGGACCAGGAGGGGTGAAGCTCCCCTAGAAAATTTTTGGTGACCTTTGCCTTTAACACATTTTGACCCCCTGAAAATATTTCACTCTGCTGGAAGCTGTCAGCCCCCCCCCCCCCTTCAGAGCCTTGTCCCAATATGCTCTTATACATAACTTGAAGTACTTGCACATGAGAAGGGACTGGATATACACTTCAAAGCCAAGGGACAAGATGAGGGTGGGTAGAAGTTGCCATCAATGCAAAAGAGGTGCTAGAGCTCTTCAACATCATCCCATCGACTTAAAGGGTCAGCTAAGCTTTGTATACTGGTGAATTGTATAAACATTTTCGTGCTTTTGGTAAGATCAAAATGATCTTACAGCTCCCTACATAACTTGAAGTACGTGCATATGAGGAGAGACTGGGTACACTCTGCAATCAAGTGACAAGACCAAGGTTGTTAGAAGTTTCTCTCAGTCCACAAGAGGTGCATGGCATCAATAACTGCTCTGAAGGTTTTCCGTAGCTAGTAAAGGGAAAAGTAGAACCCATTCATTAGTATAGTATCAAGTAGGTTTTCTATGTTTGTGGAAGGTAAATAAATGTCACAATTCCTGTATGTCCAAACTATGCCAATTACTAATTACAAATATTTGGTACCTATAACGTACGACATGGTATTCTGATAATTTGATAACTGACCTTGTGGTGATAGTCCATCTTGTTTTGTCAAAAGTTAGTTGTTATAGTGCAGCAATTCATGACCTTGCCTACTGTGTTGAATAAACATAGCAGCCATTATTGGCTCATTAGGATGGGTTTTGGCATGGCTTATTGCACAAACTCTGAATGTCAATTTGTCATTACACTATGGGTTATGAGTTGTTAGAGATGATATGATGTGATGATATGATGTAGATAATTATGATGTAAAAGAAAAATACCATGCTATGACCGTCACAAACACTAACATTTGAATGAGCTCTATCTTCCAATTGCAACCACATCGCATGCATTCACGAATTATCATGAAACATTATTTCGTAAATAAAATTCTGTTATAAACGTGCAGATAAGATACGCTATCATTTTACTTTCATGATAATAGTTAGCTACCTCTCGAAATTATCACTTTCCCCTTTTCACTTTCCTGCTATATACCTCCTACAGGAGATTGCTGGTGAGAGGGCTAGGGGATGCAAGCTAACATTACGTAAAAGTTTCCTAATAGATAAACTGTCTAGTCTGCTATGTGAAGCTGCTTGTTTGATTGATTTAACATAGCCTAGGTTGAATCTGTTATCAGACACCATAGGTGTTCATTTGACTGATGGAGCAGAAAGTACCAGACTGTTAACTATTAACTCTCTCTATGCAAAACAATAGGCCTTTTGAGATGGTCAGCACACTGTGGTCACTACAAGGTGTAAGGTGTAGATCCATAGACTAGTGAGCCAATCATCCCTTTCTGCAGTACATTGAATAGACCCCGCATGACTGATTAACGTAAGGGTGAAAAGGCCAATTTTCTGTTCGGAGATTTTCACGTAGTAAAAGCCCACCCCATTCAAACCTATGGAGGAGTACAGAAACTCCGTCAATTCAAGCAAGAAAACCCCTTATTTGTTTGACATCAATTCTCCTTAGTGGCCAACTCCCAGGACGGACGTCTTAATCAACCATCACCACCTCTGTCCTCCCAGCAGAAAACAGCTTTCTACGCCTATGTATAGGGGTGTTCTAGCCACTCAGCAGCCCTAATTTCAGTCCTTGTTCTCCCTTGGTGCAACCACCATGGTAAATTTAGTCAGTAATGGTAAGAAACACTCCTGGACATATTTACCAAGAAAGCTATAAACTGGGCAATATTAAAACTCACAGTTTTTCACACAATAAATCTTGCATGCTAACCAGTAAAACAAAACGTCTCAGCTTCACTGTCAGATTAGTAAGGAATATGTAATGGAGCATATTCATCTACTGGGTCTGAATCTTCATCAAAATTACACTCAGTGCATTCAATGGTCCAGTTCTTCGGAAACAGCTGCTTGTGGCGTAAGTGGAGATAACAAAGTGTCATCTCTTTTGACAGAAGTTCGAGAATTTGGCAATTTGGAGTGTCAGTGGAAAGCAACCCGTACCTCATCTGGACTTTACTGGTGGCCATGCACTGAATTGTAAAATTCCTTCGGTTTGAGATCTTAAGAAGAAGTAAAAAGTGTTTGTGCTATGTCCATAGGTATATGAGGTGCGCGAGGGAATGGAAGTAAGCAGCCCTCAAGCACGAAGACTGCTTGTCTTAATTGCTTGCTAATTGCAAACTTTTTTCAGACCAAACACCTTCAACCCAATTTTTAATTTTTTCCCAATTTGCAAGTATTACAGTAAAACATATTTTTATGTTGAAAGCAGTCCATTAGTAGTCAAAATGTTGCATCAAACAAGAACACTCTTCAACTGAAGTATACTTCAGAGATGGCACTGCAGTGTTATCTAAGGGTATCTCTCATCAGTAGGAAAAGATGGGGGACTTGAGACAGCCAATTTGAACTCCACAAAGTCAGAATTTTCTCCACTTTGATAACTGCCTTGCAGTACCCTTGGTTACGTTTCTGGGGTTAGAGTTGTTCAAAATCGAAATATTAGCGTCCAACATCTTCTTACGTAATTTCCAAAATAGTTGAAGAGACTTTCTAAGATAATATTCTGAAGCATCTTCATTCTTCTGGCAAGGGAGCGAGACTAGTTACATCTAACCACATTAGCAGTACTTTCCCTTCAACCAACAACTGGCAACTTAGGTATATATCATGATTTGAGATAATATGTTACCTTTTGAAGAACAATTGGTCTCTGCCTGGCATCTTTTTGAGCGCTTGAAAGCTTTTATCTGAATATATCCTTCCTTAGTCTGGCGGTTTTTGCTTGAAGATATTTTAACATCTTCTGTCAACTATGGGAGAAATTAAACAAAATGTAATTTACTGTATATCTGTTTCAACATTGTGGCACACTAGACTACAGTTGAATAAACCAATGACTTAGTTAGTACCTCCGAAGCCCATGTGCCTTAGTGCTCCTCACTATTTATTTCCCTCGAACACTCGGCAAGCTAAGTTCCAGCTTGTAACATATACATACCGTTTCAGTCTCAGCTATTCCTTTCTCTACTGACTCAGGAAGTTCACACTTTGTGGACACTAACCCTTGAATCACTTTTACAAAATGTATCAAGAGGTACAGTCTGTAAGTGGTTTAGAAGGTATGAGAATGGAACCATTTTGAAATTACTATTTCATTATAGTTGGCTAGCGAGCACCTCACTCCACACCTTTTCATCACTTAAAAGCTCTATGTACAATTCAGCCCCAGAGAGAAAAATATCTCCTACGTTTTCTTACTTCAAGCGCCCCTTTAATTTAAAAGGCAACAAATATCACCCCAAATAGCAAAACTTCTCCTTACCTAGCTAACTTTGGGGCCTCTCCTCCAATTTTAAAGAGAACATATGTTGACTGTACCTCTAGGGTGAAGCAATAGTAGCCCGAACTGAAATTAAATTGCTAAAGGCCATATCCACACTGACTGCTTGTAAGCTGTCTGGGCACACTGCCTGTCCTTAGCACCATCATTGAGGCCAATCAGATCAGAATGATATTATGGTCTGAATTTATTTCAGTTACAGTGCAGCCCCCAGTTGTATAAATTAGAACTAAAGGGTTATTCCTATAAAATATTTGGAGATGCCACATACAATTTAAACCAAAAAGCACCTGTCTGATATGGCTTCCGGACAAAGCTAGAGTACTTTACACTGAGTGTAAATTGCTCAAGTTCACATTTTTACAATAATTTGTGAGCTTAACTGGAAACTCCAGTGACTTCAAAAGTCACCATTTACCAACCAGGAGAGAGAAGCTATTTACTATTTAAAATTAAAGGTCTGTGGGCATGTAACCAAAACAGCTGTATTACTTGAAAGATTAAGATGCCCTTATGAAAAGTCCATTTGAACTATTGGAGTGTCTTTTACCATTCTAAGGATATAGTTTGACAGTTTCTGAGACTATTCATTTGTTGTACTCAAATTGTGATGTTAATTGTGTTGTACAGAGTTTGCCAGCATCCCTTTTGTATTCCATAATAAAGTATCTGTTAACTACTTACCAGCAAATTTCCAGTTTGTTGTTTATATTGTGTACGTTTTCAAAGAAGTGCAGTAGTAATTCCTGATTAACAAACCATCGTGACATGCGAACAGTAGATATGAACTGTCCTTGAAAAGAAGGTCACACAAGCATAGGATTACAAAAGACGTATCTCTGGAGTTCCTCTTTCGATGTCACAAAATTGCATAAGCAGCTAGTGTTTATTCATGATATGTACAAAAAAAAACAGTAACAGTGAAGGTATATGACATTTGCATTTCCACATATGAATGTCAATCCAATTTCAGTCAGTACTGCATAAATGTATGTAAACATGATTATATTCCTTTATATACCTTCATTTACACTGCACCACTTTGTCTACTGTGGAAATATGTTTGTGATGATGTACACAAATTAACTATGAGACATGTCACAGTTATCCACAATGCAACATTGTCAATACAAGGCGAATCGCAAAAAGGCATGTACTGTACATGCACACAATTACACCGACTGCACTTCACAGTACTTATATACCCTCATAAATAAAACAATTCTCTTACCAATGACTAATGACTATGCCTAAGTTAAATGCAAATGTTTGCAAATACAAAAATGAAGCTCAATTGTGATGAGGTCTTAATGTGCAGGACATGCAAACAAATTGTTTAGCCAAATGGTCACATGGTGCTACCATGGGCGTGGATCATGGGCGGACGGGGGACGCATTCCCCTCACTTTTTTTGGAACGGGGACATCTCCAATAAGTCCCCCAACTTTTTCAATAATATAACATAGATTACGATTTGACACTGTATTTTTAAAGCTAAACTGCGCACAGATATAGCACCATTTGTCATATAGGCACCTTCCTTTTATTTTCAAAGGGGAGGAAGGACACCCCATCCCCTTAGACCCTCCGCCAGGACGGCGATTCACAAATGGTGAAAATTCCCCCAACCTTTGGAGACTGATGGATCCACCCCCTTCAATGATGGGTTACTTACTTAAACATTTTTCAATAATCACAGTTATTTTTAATTGTTTAGCTAACCTTTTTCGGGTCTGCTCCTCAGGTAAAAGTCTTTTCTTTCTATTTATTGGTTGTCCCTCTGTTCAGACATTCACAATCTTCTTCTGCAGGGGAAAAGCCTTCCTAGAATAAAGAATATCCTTCAGTTGTCACCATATTCAAGATGCCGACCGACAAAAGTTCCTTTGAGAACGTTTTGTGTAACATGTTAATGTTGCCGTTAACATGTAAATTGGTGCCTTTTGGCCATATTATATGTTTAAAATTCTCATTATTTATGGAATGATTTTCATTTTTTCCTTTGCCTCACTGTTGCACTTACTGTGGTAGCACTATGAGAATGTTCTATAATTGGATAATTCTAGAGGTGGCCATTGTAAAATTTGTGCCGAAGTTATTACTGACGAGCTCAGTGACGAAGCAATTAATTGCTTGGCCGTGCTCCAATCATAAACGGATGCGAATTTCCTCACATTGTAACCAGTTGAATTTTCAGAATGGAGCTAAGTGGGATGGATTTCCTGTAGTGATTCTCTTAACCTCATATTTCTCTCTTGCATCAGTAAAAACTAATGTTTTCACTACCAGTACCATTTCAAACTTAATATGAGACCTAAGATACGTATCAAACTTTAGCCAAAGCCCATACTAGATTTTTGTGTGATTCTCTACAAAGCAGCGACAATGAGACTATCACGACCATACTTTCCCATTAGCACGGAAATCAACTTATTTTCATATTTTATTTTAGTAGCATTTTTAACTTTAGGTGATTTTACGTATCGCCTGAGGTTTACTTCATTGTACATATTTTTATTTTGTTAATTGCCTAAAACAGATGCGCACACTTCCACTCTTTGACTTTACCAATGCTTTTCCTCAATGGCATTGTGAAGTTTATGCCATCCCTAGTAAAGCTCCCAAGCCTCCTGCACCCACATTTTTCAACGAAAGCGCTCGACAAATAGCGGTTTGGAAGCGTACATCATTTCCTTTTAGAGTGTTGAGGTTTTTGACCGCTTGTTTTGAAAGTGACGGCGACGATGTTACCTATAGTATGAGAGGGGCCTTTCAGTGTCAGCTGTGGTGACATTTTTCGTGGGGTGGGACGAAAACTTCACACTGTCTGAGGGGAGCGCCACTATCAGTTGGTGTATAGCCTACAAAGAAATTGCTGACAAAAAGTGCCCGAAATGCCAGTTCTCATGCTTTCAACTTGCATTTAGACTTTCGTATCTTTTATCAGTTAGAAATTTTTATCCCCTCCCCCAAAAAGGAAATTAGACATTTTATTCAGTAAAATTATCGTGTGAAATAAAAATAAGGGAGAAATAAAATAAAAATTTGACATTTACTTATAACCTCTGCTTTAGTTGTTGTTATAAAGTGTTAAACAGAAAATCAAAGATAATGTATGCACGTGACATCCCCCGTCAAATCCCAGATTGTGATAAACTTGTGGTATACTGTGTAGCAGTACCGTCTAGCGAGTTTCATTCATAATCCTGTAACTACATTTTATTTGGATAAGTAAAAAAATATTCAAATTAAAGACACTATTATTTTTTATACATTTCTCATTCATATTTTCACATGCGTATTCGCGTCTATTACATCGTCATTCTTATAACCCAGTTGAAAATTTATTTGTGGGCCGAGTTATCAGTTGATTAAGCAAAATCGTGCTTATTATCTATGTCATGTGTAATACTCTCTGGAAGTTTTTACAGGATACTGAAAGATGTCCCTGTACTCTATTTTCCTTAATCAGTGAACTAAGTTTACTTCAAAGTAAGAAAAGCTGCTTTGAAAAGCTGCTTTTGTAAGTTTTTCTTAACATCGGGGAACACAGTGGGAATAGCGCACATAAGGGGTGATGTCACTTAACAGACACCGAAATACGAATTTTGTATGTATTTATCATTTTCTTTTAGAACTTCGGGGTTGTTCCAAAGTCCACCGTTTAATCGGAGTCCAGGCCAATTGCGACTCCAGTTTCCCATTTCCAGGCTAGTTTCGAGTCCTACACCCCTCGAGTCCAAAGCTCATCTAGTTCTAATTCTGAGACATGTTTATTTGACTATAAATGTGGTTTTTCTTTTAATATTTACTATCTTATGAGAAAGCTGTGTGCATAGATTCCGGTCGTTTGGTACATTTCGTTTATCTTCCAGTGGGAACCGTCTTGTTAAACCGGAATTATGCTGTAATGACACCTATTTCACTAAATACTTGTAACTTTGGTTTATTTTATGTATGTTTAAATCCGCTTTGTGTTGATATGAAGGCTTTATATCGCTCACCACAAGACAATTAACAATAGGTAAATAAAGTATTGCTAAAACAACCGAGGTAAATAGTTTACCCTTTAAATGTGACTCACTCTTACTCATAGGCGTAGGAGGCGGGGGGGGGGCTGGGGGCTGCAGCCTGTGCAACCAAATTTTTTTTTGTGAAAACTCGGGCAAAATGCCGAGAATTTTTCGGGCACATACTGAAAGAAAAATAATGAAATGATGTAACTAAAGGGTATCAATAATTTAAAAAACTTCCTTGGTAATTAATATAAAGTTCTAATTTGAATTGCACCAGCACCTATATATTCCATATTAATTCATCAGTGTGTTTTTTAATGGTTGAACTTATATTATGGTTATCAGTGGTGTATTTGAGGGGCCATTGGGCCGTGCCCCACCCTCACTGATGCTGATTAATTTTTACTTTAAATAGGGAAATTTTGTAACACAAATTTTACTTCTAAGGTAATATATGTGGCACCAGATTGCATGTAAGGACACCTAAGTTTTCAAAAATTTTCAAAGAGGAGGAGGTAATGCTGATTTTTTTAGTACATACAATACGTAAATGTTTAAACACATTTTTTTTTTCTTAGTTAGCCTATGTGGCCCTAGATTGTATGTAAGGACACCTAATTTTTCAAAAATCATCAAAGAGGAGGAGGTAATGTCGATTTTTTTAGTACCTAAAATACGTAAATGTTTAAACACAAATTATACTTCAAAGGTAGCATATGTGGTACCAGATTGCATGTAAAGACACCTAATTTTTCAAAAATTTTCGAAGGGGAGGGGGAATTCCCACCCCTTAGACCCCTCCCCCAGGCCGGCGATCACCGACTTCGGCCAAAATTAAAACCAATAAAGAAGGTAGTAACACGGCAAATTATTGTATGTAATTGGCATGGGGTGTGGTAAAACGATGCATGCCTATATGATATGTACATTAACATGTCGAAACGTGCGTGGAGCGCTCGTAATATTTTGGATTATACTTTTCGGGCAAGTCGTTCCAGCCCCCCCCCCCCCAAAAAAAAATCAAGTTGGGCTCCTACACCTATGCTCTCAATCTTACGATGAAGCGTAATTAAAGAGCAGTGCATGGTGAAGTTCAGTTTATCAAAGGGTTAGCTACAGATGCACAAACCCATGACAGAGTCAACTTGATAAATGCGAAGAATTATATGGTAGATGCTAAAACGTTGCCCATTTCATCTTGAAACTGAGCATCATGATGAAACATTTGAACATCTTCTTTGTCATAACCGAGTCGACTTTCACCCTCCCCGTTGGGACCTCCAGTTGTTTTTCCCTGCCGGCGAAAGTGTAGCATAAATTTATTGACACACACAAAATGATTGTCAGAAAACTTATAATGAGAATATCTCTAGGTTTTCACCAATGATTATTGACGATTGTTGGTTCTCCCTCAGGTTAATGATGATCAATGCATTTCACTTTCCAAGATAGAACGTTATCTAAGGTCCTTTAGGCTTAACACACCGGTAAACAACCCCTTTCATCTGAATAGTAATCACTTACGTGACACTTAAAGTAGACCCTTTTCGGTGTCTTTCTCCTGATACCTGAAAGTCGACTCCTGGAGTTCGCTTTCGATAGTCCGATCGTTGAAACCATTCGTCTCGGTTGCCACCAGCAGAGTACGGAACTCCGGCTTTTGTCACCCAGATGACGAAGGAAACTGGCCCTCCTTTAATGAAATAAATTTGCTGCCCGTGACTACGCACCTCTGTCCAAAATTCTGATAGTCTATTTCACTTTATCAATCAATTTCTAACCATCTCCTCCTCCCTAGAAAGCAAATTAAGTTAACTAATCAAGTAATGTTTCTAATAATGCCAGAATATATCTGTTTTCCTTGATTGTCAAAGTCATTTCCCCAAAGAATCAATTTTCTCATTAGGGCATCCGTCTGTTACATGAGGGTTTCCGTTCGTCCCTTTGTCGTCAACGAGTTTGTGAACTTCCCAAGAAATCCTCCAGGTGCAGTTCCGCTGCAGATGACATCTTCTATCAATCATTCTTTGTCGTAACTCCCGAGTAG
The DNA here is from genome assembly GCA_029531755.1 of Holothuria leucospilota. Taxonomy (NCBI): domain Eukaryota; kingdom Metazoa; phylum Echinodermata; class Holothuroidea; order Aspidochirotida; family Holothuriidae; genus Holothuria; species Holothuria leucospilota. The sequence goes on along the minus strand of CM055962.1, from coordinate 53,338,366 downwards.
TAGCGCTCTTACAAAAAAGTTGACATTTATATTTATATTGCCATTGTTTGAATTTTTACCATTCATGATAAGTTTATTTCCTTTCATTCCCTAACAAAGCATGAGATAAGCCTGTGTTTAAAGTTAGGACATCTTGCAAAACTGGGCACTGGTTGCTATCTAGGATTTTAAAGGCCCAATCCATTCTGATACAAGGGCTTAGCTATGAAAGAAGAGCTGGTCTAATTGAGAAACACTACAATTTGGTCACAATGCCTTTTACCGTTACCATAACCCAGAGTAAATCACAATTTACCCATTAGTGTGAATGGCACCTTAGATGATGTATGGGAACCTTTTGCGTATCGTGGGGCATTTTGATTGTTAAAAGGCACCATTCATTGTTGCAGTTGTAGGATGTAGCACTACACTAATAACGTAGTTGTATTGCACATCATTTTTATCCAGAAATGGTAACCACATCAAGTGATGGTTTCATTAAGATTATTAATAAATTACTTTCATCTGCTTCTTAAAATACATTTGGAAAATTAAATGGTCTCTAGGGCCTTATATGGCAGAAGGTTCCTTAGATAATCATATTTACACACATAAGATTTGAGATGTATTTATTTTTAAATATTAGCCAGAGTTTTGTCAACAGAAGAAAGTTTAAAGAGTAAAAAATCCTTTTCATTTTTGTTAAGTGGCCCATTTGTAGTTTTAAAGTATAGTATCGTTACGAAACGACTGCATTACACCTTTTTCTTCGCATACTTTGTTATGTCGGACATAAAAATATTTGATAACATGACTACTCTTGAGTGACCATGGATGACGACACACTTCATCATAAGGAAAAATTACAGATACATTACTGTGAGAAATCTTTACCTATGGAATGCTACTTGGTGTTTAACATACCCATACATTACATTTTCAGCATCATCGCTAGGTGTGGTTCTTATTTTATGATAGCATACATATATAGCGGTAGAACTGGGTAACATTTTGCAACGTTCTAAACAACATTTTACGAAATCTTTCATAAAATGAATAGAGAGACGGTAAATCTGACATTAGGGAAAGCAGTTGACTGTTGGTTTATATGTCAAAACATTTTACTGTCTATTTGTAGTTAAAATTATATATATATATATATATATATATATATATATATATATATATATATATATATATATATATATATATATATATATATATATATGATTTTTACCTTAGGGAAAAATCGTGTGAAAAACCTTCATTAGAGGGAAAATGTACATACGGGGAAAAATCGTTTCCCCTAACCGTTTTCACACATATGTTATGTAGGAATACGTCACCGTATGGTAGTGTGCTTTCAACCAACGAATTAACGAACATCTATCCGTTAACATGAACGTATGGCGGGCCATTGAAATAACGTTGATTATATCTCAAAATTGCTCCAAAGAAATTAAGGGAAATATTTTCTGTTGTATTTTATTATTTCTTTGGCCCAAAGGTGAGGGCGCCTTAATGTGATATCCTAGTGATTTCCCCTAGCATACCGGAATACATAAATATATATATATATATATATTTATATATATACATGTATATATATATATATATATATATATATATATATATATATATATATATATATCGGTTGTTGTGGTTGAGGTTGTTCCCGTTCTACCAGTTTTGATTATATCATCGAAGTCCTTTTTAAGATTAATGAGATTCCAAATAGTACTTCTCAAAAGAGCTATATAGCAAACAGAAGTCAAACTCTTTCGTCAAAAGTAGTAGCTCTGCCTTCCCCAAGACCGACGCAAGGAAAAAAAAACAATAAAATTACATTATTATTTTATTATCACAAATATCCATCGTGACATCCTATCCGTTTACGTATTTTCTAACATTTCATTTAACAGAATGAAAGATGAGGAGCAAATCTCTTGGTGTTCTGACTCGCGTACTGCACAGACGCTTGCTCATTATTACACCTCGCTTTACAACAAAATCTGATTTTCTTAATTATGACATTTAACATAAAACAGACTGCTCAATTTTAAAGCCAAAAATATATCCGAACTGGCGTTTGAGCATTTAACTTTGACAGGTACAGAATCAAACTATCTAGTACGTTGGTGTAAATATTACGGTCCACTATATACAAACCCAAACAAGGAGATAACACGTAATGTATAGTTACAAATCTCAACTCTCTCACCATTTCTTTACATTTTCTGGTTACTAAAATTTGTCAAGATATTAACTAACAGATTGTAACTTAAACCACCAATTTTTCACCCCATTACCTTTGACGTACAATGTCACAAATACAAAAGCAAAAGTGTTCATGGTACTAAACAGAGTGTAACTTAAACCACCAATTTTTCAAGCCATTACCTTTGACATACAATGTCACTAATACGAAGGAACAAGTGATCATGGTATTAACCAGAGTGTAAATTAAACCACCAACCTTTCAACTCATTACCTTTGACATACAATGTCACTTGCATAAAAGCAAAAGTTTTCATGGTACTTTATACCTCCTGTTTTTGAAGTTTGCATTTGATTGCACTAAAGGCTTCAGAAAAGATGTTTGCAAAATTTATGGTTAGAAACTAATTTTTAGCCAATTTAAACTTTCACCTCCAACCTCAACCATCATAAATTTCGTATATACATGTTAACATGGTCCGGTACCTACGCACCTAGTTTCCCACCCAGTTGAACCTGATCTTAGTCACCATTTAAGAGGAGTTTACGACAAACTCCAAAGGTTAGGCTAAATTGACCTTTATTTGACGCTTGACCTACTCCACCCTTCGCAACCAAAATGCATTTTTATAAAAGTTATTGTGCTGAGTGAAGACCAATGTTTGATCTCGTTCTAAATTTCATGTAGAGAGATGAGATCACTAGAAAAAACGTATCATAAAATGTATCAAACATTAAGTGAACCATCATCACACTTATTCTGAGGCCTTGAGTTCGAAGTGTGGCTGGCAATCAGCATCAACCTTGGTATCACTCTGGAATGTTGGACTAAAAGGGATAAATCTTGTCCATTTTTGTTTAGTTAGCCACTTCCCTCCAAACGGGAGATCATAGACACGATATGCCTCATGGAAACTACTTTCGATGTAATTAGCATCGTCCTTGTCAGTTTCAACCAACTCTCTCCAATTGGCACCCCTTTCTTCAGGTGTCCCTAAAAAAATATAAACATGTTAAGATGGATGAGTCATCAAAAATAGTACAATTAAATAATGGACTACGCACTACCCACAAATAACCTTGCCAATTCGAAAAGATATCTAGGCAATCACATGAGTGTATGTGTGTATGTATGTATCTATGTATAAATGTACGTACAAGCACGCATGCATGCATGTATGTATGTATGTTTGTAACCCTTGGCTTGTTAACACGATATTTCAAGACAGCAATGATGGATAATTTGAGAGAGTTGTGATGAATAGCTCGGCTTTACTAGCTAAACTCTTGTTTCTGGTAAGAAAGTCTTCGGAGCACGGCAACTTAATAAAAGGCCTTTTCGGCTTGGATTAAGAGGCTCAAGGGTACGTACAGAGTTATGACCATCGGAATGAAGCATTTCCAGTCTTCAAAAAGCTTTAGATAAGTACTAAACTGATTTTGTCCGATCATTCAGTTGCCACGCTCTATTGAAAAATCTTGGATATGCCACTTTGAATGATGCTAGAAAATGCATTGGGCTTTAGAACAATGTTGTCGGCCAAGTTGTGGTCGAATGATTAAAGTACAAGTGCTTTCTCGGGTTACAGCGAAGCACACCTAATGGTTACCAACAACCAGTATAGTGCACACTTGTTTCATATATAGCTCAAACAGTGATATTTGCAGGCCACATTTTAAGCACGAAGCAGCTTGCAAGGTCACTATGTCGATGGCACGTGGCCAGCTGTCCCTCCTAATTGTCCATGAGACGTTTTTAATTTTCACTGCAATACTTAATAGCTATGAAGCCATTTGGGTAGTAAACAGCAAGAGATATTTCCTTTAAGGAGTCAGGAAACTCGTGGAAGGCACAATTTTACATTTGCCATTAACAAAGGTGTAGGAGGTGGGGGCTGGGGGCTGCAGTCCCCAACCAAATATTTTTGTAAAGATTTGGGGCAATATACTGAGAATTTTTCCGACACCTACAGAAAGAAAAATAATACAATGATGTAGCTAATAATATTCAAAAAACTTCCTCGGTAATTTAAATAAAGTTCTGATTTGAATTGCACCAACGCCTATATATTCGGTATTAATTGTTCATGATTACCATACCAGTGGTGCATTTAGGTTAGGGTTGGGCCATTCTCCCTTCATTGTTGCCTTTTTTAGTACCTAAAATAGGTTAATTTTTTAACACAAATTTTACTTCAAAGGTAGCATATATGGCACCAGATTACATGTCAGGACACAATTTTTCGAACATTTCCAAAGGAGATTGGAAAACCCTCTCCCTTTAGACCCCTCCCCAGGCCCGCGATCGCAAACATACTTCATTCACCCTACCCAATGAGAAAAATCCTGGCTACGCCATTGATTATTTTCATTATTATTGTTATGACTTTTCCCCAAATTGAACCAATATGGAAGAGTAGTAACACGGCAAATTGTATGTAGGCCTAATTGGCATGCGGTGTGATAAACGATGCATGCCTATATAATATGTACATTAACATAATAAACGCGCGTGGAGCACGTGGAAAGTATTCTTTATATTTTCGGGCAAGTCGTTACAGCCCCCCAAATCAACTTGGGCTCAGTACGCCCGTGGAGTGCCCCTGGATCACTACATTTTCCAATGTTACCTATTATCTACACATTCTGTTCTCATCACTCCAGTTATAGTTATTTCCTTTTTTGTTTAATTTTTTCTATTATTTTGTCGAAGGTCTGGAAAAATGTCACAGCACCGTGGTGCTGAAAAGCGTTATTTCGAGGCAAAGACAAAATTATCACTACTGTCTTCACTTACCAGGTATAACGAGATCGAGAAAGGTAGATATCACCGCACCAACGAGCATACCGTTCAGTAAAAGAGCCTCTAGAATATTGTCTACAGTTTGAGAACCTATGGGCAAATAAAAAATACTCCAATGCTGTTATCGTATTTTAATATTCTCTCTGTTTCTAATACGTGATGTTTCTTATGGTATTTTGACATACCCATGTATCGGAAGCACAAGAGCACATCGAACAACTGCTCCCATTGGCCGTTTGCAAATGGAACAGTGGGATGCTGTTTTTACTCGCAAAAAAGTGTAACCATGGAAAGACGAGGAACAGGAAAAAGTGTTGAAGGCATTCTGTGTCCCATGCTTATTCGGCTTAAATAATACGATTATGTGTGTGCCTGAAAGATGTGAATAATGCTGTCGTTTTAGAAGTGCTGTTAAAGGTAGGAAACAGACTACTCACCTGTTTTGAAACTGAAAGTCAAACTCTCGTTTTCTATTTACTTGTCTGCATCAAAAAAGTATTTTAATTAGGCCTTTAACAGACTGCTTCTTGAGTTTGAGTGCAAAACTTTTAAAAAGATTGGTGGCGGCTGACGTATGCTTTGGTGCGTGGATATTCCCTAAGTACTTTTGCAGAATGAAAACAGCTTATGACGATTTCAACTGATTGTCGTTTTCAAAATGATAGTCATATTGGAATCAGGTGATGTTTAATATTGTAGTCAATGTGGTTTTATTAATTCGAATCTACAAATATTTCAAATGTCACTGTTTTAACGCGAAAAATACTATTCATGATTTTTATTAAAGTCTAATCGGTTTGTTTCCCTCCTAGGGCAACCAAGAGAATTCACATCATCAATGTGTTCAGTTGTTTCTTATGTTAAATAGATTTTTCTTATGACGATAATTCTCTGAACTGGCTTTTCAAAAGAAACCAAATTTGATCTAAATTGTTGAGTTTGTTAGCCTCCCGACGTGAAGTTGTAATTCATAAGCCATAGGCTTCTCCCACCTTCGTGGTCGCTCAGCGTCGTAAACAACTACCCTTCAAGGCCTAGATTAATTTATTAATGTTCAGACTTCCGATACTTTTACATCCAAGATCTAAGAACTTTGAAAGGTTGGTGAAATGATGAAGACATTTCTCGAGTCCCCCATAAAACCCGGAGAGTTGCTAAAATTTCCTAGTTCGACTGATGCCTTAAGTAAAATGACATTCTGTTTTTGTGAATGTGTTACATGATTTTATCCCCGAAAATCTGCTGCACGTTGCATTTTGATCCCTAGCTTGTTACCGATACACTTCGTAAAATAAACAAAAGTCACAAGAGCCAATCAAGGCTTTCAAAATCTAAAAGTTATCAATAGTTCACGAATCACCCAACACAAATCATTAATAATTAGTCTCTTAATTGAAGTTTTGACCAAATTATGTATTATGCCGAAACAAACTTAAGACCACTACCTCTTCTGCTCATTTCCATGTGGTCTGTTTTAAAGGTAGGGCCAGCACAGATTCAACTTATTTAGTGTCGAGTTTTAAAACACGATGTTGAAGAGTCAGAATAGCTTTTCTCTACGTAAGCCATTTGAATTAATTACTAGACGAAAATGATATTGCTGGACAATCGATACCAACCATGTAAGTCTAAATAACCAGATAATCTTTCGTGACTATCTCATAATTTGTATCTTACAAATTTAGGGAACTTGCAGGGGAAAAGTTCCAATTCAGCCACTCACTGGACTTGGCGTGCAAACAAAAGCCATGTCAATATTAACACAGTGCATTTTACAAAGCGTACTCTCTAAAAATGTGAACAAGAAACGGATCAAATGGGCACTAAACCAAAAAAGGATCAAATATTTGACTAGTGCCGGTTTAAAACTAACCATTTTTGGTTCAAAATTAACCAAATGTAGTCATATATTTGACCAGTTTCCTGTTCAGTGCCAATTTGATCGGAAACAGTTCAAATTTGAATCGGACGTTTTTGGAGCGTACTTTGCTGTTTACTAAAAGCAACCAATCTTGTTGTGGGCTTTGTCCCAAATGTAAGGCATTTGTCGTCCATATATAATTCTCCCATTTGCATTTTCTTCATAGTTGTGTCAGATGGAAGGGTAGGAAGATGTTTTCCCTGATATTTTTCCTTAATTGGCGAACAATCATGACATGAATTTAGCCCTAATAACTACATTGGATGCCTTCAAGTTGAAATTGAGACATTTTCCCAGAGTCCTCCTCACACCTTATACGCCATCCCAATAACCAAAAGGCGTAGAAAGCAGTGGGCTTAAACCACTTATCCATGCAAACAATGTGGTTGGGCGAAAGTATGCTTATTTCTGCCCCCTCAGTTCAAGGAGGAAAACAGTTATTTGTTCCCTCTGTAACAAATGTCAAAAATTTACAGTAATTTTCCTTAAAATATGCCCACGATTTTATACCATATTTCATCTTAGGACCCCTAGTTTTCAAGACCCCTCCTCTTAGACCTCTCTCCAGGTCGAAAACCGCGGTCCGAAACAACCTTCACCCAGAGAATAGCTTCCAACTCCTATGCAAATAACAACCTTCACCCTACCTAGTCGAGAATAGCTTCCTACGCCTTCGCAAATAACACCTTGCTGATAAGACAGACCCCACTCTACTATGGAGAAAAAGTATTTTGTGCCACATCTTGCTTCGGTGGCAAAGACGCTTCAAGTCTAATCACACAAACATACATAAACTCGTGCTTTAGCTACACACATCGAAAAGATTAAATCAATAACGGAATAATTTGATGTTTTTACCAGTACCGTGACTAAATAAGGCGTGTTAATACCTGTGTCAATTGATCCTGGATGTCTTCCCAGATACTCTGGGACTCCAATCGCAACAAATAAAGAAAATCCAACAACGAGGAGGTTTCTGCTGCTATCCATTTTTACAGAGGAGAGGTTGGAAAGTCCGATCGATGATACCATTCCTAAAAAGTAACAAATACATATGAATGATATCCCCGGAGAACCGTCATAATTTAAAGAATTGATCAGCATTTTGTCTTGGACAGCAGGATAAGTGCCTTTGAAAGTTTTTGCACGGTTTTACATTTATAATTCAAGTTCTGGACAAATAAAAAGGTATGGTTTTCTGCTGTGTATAGTACTGTTTTATAGTAAAATGATCAACCACAAAGATTACACTACATCATCGATCTGCGACTCGGAATGTTGCAAACCGAGAAATAATGTACAATGCATGAACTGAAATGTCAGAGAAAGATAATCACCACACTACAAAATACACAACAAAATACACAGACAAATGCAGTAATTCCTTCCTTTTTACATACTCAGCCACACCTTGATTTTACTTTAATGAAGACACGTACAGTAGATAGGCATAATCCGTTAGTTGCTATTTTCTCGACAGGAAATAAGAAAATTTTATTGTTAATACGATGAAATATCGACCCTGGGGACTTTTACTTTTGAGAATGATCAGTCGGTATTAGTTGTTGCTTAGACAATGATACAAACAGGATCAGGTGAGCACATTCAATAGTCTCATAAATGAGTTAAATAGGCCTAAGTGCGTTTATGATTCGTCATCCTGTCGTTGACTCTTGTCTAATGTATTACAGTGTATAAAACCAGAAAGTTACATTGCATGTGAGGTAACAATAGTAGTTCGGCTATGATATGTTTTATACCAAACTTTAGCTCCCACTTCCCAAATAATGAAGTGAATCACTCTTATTTTACAATTAGTGCATTTAGAAAAGCATTAATTACCACTCTACAAATATTCGGAAGAAAATGTCTAATTGATGCAAAAGAGATAGTTGACTATGCATTTTATCTCCTAACTGGTCGGGGGGGGGGTCGAAACCGGAGTGCTGAGGGCTGCAGCTTTACAATAATTTTTAGTTAAAATGGGCTTTATGTTTTATAACGTTAAAGCTGTTCCTAGAAAATGCTAACTCTGGAGTTGTACGGTTCAGCTTCCCAATCTGACATACCTTTTGATAGGCACTGCTGGTCAATTTTTGCCAACCTCTGAGGAATGCCTTTAGTTGTCCAGCAAACGTTGCTCAAATTTTCCCAAAATACAGGTATATCCCCACATAACAAGCTTCGATAAAGATGTTGGACAACATTCTGTTCATTTCTGATGCACAACAATATTTGTGTTGTATGACATCCTTAAATAAATGTGTCAGACAAGGCAGCTTTGCAGGTTTGCTAACCAAATTTTGCATTCCAATTTTTCTCTGCCTTCGGCTACTGTTGCAGTAATCTGCGGGCTGTCTGACGTATGTTGATGGTAAAACGTGCTTTACTTACCAACCTGGATGCTGGATGCTGCAAGAACCGGCTTCGGTATTCCGTTGAATAAGGCAATAAGTTTAGTGAAGAACCCAACTAGAATGAATATTGAACCACTCCCTATTAAGATGGATCGACTTGCAGCCTAAGGAAAATTAATGAGGAACAGTAAGTTCAGAACCAAGAGTTTGTATTGTAAAGTATCATCACTTATAGGACACTACCATCGTCGTTGTTCCATGTTAAGTTTAATCTAATAAGTTATGACCCACATCGGAGAGACTAATTGATAAATTTCCAACAAAAGGGTATATAGAAAAGTGTATATACAAATACATAACCCATGACATATTCAAGGGCGTCCATCGGAGGGGAATGAGGGTACGTGGTCCCCAAAATAATTTTGATTGGAGACTGACCACCTCTCGTCCCCGCAACATTTGGTCAACGATCATTATATTTAATAAAATTGTGAGTGTAAGACATAGTTTCCTCCAATAATTTGGTTGAGGGGGGAATATTTATGATGTTTTGGCAAAATTTGTACTAATTGCTGATATTTGTGTAAATATTAGACTTTCGGAGGACCTTAATTTCATGAAAATCGATATGTATGAAAAAAAAATAAAAAAGTTATAGACACACAGGTATTTTTCCTCTATAGTTTGGTTGGGAACATAATACCTTTGTTCAGTCTTTCAGTAGAGATGGTAAACTGCATTAGAATTTGCTAAAATTGTTGTATGTGAAACAAAGTCCCTCCAATAATTTGGTTAGAAAGGACAGAGTTCCTTTAGAAGTTTGGCAAAATTCGCTTATATTTGCATGTACTATGTAAGAGCATAAGGCACCATTCCTAGAATTTTGGTTGATGGGGACGAAATGCCTTTCATCCCCCCTCACTTTTATGTCAACGACCTAATATGTAGCTCTATAAACGATTAAAGGCAAATCTTTCGGTGTTTCGCGAGCATCTATTGCAACATACATACCTGGTGAATACTAGGCCTAAAGCCGCGGTCACACTTCAACGAATTCGCAGGACTACGAAAACTAAATTTATACGAATTATTTCGTGACGTCACATCGTCTAAAGCTGTTTGTCGGTGTGACGTCACGAAAAAATCAGTTAACATTTTATTTTCATAGACCTGATGCAAATCATATATTTAAACAGGTTGGCAAATTTTGGGTTCTTTCCGACCCGAAATGGAGAAGATTTTAATAAAAACTCACAAAAATCGGATCGGAATCCAATCCGAATTCGTTGTAGTGTGACCGCGGCTTAAGACTCTACGACACTCAAAGGCAAATATTATTCAACTCCATATCCAGGCTATTCAAATTAACGTACTTTATTTTCAACGTTTAATGCGACGTTTATAGATGAATGTTTCTTTACGAAAAACAGCATCGTACTGATTTCAACTATGTGGACATCGTGATATTAAGAAAAAAATTGGCTTTTTCGTATCCCCGTGTTTCCAATTCCTTTTACCGATACATCAAACTGAATGACAAAAATTCCACACTTAGATTGCCAAGGGAGACCTAAATTTTGTCTTCCATCTCCATACCCCCCCCCCACCACCCACCCAAATGAATCTGGGTAACTTTGATGGTGTATTCTCAGCGCACACAGTGCGCGCCCCAGATGCTGATGAACGTAAGGAATTAATGTTCCATGTTCAACTTACATCGAGTCCTCCTTCCATTAATTCTCTCCATTCAACACACTTTGTTCTCTACTCTTGTGACCAGCTTTTGGCCTGATATCTCCGTCTTCGAAACAGGAAAAAAATTTTTGCTTGTACGTTGCACCACTAAACTTCCTTCGATTTTCTACAACTTTTTTAACACGTGCATCTGGGGTATTCACCCTTACTGGACATGGGGTAGTGGATCACACCATGAGCGTATACTATTTCGGATTTCTTAACCTGACACAATGTTGTATCATGGAAGTACTCCTCCGAGGTAGTACTTCTATGGTTGTATTACCGTACATACATTGTCTTCAATATGCAAATTTTCTGCCTGCTTCCCGCACACTTGTAGCCTTCTCGTGTCATTGTCAGGAACCTTCTTATGTCTTTTATCCTCTTTGTCAAGCACTCAAGTCAGGGAGCTGTTAGAGACAGCTCCCTGCTCAAATCGAGTGATTGTTGGATATAATACTTCATGATAAAAGTTTGGCTGTTACTTATTTCTGTACGACTGGGAAAAAGGAAGATCTGTGCCTCTTTGGATCCACTGCAGAGCACATTTTGTTACCAGTATTACAAAAACAGACACGTTTGCATTTCCATATACATTTACGCATACATAAAGGGCTATGTACACGTTAACATATACATCTGTGTATACGCATACTTGCAGGTTTATATACAAGTATGTATATGTACACATTATACATATGAGGTTTCTGACCCACGTTCACTCCACGTCCCCCCCCCCACCCCAACCCAACGTCCAACACAGATCGCCGCCCTTGGAGAACCAGTGTATATGTACCTGATCTGCTCGCATTTGTGTTGTGTTGCTTTGCAGAATAGCCGACTTTTTGAAAGAAAGCCTCAATCGATATTTTACATGGATATAATGTTTCGATAGTTTGTGTCAAGTAAATTATTGTGGCATCTAAGATGAACAGTCTGAATCAGGTTTATCCTTCCTCAGTTTGTTTTACTAAGTGCAGATATTATGCTTGCCACTCTAAACGAAGTACATACACCACTATGATGCAAAGAGTTTTGATAGGGTCTTCTAGACATCCTTTTCCACAACTTCGTTTGAGGGGGCTCCACTTGTATTTCGAGGGGATAAAGCCAGGAGATATCATGTGTATCAAGCAATGAACAGGCAAAAAACCAATACAGCTTGCCCTAGTTTTTGACGCAGATTAATAAAATTTTAATCAGTCTTAAGAAAAATTTATTCGATAAGTCCAAAACCATAACTCCAAAAAGTAAAAGGTACCTTTGTAAGACTCAAAAGGGCGATATCTCCACTGTAGGATACAACTCCAATGCCCGTACCCCATACAGAGGCCATCAGTCCCCCAACACCTTCAACGCCGATACCTCGATTAATAGCATGGTCAGGGGGCGTAGGCACATGTGCCACCTGCGAGCATGCGTGGTAGTCACCGACGGAATCCAAAATACTAACGACAACGGCTGAAAATGTTCCAATTATAGCGGCGATGTTGAAAGTTGGCCAACCCCATTGACCTGAGTAGTAAGTATTAACAGTTAGCTTGTTCGAGAGAAAGTGTAATAAAAGTTACACTCACATCACAGTTACATGAAATTCCAGTTGTGCGTTTTATCTTTGGAGTATTTTGAGAGAGGGACTGATTCAATATGTTTGGTATAAATGGTACTATTTCGTCCTTCTTTACCGGTTCGTCACTAAGGTATCAAAGATCTCAATGATTATTGCCTCTGTCAATTATTACCTTTCCAAAAGGCTCCTTCTACGCATTCAAAACAATGCAAGGCATCCAGTGAGGAGTCACATCACAGGTACCCAAAATATTTAGATAGAAAAAGGTCGACAAATCTTGCCCCCAAACATGACGTAATCACCCAGGCAGAGTTCCAACCCCCAATCCTTGGGTTACGAGTCATATTCGACAATAGTCCACCGGCCGTTTTATATATCGTGGCGACCTTAGCAAATAAGTCTAGGTGAATCAAACCAGTAGCCACGAATGACGCCATTATTTGAGGCACAGGGGGCTACTTTCCCAGAAGGATGGGGAGCTAAAAAGTCAAAACAATAGTCAGGAGTATGACAAGTGCATGTTTACCATGTAATACTTGAACAATCAAGATCCAGTTTCTGTATTATTCAGTGCTATAGTCGAGTCGACAACTTCCAATTAAGAGTCCTCACCTACCGAGTCTGAGTCCGAGACCGAGTCACCGGCATTCGAGTCCAAGACCGAGTCCGGGTCACAAGCTCCGAGTCCGAGTCCCCGCTATGGAAAAGTGTACACTAAGAACAGGAATTTACAAATTATCATTTTTACACAGCCTTTTACACAATGCTGTGTGTTATGACATAGGCCCTGGGTGTGAACGGCAGTTCGCTATTGTTCTTTTTTGTTAGTCAAGTGGTATTACTGTATGTATGCCGAACATGGTAACTGCTTTTGTTTTCTTTCTTACTTCGTATTAGCCGAAAGACAGGAATTGAGGAATAGGTCTGTTGGGAAAATCGGTGTAGGCGAGAAAGCTGTGGGTGGAGGTAGGGTGGTTATTATTTTTAAACGATCCATCATTTAATATTTCTATTAGAAATTGTTGCAAAGTTTCAAAATTTTATTGCGTTCATTGCTTCGTTCTTTAAATTTGAATCGGAATGTAACGACACTTTTTGTAAATGTCCCGGGCCTTTCATCCTCAGATGAACATTTGGAACTCTACGTGAGAGCGTCTTCCTCTCGTACTGATGTGCCTCATTTCGGCAACCTTTTCCGCTCTTAAGGGTGACTAGTACCGAACGCTTGTAAAGAGGACGCATTTAGGATATAAATTTGCCAAAAAAACAATTGTGCCGACAATCCGACAATACATCAGTTTTGGAAGCAAAAGGGTTGTGCTGGAAGTGAGGTATCTGGGTACATGTTGGTAAAATGGAAGTCTATAGATTGACGGTAGTTAGAATTTTCTGGCTTCAAGCCCACCTTGACTTTCAGCTCCTACATACCATCACCTATCCCTCTGCTACATCCCTGCGTGCAAACAGTGCCATAATCCAATAATCACCCACCCACCCACTCACCTTGCTCACTGCATTCAAATCGACGGGCCCTATAGTTTGACGTATGTAATCCAGTGTTTTTGACGGGAACTAGTCAGGCCAGTTGAAATGAACTTACGAAACTTAGGAGGCCATACGCTCTTTGATAGAAACATATAAAAGCCGAATATTATTTTCCTTCCTCTTATTTGCCTTTTCTTATTTGAACTGTGCATTTCTAAAAAATGACACTGTATTTCAGAATAAAGAATACGGTATCGAGATACAATTTTGATAGCCTCGGAACATGCCACTCAAGGCAGTACAGGAGCCCTTTGGGGCAAAAATTATTCTTCTTGCGCTATACTAGCCAACAGGTAGCATGGCCATAGCGTGCGGTTGCACTTGCCCCCCCCCCCCCATTTCCAAACGGAAATGAAAGTTAGCCTACTTGTGGAAAATACTGAAATGATGGAAATTTCAGTGTTCAAATTATGATTTCAAGGCCCTCCAAACCTGGGAAATAGCACACAAGGGTTCCTTTTTCCTAATTTCCCGGGGAGATCCCCGAATCCCCGCCGCAGACGTGTTCTTATGTGGGTTTTTCTTCATGACAGAAGAATGAACCATCTCCATCCTACAAGGTACACCGCTTGAACACACCAGAATTAACCCTGGCTAAAGATAAAATAGCCTTTGATTACATTTACTGAATTGTTAGCTAAACTCAACGAGTTTGTAAATCAACTTTTAATTTAAAGGGCATAAGCAGTGGCCGAAACTCATTTTGACACAACAGCTAAATCTCACAAGTATCTTTTCGTTTCGCTTCAAGTATCTTTCATGATATATTAGAGCATAAATATTGCATGTTCAAGGTAAACCAAGGAGTTACTCTATATGTGAATTTCACAACTCAGTGAGAAACATAGTAACATGATTCTCAAGAGCCATAGATGAAATAGGATACCGGTGTACACTAATTCAAATTAGGGTGACTGCATTTCCCCTTTAAATCAAATCTACCTTTTCTTCTTGAAATCTTTATATTTGTTTCTAAGCATGACATCTAAAAAAATGTTTAGATGCTACTTTAAGGTCTACAATGTGTCATCTCTCCCATCTGAAAGACATTTCGACCGAACGTTTTCTTATAAGACCTACTCTACAGCTACGCGCCAACCGATGGCGGCTCCCTCGGTGGCGTACAAAGTGGGCTAGGGAAAAGCCCGCCTAGGGTCCCAGCCTTGTAGGGGTGTCAATTCAGTAAATAATTAAAATTTAAGATCGTAATATCAGTCCAAAGCTTTATCAAAGATAATACCATTTTGGATCTACGAAAACTTAGAACCAGAAAAATTTCTCAAAGCGCAGAAGTGTCATCCTTCCCCTTACCCAAAATCCCATTCGATTACACCCCACCAAATAGAAAATACCACTAAATAATGAGGATCCCTAAACATAAATAATAAATTCAACGCGTTCTCGAAGCTTAACCAAATATAGCACCATTCTACACTCAAGCTACATAACATAGACACAAAATTTTCAAAGAGTAGGGTGTCGTCTCCTTCTCTTAGACAGAACTTCTTCACACACTCAGCCAAAAAATAGGAAGAGTATCACTAAACAATGACAATTTATAAAGATGTTATTACTTCAACGCTTTGCCAACGATAGCACAAGTTGACATCTAAGTCACATCTTACATGCACCTTCCCTCAGCATCCTCCCTCTGAAGACATTCATGAACAGGTGAAAAAAAGGAATGGTCCACCCGGGTGTCAACTATCCGTAGGCACGCAACTTGGTGCTCCTCTAGATAGTGACATGAACTGCCGCTAGGTATTTCGCCAAGGCTACGGCCCGTGGATATTGACGTTCCGCTGAGATAAAGTCATGTGGAACCCCCTTCTCCTCAGTCGTACACTTTTCAAAATAGATTTGCGCCACTTAATCTGACATGGTTATACTTGTTACTCGCTCTGTCAGGCCTGGACTGGGCCTAATGGTCAACTTGTGATATACTTGTTATCGTCAATTGAGTGCGCATTCAATGCTATTTACAGATAGCGTAGATAACCTTTGCAGTTTATGTCCACTATTTTGTAAATACCCTCAGAGCTTCCGAAGCTAGGTCCATTTATTCCATTCGGTGCTGCTCTAAACCTATGGCCTTTCGACGGACCCACACATTCAGTTGGAACGCTAGCCATTTCAAAATGAGTTTTGAAGGCAACATCATGGATACACGTGTGATTGTGGCCGTAAGGTGTTCCCGATTAAACATGTGGGCCACCAACGAAAATAATTAACCCCATGTACGTTTTAACCGTAAAACTTTTAAGAATATCATCTGCATTGCATGTACAGCGCATGTTGAAAAGGCGTACGTAGATTCGTGTGGAGTTATGTGGAAGCTAGAGAGGATAAGGTAGAGCTATGTGACGACAGATTAATTGCATTAAAGTGATTCCCAAATTCGTCTGGTCTCGAGCCCGGTCTAGGGAAATTTAAGGCTGAGTCACGAGTCGGGACTGTACGAGACCGAGTCCTAGTCCTTGCCTTACGAGTCCGAGTCATGAGTCCGAGTCCTTAAAACCTTGACTCAAGACCAGTCTCGAGTACTCCAGCACTGGTATGACTTTATAAGGTAATGCCATTGTATATTTTGTATATACCACAAACAGACACAGAGTTTAGTACCTATTGATTTGCCAGAAATAATTTTTTTTTATTTCGTGCAGGGGTATAAAAATCTGTTCTTTTGAGAGCTACATTAGTTGTACTTCATTACAGGGGTGAGCTGCATCCTTTGGGTAGCCTATCTTCCCTTACTTTCTTCAGATACTCCCTGGTCATTTCCCGTTTGGGAAATCTATCGATAAATAAAAGAGAATAACTTTGCGATTGGCGATAGAATTCCCTACCGAGTTACGGAAACGTTTGGAGATTTCCTAGGAGCTACTTGGTAAGAGGGTTGTATAGTTTAAGCTTCATGGAACTAAACTACGGAAAAAGCTGAAACGAAGAATGTTTAGGTTCCTTTTAAGGAATGTGCCCTTCCTGTGAGCAAACCCAGTAAAACCATATGAGGTACTGATGTCCCTCGAATGGTACACATTTTATCTTTACCACTAATGCTCTCAACAAATTGGAAAAATTACCAGACAGTGATCGAGGGCATGAAACCCTGCTCCAACCTGATTACACACCTGTAAAGAAATACACTTCATTGTATCCACAGTCTGTTCTAATGTAGTTTCCCATGTCATTTTGTTGGCTTCATTCCGACAGAAAATAGAAAGATAACAATGCGATTGAGAGTGAAATTCCCCACTCTTTAAGAAAATTGTGTAAACTTTGAAAGCCTTGGTATGGCTTTTGGTCAGAGGGTTACTAAACTACTTTTACGTGAAGCGCCTCGAAAAAGTTTAGGGTCGTTGTAAAGTTTAACTCGAGGGCAAGAACGTTTTAACCGTAGGGGAGACTGACCATTGTAGGAGGCTACTCTTTAATGTGATGTTTTATGTAGCTCCCAGACGAGAAGTAAAAGCCTCGAATTGCCACAAAGTATCGCGGAAAGCAAAACATTGATCTTATTTAAGTGATAATAGAGATATAAAAGATATAATATGGTATCCCACAACAAAGTCCCATTTCATCGACTGGGGTATACCTTCCCGACGGGAAACTGTATCTCGCTCTGCAACCCCTCCCTTCTGGTGCCATCCTTACTTGCAGCCAAGTCGGTCCTTTTTGATCCCTTTACTTACAACACCATGGCTCACCTGGATATGGAAATGATATCCATGGGGAATTCTTCAAGTTTTCGGTTTTTAAGTCTGTCCGGGCTGCATAACCGTAAACGCTACTGTCACTTGGAAATACATCACATGCCGTCAGTATAGCACAGATAATCCACATTATGCTTATCGACAATAGAACCTGTTACAAAACAAACGCATAATAAGAAACCTTCCAAAAGTTATTTCTCGTATGTTTCTATT
Organism: Holothuria leucospilota; assembly: GCA_029531755.1. NCBI lineage: Eukaryota > Metazoa > Echinodermata > Holothuroidea > Aspidochirotida > Holothuriidae > Holothuria > Holothuria leucospilota. Next base: position 53,320,311 of record CM055962.1, on the reverse strand, counting down.
TCTAAAACCGCAGCAACATTACAATTTGTTTGTTTGTTTTTATTAGCTTCCCTTTCATTTCTCTTTAGCAATTCCTAGCTTGAAGAAATTTGGTCAAATTATAGAGAACAAGACAGTCTGTGTACATTCTGACATAAAAATTTCAAGTGGTGTTCAGAAAACGAAGGTTGCTACATTTTTAGTAATAAATGGCACATGACGAGTATTATGAAGCTTTGAAGTTCCAGTATGATTCCTTTTTATAGGCAAGCCGTACTAATATCAGTGTGTGCAACAAACCCTATGCATATGACGTTACAGAACAGAAAGCGCGCCCTTAGAGGTAAGCGATTATCATTGCAACTTACACCAGCAAATAATAACAACTGATTTGTGTACCGGTCATTTATGCTCGTACGTCTACTACAAGCGCGTGGTGAAGTCTACGTAGTGCGTGTCGTGTGCTTCATTCTTTAACTTCCAAAATGATGTTGCGTGACGTAAATGCATAAGGTCTATTGACTTAAAATGAAATTCCTGGTTCCTACTTTTATTTGGCTAAGTTAAAGTTCAGGCTGTTTACGGCCTTTGGGCAAGTTTACAAAGCCAAATCACGGCATGACTTTTACAGCACCACTTCAGACATAATATAGCCTTGTCACTAATCGACATGTTGCTTAATATGACTGTAACAAATCCCATCTTTTCTTAAATTTCACAACGGAATATCTTACCGATAATGCAAGTTATGTAAACTGTTAAAGAGGCGTTGTAAATACAGATATAAGCCTACCAATAAATGATGTGATAAAAAACAAACTAAAATGCTCAAAACGCACGGGAAAGAATTCCAAAAAACGAAGCTGTTTTCCACCTAGGCAGGGAATTTTCCATTTTGGTAAAATCTTGGAGAAGAAGATGACAAGTGCGATGGTTCTGAAGAATTAAAACACAATCATCCAAATGTAATTAACAGAGATGTAAGTAAGGTTATACTTTATTGTCTTCATTTTAGTCTGGGAAGGGTTAAGAAAAAGTTTATAGGACCTAAATCAGTTCTGATATTAACCCTTCCGTTCAAAGACGTCAGTTATCAGAAAGGGTGTTAGTCATGGGAACAGGGGAACACTTCACAGGTTGCATTAAATTATCAGGTACGCACTAGGTGTATCAGAACCTAACGACTCATGAGCACTAACCCATATTGTGAATAGCAAATTAGAAATTACAATTACAGGGGAAAGTCCATTTAACTGCCCTGCAGTGCGGTAGTCGAAAATGTAGCTGTGCAGTATTGCAGGAATGAGTTGAGGTAGTTTTCGAAAAGAATGATTTGGTACTAGGTTGTGTGATGAATATGGTATTAGGTTGTGTACCATCGAAATGTTTCGTAAAACTTCTCAAACGGTCGCCCGCCACCGTCTGAAACGTATTTGTGACCAGATTAGTACAGAAAAGCCTTACAGGTTGAGCTGCCTATCCAGGGAGCTTTAAGATTGTCTATCCATGGCCACGTAGTCAATATATAAACCGCATACCTGTTATACCAATCAATAATATGGTAGTACAAAATGACCTGTTACAAGTACCACCGAACCATGAGACTTGGGGCTAAAAAAATAGAATCTGTTGCAGTCCTTCGTCTTTTTAGCAGGGAGCTGCTATTTAGTTGAATAGCTAAATAGCTGCTAAATAGCAGCTCCTTGGTTTTAGAAAACTTCTCCCATCAAACATAAATGGAGATACTTGCGATAGTCGCCCAACCACCGTCGCATCTTTTTCCGCTTTCCACACTATCTTATCCCCCGGCCTTCCATAAACCTTGCAGCGCTAAAATCATTTAATTGATCAAATCAGGGGGGAGTTTTTCTTGCAGAAAAGAGCTTACTTGCTAAATGTTGGCAGTTTTTACAAGTGGTGCAGCCAGGAATTTGTCGGATGCGAAACCAGTAGGCAAACTATCTAAGCGTAGTGCCACCATAGTTTAGCAGGAAGCGCCAGGAACATTTTCGTCAAACTGAATCCCAGATCCCTGAAAATGACACTTTCCAGGCCTTGTGAGTTGCATCTAATCTTTTTCTATTTTGAAAGCTTATGTTCTGGAAACTTTCTAGCGACATCATAAAAAAATGTTGATGTTAGTTTTTCTTGTAGTTTTTTCAAGTTTTTGATTTTCCATTGGGTAGATAGTTTTCCTGCAGGTTTTGCACCCTCCTTGCCCATGTTAGCAGGCTACCACCGTGTCCCGTTCTCGACCTCCGGTCACATGAATCATTTAATTAACATCTGTTTTTACTTCAGGTCCTAACCGTCCTCCTTAAACTAACTATATTTCCTGCTGCAACAATGCCATTCGAATTACTCAGCGGTAAGCATATTAATTACAGAAGAACGCAGCTGGACTGCAAGAATGAAAAGATCGAATGCAGTTTTGTCCTTTTTCTTACACTTTTGGGAAGATATAAATATTTTAGTAAACACTGAAAAACTGTAGGGGGTTGGTTCTAATAAAGTTAGATAATCTACTCTCTATGATAGCTGAAAGGTTTCGATGGAGTGTTTGAGGGGTTGGAAGCGACGATGTGTGTCGGCCGCTCCTTTTGGGCCAGCATGGTTGGAATGAAAAAACCGTGACCATCTCAACACTGGGTGAGAGGAGGGAGGTAAAAAATCTATCTATGAAACTGACTTGAATTTACAATGGTTGAAAACTACGTCCATCTAAAAGCCTGCAAAACCAGGTTCAAACGCCGTCCCGCCCCTTGGCCAAGGAGTTAAGCTCCTCTGTCGGACAAACCTTGGTGCCACCCCTGAGATGGCTAAGCAAGTTATTGCAGATGTTCCTTTGAACATGAAATGTTCACATTCTTTACACTATGATAGGATAGGTACATTATAAAAAGGATCGAAATGCAATTCAAGAAGTTAAAATCGAATGAAAGATTGCTTGTATTCCTTAAACTCAATCAAACGACAATGAAAAAGATGAAAAAGAACTTACGGAATAGAAATACACCAGTGGCTTCCAGCAAGATTCATTATTAGTGGGATAACACCAATTCCAATCATGACCAGCGTCACAGCAATTGTGATTGGTCCGATGTATCGAAGAATAATTCCCATCACACCAGTAAATCCAATTAGGCATTGAATTATAGATGCAACTAACAAAGATCCCTGCACCTAAAAGTATTTAAAACATCCTTAATTTGGAAGGCAACTTGCAATGTAGATAAGTTCTTAAATAATTTTGTGTTTCGATGCAAAGCACATGTATTATCTATAAAAGATTAATGTTTAATACTCAAGATACAAGACTGCTAAAATTTTGCCTTAATACATTAATGTTTATAGATACTTTCCTCATACTTTTCAAAAGAATTGAGAAAGGTTAAGGAAGAACATTTCTTGGCCAAAGATGATTTTTCAGTACACAGAAGATTCACTTTCATTGAATTTGTGGAAATGTTGATACTGGGAGGAAACACTTTACCCATTAAAAGAGCGAATACTGAAACTATTATTTGCATGACCTAGGGTAACGAAATCTTTGTAAGGTAAGGTAAACTTTAAATTTCTATCTTTAGCACTTGCCTGTTTTGTGAACTATACAGGAAAACACCACGTAGAGGATTTGATAAGCGTTTACTAAACAAATGTTCAAGTTATGACTCGTGGTAAAGAACTGTGTACTTTTTCCCCCTCTCAAATGAGAATTGTGTGCTCATAACCAAACTTCAGAACTTATTTTCTTCTAGATATAAAACAACTGCAGTTCTGACATGTTCGAAAATAGATTTCAAAAAGGGAGACAAGTGAGTAATTTGACAGACGCAGTACCCTTAAAAGAATAGTGTATGCTTGAATCAAGTTTAAATATAATAGAGGGGTTCTGAATCAAAGTAGTGTGGTAATATTTGCATTGAAATTCGGTCTTTGACCCTCGATATTGACAGATAGGTTTTTACACTGAGTGGACTTGAAGTAAAAGCATATGACATTAAAACCTGATATACATGGTCTCTACTTTGTTTTTCTTTTAACTTTACATAAAATTTTCTCCTTAACAATCTCTTTTTACCTTATCTAAATGTGAATGCATGAGATACATAGATATTTTGAGTTTAAATTTCCCAATGGAAGCTGGTATCCCTATTAACTTTAAAGTCAAAACTACAAATAGACAGATCGAAAAGCAAAGAAGTAATGTATTGCTCATCAATGTGAGGAGAAGGTATCATGTAGTACCTTGTTGGTGTCTGGAAATTTAAATGTCGGAACTGACTGAAACTTTAAACAGAATGCGTAACTTGAGTTCACTCTACATATTAAAAGCAAGCAATAGCTTAAACCCGACCTTTAATTGTGACACACTAGAATGAAGATGACCAACCAAAACATACTAGAACGATCCCAGCGTGGTGCATAAGATTACGACATTCTTTCAGCTCCTCCACGTTTCTTGATGTGAACCTTTTGCTAATCTTTACATTTAACATGGAGTTTCTACGAAACTTAGTTTTACCACAGCCCAAAGGCTTAGTGATTTCTTGCTGAAAGGGAAAGATATGTTGCACTGACTCGGTTTATCCCTGAGATTTGCACTTCTTGACTTTTCAGTTTTTACGATATTCTCATATCTTGACCTCTGCTGACCTCATATGACCTTTGAACCTACCGAAAAGTGATAAAAAACATGAAAGGGTATCATCTCCTCTTAAAGTAACACATCCGTGAGAAACCAAGTTTGAATGGTATCCAATCATCCCTGTCACAGCATCCTTTACACGTGTTCATAGGTTTTTCAAATAGGTTTTTTAATAGATTTTTTACCTTACCATGTGACATCAAATGACCTTGGACCTCCACTCAAAACCATAGGTGTCTTTATTTCAGTATGATAAAAATATATACTAAGTGTGAAGATTGTCAATCATTGTTATCTTGAGGCATAGTGTGTGCAGGCTGTTTTTAAGAATTTCGTATTTTCACCTCCCGTGAACTCAGATAACTTTTGACCTGTACCAAAATCAATGGGATTTATTTTTGACTTTAACGCATCCACTTGCCAAGTTTGAAAAGCACCCATGCTTCCTACCTAGAAATATCGCGGTATTCAGGGGGTGGATCTAGGGGGCCGACCAGGCCCCGCTCCCTTTTTTTAAATGCAAAAAGAAATGAAAGGGAAAAAAGGGAGAAAAAACGGAAAGGAGAAGAGATAGAAGGACAGAGAGTGGAGTGATAGAGAATGAAGCTGCAATTTACAACCTCGAAGCATGGGAGTCATAGCGCACAGCAGATCAGTTTGAACGTTGATTGGGACAGTTCACACGCATGCTCTTTTACTACACATGATTGCGTTTGTCACGCCTTGACTTGTTTGTCAAAATCTACTTTGTTCGACAGAAATGGAGGGCCGTCGACCAATCAAACTGTCAGAATCCAGCCACGCTCCCTTTTTTCACTAACGAACTAATGGTTGTCTTTTCCCAATTTTGAGGTTGGAATATGGAAAACCATGCTCCATTCGCAAGTTTGAGGCCGACTTTCAACCTTTTCTGACCAAACCTTGATTTTGACACGTTTTCGTGGAATTTTGAAAATACAAAATGCCCATAACGGAGAGGAAAAAATTCAGGCGGCACATGCGTCAAACGACTGCAAACTACTGCAGTAAGCGTTAGTGTGATAAGGGTAGGCGGTGCCACTGTCTGACGTTACACCCAGTCGGTGAACTTAGCAAATGTTTAGGAAGGCCCGAAATCATCTCGTGATATCGTGCGAAAGATTAAGTGGCTTTTTACTTTGCCGTGTATGATTAATTTGAAAGGTTGGTTCTTATGACCAAACCAGACCGGTTTCTGCTGTCATGCTCATAATAATGGCGCAGCTTCGTCTATAGCAAGCCGTCGTTTGCGGCATGGGTTTAAATATTTGTAATCGCTTCTAATAGAGCATCAAGTGAAATATCGTCTGAATCTAGTTCAGTGTTTTCCCAAGATGTCGTAAACCTTGATTTTACAAGGAAATCTGTCAGATTTTTTGACCTTTTGTAGGCAATGATAGGTTGTTGGGGGAATAGTTTGGATAACTGTGGGTTTTGACTGATAAGATGCCAGCTTAATTTTAGTTAAGGCACGTTTTATATGAAACATTTTTACTTGCGGGGTGTAAACAAGTTTTAAAAGCAAAGGAGGCCCTTTTGCTTTTGTCTTCTCAGTTATGGGGATTTTCCGGTCAGCGTAGGCCACGCGTGGTGGCGCTGTTAATTTCCTCTTTTGAGTAATTCCTTAAAAACAATTTATGTGTGAAGGAGTTACATTTCTCCAAGAAGTCACTTTCGTTTTTGCACAGGCGGGCGTATCTTCGCCTTTAATGAAGCCTTGGAGGTGGCTAGGGAATGTGCAGAGTTCCGATATAGATATTGCTAGGTTTTAGTTGGCCTAGTGAAGACTTTAGTGTCAAGGAGGCTACTTGCGGGAAACCGCTCGCCTTTAAGTATTTGAATATCGAGATACGTCACTTCCGTGTTAGAAGCTTCCGCTGTGAACTTGAAGTGTGCTTCGTTCAATGAGGCCACTAGGTTAGAGAGTTTCTCAGGTGTTCCCTTGTACAATAGGAGGATGTCATCCCTATAGCAAAGCCATTACTAATATTGAAAGCTGTTGGTATGAGATTTTCTAGGTGATGCATGACAATATCGCAGATTTTGGGGGGAGGTCTGGCTTCCCGTTGCGCAATCAATTTTGTGTAGGAAAAATTGGGGATCAAATTCAAAACAATTTCTCGTAAGAATTAGTTTGACCAAATTACGCATGGAACGGGGTGATATTTTTTCAATATCGTAATAGTTTTGCGGGGCTTCCGCATATGCTTTTTGTACAACATCCAAGGCTTCCTATTGCGGAGTGTTTGTGTACAAGGACACTACATCTAGGGTAGCGAGTAAGATATTTGTGGTAGGGGGTAGCTTCCAGGATTTTGATAATGTGATTCGTGTCTTTCACGTAAGTTGATTGTCTTATGACAATTGGAAACAGGAAATAATCCACACTTGGGGGTTTCTTTGAACCTGTAGGTGCTAAGGGATATTGCCATTTTCAAGTTGGTGGTGTAGGCGCTTGATCTATGATGTCAGGCTAATGAGGATGGCTTGAATCTTGGTGAGCGCGGCTGAATGAGATTTAACCATTTTGAAGGTGCTCTTTTGGCCGGGTTGTATACCAGATTCTTCGTCTGAGGAGTCTTGGAGTACGGGAGACAGAGCAATATCCGGTATTAGGCTATCGATTGTACTGATCAAAATTAGCAATCAACATAATAACCATAATCAATGACAAACTAAATGGCCAAATGGTGTTCTGTTAGTTAATTAATCCCTCGATTTTTCTCTGAAAGACGTTAAGATGGGCCTACAGTGCACATCACCAACAAAATTTTGTTTAGAAATATAGTGGTCGGAATCATTACAATTCGGTCATTCAGTTTTGATACTATGTTAGGCCTACAATAATACCATGATTACACTGCCTGGACGTACTTCCAAGACAACGACAGGGCTGTCAAGTCGCGTGCATTTTGGGTCATTTTCACTTTCTCACTGAGTCCACGCAATACACGAAATTAGGCAGAGGGTGAACTTGCACGTGATAAAACGTACATTTACGCCCACATGTCAATGCAAGGTACCCTATTTACCTGGGTCCTGGCATCAAGTCGAACTAAGATATGCGTCACAAATCTCTCAAGGAAGTCCCTCAATATTCACCAAGTTAGTACATGACTACTAAAGATCTGATAAGACGCTTTGAACAGGATGCATTGTAGTAAAGCACTGTACCTATGAATAACTGTCTTCTGTTAATAACTTGTGGAAAAATTAATGTGTTGAGAGTTAAGACATTAAATTATACGAAGCAGAAAATCCAAAAATAAGACATGAGAAGTGCTGTTTCCGGCGATCTGGGAGATCTAGTTTGCCGAAAATTTTCTTGTTCGCTCCGAGCCAACAGATGGTGACGCTCCTCTTAGATGGTATAGTGCCATCAATCACAGGTCGAACAACTTCGGCCCCTGCCCTATTTCAGAAATCCTGGATCTGCCCACGGTATTTACAGGTTTTTTCGGTTTTTGACCTCTGGTGACCTCACATGACCTTTGATTTTTACCAAAAACAATAGGGATCTTTCTCTCAATATAATAATTCTATAAACCAAGTATGAAAATTATCCATCATTGCTATCTTGAGATATCGTGTTTACAAGCCAAATGTCACAACACACATACATACTCACACACGTACACGCATACACACATAATCGCCGGCGTGATTGCATTGATTCATTTTGCCTTCGGTAAGGAATCAAAAACATAAACAATTTTGGAATAATGAGAAAATATTAAATGCCGAAAATCACGAAAGAAATACAAACTTCATTCAGTCTGCTGTAAGCTTCCTCCTTGATCCGTTCCCTTTCTTGTTGAGTTGAATTAGCTGCAACGTAAAACAAACATGAATAAGTACCGTAACAGGGCATCGAGATCTAAGTCGTCTAATAAATATGCAAACACATATTGTAATGTGAAGCTCGATGTGCTATACTTCATGTCGAAAACATTTTCTTTTGCAGACATATAAAACTTTAATCATTGTTTTCTCAAGTCATCTATCTTCAAGTCAAGTCACAAGTCATTTACCTTCAAGCCAAGTCAAGTCAAGTCAAGTCACAAGTCATTTTCCTTCAAGTCAAGTCAAGTCGCAAGTCATTTTCCTTTAAGTCAAGTCGAGTCACAGGTCATTATTTTCAAAATAAAAATATAATAAGCCTATGAACCAGACTGCAGTTCCTAGATATATAGATACACTTTTAATGAGGAGATCCGGCGGTAGACATTAAATTTACTTGAATTTACTTCATGTATGATGTCAATATCAATTTGAAGATTTAAACCCCAACATAATCATACGGCTCATCATCTTGCAGTCTTATGATTTACCTTGCACAATGTGCCAAACTTTTTTCATGTATGATCAGTATTCTCTAAACCTGGATACAAAGTCACCCAACAAATGAAAGTACGCATAAACTGCTACAGGAGAAAAAAGTAATACCATACCTGTTATTTTCCCGAAAACATTCATGAGGAGTAAAACTATTTTGTTGAATAATACTATGGAAACATTTTCAGAAATATTTGAAAAAGCAGCCTAGAGGATGCTATGATTTCATTGTGCAAGGCTTCCTTGTGAGTATACGTTTACGGATAGAGCTTACGCAGGGCCGTAGCCTGCGGGGAAGGGGCAGGGGGAAACTGCCCTCCGAGATTTCAAAATCGTAAAAGAAAAATGGCCTACCTGAGAAAAAAATAATGAATTGCTGAGAATGTTACTTTCCAAATTATGATTTCAAACCACGGAAAGCACATCTAAGGGTTTCGCTCCTCCCCGGAACCCCACCGTGAACGCATTCTTATGCGGGTTTCTCTTCCTAACGAATTACCCATCTTCCTCCTACAAGATACACCGCTTGAATACACCAGTATATAGGTTGACTGAAGATAAAATAGCCTATGATCACTTTTAATTATATAAGCTAATCTCAATTAGCTTGTAAAGAAACTTTACTTTGATTAATTTCACTTCAAGCATTTTTCATGATATGTTAGAGAGTAAATAGATGGTAAAGTAATAAACTCGTAAACTTCGATAGCTGCCCGGAAAACTTAATGTTAGAAATATCAAAATTAACATTTTTTGCTTTTAATTAAATACGGTTTGTCACTTACCCGTTAATTCAGCAGGACATTCACCTCTAACGCTGAGAGCAGCAATTGCAGAAATTATGAAAGCTGCACCGGGGCCCTGAATAATCGGCAACCTTGTTCACAATGAGGAAACAAAGTAAGGATAATTCTATGTCTAGTAAATGACATTGTTCCAGCCCCGCCATATACCAACCCGTTGGAATCAATGTTATATGCTGGTATTCTACATATGTTGAAAATGTTCTTGGTAATAAATGCTATTGGGTCAATACCCAATATATGGCTCTGGCACTGACCACTGTTTACAGAAGTGCGAGCCTTGGAAAGGTCGAAAACAGCTTCCACGAGAGCTTTGCAGTGCAATATCTTTGCCTCAATTTTAAATACTGCCAACAATTTATCTCAACAGAGTTAATTCCTTTTACAAAGTTAGTTCCTAACGTAACCTCTGCCTCCAAATCTGAGACGCGTCCGCTATGGACAATATGGAAAAGATACTTTGCTATCATTTACAGTAGTCACATATATGAATAGGACATTTCCATTTGATAAAGTTGTTTGATAAGGCACTACCGTTATTGCTAATTGAAACTTCTGTCACAGTAATATATACATATATAGGTAATATAGTAATATTTGTATACAGGATATTTACCTAGATCCAAGCATTATTTGGAGAATCGTGCTTACTCCGGTGATAAAAAATGTCGTAGCTATGAGACGAGTCAGTAATGCTGGATCTTTGTCGAAACAAATGCTAGATGATAAAAGTATGGGTAGTACTAAGGATCCACCGAAGTTTGCTGAAAAGTGCTGTAGTTGTGGAAAACGTGAGGTGAAAGTTAGGTTCTAAAGGATTTCTCAATAGAAATACAAGTTTGAGGAAGGGACTTTTCATCAAAAGTGAAACTGCGTGTAGAATGAATATGCCTGAACCATAACACTCGAAAACAGAGTTTTGATTTAACATGAAAATAGTGTGAAAAAACTAACTGGTTGTAGACTTCAACTGACTACGATATCATTTTTGAAGATTCATGCACAGATGAGTTTCCCCGTTGTGTTGTTGTGACCACATCTTTGTAAATTAGTTCTTTTCTCAAAATACTAGATCCCCATTCGGATAAATTTGTAAAAAGATGCCTTTCCCTGACTTCGATTTTTCATTTTGTGTATGAGCATTCTTCATTTGTTCAAAATTATGACAGGAAATGAGAAACATCCCACTCAAAAATTAAACTTTTTATCCAAACATTGCAACAAACAGCTCCCCTAAAGTGTAAATACAAGACTGAAGTCCACTCAAAGTGCAGTTTCTTCCCAAACGTCCATAAATACTCGAAAGATGTCCTAGTTTACCAGAAATACCATTATTTCTCTTGAAACTCTTCAAGTCGTCATTGTTCTTATATTTTAAAAAGAGTCACACTCGAATTTTTCAGATGTGCAATACATTTTCCCTTTTACAAAAGGTATGATATAAACACGAAATTTAAAAGAGTGGTCGACTCTCCTGGCAGAACTCAGTGACGTGACTAAAGTGATGGTATGCCAGGATATGCGAGATAATGATAATGTATAGAAGAACTGTCAAATAACCATATTATAGTAAATAAAGTAGAAAATCAGGAAACCAGAAAACCAGGGATGGATCTGGTTTGGATAGTGGTATATTCCGTAGTTAGCCATAGTTGGTATGCTATTGCTAGATGCGTTTCGGCCGTGGGAGATTAATACTAGGTCTCATCAGCAGCGGTAGGGTAAAGCCGGCGATAAACTGCCTACGAGTTCTCACGTAGAAATTTGGTGCATCTGTCGCAAAATTTGTATTCTCGTATTTTTCGATAAGCTGGTGCTTAACTAGTAATAGAAAAAAAAAACAAATCGGTTGCATGAAAAACAACAAGATCCCTTCCCCAAAGCAGTACTTTAAATGGAATGATTCGAGGGTGTCATCGTTTAACGCTTCTTTTTAGGGTATTGCAATGTCGAGTTTGTGTCAGTTACGATTAGAAATATCATGGGTGAATGGATATACACGAAGCGCAAGACTGCGTCTATGAATAGTTTATATAGAATAAAATTGCGGTGAAAGAAGCAAGGATGTAACTGGATGGAAAAGTATTTTTTTTTCCCAAACGAAGTAAAGCTAAATGGCAAGTCGGTGTGGAAAGATTCCTGTATTTACAGAAGGATATGTTTCTGTTTTAGGAAGTTTCCCGAGTGCAGATAAACCTTGAGAGGTTATCTCCCTGATGAATTGAGGAAAATTCTTTGGAGGATTTTAAATCAGCTTTGATAATACAAATGTCTGATCGGTATGACCAGAGAGGCGAAAAATACTCATGATGTGAGTTTCGTCAGATAAACATGGCACACCTCCCATACGACCGATGTTTCGATGAAATTAGAAAACGCCGTGATTCGGTGTGTTTGTAGTCGAAAGAAGTTTGGTGGAGTTGGTCTGACACCTAAAATTGTGTTACGAACACATAGTACGACCAGTGCTCCGATGGGCTGGAAGTGTAGTGCGCGTAAGGACTAATAATTTTCTGGTGCAAACAGGATAAAGGTTAAGTTTAGCTGTTTAGCAATTTTTAGGTGTAAAACCTCAGTGTAAAGTAATGTCGAGCCGAGGAGACTAGCTTCAAAAGTCCATGGATGGACGTTCACCGCAACACCGCAAACTAAAAGCAGTACCTGAACAGCCATCATTATCATCAGCATCCACGGAGGTCTTTCATCTATTCTGTATACCAAATCGGACATTTGGGGTAACGTTGAAACCCCTTTTCCATCCTGGAGCTCCTCTCCTTCTTCTATTGATTCTTCATTTTTGTGGAAGTGGTTCGACGTCGACATCTTTGAAGTGATCTAGAAATTAGATATTGATTGAAATTTACGGTTACATTATAAGGCTAGAGGGATGTAACGTTCGTTTCCTGAATCGGAAATGTATCTGGACTCGACTCCCTTTTGTAATGAATTCGGAATTGGAGGTCCCGAAATAGGAATTGGCCCGAAATGGGTAGTAGTTTTAATCAAACAAAGAACCAAGTTTGCTCGCTTACACATTATGGGTTATACAAATGATACTTAAGACTACAGTATTATTAATGTATACTTAAGTACATGAAACGCCAGACACAGTCAACTAAATTACAAGGTTTGCCAGTTGACTGCTAAAAATTTCCTTCATTACTAAATGTAGTTGAAGAATACCCTTAAAACGATATGTATGATATGCTTCGCTGTCAAATGATCGCATTCAGGGGTGGACTGAGCAGTCGGGCAACCGGGCACTGCCCGAGGGCCCACACAGACAGGGGGCCCTCGCTGTCATTGGAAAATTTTAATGAAAATCGGAAAATTCTGAAATCCAGGGAAATAACAAATAGGAGAAAATAGGAAATTATATACTTGCTATTATTAAAAGTTTAAAAGTTGTTACCTGGTAGTCTTTAATGTATATAAAAATATATATATATATATATATATATATATATATATATATATATATATAAACGCTGGATCCTACCCTAGGTCGACATCGTCTAAAAAGCTACCTTAGGTCGACATTCACATATTTGAATATAACTCTACGTGTGGTCATTGAAAAATTCATACAAAAATACCACGATAAACTTAACCAGCGCCCGCAACAATATATATGGTATCTTTTATATGTGCGACGTATTCACAAGTTTTAATTAAATATTTAATTTATTAAAATGTATTTCGCAACAATTTTGTGTCCCCCTAAGGTACGTTTTTAGACGACGCTGATATAACACCCATTTTTTCACGTTCAAATATATATACCATGCGTTGTAAGTACGATGCCAGTATAAAGATACAATAGAGTAGGGGTCACAAGGATACTATACATGGCATAACATTACTAAGAATATGTTCAGAAAGGGGTGTAATAGGTCGACAAATATTAGGTCGACACGAATTTGTCGATCTAACGTAAATGTCGACCTAAGGTACATTTTTAGACGATGGAATGTCGACCAAAGGTGGATCCAGGTAAAAATATATATATATATATATATATATATATATATATATATATATATATATATATATACTGTTAGTAACATGCATGTATAATAAATGTGTATTATGTTTTATTTAAATCGTATTATTATAATAATTGTATTTAAACATAGCATGATCTGTTAACTTTAATTAAACATTAGACTTCTTTGAAAAGTAAGGTTTGTTAATGTGAAGACTGGTATTGAGTTGGTAACCTACGTGGGACTGGTTGTGGCCATTATAAGTAGTGTCGGTGAGGGAAAGTTAATTCAGGTTGGGAAGTAGGAGGGCCCATACCCATTTTCCCCGGGGGCCCAATTCATTGTCAGTCCGCCCCTGATCGGATTCGCACTTGACTCGGAATTTGGGCTACTGGAACAGAAGAATAGGAAAAAGCTGCAAATCAGAAGGTCTGAAGTGAAGGTACTACACTAGTAATTGCCGAGGAATTGGGAAACTGCAATTTCGAAATTTGCTCGGAATTGGGTTAGGATAGCTTTAAGGCAAACGGACAGACTAGCGAACGGAGAGAAGGACAGTTGGAAGATTACATTGATTCTTTTTCCGCTACAGATTTATGAAATGTTGAACTTCTGCTTAACCATTGCAAAATTAGGATTGTGGGATAATTCATTGTCTTATTCCACATATACCACTTATATTACATGATTATCTTTCATTTTAAATTAAACTGCTTGAATTACCGTATGAAAGAGATAGATTTTGCAAAGCAGTCAAGGAATTCTGTGGTTAAATGTCTAGTTTGGTTGACCTATTCTGTTCCAATCGTAATGATCAAATTGCCCTAAAACTTGGTAGTGGCGCTGAAAAAGTACAGCTAAAATTTGTGTTACAAATGGGAACATTACCAATTGCTAATGAATTAAAGAAATTTGTGAATAATTTTCAACTTTTTATATCTCAGCTCAGACATGTAGCGTAAGCAATGGGAATTGAACCACTTGGTTCAACTATTGCAATTCGCAAACATATGGATTTAAAATGCCTAGATATAAAAAAAGAACTTCTCTAATTGTTTGTTACAATAAGAATGATAATACAATACGGATGGGAACTGTTGAGCATCCCAAGCAAACCTATAAACATGGCAACCAATTGATTTAATTCTTGTTCACTACAACAGTATTTCATTCCTAAAAGACTAGATTGATGGGTGTTTAAATACTGTTGGTTTCCTTTAAAACGTAAAGCCGTATTGATTTTTCTCCAGAAAAGGTAAGCGAAAGTGAAAGTGTTTCATCGGGGCCATGCTCAGTACATCGTGTTTGCAGAGACAGTCGAGTTCTTGGATTGGCAACTGGGAGGATCCGTTACAATATGTAACAGAAAATAACGCTGTGACGAGATGGGTGAGATTTTAAGTTCCGGTATTGAAATTTTACTATGATTCCTTTGTTTGGCGAATGGGTTTCGACGGAGGAATACCTCCCTACTACATACAACCCTCTCTTCTTTAAAAATAGTTTTTGCTTATGTTCCGAACTATTGAGATGACTTAAATCGACGATTTGAATTATTGAACAGTATCTTAGTAAACAGTTGCCTTCAGAAGGTTCGAACATCCTTACTTGTAATTACTTACCTCGAAAGTCTCAAGAGTACGGCTTATAAAGCGGTTGTATGACATGTGGGAATCCTTCAACTTTTCTTACTTCGTCACTCACAGAGATAAACCTATTGCAACTATCTTTAACTACACGCAGACACAAATATGTCAAAATCTTTGGGAGCTACGAACCCTAGAAATGAACGGGCTGCTTACCTCCCGACTTGTAGTAAATATGTTTTAGAATTCGTCAACGTTGAATTATCACATAAAAGGTGAATGTTACTCAACAAGTAATTGTACAATATAAGAAGATGCATCGGTGTAACATATGCCTGATCTGTGCATTGAAGGAATTGGACTGACCTTCGACCCTTAGTTGGGTTTAACTTACACCAATAGTATAGATAACTCATGCGAACCCGACACAAATTCATGAAAGCATAGAAAAACCAACACTTGGGATTCGGTGTAATGTTTTAAAGATCATCAAGAAGGAATTAATAGCTGTATGAATATTTCCTCCCCAATTGCACCCAACCTAGCCATTTTCTGAATTGCTTTGAATAAAGTGTGCCCTCTTTTCTTTCTTACTTTGACAGAAGTGTATTCAATAATGGACTTAATGAAGTTTGCTCACATTATTACAGTCCGAGCTACGTTTGACACTAATGAAAGACCTATGTATCTGAGCTAATCCGAATTGATGTTTTATGTACGCAAGCAATAAGCGAATTTGAGCGTATTAAATGATTAAAGTTACAGTCTGGCAAAAGTGGACACTGAAGATAACTTAACGCGGTTCGTATTATAGAAAGCACTCATATAGAGTTATGAGAGTAAATACGCCGACAAGATGACAATATTTCCCATTTAACATGCTTTGAAGTATTTTACAACTCTGACGCACAGTGGAAACTCTTTCGAGGTTACATGCTCAATTTTTCGAACCATTTACCGACTTTTTACCTGTCTTAAAAAAGAACAAATGCTTACAAAAACAAATGAAAACAAGTAATTAATCAGTGGAGTTTTAAACCTTACTACCTTTGACTTTTTTGAGAATGTTCGCACAACACTGTTGTGATGTCATGCAGACATGGTCTTTCACAAATCAGATGCTCACCAACAGACTCAAATTGACCTTTGAGTCCTCTGACTTATTTTAAAATTTGTTTCATCAAGTCTCTAACTATCACGCGCTGTCCTCCCATCACAGTCCTGTTTAAATGATCTTATGTTTCTCTACATACCATTTGGCTAAATGGCTTTACTCAACGTACTGACAAGCAAAGAATGGTTAAAAGCCAGTTGTTGGGTGCTTTGCCCTTATCCGTTGACCTCTGGATTCATCATCAAGCTTACTCTTAGCAATATTGAGCTTGTTCGGGCTTACGGACTCAACCACGCCTCTTAGCCTATGCCCACTTACTCACACGAGCACGCACACACCGTAGTACACACACTAGCTGCTCCAACCACTTCTTCACATTTCTGACTGATATCTAGTGAGTTTTGTATTCACATTACCTATAAATGGATGTGATAACATAAAAAGCTTATTCTTAGGCGTACACGTATTAGGTGTAAAGTTATGCTAAAACAGCGAATGAGGATAAAAGGAATTCTTTCAAAGTAACTGAAGATGCATATCAGAAAACTTTTGAACTGATGACGTCACAGGTCTGTGCATTGTGCAAGAGTAAAGAATGAGCTGCAGGGCCGGATTAACATAGTAGCAAAAGTAGCGTATGCTACGGGCCCCGCACTTTCCGGGCCCCTGCCTAAGGCTATCAATTTTAAAAAAAACTTGCTTTAATATTCTCTCAGTCGATAGTCTGAAGATTTATGAATAACAGTTTTAGCCCTAATTTAATTGTGTAGGACTGTAGGCTGATAGCTAATAGTGTCATAGACGAAATCTCCTCCGCAATGTAGAGGGCGTACATAGCGTTTTTGACGTGTACATTGGTGACTGCCATTAGAGTGTCGTCAACAGGCTCGTGGCCTGCCTTCAACCATGAAGAAGTTGGAAACAGGAATAATGGTCATACCGTGGGATCAAGTGTTACAGCGTTTTTTAATGGCCAGTGCTTCCTTGCAATATGCTGACCAAGACTTGATCACAGCTTGTGCACTCTATGAATCCCTGCCAGGGTATATTCAAGCTATGCTGTCTACTTTTGCAGACATAGAACAAAAGGCCAAGTTTAACGTTTAAGGGTCAGGAAGCCAATTCGCTCATCGGGGAACCCTGTACCACAGTGAGCGTGGATAAACACTGGCGAGATTCGCCTTCTCTTTTCGACTATTGCTCAGAGGCTAAGGAGGCTGGCGTGTTATATTCTCTCTCAGTCTGCCCTGAACCGCCATTTAACGTCCCCATTCGACGGACGTGAGTGCATCCTGTCTTTAGCCATTTTCAAACTTTTTCAAAGGCTGGAAGGGATGAAGGTTCCTTGCTCTGGACCACTACTTCCTGAATCGAACAACTTCCTAAATCGGAGAACAACTTCCTGAATCGGACAACTTCCTGTTGAATCCCATACCCAATTAAAATTCACCAATTTAAACCCCCTCAGCATCACTGTAAACAAATATACTGAGCAAGTAAATTTTAGAACCCAGAAAATTTCCAAGTGGTTCCACCGGGATTTGATTCGGGGACCTCAAGTATGCAAGGCAGTAAACTCAACCACCAAGCCATCTCCAACTACCAAGGGTTTGACTGAGCAACGCAAGCAAATCCCGAATATGATGGTTTCAGTTGGTGACAGCAGTCTTGACCCACATGGTCAATCTCAAACGCTTTCTCAAAGTTTAGAAGTCGAACATTCCTCGCCATTCCTGATAGTTTGCTCTCTACCCTGTCAAAACATCAGAAAGTTTATGAAAAGTTTAAGAGTGTATTTGAATCCTTCGTCAGTTACAGCAGGGAGTTGTTAGGAAGGAGATCCAACGTTCTATGGACTCTTTGGAGCAACGTTCGTTTCCGACAGTAATCTTGCCTTTCTTCTCAAAACTTCTGTCTCAATACCTAGATTAACTAGGATCAGTGATGCATTGTCAAAATTACAATAAGAAGACACACCTCTTACGTTGAACTCGTTAAGTGTTCGTTGCCAGCCGCCATGCAAAAATGTGAATTTTTAACCATTCGTCTTTATTTGTCACAGTAAGTATCATTTCATTTAAAGTCAGCTAAGAATTTCTTCACAACTTACTTTTCGAATGTATTTCCTAATGATGGGAAAATTGGCCAAAACTAAGTAAATGTATAGGCTAGAACAATGTTTCCAGCAGGTGACGTATAAAAATCTTGGGGGCACAATTGAAGTATATTATTTAAGATTTTGTTGCCAGTCGTTTTACTGAAAATCCTGATTAAATTTTGTTCACTGGCGGAAACAAACCTTACTTCAAAGCATGTATAAACAATGGCATCTGTCTCGGGATTCCTTGGCAAGGAAAAGGGAGATCATCATTAAAAGGGTTTAGTCAACAGAGAATCAAATAGCAGTGCCTGAAAAGAATTAAATCATTTTCAAGTACATATTGTCTGACATATTTGGCTGTTGTATCTCCTTCCTTAACACCTCCCTGGTTCCAGTTGTTTACACCTGAAGGGATAGTAATGACGTCATCAAATCTTATCAAACTATATCTGGAAGATTTGTAAGAAAATCTTGGCGAAGAACTTGTGCAGTTTACTAAACCGATTGAAAACTGGTCTTACTTCTTATATTGGAACCACACAAGACCTTGTAGAGACGTTACAGTTTTACCGTTTGATAATTGACATTCTGTGGAACCTTTTACAAATGTAGAAATCGCCTTGGGCATCTATTTTTCACTGATGGTTACCAACTGCAGTGGAGATCGTTCATTTTCAAAATGAAACTGATTATAAATGAACTAAGGAGAACCGTGGATCAAGTGAGATGGAACAATCTCACACTAATGAGCACTGAACGTGAACTTTTGCGTGAAATAGACACTTCTAGTATCATCAACAAATTTACTCGTGCTAAATGTAGAAAATGTAATATTTAAACCGTAGTGTTGTTCCTTTTGATACCTACATGTAAGTAATATTATATAGACATATTTGTCATGCTGTCTATCTCTTTAGCAAGTGAAGAAATATAGTTACTATGCAAGTTAAAATGTGAGTGTTAAAATGTATTTATGTCTGTTTTAATAGAGGGTCAATTTATAATATATGCCACAGGCCCCGCACTAGCTTAATTCGGCCCTGGATAAGCACGCACCCTGAGCCGTACAAGAAAGGGATTACTTTGGGGATCCCTTCCACTTTCATGACTTGCAATGAATTGCAGCTACATATTTATTATTATCTTTGTAATTGGTTATGTCGGCAAGTGGTCAGCTACTGCCCTTTTTGAACTTGACGGAGTTCTCACTAACTGCATGAAAACGAACCATTAAAGGGCCCAATGAAACTTGATCGGGTGATGACACTGGATCCCACTCCTAATAACTTCTTCCACCTTATCACGCTCACATCAAAGCCTCGTGAAGCATCCGAGCAGCCCATTCTCCTACACAGGCTACTGGTTAAGCTCAACTTCAACCCTCCACCCGTGAGCTCATTTTGGACATATTCAAATGAATTATTTTAACGGTGATCAAGTTTAATAATTGCTGAAGTTACATTTATAACCTTCAGATGCACCTGCTGTATGGAATTAATGGACGACCTCAGACCTCACCTGTTATGCATTCCTCCCCCATTTTGCGGAGAAATACTGGTAAAGGTAAAAAAAAAAAGGTAATAATAATAATAATACTTCGCTGATAAAATAATCGGGAGGATCAGGCAAAACTTGAAAAAGAAAACCAAGCTGAGAAAGAGCAAAGGATTTAATAAATCTCTAACCGACCACAGATTAAGAATATTTTTGAGACGAGACAATTTCTGAAGATAATTCAATCTGAAAAGATCATTCCCATTATGATTAAAACTAATCCCAAGAAATTTAATAGGGCCCAAGAATGGTGTAATGCCAAAGTCAGAGAGATAAACAGGTTGGTCCGTAATAAATGGACCTAGAGGGAAGATGTGCGACTTACTCATATTAATTTTAAGGCCAGATGCAGAATGAAATTCATGTAAAATATTCAACATTCTAAAAATTGAATCACGGCTGCCCTCGATGAAGAGAGCAGTATCATCTGCATACTGAAGAATCTTGATCTCCTTGTTAAAAGCAGTTATACCCCTGAAATTATCATTAAATGAAATTTGTCTAGCAAGGAGATCGCCACACAAAATAAACAAATAAGGACTTAACGGACATCCTTGTCGAACCCCTCTGTTAATTGGAAAAAATCCAGTAGAAAAACCATTGTTACATACAGCAGCAGTGCAACTATTATAAAATGTTCTAATCCAAGATTTAAAACTATCACCGAAATTAAAATAATCCAAAGTTCTGTGAATAAAATCAATCCCAATCTATAGAATCAAACGCTTTTTCAAAATCCAAGAAAAAAATAAAACCTGGAATATCATTTGCACTGCTGTATTCCACTAAATCTAAAACAAAACGAATGTTTTCTCCAATAAACCTTTTCCGAAGAAAACCCGTCTGGTTATTATCGATAATATTTCCTAGCATATGTCTGAAACGACCGGCTATTGCTTTTGCTGCGATTTTGTAATCGGTGTTTAAGAGAGATATTGGCCGGTAATTACTTAAATGTGATGGATCTTTATCCTGTTTCAAAATTAAAGTAATAATACTTCGAGATTGCTCAACTGAAAATTTTTGGTTATCAATAGCTTGATTCAGCGAACTAACGACAAAATTTTGAATTGAAGGCCAAAAAAACTTATAAAAATCAATAGAAAATCCATCACTGCCAGGCGATTTGCCGTTTATCATTGAAAGTAAGGCGACCCTACATTCTTCAATTGTTAGGTAACCTTCACACGAAGTAAAATCTAAATCAGAATGAAACCCTTGGAGGTTATCAAAAAACGGCGTCGAGCTACAGTGTCTGGCGGAGTATAAGGAGGTGTAAAAAGACCGAATTTCGTCTAAAATTTGAGAAGCATCATTCATTCGTACACCATCCTTATTCAATAATTCATAAATAGTAGACAAACGTCTATTACGTTTTTCCAAATTAAAAAAATACTTTGAATTTGTTTCACCCTCCTCTACCCACCTAGCTTTAGATCTAACAATAATACCCTCTAACTTATTTTTATATAACATACGTAACTTTTCCCGCGCATTCTCCAAATCATCTTGAGAGTTTGGAGCCATTCCATTAAAAATATCCGATTCAAGTTTGCTAATATGAGAAATAAGGAAGCTTTCATAATTACGGGACTGAGTAGCTTTACGTTTACTATAGAAAATTGTTTCAGCTCGAATCTTAAATTTCAAATTTTCCCACATAAAAACCGGATCTGCATTTAACACAGAAGGGTCCTGTTTATATCTTTCAATTAACGAGTTAATTAAATCGATATAAGCGGGATCTGAAAGTAAAGAATTATTAAAATTCCAGTACCCTCTTCCCCTTGGTACGTCAGTAGGGTCAAATCAAAGAACGACCATACAATGATCTGTATGAAAAGTAGGCTGGAAAAAAGCATCCTTAACTTTAAAGGACAGATGACGAGAAACAATAAAAGAATCTAATCTACAATGAATTTCGGAAATATTTGAATGCCAAGTGAAAGGGTTCCTGTCCCTCCAGATATCAATCAAATCATATTTTTCCATTAGGGTAAAACAATCTTTTCTAGCATTGAAGTTAGTGCGACGAGCACCTCCTTCCTTATCAAGATCCAAATTAAAAACAAAATTAAAATCTCCGCCACAAATCATATTATCACATTTGAAAGTTGGAAAGGCAGGTAGAAACATTACTGTAAAAATTTGGAGACTCAAGATTAGGGCCGTAAACCGACAACAAAGTAAAAATACTACCACCGTAACCTACATCAGCGACAACAAATCTACCAGAGTTGTCGCAATGAATCTTCAAAATATCAAATGAAGTTCCTGGACGAAAGAAAATCGCTACCCCTCTGCTTGATGGGGTGCCATGAGAAAAAAGTATATTTCCGCCCTATTCATTACACCACAACCGGTCATCACTAGATGTGCTATGTGTTTCTTGGATAAAAACAACATCAAAATGATTCCTATGGAGATAAGCAAACTGTTGTCGCCTTTTGCTAGGTTGTCTTAGTCCCCTTACATTGTAACTTCCTATTTTAGTCGCCATAATAAATATAAAGAGAATTCATGTAAACGATACTTGGCCAAATTAGAACATTACTTGTACGTAAGTAAAATAAAATTATACTTACACAGTAAATATAGCAAGAAATATAACTACGGTGGATAACGAGAAAAAATCTAAAAATAGCTGGAAAGTTCAACCAACACATGGTCACCAGACCACGCCAGCTAAAAAGGTCCAAAGACCTCGACGAGTAGTATGAGAAGCCATAGGAAATTTTCCTCAGGAAGGAGAAAATATCATAAAATAAGGTATCAAAGTCCTGCACAAGGGAAAAACTTCAGATAACTATCATTTATTCAAAGTTATAAGGTTTCCCTGTTCCATCTCTCCATTTCCCGCCGGCAAATCTCAACTTGGTACCTCTATCGTACAAATCTTTCACTTTATCGGCCCACTTCTTCTTTTCGAGAAGATCCGATCGTGTCAGGTCATCGACGATAAAAAGTCCTTTCCTTCGAGAGCAGACCTCCGGTTCTTCATGATAATAACTTGTCCTTAAAAGACAAACATCGAACAAGAATATGTGACGCCCTCTCGAGAGTTCCCTTCCCATCTCTATAAAAACCGCTCGATAGTGACCTGATTACCGTCTATGAATAGAGGTAATACCTTTGTCTTGACGAATGACTTACAGTTCTCTATTGTGCGCCGGACTCCAACAATACGGAAGTTATTCCTTCGCGAAATACGTTCAAGCTTGTTTATCTCAGAGTCCTTTGATGCAACAGTATTCTCCAAAACAGAGATTAGCTTAGACAAGTCTTCAAACTGCTTACCTTTGTCCGCCATTTGAGGAATAGGTCATCATCCCCACACGTTTTGCTTGAAGTTCAATCGATTTACCTAGTTCTTCCTCTAGTTTTTGTAGACTGTTTTGAAGATCAGTTAAAGACCTCAAAAATGTTGCCTGGAAGGCATCAATGGCCACTTTCCAGCTAGGGTTTTTAGAAGAATCAGCCTCACGTGCTGAATCCTGGGCTGCATCACTATAGCTCCTCCTACGGGTGGCCGTGGCAGTAGATCTTGTAGTGCCCTGTCTTTGAGTGAGGGGCGGTCTGCCTCTTCTTCCCGACATATTTGTAAGTAAGTCAACTCCTATACAGTAACTTTTTAGGAACACAGGACAACTCCGTTAGATTAATTTCCGAAGAAAATTCTCTACCCGAGGTAAAAACACGTCCTCAGCCTCTCATCCTTTAGGCTCGTCCCCAATAATAATAATAATAATAATAATAATAATAATAATAATAATAATAATAATAATAATAATAATAATAATAATAATAATAATAATAATAATAATAATAATAATAATAATAATAATAATAATAATAATAATAATAATAATAATAATAATAATAATAATAATAATAATAATAATAATAATAATAATAATAATAATAATAATAATAATAATAATAATAATAATAATAATAATAATAATAATAATAATAATAATAATAATAATAATAATAATAATAATAATAATAATAATAATAATAATAATAATAATAATAATAATAATAATAATAATAATAATAATAATAATAATAATAATAATAATAATAATAATAATAATAATAATAATAATAATAATAATAATAATAATAATAATAATAATAATAATAATAATAATAATAATAATAATAATAATAATAATAATAATAATAATAATAATAATAATAATAATAATAATAATAATAATAATAATAATAATAATAATAATAATAATAATAATAATAATAATAATAATAATAATAATAATAATAATAATAATAATAATAATAATAATAATAATAATAATAATAATAATAATAATAATAATAATAATAATAATAATAATAATAATAATAATAATAATAATAATAATAATAATAATAATAATAATAATAATAATAATAATAATAATAATAATAATAATAATAATAATAATAATAATAATAATAATAATAATAATAATAATAATAATAATAATAATAACAGCTGAAGATGACGCTGGTAATAATAAGGATGATACTAATTGTTTAAATTCAATTAACACGACCTGGAACGTGTCCTTCCTGGCATTCTAAAGGAATGTTAGCTAAATATATATTTACACGTGGCTCACCTGTTATTGTTGGTGTTCTCCTTCAAGAGTGTCACGTTTGCGAATGTTCCACGTAGATAAACTTGGGCCCAGTACTAGTGAGTAGCTGAATTCGGGTTGGCGAGAACCTACAGGCAACAGACTTCAACAAACTGTGTCGGCAAAATTTGCTTTGGCCTGGTTGATGCCAGACTCAAAAACACAAGAGGCTGTACCTAATTGACGATTCTTCTAAATATATTACATTTAACAACTATCACTCATTTAAAATGCATACACAAAAATGGAAATAAAAAAATGGAAAAGAGTTACTGGTATGGTGGCTTTAGTGGTAGTCTTAATTACAGCTAGGAGAAGTAGCAAGAATAGACAAATCGCTTTGTAAGATATAGACCGTTTAAATCACTGCCAGACGCAAGAATTATTAAGCCATCTTCTAGTAATGACAAAATTAAAGCTTACACCAGACTCGGAGCCAAGCGGAAGAAAATTGTGACGTCAGATTGGACGCTACGGCAGACGTTCATCATACAGGAAACCCCTGTATTAAATGAAGCAGCAATTTGCAGGTTTAAGTACACGAACTGACCTATTTACATAGGTGTTTCAGCCACATCCCTTTGTCGCATACGCTTTTGCTTTCTTTGAGGGTGAAAATCAAACAATCTTGACAATATTTCATCATGAACGCTCTTGAAACTTCATCTGGGCATATTACCAGTTTCCTTTTGAAATTTAAATTTCTACACTGGCACGCTTTTCAAGCATTATTTATTTGCACATCCCTTTGACTTTGGTACCTTTAACAACCTATACACATTTGCATAAATTATTCTTTGTAGGTACTCAGCCCTTTGTCTTAGAGAGAGAACAACACATAGCCAATTACATTAAAAATTAAACTTACAGGAGGCGTCAGTCTTCCTCTTAATTCTGTGGCATCGAATACTCCTGAGAGTACACTAGGACACATGTTACTAAAGGAGCACGTACACAGAAAAATAATTTGTTAAGCACACATTTTTACCCAACATTTCTTTGGAGCACACAGCTCATATCGAAGACATTTTAAGTTTTCGTTGGAGGAGGGAGTTTGGGATAACAACTCCCTGGCTTGAGGACAAAGCTGGTACCAAAACCAGCAATAAGGGACTTCGCCCAAACGTGAGATGGAGCTTTTAGCGTGCTTGGAAACGGACACGACGGGGACAAAGTCCCAAACAAATTCCTGAACTGACGTTAAACACAAGGACAAAAACTATTCACAGAATTTACAAACATTACACAATTTACAAACTATTTACAGCTCGGGTCGGGTGAGTTGCCACGAGTCGTCTTTACAGCTTGGAGTGCTATTTGCAACAAATAATGACGCCTTTGTCTTACTTCACCTTCTGATATGGCTGGGAACACAACAATAGTACCAATACCCTTAAAAATCTATTACTAATCTCTGAACAAAGAGTCAACAGCACCTGCACCTGCAACCCATGCTTAGCAATTTCTTGTGCTACTCAGATTAACGAGGACAGCATAACGCCCCAAAAATAAGAGACAAGCTCTGACAAGATGCTCTATCTGAATGAACCAGACGAGAGAAATCTGGAGGAGATTTATGTAAAATTGATCATTCTTGCAGTGTAAAATAAACTAAAACGTAATTAAATGGAATGTTTTAAACGATGCGACGTGTTTTGGTGCGCTTTGCGCACACCCGTCGTCTTTTTCATTATTATATCAATAATTCGTGTAGGCAACCTGAATGGAATTATTGCTGCAACCCGTACAATCATTCAACTTGATCAATCGTTATTTCGGGTAAGGCTAAGACCCGTGATTAAAAAATGCCTGCTGTAAACAATTATCAAACTTTGATAGTTCGGTCTATTTGGGGTGCTTGGGACCAAAGCCGTGTTAGATAGCTTAATATTTTATTTTACTGCTGACAATTTTATAATCTTCTCAGATCAATCTATAATGATGTTAAACGACTTTCAGCAACCAGGCAACCTATGGGTCGTAGGCAGAGTGCCGCAAGATCATTTTAGGATTAAAAAATCAAATACGAACAATGTCTCCAAGTAACCTTTGATACCATTTCATAACAGGCAAATGCAGAATTTTTGTTAAGAAACAACGGCTTTGTCTGATAATTAACATCAAACACAAATCGTGTTAAATTACTTCGGAAGAGGGTTGCATGCTGTGGCTGAGAAACCGAAACACTACATGTGAGGTTCCTATTCTCAAATTTGTGCAGGAAAAGCGGCCAGACCCGAGCCATGGGTGCAACGTCAGGGCTCTTTAAATGAAGGATTTCGTAGAGGTATACTGGTGAGGGCTCAACTGATCCGAACGCCTTTAGTTTTTTCTGAAGACATATTTCAAGCGCCCGAATTTTCATCCATTTCCAAAGATTATGTTTACAACTCGTTTTTTCACATTAATTGCTGCTGAAAATATTGAAAAATTCAGTCGTTACCTTGATTGAAATGTCTCAGAACCCTGAGAAATTGCATTTAAAAGAATGTTACTCTCCAAATTTCCGGGGAGGACCACTTCATTTGATGCACTTTCTGGACCTTAAGGAGAGACTTTGCCGTCATATGTTTTCCCCAATCTTCAGGCATTGGATCCACCTCTTCCAAGTGATGATATTCGTGGGAGTTATTAAAGGACAGATTGAGTCATGTATGCCTGTATGCCTGGCTGGATATCTGAGACTTCACTGGGTTGGGGTCCGGAGATACGAAAAACACTTCTAAATTGCTTTAAAACGCCAATTTTTCGGAACGCTTCGAAAGCAGAGTTTTAAGTTACGCTAGTTGGCTCATACCTCACGTAAGTAGCACGGGTGGAATTATCACTACAAAGCCCCGTGTAACTCCTACAGTCACCAATCCTACAAACACAAGTCCACTAGCCATTACATAAAAAAACTGTGTCAATTAGTTCCAAATCAAGTTTTCACGTGCTTGCAGGGCCTTAGCTAGGGTCATATGTTTAAGGTCCCAAATTCCGACTGGATGAATGTTTTTCAAACTGAATGGTGGCTCCTAAATGCGCCATTTTTATGTGCCCTTCGTTTTTTATATACAGCAGTGGGAATCCTTCCTATGTCACTACATAAAGGTGCCGTCCTGGGGGAGGGGTCTAAGGGGAGGGGCGTCTCCCTCCCCTTTAAGAATTTTTTTGTTAATTTAAGGTTGCTTAGACACCCCTTTTGGTATACCTGTCTGGGAGGTCCAATATCACCTTTCTGCACCCATACTCTCCCTCCCGTTCGCCCATTCCCCATTGCAAGGGGAGGGTGCCCCTCCTCTTTTGGTTAACTTAAGGTTGCTTAGATGCAAAATGGTGCTATCTTTGGATATTTTTGGAGTTGATCATAAATGCCAAAATGACAAACCTGCATGCAGGCTCAGCCAGGGGTGGCGCTTTGATTTGCCGACATGAGGGCGAAGCGCCCTGACTGTGGACCAGCTACTCTAAGTAGACAGATGCAATGGGTTGCCGAACTCGAAATATAAGGCGCGCGAAGCGCCCCGAAAAAAATTGGGGTTATATTAGAAAAAATTTCACATATTTGTTTCCATTAAGAAAAGTTTGAAAAGTTTGGGTTTTTATTAAAGAACCTGGGCAAAACCATGAAATTTGTTGGGGCGACTGCATGTTCGTCGTCGGGGAAAACATTCTTCATCTTACCCATTAAGGCTCCCCTACGAAACTGAAAATTTTTTTTCTTACAAGAATATTTTTGACGCGATGGCGAGGCTGAAGAAAGATTCTTCCAAAAGTTAGGAAAAAAGAGGAAAGAACTTCGCAACGATGTATTTTCGTGTTTCTCTAGAATCACGCCTATACGGAAGAACAGCATTTGTGGAAACTTTGAATAAATCCAATATGTTTGAAACGGGGGCGTTACCACGAGATAGAACTGTAGATGAAAGCGCGCCTAGCGCGAGAACATTTTCTGAAGTTATGGAAAGAATCGTTACAGAAATTACTGGCTTTGGACCTAATAAATAGACATTTGGAATATTTTCCGAGGGTATCTATGTCTTCACTAAAGTTAGTCTATATAAAATTTTGCACAATTTTGTGGGGCTTGAAAAACCATTTGGGGGGCTAAAGCCCCCTAGCCCCGTAGAACTGTGCCTGGTATAATTACCGTAATAATGACCATGAGATTGATTGCAAATCATGACGCATGTGCGCCAAATGCGCCGAAGTTTTCATTAAATAAGATTTCCATGACAAAACCTACATCGAGATACTTTCAATCACCCAACAAAGCAGCATGCCACTCAAAAAGCCGTGTCTTTTACCTGATAATTTGTAAACAGCTTTTAACTTCTGCTGTTGTGCTTTTTCGAAAGTTGCAATCCGAAGATATTGATAACAAGAACAACACTGACGCAAGATTTGAAGCGGGCGTAACGCGCGAAAATTTTGATAGTTTCAGAACGATTTGAGAAAAAAGGACAGTTTTGATTCGATTTTACGTGAGGAAAACTACGTTTGATATTATTCTCGCTTGATCTAGTTGGAAAATATATACAAACTTTTAACATTGGCTCAGTCGGAAAAATGTGCTAGACTGAGATACCAGAATTTTCAACTGGTATTTCAGATTTTGCGACTATCGTAGCTCTGACGACCTTGGGGTGGGGGGTGAGACACCCCCACACCCCCCGGTCGCGACAGCACTTTGTGCTTGCCATGGGAAATGACATATTATGTGTGGAAAACGGTGTTTTCCCTTGACAGTGACAAAGTTTGGACAGCCACTACAGTATTTTACAGGTTTGACATGCAAACAGCGTGGCAGTTAAAACCAACATTAACAACGAATTCTGAGACCAAACATGTGGCTTGATGTCGAATGCAAAACAAGATGTGTCAACCTGTGTCTGACATGTGACCAGAGGGTTCCAAATACAATGGTCTGCCATCAAGGAACTAGTGTGATTTATTTTGTTTTACACGTCTCATCCAGCGTGTTTACAGGCATAGGTTGTTATATGTTTTAGTCAGCGAAGTTGTTATCTGGGGTGGGGGGGGGTGGGGTTGTAGAGATTATGTTTTGTCAACAGATCTGATAATGCATAGCGCAAAAACGAGCTTTAGCGGGTTGGATCCGGGGCAAAACCCCGCTGGGGGCCCAGGGGCGAAGCCCCGAAAGCTCTGAGGTTTAATCATATCTCTGGGTGAAAAATTAAGTCTCAGGATGGATGCATTTTGGTTCATAACGCATCATCAAATGCAAGATTCCCCATAATTTTAATGTATATTAGGCTATTTCTCTCGTCAGGCCGCAAGTGTGTAGGAATGTGACAAAATAGGGCAGTTGACCAAACAGTAAAGTGGGCTTAAAAATGAAAATTTTAGAATCCATCTTCTTTCCTATGTATATCGCCCTCATAGGCCTATACGAAATTCGCGGGACATATACCCACGGTAGCCTACGTAAAATCCCCACCCACCCATTTTCATCCTCTTCCAAAAGTCCTTCCTGCGCGCCCCTCTATGCCTATATTGGGCTGGTCACGTCGTTCGCATGTCTGACAACAGCCTACCTAAACAACTGCTATACGGTGAACTATACTCTGGAAAGAGGGCAGCTGGAGGACAGAAAAAGAGATACAAAGATTGTTTGAAATTCTCCCTAAAAGACTTTGTCATAGATGTGGGTACGTGGGAGAACCTTGCTGTAAATCGCACTGACTGGAGTAAGGTCAGAGCCGGAGGGTCAACTGCGGAATTGGGGAAAATTACTGTAGCCGAACATTAACGCTCCTCCCGCAAGTCCAGAGCAACACGTGGCCCTCCTGCAGATCTTGGTCCTATGTGTACCAAGTGTGGACGAACCTTCAGAGCTCAAATTGGATTGATCAGTCACAACCGAACCCATTGCGCCGTGAATTTTTTTGCCATGGTCATCTTCGAATTCGAAGGACTAACAACAACATATTGGAAAAAGTGTAACCAGATTTACCATACTTCTGCGTGAAAATATAATTATGAGGAATTTCACAACGAATAATAGAAGTGAATAAGACTCGGCCGACTTTTACCACAACATACTAACCTACTACTATGCTAAGGTAGGCTACTCAATTTAGGGCAGGGAAAATTGCCCCTGATGACTCCTGTAACTACGCCTTCATCAGGGAAACTTGTTTGAAACTCAAGATGGTGTTTTTTCTTTAACACAGTTCCTACAATATCAAAAAGATCATGGAAAACTGCTTTTAAAAGCCCTATTTTGGGCAAATTCACTGTCCCTTTCTTCTATAAAAGGATCGTACTTTTACCTATGCTTTCTGTAATTTTCGGAATCGATGGCAGCCTCTTCGCGAAACATTTTCTTTCATTACGAAAGAAATTTTGTGCTATCAAAGTCACTATCCGTACCTCACTGTTAGTGAGTTGATATAACATTACCAGTAGTGATAGTTTCTGTGCGGCCTTTTACTGATAGGCCACCAGCACTCAAAGTCAGTGTAATCATGCAAAAGCCTTCAACTCCTACTGGTTATATCCAAATCTTATGAAAGTTAGCCAGAGTGTTCAGTAGATGACAGTTCATCAAAATTGTACTTTGCAGTAGGTCTAAGGTCATTTTGGGTCAAAGATTTATCAAACAGTACAATCCTGCAAAAGCCTTTATCTCCTAGGGGTTATATCTCAATTTGATCAAATCAGACCAGTTTTCAGTAGATGACGGGCAATCAAAGTTGTACCTTCAAAGTAAATCAAAGGTCCTTTGGGTTCATAGAGAGGTCAAACAGTGAAATACCCTAAAATCATTGAACTCTTAAGGGTTAAATCCTAATGTTATCAAAGTTGGCCATTGTTCAGTATATGAAAGGTCATCAAAGTTGCACTTTTGAAGTAGGTCAAAGTTCATATGAGGGAGAGGTCAAACAGTGAATATATATATATATATATATATATATATTAGAACACTGTCTAATACGTATCGTTCGTTGTGGTTGAGGTTGTCTCCGTTCTACCAGTTTTTATTATATCATCGAAGTTTTTTTTAAGATTAATGAGATTCCAAATAGTACTTCTAAAAAGAGCTATATAGCAAACAGAAGTCAAACTCTTTCGTCAAAAATAGTAGCTCTGCCTTCTCTGAGACCGACGTAAGGAAACGAAAAACAATAAAATTACATTATTATGTTATTATCACAGATATCCATCGTGACAGTCTGTCCGCTTACGTATTTTCTATCATTTTATTTAATAAAATGAAAGAAGAGGACCAAATCTCTTGGTGTTCTGACTCGCGTATTGCACAGATGCTTACTCATTATTGAACCTGGCTTTACAACAAAATTTGATATTTTAATTATGACTTTTAACATGAACTGCTCAATTGTAAAGTCAGACAATAACACTGAACTGGCGTTTGTGCATCCAAAATTTTAAAGACACAGAATCAAACTATCTAGTACGTTGGTGTAAATATAACGGTCCACTATGTACAAACCCAGACAAGGAGATAACACGTACTGTATAGTTGCGAGTCTCAACTCTCTCACCATTTCTTTACATTTTCTGGTTACTTAAATTTATCACGATATTGACTACTAGATTGTAACTTAAAACGCCAATTTTCCAACCCATTACCTTTGACATACAATGTCACTAATACAAACGCAAAAGTTTTCATGGTACTTTATACCGCCTATCCTTGATGTCTGCATTTGATTGCACTAAAGGCTTCAGAAAAGATGTTTACAAAATTTATGGTTATAAACTAATTTTTTAGCTAATTTGAAATTTCACCTCCAACCTCCACCATCATAAATTTCGCCTGTACATGTTAACATGGTCCAGTATATACCCACCCAGTTTGAACCTGATCTTAGTTACCGTTTAAGAGGAGTTTACGACAAACACCAAAGATTAGGCCAAATTCACCATTTGTTGACGCTTGGCCTACTCCACCCTTCGCAACCAAAATGCAGTTTTATGAAAGTTTTTATCCTGAGTGAAGCACAATATTTGATCTCATTCTAAATTCCATGTAGGGAGATGAGATCACTAGAAAAGACTTATCATAAAATGTACCAAACATTAATTGAACCATCATCACATTTATTCTGAGGCCATGAGTTCAAAGTGTGGCTTGTCATCAGCATCAACCTCGGTATCACTCTGGAATGTTGGGCTAAAAGGGATAAATCTTGTCCATTTTTGTTTAGTAAGCCACTTCCCTCCAAACGGCAGATCATAGACACGATACGCCTCATGGAAACTACTTTCGATGCAATTAGCATCCTCCTTGTCATTTTCAACCAACTCTCTCCAATTGGCACCCCTTTCTTCAGGTGTTCCTAGAAAATATAACCATATTAAGATAGATGAGTCATCTAAAGTAGTACAATTAATGAACCACGCACTACCCACAAATAACCTTGCCAATTCGAAAAGGGATCTAGGCAATCACATGAGTGTATGTGTGTATGTATGTGTGTACGTACGTACGTCGTACATGCATGCATGCATGCATTTATGTATGTATGTATGTATGTATGTATGTATGTATGTATATATGTGTGTATGTGTGTATGTGTGTTTATGACGCTTGGCTTGTTAACACGATATCTCAAGATAGCAATGATATTGAAAGGAAGATCTCATAGTTTTTGGTGAAGGGCAAGGTCATGTGAGGTAAAGAGCTGTCAAAATCTTTGAAAATCCAAGGTATTTCAAGACAGGGATGATCGATTCTCTTTTCATACTTGCTATATTGATTAGACTGTATGAGAAAGGGGACGCTATGCGTTTGCTGGAGGTTTGTGAGTTGCATCTCCAAAGTTTGTCCTGCGTTTCGTGACCAAACAAAAGTTAGAGCTGCATTTTTCTGCCACTCCAAAGATAAAGTTATAGAAACATTTATTTGTTCACAGGCATAACAGTAATAACCCGAATTCGAATTACCTAATTATAAACACGTGTAAAAGATGTTGTGAATATGGCATGATTAAAAATATCATACGCTTAACGAGCACTTTGATGGCTTAATGGAGTATATAGCGATAAGTTTCTCACACCCACGGCATTGGCTCAAATTCCTTCTATAACACGTTCTTTTTTATTTTTTATTCAATTTTGATGGGGTCCAAAGGTCATGTGAGGTCAGCAGAGATCAACATGTGAAAACATCGCAAAAAATGATAAAGTCAAGAAGTATAAATATGAGGGATGAACCTCAGTGTAACAAAGCACCCCTTTCGGCGAGGAATCACTAAGCCTTTGGGCTTGATCTGGTTGGTAAATGAACTCTCTAAATAACCAAATTAAAGATAAAAATCACCTGGGATCCTCACTTCTTTGTTTTAAAATGCAATACACTCATTCTTTTCCCTAAAATGATACCGTCAATTGTTGCATTGTTTTTTGGACTTAAAAGGCTCAATTTACATTCGCCTTGTCTGAGAGAGTTGTAATGAAAAGCTAGGCTTTGCTAGCTAAATTTTGTTTCTGGTAAGGAAGTCTTCGGAGAACACAACTTAATGAAAGGCTTTTTCTACTTGGGTTAGAAGCTCTAGGGTACGTGCAGAGTTATGACCATCCGAATGAAGCATTCCCAGTCTCAAAGCTTTAGATAAGTACTAAACTGATTTTTTCCGATCATTCAGTTGCCACGCTCTATTGAAAAATCTTGGATATGCCACTTTTAATGATGCTAGAAAATGCATTGGGCTTTAGAACAATGTTGTCAGTCAAGTTGTAGTCGAATAATTAAAGTACAAGTGCTTTCTCGGGTTCCAGCGAAGCGCACCTAACAGGATACCATCAAGCAGTACAGTGCACATTTGTTCAATTTATAGCTTACACGGTGATATTTGCAGGCCACATTTTTGTAAGGACGAAGCAGCTTGCAAGGTCACTATATCGATGGCACGTGGCCAGCTGTTAAGGATGCGTTTCAGGGAGCGCCCCTCCTCAGTGTCCATGAGACGTTTTCAATTTTCACTGCAATACGTAGTAGCTATGAAACAATTTGGGTAGTAAACAGGAAGAGAAATTTTCCTTTAAGGAGTCTGGCAACTCCTGAAAGGCACAATTTTACATTTGCCCTGAACAAAGGCTTAGGAGGTGGAGAGCTGGGGGCTGCAGTCCTTGAACAAATTGTGAAAATTCGGACAATACACTGAGAATTTTTGAGCACCTTTTGAAAGAAAAATATACAATGATGTAGCTAATAGTAATCAATACTTTAAAAAAATTCCTCGGTAATTAAAATAAAGTTCTGATTTGAATTACACCAGCATCTATATATTAGGCATTAATTCACCATTGTGTTTTTAAATGGTTAACATTATATTATGATTATCAGTGGTGGTGTATTTTGGGGGCCACTGGGCCATGCCCCCCCCCCCACTGTTGACGTTCTTTTAGTACCTAAAATACGTAGTAAAGTTTTTAACACAAATGTTTCTTCAAAGGTAGCATGTGTGGCACCAGACTGCATTTAAGGACACCTGACTTTTCAATCATTTTAAAAGGGGAGGGAACACCCCTCCCTGAGACCCTCCCCCAGGCCGGCGATCACAAGCAAACTGCCTCCTCCCACCCCATGAGAGAAATCCTAGCTACGCCACTGATTATTATCATTATTATTGTTACGACTTACGATTATAACCAATGTGGAAGCAGTAGCGTAGCCAGAGGGGGGCAGGGGGCAGACTGCCTCCCCCCCGGGGTGAAAAATCGAAGTAAAATCGGCACGACGGAAAAATGAAAAAAAAATAAACGAAGGGAAAAAGAGGGAGAAGGAAAAGGGAAGGGGAAGAGGAAAGGGGAAGAAGGGAGAAAAAGAGAAAAAAGGGAAAATAACAGGAGAAAAGGGAAATAAAATAATAACAATAGGAATCATTATCGATGGAAGGAAAGGATGGAGAGAAGGAAACGGGCTTGATAAGGTAGAGCACTGGTTCAAATATCGACGGGACGAGTATACTGATACAGGTAGGGCTAGGGACCGTGGAAAAGACCAAAGGGAATGAGAAAGAGAAGGGCTAAGAAGGCAGAAACGGGACGAGGGATGAAGCGAGGCAGATTGTGCATGAGAAAGAGGAAAAGATGAACTAGGAAAGGGAATAGAGAGCGTTAGACGACTAGGGAGTCCGGAAGGACAGACTATGAAGCAGAGCAGTCAGAGTAAGGGGATAGAAAAATGGACGTAAAGCAAGCCTAGGCTGTCAGTGTGGGAGCTATAGGGATAGTAGCTACCGTCCCGATTTTTATTTTTAATCACTATCACAAAGGGATACTTAAAATAAATGTCCCGGTGCAGATTTTCTTTCAAAGTCACACAATGAGTGGAAAGTACCCAGTTGCGTTGCCACTTATTGGGGTTTGGTGCCAAAACCCTAATGAGTGGTCAAGAAAAATTGCCAAGAGAAACTATAAGCATGAATTTGAATATAACATGGGCAAGCTCCACCCATATTTTGCTTTCCCAGCTGACTAGATATAAAGTGATAAATCTTAGCTCTATGCACTTACATTTTATTTTGTTCTCAGGGGACCTCCTGGTGTGGCTGACTTTGGCAGCAATTCTCCTAACATCTTAAAACCCAAAATATGTAGTAATTTTGGAGTGTAATGTAGTAGCGTGCGCAATGGGGGCCGGGGCCATGCCCCCCCCCCCCCCGTTGTAAGTAGTCGAGGGAAAACACAGCTAGTCGGGGGAAATCGGAAGCGGTCTGACCGAGATTGGCCGAGCATCAGGCGCACTCTCCTTCCCCCAATTGGTCGTTATGGGTATTTTAACATGCTTCAGAATGTGTTAAATGTAGCACCATTTTTCATGTCAGCCAGCTTCTAAAAGCAAAAATTCCCCTCCCCCGGGACGGCCAAACAATCAATTTTTTGTCTCTCTATTATAACAATAATCACTAAACAAATAGCAGTCTGAAGAACGGCCAATCATCTAGTTATAAAGATGACTACCTTTATACTGGTCATTAGGCAAGCGTGAAGCCAGGGGGTGGAGGAAGAGGGCAGCCGACAACCTTATTTTTAGTATTTTATTATGTTTACTTTTTACAATAGTGCTAGTGTTTTCCATTTTTATATGCGACAAATAGGCCCGGGAAGTGCCATTTCCAGCCATCTGGGAGGCATTTTGGACCAAAATTTCCTTGCCTCCTTGCCACCATCGGTTGGCGCGGAGCGCTGAGAGACTTTCTATGAGCTGCGTCCCTCCCACTTCCTTGCCTTTTTTTCGCTACGCCCCTGTTAATAGTTTGCGTCTAGCCAGTTGGACTTTTTCCTGTGCCAGTCGGTGGAATTCACAGTCTACCCCCACCTCACAAATCCTGCGCACGCCACTGGTGTAACGTACAACACCCCGGGAAGGATCATTTCCTCAGTGTAGTTTGGGGAGGCATTTTGGCCAAAATATTCCCTGTACGCTTCGCGCCAACTGGTGGTGGCGCTCCGCCATGATAAAGTCTCAAAGGGTCTCTCTGAAGAAAGGCATTGATCCCTCAAGAATGATTCCTCCTCGATCTTACACCGAGTTTACCACTGATAGTTCACCTCGGCTTCATCAAATCGAGCTATGGTAAATAGTTAAATTGTGATCATCGTGACTATAAGTTCGTATACTGATAAGGCCATTAGAATATCAAGTCGATGATTTATTCTCATGTCATCAATCCTATTCCGAAGCTTCCGGACTTGTCCCGGGGTGATAAACTGGACCCAAAAGAAACGGTGGGGGCCCACCTCTACAATTAGTTTGAAAAATCATGAAATCGGGACGAAAATTTTCATTTTGCCCCCCCCCCCTCTCCGGGCCGAAGACCCTGGCTACGCGCCTGTGTGGAAGAGTAGTAACACGGCAAATGATTGTATGCAATTGGTATGCGGTGTAAATAACGATGCATGCCTATATGATATGTACATTATCATGTTGAACGCGGGTGGAACACGCGGAATTTTTCGTTAATTTTTCGGGCAAGTCGTAACGGCCCCTCAAATCAACTTGGGCTCCTACGCCTATGGCCCTGAAAATTGTGGCAGAGTGAGTGCCCCTGGATACTACATGCTTCACTGTGACCTAATACCTATATATTCTCTCTCCTCATCATTCCAGTTACAATTATTTCCTGAATAGGTAAATTGTTTCTATTATTTTGTCTAATTTCTTGCAAAATGTCACAGCACCGCTGTTCTAAGAAGCGTTATTTCAAGCAAAGACGAAATGATCACTAATGTCTTCACTTACCGGGTATAACGAGATCGAGAAAGATAGATATCAC
Source organism: Holothuria leucospilota (assembly GCA_029531755.1). Classification (NCBI taxonomy): domain Eukaryota; kingdom Metazoa; phylum Echinodermata; class Holothuroidea; order Aspidochirotida; family Holothuriidae; genus Holothuria; species Holothuria leucospilota. Next base: position 53,282,282 of record CM055962.1, on the reverse strand, counting down.
CGCTCCAACAAGCATGCCGTTCAGTAGAAGACCTTCTAGAATATTGTCCACAGTTTGAGAACCTATGGGCAAATAAAACCAGTACTGTTATCATATTAAAATATTCTCTCTGTGTCTAATATGTGATGTTTCTTGTGGTATTTTGACATACCCAGGTATCGGAAGCACAAGAGCACATCGAACAACTGCTCTCATTGCCCGTTTGCAAATGGAACAGTGGGATGCTGTTTTTACTCGCAAAAAAGTGTAACCATGGAAAGACGGGGAACAGGAAAAGGTGTTGAAAGCATTCTGTGTTCCAGGCTTATTCGGCTTAAATAACACGATTATGTGTGTGCCTGAAAGTTGTGAATGACGCTGTCTTTTTAGAAATGCTGTTAGAGGTAGGGAACAGACTACTCACCTGTTTTGAAATGGAAAGTCAAACTCCCGTCTCCCGATAGTTAGTACTGGAATCATGTTATGTTCAATGTAGTGGTCGATGTGGTTTTATTAACTCGAATCTACAAATATTTCAAATGTCACTGCTTTCACGCCAGAAATAATATTAAGGATTGTTCCAAAATTCTAACCGGTTTGTTTCACTCCTAGGCAACCAAGAAAATTCACATTATCGATGTGTACAGATGTTTCAGACTCCCGATACTTTTTACGTCCAAGATCTAAGAACTTTGGAAGATTGGTGCAATGACAAAGACATTATTTAGCTAGTCCCCCATAAGGCCCGGAGAGGAGTTAAAATGTCCCTGTTCGATAGATGGCTTATGTAAAATGACATTCTGTCATATTTTTTTTATGAATTTGTTAAATGATTGTATCCCCGAATAGACATACTTCGATCTGCTAGAAGTTGCATTTTGATCCCAAACGTGTTACCGATGTACTTCGTAAATAAAAAGAGTTACAAAAGTTAGTCAAGGATTACAAAATCTGAAACTTATCAATAGTTAACGAATCACCCAACAAACGTATAAAAAAATTAGTCTCTTTATTGAAGTTTTGACCAAATTACGTACTACGCCGAAACAAACTTAAGACCTCTGTGTCTTCTACTCATTTCCATGTGGTCTGTTCTAAGGTAGGGCCAGCTAGATTCAACTTATTTTCTTTCAACTTATAAAACAATATAGCTTTTCTCTACGTAAGCCATTTGAATTAATTACTAGACGAAAATGATATTGCCAGACAATCGATATCGACCATGTAAGCCTGAATCACCAGATAATCTTTCGCAATTATTTCATAAGTTGTATCTTAAAAGTTTAGGGAACTTGCAGGGGAAAAGTTCAAATTCAGCCACTCAATGGACTTGGGGTGCAAACAAAAGCAATGTCATTATTAACACAGTACATATTACAAAGCGTACTCTCTAAAAACGTCCGGTTCAAATTGAACAAAAAACGGATCAAATGGGCACTAACCCCCCCCCCCCAAAAAAAAATCAAATATTCGACCAGTTTCGGTTCAAAAGTAACAATTTTGGGTTCAAAATTAACCACATTTAGTCAAATATTTGACCACTTTACTGTTCCGTGTCAATTTGATTGGAATCGGTTCAAATTTGAATCGGACGTTTTTTTGGAGTGTACTTTACTGTACACTAAAAGGCAACAAATCCTGTTGTGGGTTGGTCTCAAACGTTAAGCATTTATCAGGACATGCATGATATGTCTTTAAACCAGCATTTAGTGCGAATTGTAACAAGTAGCTACCAGTTGGGCCGTGAAAGCTCCCTATTGGCATATATAATTTTCCCATTTGCATTTTCTTCATAGTTATATCAGAAGGAAGAGTAGGAAGATGTTTTCGCCGACATTTTTCCTTAAATGGCAAAAAATAATGACATGAATTAAGCCCTTATATTAACTACACTGAATGCCTTGAAATTGAAAACTTTTCCCAGAGTTCTTCTCCCACCTTATACGCTATCCAAATAACCAAACGGCGTGGAAAGCAGTGGACTAAAGCCATCTATTTATGTCAAAAATATGATTGGCGAAAGTATGCTTATATCCGCCCCCTCAATTCAAGGAGGAAAGCCCCTTCTTTGTTCCCCCTGTAAAAATGCAAAAATTTGCAGTAATTTTCCTTAAAATATGCCTATAATTTTACACCAAATTGCACCTTAGGACCCACAAATATTAAAGACACCCCTCCCCTTAGCCCCCTCCCCAGTATTCCGGTCCGAAACAAACTTCACACCCAAATAGCAGAGAATAGCTTCCTACGCCTATGCAAATAACACCTCGCTAAAAAGACAGACCCCAATCTACTATGGAGAAAAAGTATTTTGTGCCACATCTTGTCTGTGGTAACAGAGACGCTTTAAGTCTTATCACACAAAACAAAAACTCGTGTTTTATCTACAAACATTGAAAAGATTAAATCAGTAATGAAATAATTTCATGTTTTTCTTTTTTTAGTACCGTGACCAAATAATAAGGCATGTTAATACCTGTGTCAATTGATCCCGGATGTCTTCCCAGATACTCTGGGACTCCAATCGCAACAAATAAAGAAAATCCAACAACGATGAGGTTTCTGCTGCTATCCATTTTTACATAAGAGAGGTTGGAAATTCCGATCGATGTAATCATTCCTAGAAATTAACAAAAAGATATGAATGATGCCCTCAAGAAAAGAGTCATAATTCAAAAAATCGATCAGCATTTTGTCGTGGACAGCAGGATAAATGCTTTCGAAAGTTTTCGCACGGTTTAACATTTAAAATTAAAGTTTCGGACAAATAAAAGGAGCATGGTTTTCTGCGAGGTATAGTACTGTTATACAGTAAAACGATTAACCACAAAGATTACAACACTGACGAACGTTCGATCTGCAACCATGGAGCTACTACCTGGTCCAGGTATTAGCTCCATGCTGCAACTCGGAATGTTGTAAACCGAGAAATAATGTACAGTGCATGAATGGAAATGTCAGAGAAAGATAATCACCACACTACAAAATACACAAATACAAATTTCCTTCCTTTTTACATACTCAGCCACGCTTTGATGTTACTTTAATGAAAACTCGTATACCAAATAGGCAAAATCTGTCGGTTACTATTTTCCCGACAGAAAATATGAAAATTATATTGTTAATACGGTGAAATATCGACCCTGGGGACCTTTACCTTTGGGAATGATCGATCTGTCGGTGTAAGTTCTTGCTTAGACAATGATACAAACAGGCTGTGTTGTTACAAGTCAAGTCACTGACTCGAACTCGAGTCGACTCGAGTCGCATATTTGACTTGACTTGGTCATCAGTCAAAATGACTTGACTTGACTCTAGTCTGAAAACCTAAATGACTTGACTTCATTCAAGTCACCACCTAAAATGGCTTCACTTGACGCGGAATCGAGCATAGCATGATTCGAGTCCAATTGAAGACTCAGTCAGGGAAAATGACTCGAGTCTCCTGCTGCGACTCGAGTCCTTTGACGCGACTCTGATGTTTGTAAACGTACACAATTCTGGACTGAGCATACCGCGAGGTAGATGCTTTCGCAACACATAGCGCCCGTGTGTAATCAGTTCCAGCATTGCATATCCATAGTATAGTTGTCACTTTACAACAGAAGGGCCGCGCTGGGCAGTTCGACGGACAAATCCACATTTACTGCTACGGAAGCATGCCATATCAGACTATGTACACAGCATGCTAGGCATGGACCAATCTCTCAGTGTTTTCGATCAAAAAGCAACACGTTGCACAAATAGGGTTGCAATCTGGATGAGTCTTGGTCTGATTCAGGGACTTTCGTTGTGAGAGATTTTTATCCCTATATGAATTTTAAATGGAATTATTTGAGTATGGGTTCTTTTCATTTTTCTCTCTATAATAATTTTGTTGCCTCTGCATAAAGACGTATTCAAATAATACTGCTTTGTATCTCTGAAGGGACTGGTTTAGTCCTCAGTAAAGGCACTTTTATAGCCGGTCGCCGATAGCTCCCTATACAAGGACATGACAACGACCCATTGAAAATCCGGGTTCTTCAACCAGCACAGTGCTGGGCGAAATTGATTGTCTTCTTCAAGCAACGCTAGGACCTAAAGTCCTTATTTACTGTCATAACTTGTCCTTTCCAAATGTTACACTAATATTGCAGTTGTTTTGATCACTTTAGACCTCTGAAAAGTTCATCAACTAATTGCCACTTCGTAATATTTACTGTACAGGGCCATAGATTGCGGGGGACAGGGACCCTTCCTGAGATTCCATATCGTAAATGAAATTTGGCCAACTTGAGAAAAAAAAACTGAAATGCTGAAAAATTTCACTGTCTAAATTATGATTTCAAGGCTCAAGAAACCAGGGAAATCGCATATAGGGGTTCCCTTTTCCCCAAAATTTTCCCGTGGAGGCCCCCACCGTGGACGCGTTCTTATGCGGATTTCCAATGACGAATGAACCATCTTCTTCTTACAAGATACACCGCTGGCTTGAATACACCATCACAAACGCTGGCTAAAGATAAAATTAGCCATGATTACCGTTAATGGTTAAAGTCAATGAGCTGGTACAGAAACTTTTAATTTAAAGGCCATAAGCAGTCGCCGCAAAATTATTTTGAAACAACAGCTAAATCTGACAATTATTCTCTTTGTCACGTCAAACATCTTTCATTATATGTTAGAACATAAGTACTGCATATTCAAGGTAAACCAAGGAGTTGTTCTTTACTTGAATTTTACAACTCAATGGTAAACATATTGTTACATGATTCTCAAAAGCCTTTCATGAAATAGGATACTCGGGTACACTAATTCAAATTGGGGTGACCGCATTTTCCCTTGAAATAAAATCTAATATTTCTTCTTGAAATCTAAATCTGTTTCTAAAGCATGGAATCTAAAGGTAAAGAACGTTTAGATGGTACTTTAATGTCTTAACTGTATCATCCTCCCTTAACTTAACATTTTCTTGCAAGGCCTATGCTACGGCTACGTGCCAACAGATGGTGGCTCCTCCAGTGGGTGGCTCCCCCAGTGGCTCACTTAGAACGCTAAGGACAAGCTCATACCGGACACCAATCTTGTAGGATGCCATGACACAGCCGAAAAAGTAAGTAAATAATTCAAGTTTCACAGTGCCGCCTCCAGAGGTTGGTGACTGGGGGACACTACAGAAGATGATGCCTTAAGCCCACTCCAGAGAAAACCAGAAAGTTGGTGTAAATTGTGCATATTGGGATCGGTGGTAGTTTGCACCCGGAGCCAATCCTTCCTTTGTCACTTTGTGCAAGTGATTTCCTGGGGGAGGTGTCTAAGGGAAAGGGGTGTCTCCCTCCCCTTGAGAAATTTGTGTTCATTTAAGATGGCTCAGATGCAAAATGATGCTATCTTTGACACATTTTCGAACTGACCATATACCGGAAAACTTTCACAAATAAGTGTTTTCTTACTTTTTGGTGACTGTAAATGAAAGGTGTGTTGTCTAAGTTGAGGGATAACGACTCCTCTCCTGAAACATTTTTGTTTAGGTAAGGTTAAATGAAAAATTTTGATATCTTTGGCAAATCTTTTATTTAATTACGTGCTTAGAATTTGTCGTTATTTAGTGATATTTTGACTGTGGCATGCGGGCACTCGTTATGAAAAAAAAAATGTTTAACCACAAATACATGCTACGATTGCTACTGTATATACTACTCATATTAGATTGCCCTAAGATTCTCTACTTATGTGGTCCCTGTAGAGGTCGGAGATGTACCTTTTTGGAAAAGTGTTTTAGTCAGAATAATGTATTATTGCCCCAGTTATGGCAATAAGATACGAGTGAGTACCGTGACGAATACGCGCAAAGTGCGCCGAAAGTTTGCATTGAAAATCATTTCCATAACAAAAGTTGCGTGCATACTTTGCACTGAGATACTTAAAATTCCTAACAACATGCATCCGCCATTTAGAGGGTGAGTTTTCTGTCTTTTCCGTCTAGTATACGCTTTCAATCTTCATAAAATACGTCTTCCCCTGAATTCCACTACTTTGCATTCTTGCAGTGCTGTGCTCCTCCATAATGACTCCTATGCACAAGAACAATCGGCGTAGTTGTAGAACCCCCACCATTGAATAATTCGAGTATGTATGAGACGGTATTGATAGTAAACACAACCATGCGGTAAGGCTGCATGCGCGCTGAGAATTTGCGAGAATTTTGATACATAGTTTGAGAATGGCTTGTGATAAAATAAATGTTAAAATAGGTCTGTCATTCAGTCAGAAACACACCTCGCCCTACCCCCTGCAGAAATCTATACCTTAAACACCTTTTGTAGCTCAATTTAAGATTTCAGGGAAACTTTTCGGAAATCGATGAGGGGGGGGGGGGCTTGTCCGCCATGCCCCCTGTGCCGGCGTCACTGAAGTTTCAGATCATGTTATCAGTCCAAAGCTTTACAAAAGTTAGCAACATTTTGGGTCTACGAAAACTTAAAAAAAGAAATGTTTCTCAAAGAGTAGAGGTGTCATTCCTGCCTTAAGGCAGCATCTCCTTCAATAACACCCTATCTAAATAGAAAAAAGTAACTAAATTAAGAGGATAATTTAAACATATAATCAATTCAACGCTTTACAAGGCTTTTCCAAAGATGGCACCATTTTGTATCCGAGCCACCTTACAAAGAAAACATTTTCTTAAAGTAGATAGAGTGTCACCCCCTTCTCTTAGACAGAATCTCTTGACTTACGTCCAGCCAAAAAATTATGACAATTAGTAAAGATGTTACTAGTTCAAAACTTTGCCAACTATACACAAGTGTGCAACTAATTAAGCCAGGCCTTACGTGTACCTCTCCCTTCAGCACCCTAACTCAGGATGGAACTCATGCACAGGTGAAAAAGAAGGGTCCACCCGGGTGGCAACTGTCTGTAGACAGGCCACTTCGTGCTCCACTTAAATAGTGTCATGAACCACCCTCTAGAGGCTTCGCCGAGGCTACGCCCTGCTGTAATTACTATCACAAAATCTGTGTTATGGCTCTCATCTAAATTGAGTTTCACCCACAATTTTGAAAGGTAGACAGAATTTTATTAGGATAATAGACCACTTGTGTAGGTTATGGGTTGTCTTATAATACTGGTGTGTTAAATGGCTTGTTCATACACACGGAGACAGTATTTTACATTTAGACTGATGCTGGTAGTATGCAACTATGCACTGAAGTTTAGAAGTGGAAAACACTCTGAGAAAAATGTAAAGTCGTCTTAATCAGTTTTTGTGTCAAACGTATGGTGAACATTCATAGCACAGATAACAATGACTAATCAAGCAGCAGTGTTGCTTACTAGCAACTGCCTAATCACCTGCATCAAGTTCACAGTCAGCTTAAAATCGATATTCATGGTAGATATACATTAACATTGCCTGCTTGAGTAGTTTTGGTGTTCGTGTGTTCTGTTCAAGTTACGTGACCGTAGTACCTTGGTATGTTCAGGGTACTCCTGACAAATTGCATGTAAAGTTATGTGAAAACAATGTTCCTGTGTCATACCATAAAAAAGATTGCAGTCTGTGACAGGTACACTTCTGAAGAGCAAGAAAAGAACCAGTCTCACCAAAGGTCTCACCAAAGAAGCAATACCAGTTTTAAATTTGCTATGATTATGTGATAATGTGACTTGCGTTGACTCGTAGACACCAGAACTGACTCGAGTTGACTTGACCAAAATGTCTGACTTGACTTGACTTGGCTTTTGTCTTGACTTGACTTGAAAATGTGCTTGACTTGACTTGACTTGGGCAATTTGACGAATAACTTTACTTGTGACTCCATCACGGTTGACTTGACTTGACTTGACTTGTGACTCGACCTAAGGGTGACTCGTTACAACACTGCAAACAGGATCAGGTGCGAACATTCAATAGTCTCATAGATGAGTTAAATAGGCCTAATTGCGTTTATGATTCGTCATCCTGTCGTTGACTCTTTTCTAATGTATTACAGTAATAACCAGAAAGTTACAGTGCATGTGAAGTAACAACAGCAGTTCGGCTATGATATGTTTTATACCAAACTGTAGCTCCCACTTCCCATATAATGAACACACTGAATCACTCTTATTTTACAACAAGTGCATTGAGAAAAGCATGAATTTCCCTTTACAAATATCCAGAACAAAATGTCTAATTGATGCAAAAAAGATAGTTGACTACATACTTTTTCTCCTTTCTGGTCAAGGAGGTCGGAACCGGAGTGCTGAGGGCTGCAGCTTTTAAAGAATGTTTATTTAAAATGGGTTGTATGTTTTATAACGTTAAAGCTGTCCCTAGAACATGCCAACTCTTGAGTTGAACTGTTCAGGTTCCCACTCTGACATACGTTTCGAAAGGCATCGCTGGTCAATTTTTGCCAACCTCTGAGGAATGCCTTTAGTTGTCCAGCAAACGTTGCTCAAACTTTCCCAAAATACAGGTATATCCCCACATAACAAGCGTTGATAAAGACGTTGGACAACATTCTGTTCATTCATACTTAGTTAAAATCCTCAACTTCTATTGGTTCATTAAGGTCAGGTGACCGTGCATTATCCTAGGATAACCCACGGTAAATTAAGAATAAAATCACCGGCGGATGAATACAATACCGTACTATATACACTGTATTTATAAAATCACCTAGCTTTAGATATGGCTAGCTGGCTTGACACACATAGGCCTAGCTGAGCATGATATGATATATCCAACGTTAAGCCTATGGTGTGACACTACTCACTAGTCACATCAAGGCCTACGAAAACGCTTCCATTTCTAAGAAACACTTTTGTTCCCAAATCTTACGTGAAACCCTATAGAGGCAAAGGATCCATAAACGGTTATAATTCAAAGTCAAATAACCTAGGTCCAAGCCTCAGTAACGTTACAACTTACACAAAAGTTCCTTGTCGAGCACTGAATCCTCGAACGAAATCAGCATTACTAACGTTACCGCTGTTAGGGCTGAGATCTCTAACATGTCCAGACTTTTCTCCACATGTACGTTTGGAATGCTGTGACTGTTTATCTCCCAAAATCAGTAGCTGAATCCTAGGCAAATTCCATCATTTGAAGTAACTTAAAAGCTCAAGAATACCTGAACAAGTCCGTTAGGGTTTGAACAAATGACGAGCAATTTTAAAAAGACCCCGCTACTTAAAGCATACTGGTGGATATGTCACTACGTACTGCAGTATAGCCTATGCGTCGTACGTGCATGTGTTTATGTACACAGCATGTGCACCCACAGCGTACACAACGTACCATAACAGGCCTAGTAAATATGCTCTGTGTACGTGTGCAGTGCAAATGTACATGATACAAATGCAAGATTTCTTGGCTAAGGGGTTACCATGGAGTCATAATACCTCTAGTTACGTTACCAACTATTAATTTTTTTGTCCTTTTCGGTCCTTTTCGACTGTTAAAGTCTTTAAAGCAGAATACCATTTCTCAAATTTAGTCACATCGTTGTTACATTTCATGACTTATGAATATTTCATTGAATTTATTTTGTTCAATAGTAGGCTACTTTATTAATTGCGCACGAATAGGCCTATTGTTTTGAAAGGTTGTGAATAGGTTCTCATCTTTCCTTGGGGTTTTGATTTCAATAAAAATGTGGTTATCTGCAAACACAAATTTTCTTTCTTTTTACTATTTTTTCATCAAATTCTTGTGTATGAATGAACAGGGTTAATCAACGCTGGACCGTGCATTAAATAGAGGATAATGCACTCCGGGGGTTAATGCTATCGCTAGATGTACTCGGGCTGCGCCCTCGTGCATCGCTTGCATTAACCCCCGATCGTGCATTATCCTCTACTTAATGCACGGTCCAGCGTTGATTAACCCTTTATTCATTTCTGATGCACAACAATATTTGTGTTGTATGACATTCTTAAATAAATGTGTCAGAAAAGGCAGCTTTGGAGGTTTGCTAACCAAATTTTGCATTCCAATTTTTCTTTGCCTTCGGCTACTGTTGCGGTAATCTGCGGACTCTCTGCCATATGTTGATTGCAAAACGTGCTTTACTTACCAACCTGGACGCTGGATGCTGCCAGAATCGGCATAGGTATTCCGTTGAATAATGCAATAAGTTTAGTGAAGAATCCAACTACAATGAATATCGAACCACTCCCTACTAAGATGGATCGACTTGCAGCCTAAGGAAAATAAATGAGGAACAGTAAGTTCAGAACCAAGAGTTTATATTGTAAAGTATCATCACTTATAGGACACTACCATCGCCGTTGTTCCATGTTAAAGGAGCTGAGTAGTGGCGTACTTCCAAAATAAATACATCATACGAAACGAGATGATTACCCTCTGGGCGGGGCTAATTTTAAAAATATTAATCCTAATGCGTTTTATATTCTCATTTAAAATAATCTTGCAAAGTAATTTTGCCACAATGTTCCTATACTATTTCATGGGTTATTTGATTTTACACTTGCAAGATATTTTATAATTTGTTTTTGAATTTCTAGTTCTTTACTTTTTCTTCTGGCACCGGCAAGTTTGAATCGTTTCCACTTGTATTGGTTCTGATCGATGCATCTACCCAGGCATGCAGTACACACAACTCACAACATACGTACGTACGTAGTATATTAGCGTTACTAGTGGCAAGGCACACGCCTATTTCGCGCATCATCTGCAGGAGGTTCATGAAGAACATTGTGGATTTGCAGGTATTGAAACTGTTTTTTCGATCAATGAGTTTGTTTTTCGTGGTAGACCTAGGCCCTAAGCTAGCCTAAGTTAGGCTAACGTTAGTACTGTTAACGACAGTAACAAGTGTACTGTTACACCAGACACACTGCATGCATGCTTTGATAAGTATCGGTATCGGATCGAATCGATAAACCAAGAAGCATAACCGGATGTGACATAACGAAGTCGGCGGGTCCAAGAATTTATTCTACTTCGGCGACTACTCAGCGCCTTTAAGTTATTACACACATCGGAGAGACAAATTGATAAATTTCCATCAAATGGAAAAGTGGACATACAAATATAAAATCCACATAAGTGAAATATTTGAGGAAGACGATCGTGGCGGGAATGGGGGACATGGTCCACCCACAGTAATTTGGTTGGGGACGGACACCTTTCGTCCCGCAAAATTTGGTCAACGACCATAATATTTAATAATATTGTGAGTGTAAGACATAGTCTCCTCCAATAATTTAGTTGAGGGGGTTAATATTTAGGATATTGTGGCAAAATTTGTAATGATTGCTGATAGTTGTGTTAATATTAGACTTTCCGATGACTTTAAAGTCATGGAAAACGATATGAATGAATAAAAAACAATGAAACAATTGCAGACACAGGTATTTTTCCTCTATAGTTTGGTTGGGAACATAATACCTTTGTTCAGTCTTTCGGAAGAGATTGTATACTGCAGTGACTTGCTGAAAATAATGTATATGAAACAAAGTCCCTTCCAATAATTTGGTTAGGAAAGACGGAGTGTACGGTACCTTTAGCAGTTTGACAAAATTCGCAATATTTGCTTATATTTGCATGTAAGCGCGTAACGCACCATTCCTAGAATTTGGTTGGTGGGGACGGAATGCCTTTCATCCCGTCTCACTTTTTTGTCAATAACCGTAATATGTAGCTCTATAAACCATTAAAGGCAAATATTTCGGAGTGTTTCGCGCGCATCTATTGCAAGATGCATGCCTGGTGATTAATGAGAAGCTAAGACACTCACAGGCAAATATTATATTCAACTCCATATTTAGGCTATTCAAATTAACGCCCTTATTGGCATTTCCTCTTGTAACCGTTCGCCCCAGGGATGTAAAAACAATCTAATGCATGGAGGGAACGAACCGGATTCTTGCCAAAAACTTGACAAAACTTTATTAAACATTTACTAGCTTTGTTTAAAAATAAAAAACTGGGATCATTTTTTGCCTGATCAAGTGAAATATTTGAACAGATTTCTGTTCGTGCCCTTATTGATAAGTTTGTTTTAAACGTTTAGTGCGATGTCATAGATGAATGTTTCTTCAGGAAAATAGCATCGTACTGATTTCAACTATTACGTGGATATTGTGATAGCCTATTAAGAAAAAAGTTCTTGCTCTTTCGTATCCCCGTGTTTCTTGTCCCCTTTAGTGATACATTAAACTGAATAACAACTCCACACTTAGATCGCCAAGGGAGACCTAAATTTTGTCGTCCACCTCCATACTTTCCCACCCAAATGGATATGAGTAACTTTGATAGTATATTCTTAGCGCACTCGGGCCAATCTGCTGATGCCTAAGAGTAATATTAGGGAAAACGTAAGGAATTAATGTTCCGATGTTTAACTTATATACATCGAACCCTCTTTTCTTTGATTCTCACCATTCAACACACTATGTTCACTAAGGTTGTGACCAGATTTTAGTCTGATATCTCAGTCTTCGAAACAGGTGAAAAGAGTTTTCGCTTGTACGATTCGATATTCGACAACTTTCAATACGGGTCTCTGGGGTATAATTCACCCTTACTGGACATGGGCTACTGGATCACACCATAGGCGTATACTACTTCGGATTTCGTAACCTCGCACAATGTTGTATTACTGTACCTACACTGTCTTCAATATGCAAATTTTCTACCCGCTTCGCGCACACTTCTAGCCTTCTCGTGTCGTTGTAAGGAACCGTCTTATGTCTTTTATCCTCTTTGTCAACCACTCAACGCTCAAGTCAGGTAGCTGTTAGAGACAGCTCCCTGCTCTTATCGAGTGCTGTTAGATATAAAACTGGAAAAAGGAAGACTTGTGCTTCTTCGGCTCCCCTGCAGAAAACAGTTTGTTACCAGCATTACATAAACGGATACATTTGCATTTCCATACACATTTACGCATACATATAGGTCTATGTACACGTTAAGATATACATTATGTGTATATGTATACTTGTAGGTATATATACAATTACGTATAAGTGCACATATACGTTTGGATCATTTTGAGGTTTCTGACCCACGCCCCCCCCCCCCCACGTCCAACACAAATGGCCGCCCTTGGACATATGCATTTGTGTTGTGTTGTTTTGTAGAATAACTGGCTTTTTGAAAGAAAAACCTCAATCGATATTTTACATGGATATAGTTGTTTCGAAAGTTTGTGTCGAGTAAATTATTGTGGTATCTAAGATGCACAGTTTGAATCAGGTTTATCCTTCTTCAGTGTGTTTTGAATAGTGCAGATATTGCTTGCCACTCTAATTTATGTATGAACACCACTGAAGAGACTCAAAGAGTTTTGATAGGGTGTTCTAGACATCCTTTTCCAAAACTGCATTTAAGGGGGCTCCACTTGTATTTGGAGGGGATAAAACAAGGAGATATCGTATATCTCAAGCAAACATTGAACAAACAAAAACCAATACAGCTTGCCCTAGTTTTTAACGCGGTGTAATAGAACTTTAAGCAGTCTTGAGAAAAAACTTATTTAGTAACTCCAAGTTCATAGTTCAAAAAAGTAAATTTTACCTTTGTAAGACTCAAAAGAGCTATATCTCCACTGTAGGATACAACTCCCATGCCCGTACCCCAGACCGAGGCCATCAATCCCGCAACACCTTCAACACCGATACCTCGATTAATAGCATGGTGAGGGGGCGCAGGCACGTGTGCCACCTGCGAGCATGCGTGGTAGTCACCGACGGAATCCAAAATACTAACGACAATGGCTGAAAATGTTCCAATTATAGCGGCGATGTTGAAAGTTGGCCAACCCCATTGACCTGAGTAGTAAATACTAAGTCAACTTATTCGAGAAAAAGTTACAAAAGAGTTACATTACATCATAGTTAGATGAAAGTGTTCCAGTTCTGCGTTTCATCTTTGGAATATTTTGAGAGAGGAGTTGATTCAATATATTTGACTAGTAAATGGTACTATTTCGTCCTTCTTTAGAGGTTCGTCACTAAGGTGTCAAAGATGTCAATAATTATTGCCCTTGTCAATTATTACCTTTCCACAAGACTCCTACGCGATTACAACAATGCAACGCACCCAGTGAAAAGTCACATTACAGGTACCCAAAAATATCGAGATAGATAAACGTTGACAAATCTTGCCCCAAAGCACCGTAAACGGTGTAATCACCCAGGCAGAGTTCCAACCAGCAATCCTTGGATCACCAGTCAGATTCGACAACAGTCCACCATCCGTTTTATATTATCGTGGCGACCTTAGCAAATAAGTCTAGGTGAATAAAACCAGTAGCCAGGGATGACGCCAGTATTTGAGGCACAGGGGGCTACTTTCCCAGAAGGAGGTGTGGCTAAAAAGTCATAACAATAGTCAGGAGTATGACAAGTGCATGTTTACCACGTAACACTTGACCAATCAAGACCCAATTTCTGTATGCCTCAGTGCTGTAGTCGATTCCGCACCTTCCGATTTCGAGTCCGAGTCCTCACCTACCGAGTACGAGTCCGAGACTGAGTCACTGGCATTCGAGTTCAAGACCGAGTCCGAGTCACAAGCTCCAAGTAGTAAGTCCCCTCTATGGAAAAGTGTACACCAAGAACAGAAATTTACAAATGATCAATTTTTACACAGCCTTTTAAATAATGTTTTTGTGTGCTGTGTTATAGGTCTGGGTGGGAATGGCAGTTCACTATTCTTTTTATTAGTCAAGTGGTATTACTGTATGTACGCCGAACATGGTAACTGCTTTGTTTCTTTTCTTACTTCGTATGCCGCAAAGGCAGGAATTGAGGAATAGGTCTGTCGGAAAAATCAAACAATGACAATTTATAAAAATATCAGTTCAAAGCTTTGCCAACAACAGTGATCACGGATATTCCTGCGCCAGGTAAGTGCGTTGTGGCAAAGAGAGGCGGATGCTCAACCACTAGACCAAACACGCGTTCTTCTGGCAAGCTTTTTTTCCAAAAGTCCCCTGACTTTCTGGCGAAGAGCCAGGGGCAAAACCAAACAATACTCCCGAAGAAGTTCTGCTCTCTGAAGGAGCAACAACGACCCCAAGAGACAGCCTTTGACTTAACTGACCCACCTGGCAAACTTTTTTCCTAAAGTCCCCTGACTTTTTGGCGAAGAGCCAGGGGCGAAAACCAAACAATACTCCCGAAGGAGTTCTGTTCCCCGAAGGAGTAACAACGTCCCCAAGGGACAAACATTGACTTAACTGACACCACCCGACAGTGGTCCCGTTCTAAACTGGCTGAATAGAACAGGTCCCACCTGGGAGCTCCGTCGTCGTGATCACGGATACTCCTGGGCCAGGTAAGTATCCCAGGGGTCGAGAGCGAAGTTCGGTGTAATTTTCGAAGACAGAAAAATATGAGCAATGTTATATGAACCACGCCTCTGGCACGTTGGTTAAAGTGAAAAATGTTATTACATATTTTTTTTTAAGAAATATAGTTCATACATCCTTATATATTCTTTATCTGTCTTAATTAATAAACTACCTATCTTTTGTCCTAAAACGTCTCTTGCTACATATCTGATTCATTTAGACCTGCCCTAAGCATAAATTTGCAATTTTATGTCAAAATTTTGGCCACGCCTACTTACTCTATACCATAAGTAATTTCAGTGAATAAAGAAGGAATATTTTCAGGAATTTTTGCTCAATTTAGAAGAACATTTTGTATGGGACCTTTACATCATTGCAAAGATCAAAGATAGGGGATTTAAAGGCACCTTTTAAACTTTTTAATTAATTAATATGCAAATTAGATGTTCTATAGAAACTGTATAGAAATTCTAAAAAAAATTTATGAAAGTTCTATAGAAATGTATCAATATGTTTCTACCGAACTTCTATAGAGAGTATCCTGTAGGATTGTTCTACAGAGATTGTTCTAAGTAGAAACTGGGCTATGGAAACTTCTATAGAAATTTTATAGGACTCTAAAGGACTCTAAATTTCTATAGAGGACTCTTAACATTTCTATAAAAAATTGTTGATTCTACAGAGTTGTAACGAGCTCTGTACGCATTTCTTTAGAATTGGATAGAAAGCTTTTGTATGGAATGTGCCCTTCCTGTGAGCAAATCCAGTTAAACCATATGAGGTATTGATGTCCCTCGAATGGTTCACGTTTTATCTTTACCTCTAATGTTCTCAACGAATTGGACATGACACCCTGCTCCAACCTGATTACACCCCTGCAAAGAAATACATTCCATTGTATCTACCCGTCTGTCCTAGTGCAGTTTCCCATGTCATTTGGTAGGCTTCATTTCGTCAGAAAAATAGAAAGATAACAATGCGATAGAGAGTGGATTTTCCACTCTTTTAGAAAATTGTGTAAACTTTGAAAGCCTTGGTATGGCTTTTGGTCAGAGGGTTACTGTTAAACTACTTTAACGTGAAGCGCCTCGAAAAAGTTTACGGTCGTTGTAAAGTGTAACCCGAGGGCAAGAACGTTTTAAACGTAGGGGAGACTGACCATTGTAGGGGATATCCTTTAATGTGGCATTTTATGCAGCTACCAGACGAGATTTAAAAGCCTCGAATTGCCACAAAGTATCGCTTGGAAAGCAAAAAAGTTATCTTATTAAAGTGATAATAAAGGTATAAAAGATATAATATCGTATCTCACGACAAAGTCCCATTTCCTCGACCGGGGTAGACCTCCCCGGCGGGAAACTGTATCTCGTTCTACAAACCTTCCCTTCTGGCGCCATCCTTACTTGCAGCCAAGTCGGTCCTTTTAACCCATTACTTACAACACCATGGCTCACCTGGATATGGAAATGATATCCATGGTGAATTCTTCAGGTTTTCGGTTTTCAAGTCTGTCCGGGCTGCATAACCGTAAACGCTACTGTCACTTGGGAAAACATCACATACCGTCAGTATAACACAGATGATCCACATTATGCTTATCGACAATAGAACCTGTTATGAAACAAAGGCATAATAAGAAACCTTCCAAAAGTTACTTCACTGTAAGTGTCCACTTCTAAAACCGCAGCAACAGTACAATTTATTTGTTCGTTTTTGTTAGCTTCCCTTTCATTTCTCTTTAGCATTTCCCAGCTGAACCACATTTGGTCAAATTATAGAGAACAAGACAGTTGCTTACATCTTGAAATAAAAAGTTTCAATTGGTATTCAGAAAACTAGGTTGCAAATTTTTAGTAATAAATGGCACAAGATGAGTATTATGAAGCTTTGAAGTTGCAATTTGATGCCTTTTTAAAGGCAAGCCGTACTTGTGTGCAAAAAAATCTGTGCATATGACGTTACAGAACTAAGAGTATTTATTGACTAGAGGCCAAGGTCTAATACATGCCCTTTACAAAACTTTGACCAATTTAAAAGCAAGAGTTAGGTCCAAACAGAAAGAAAAGTAAGAGAGAACGCTGACACAGTGCATCCCTGCATGTTTAACCGGTAAAGCCATGAAAATTGTGAGGGTGTTTTCGCTGTACGACAAAAGACCGGTTGATTGGTGTGTCTCCGTACGTACAGTGTGCATTCTGCTGCAGAAGTTATAGCTATTTTATCCGTTTTTCGAAAGATTAGGAGTAATTTTCACAACAGGAATAAGTCATTGTGCCTTAAGTATTTTGCTTTATACCTTGAAAACTTGTAGTTTCTTTGCCAAAACTTGGAGCAAAAGCAATGGACGTGACATTTGTAATACGCGCCGATGCCCTGTTGCCGTACAGCCTAGCCAAATCAATGGCTTCAGTCCAGATCGGCAGAGGTTATTCTCCCTTTCTTTAATTTCTATGGGTCCAAAATGGTTAAGTCTCCGACAGTCAGTCGTTGCGCGGTGCGCATATAGTGGGCGAAACATGGCGACAACATTTTGGTGCGATTCGTAATTTAACAAGAGGTATATTCTCCCTCGCAATTCCCGAAGAGAAAAGGGACAGCAATACTTTTGTTGCTGTAGGAACACTATTTCACCTTTAGTTCGATTATGATAGATTTGGCGCTACAAATTAGTGGCATGTCGCCAATATCTGAGATTTATTTTCAACTTTTAGAGCCACAAATCGAAGGTAAGAGATACTAAGTTGCCTACATGAGCTGCCTGGCTCACGCATAGACTGTGCAATATCCTTACTTCTGTCTAAGTTTGACACACAACTAGCCTAACGCGTACAGCGTGAATGTAACGCTTAGGTAACAAACAGTTACCTTAGCAACAGGATTCACTACGAAACCCTGCGCGAGGATTACGAACAAAGGTTTTAGTCATTTGATATAGATAATAGACACTGAAATAGATAATAGCACTTACCTTCGTGTGTCTCCGTGAACTAAAAATCCTAAGGTAAGCTGGGACGCCAAAAGTACAGAATTTCACACTGACTGAGTAGACAGTTGCTTGTAAGATCAACAAATGCGCAGCGCATATCTGCACGTGAACGCAACTTCTGTGTAACATGTATGTAGGGTATATGACTGGCAAAATAGAACGCACGCGCGAGCGCGTACTTCGGCATTTATAGACACACTTATTTTTGTTTTGTTAAGGATGCGCACGCGTACACTCACAAACGTTATCCGATTATTTGAAGCTGCACATAAGCTGATAACAGTTGTGCACTAAAGTACTTGTGCTGTATTTGAAAAAGCGCGCTTTATTTCTTTATGATTATGAGACGCGATACGGCGTAAGTTGAGTCATATTCTGTGAACCCCATACGCAGGCATGCCTTATAAATAGCACAGTGTTGAAGAAAGAAAACTGAAGGAAGAAACGACTGGTTGGTCGAGACACCGATCTTAATGTGGGACTGGATATAACACGCGCTATTGTTTAGTATTACAGTGGTGGGGAACCACTTGGTATTCACAAGATGGCGCAAACTACTCCTTGACAAATCATCGTGCAACTACCGCGTAATAGTAAGCGGTAAACGATGAACACGGGCATGGAAAAATGAATCAAAAATATTGGAAATAATTTGTTAACCAAAGGAGAAAACTAAAGGTCATTGTGCAAAATATTTGTTTCGATTTTGTCTACATTTTGTGTTGATAAATTTTCAGTAATAACTGCACAATTTTGACACGAAAAGTGAAGCAAAGAGATTTTCTCCATGCAGGCAATGATTTAAGTGCACTTACGGTATTTAGGTTAAGAACACCGTGCAAGCATATTGAAGAGGTTGATTGAATGATTGATGTTGGAAACTGATACTCTGTGAATTTTTGATTTTAAAGTTGTTGCAAATTGTTTCCACTAGGGACATACCTATGGAGTAAGTAACTCTTGACTCAACTTCTAGGTTCCAATATTGGATTTAGGAGTTTAAGTATGCTGATTACAGGTAAAGGTAGCAAGATTATCAAACAAGGGTAGCGCCCGGTGGGCAGGGGGCCCCGTCGAGGAAGCCCCCCCCCCCGTCAGTGAAATTTCTCCAATTTCGTCAGATGGCCTTAATCCATACGATAAAATATGATCCCAATAACCTTCAGTCGTCCTACGATCTGCTTGATTTTGCTCATAGTAAGGGCATATTTAAAACAAAAGACCCCAAGTTTTCCAGTTTTCCTAAAAAACCCAAATTTCTCAAATTTTCTTTCATAAAATCCAAATTTTTCAAAACTATTTCAATAAACTCCCAAATTTTCAAATTTTTGTATAAAAAAGTCAAATATTTTTCGGCTCGCCAAATTTTGTGTTCCTCATCCTTTTGTCAACTCATCGCCTTGGTAGTGGCTTTGTGGGCCGCTGGCCAGTAGCGTAAGTGGGGTGCTTGAAGGGGGAGGGGGGAGAGACAGGGACGAAAATAAGGTAAGTGTACCGACAGCATAATGGTCAATGTACCGACACTTAGTGTCAAAGGGTTATCACTTAACAAGTCACCCCGCACCTGTGATCTCCCATGCACCCAAGGGTGGCGCCAGGATTTGTCCAACAAACATTTGTCCAACAAACAGGGGGACAGATTCCCCGACGGGAGGGCCACAGACCCTAAGCCTCGGACGGCTCCGATCCCGTCGAGAGGTTGTGGAGGGAGAATTTGAAGAAAACATGTGTACTATACCAAATCATTGCGGGGCATATTTTGCGTAAAATTTGTATTTACTAGAAGAAAATAGTTCCGCGCAGATTTAATGTTTTTGCTGGACTCTAAGCTGTAAAAAAAGCGCTCGAAGCACGCGAAATTATTTTGGGTGCGCCTATACACTAAAACGAATCTGTGCTTATTCAAAGCCTACATAGGTCAGTTGTCCTGGCAGTTGGACCCTATCGGGCACAACTTACATTTTACTTCCGTCCTTGAGTCACTAGCGGTACCGCAAGACAGATACCAGCAGATAAGAGATATATGGCGACAGAATTTTCCCGACAGGGGGCCGGGCCATGCCAGCGACCCCAAGTTCCGTCAGCTCCTTTACTGAGGGGGTGGTGAGAAGTAGATATAAAGGTGCCTACTATCCCATGCCACTGAAGAGCATATTTTGCTCAATATCACTTATTACTTCAAGAGCCGACTTCTGCACTGATAGTGTTCTTTTGTATCTGAATCATGAAATTGCAACGCACGCGAAGCGCGGGAAAATTTTTAGTAGACTTACACTAAAAACATATATAATTATTAATAACTATAAAGGAAAAATAAAAAGTGTAGAGGTTGTAGACCGTATTGGGGATAACAAAGCCTACATTGTCGAAAGCACCTGGACTGCCCGATGGAATAGCCAAACTTTGCTCCGTTAGTCGCTCACCAGCTAACCGTACCGCATGACACACACGAGAGAACAAGACATACGCCGCTCTCACAGCGTCTCTCCATTGAGCTTGTACGTGGCTAGACGTTTAACGAGAAGTTGCTGTGAGCGGAGTGGTTCCCCTTTTTAGACGCACATGTTACATCCAGTCCTACATGTAGATCGGTGCTCGGTGGATGGAAATTCCGCCATTTTGACCTTGGCCTCTAGTTAACAAATAGTTACAGAACAGAAAGTGCGGCCTGAGAAGAGGTAAACGACTATCAATGCAACAATACAGACAACTGATTTGTGTATAATGGGCGTATCATGAGTTGATCACTTAACGAACATTGTGACCATAAGAATATTAAAACATTTACAAAATCAATAAAACTTTGCAGTAATATTTTGTTACAAGTCTTCCTCATTGTGCTATATTTTGGTGTTGTTCGAATAGCGTAATCCGTAGAAAATGAATTTTGAAATGTAGGTGGTAGTGCATGTAACAATGCTTGTAAAGGAATCTTGAGTCAATCGATACAAAATTAAAACGAGCAAATAAAATTCTATAAATTACCACATTCAAGAACAGTTATGCAAATAATCATAGAGAAGAATGTCTTTTCTATCACAACTTTTACTCAGAGCTTCATCAAAGACACTTTGGTCCCCATTTTTGGTACTTCTTGCAAATTTCTAATTTCATACTTGTGCCAGAACTTCATGATTAATTACTATACCGTTCATTTATGTGCGAATGTCTGCTACGAGCGCGTGGTGAAGTATACGTAGTGCGTACCGTGTGCTTCATTGTTTAGCTTCCAAATGTCGTTGCTTGACGTAAATGCATAAGGTCTATTGACTTAAAATAAAACTCCTGGTTCATACTTTTATACTTTTATTTGGTTAAATTAAAGTTCAGGCCGGTTACGGCCTTTGCGCTAGTTTACAAAACCAAGTTACGGCATGACTTTTACAGCAGCACTTCAGACATAACATAGCCTTGTTACTACACAACATATTGCTTAATATAACAAATCCTATCTTTTTTAAATATAATATCGGAATATCTTATGGATAATGCAAATTATTTAAAATGTTACAGAGGCAATGTCAGATCTAGCTCTAACAATAAATGATGTGATAAAAAACAAACTAAAATGCTCAAAACGCACTGGAAAGAACTCCAATAACCGAAGCTGTTTTCCTCCCAGGCAGGGAATTTTCCATTTTGGTAAAATCTTGGAGAAGAAGATGACAAGTGCGATGGTCCTGAAAAATTAAAACACAATCATCCAAATATAAGTAACAGGTGTAGATAACGTCATACTTTATTGACTTCCTTTGAATCTCAGAAGAGTTAAGAAGAAAGTTAATAAATCAGTTCTGATATTAACAGTGTTGTAACGAGTCATATCTCCAGTCACTAATTTTCAAAAGGAAAATGACTCCAGCAATTGTATCACAATGTTCCTTATTGAAATAATACAATGACTCCAGTCACTGACTCGACTCGAGTCACAGTGAAAGTAGTAAATGACTCGACTTGACTCTAGAACTGAGTGACTCGTTACAACAGTGGATATTAACCCTTAATTCAAAGGCGTCAATTACGAGAAAGGGCGTCAATCATGGGAACAGAACACTTCACAGGTTCCATTAAAGTTTCAGGTAGGCACTAGGTGTATCAGAACAACAAAACGACTTATGAGCAATGAGCGCTAACCCATATTCTGAATAGCAATTAAAAATTATAATTACAGGGGAAATTCAGGGGTGAGGGATGGGATACAGGAGGGGATTCTGGCTATCTGAAACCCCACGCCCTCCCCGTAGGAATTTTAAGGGCATCCTACGTTTGCTCAGAAAAAGTTTAAGTAAGGTTACAAGTTATGTTCTCGATGCCTGACATTGCACCACTTGACATCTTTTACAGACAAATTGTCCACGATATCCTAGCCTTCGGCGCATCATACTGGAGTCTTCTTTATTCCGTAAATGTAAATTTCAGAGGATGGATCTCAACATTCAGGGGCAACATTATGCACCGGCCCGGGGAAAATTATAGGCAGTCTGGAGGGTAGGTCCTTTTTGACAAATATAAGGTGGTTATTACGTGCCATCTGGCTGTGATGCTCCTCTTGGATAAAGTCACGTAATATACCACAGTAATGTTCCCAATTGGGGTAGGTAGCAATAATTTGGATGTATCCCCACCCAGATTGGTGGGATTAAATTTAGATATCTCCCGAAAGGGTCGTTATAAGGAAACATCATGAAGGAAAGTAGATGAGAGGTTTATTTAGTAGAGAAACGTTTGCCAACTCTATCTAATAAGAATATAAAAAGACCCTTTTTAAAACACTAACTCGAGCTGCCGGTTCGCAGTCCCCGATACTGTTCCACACTGAAGACATTTATCCAACAGAAGACCAAACCTTTTGACTTATTTAGACACTTGTAAAGTATATGCCATACTGACAGCTTAGGGAGGGCAGTAAAATTTCGTACTATAAGTTCTGTTGCCTACAGCTAAAAAATGCACATCCCTTCTTGTATCCCCACAATTCCTGCAAAACTCGGGAATTTATTCATAATCGTATTGTTCTCTTTTCTCTG
The DNA here is from genome assembly GCA_029531755.1 of Holothuria leucospilota. NCBI lineage: Eukaryota > Metazoa > Echinodermata > Holothuroidea > Aspidochirotida > Holothuriidae > Holothuria > Holothuria leucospilota. The sequence goes on along the minus strand of CM055962.1, from coordinate 53,258,997 downwards.
GCTGATCTTTATTACCTGTTTAACAGTTTTGTTGGAATTCAAAAGACCATGAAATCCCTACCATCTTAAAAAACCTTTAGGGTGACGCCAGAATGGACCATTTAACTGCACAGCAGTGGGGTACTCAAAAATGTAGCTGTGCAGTATTGTAGGAATGGAGTGAGGTGGTTTTCGAAATGAATGATGAATATAGCACTAGGTTGTGTACTATCAAACTTTTTCGTAAAACTTCCCAAATGTTCGCCAGCCATTTATTTTACTACCGTCTGAAACGTATTTGTAGTCGGATTAGTACAGAAAAGCTACTTAGGTTGAACTGCCTATCCAGGGACCTGTAAGCCTTGCCTATCCATTCCCACGTGGTTTATATAAACACCTCATACCTGGTATACCAACCAATAATATGGTAGTACAGTATGACCTCTTACAAGTACCACTGAATCATGAGACTCGAGTCTTAAAACAAATAGAATCTGTTGCAGTCCTTCACTGTTAGCAAGGAGATGTTCTTTAGTTGAATAGCTAAGTAGCTGCTAAATAACAGCTCCCTGGTTTTAGTACACTTCTCCCATCAAACATAAATAGAGATGCTTGCGATAGTCGCCCAACCACCGTCGCACCTTTCCCCGCTTTCCCCACTATCCATCCCCCCCCCTCCTCGGCCTTTCATAAACCATGCAGGCCTAAAATCATTAACAGACAACCATCGTGTCCCTTTCTCGACCTCCTGTCACATGAATGCTTTAGTTAACATTTACTTTTACTTCAGGTCCTAGCCTTCCTCCTTTAACTATATTTTTCTGCTGCAACAATGCTATTCGAATTACTCAGCGGTAAGCATTTTAATTACAGAGGAACGCAGCTGGACTGCAAGAATGAGAAGGTCGAATGCAGTTTTGTCCTTCTCCTTACACGTTTGAAATGATATAAACCTTTTAGTAAACACTGAAAAACTGTAGGAAGTTGCGGGGTTCTGATATAGCTTAGATAATTGACTCGATGTGATAGTTAAAAGGGGGCGAGTGTTTGAGGGGTTGGAAGCGACGTTGTGCGTCGGTCGCTACTTTCTTGGATAGCACGGTTGGAAAGCAAAAACATGGGGATCTCAACACTGGGTGAGAAGAGGGAGGAAAATCCCATGGAAGTTAAAAAGTCTAGCTACGAATCTGACTTAATTTACAATGGTGAAAGCTATATCCATCTAAAACCCTGCAAAACCAGGATCAGATTGCTGTCCCGCCCCCTTGGCTGAGATGCTTAGTCCCTCTGTTGGGCAAATCTTAGTGCCACTCCTGAGATAGCTAAGCAAGTTATTGCAGATTTTCCTTTGAACATGAAATATTCACATTCTTTACATTTTGATTTGGTAAATACATTATAAAAAGGATTGAAATGCAATTCACGAAGGTAAAATCTAATGAAAGATTGTTTCTTTTCCTAAAACTTAATCAAACAACAATGAAAAAGATGAAAAAGAACTTACGGAATAGAAATACACCAGTGGCTTCCAGCAAGATTCATTACTAGTGGGATAACACCAATTCCAATCATGACCAGCGTCACAGCAATTGTGATAGGTCCAATGTATCGAAGAAAAATTCCCATCAGACCAGTAAATCCAATTAGACATTGAATTATAGATGCAACTAACACAGATCCCTGCACCTAAAAGTATTTCAAACATCCTTAATTTGGAAGGCAACTTACAATGAATACCAATTTTTGAATAATTTTGTGTTTCAATGCAAAACACGTGTATTATCTTTAGATGATAACTGTGTAATACTAACATTTAGCCCTTAATACAATAATGTTTATACATACTTTCCGCAAAGTTTTCAAAAGCATTGAAAAGGTAAAGGAAGAAAAATCCTTGGCCAAAAATGATTTCTCAGTACACAGTAATTTCCCTTTTAGTTACATTTGTGGAAATATTGATATTGGAAGGAATCACTGTACCCTGGAGCGCATACTAAAACTATTATTTGCATGACTTAGGGTAACGAAATCTTTGTCAGGTAAGGTAGACATCGAATTTGTATCTTTTGCACTTGCCTGTTTTTGTGAACCATACAGTAAAACACCACTTAGAGGAAAATTTGTTAAACGTGTACTAGACGAATGCTCAAACCATGAGTCGTGGTAAAGAACAGTGTATATTTTGCGAATTTTAAGTCCCCCCCCCCCCCATGGAAGCTGATATCTCTGTTTACTTCAAAGTGAAAATTACAGATAGACAGATTGATAAACAAAGAAGTAATGCATTGCTCTTCAATTACAGGAGAAGATATTACGGTACCCCTGTTTGCTTGAAGCTCACTTTAGGTCACATATGTAGTACCTATATATGCTGCTATGTGGAAACCTACATGTCAGAACTGAATGAATGTGTAACCAGAATTCGTTCCCGTTACATATTAAAAGCTATCAATCGCTTAAAAGAAGGCTCTAAGCCCGAATCATGTTTTGATATGTAAGAAAGGTACTTATTCTACGCATTCTGCTGAAATTTGCATTGAAATCCGATGTGTGGTTCTTAAGCAGCTAGCAGTTAAATTTGTCACACTTTCAACACAAAGTGAACTTGTAGCATGCACATATGACGTCATAACTTCACATTGCTGAGCACTCTTTTGTTTTCTTTAAATTTTACAACCAATTTTCTCCTCCATAAATCCATATTATCGGAATGAATGCATGAGATGCATGGAAAATTTTAAAACTTTAAATTCCCCATGAAGCTCCTATCCCTATTAGCTTCTAGGTCAGCACAACAGACTGACAAACAAAGGAAACAAAACATTTTTAATCAATGTGAGGAAGTGATATAACTCCTGCTTGCCTTAAGATCACTTTGGGTCATAAAAATGTAGTAACTTTATTTGCTGATATCTCGAGTACTACATGACATGTCAGTTTCACCAAATTGTTTAGATGTAGTTCCTTATTACATATGAAAACTATTTTTCTTTTGTCTTAAACCTTCCTTTAAACCCTACCTTTAACTTTAATTGTGAAACACTAGAATGAAGATAAGTAACCAAGACATGCTAGAATGAACCCAGCGTAGTAGGATTACGACATTCTTTCCTCTCTTCTACATTACTGGATCTGCTTGTCTTTTCATTTGAATATCGATTTTCTATGAAACTTAGTATTAAAAAGATAAACAGGTTCGCAACACTGAGAAAATGTTAAATGTCGAAAAATACGAAAGAAATGTATTACAAACTTCATTCAGTCTGTTGTAAGCTTCCTCCTTTAGTCGATCCCTTTCTTGTTGAGTTGAATTAGCTGTAACGCAAAACAAAAATGAATGATTAAGTACCGTAACAGAGCATCAGAGATCCAAGTCGTCTAATAAATATGGATACACATATTGACATATGAAGCTCAATGTACTACAGTTTATTTCGAGGAAATTTTCTTTTGCTTAAACATAACACTTTGATACTGTGGTCTGTCTTTGTAATCGAAATGGACTCATTACTTTGTTTTTGGTAAACACTCTGTAGATTACTTTAAAATTCGATTTAGTATGTTTATCTCTCAGGGTAGGATTTTTGACAGAGGGAACCCTGTTTCTACCAGAAAAAACCCTATCTTAACCGTGCTAATGATATAACTTTTAAAAAAGTGGTGTTAACTATGAATCATCAATAGAAACTGAAAAATGGAATAAAACCTTTCTGGCCCTCGACAGTCAGTATTTACACCAGCCTTTACAACAAGCGATAGAAACTTAATATGATGTTATTGACATAACTAAAGGAATGCGAAAAATAATGAAACCAAAGCAGATGTTTTACTCAACAGTGATAGACTTTGATCTCCTCATGGAAAATCTGGTTAGTCGTATTTCGATTTTGTAAAGAGTAACAACCTGGTCTTTCACTTGAAATTCTACTAGTTTGCTTAGAGTTGTACTAGTGGTCTCGATTAACGTACAAGTTACTCTAGCTTGTTACGAGATGTACGAGTGCTCTTAAATTCCCCTAAAATGTGAAGAAGTTTGCTATCCAGAGCTGGTATACAAATTGATATGAGTTGCTGCAAGTAACCCGAATCATCCAAAGTTGTCCCAAGAATTTCCCGAAGGTTCCGAATTCCTCTACCCTTGTAGCTCCTTTCAACTTGTGTCTTTTATTTTCTGTGTGCGAGAGTAGCTTTTCTGTACTACATGCTTAAATCTAGTTCACAATGCACAGCCAATTGAGTGCTGAGTGTTGAGTACTGAGTGCTGAGTGCTCTCTGTCATTTTGATTACTTCTACTGTTTGTTCAAAGCGAAGTAAAGGTACTTGCAGATGAAAAAATATGTGTCCTTGTGGATTTGATTTGTATCTATTTAAACTGCATAGTACTAGCTTAGGCGATAATATCTGTTAGGGGTCACAAGATTTCTGCACGGCAACCGTTGCAGAATTTAGCAAGAAAGAAGAATTTTACTGAGAAAAAGCTTTGCACATTATTTATTGCCTTCCCTGCAATCAAAGATAAGGATCATAGCAAACACTGTTTGCATTTCTGTTTAACCCCAATTGGCTAGTTTCTAAGATAGAAGCTGGTGTTGAACTTGAAATTCCAAAATCTTTGACATGATGATAAAGTACAAAATTCATAGACTTCGATAGCTGCCTGGAAAAATTAATGTTAGAATTATTAAAGTTACCATGTTTGTTTTAGTTTTAATCAAATAAGGGTTTGTCACTTACCTGTTAATTCAGCGGGACATTCACCTCTTACGCTGAGAGCAGCAATTGCAGGAATTATAAAACCTGCACCGGGACCTTGAATAATCGGCAACCTTTTTGACCATAAGGAAACAAAGTAAGGATAGTTCGCTGTCTAGTACATGTACTCTAAATTGCACAGTCGAGCCAATGGTATCAATGTTATATGCTGGCATTTCTACATATGTTGGAAACGTTCTTGGTAATAAATGCTATTGGGTGAAGAGCCAATACCCGGCTCTGGCATTAGTCCACTGTTCACAGAAATGCGAGTCTTGGAAACGTTGCAAGCAGCGTCCACGAGAGCATTGCATTACACTATCCTACCCTCAGTTTTAGTTACTGTCAACAATTTATCTTAAAAGAGTAAGTACTTTTGCAAAGTAAGTTTCTAACGTAAAATCTGCCTCCAGACCTGAGACGGGTCCGCTGTTGACAGGATGGGTAAGATGCTTTGCTATCATTAACAGTATTCACATATAAGAATAGGACATTTACATTTGATAAAGTTGTTTGATAAGGCACTAATGTTAATTGACACTTCTGTCACAGTAATATTATATATATATATATATATATATATATATATATATATATATATATATATATATATATATATAATATATTAATATTTGTAAGTTATTTACCTACATCCAAACATTATTTGGAGAATCGTGCTTACTCCGGTGATAAAAAATGTCGTAGCTATGAGCCGAGTCAGTAATGCCGGATCTTTGTCGAAACAAATGCTAGATGATAAAAGGAAGGGTAGTACTAAGGATCCACTGAAGGTTGCTGAGAAGTGCTGCAGTTGTAGAAAACGTGATGTGAAAGTTAGGTTCTAAAGGATTTCTCAATAGAAATACAAGTTTGAGGAAGGGACTTTTCATCAAAAGTGAAATTGCGTGTAGAATCAATATGCCTGAACCATAACCCCATAACCGTTTTCATACAAACTCGAAAACAGAGTTTTGATTTAACATGAGAATGGCGTGAAAAAAAAAACTAATTGGTTGTAGACTTCAACTGACTATGATATCATTTTTGAGATTCATTCACAGATGGGTTTCCCGGTTGTGTTGTAGTGATCACATCTTTGTAAGTAAAATCTTTCATCAAAATACTAGATCCCCATTCGAATAAATGTGTAAAAAGATACCTTTCCCTTACTTCGATTTTTCATTTTGTGTATGAGCACTATCTATTTGTTCAAAATTGTGACAGAAAATGAGAAACATTCCACTCAAAAATTAAACTTTTTATCCAAACATTGCAACAAACAGCTCCTCTTAAGTGTAAATACAAGTCCACTGAAATTTCTTCACAAACGACTATAAATACTCAAAAGATGCCCTGGTTTACCGAAAATATCATTGTTTCTCTTGAAATGCTTCAAGTCGTCATTGTTCTAATATTTTAAAAAGAGCTACACTTGGATTTGTCAGCTTACAATGCATTTTCCCTTTTACAAAAGGCATGATATAAACACACAATTAAAAACAGTGGTCGACTCTCCAGAACTCAGCGACGTCACAGAAGTGATGATATGTCAGGATATACGAGATAATGATAACGTTTAGTAGAACTGTCAAATTACCATGTTACAGAAAATAAAGAAGGAAATCAGGAAACCAGGGATGGGTCTGGTTTAAAAAATGTAGAGCAGGGAGGTGTTATTAGCTGGAGATCCATCGAAAACTCTTTCTTTGAACCCTACTAGTTGCCGACAATAATCTCTTTTGTGTGTTGTTCTTGATGATTCAATAGGCTTAAGAGCTGTTAGAAACTAAGTACAAGTGGGGTACGTAGTCTGCTACATCTCGAAGAGCAGATCAGGAAATTTCCCCCTTGCCTTAACATTGCCAGTCGCCTAAGATGTAAATTAATTTGAGGGTTTCGACGTGTTTGGACGCTATTTACAACATACTTGTCTAGTTTCTTATAACTTGCTCAACATGGGTGTGCCTTTTAAGTCATGTGAGAGAATGCGGAAATTAGTCAAAATCCGACAGCAAGGTTTAGTCTTATACTTCTTTTGCTCATTTGCATAAATCATGAGCATTGGTTTATAGTTAGTATCGTCAAGTTCCTTAGCAATAAACAGTCGTTTTGAAAGTCAGAACAGTGTTTCGTACTTGACTGTCGGCAACTAGTGACTAGTGACCATATTTTGGGGATTTAAATCGGGGACGCTGTCCATTGTAACGATATGAGGGAGTGGTCTATGGGTGTTCCATCCCCCTTTGAGTATGAACTTAAGAGTGCTTAGAATAGATACAAAATGGTGATACCATAACTTTTAAGTGAATTGCACTTTCATGTTTTTATTTGTTTTGTTTTGTTTTGTTTTTTTGTTTTTGGTTTTTTTTTTGGAGGGGGGATAAATTGGAATAAAATTGTATGTCTACTGTACTTACTTGCATTTGATACTTTGAGAGCTTGTCTGTTTCTTACTTCATGTCTTAGACGTTTGTCTTGAAATATTTTTCCGAAGAATGTATTTTATTCAACACAGTGTTGGTGTTCGTTAGCTTTCTACTAAAATCAACACAAGACATATTAAAATGTGTTCTAACTGTCAGCATGGCTTTCGCGGCTTCAACCTTCAACTGGTATTTGCCTGAACTCCACATCTCATTCATTAGGGGGAACACCCTTTCCACAGAAGCATTGCTGCCTGGAAGACAGAGAATTAGTCCAGCAAGTTTGAGTAGATTAGCATGTGTGTTAGGTTAGATGAGGTTTAACGGCCCAGTTTCCAACCAATTGGTTCAAGTTGAGCCGGCCACTGCCTTTCTCCAGTTGTGGCTCACTGGTTTGTTCTTGTGGGAATTGACATGCACGGAAATGTTTCGGTACTTCATTCCACCTCCCACAAACTGAAATATCTGATGAAGGTTTATTCCATTCATTCAGTTTGGGTGGAAAAAAACTCTTTCATAGAAGTTATTTCATCAAAAAAGTTCATCCTCATTTAGAACTTTAGAACTACATATGAACATTGCTCCTGGATAATATGCACTGCCTTCTCGAAATCACCTCGAGATGGAATGGTCTTCACCAGCAAACACTTGAAATCTTTGAAATTAGAAAATGTACTTGCTCCCCAAACTCTATGTATGTTGTTGCTGTCTCAAAGAATGACTTTTAAACATCCATGTACTCCTGGTGTTGAACACGTCCCTCCTCTTCTAATCTTCTCAATACAGGTTTAACCAATGTAGGAACAAATCCTTCCTCACACCGCGATGTCAGTTTCTTACGAAAATCATCTACGATTAGTGTTGATTCTATTACACAACGACCTTTCCCTTCCAGCATTTTGATGGTGTTATGGAACAAACTCATGTTCGCATGCACAATGCCAGCCATAGCTCAGTGCACGAGTGCTTTTTACGTGCTAAACAAACGGACACGGCCAGACCAGCGAAAGGATACCAGCTCAGTGCACGGGTCTTTAGACATTCTCAGAAGAACTACTGGGCACTTGTCTTCTGATGGGAAAACGGATTTCAATATTTCGTACATCAGTAGTTTCCTCTCTACGGCTGGCAACAGAGACAGCCACCGAACATTACAATAGCCAAGAATGCTATAAAATTCTTGGCCAACAAAGTCACAAAATTCTTTGTGTCTTTCTACACGGACAGTGTAGGTATGGAAGTAACCAAATACCTTTACCACTATAATTTCTACATCAAGAGGAATCATACCAATTGCAGTATGTGCACAGTAGTTGTGCACAACGTGGGCTTGGCAGCCAAGGCCAGATACATTCTTGTCAAGATTCGCCTTTAGTTTTGTGATGAAATTTTCTTCTCCACGTCTCTTGACACCACCAAAGTTCGTATTAGTGTTGTCTGCTGAAAAGGCAACTACTTTCATTTCAATATTATATTTCCCAATAACTTTCATAACCTCTGCAGTCAATTGTTAAGCAGTTTCACCTCTTAATTCAAAGAAATCTAACAACTTTGTTTGCATTTTCAGCTCTCCGTCAACTTCTTGACTTTCAAATATCGACCCATCATTGGAAATAGTTTGATATGACCATGATTTGATGCATCTGCTAAGAGTGAAATAAAGTTCGCCTCATTCAGATCGACAGTTAGTTCATCAACTGCCCATGGAGCCAAAACCTGCGTCACAACTGCTTCACACTTAGTCCGCCCACATGAAAATTTGGGACAGTAAAACTTTCTATTTAGACCACTTGTACAGTCCATCGACCTAAAACTGTGATTATGATTTACAGTATGATGTGCGAATGTGCCCTCTTGAACACAAAGATCATACTCACTTTGTGTTGGTTCTGTTCTACGAAAGAAATCTGCCACACGATAAGAGGCACGTGCCAAAATGGCTTGCCTATGTTTGTTCGATCGTTCATGTTCCTTGATGGCTGTTCGGCCACCACTAGTGATCGAAAACACTGACTGACACAGTGAACATAGCATCGAACCATCTTTTCCATCAACAGATTTCATGTGAGGAAAATCGTTCTGTAATTGATCGCTAAAGTTACATTTTCGCTTTTTGCCTGATGCTTTGGCCATGATAATTTCACGTTGGCACGTATTTTAGTCGACTTAAGTTTGAGAGAAAACGTAAAATTATGACTTCACTTACGTTACACCCCCGATATCCAAAGTTCCAGAGCGCCGCTGAGATTCATGCATGTTACTCAAACTAAACACAGATATGAGTCGTATGAGACCAGGAACCGTGCAATGCAAAACACTGCCTGTACATCGTTAGTGTGCAGTTGGCTGCAGTAGGCCTACATGTGTGATCACAGCAGTAATACAAAATCAGTGATGCTCTCGACTTTCGATCTCTGTGACTATTGTTATTTGTTAGCCTACGTCCGTTGTACGTGGGCGCTAAGATACATATATCTCAACGATGTGGAAATAGTAAGTACTTCTATAGGATTAGCTGCCCGGAGTTCCTTCCATCCGAAATTTGCGCAAGGTACACAGTAGGCTAAACACTCGACAAAATATTAATATTTACATTATAATTAATATCTTGGGAAATTTTAAAATTCAGGGACATTTTTTTCCATTCGGGGACATTTTCGGGGGCACTTGTTTATCGGGGACGGAACACTGGAATCGGGGACGTCTGGTCACCTTAAACTGTCACTAGTTAAACATTAAAGCATTGTTCCAAACAGTCGTTTTGTTGGGGTCGCTGTAGGTATGAATGAGGTTGCCTAGATATTAGACAAAGGAATTCAATGCCCTTTAGTTCAATAATCTCCAATTACAGGATTTAGTCTCCACTCTGAGTGCAATCTATTTGGATTAACATAAATTAAAGTTTTCGATGCACCTCCAGCTAATAACACCTCCCTGTATAGAGTGACCTTATTCGGCAGTAAGCCATAGCTGTTATACTATTGCTGGACGCGTTTCGACCGTGGAAGATTGGTACTAGGTAGCGGTAGGGCAAAGTGCAAAAAATTGCATCTAGCCTATCACAAAATTTGTATTCTCGTATTTTTCGATAAGCTGGTGCATAGCTAGCAATAGAAAAAATCGGTTCCATGAAAAACAACAAGATGCTTTCCCCAAAGCAGATCTTTAAATGGAATGATTTAAGAGTGTTACCGTTAAATGCTACTTTATGGTATTGCATGTCCAGTTTGTGCCAGTTACGGTGAGAAATCTCATTGGCGAATGAATATATACGAAGCACAGAATTGCGTCTATGAAACGTTTACAAAGAATAAAATTGCGGTGAAAGAAGCAAGGATGTAACTGGATGGAAAAGTATTTTTTTTTCCAAAACGAAGTTAAAGCTAAATGGCAAGTCGGTGTGAAAGATTCCTGAATTTACAGAAGGACATGTTTCTGTTTTTTTTTTCTAGAGTGCAGATAAACTTGAGAAGTTATTTCCCTGGTAAATTGATAAACATTCTTTTGAGGTTTTTATATCAGGTTTGATAATACAAATGTCTGATCGTTATTCCCAGAGAGGCAAAAAATACTCATGATGTGAGTTTCTTCAAGTAAACATGGCACACCTGTCATACAACCGATGTCCCGATGAAATTAGAAAACGCCGTTTATTCGGGGTGTTTGTAGTCGGAAAAAATGGTGGAGTTGCTCTGACCATCGAGCTATTACGGAGTAGCTCCATGCTCTGACACTTTAAATAAAATTGTGTTACAAACACATTGTGCGACCATTGTTCCGATGTGTTGGAAGCGTCGTGCTAGTAAGGACTTATAAATGTTTGGTGCAGACAGGTTAAAACTAAGTTTTTGCTGTGTCGAGAGAGTATTATGTTGCTCTTGGTATTTTGAGATTATGTTAAGAAGGCATGGCACGACCAGTGTTCCGATTGATTGGAAAACGCCGTGCGCTTAAAGACTTGTGACAATTTTCAGCTGTAGAAACTCAGTGTAATTACAGTCGAGCCCAGGAGATCAGCCTCAAAAGTCTATGGATAGACGTTAACCTCAAACCCGCAAAATAAAAGCAGTACCTGAACAGCCATCATTATTGTCATCATCCACGGAGGTCGTTCATCTATTCTGTATGCCAAATCGGACATTTGGGGTGACGTTGAAGCCCCTTTTCCATCATGTAGGTCCTCTTCTTTTTCCATTGATTCTCCAATTTTTTGGAACTGGCTCAACATCGACATCTTTGAAGTGATCTAGAAATAAGATATTGATTGAAATTTAATGTTCCTTTATAAGAGTACAGGGATGTAACGTCTGTATCATGAATCCGAAATGTATCTAGACTCGAGTCCGTTTTTATTAATGAACTCGGAAATGGAGGTTCCGAATAGGATTGGCCCGGAATGAGTGGTAGTTTTAATCAGACGAGGAACCTATTTCCTTCGGTTTCACATTATGAGGTACACAAATGATACTTAAGACTACAGTATTATTAATGTATACTTCAATAAATGAAACATCACACACAGTCAAATAAATTACAAGGTATGCCCGATTACGAGAAAGTTGACTCCTAAAGATTTCCTATTTAATTAACTGTACTTCTAAGAATACCTTTACAACTATTTGTAGGATATGCTGTCAAATGGTCGGATTCGCCCTTGACTCGGAATTTGGGCTACTGGAATAGGGAAATAGGAAAAAGCTCCAAATCAGAAGGTCTGAACTGAAGGTACTACACTCGGAATTGGTCAGGAATTAG